>CM050510.1:68752294-70099378 GCA_027563665.1 Antrozous pallidus | reverse complement strand
CTGATGGTGGGGGGTAGTTGGGGCCGAGCAGGCCAGCAGAGGGGACCAGTTGCAGAGCGGTTGGCAAGCAGAGCGGTTAGGGGTGATCAAGCAGTCAGGCAGATGAGCAGTTAGGAGCGGATTGCGAGGAGCTTGTCCAAGTGCCAGTTTAGGCCCGATCCCACAGGGATCTCAGATTGGAGAGGATGCAGGCCGGACTGAGAGACAACTCCCCCATCCCCCTCATGCATGAATTTCGTGCACAGGGCCACTAGTCCTATATAATAAAAGAGAAACATGCAAATTTGACCATACCTTTGCTCCTGATTGGCTATGCTACCAGCCAATCAGGAGTGGGGGCGGGGCCAAGTGTCATGAGCACTGGGCCCCAGGGGTGGAGATGAAACGGCAGTGGTGGCAAGCGCCCAGCCCCCAGGCATTGTGAGGGGCCGGGTGGTCGCAGGCAGCCGGGGCTGAGCTGAGCAGGGCAATGGCTGGGTGTCCAAGGCCTAAAGCCTCTCCAGAGGGGGTGAGCCATCACTTGGACATCCCCTGAGGGCTCCCAGTATGTGAGAGAGGGCAGGTTGGGTTGAGGGACCACCCACCCCCAGTGCACGAATTTTGTGCACCAAGCCCCTAGTAACAGTAATAAAACATTACAATAAGTAAGCTCTTCACCAGGAGTGATCCCATTTAATCCTACAACAATACAATGACTCAGTATCTGTATCCCATTTTATAGTTCAGGGAACAGAGAAGTCATGAAACTTGCCCCATATCACATAGCAAGTGAGCTCATTAGTTTAATGAACATTTATTTAGAAAATACCATGTGCCAGGCAATGAGAAGCAGACTGGGGAATCCAACGAATGGGACATTTTCTCTGTATAAATACTACTTGGTTTTCCATTGCCCTTCATATGATCCCTTGACTGTCTCTAAACCCACCGCCACAGGGAAACATTTGGCAGGGTGGAGCAAAAGTAGCTTCTATGTCTTTGGGGCTCTGATGTTTCAAAAGCATAAATTCTTAGAAAAACCTCAGACATTACCAAAAAAAAAAATGAATCTTGAAGAAACTTAAAGTAAGAGCTTGTACTAGACTAGACTAAGATTCCTCTTGTGCTTGAAGAAAAGGAGAAGAGAATAAGAGGAAGAGAGAAGTCTAGGGATTCTGGGAGAAGAGGGGCCCTTGTCTCCTTTATCCTGGTGCTACCAGGAAACTGGATGACCATAGAGGGACACAGAGCCTTCCAGAGGTGAAGAAAATTATCAGCATCTATGGGACAGAGATGGTCTTCGGAACAGCCTGCTGGATGGCCCAGGAGTTTCTAAGAGGGTGCAGGCAAGCTGAAGTTGGTCTACAGGATGCAGCCTGCTGGGATGGTGGTAAGCCTGAACTCATCAGCAGGAAGAGCCTCCTGAGTGGCAGAAATGCTCTGAAGAGTGAGCACCGCCTGGATCTTCCTCGTGCTGGTATGCTGGCAGCTATGCCATAGAAGGAAAAAAGAGCCCAAGAAGCAGAAAAGAAAACCTCTCCTTGGCTATAGATTTGTAGCCCTCTAGTGCCCTCTATTGGCAAAGCCTAACATTGCATCATCAGACTTCTCATGCCTGCCAGCTTCTGAGAGCTTGAAATTGGGTAATTTGGGAAAAGAATGAGCAGGGGTTTTCTGAGTCTAATAAAACAGACAATGAGGATTTCTTTAGAGGAAACAAAAAGGGAAATACTTCATAACAAAAATACTCATTTTGAAACAAAACAGGAATAATATAAAAATAAAACAAAACATTTTATTTTTCACATATAAAGCACTGAACTAATTGCTAAGTGTAAGGGAAGTCTTTTGAAAGGACTAACCTTTTAAAGCCAGTGATCTGCTTAAAGTAAGACAAATAGAAGTATGTAAAGTGAAGCCACAAAAATGTTTCCCTTTTAGTTGATAAAAAGGTAAAAGATCTAAATAAGAACCATGTTCTTCAAAGTCACAGTAAGCTGTGCACTTATTCCCAAGTCTATTCAGAAATTCTATTTGGCATTGAATTATTCAATCATTACCTTGAATATATTTTAATTAATTTTTAATTAATGTCAATATACAATATTATCTTAATTTCAGGTGTACAACATAGTGATTAGACATTTTTATATCTTACAAAGTAATATTCACAGGGCTACCTGCAATCTGAACACAGCTACTCTATATAAAAATGTGTACATATAATGTCATTATACAGAATAGGAACTGTACAGATTTTAACCACAGCCCTGTCTCTTATTACCTCTGTGACATTCAACAGATTTTCAAATTTTCTCAACCTCAACATTCCTCCTCTGTAAAAATAGGAATAAGAACACTCATATAAGAATGTTAGGTGACTTTTTAAGTCCATGAAAGTATTAATAGTCAGTAAATGTTTGAGTTCTATATCTTTCCTCAGTAGTAATAAACTTTTTTCAGAAGATATAATTTTGGAAAATAAACAGAATTAATTTTGAATCAAAAACCATATACTGGTGAATGCTTCATTAACTCTGTGCTCCAGGCACTGGCCTAGATCTGGGCAAGGTACAAGGGGTTGATGTTTTCAAGCGAGTTCCAGAACCTGTCCTGGCAGTGTGACCTTGGGAAAGTTAACTGAGCATTTCTGGGTCCTAGCTTCTTCATCTGTGATAATAGAATAATAAGAATAATGACCTCAAAATAATCCCCTTAGAATACTATGTATTTATGGAAAAATGAAATATATTGGGGGCTGAATTACATTCTCCCAAAATTCATTCACCCTTAGGTACAGAAATCCTAACCCCCAGACCTCAGAATGTGACTATATTTAGAGGTAGGTCATTTAAAGAGGTGATAATGATAAAATGAGGCCACGTGGGTGGGCCCTCACCCTATATGACTCCCATCCTCGTAAGAAGAGGGGATTGGGACACAGACATGCACAGACCAATGGAAGGCCATGTGAAGACACATCAAGAAGACAACCATCTGCAAGATAAGGAGAGAGGTTTCAAATTAAACCAACCATGCAGACACCTTGATCTTGGACTTAGAGCCTCCAGAACTCCTTTCCCTTTTTTAAGACATCCAATTTGTGGTATTTTGTTATGGCAGCCCTAGCAAATTAATACAAAAGGGAAATCCTAGGAGATATATATATATATATATATACATATATATATATATACACATATATATATGGAATTGTTGTGAGATATATATATATGTATGTGTGTATGTGTATATTTGTGTGTGTGTGTGTGTGTGTGTGTGTGTGTATCACACCAACTCCTCTCCCTCGCTCATCCTCCAGACCTTCCCAAACAGCTTGCCTTGCTTCCAGCAAAACTGATTCCTTTTGCCATTTCTCTGGTTATTGCAAAAAGCCACAGATGTTCAGATATCTCGTTATGCTGATTATCTCCTTCCAGGGTTCTGTTTATACATACTTTATCCAATTCCTGAACCTTTTAGTCTATGACCTATAAAATCATAATGCATCGCCACCAAAATCCACATTTCAATATTCTTCTTCCTCAAAGTTTCCTTTGTTTTTCTGTTACTGAAACTCGGTTCCCTATGAGAATACTGCTTTCCCTACAACCCCCTCAGTGCTGGTTATTTTCTCAACCACTGAGTTTAGCAAAGGGTATGTATCCTCTTTGTTCTTGGTCGCAGATTTCAAACCAATTTTTCTTTCTCTTCCCTAAAAACTACATTCTAGGAGCCCACACCATCAGACAACACATCATTTCCTCCTGTTGCCTCATCAATATATGTTATCACTCCTAAAGTCAGTCTCCTATTTCTTTGTCATTCTCTCCACTATAATCTCTAGTGATTTTGAAATTCCTTGGTGTCATCCTTCCAGGCTCCATAATTTCTTCACCTCTTCTCCAATGGCTGTGAACTTACCATCTACCATCTCCTCTCAGTGTCATGCACTAGATTTTGTCATGCATTATTTATAACTGCTCTTTCTTTCTAAGCTTGGGTTCAAGTTTTACACTCTGTTCACCATAACCTATATTTCATTCACTCATTCAACAGATTACTGTGTACCAGGCACAGTTCAAATGGTGGGTGATATAGAACTAATTAAAACAAGTAAAAATTTCAGCCACTATGGAACTTACATGAGCTTGATAGAAGACAATAAACCAGATATCAAAAATTTAGTTTGTGATAAGGGCTATAAAGAAAAATAAAGCAAGAAGGGGGTTAGGGAGTAATACAGAGTGTACCCCTTTTTTCTTGAAGTGTGGCCAAAAATAGACACACACACACACACACACACACACACACACACAATATTTGAGCAAAGATTTTAATGTCATGAGACTGAGCCATGAAGATATGATTTAGACAGATATTTGGACTGAGCCATGTAGAAAAATGAATATTTTTCAAAGAGGTAACAATACGCGCAAAGGACTCAAGATGGGAAGTTATCTGGGTGTTCAAGGAACAGAGAGTTGACTTGTGTGTCTGGAGGGGATGGAGGGAGACAGCAGTAGAAAATAAGGCGGAAGAAGTGGAAAGGAGGTGAGGAAGCAAGTCTTGTAGAGCACCTTTACAAGTCACAGTAAGGGTTTTCTCTATCATTCAGTAATTGTGAAGAGAGAAAGGATGTAATCTTCCCAATGTTTCTCATAATATCCCAACTCTCAGACCCTTTTAATCCCACTAATGATTGTTCCCTGCCCATTGTCATTGTCTTTAAGTCCTTATCTCCAGCTTTCACTCTATGGCTCCATCCTCTAATCACTCACTTGTAAAGCCCTCAACCCCCTTACCCCTTTCACACTGTGCTATTCATGTGGCAAAAACAATCCCTAGTTAAGTCTAATTCTACACTTATTCTATACCTGCATCCACACAGGTAATCACAGCTGGAGCCAAGCCACAGCAACTAATCATGCTTCAAATTCACAGCTATGAATCTCAAACAAGCCTTTAATAGTGTGTTCAGCAATCCTACTACATTTCATTATCTATTTATCCTATAAGACCACTTCATAACTTCTCTTCCCTTGGCAACCCTTCACCATCTCCTGCTCCTCCTATCAGGTGATAGTCTTGCTTCCATGTCCTGGGAAAAACAGAAGCAAATAAAAGAACACTTCCATATCATCCCATTGCCATGTTTAGCAACCTACTCCCCATGAACCAGTATATAGTTGTATATTTTTCTCTTCTCCTATAGGCTTATCAACTTTTACTTTGCATATTTTGAAACTATATTATTAGAACCATAGCAAATTTAAAATTTCATATTATCATGGTGAACAAAGCCTTATATATTTTGAAGTGATTTCCATTACCTCTAGTAACTTTTAACATTGAAGTCCATTTTTCTTCTAATAATAATTTAGTTATACTAATCTTCTTTTACCTAAAATTATTTTTTAATTTAAAACCCTTCTTAACCTTTATATTTTTGGTCTATCTGATGTAAATATATGCTATTAGACACAATTTTTAAATGCAGTCTAGTAATCTTTGTATTTAACTAGAACATTCAGTATATTTACATTTAACATTATTACTAATACTGTAAAGTTTGCTTTGTACTTAATTTCTTCTGCTTTTCTTGTGATATCACTTTCTTCCACTTGAAGTACATCCTATAATATCTACCAGTGATGAAAACCTCAGTTCTTGTTTATCTGAAAATGCCTTTATTGTGTTTCCATTCTTGAAATATATTTCTTCTGGGCATAGATACATTAGCAATTGCTGCATCAGCACATTCAACACATCTTCTGACTTCTACTCCTGCTCTTGAAAAACCAATTGCCAACTTAATTGCCACTTCTTTGAAGACAATTTGATTTTTTTCTCTGCCTGCTTTTAATATTTTCCCTCTTATTTATTTTTTACATTTCTTCATTCTGTTGTGTATCTGTTTTTATCTATCATGCCATTTCAATGAATTCTGAAAAAATTATCAGTCTTGCCTTTAAATAATACTTCTGCCCTATTTTCTCTTATTCTTCTGGAATTCTAACCTCCAACTCCATCATCCATGTCTCTTCCTCTTTCTTCTGTAGTTTCCATCTTTTTCCCCACTCTTTTTATGCTACATTATGGATAATTTTTTCTGATATGTATGTATTTTGATAATTATCTAATAAGTCTAACCTGGACAACCTCTCCACTGAATTTTTAATATTAATTTTTAAACTTTTCATTTTTGGAAGTTCTGTGTAGTTCTTTTGCAAATCTCTGTCATTTTTATAGACTCCTTTTCTCTGTCAATTTTTAAGCTGTCATTTATTTCTTTAAAATAGGAAGCATAATTGTTTTTAGACTCTGTGCCTGATAATTTTGTTATCTGGGGTATTTGTGGTTTATTTCTACCATTTATTTATTTATTCATTCATTCATTCATTTTGGCTGATCTCCCTATGTTGCCTTATTATTTACCTACCTTTGTGCACTGGACATTGTCTTTCAGAACTTTTTTGTAAAGACTGTCTGAGACCTTGGATGAAACTCTCTCCTCCAGAGATGATTTGAGTTTCCTTCTGTCAGATGTTTTGGTGAGAGGGTTAACTTGACACGCAGGCAGACAGGCCAGGGGTCCAGTGGAAAACAAAGGCAGGTTGAACATAGACAGGGGCAGATGTGGCATTTGAGCAGCCTAACCACAGGAACCAACCAAGCAGAAATGATAAAATGTTTCTGGACTCAACATGAGAGGCATGAGAAACCAAGGGAGGACCTGCAGCCACAAGGTGTAGGAATGCATAGAAACAGAAAAGGTTCAGCATGGGAACAGAGAAAGAACACAGAGAGACAGAGAAAGTTCAGGTCTATTACTGGTCAAGAACAATTGAGGGAATCAATCAGGTGACGACACAAGTAGACATGAGCAGGCTTGTAGCAAATATATATCCCTGGACTACAAGGCTTGATGGGGGTAGCCCATTATTGGGTCCCCCCGCCCTACCCTGGAGGGAGTCTGAATCTGCTTGTAATAAATTTTCCACACTTTTGCTTAAATCTTCTGGTCTCATTCTTCAGGGTCGTGAGACACAACTCAGGGAAAACACCTCAGCTCACTGTTCAGGCCATCATTGGGGAGACGACCACTTCCAACCAGCTTCACAGCTGTAGGTGGCCAGCCCCTCAGCATGTGTGTGGACTCAGAGTGCATGTCTACACAAAGGCCAATCCTTTGTCAACCTCTCAGGAATAATGAGGTTTTTTTCTTTACTTTTGGGGTTTTGTTTCCCCATAGTCCCCTGTCATTGGATAACATGGGTTTAGTTATACTTTATCCCTATCTTTGATTTAACCCTTGGAAATCTCAGCTTAATGTGGAGGACTTCTTTGAAACATCCCTCCTGAGGTGGGCCCTGAACATCTGTCACCTTTGCTTTTGAAGCCACTTAAATGAAGCCGTCCAGTGCAGTGGCAGCAAAAGCCCTCCAGATTTTGCCATTGCAATAATCTATCTGCCTAACTTGAAGCTTTCTCCCACAATTTAGACTATGTTTTCATTACTGGAAATAATCATCTCTCTTGTCTTTAACTCTTCATCTCCAAGTGCCCAAGGCCCCACCTTTGGATCCCCCCTTTTCTCTAGTTACACTCAGTCCCCAGTTCATCTTATCCAGATTCATGGTTGTAAACATCTATGAGGTGGTTTTATGAATAGCTCTAGACCCCTTTCCAAACTTCACGCATACATATATTAGGCATCCAAATAAAGATGTAAAGTCGATTTACAAGTACACATATATGTGTGTATATATAAGTTGACTTATACCTCCATTTGGATGTCTGACAGAACCCTCAAACCTGGCATAGCCCCATCCTCCCACTCCCCATATTCTCTCCATCTTAAATGCACACTCCTCCCATGCAAATGGCTTCTTGATCTCCAAATCTGCCATGCTTCCCTCTAGATCTTTGTACAGCTCCCTCCTCTACTTGTTCACCTACTCTTATTTGTTTTCTTCAAAGTTCATTTGAAGAACCACTGCTTCAGGTTAATTTGGGTTGGGTGCCCCTCCTATTTTCCCCATAGCACTCTGTGTATATGTCTACCACTGCATTCACCAAACCCCTAGTAAAACACCTGGTTTACTCTCTACTCCCCCAACAGCTGGTAAAAATCTTGGGGGAGCTAAGACCAACTCACTTATCATTACTTCCTACTTTCTAGCACCATACTTGAAAGACACTTGACACCATATTTGACATAAATGTTTTAAGTGAATACATGAATAAATTATATATAAAGAATATTTGAAAAACAAAATTTTTAAAGCAGTTCTAAAAGTCTTCAACACAGAAATTTAATTTGGTTACATGTACTCTCTCTCCAGGAGATTCCTTTGAAAGAGGAAACTACACTGTTGTTTGCAGATATTTGCAAGTATGTTGTTTTTATAGTTTCCCCCTCTTGCACAAACTTCTACTAAGGTTAATCTTTAGTGCTGAAGAAAAATTAAAGCCAAACCTACAGGATAGCAGGGAGTTTAAATAGCTTGTTTATAACTGGCATTGGGAAAGGTATTTTTTATGACTTCCACTCTTCAGCCTATCATTTTCCAAAGACAGACAATTGGATTACCAAATAGAATAATTGTTGTCCTTCTTCTGGCCCTTCAGATACTGCATAGGCCTCAGGACCTTATCTCCCCATCATTGCTTTTTATCAACTTTGACATTGCCTCTGCTTCCCTTCAAATAGAAGCCTCAAAGGACATTATAGATCATAAGACTGCCACAAAATGCTCAAACATAAACAAGTACACTAAAAACATTGATAAATGGCTTTCTTTATGGGAAGGAATATGTCACTTCACATGGGATGTTTGTTCTAGTTAAATGAAGTGCCTTCAAACACAACTTCTGTGACCTACAGAGGAGAGATAAGCAAACAGTGACAGGAGAGTCAGGACTGTGCACCTAAAAGACATCACATTTAGGCGGAAAGTGAATGAATCATTTCATCATTAAGGAGCAGCTTTTCGGTGCCCTGCTCTTCTCTGTTTCCAAATTTCTATGTCCAGGATCCACATCTACTGCATCCTAGAAAAATATCATCCAATAAAGAGATGATAGGACAACCAAAAGCAAATTCTTTCCTGTCAACAGAGGCTCTCATGTCAGCCAAATATCCCATCCAACACCTTTGGGATATGCCTCAAAGATGTGAAATATGATTCCATCAAATTACCTTTAGGATAACTTAAAATGTATAACTCTAGCTAACCTGAATTTTAGTGACTAGATCAATCAGGATAAGCTGCAGTAATAAGTCCAAAACTCGAGGGTTCACACACTACTTTGTTCCTCACTCACACTGCACTTCTAACGCTGGACAAGGGCAGAGGGGCGGACCCAGGCCTGCAGGGGAGAGCAGTTGGGTGGGAACCAAGCCTGCAGGAGAGGGCAGTTAGGGGCAAACAGGCTGGCAGGGGAGCAGTTAGGAATCAATCAGTCTGGCAGGGTAGTGGTTAGGGGGCAATCAGGAAGGCAGGCAGGCAAGCAGTTGGGAGCCAGCAGTCCTGGATAGTAAGAGGGATGTCCGACTGCTGGTTTAAACGGGCAGCCGGACATCCCTCGAGGGGTCCCAGATTGGAGAGGGTGCAGGCTGGGCTGAGGGACACAGACCTAAAATTTTGTGCACCAGGCCTCTAGTTATGTTAATAAAAAGCAAGGGATCCTGAAACAAGAAGAACTTGGTTTCTTCGGTCAAGCCCCCACCTACCCCTCCTAATGCCTTTCAAAATTATGCTTTGTCTCTGGACACTTATTTAATTTATGCATAGCTCCTTCTTCAGATTCCAGAACCCTTCTAGATGCTGGATCAAGATGACTGGCATTATCACATGACTAATTATACAACCTGGCTTCAATCAGGCCTGACCTCCTGGCTCTGATTCCTCTGGATACACTCCACACTCAGGCTCCTTGCCATGTTTCCCAATAATCCAAGCTCTCTCTTCATGGGAATAGCAACTCTAAACCCATATCAACACCCGTGTACAGAGTGTGTGTCCTAGCATTCTCTCTACATGTCCTGAGGTTCACTTTGATAGAATTAGCAAAGATCACTTCCCCAACTCTGATCACAATGATGTGCAAAGACATGATATACACTGATTGATCTAAACCACACAGGGATTTCCTCTGCAACCTGGGTTGGGTCAATCCTATCTAAACCTCATGACACAGACTCTGCCTAGTTGTCCACCAAAGTGCTTCCCTTTTCCTCAGCGGCACAGTTTCCCCTGAGACCAAGTCTGCGTTCTAGTCAGAATGCAGAAATGAAGTGTAACCTCTCCCAGCCTGGCCCTTAAAACCTCCCACACAATCCTCCAAGGTCTAAGCATATTTCAAAGTTCTTCAATAACTGAGTTAAATATTCTCAAAATTTAAATTTAAATAAACTAAAATTTGAAATGTAGTTCATTGTTTGCACTAGCCATGTATCAAGTTTTCAAAAGCTGCAAATTCTAGATTTCCTCCCTTCAAATTCTTCACTTTGCTTTGACTATGATAATGAAAAAAATCTGGCTGAGTTTCCTGTTTAATTGCCTCAATTCTCCTAGTACTTCTTCGGCAGTGAACAATTAGCACCAAGAGTATTGTGCTAAATTTTGATCATTACCCTAAGTACTCATATCAGAGAATGTACTAAAATTAGAGTAAGTTCTAGATTTTACAAGTCCCTTTTTGTTCATCAACATGTACCATAATTGTTGTCTTTTGGTGTACAGTGAAATAAAGGAGAAAAACAATGATCATTAAGGGTATGCCCCATAATGTAGTAAAAGGATGAGTGCACTAGAAGATGAAGGAACTAAGTCCCAGTGTTCTCTGTGCTAGCTAACACTTTCTGCCTCTCAGCTCCAAATCCACTCTCCACTGCCTAGGATGCAGGAATATTACTCCACTGCCTGCTGGCACAATGCTAACCTTTGTCAATAGAGGGCGCTGGAGAGACATTGGCATTAGAGCAGCCTTGCCTCCTAGATGCTGTATGCTGTTCCCCTCTTGCTCTTGGCAGCGTTGGACTGGTGTGAGAACACGAAATGAAGCTCCTTCCCAACAAATTCAAGTGACACTTGTGCAGATGGAATCCTATTAAATTCCTGGATGCTCCAGCTAGCTTCCTTGCAGCAAGCAACAGCCTCCACCGGTAGCTTTCCAGGCAGATTTGAAGGAGGTGTCATCAGCACTCCGGCCCACCAGGTGGATTCCCAGCAAGTTCCATGGTTTCCTGGTGCTGAGTTCAGCAGCACCTCTCCAAGATGTAGCTTCCCAAGAAATTTCCTCAGGACTCCAGCAGGGGTTTCCTGTCAGTCTAGGACTGCTGGCTCCCTAAGGGTTAGTTCCAGGCCCCAGCCCCAAACCACAGCTTAGAACCGATTATAAACCAGCTCTGGCCAGGCAACCCAGGGAACTCTTCTCCTCTCCGGGTATGGGAAGCTCGCCCCCCCCCCTTCCAGGTTAGTCCTTCCTTGGGTACTCTCTCAGAGCCAAGTAAAGTTCCTGTAAATGGTAATTCTTTATTTGTAGCATCCGTGTTGAAATTACTGTTTGGTTTCTGCCTCCTGATTGGAACTTAACTGATACACCTCCTGTGCAATTCCTTGCCCAGGTGATGTTGTGTGAGACATGTCACTTCTCTAGACTTTGAGAGAGCTTACCATCCTCGGCACCCCCGAAATGCCAGTTGATATCAATTAAACAGCAACTTCGCCATTTTTCATGCAATTATTAAAACCACCATCCTTACCTTGAGAGAGAAAAGACAAAAACTATCACAACTCAAGGTTTGCTGTAACCTGTGGATAAATATCTTGCTGAAGTAAATAGTAAATGAAACTCTGACATCTCCCAACTCACTATCCCACTGGCATCTTTTCCCATATTTAACATGGCTGAGAGGCATTTCCTCCAGAATTGTCTCCAGAGACCATGAGAGGCTGTGTGGGAGGCGCTCCATGCAGAACTAAAACTGCCTGGAGTCTTGTCCTGCTAACAGGTATCAGGCCAGAAAAGTGTCATCAGTCATTCATGCTGGCTGCCCTGCAAGACAAACCTCACACAGGCTGTGAGCCTGCCCACCTGGAAGCCCCGCACGGAAACCTTCTGTAAAGGCAACGGTGCTCTCTGGGCCGTGGGCCTGCATGGTGCTTGGGCCTCAGGCTTGGAAAACTATGGGAATTTCAAAAGGAAATCTTACTGTGGTAAAAGCACCACAGAGCTCTCAACAACAGGAGTAGGGAGCTGTGTACAGACTGGTCCACACTGTACAGACTGGACCAAAGAAGAAAGACAGAAAGAGACGATTGGGGGCGGGGGGTGAGCCCTAGCACCATGCATCAGGCTGGACTGGATGTCTGAGAGAAACCAGTGAATAAAAGAATCTGCTATTAACAGAGAAAGAGAGAGATTCAAATCAGGAAACTGGAGAGCATCTGGTCATTAGATATAATCCAAATTAATGGAAAAGAATACAATTTAATGATACATTTATGAAAATTAGTAAGTTACTTCAAAGGTGTTTTTATATGTGTCCCACATTTTCTGGTTTTAACTCCTTGAATTTTAGGACCCTGCTTATCATGGTGACAGGGAGGAAAAAACTTTTTCTCAACCCTCTCAGTGAATGAAACATTGCAAATTGAACTGGAAACAGATTATTAACAAGAGGAAAAGGTTTCTTTCAGATTTATACAGAGGGCCTCACAAAAATGAAATGAAAACCCCAAAGCAGGGATCAGACCTGAAGGTCTATATCATTTTAACACAGGGCAATACATTTGGGAACAAATTACAAAAGAAAAGGGTTTCGACTTCTAGGGAAGGTAAGTAGATGAGGAAACTGATGGGAAATAAGTTTTAATCAGTAAAGTTTGCACAGGCCCAATCTGAGTGCCAACTTAACATCTTCAAGACCATAGAACTCCCCTGGGAGAGGAGATGCATGGCAGTCCTCATTCCACCGAAAAGCCTGCTCCTGGTAAGATAAGGGAAGCTTTGAGAAGGCTTCTTTCTGTATCTTAGTGACCTTGATTCTCAGTAACCTTCAGCACAAAATAACCAGAAACCAAATAGCATATTTTGGGGTGGCCTATTCTAATCCCTTTAGCAAGAACGATTACAATAACACCTTGCATTTAATTAGAAATATGCAGAACTGTTAACAAGTGCCTTTATCATGAATATAATTGCTCTCCTGTCCTGAAGTAAGTTTTACCTAAATAGTAGAAGTTTTATAAATACCAATTCCTATTCAGAAAAAAAAAATGCAATCCAGGAATTAGCCGCACCAGAAAGTAACATAAGGAAATAAAAAGTTATTCCAAGATGACATGAAACATGCCCCAACTATGCAGGTGCCATTATGCTTCACAAAGCACATCCATGTTTAGTCAACAAACATATATGTAGTACTACTTAAGTGTCAAGTAATATTCTAGGCACAGTGAGTAAAACACCCAACACACTGGCTGTCATAAGCTTAATCCACTATGTCCCTGGCCTCATCGTCCTGCCTTTTTGAGACACGGGTCTAGTGTCATAGCTGCACTATGGGGCTAGAAAACTGAGACCAGAAGAAAAAAGTAAGGTGTTTGTGTGTTAAAAGATAAGTTTCAGAATGTTGAAGAGACAAGCATGACTGCAAGCCTTGAAACCACACATATCTTGATTCGAATCCTACCTCCCACTCTTACTAACTGTGATCTTTGGTAAATAACTAAATTTTTCTTTATCTCAGTTTTCTGTTCTGTAAAATGGAGATGGTAACAGTCTAACACACCAGGTAGTGGCGAGAACGAAATAAAATTATGGACACTTTGTGAAGTGCTTTGTGACAAACATGGTTTTTGTTAGTGTTACCTTTTGGTACTTTCCATTCTGTAAAAAAGTATAATTAATTAAATTAATAAGGAGTATAATAAAGACAACGGGAGTGAGAACCTTCTTGATCATCTTATTTATTGCCTAAGAACCATGTAAAGACTGGATTCAGGAGATAGGTACTTCGTAAACTACTTGTATAAAATCAAATCCATGTTGATACTAATGGTAATACTGAAAAATAACTGAGCACTTAATATGTGACTGGCATTCTAAATTAGGTTCTTTATGTGCACAATTTTATTGAATCATTCAAAATTCAAAGATGTGGACACTGATTTAGGGAACAAGAAGATAGGTAGGAACAGTTGTTAAAATGTAAGGTTCAAGTTCTGCTTTCTGATGGCATTGCAGGTGCCTACGCTTTGCTGTTGCTGATGAATTCCCATCTCCTGCCCTACACATGCAGTGTCTCCTACATAGACCATTACTGGGGCCTCTTCCTGACGCCACTACTGCCCCCTTGGTCTATCCTCTGTATTGCGGCTAGAGTATGATAAACATACTTGCTCATGCTTTTAAGCTGCTTTAAGCCTTGTAACAGAGTGTTTCTCAAACTACAAAGTGCACACAGGCCACCCAAGGGTGTAATTACAGTGCAGATCTGACCCTGGGGGTTTGAAGAAGGGCTGAGGCTCTGCTTTCTGCCCAAGCCTCCAGAAGATGCAAATGCTGTGGCCCAGGGGCATGCTTTGGATAGCAAGGTTACCATAGGTCACCACCACATACAGTGAAGCACCCAAATGCCCTGGTTCTATGAGCTTGTACAAGCACACTCCCAACTAGCTTCAGAGGCTCCATAGAATCACTCCTTCTCTCTAGTTAAGTTTTCTTTTTGCCTTGTTGAATTTTTTTTTTCCTTTGGCAAGATGACCTTTGCAAATTGTCTTCAACATTCACTCTTGAGAGGAGGAACACCAAGATGGCGGCATAAGCAAACACCTATTGTTCTGCCCCGCGCAACGATTTAAGAACTACAACATAACAGCAGAACAGACAAGCACCCAGAATCGCCAGAAAGCTGGCTGAATGAAAACTCCTCTAATAGGAGCAGAGGTGGGACACTGAGACTCAGACCGGCGGGAGCGCAGCCTTTCAGACGGAAACAAGTTAGGAGCCGCCCTGGTCGCGGCGCGAGCGCGCGGGATGGGGCTGGAGCAGCGACCGGCGGGATTTCTTCGACAGGGAAGGGCGAAGGCGTCCCACTGCCCAGATTTCCCGAGCCAGGCGAGGTCAGAGATCCGGGGTACGAGGAGAAGTCCCCCTGCACAGATTCCCCAGAACCGGGCGAGGTCCGAGGTCCGGGGGACGCACCCTGGAAGCGGGTCGCGGCAAAGGCTCCTGAACTGCGAGTTTCCGCGAAAGGGTCGCGCAAACCCTCGACTTGCCCCCTGGAAACTTGTCTCCTGGTTCCGGAAACCATCTATTTTACAGCCCTTGGCTAGACTTTTGGTGTGCAGGCACATTTGGGGAAAGGCAGAGTTGTCTGGCAAGGGGAAGAGACTAGCGGCTTTCTCTTGGAGGTGTCTGCAGCCATCTCCATCCAACAGAGACCCGCGCGCACGCGGGCGCTGCAAAGGACCCAGCTACCGATGCTGCTGCCGCTGCTGCGCAGCTCAGAGACTCCGCCCACCCAACCTGAACACAGTCTCCCTTCACAGCCAATTGGCCTGGAGGTCAAACCCTCCTAGGGCTAACAACAACAAACTGGGTTTAAATTCAAAAACACTGAATACAACCCATAAAGGATTGCAGTAAGAGCACCCACCTCAGGTAACTGGGGAGGCTGAGCCACTGTCCCTTTGAGGATATCTACCACATAAAGCAGCCACCATGCAGAGACACGGAAAGAAATCAGGTGTGAAAGAAATGGAGGAGAAAAGACTACAAGACATAGAGTTCAAAACCACGGTTATAAGGCTATTCAAGAGGCTCCTACAAAAGGCCGATCAACTTAATGAGAATTACCAGGAAATAAACAAAGCCAACCAGGAAATGAATGAGAATTACAAGGAAATGAATGATACTTACAAGGAAATGAATGAGATCCTCAGGGAAATGAACAAGACCTCTGAGGATACGAACCAGACCCTCACAGATAAAAAAAAAAGGACCAACTAGAAATCAAGCATACACAGACTGAAATAAAAAATATTACACAAAGTCCTAAAAGCAGTCCAAAGGGCCACAAGAACCAAGTCAAAGATTTGAAATACAAAGAACCAAAATCCACTCAGCTGGAAAAGCAAGAAACAAAAAGAATTCAGATAATTGAAGATAGCGTAAGGGGCTTCTGGGACAACCTCAAGCAAGCCAACATCCGAATTATTGGGGTGCCAGAAAAAGAGAGAGAGCAAGTTAATGGAAACCTACTTGAAGAAATAATGACTGAAAACTTTCCCCACCTGGTGAAAGAAACTGACTTAAAAGCCCAAAAAGTACACAGAACCCCAAAATATAGGAATCTAAAGAGGACCACACCAAGACATATCATAATTAAAATGCCAAGAGCAAAAATAAAGAGAGAATATTAAAAGCAGCAAGAGAAAAACAGTTGGTTACCTACAGGGGAGCACCCATACGATTGTCAGCGGATTTCTCAACAGAAACGATGCAGGCCAGATGGGAGTGGCAAGAAATATTCAAAGTGATGAATAGCAAGAATCTACAACCAAGATTACTCTATCCAGCAAAGCTATCATTCAGAATTGAGGATCAGATAAAGTGCTTCGCAGATAAGAAAAAGCTAAAGGAGTTCATCACCACCAAACCAGTATTATATGAAATGCTGAAAGATATTCTTTAAGAAGAGGAAGAAGAAAAAGGTAAAAATATAAATTATGAACAACAAATACACATCTATCAACAAATGAACATAAAAATCAAGTGAACTGATGAACAAGATAAACTGGTGACTATAACAGAAACATGGACATAGAGAGGAAATGAACTGACAATTCTTGGGGAGAAAAGTGTTGTTGGAAGTACAGCAAGAGACTGGACAAAATTCTTGCAACAATGGGAGAGGACATTGGGGAGGGGGAGGTGAGGGCGGAGGGTGGGATAGGTACAGGGTGGAGGGAAGATATAGGGGGATAAAAAAGGGGAAACAATGTAATTAATAAACTGAACAATAAAAAAATAATTTAAAAAAAAAACATTCACTCTTGATTCCCACCCACCCTCAGCCTGCTAGGTTCCTCCCTACCCTTGAAGATGCAGCCCAATGGAAATTTTCATGAAGCCCCCTCTCAGGCAGAGTTAATTACTCCCTTCTCAAAATTAGCCTAAATGACTGAATTTTGAAGTGCCTATTTCCATCTCCAGATAGGTGGCCTTTGCTAGTCTTATTCATGGTTGTATTTGGGGTTTGCTTCATGCCAAACATCAATAAGTGCTTGTCAAGTTGGCATGCGCTAGGGAAATTTTAATCACTTTTAGAATGCTACCATGGGCTCCGGGAGATCTATATGGGGCACTGCACTATCTAAGATCTGCAGGTGGGAGCCTCTTGCACCAAAATACTGAAAGATGAAGTCCCCTGAGCCTAAACCTTGTAGATAGCTACATTAAATTAAAGGGAGAGGGAGGAGTCCACTTGTAGCACCTCAAAGAAAGAAATCTTGACATAAACTTACATTTTTATTTGGGGAGTCATTTGTTCCACCCAATGTGAACAGGGGACTCCAGTGATTCAGAGTCTTCAAGCTACATGTCACTTAGTTTTCCATTTCTGTGGTGACCTTGCTCTTGCCTCTTATATTTTTCATGCACTATTTATTATTCCAGCCAGAAAGCTTTCTCCAAAATATGGCACTAGAAGGCAATACAAAGTACTTTCCATGACTCAATGACAAGGTGATTTTTTCTTCTTTTACCTCTGACTTTATATGATCTTAAATTACAAAAGTTATGGATGTAACAAGTTGTACAATGAAAATATGGTGTTCTACATTCTTCATCTCCTGACCAGTCATCTAACCTCCAGGGGAGGTGGCTTTAAGAAGCATTTTAAAGGTAGAAATGCTGATCTTTGCTAATAGATGAGATTAAAAGGTGAGGACCAAGAAGGGCTCTGGCCAGAGTGGGGCCATTCACTCCAGAACAGCAGCAGAAAAAGATCAGCTTAGAGGAGGCTGGGAACCAGGAGTTGCATTGCGCCTGGCCATAGGAAGCTTGTGAGTCACCCAAGGGCAGATCTGAGTGGTAGTCAGATGTCTATCTGTTTTGAAGAAAGAAGCCCAAGCCAAAGGCCTTGCTGAGTCATCAATACTAAAGCAATGAGTCTGGCCGGCAAAGGACAGCAGGTGTATACTCCTTTGCATGATGTTGCTGTTGTTATCGTTAATCCTCACCTGAGGATATTGATTTTCAGAGAGAGAGGAAGTGGGGGAGACACACAGAGAGAAACATCAATTGGTTGCCTCCCACACACACACCAACCAGAGCCAACAATCCAGCCGGCAACCGAAGTACGTACCCTTGACCAGAATCAAACCCAGGACCCTTCAGTCTGTGGGCTGACTGACTATCCACTGAGCCAAACTGGCTAGGGCCTGTGGGTGGTTTTTTAGAAAAATAGCTTTACATATAGTGATTATTCTTAGTCACTGGTCTGTGTCTAATGCTAGGTTTTTTGGTTTATTTGATTTTGATTTTAGAGTGTTTTTTATTTTCATTTTAGAATTGGCTGTTTAAAATCTTATTAAACAATTTTCTAGCAATTGGAAACATAATCACAATTTATTGCTGTCATGATTATGTAAATAAATTTATAATATTGAACCATACTCACACTGATTTAAGAAATCTTATTGAGTATAAGTCTGCATGAAATATTATCTTACATTTTTTAATATTTTTCCATATTTTAATTAGAGCCTCTTCTTAATATCACACACACACACACACACACACACACACACACACACACACATGAGTTTTCTGTTTTATTTTTTTAAGAACTAGTTTTAGTTTTATTGATTCCTGCTATTATTTTCTTATCTATTTCATAAACATTAGTCCATTCCTATTCCCTGATAGCTTTTTTTGCTATTCTTTTCCAGTTTCCTTCATTGAAAATTTAGTTGATTTATTTTTAATTTTTTTCAAGTTATGAAAGCTTCTAAGAACGAGTTTTCCTCTCAATACATCTTTACCTGCATCCCATATGTTTTGTTTTCCTTTCTGTCCACTTGTAAGTACTTTGTCATGTCAAGTTTATTTTCTCTTTGAAACAAAAGTTAATACAACAGAGTTCCTTCATTTCCATGAGTTAGTTCTTTCCACTTAACAGTTTTTGTTACAAAAATAAATGTCAAAGTTATGGACACCTATAGCAACAAGTATTATTAAGGAAGCATTGTATGTGGTTGCTTGGGATCAGAAACAGCTCTGTTCAATTTAACTCCACTCTTTGCCAGCTATGTTTTCCCAGACAAATAATGCCATGAGACTTGGTTTCCACATTTACAAAACGGCAGGAAGATAGTTAACTAGCTGTGCTACCATGCAACAGAATATTCATGGGGCTTGAGTGAGGAAATGTAAATGGCCACACTTGGGCAATAGTACTTTTTCCTCATCGTGCCAAGTGAATGTTTAAATTTAAAACTAGGCCATTATTCATTCTCTCTCTCTCTCTCTCTCTCTCTCTCTCTCTCTCTCTCTCTCTCTCTTCCCTCTTTCCTCTTTTCCTCTCCCTCTCCCTCTCCTTTCCACTCTCTCTAAAAATCAATGGAAAAATATCATTGGGTGATGATTTACAAAAAGATTAAGCCATCAGGATGTGCAATGGGAAGTGACTGATTTTAATCCCCACTGTCCCTGCAATAGAACACCAGAGCTGCTTTGTGGACTCAACGAAGCACCCTGGGAGGTTCCAGAAATATGCATTGACAGGACTTGAAGTGGTCAAGAGGCAGTGGAAGAGCCAATGAAAGGTCATTGTCATTGTTGATGTATACTCCCTGAGCAGTGACACTTGCAGTATTTTTTTAGAGATTTTTATAAAGAAAGGTAGCATGACCGCTACAGGGGATTGAGCCTGAAACCCAGGCATTTATCCTGATTGGAAATCCAACCAATACCCTTTTCTGTGTGCAGAACAACACACAACCAACTGAGTCACACTGGCCAGGACCACTTGCAATATTTGGACCATACTCTTAACTGATACAGCAGAGTAGACTGACCTAGAGGTGGAGCGCTCACTACGACAGAAAGCCTGGATTTAAACCCTGACCCACCACTTAATATCTGTGTGATATTAATGAAAAGCTGCTTACCATCTCTGGCCATGTTTTTCTCATCTATAAAAAGAGAATAACACGTGTGTAGCATTTAAAATTGTGCATGACACAAAGCGGTACTTAATCAAATCTTAATAATTTTAACTAACAAATCATTTATAAAATACCCCTCCTCTCAAATATCCCTGAACTGCAATAAGATATGTATTTGAAAGTGCTCCATGAGTTATTTTTGTTTGCTTGCTTTTTCACTGAAAATCCATCAACCATCCCACACAAATCATGGTTTGATTCCCAGTCAGGGCACATGCCTGGGTTGTGAGCTTAATTCCCCAGTGTGGGACCTGCAAGAGGCAGCTGACCAATGATTCTCATCACTGATGTTTCTGTGTATCTCTCCCTCTCTCTTCCTCTTTGAAATCAATAAAAACATTTTTAAGTGAAAACAAGATGAAAGAAAATTATTTTCCAAGGCTAAAGAAATAAAATATCATCCTGCTGTTGAACTGTTGAATAAAAACAGAAAGCCTAGTAAGGGAATACTCAAGAAAATTTAATTGTACTGGACAAAAAGCTGTTCCTAAAATATTAACTAAAATTTCTATTAGTAGTTCATCTCATTGTAAAATTGCTTAACATGCAATGAACCTAAAGCAATAATATTTTTGTGCAAAAATTAAAAATTAAAGTTACCAAGACTACACTATAAAATTTCCAAAAGCCTCCATAAATCAAAAAATGGGGAGATAGTGTAATATCATGTAATAAAAAATATCCCGTAAATAAATTACATCTAGAAAATTTTTACTTTAGAAAATTAATTTCCATTTATAATGCTAATAGCAAGACACCCATGAAAAACACACATGATGTCAAAATAAGCCAAAGGAAAATCATTTGGGCAAAAATAAAAAGAATCCCAAATCAAATTTACAGAAAAGATTCCTTTATTAACTTTTGGCTGATAATACGTTTGTATATTTTCAGAAAACAACTCAAAAACCATATGGATTCATGCAATAAAGAGGAACTGACAGGTCTGCTCCAACCACGAAGACAAGAAGAGAAACAGTCCAGAGATGGAAGATGCTGACGACACCATGCCATGCTAGCAGTCAGCAGCGTGAGTCACTTCAGGTTGCCCAGGACCAAACCAGAGAGGGTGGGACCTGCATTGCCACCATTTGTCCGCCATCCAGATATCACTGCTGACATGTACACATAAGGAACTATTTGACATTGAAACTGGGACTCAGAACGGTTGGACATTGAAATTGAGACGCAAACATTTTTTGTTCTTATATGTTTATTTCTAGTATGCAGATGCAAGATTTTTTAAAGAAAAGAAATGGGGGGGGGAATAGATACAGAGGAAAAGAAGCATTGAACACTCTGTCAAACTACAGTGGGAAGGCAGGGGAGGTTGGGGGGTGGGAGCTGTAAGAGATCAACCGAAGGACTTGTATGCATGCATATAAGCATAACTAAGGATACAAGACACTGGGGGAGGGAGGCAGGTGAGGGCATGTGCTGGGGTGCAGGGGTTGTCGGGGGGAGGTTAATGGGGGGAAAAGGGAAATTACTATTTGTAATACTTTAAACAATAAAAAGAAAGCCTGGTAGGTAGAGGTGTGTCTGAGCCAGGGATAGAGACACGGGTTGGCAGGTGCTGAAGTGGATCCGCCTCAAACACACCAACAGGAAGAGGCCAGTTCACAGTGCAACTTGCTCCCATCTCCAAGGATGCCCAAGTGAATGGCACTAAGGGGGGGGGCGGGGGGCGGGCACGGAGGGGAAGGCTGAGCTCCAGAAGCTGATGACTGCTTTCAGCCACAGAGCCCTCCCACTCATTCTCTTGACATCCCAGTCCCTGCACCTCGAGTGTCTTCCTTCTCCCCACTCTGGCCAATCTCCTCACATTGGCCAGTGCTGGGCTGGCAGGAATCATTCAGTGACTTCAATAGCTTCAAAGGCCTCTGATATGTCACCATCAGTAATTTTGGAGCCAGTTTCCAAGTAAGCTGGAAGATTCTAATCACATCACTTTGAATCTGGATTCCATGTGCTCTCTCACCTTTGCCAGTTTTGAGTTTGCTCCCAGTACTATGTTCTGTCCACACACACACATATACACACACACATGCATTCGCACACCCTCTCACACCCACCACATATCCACACAGTCCCACATTCATTTTTTCACACTTGTACATATATATACTAATACATTCTCACAGGCATGGAAACACACACAACAGCAGATATGGAATAGGTAACTTCCAAGATGCTCTGGACTGTGAGAGGCATGTGGGTTCTAATGTCAAGGGAGGCCCCGTGTTTGTATGGGTGCTGGAGATGGGGAGAGAGGACTACATTGTTGTTAGGAAGGAAGCTGAGTACCTAAAGGTCTATGTGCATTTTCATGTCTCATGGTGCTATCTTTAAACCACTTCCTCTAACTTCTTTTCACTGCAGCCTTAACAACCATTATCTATATATATAAAAACCTAAGTGACTGGCCGACCAGCCAACTGGCCAGTAGCTATGACATGCAGTGACCACTAGGGGGAAGAAGCTCAAGGCAGGAGCTGCCGAGCAACCACAATTCTGCAGAGTGCTCTCTCACACTCCAGGACCCCTCTGGGAATGTCAGACTGCCAGTGTTGCCCCGATCCCAGCAGACCAGGCTGAGGAACCCCATCGGTATACATGGATGGGCCTCTAATCTATATATATAAAAGCCTAAGTGACCATCCAACTGGTAACTATGACACACACTGACCACCAGGGGGCAGATGCTCAATGCAGGAGCTGCTGAGCTGTAGTGGCTTGGCAGCTGTGTTTTCAGGTGGTACACCCAGAACCAGAGAGGAGGGAGCCTGATTCCAGGGTGCCTCACCCAAGAACTGCCCTCAAGGGATGTCGGAGAGCTGGTTTCAACCCAATCCCCACAGGCCAGGCTGAGGGACCCCGCCTGCCAGAAGGACCCCACTCACTCTGCAGATGCTCTTTGAACCCCAGTGCCACCCCAGGTGTGGCCAGCTAGCAGAGGAGGGACTGCAGGAAGTTGGCTCCAGGGTGTGCCCGACACCTTCTAATTTCCTTTCCAATTGTGCATGAATTTGTGCACCAGGCCTCTGGTGTTAACATAATAGATTAAACATTTTTGAAAATGTGCACTTTTGGAGAAGGGGCTCAGGAGAGAACTTGCTCTGCTGCCTCACTTCCAGAGCCCCAGCATATTCCCAGCCTGTTAATAACGTCTGTTTCTGTTCTGGCAGGTGGCAGCAATGACATCTCCCTCATGAATGATTTGTCAACATTCACTCCTGGTGGTCAAAATAGAACTGGGAAAAGGATAATTAAGTTTATGTCATGACTGTCATGGGTTAGTGATGACCACAGGTTCCTTTTTCTCCCATCAAGACATAGAGTCCCTTTCCTTTGAATCTGGGCTGACAGAGATTCTCTGACACAGCAGAATGTGGCAGGAGTGAACACGTGCCAGTTGCATATCTAGACCTTAAAGAATCTGGAAGGTTCTTCTTTTGCTCTCAGCTACCCTGTCAGGTGGGCTATGGTGCTGGAGAGACTACATCAAGAGTGAAAGCCAACTGGCCAGTGCCCAAGTGTTCTAATGATCGCAACAGAGTCAAGCCATTTTGTTTCTGCCCCAGCCAAGGTCCTGCTACATGTAGCCACAAAAGTGACCCTAGTCCCCACCATCTGGACCCCTGTCCCACCAGCTATCCCTACTGAGTCCTACCCAGAAGGAACAGCTGGAATCTTGTGTTTTAAGGTTTTACATTCTGGGGTTTTTCATTACATGACAATAAACAGCTGATATAAACACCTTCTGGAACTAATGAAGGTCTCCAACTGAAGGGTCGATGTGTATATTTTCCTCTGTTCTATATGACACACTATTGTGACATCTTATATCTAAGCCACTTGTAAATATTTTAGGATATATAAAGATATACAGAGATAGAGATATGTCTTCTAAAATCATCTCTATAAATCAGTTCTAATTCTTCCTATTATATAGTTGAAGAAACTGAGTTTAAAGATCAATCTAGGGTCCGACATCTAGAAAATAATAGAAGCAGCCATTGAACAATGCAGATGAATCTAATTCCACAGCCTGTGTTTCTTCTGAGAGAGCACACTTCCCCTTAATTTTGATGTGATTTCTTCGGTACCCTGAAGCCTGACATGTCTAACATCTGAACCAAGTGGGAAGTGCTGGATAAAAGAAATTGTCAAGGAAACAAATGCTTCCCAGGTCCCTAAGGGAAGCCTCCCAGTGCCTTCAGCCTCTTTGCTGCAGAGCCCTGCAGTGCTTGGGTACTGCTTCTGTCAAGACCAACCACAGCATTTATTTCTAGCTATGAGCCTGATCTTTTACCAACTACTACACCACCAGTGTGTTGTGGAGCCTCTGCTTCTGCTCTCTTTGTTTGATTTTAATGGAGCATTCCTTGGGTTTTAGTGTGAAGGTCATTAAAATTGATTAAGACCTTTTTTCATCATTTCCCAGTGAAAATAAAAGGCCTGTATGTTGTGACAAATTCATAAGTTATCCATGAACAAAAGGAGAAAGAGAGAGAGAGAGAGAGAGAGAGAGAGAGAGAGAGAGAGAGAGAGAGAAGAAGAAGAAGAAGAAGAAGAAGAAGAAGAAGAAGAAGAAGAAGAAGAAAAGAGAGAGAGAGAGAGAGAGAGAGAGAGAGAGAGAGAGAGAAAGAAAGGAAAGAAAGAAAGAAAGAAAGAAAGAAAGAAAGAAAGAAAGAAAGAAGACAACAGCAACAGGTGAGAAGGAAAGGAAGAGAGGGAGTAATAAGAGGAGAGAAAGAATATGAGCAGTGCATTCTGAAAAATGAATCACTGTGCCACTTTCTCTTTTTTTTAATCTTTATTGTTCAGTTTATTAATTACATTGTTCCTTTTTGTTCCCCCCTATAGTTCCCCTCCACCTGGTACCCATCCCACCCTCCACCCTCACACCCCTCCACTGTCCTCTCCCATAGTTGCATTATTTTTGTCCAGTCTCTTGCTGCACTTCCCACACCCCCTTTCTCCCCAAGAGTTGTCAGTCCATTCCCTCTCTATGTCCGGGATTCTCTTACATTCACCAGTATATCCTGTTCATCAGCTTATTAATTCACTTGATTTTAGATTCATTTGTTGATAGATGTGTATTTGTTGTTCCTAATTTACACTTTTATCTTTTTCTTCTTCCTCTTCTTAAAGAATATCTTTCAGCATTTCATATAATACTGGTTTGGTGGTGATGAACTCCTTTAGCTTTTTCTTATCTGCGAAGCACTTTATCTGACCTTCAATTCTGCATGATAGCTTTGCTGGATAGAGTAATCCTGGTTGTAGATTCTTGCTATTCATCACTTTGAATATTTCTTGCCACTCCCATCTGGCCTGCATCTTTTCTGTTGAGAAATCCACTGACAATCGTAGGGGTGCTCCCTTATAGGTAACCAACTGTTTCTCTCTTGCTGCTTTTAATATTCTCTCTTTGTCTTTTGCTCTTGGCATTTTAATTATGATGTGTCTTGGTGTGGTCCTCTTAGGGTTCCTATAAATTGGGGTTCAGTGCGCTTCTTGGACTCCTAAGTCAATTTCTTTCACCAGGTGTGGGAAGTTTTTGGTCACTATTTCTTCAAATAGGTTTTCATTGTCTTGCTCTCTCTCTTTTCCTAGCACCCCTATAATTCGGATGTTGGTATGCTTGAGGTTGTCCCAGAGGCCCTTACACTATCTTCAATTTTTTGAATTCTTTTGGTTTCTTGCTTTTTCAGCTGAGTGGATTTTACCTCTTTGTATTTCAAATCTTTAACTTGGTTCTTGGGGTGCTCCAGAGCACTTTTAGGTCTTTGTATAACATTTTTTATTTCAGTCAGTGTATGCTTAATTTCTGGTTGGTCCTTTTTCATATCCTTGAGAGTCTCCTTTATATCCTTGAGGGTCTCCTTCATTTCCTTGTAGTACTCATTCATTTCCACATTGGTCTTGATCATTTCCTTTGCGGTCTCGCTTATTTCCTTATAGGCCTCTACCTTTTTTTGGAGCCTCTTGAGAAGCCCTATAACCGTGGTTTTGAATTCCATGTCCAGTCGTTTTTTTCCCTCCATTTCTTTCACATCTGATTTCTTTCCATGTCTCTGCATGGTGGCTGCTTCCCTGAGTTGGTCAATTAGCTTTGTGTGGTAGACTTCCTACTAGGGACAGTGGCTCAGCCTCCCCAGTTACCTGAGGTGGATATGGGTTGCACAGTCTTGCTGAAGTTAAGCTCAGGTTAATCGTTGTTAGCACTTGGAGGGGTTGACCTCCAGGCCAATTGTCTGTGAAGTTCAGCTGTGCTCAGGTTGGATGGGCAGAGTCTCCGGGCCAAGCAGACAGCATTAGCTCTGCCCTATGTGGCTCCAGGGACTCTGTGCTGGGGGAAATGGCTGCCAGCACCTCTGAGAGAGAGCCGCTGTGGAGCTCCACCGGCTGCCGGGGAATTCAGACTCTCCCCTAATGAGTCTGCACACCCAATGTCTCACGCAGGGTCATAAAACAAAGCAGTCTGATGGTTTTCCAAATGAGAGAGCAAGTCGCAGAGCACTCTCCGCATGGTCATGCAGCTGAGCTATTCGCACAAGCTGCCTTCTCCACAAGCCAGGAGACCCCTGCAGCACCCGAGCTTCCACATGCCCTCCCACTGTCCAGTTTTCACCCCGTATGATAGTGGGTTCTCTGGACTTCGCCCAGAGCTGGAGAATCAGTCCAGTGGGATGTCTTTGTCTCTCCGTTCAAGAAAACTGGCCGGTTTTCAGCCGCCCGCCCTCTCCGCTGGAGTGGGCTCCAAACCTCTCTCCGTGTAAATCTTTCAACACTGTCTGCCACTGCTCCTCCGAGTCACAGTGTCTTATTTTCACTTTTATTTGTGGAATTTTCACTCGGCCAGCTTTCTGGTGAATCTGGAAGTTGTTCTTTCGTTAAGTAGTATTAAAATTGCTGAGCATGACGGCAAGATAGGTGTTTTACCTATGCCGCCATCTTGGTTCTCCTTATCCACTGTGCCACTTTCAAAGTGAAAGCCAGCCCTGGCCAGTGTGGTTATAGTGTCGGTGTGTGCACCAGGTTTGATTCCCTGTCATCTGGTCAATGTGTCTTTCATATCGATGTGTCTCTCTTCCTCCTCTTTCCCCCTTCCTTCCACTCTCTCTAAATAATAATAATAATAATAATAATAATAATAATAATAATAATATCAATGCAAAAAAGATCCTTACTCCTTGGATGAAGATTTAAAAAATAGAAATTTTATGCCCGCTGGTGTGTCTCAGTGATTGAGCTCAACTCATGAACCAGGAGGTTGCAATTTGATTCCTAGTCAGAGTACATGCTCTGGGTTGTGGGCTTGATCCCTAGCAGGAGGCCTGCAGGAGGCAGCAGATCAATGGTTCTTTCTCATAGATGTTTCTCTCTCCATACTTCTCCCTTCCTCTTTCTCTCTAAAATCAATAAATACATATTTTGTTGTAAAAAAAAAAAAACCAAAATGCTCCTTTAATAGCTACTCAGAAAAGCCTTTTGTCTTGTTTTGACTCTCAGCATTCCAAGAGAAGCTTCTAGCCCCAGAGTCTGGCCCATTTGGTCCACATGCACCTGACCTGCCATTAGATGAGCAGAGGATATACAGGCCAATGAGCCATCATTCTTCATTTTCAGAGAAAATTTGCCTGGTGCACACAGAGCCTTGCCATCTGCTCCTGGCAGCAGCTTCCTGGTGGACAAAGAAGCTCTCTGCCAGTCAGACTGACCTGGGCTCACATCCTGTCTCCACCATTCACTGTGGCATCTTGGGAAAAGAACTTGGCATCTCTAAATTTCAAGTTTCTAATCTGGGTAGAAACACCCTTCAGTATAGCAGTGCCATGTGGCTGGCCAGTTCGGCTGCAGAACAAAGGGCAGGGACCTGTGACACACTATTCATTGCCCCCAGTATACATTCTCCCTTCTTCCTAGTAAAAGAATCCCCTATGTTTCGCTGAGCATAGGGCCATCTGGAATAAAGACTAAATTTCCAGCCACCACTGGTGTTAGGTGTGGCCATGCAATAAGCTCTACACGATGAAATCTCAGTGGAAGTATCCTGTGGGACTCTGAGGTGATTCTTTAATGGAAGAAGCCCTGCTCTTGTCAGTCCTTTCCTGGCTGGAATATAGATGTGATGGCTGAGCCTAGCTGCCATCCTGAGCCATGGGGACAGAATCCTAAGAGGAACACAGCAGAGCAACAACAAGAAAGGCTGTATAGCTGATTATCACAGAGGCACCAACTGGCCAGGTTCCTTAGTTAGAGAGAAACAATCCTTTTCTACTTTCATTATTTTAATTTTATTTTATTGTTTAAAGTATTACACATAGTAGTACATATATCTCCTTTTTTCCCCCATTGACCTTTCCCCAGCCTTCCCTACCCCCACTGCTTCCATTATTTTAATATTTTCTGTTATCCACCACTAATCTTTGGCAGTACTGGGAGTTAACATGTATACTTAAGAATTATGGTTTCCAATAATGTGATTCCTGATTCCTTAAAAGCTGGGTCAGTTTGACATATTTTCTTAGCTGTTCTTTATCTCCTTGAAGCAAGGACTCTGCAGGACATTCACCCCATGTGCCTGTTACAGAGGCCATGGTGTTCCACACTCTTCAACTAGCCCAGGAATCCCATGGCTTCTGAGCTGAAAGTTAAATTTTAAATGAAAGATATAACTTTGGGGAACTTACCACATGAAATCATAATTATGTTCATTCACCCTATCTAATAAAGAGGGAATATGCTAATGGACTGTCACAAAGATGATTACACCCACAACTGAGGCCAAGTTCCCATAAGGAGCCTTAATGAACAATCAGCAGGGATCTGAGGCTATGCCCTCCCTGCCTCTGGGGGCTTGACAGGGACCTAAAAGTGTGTTTCCTGTCCTGGTGCTGGGTTAGGGGATCTCAGGCTGCTTCCCCTGCCCCAGCACCAGGCTGGGGGACCTCAGGTTGTGCTCCCCACCCGGCAGGGCTTGATGGGGGACCCCAAGGTGCACTTCTCATCCTGGTGCTGGGTTAGGAGACCTCAGGCTGCTCCCCCCACCACAGCACCAGGCCAGGAGACCTCAGGCTCTGCCCCCCACCAGGTGGGGATTGACAGGGAACTTCAGGCCATGCCCCCCACCCAGCAGGGATTGACAGAAGACCTCAAGGTGCACCCCCAGTGCTGGGTTGGGGGACCTGAGTCTGTGCCCCCCTCCTAGTGCCGAGCTGATGGACCTGAGGCAGCACCACCCTACCTGGCAGGGCTTGACAAGGGACCTCAGGCCATGCCCCTTACCCAGCATGGCTTGACAGGGGATCTCAATCTATGCCCCCCACCTAGTGGGGCTTGATGGGGGACCTCAAGGCATGCCCCCCACCCTGGTCTGGGTTGGCGGACCTCAGGCCACACACCCTGGTCCTGGCATCGGGCCAGGGGAACTGAGGCTACACCCCTGCCCAGTAGGGCTTGACTAGGGTGGGACTGGCCAGGTCTGTATCTAGCCCAATGTGGGGGGGAGGAGAGATCCAGGTCTGAGTCTCAAATTTTGAGGCACATGTGGGTATATAGGGACTTGAATCTGGGTCCCTGGTGCACTCCAGACTCTGACAGGAGGAAGGTTTTCATCTACATTTTACTAATTTTCTTTCATCACTGACACTTCTATTATAGAAAAAGGGTAAATAGCAATATTAAATTATTTCCTCTAATTAATCCCCTTTTAATGTGCACAAATTTTGTGCACTATGCCACTAGTTAATAATAAAAATTATGACTATGTCTAGCATGTTTTAATACGTATAGTACTAGGTACCTTATATGGAGCATCTCATGGAATCCTTCTAAAAGAATTGTGATTTGGTGCTGTTGGCATTCCTGTATTGCAGATAAGAAAATTAAGGCTTATTCACCCAGAATAACTCAGTGGTTGAATGTCAACCTATGAACCAGGAGATCATGGTTGATTCCCAGTCAGGGCACATGCCTCAGTTGTGGTTTGAGCTCAATCCCCAGTAAGAAAGGGCATGCAGGGGACAGCCAATTAATGATTCTCTCTCATCATTGATGTTTCTTCCTCTCTCTCCCTCTTGCTCCCTTCCTCTCTGGAATCAATAAAAATTTGTTTTTAAAAAAAGAAAATAAAATTAAGATTTTCACCAATTGCCTTCCCAGAACACCGCCCTGATGACTCAGCCCTTCAGCCAGGCCCTGAGAGTTCCCTGTCCCTGTTTCCCCACATGGTCTATATCAAAATAAAGGTGAAAGACAAAAACCTCTTTCCTTAGTGCTGCTGTGTGGAAAGAACCTGTGCACTCTGTCCAGTGGACTCTCACTGAAAACAGGGTCTTTTCTTCTGGTGGCCTCTTCCTCCATCTCCCACCTCACTGGTAACCTGCCCAGCTGGAGGCAGGATTTGAATTAACCTCTGCTCACACTTGACTGATGATATCTAATTCCAAACCCCATGGCTTTGTCTAGCATTGACAATGCTCTGAACTTCATGATGGTTCCTGAGATTGGTTCATACTTTCAATCACTTTAAAGGGCCCAACGCAGGCTCAGGGATAAATTCTATGCTGTTCTCTAAATTTATCACCAACTTAATTTAGAATCTGTACTTGTCTGCACGTGAGTTATCTGGACCTCTAGTTAGATGCCATAGTCCAGATCCTGGCTTGGGTTCTGATCTCCGAATCCCATTAAAAACTCCGGCTGCACAAAAATATCAGGTAAGACAAATATTTGGCCTCTACCTTATAGTCTAATTTAAGATGATATGGTATTAGACAAAATTGATCAATGTACAGGTTTTCATTCTAAAGTAAAATAAGTTATTTCTCAAAACAGTGCTAGTAAATAAAACATCTGGCAAGGAAACATTTCTCTTATGCTGAAACCAAAACACAGACTGAATATGTTGATGATGCCCTAGGTCCATGGTTGGCAAACAGCTCGAGAGCCACATGCAGCCCTTTGGCCCCTTGAGTGTGGTTCTTCCACAAAATACCACAGCCTGGGGGAGTCTATTTTGAAGAAGTGGCGTTAGAAGAAGTTTAAGTTTTAAAAAATTGGCTCTCAAAAGAAATGTCAATCATTGTACTGTTGATATTTGTCTCTGTTGACTAATTAGTTTGTCAACCACTGCCCTAGATCATTAATGGGAAAGTCTTCCTGAACATTCACAACTGAGGAGTTAAACACATTTTGGTGAATGGAAATGAGCAGAATCCCCAGAGGAAGGCTGGCTGCATAGAGTCAGCCTTCCCTTGTCACAGTCATTGTCCATCTGTAATAAATGTGCCCAGAGAGCTTGGGCCAGAACAGATGCTACCCTTAAAAAATGAGCAATATCAAATCTCACGTTGGTTGTCCAGAGCAGTATCAGATGCTTGTTCTGTGGAAAGGGAATGTGTGGGCCACTCTGAAAGTTTCTGTGCTCACCTCCTCTACTGTCATTTGGTGCAAGACATTGCCACCACCTTCCTAAGGTGCTGTGAGAGCTTCCTAACAGAGCTTCTGCTCCACCCTCACTCTGTTATAATCTCCTCAAAAAGCACTTGGACCGATCCTTTATGATGTCAGAGCTCATGGCCCTCTTCTGTGCAAAATTCTGCAATGCCTCTCAATACACTGCGAGCAGAGGCTGAAATCCTTGCACTTGTCTGCCAGTCCCTCTGATGTCTGACCCCCATCCCTCTGACCTATCCACTTTCCCTTATTCCTATCCATCCCTGTTGTCTCCTTGCCATTTCTCTATGACATCAGGCGGGTGAGTTCTTGTGTCTGGGATATTACGCCCCCAGGTATTCTCCTAGCTTTTGCTTAGCTGTCAGATTCTTCAACAGGTCCAGCTTTACTCTTCAAACTGTCTTCCCCTCCATTTGTGCTGCTCTGTATCATCTTTGACATGCTATGTGATTTTTTAAATTTTATTTTTTGATCATAATTTACACTTAATATTATTCTGTATACATGCTTAGACAATCATATACTTTATAAAGTGTTTCTCTTGTTATTTCCAATACCCACCTAGCACCATACATGTGTGGACCAAGAGGCTAGCCTGACAAGCTCATGGGGAGGTCTGCATGGCAGTTTTGCAAACTCAGAGACCTAAAGTAACCATAAAGGATAGTCTGAAATTAAACTTCAACTAGAAGCAGTTATGGTGGGTAGTTACATCCTAGGCCGGTATCTTCACTGACAACCTTTACCTTAACTGAGCCTATCTGTATTTTTGCATCTATACTAACATACCCTTTGAAATGTCTGGGTAATTTGTAAATTCCCTTTCTCTAGACTCCTTGAGGCACAACCTAATGTGCTGGTCACAAGGACAGATACCACAAATTCCTTCATTATTGTTAGGTTGAGGCAGGGGGAAGCCCAGAGCCAATGCATGCATCTGCCAGGTAGATGATGACAGAGATAACTGGAGCCTTCCTAAACCCCCTGACCAAGACGGAAACTCCACACTGCTCATGCCCTCCACCCTCCCTCCAACTGGTGGGCGGAGTTATGATCTAACTGGCATCTGCCACCAAGACATCCCAGAGACATTGAACCACCAATCAGTGCATGCCAAGTGCCTGGGACCCATCTCTTCCAGTTCTGCCCTGGATCCAACCCCTGCCTGTTCCTCCCCTCAAAAGGCGAGTTTATGGTTTCACAAGTTACTGCTCTCTCCAGGCCAGCTGGGTCCCTCATTCTTCTCTTCCCCCTCCTCTAATCCTGGTTTCTCTACTTCCTCTGTAATAAACCTCCCCTTTAACATGTTTTGGTCTCTGACTCCTGTTTCCTGCCCTCAAACCTGACAATTATCATGTTAATTGTTCCTGCACCCACCTAAGTTGTGTCTATCATTTTACTTTTTATCCCAAAGGTTTCCCCACTTTGTTTTCCCCTGCCTCTCTAGTCTATCACCAATAGATTTCATGTAACCCACCTATATCTTTTTCCTTTGATTGCAATGTATAAATACAAATGTAACCTGCAATTCTCCAAAGCATTATCTCAATTTGTTGAGGTTCTGCTTCCTGGCATATGTAGACAGTTTGCCTCAAATAAATTCACAAAACTTCTTTCTAGGTGGAGAGGAAACAAGATGGCAGCATAGGTAAACACCCATACTGCTGCCCCGTGCAGCAAATTCAAAACTATAACTAAGGACAAAACGGACATCATTCAGAACCACCAGAGAGCTGGCTGAATGGACATTTCACAAACAGAAGGAAAAATAAAAGGATACTGAGACTCAGGGGAGCTGAGGTGGACAGAGTTACAGATACACGCAGAGTCAGATGTTTGGAGCTGTGCACAAACAGAAAGGTTGGGCGGCTGCAAACCCAGCTGGTTTTCTTGAACTGGGAGGGAGACAAAGGCGTCCCACTGCATTGAGCCACAGTTCTCGGCGAGTCTTTGGGAATCCAGACTAATACAGGGTAAAACTGGACTGTAAGGAGGAAACACCGAAACTTGGGTACTGCAAAGGCGCGAGAGCTATTGGAGAGAGCTCATGACTGGCTCTAATGTTTGGGAGGGAAAAAAATGCCAGACTGCTTTGTTTTCCCATTCCGGTGAGTCTTTGGCTGTGCGGACTCATTTGGGGAGAAACTAGACTGTCTGGCAGCTGGCAGAGCTCTGGGCAACTTTCTCTCAGAGGTGTGTGCAGCCATTGCCACGGGACACAGAGACCCGGGAGCCATTTAGGCTAGAGCTGACTGGAAACCAGGGCTGCCTGCCCAGCCCGGAGACTCCACCCCATCCAGGCTGAACACAGCTCATCCTCACAGCCAATTGGCCTGGAGGTCAACCCATCCCAGTGATACAGCAACAATCTAGGATTAACTAAAACAAGACTGTGCAACCCATAAAGAGGTGCACCACGAGTATCCACCTCAGGTAACTGGGAAGGCTGAGCCACTGTCCCTTAGCAGACACCTACCACACAAACCTACTCGACCAACTCAAGAAAGCAGCCAAAATGCAAAGACAAGGTAACAAATTACATGTGGAAGAAATGGAGGGAAAAAAACAACTGGACATAGAGTTCAAAACCACAGATATAAGATTTTTCAAGAGGCTCCTAGAAAAGGCCGATAAATTTAACGAGACCCTTGAGGATATGAGTGAGTCCCTCAAGGCTATTAATGAGACTATGGAGGATATGAAAAAGGACCAACTAGAAATTAAGCATACACTGACTGAAATAAAAAATATTATACAGAAACCCAAAAGCAGAAGAGAGGACCACAAGAATCAAGTCAAAGATTTGAAAAACAAAGAAGCAAAAATCACTAAGCCTGAAAAGCAAGAAGCAGAAAGAGTCCAAAAAATTGAAGATAGTGTAAAGAGCCTCTGGGACAACCTCAAGCATACCAACATCTGAATTATGGGGGTTCCAGAAAAAGAAAGAGAGCAAGATACTGAAAACCTATTTGAAGAAATAGTGACTGAAAGCTTCCCCCACCTGGTGAAAGAAATAGACTTAAAAGTCCAGGAAGCACACCAAACCCCATACAAAAGGAATCCAAAGAGGACCACACCAAGATACATCATAATTAAAACACTAAGAGCAGGGAGGGAACCAAGATGTCGGCATAGGTAAACACCTATCTTGCTGCCATACACAGCAATTTCAAAACTACAACTTAACGAAAGAACAAACACCATTCAGAATCACCAGAAAGCTGGCTGAGTGAAAATTCCACAAATAAAAGTGAAGATAGCACACTGTGACTCAGAGGAGCAGGGGCAGACAGCGTTGAAGATACATATAGAGAGATGTTTGGAGCAGTGTGCACCCCAGCAGATAAGGCAGGTGGCTGAAAACCCAGCCAGTTTTCTCGAACAGGGGATACAAAGACGTCCCACTGCACTGATCCCCCAGCTCTGGGGGAAGTCCAGGGAACCCACAACCATACGGGGGGAAAACTGGACAGTGGGAGGGCACACCAAAGATCAGGTGCTGCAGGAGTCTGCTGGCTTGTGGAGAAGGCGAGCTTGTGCAGAGTGTGCATGAACTTGGGAACAGCACAGCTGTGTGACCACGCAGGGAGAACTCATGACTTGCTCTCTCGTTCAGGAAACCGTCAGACTGCGTTGTTTTGCAACCCTGAGTGAGACGCTGGGTATGCAGACTCATTTGGGGAGAGGCTGAATTCTCCGGCAGCTGGTGGAGCTCGGCAGCAGCTCTCTCTCAGAGGTGCTGGAGGCCATTGCCACCTGGCACAGAATCCCTGGGGCCACATAGGGAGGAGATGATGCTGCCTGCTTGGCCCAGAGACTCTGCCCATCTAACCTGAGCACAGCTGAACGTCACAGTGCTAACAACGATTAATCTAGGCTTAACTTCAACAAAACTGTGCAATCCATATCCACCTCAGGTAACTGGGGAGGCTGAGCCACTGTCCCTTAGAGGACATTTACCACACAAAGCTAATCAAACAACTCAGGAAAGAGGCCACCATGCAGAGACATGGAAAGAAATCAGATGTGAAAGAAATGAAGGGGAAAAAAATGACTAGACATAGAATTCAAAACCACGGTTATCAGGCTTTTCAAGAGGCTCGTAGAAAAGGCTGAGACCTATAAGGAAATAAACAAGACCAGTGAGGAAATGAACAAGACCTACAAGAAAATCAATGAGATCTACAAGGAAATGAATGAGACCTACGAGGATATGAATGAGACCCGCAAGGATATGAAAAAGGACCAACCAGAAATTAAGCATACACTGACTGAAATAAAAAATATTATACAAAGACCTAAAAGTACTCTAGAGCACCCCAAGAACCAAGTTAAAGATTTGAAATACAAAGAGGTAAAATCCACTCAGCTGGAAAAGCAAGAAACCAAAAGAATCCAAAAAATTGAAGATAGTGTAAGGGGTCTCTGGGACAACCTCAAGCATACCAACATCCGAATTATAGGGGTGCCAGAAAAAGAGAGAGACCAAGACAATGAAAACCTATTTGAAGAAATAGTGACCAAAAACTTACTTCCCACACCTGGTGAAAGAAATTGACTTAGGAGTCCAAGAAGCGCACTGAACCCCAATATATAGGAACCCTAAGAGGACCACACCAAGGCACATCATAATTAAAATGCCAAGAGCAAAAGACAAAGAGAGAATATTAAAAGCAGCAAGAGAAAAACAGTTAGTTCCCTATAAGGGAGCACCCATAAGATCGTCAGTGGATTTCTCAACAGAAAAGATGCAGGCCAGATGGGAGTGGCAAGAAATATTCAAAGTGATGAATAGCAAGAATCTACAACCAAGAATACTCTATCCAGCAAAGCTATCATTCAGAATTGAAGGTCGGATAAAGTGCTTCGCAGATAAGAAAAAGCTAAAGGTGTTCATCACCACCAAACCAATACTATATGAAATGCTGAAAGATATTCTTTAAGAAGAGGAAGAAGAAAAAGATAAAAATATAAATTATGAACAACAAATACACATCTATCAACAAATGAATCTAAAAATCAAGTGAATTAATAAGCTGATGAACAGGATAAACTGGTGAATGTAACAGAATCATGGACATAGAAAGGGAATAGACTGACAATTCTTGGGGAGAAAAGGGGTGTGGGAAGTGCAGCAAGAGACTGGACAAAAATCATGCAACTATGGGAGAGGACAGTTGGGGGAGCGGAGGGGAGGGCTGAGGGTGGGATGAGTACCGGGTGGAGGGGAGCTATAGGGAGAAAAAGAGGGAGGAACAATGTAACTAATAAACTGAACAATAAAGATTAAAATTTAAAAAATTTTTAAAAATGCTAAGAGCTAAAGATAAAGAGAGAATATTAAAAGCAGCAAGAGAAAAACAGTTAGTTACCTACAAGGGAGCATCCATATGATTGTCAGCTGATTCTCAACAGAAACTATGCAGGCCAGATGGGAGTGGCAAGAAATATTCAAAGTGATGAATAACAAGAACCTACAACCAAGATTAAGCTATCCTTCAGATTTAAAGGTCAGATAAAGTGCTTCACAGATAAGAAAAAGCTAAAGGAGTTCATCAACACCAAACCAATATTATATGAAATGCTGAAAGGTATTCTTTAAGAGAAGGAAGAGGAAGAAGAAGAAGAAAAAGGTAAAGATAAAAATTATGAACATCAAATACACATCTATCAACAAATGAATCTAAAAATCAAGTGAATTAAAAATCTGATGAACAGAATAAACTGGTGAATATAATAGAATCAAGGTCATAGAGAGGGACTGGACTGACGATTCTTAGGGGAAATGGGTATGGGCGGGGTGTGGGAAGAGACTGGACAAAAAGTGTACACCTATGGATGAGGACAGTGGCAGGGAGGTGCGGACAAAGGAAAGGGGAGGGGAGCTATGGGAGGGAAAAAAGAGCAACATTGTAATAATCTGATCAATAAATATTTATTAAATTTTTTAAAAAACTTCTTTATATGTTTCAATGGGTTTTTTTCATTAGTATATGGTTATTAAAATAGCAGAAGACTGGTGCATGACATTTGTGCACTGAAGGGTTGTCCCTCAGCCCTGTCTGCACCTTCTCACCATGAGGGATGTCCCTAAGTGACAGATGAATATTTATGAAAGTAAAATAATGAATAATGAGAATTTCCAGTCAAGATGAAAGAATAGGGAAACACTAGTCACCTCCTGCTATGATCACGTCAAAATTACAATTGAATTATAGAACAACTACCTGAAGATGTGCTCAACAGAATTCCTATAAGAATAGAAAGAAGCAACTTCCAGACTGGTGGGAGGGGTGGAGACATGAACAGGCTGATCCCAAGCCCATCTGTGGAGGTTAAGGATTAGGAGGGATATATCAACTGAGGAGATTCCCCAAGGAGCAAGGGGGTTCAACCCCACACTAGCTTCCCAGTCCAGAGCACTAGGTCCAGGAAGAGGAGTCCCCACAATTTCTGTGAAAAATCAGCAGGGATTCTATTCTGGTAAGACAGAGGACTGCTGTAGTTTCCATTTTTCTCTTAAAGGGTCAAAGGAAACATTCATAAACACTAGCCCTAATCTCCAGTAAAGGACCATCAAAGTACCAGGGACATACAAGGAGCAACTGAATCATCTGGCTTCAGGGTGAGGGTTAGTGGGGTAGCTCTCTCCAGGACAGAGGTGCTATTAGGCACCACTGTCCATTGTTAAGCCTGCCCCACACGTAGCCTGGGAGGTACAAGAGAAAGTGCTGGAAGGCACCATTATTCCTTTTGAGACAGCCCCACATCCACTTGCAGGTGAAGGCAGGCACTAAATCTGCACCTCCATCAACCTAGTGAACACTGCTCACTCCACCCAGGTGATTCCCAGATATTGTCCACCCCCCCGCCCATTCACATACCAGCCTGAACCAATTTCAGCAGCTTTTCCACACAAACAGCCATCCTTGGCCCAGGCTGCAGATATTCCTAAAATCTCCCCCAAATCCACAAAGCCCAGACAAGCAGCAGTTGGGTCAGCATGCCCAGTGCCCCTTGCTAAGCAGCCCCAAGTCCTGCACAGACAGCAGCAGCAGCAGATCACAGCATAGCTTCCAATCCCAACACAGGCCTGGTCCCAGAGCCACCTGACCCCAGGAATGCCTCACAGACCCGGTGTTTTCACAGTTGTGCTTTATCACAATTGAGCTGTTTTGCACTCAATGGTTTCCTTCCTCATGCAGCCCAAGTTGGGAAACCCTGCTGGCGTTGAATTGGCAAGAGTGACTGTCAGTTGACAATATGAATAGGTCAAAATTTAAAACAGGGAATTCTGGTTTCAGCCAAATGGAATAGCCCCATTTCTCCCAAGTTCTCCCTCCTATAACTAAAAAGCCTGCAAAGAGTTGTGACTCCTGAATGGCACGTGACTGATTCCTTTATTTTCTCAAAGTCTTGGCTCCAAAAGTTCCTATTTAAAATCACACTGCCATCCTTCAATCCCCAACTTAGCTCTACTTTCTCCATAACACATATCACCTTATAACACACTATGCCATTCTTTATCAAAATTACATATTGCTTGTTTCGTCGTCTATTTACTAGGTGTACTCGGTAATAATGGCAGATTTTGGTGTATGCTGATGGTCTAGTTTCATTTTTTGCATGTATCTGTCCAATTTTTCCAACACCACTTGTTGAAGAGACTGACTTGACTCCATTGTATCTTCATGCCTCCTTTGTAAAATATTAATTGGGCATAGTGGTTTGGGTCGAAGTCTAGGTTCTCTATTCTATTCCATTGATCTATATGTCTGTTCTTATGCTAGTACCAGGCTGTTTTAAAAACAGTGGCTTTGTAATACAGCTTGATATCTGGTTTTGAGATCCCACCTATTTTGTTCTTCTTTCTCAGGATTGCTACAGCTATTTGGGGTCTTTTTTTATTCCAGATGAATTTTTGTGAAGTTCATTCTTGGTCTGTGAAATATGCCATTGGTATTTTAATGGGAAATGCATTGAATTTATAGATTGCTTTAGGTAGTATAGACATTTTGATGATGTTGATTCTACCAATCCATGAACATGGTATGTTCTTCCATCTGTATATGTCTTCCTCTATCTCTTTTTTCAGTGTCATGTAGTTTTCCACATATAGGTCTTTTACCTGCTTAGTGAAGTTTATTCCAAGGCATCTTAATTTTTTGGTGCAATGGTAAATGGGATTAGTCTCTCTTTGTATAAGTTCATTATTGATGTATAGATATGCCTTACATTTCTTGGCATTAATTTTGTATCTTGCTACATTGCCAAATTCAATTATTAAGTCCAGTAATTTTTTATGGAGTCTTAGGGTTTTCTATATACAGTATTAGGTCATCTGAGACTACAGACAGTTTTACTACTTCTTTTTCAATTTAGATGCTTTTTATTTCTTCTCCTTGTCTGATCACAGTGGCTATTATTTCCAGCACTATGTTGAACAGGAGTGGCAAAATTGGGCATCCATGCCTTTTCCTGTTCTTAGGCGAAATGGTTTTAGATTTGCCCATTGGGCATGATGTTGGCTGTGGGTTTGTTATATATGGCTTTTTATTATGTTGCAGCATGATCCTTCTATTCCCACCTTGCTGTGAGTTTTTAACAAGGAAGGGTGTTGGATTCTGTCAAATGCTTTTTCTGCATCAATTGATATAACTATATGATTTTTATCTCTCAATTTGTTTATGGGTGTATCATGTTTATTAATTTGCAAATATTGTACCATCCTAGATTCCTGGGATAAATCCTACTTGGTCATGGTGTATGATATTTCTCAAGTAATGCTGGATCCAATTTGCTAAAATTTTGTTGAGGATTTTGCTATTTATGTTCATGAGGGATATTGGCCTGTAATTCTCTTTCATTGTGTTATCTTTATCTGGTTTTAGTATTAGGGTGATGCTGGCTTCACAGAAGGAGTTTGCAAGTGTTCCTTCCTCTGGACTTTTCTGGAATAGTCTGAGGAGGATAGGTTTTAGTTCTGCCTTGAATGTTTGGTAAAACTCCCCTGTGAAGCTGTCTGGCCACAGGCTTTTGTTTGCTGGAAGCTTTTTGATGACTGCTTCAATTTCTTCCATAGTTATAAGCCTATTGAGATTTTTAGAATCTTCCTGAGTGAGTTTTGCAAGGTTGTATTTTTCTAGGAATGTTTCCATTTCCTCCAGGTTGTGTAGTTTGTTGGAATAGAGTGGTTCACAGTATTTTTAACAATCTTTTGTATTTCTGTGGGGTCTGTTATTATTTCACTTCTTTCATTTCTGGTTTTGTTTATTTGGGTCCTCTCTCTTTGCTTTTTGGTGAGCCTGGCTAGTGGTTCATCAATCTTGTTTATCCTTTCGAAGAACCAGCTCTTGATTTTATTGAACTTTTGTATTTTTATTTTTTTTTTGGTCTCTATGTCATTCATTTCTGCTCTGATTTTTATTATTTCCTTCCTTCTGCTCACTGTGGGCTTTTCTTGTTGCTCTCTTTCTAATTCTTTGAGTTGTTCAGTTAGATGATTTATTGCTATTTTCTTGTTGTTTGTTTGTTTGTTTGTTTGTTTGTTTTGAGGTAGAGCTATAAACTTCCCTCTCAGGACTGCTTCCATTGTGTCCAATAGCATTTGCATTGTTGTGTTTTTATTGTCATTAGTCTCCAGGAGGTTTTAATTTCTTCTTTGATCTCATTGATAACACAATCATTGTTTAATAGCATGCTATTCAGCTTCCAAGTGTTTGAGGGTATTGGATTGTTTTTATTGTAGTTTATTTCTAATATTATGCCATTGTGGTCTGAGAAAATGCTTGAAATGATTTTAATCTTTTTGAATTTGGGGAGTCTTTGCTGTGATCTAACATGTGGTCTGTTTTTGAAAATGTCCTATGTGCACTTGAGAAGAATGTGCATTCTGTGGCTTTGTGGTGAAATGCTCTGAACATGTCAATTAGGTCCATTTGATCTAGTGAGCCATTTAGAATTGCTGATTTTTGTCTAGAGGATTTATCCAGTGATGTAAGTGGTGTATTAAAGTCCTACTATGATTGTACTTGATATCTTCCAGGATTTTTTTATGTATTTGGGTGCTGCTGCATCGGGTGCATATATGTTTACCAGAGTTATATCTTCTTGTTGAATTGCTCCCTTTAGTATTATATAGTGATAGTGGCCCTCCTTATCTCTTGTTATGGGGCCTTTACTTTGAAGTCTATTTTATCAGATATAAGTATCACAACCCCAGCTTTTTTCTCATTTCCATTTGCCTAAAAAATGTTTTTCCACCCCTTCACTCTCAGTCTGTGTGAATCCTTTGCTCTGAGGTGGGTCTCTTGTAGACAGAAAATATGTGGGTCATGTTTTCTTATCCACTCAGCTACCCTATGTCTTTTGATTGGTGCATTTAATCCATTTATGTTTAATATTATTATTAACAAGTACATGTTCATTGTCATATTTTTCCTTAGGGTTTGTGTTTCTTCTTGCCTTTCTCTTTCTTCTTTTTATAGCAGTCCCTTTAGCATTTCTTGCATTCCTGGATTAGTAGTGATTAGTAGTGATAAACTCTCTTAGGCTTTTTTTCTGTAAAGCTCTTGATTCCACCTTCAATTTTGAATGATAGCCTTACTGGGTATAGCATTCTTGGCTTCAGTCCCTTGCTTTCACCACTTTGTATACTTTATTCAATTCCCTTCTGGCCTGGTGTGTCTCTGTTGAGAAATCAGTTGATATTCTAATAGGAGATTCCTTATAAGTAAACTTTCTGTCTCTCTCTGGCAACCTTTAAGATTCTTACTTTGTCTTTAGTGTTCACCAATTTAATTATGATGTGTCTTTGTCAGTCTTTGGGGATTCAACTTGTTTGGGACTCTGTGTACTTCTTAGGCTTGCATAGTTTTTTTTCTTGCCAAATCAGGAAAGATTTTGTCATTATTTCTTCAAACAGGTTTTCTATTCCTTGCTTCTCTTCCTCTCCTTCTGGCATCCATATTACGCGAAAGTTGTTTCATTTTGTGTTGTCCCAATGCTCGCTTAGGCTCTCCTCTTGCTTTTTAAGTCTTCTTTTCAATTGCTGCTGTGTTTGTGTGTTTTTTCTTACCTTGTATTCTAATTCGCTGATGCGGTCCTCAGCCTCTTCTAGTCTACTGTTTAAGCCTTCCATTGTGTTCTTTAGTGCAGCTATGTCATTCTTCATCTCTTGGTTTCATTTCTTGTTGGTGATATTCTCATTAAGCTCCTCACAGTTCTCACTGAGTTGTATTTGTCATTGATTTGTGTGTATTTGTCAACCAGCCATTTAAACATCCTTATAACCATTACTCTGAATTCTTTCTCTGATCAGCTGCTAGCCTCAATTTCATTTAATTCCCTCTCTGTTAAATCCCCTTTCTTTCCTTTGGGGATTGTTTTTTTTTTGTCTCCCCATGTTTTCCTGTAATGTTTTCATTGTAGTTCCAATTTCTTTGCTACCCAGATTCTTTTTGGGATGGTGCTACTGGTGCAATCTTTCAGTTCTCCTGGGCTTGTTAATCTAGTGTAACTCCCTACTTTAGCTATTTGGTTTCTCTTGATGTAGGCCTATGAGCTTGAGAGGCACAACTGCCGTGTCTAGAAGTCAGCAGCCTTGGAGAGGAGTGTCCCAATTTTTTTGCTGTATTACACCCTTAATTGAAATCACACTTGCCCAGAAGGGACTTACAGCCCCCTGAGCCACATCACACCAGAGTGGTGCCCAGAGTTCTGTAGTTGTGGGGTGAGCAGACTCAGCTTTTGCTGCTGCACTTGTGGTGGATAGGTGCTTACTCCCAGTGGCGTCTCACAGGAGCACCTGTGGTCAGTTTGCCAGGGAAGCACACTAAAGCACTCTGAAGGGCCCCAGCAGTGTAGCCACATAATTGAGGTGCCTGTGGGCAGGTATCCAGAATAAGTGAATTCAAAATTTCTACTGCTGGGGGGTTGGGGGTGTGTGTGCGCCCCTATTAGTTTAAGATCACAACCAGGGAGAGCTCAGAGTAATGCCCACAACTGTCCTATGGGTAGATGGGCTCAGGGTGCCTGCCTGTTGGAACTTTGCTTCTGTGTAGGTGCATTTGCGAGGCGCAGGGCTCTAAAAACACTCTGAGGGGTCCTGGCACTGATGTTGAGCCACTGGGGTGAATGTGGGCAGTTATTCAAGAAGAAAGAATTCAGAGTTTCTACTGTGGGGCAGCGTACCCTTGTCTGTGCAGAATTATACCCAGCAGAGTCTCAGCTGCTCCCAGAGCCTGCTGTGGATATATGGGCTCAGGGGTCCTATTCCTTTGTGGAGGTGCCTTTGCAAGCACAGAGCTCTGACGCACTCTTAGGGGTCCTGGCACTGAGGATGAGCTGTTGGGGTGTCTGCAGGCAGTTATTCAGGAAGAGGGAGTTCAGAATTTCTACTGCAGGGCCACGTGCCCTTGTCTGTAAAAAATCACACCTTTGGGGGCTCTCAATGGCTCCCAGTCACTGCCTACAAGAGTGGAGTGCCTTGGCTGCCTGCACACACTGGAAACGCAGGAATGTTTTGTCTGGAGTTCTGCCGCTGGGGAGGTTGTACTTACTGCTGCGGAGCAGTGCTCCTTTGGAGGTGGAGGTCCCAGGATCCACGGGTCTGCAGCTGGGGCAGCAGTATTTTGGCTGTAGTGACTGCTGGGTCATAGGGCAGTTCCAAGGCCTCCACTCAGGTAATTTTGAAGCAAATCCCAGCCATCACACTATTTCATTCACAAACACTTGAGTGAATTTCTAAAAATTAATTATTTTATTTTTACTATTATGGTCATTGGCAGAAAAAAAGATTTCCCCATCCCTGTTGTAAGTGTACAATATTTCTGGGTTAATGAATGACTCTACTTTGGTTAATTTTATCTACTGCACATCACTCAAATCCTTTCACTTTTTTGTTGTTAATCCTCATCGGAGGTTTTTTCCCATTGGTTTTTAGGGAAGGTGGAAGAGAGGGAAAGACAGAGAAACATCAATGTGAGAAAAGCACATCAATGTGAGAGAATCGGACCCGGGACCCTTTGGTCTGCAGGCCAACACTCTATTCAAAGTCCAAAATAGCGAACCAGACCCCAGACCTTCAAGGTTGTGAGGATCTCACTCTGCTTTCTTCCGTTGTTGAGCTATTGCAGGTACTTTCAGGTGCCTTCTGTCTTCACGCAGGACAGGTTCCCTGGTGTATTCTGTATTTGTTGTTCCTTCACTGGCAGAAACCATTATCATGACTAATCAATTATTAACACTCTCCTTTGCAGGTGTCACCAACCAGTTAAGCTAAGAAGACTCATAAAACTAAAATGCAGCAAATATAATAAGTTATAAAATGCATGCCTGACATACTAAATTACCAAGAGGATATACTTTAAAGAGGACTTAAAAGGGAAATAAAGGCTTATGAAGCAGTCAAGGTGCCCATTTATGTAGATATTCTTTCTACAAATTTCTTCACTTTTGATGGGATGGCTAGATTTTGAATCCTATCCCCCAGCTTCAACAATTACCAATTATGGAAAGTTTTTCTCTACATCCACCATCTACTTAATTTTGAGCAAATCCCTGCCATCACACCATTTCATCCACAGATACTTCAAAATACATTTATAAATATTAATTCCTTTATTTTTAAAGGTACAGTTCTACCATATCTAAAATAAATAACTTGTTAAAAGAAAATTTCTAGTCAATATTCAAATAAATAATCCCAGTCCCATAAATGTTTACCATTTGGTTTGAATCAAAATCCAAAAGAGTCCCATGCATTGTAAATCCTTGGTAAATCTCTTAAATTCCTTTTATTGAGTAAATGTCCCCCCTTTTTTGTTGGAGTTAATTTGCTGAAGGGTTGGCACATTTGTCTCTACTTTTCAGTTATAGTTTATAATTCCTGACATAAATCACTACTCACATTTCTGCAATTGCCTTGTTTTCCAGTGTGTTCATTTGAATTGGGGATTTAAAGGTTCCTAAAATGTAGCTGCTCATTGGATATATAGTTTTGAGAATTGCGTGCTTTAAAATTAATCTTCTAAAAACTGCAAACTATTGACTTGAGTTTGGTCAAAGCTACAAAACAAGGTGCTGAAGGTATAAAGTTTTAAAGCTTGCTGTCAATACAACAAAATAGCATACATATCAAATTCCATATAATCAACATATGTCTAATTCCATCTATTTAAAAATATGCATTAACTGGTATACCTGGTAATATGAAAAAAATGCAAACTGTGTCATTTTTTATATTGATTGTATATCCACTGTTGTGGAGTGACATCCACGACCAGTTGCAAACGACCACGGAGGCGGTTAAGTTGGTAATAAGCAGGCAAGGATTTATTGAAAACTGGCAAGGAAGGTCACGGGGGCACTGCGCAGAGACGTAATACCCATGGCCGCCCTGCCCCGAGTGCAGGCAGTCCTTTTAAAGGGGTCTGAACCATAAATGTTATTGCCCTATGTTTGGCAAACTGTCCCAAGGCCACATCTGGGGAAGGGGTGCCAATAGACTATGAATGACACTATTGCTTGCTCCTTATCTTCTAACTTTGTACTCTAATAGACATGGGAAAGTGGTCCTATCTTGTAAAAACAGGTGGTATAGCTACATAATTGGCGCCAACCGGTCATTCCTCTGGATCTAGTCTTCAAAGCATTTTTTTCTCTAGCCTTCAAGGTCTCAAGCTGGAAGCTAAAGCAATAATTCTTTTGTTTTAAGCAAGCAGGGGTGAACAGCGGCCAAAGTTTCAGAACAGCAGTTTTACCCTAGATAAATGTTCTTATGACCTTATTTCATTCCCTACTGGTCTTTTGGGAATGAATCTAAATACTAGATTCATTACTAGTATCTACTAGTTGGGAATACTGAGTATTAAGACCATCAGTTTTACTGCCTGTATTCTATCCTGTACAAAATTAACTAAACACCTTATGAGGTATGGCCCAAAGATTAAGCCTATAAGTAATAGTAATAGTGGGCCTGCTATGGTAGTCAGTAGGGTCGTGAGCCAAGGAGACCATGAGAACAAATTCTCGTACCAATTTCCTGCAATCTTTTGAGCTTCCTCCCTGTCAGCTAGCCTTTTTCCCAACTGGCTTAGGCTCTCCCTTATGACCCCAGAATGGTTAGTGTAGAAACAGCAGGTTTCTCCTAGAGCTAGGCAAAGTACCCCTTGCTTCAGGTACAATAGATCTAAGCCTCTTCTATTTTGCAAAACTACTTCTGCAAGAAATCTAACAGATTCTTCTAATCTTCCTATAGATTTTTCTAGGGTACTTAAATCCTGGTCTATTTGTTGACCTAATTCCTTATAGTTTTGTTGCTAGTGACTAGTGCTGCTGTGCCTACAGCAGTGGAGCCCACTAATCCCAAACCCACCAACAGAGGAAGTAGGATTGGGGCTCTATTAACTCTGGGGCTCTATTAAGAGGTGTTTACACCCTTCTCCCAAGTAGTAGTACACTTGGGGCAGGATATGGACGAGTATGCACAGTTCAGGTTACTTTCCTACATGCAGGCTTAGGGACCCCATGTAGGGGGTGACACCGGTGGTGTATGCCTACCAAGCTCCTTGTGGAACAACTAGATACCAAGGAGTACCCTCACCAGGTTTTTCAGGTACCTGGATTGTCTGGTTACAATTTCCTGCATATGGATACATTTTGAGATCATATTTCCAGGAGTATACACAAAGACCCTCCCTCAAAATGTCCCCCAGAGTTATTCTCTGTTTTTCCCGTCCCCATGGGCACAGCTGATCAGTCTCCCCATGGAGAAATGGACATGTTCTGGACTGATCCGAGTCCACTCCAATCTCGGCTAGGGCTCCAATCCCCACGTAGTACGGGGGCTTAGGGTTCAGCCATAGCCAGCAATCAGCGGTGAGGTTTGGGGAGCTGGCATTTAACAGGTGAAATGAGGTGTCCAGAGGGGATAAAATATCAAATCAGGATATTACTCCGTCGACCTCAGGTCTGGGAACAGGAGCAGGAGTGTCTAGTGTCTCCCTTCGGTGGTTTGCCTGTTGTTGGGAATGCCTTCATTGTGGGTGTAAGGGGTGTCAGGGGCCCAATAGGCTTGGGTGGCCTAGAGTCTCCTTCCGCTGAACCATGAACAACGCTCCTGGGTCGGGCCTGTGGAACTTTATGGCAGAGGGGGTGTTCAGGATGATGGTGTAGGGGCCATCCCACCGAGGCTCAAGTCCTCCTGGTTGGTGCCTCCTTACCCAGACTAGGTCACCCAGAGTAAACAGGTTGCCTTTCTCGCCTGCTGTAGCACTGGCACCCACAGTCTTTTTGTAAGCTGCCTTCACAATATCTTGTGCTGACCTGGTGGCTTCCTGGAGGACCTGTAAGGACTTAAGCAAATTATGAGTAGCTAGGCGGGCCACCTCCTCCTCTCCCAATTGGGGAATAAGCGGTGGTGGCCTACCAAATATGATTTCAAAAGGAGTTAAACCTTTTACAAATGGTGTACAGCAAGCACGAAGTAGGACAAAGGAGAGCAGACTTACCCGATTTTCACCAGTCTCTAGCTTGAGTTTAGTCAATGTTTCTTTAAGAGTCTGATTTATCCTTTCTACCTGACCTGAACTCTGTTGTCTATATATGCAGTGAAGCTTCCAATTTACCTGTAGAGCTTTGGCTGCCAATTGGGTGGTTTTGGCGATGAACGCCGGACCATTGTCAGACCCCATGTATAATGGTAGGCCAAACTGAGGGACAGTTTCGCTGAGGAGTTTTTTGACTACTATCTGAGCGGTCTCAGTCCTTGTGGGGAATGCTTCTGCCCATCCCGAAAAGGTGTCGATGAAACCAGGAGGTACCTGTAGCCACCGAGTCCAGATGGGAGTTCTGTAAAGTCTACCTCCCAATGCTCTCCTAGATTCCTTCCCCGAAGTCAGGTTCCTTCAACCTTACCCGGTCCCCTACTTGTGTTGATCTGAGCGCAGACTCTATATCTCTGGGCGGTGCTTTTTGCCATTTTATGAAGTCAGGGTACATAGAAGTCTCTCTGGATCAGCTCGGCCAGCCAAGTCTCCCCTAGGTGAGTGCCTCTATGTGTTTGTTCAATGATGGTTCTTCCTAGATCCTCAGGAAGAAATATTTGCCCCCCAGTAACATTAATCACCCTCCCTGAGTCCCCTGTGCCTGCAAGAGCTGAGCTTGTTTCACCTCCTGCTAAGTATAAGAAGGTGAGTCTGGCAGCCGTCGGTCAGGTAGGGCCACTAGGGCCTTCATAGGCCTTACTGGTCTTTTGGCTGCCTCCTTAGCCGCCCTGTTGGCTAGAGACTCTCCCCTCCGGTGTCCCCTGCAGTGCATTCCTGAGACCTCAGGAGGCTCCCAAATTGCTGCCAGTAGGATTAGGAGTTAGGGGGCATTTTTGATTTCCTTCCCCCCAGACGTGAGCAGTCTCTATTCCTGGTATAAGGCCCCTGGACATGAATGGTGGTGAAGGCATACCTGCTGTCCGTGTATATGTTAATTTTCTTCCCCCTTCCCCATCGCAGGGCCTGAGCCAGGACGATAAGCTCAGCCTTCTGAGCTGATGTCCCGTGTCCTAGGGCTTGGGCCCAGATAACCTTCTGCTCTGTGACCATGGCGGCTCCTGCATACGTACCCCATCCTCCATGAAACTGCTCCTGTGAGTTGGACGATTACAGGTGGTCGGTGCGCAGCCAGCCTGGGAGGGTTGTCTTTAGCCCACACTTGTGGTATCTCTGCCCACAGAACTGGGAGCCAGGAGTTAGGCGGCCAGTTGGGTTCCTTATGTAACCAGTGTTCTTCCTGCTGTGGCGATATTAGTAGAAACACACCCACCATCCCCAGTCTCACCTCGGGATGGCCTTCTTCAAAAGTGATGGTGGCCTTTAATTTGGTTAGGAGGTCTCTGCCCAGCAAGGGGTAAGGGCACTCTGGCATCACCAGGAAGGAATGTGTAATTAGTCCGGCCCATAAATTTGAGATTCAACCCCTCGTCCATGGGTAGGACCGGACCTTTCCATTCGCCCCCTAAACTGGTACCCGTTCCTTAGATGTGGGGCCAAGTGGCTTCTTGAACACTGAAAATGTGGCTCCAGTGTCTACCAAGAAATCCACAGGTTGCCCTCCTACTGTAAGGGTTAACCGGGGCTCCAGGGGGGCTTCAGAGCCCTGACTCCCCTAATCCACCTCTTCCACCAGGATTGGAATGGCTTGTCCTCCTCCTTTCTTTGGGCATTTGTTTTTCCAGTGTCCTTTCTCCTTGCAGTAGGCACAATGGTCTCTGTCTAGCCTGCTTCGAGGGGGGCCTTGCCCACTGCAGCGCCTTTCTTTCTTGGTTCTTTTCCCCTCATTCATTGCTAGCAGGACCTTAGCCATCCTTTGATTTAAGTCAGCGGTTGGGTCTTTTCTATTATTAAAATCTTTCTGGACTAGTTCAACCAGCTCAGATAGTGAATTCCCCTCAAAGCCTTTAACTTCTGCAGTTTTTTTCTTTTCTAATGTCTGGGGCTGACTGGGACACAAATTTATGGCCCACCTGTTTTCTGGGGCGTCTGGGTCCATGGGTGTATATATCCGACAGGCCTCTCACAGCCGCTCCAGAAAAGTGGCAGGGCTCTCATTTGGTCCCTGGGTGGTCTCCGACACCTTGGAGAGGTTAGTGGGCTTCCGAGCCGCCACTCGGATTCCCCTCCGTAGAGTCTGGCCATACCGGTCTAAAGCCTCCCCTCCCTGGGGATCATTAAAATCCCAACCCGGCCTCAAACTAGGGAAGACTGCTTCCACCGGCCCAGGGTTCCCGGTAGGCTGCCCATCGGGGCTGAGGACCAATTTCCTTCCTTTTGCCTTCACTCTCTCTCTCCCTTCATAGGTAAAAAGGGTATGTAAAAGCTGCTGCCTTAAAGCCCCCTGACAGAACATGGTGAAAAGTGTCCAAGAAGTCGACGTGGGTTCTTGGGTCTCATTAGGGTACAGGGGGTCACAAGGGAATTTCTTTCCTCGAAGCTGCCACATCCAGCTACTCAAAACAACTCCTGGAGGGGATTGGGCGCGGGATGGGTGGAGGCAGGGAGCATGGCTTGGGTCCCAGTTAGTGAATGGAGGTGCTCACACCGAGGAAGGCTGCAATCCTTCCCCCTCTGTTCCCACTGGAAAAAGCACTTGTCTCTTGCCAACAAAGGTGGCATGAGGGGAGGAACCAGTGACCCTTACACTGTAATCAGATTTCCTGACCTCTCTGAAAAGCCCCTCTGCTTGAATGTGTTTTTATTAAGTACTGACTTTAAAACTAATAGTTTAAGAGTTGTTATATACGAAAAAGGAATAAGTGGCCTATAAAACATTTTGTTCCTTCTAAAGGTTTTATAATGTATTGCAGTCATTAACCATATTAAACTCAAATGGCCAATTAAGACAAACAGTTCTGACACTGTTCCTCCACTACTGATTAAGACTGGGTGATGGCAGGTGTCAGAAATAAGATTCATTTAGTTTTCTGGGCAGGCTTGCCAGTTCCAGCTTCCTTTTTGTAAATAGTTAACTTTAGAATTTGATCCCTGCTTTAAACCTCATCAGACTATAGTTGTTATAACTTTATCAAATTAATAAATATAGACAGAAATTTTGGTGGGCCGGTTTTCCTTCTGACAGAGAGCAAGCACCCCTGGGAAAAAGGAATCCCAGTGGCCACTTGGTGCAGTTTGCTATCTGTCAGAGCACTCAGCCTTAAATAAACTAAATGTTTCCTCTTTCCTTCTTTTTCTTATAGACTTTTATATTTACATGAAGAAATAGTTATACCTAGGCAGATAAACAAAATATCAAACAAACATACCTATGTTTCCGTAAAACAGAAATGGCATTCATGTTGAACAAAGGAAACAAGATTGATAGGCACAACAAACAGATAAATGCCCCATCCTACAACCTAGGGAGTTTCTCCGGAGCTAGGAGCTTATTCTGCCTCCTATAATGAAGGTGGGAGCAGAAGAGGTGGCATAGCCAATACCCTGGGGGAGGGGAGAGGCTTGCAAACACCCCTGCTGCTGCTGCTGCTGCTGCTGCTGCTGCTGCTGCTGCTGCCGCCGCCACCACAGGCAGGACCAGTTTGTGAAAGGGGAAAAAAAGGCTTAAAACCACTCCCAGAGTCCACCACGGATGTGAGAGGAAAGTCATCCTGCACTCTGGCGCTGACCTGGGAAAAAGAGAGTGCTTAGTCTGGGAGGGGCAGGTTATACATACAAGGTTATTTTAAGAGAGGTGAAATCCTAGGAAGAACCTTGATAAAAAGATCAGTAATCCAGTCTCACAGTCAAGGGTCAAACAGGAAGGGAAGAACCACTTAATGTTCTCTAAGATGATTTCAACAAACCGATAACAAATTGACAAACCTTTGACAAATTAAAACCTAACAAATGATACATACTGGGCCCAATTATGACAACACCAAACAAAAATGTCCTGACATAACTACAACAAACACAAGACAAACAGTCCAGACACTACCAAGAGCTTCCTGGGAAGGAGGGAGAGCCTCCAGCCCAATGAACGAGGGTCCCTCTCTCTTCCTCGGAGAGGAAAAAGAGCCTCCAGCCCATCCAGCGGGGGTCCCTCTCTCCTCCTCCAGGAATCTCACACTTACACATCTGTACCGAAGCCAAGGACACCGTTATGTCCCTGGCCAGAGTCTGGAGGTTATGCTGCGTCCAGCCCTCTGACAGATTCTACCCTTGAGATCTCAACCTAGGTGCCTTATCTCCTGAGACCGGTCTTCTCTTTTTCAATGAATTCTTGCAGCTTTCACCTCTGGCTTTGGTCTCCGGAAAGGAAGGAGAGCCTCCAGCCCTCAGCGGGGGTACCTCTCTCTTCCCTGATAATCTCACTGGGAACTCCAAACGTTGTGGGGCTACATCCACAACCAGTTGCAAACAACCATGGAGGCAGTTAAGTTGGTAATAAGCAGGCAAGGATTTATTGAAAACTGGCAAGAAAGGTCACGGGGGCACCGCACGGAGACCTAACACCCACGGCCACCCTGCCCCGAGTGCAGGCAGTCCTTTTAAAGGGGTCTGAACCATAAATGTTATTGCCCTGTGTTTGGCGAACAGCCCCAAGGCTGCATCTGGGGAAGGGGTACCAATGACACTATTGCTCGCTCCTTATCTTCTAACTATATATTCTGATAGATGTGGGAAAGTGGTCCTATCTTGTAAAAATAGGTGGTATAACTACATAATTGGCGCCAACCGGTTACTCCTCTGGTTCTAGTCTTCAAAGTGTTTTTTTCTCTAGCCTTCAAGGTCTCAAGCTGGAAGCTAAAGCAATAATTTTTTTGTTTTAAGCAAGCAGGGGTGAACAGCGGCCAAAGTTTCAGAATAGCAGTTTTACCCTAGATAAATGTTCTTATGACCTTATTTCACCACTAGTTCCCATTCTAAGTTCTTCCTGCCTTCAGAGATGAGTTTTTCTTTTAAATGTTATTATTTCTCCTTCCACATAACCTTCCTTCCCACTAGCACCTTCCTGAGCCCTCAGAACCTGCTTCCTCATCATTTTTCTTCCCTCCCACTTCCTGCCTGGGCCAACCGTGCAGCTGCGTTTCCATTTGTGACATATTGGTGGCCCTTCGTCCTTTACACCCCATGCCCCACCTCAGCTTGCCACCCTCCTAGTTGTGCAGCCTCTGCCTATAGGATGCAGCTGCGCCCGGGCCTTCCGAACTTGGACCCTAGGCCAGTCATGGTGAGCCACCGCAAGTGGATGAGCCCCCACCCACCACCCTCACCCCCGTGGTTGGGTCAACTCTCCCCCACCAGCCTCCCCACCCCAACTCTCCCTTCGCTGCCCCAGGAACTTTCCACCACCCCCATCCATCCCAGGAAGTTCTTGACTCGGGAGCTCCGCCCCAGCCCTGGAAGTCGCCAACTCCCTGTGGGTCCAGGAACTCTCTCAGCCTCCCTGGAAAGCCCCCCTGGATCGGGATCTCCGCCCCCCTCCACGAGGCCCATTGGAGTCGGCACAAGAACTCTTCCTCTTGCCACCTGGGGACTTCCTCCTGGCATTCCTTTAAGCCCCCAGACCTGGGCCCCCCCCCCTCCCGCTGCTAGCTTGGGAAGCTTAGGGCCTTGTGCCCTCTCATCATCCCCTATCCTCCAACCCCCAACCCCCATAAGTACTCCTGCTCCACCTGCCCTCAATATTTAAATTTTCAGGTAGTTTTTTGTATAGAAATAGGGAATTGAGTTGTCCCTCCAGGGAAGTGGGAGTTGCCTGCTGTTAATTCTCCATATCCTATCTAATAAAAGAGTAATATGCAAATTGACTATACCTCCACTACACCCACAAGCCATGCCCACAAGCCAATCAGGAGCAAAATGCAAATAAACCCAACAAAGATGGTGGTTAATTTGCATACACAGATGCCGAGCAGCTGGGTCCCAGGAACATACTTGGGACCCAAGCTGCTCCTAGCCTGTCAGCCCGCACTTAGACCCTGAGTGGCAGGGGTCCCAGAACACCCCCAGCAGCTATGGGACAATAGGTGCAGCAGCCAAGTGGCTGAGGGTGGGGTGGAAACATCGCTGCATCACGACATGGGGATGTTCCCGCCCCACCCCCAGACACTTGTGCATGCTCTGGCACTCAGTGGCGGTTGGGGTCCATGCCCCCAGCCCAGTGCCCATGATGGGGAGCTGGCTGCTGGCCTCTGGAGCATGCGGAGACCCTGGTGACTGCCACTGTGTACAGCCAAGGGGTCCCTGCATGTCCCCCAGCCCGGCACCCACAATGGGGCTGGCTGCTGGCCTCCTGGGCATTTGGAGACAAGGATGTTCCCAACCTCCCCTAGCCACTTGCGGGTGCTCTGGCGCCATGCGGTGATTCAGGTCCACGCCCCCAGCCCAGCACCTACAATGGGGGTGGGGGGATTGGCTGCCAGTCTCTGGGGTGTGTGGAGACCCTGGTGGCCACCACCAGGTAGAGACCCCTATAGCCCAGTGGATACAACACAGGAGCCATGTGAGCTGCAGAGGAAACACCATTATATATATTTTTACAGAGAAGAGGGGAGAAGGGTAAACAGTTGGAAACATCTATGAGAAAGAAACATCGATTAGCTGCTTCCTGTACAATCCCCACTGGGGATGTGCCTCCAAACAAGGTACATGCCCTTAACAGGAATAAAACCTGAAACCCTTCAGTCTGCAGGCCCACGGTCTATCCACTGAGCCAAACCACTTCCAACATAACACCTTTTCTGACCGCTCATTGGCTAAGCTCCTATATGCCACCACTTACAGTGTTCTTGGTAACTTGGCTAATAAGAATCCAAGAAGGTGATCTAGGGTTTTTCCACCACACTCCTGGAGGAAAAAACTAAGGTCCACTCCTGGAGGGCTAAGAAATGTTATATCCTTCCCTAGCTGGTTTTTCTCAGTGGATAGAGCCTCGGCCTGCTGACCACAGGATCTGGGTTCAATTCTGATCAAGGGCATGTACCTAGGTTACAGGCTCATCCCTAGCTGAGGCCCAGGTCAAGGCTCATGCAGGAGGCAACCAATCAAAGTGTCCTCGTATTGATGTTTCTCTCTGTCTCTCTCTCTCTCTTTCACACTCTCTAAAAATTAATGGAAACATATCCTCAGGTGAGGATACCAAAAAAAAAAAAAAAAGAAATGTCATATCATATGAAAGACACATCTTGAAAATGCCTAAAGAAAGTTGTCATTTTTCACAGTGAAGGGACTAGAGTCCATGTTGATGAAAACACCTTGGAAGCTGCAGTGGCTGGCAGTGGCTGCAGTAGCAGGGTAATGAGGCTGGTGCCCTCCCTTGGTCAGCCTGGTCACCTCCCACAAGACAGTGGCCAAACTGATGGGGAGCGGGCCGCAGCCATCAGTATGACATCCCCTGAGGGCTCCCAGTCTGTGAGAGGGGGCAGGCTGGGCTGAAAGAACCCCCCACTGTGCATGAATTTCATGCATGGGGTCATTAGTTACCTATGAAAAGGTAAATCTTTAAGTGCTTGAGGTCAGGGCAGGTGTGCACTTGACTTAGGGCAGCCCCTGGCCCCCCTTTCTCAGAGGAAGGCGCCAGGACCACTTCTCTGGTCCTTCTGTTGAGTTCTCAGCCCTGAGGCCAGGTGGCCATATTGCTCTTTTTTAGGACAATTCGTACCTACCAGAAGAGTCTCCGACTGTTGGCATCCCTCCTTGTTCTTTAAGGTGAGCTAATTTAAGAAATGTAATTTATGTTTGTTTTTATTATATTCAAGCATAAAATTTTCTTAGGAATGTGAAATTGAAAAACTTTTGTTCTTAGTCCTGTCTCAGCAAACAATATAAACGTGTAGAGGATTGTGAAAGCAAAAGTGGAAATATTTTAATTTTATATGGTGTTTATTGCATAATTGATTCTTATGAAATGCCTGTTCTTTTATGTTTCCTGCATGTCTTTCTCACCCTAACTGGACTGCCATTTTCTAGAGCAGCGGTGGGGGACCTCAGCCCACAGGCCTTTCTAAGGCCTGAGAAGTCATTGGTTTGGCCTCCCAAAGGCATTAGGGATGAGGTAATGAAATGTTTGACCAAGTAGAACAGGCAAATTTTTAAGTTGGTGATTTTGTATGCCTTCAAATAATACCAATATCCAAATGGCAGAATAAAGGTTCTCCACCCCTGTTCTAGAGGAAGATATTGACTCTCCCCCATGTGGCCATAAATTAATTCCTTGCTGGTCTTCAGCTTGCAGTGCTTGGGGGGAGAGGGAGGGCTCTGACCAACAGAACTGACATAGGTTTCCAATGCAGTTTGAATTCAAGTTCTATGCTATGAGAGCATAGAATCATAAGATTTAGTTTGTAGCAAGGGGAAGATCTTTTGGAATATAGCATATTTGTGCTGAGGCTTTAAGGATTAGTAGAATTTAGCTAGATAGAAGGTTGGGTGGAATATATTTGGAGGGAATTATCATGTGTAACAAATCCAAAGGAGCCTGGCACATTTCAGGCACAGGAATAAACAAGATTTTAAAATTATGGAGTGATACCAGCTAGTGATGGATAGTGTGTGGCAGGCCAAAGTTGCAAGACCTTAGAAACCCTGAGCCTGTGGTTTGTTCCAATGTTAGTGGAAGGCCACCGAGACTTTGAATGGAGAGTGGCATCAAGTCACCTTTACCATGGAACACTTCAGCTGCAGATTGAGTCATTATGCTTAGAGAAGTTTAAGAAACAGATCCTGGTATGGGATATTGATAGAGGAATTAAAAATATGTGGGCAATGCCAAATGAAAATGACAATTTGATCATTGAGATCACGAAGGAATTATTTAGCTCATTCTTTGCCATACAGTCTGCTGGACTGAAGATAGAACTGTAAGAAGCCTTTACCAGGTATAACAGTTAATCGAATTTTTATTTCAAATAGATGGAGTTACACATATGTTGATATATATACGATTCGATATGTACACTATTTTGTATTGACAGCAAGCTTCAAAACTTCATATGTCAAATTTGCTGAAGTGTTAACATCATAGATATTTTTATGCTTAAAATGTCTAATTTCATGCCAAAAGAAAAGCATTTTCGGGAAGTTTTATTTCATTACTTTATTTTGAAGAAAAGTGCTTCTGAAAGTTATTGTATACTTTGGGAAGCTTATGGTGAACGCGCTCCCTCTCAAGATATTTGTGAATGCTGGTTTAAACGCTTTAAAAGTGATGATTTCTATGTGAAAGACAAAGAATATCCAGGTCAACCAATAAAGTTTGAAGACCAATAATTACAAGCATTATTGGATGAAGATTCGTGTCAAACTCAAAAACATCTGCAGGAAGATTAAATGGTTGCTCAGCAAACAATTTCCAATCGTTTATCAGCAATTGGGTCTGTGAATGGTTTGCCTCAAAATAAAAGTTCTGTTGGGACAGTATCCACAAATTACCTGAAAGATTGGGGAAATGTGTAGCTAGCAATGGACATTACTTTGAATAAAGCCCTTTTGATGTTTTCTTTAATTACAAAATCCGCAATATTAACTGGTACACCTGGGTACCTCTGGATCCGTGAGCAAGTGGTCCAGGTACATCAATGCCATTGATGCTCACATCCTTTCCTAGGGATCCATGAGAAATCGACTCATTAGCTCACCACAAATGAATGGAGCCCATGCTGCACACTCCACATTGTCTGGCTGCAGTGTATGAACCAGACCAAACTCCTGCCTCATAAAGCCTGCATTCCAGACAATATATAGCAGATGAGCAAGTATCTACTGAATATGACAAGCACCTGCTGCAGATGCTTTAGGTGCTGCACCCTCACCATTTGTTACAAACACGGGGCTTCTTATCTCAGGCCAGTGTATGGAGGGTTCTTTCTGGCCACAGGAGTCTAATTAGCCCTTCAGGAAAGGACCAAAAATGCTGGTGAAATAATGCCCAGAAGTGTCCCTCAGCCAAAGAGGGAGTAAGAGTTAGTGTCGTTGCCTCTCAGTTCCAAATCCATTCTTTGTCACCTGGGATGTCTAACCATATTCTCCTTGTCATCTGACACACTGCTAAACTTTATTGGTAGAAGATGCTGGAGGTGGGGAACCTAGAGAAGGAAAGGTTTCTCCTGGTTCTGGTGTACTTTCCTCCATTTGGTCTTCTGGGGCAGCAGCCAGCATTGTAGGGGCACTCACATACCCCCCACCCCCACCTCTAGGAGTCCCAGTGGCACCATCTCACAAATAGCCCCCCAGAAAGTTCTTGGTAAGGCACACCCCTGAGGACAACTCCCCCAGTCTTCTAGAGGATAGATTCTCCAGGAGTCCTACAGGTGCAACACCTCTCAAACATTACCATCCTGTGGCCATAGCCATTACCTCCCCAATTAAATCTAGATTTCTTGGAAGACCTCTTTCAGCTTCATACCTTTCTTAGCTCTTTCATAGCCCTAGAGATCAAGGTAGTGCCTGTCCCTTTATCGTTAGTCCTGTATTCTTTATAATCCTTTCTTACACGTCAGTGGGTCACACCATGACAGTTAATTCTTTACTTAGTGTTCAAATTACTGTATAGCTTCTATCACCTGATTGGACCTTGACTGATACACAATGTTACTTTTTAGTGACTATTTCCTTCTTCATAGCTCAAAATAGACTCCTCAGGTTATGTGGGACTCAACATATGCCGTTTTGTGGTTACATCACCATCTCCCATCCTAGCTAATAAAAGAGTGATATGCAAATTGACCATACCTCTAATCAAGCCATGCCTACAAGCCACACCCACAATCCAATCAAGAGCAATATGCAAATTAACACCTAACCAAGATGGCTGCTGTCCTTGGGCGGCCAGGGGGCCAGGGACAGAGCCAGCCAGCCAGCAAGATCAGCCTCATGGCAGGGCAATCGCTGGATTCCCAAGGCCGGAAAAAGCCCTTGGGCATGCCAACGTCAGGGCAGAGCCAGCCAGCTATTGACCCTATGGAGATCACTGGCTGGGGTCCCCTGCTCAAAGACAAAAGCCTTGGCCAGAGGCTTTCGGCCAGAGGCCAGGGGTGAGCTGTCAGTAGACATCCCCTGAGGGCTCCCAGTATGTGAGAGGGGGCAGGTTGGGCTGAGGGACCACTCACCCCCAAGTGCACAAATTTCATGCATCGGGGCGCTAGTTTATTTATTTATTTTTTTTAAGTTCCATTATTTTGACCTACAGCATTTGTTCTAAGTTTGCCTGGGAACTAGTTGGTGAGCGGAGCTGATGAATATGTTGTCATGCGAGCTATATGAGGAAGACACTTGTTCAGTCGCCATTTATAAGCCATTTTAGGTTGTGCTTCATTCTCTCCCTTTCGTTTGTGTTGTTATTTTGAACACTTTTTGCTCTTCACTATGGCTCCTAAGCATAAGGCAGATTCTTCTGATGGTAGTGCTACAAGAAGGAAAGTCATCACAATGGAAGTGAAAGTAGACATAATAAGACACTCAGAAAAGGGCGAAACACCTACAAACATCAGCCGGTTGCTTGGCCTAAATCATATGACTGTCTGGACCATCATCGTATACTTGAACATGTAAAAGGATCTGCTTCTATGAAATCAACTGTGATTACAAAGCAGTTTAGTGGTCTCATTATTAAGATAGAAAGATTATTATTGCTTTGGCTGGATGACCAGCATCAACAGTATATCCCAGTTAGCCTGATGTTGATTCAGGAAAAAGCTAAAAGATTGAGGCCTTGAAGAAAGAAAAGGGGGAAGGGAGTGAAAGTGAAGAGTTTGTGACTAGTAAAGGTTGGTTTACATGTTTTAAGACTCGTGCTAATTTGCATAATCTTAATGTGTAAGGGGAAGCTGCTAGTGTTGGTGCAAAAGCAGCAGGTTATTTTCCTAGTGTGTTGGCTGAGATAATTGGGGAGGAGGGGTGTTATTGTGATAAACAAGTATTTAATGTGGATGAGACAGGCTTGTTCTGGAAGCATATGCCTACAAGTATGTCACATATGTACATTGCCAAGGAGGAGAAGATAGCATCAGGCCATAAAGCCAAAAAGGAGAGATTAACTTTGCTGCTTGGGGCTAATGCTGCTGGTGACTTCAAGCTGAAACAGCAGTTAATTGAAAAGGAAGACACACCAACCCCAGAGCCCAGGAGATTTACAAGCAAGGAATTACCAGGGGTCTTTGCCATGACAGAGGATGCATTGGCAAGGTTTCAGGCTCAAGACCCCAACGTTGACAGGTACACTAAGGTTGCCAGAGGTGTCATGAATAGCCTGCAGTGTTACAAGGAGATTTGTAACACTCCAGACTGGCTTCAAATGTTATTTTCAGAAGGTAGAGAGGCCTGCAACAGATCCCATACCCACTACCTCATATGCCTCTCCAGACTCACCTGACCCACTATTTCTTGCACCTTTTCTGCAGGTTCTGCCTCTCAAACCTCCTCCCCCCAGTAGCCTAGTGCAGTGGTTGGGGAACTCATTAGTCAACAGAGCCAAATATCAACAGTACAATGATTGATATTTCTTTTGAGAGCCAAATTTTTTAAAACTTACCTTATTCTAATGCTTCTTCTTCAAAATAGACTTGCCCAGGCCATGGTATTTTGTGGAGGAGCCACACTCAAGGGGCCAAAGAGCTGCATGTGGCTTGCGAGCTGCATTTGCTGACCACTGGCCTAGTGTAAGCCTGTCTTTCCCCCTTTTGTAACGTCCAGTGTGCAAGCCAACAATAGTTGTAAAGGTAAGGATAATATGGTATTTACCCTTATATGTACATATGTGCTTAATGTTTTCTATTATTTACTTACCACAAGTAAAGGTCAGGAATTGTTATCTTTTTACTATTTTTGTTTTGTTTTGTTTTTTACTGGTTCACTTTATTACTTCTGTGTATGTGCTCCATGTAAGTGATGTAGGTGCTTATATAGGTGGGTTCCGACTTACGGTGAAAATCACATTACACGGCACTGTAGGAATGGATCTCCAATGTAACCTGGGGACCTACTGTATTAGGAACATCTCCCCAAACATCTTAAACATCTCTGAATTATTATCTTCACCTAAAAAATATGTATCCAAAAGCTGGAAATTGGTCACTTTTTCCCTGAAAATTGCACTTTTAAGAATCTATAATAATCTGAAGCAAAATAACCTTGAGCAAAATATGTTCAGCCCCAGCTGGTTTGGCTCAGTGGATAGAGCACAGGTCTGTGGACTGAAGGGTCCAAGTTCAATTCTAGTCAAAGGCACTTACTTTGATTGCTGGCTTGATCCCTGGCCCTGGTTGGGGTGCACATGGGAGGCAACCAATCAATGTGTCTCTCTCTGAGTCTCTCCCCATGCCTTCCACTCTAAAAAAAAAAAAAAAGTCAATGGGGAAATATCCTGGGATGAGAATTAACAACAAAAAATGTTCATTATAACATTACTAGAGGCCTGGTACACAAAATTTGTGCACGGGGGTGGGGGAAGAGGCAGGGGATGTCCCTTAGCCCAGCCTGCACCCTCTCCAATCTTGGACCCCTCAAGGGATGTCCAACTACCCGTTTAGGCCTGTTCCTGGCAGGATCAGGCCTAAACGGGTAGTTGGAAATCCTTCTCACAATCCAGGACTGCTAGCTCCAAACTGCTCACCTGCCTCCCTCCCTGATTGCCCCTAACCACTTCTGCCTGCCAGCCTGATCACCTGCTAACCACTACCCTGCCAGCCTAATTGATGTTTAACTGCTCCTCTGCCAGCCTATTTGCCCCCAACTGCCCTCCCTTGTAGGCCTGGTCACCCCTAACTGCCCTCCCCTGCTGGCCTGATTGCCCACACTGCCCTCCCTTGCAGGGCCTGGAACCTCCAATGGTCCTCCCCTGCTGGCCATCTTGTGGTGGCCATCTTGTGTCCACATGGGGGCAGAATCTTTAACCACATGAAGGCAGCCCTCTTGTGTGTTGGAGTGATGGTCAATCTGCAAATTACTCTTGTATTAGATAGGATAGAAGCCTGGGGCATGGGTGGGGGCCAGCTGTTTTGCCCTGAAGAGTGTCTCAGATCAGGGTGGGGGTTCCCTTAGGGTGAGGGGTGGCCTGGGCGAGGGGCCTATGGAGGTTTGCAGGACGGCTATGACCCCCAGTGACCCAAGAGAAGGCTCTGGAATCTGTACAATTGAACCTTTATAACCTGGAGCGAAGCCAAGCCTTCTGCTCGAAAGCTATTTCTGTTTGAAACATTGTAGCCTAGAATGGAGGCCTAGGCCAGCAACATCAGACTGAAAGCTTGGCTTCTTCCATTGCCAGGGAAACCCAAGCCTTTGTTCTCTCTAGCTCAGTGTCTGTTGCCATTTCTGTATCTTTTATAATTGAAACTTTGTAACATTGAGTGGAGGCCTAGGGAGGCAAAAAACTTGGCTTCCTCTGTTGCCGGGGAAACCCAACCCTTCCTCCTGCTCTCAGTGATGGCAGCCATTTTGGTTGGGGTTTATTTGCATAATCTGCTCCAAATTGGCTGGTGGGCATGGCTGTGGGCGTGACTTATGGGTGTGGTGAAGGTATAGTCAAATTTGCATATCACTCTTTTATTAGATAGGATTATAATGTCTCCACTTCTCTCCTTTCATAAACACATATGTTTCCTTGAGTAGTCTCTTGCCATTTGAATTTCTAACCCTAAGTAGAATGTAAGCTCCTTGCACACAGGTACCATGGCTTTCCTGTTTGTCATTGATCTCCATGAGACTGGATGAGGTCACCAAGGCAGCCAAGGTAAAGGAAAGAAGAGATCTAAAGCAAGTAGGGAAGGGATAAAGAGAAAACATGTGGAGAGTGTGAGCTTAAGTCCCTATGTACCCACCCCACTCATTGAGGGAGACTGACATGTGGCTAAAGGGAGCTTTACTGAGTGGCAGCCCCCACAAGTGTACCTGGTACTGACAAAGCATTAGAAAAGAAGAGAGCACAAAGGTGCTGCTGGGCAGGAGGGGCAAAGATAGCCCAGACCCACCCACAGTCCCACAGAGTGAATTGACTTAGAAAAGATCCATGAAGCCTTAAGGGTTCTTTCAAGAAAGCAAATACCCTGTATCAGAGGTCTGTGTGAGAATACTCACTGGCGGTGAGTGTGTGTGTGTGTGTGTGTGTGTGTGTGTGTGTGTGTGTGTGCACGCGCCCACAGGTATGCACTCATGAGGTGAGAGGGGAGGCCACTGCACACCCAGGAATTGCAGTTGGCAGCCTAGACTACCCAGACCACAGGCTGGACTTAGTGGTCCACCTGCGGCAGGTATGTAGACACAGCCCTGGCAGAGGAACCCAGGAGGCCGAGAGGAAGCCTACACTCCTTCCTCCAACCTGCAGTCATCCCCAAAGGGAACTTGGAGGAAAGGCAGCAGGATGGGGCCACAATGAGACTGAGAAGAGAATTCTGAATCTACCTAGGAAAAGCACTGGATCATGCTTTCTACTGGTGAAGGGGCTGAGATGAAGTTCCTTCCCATTCCCAGGAATGAAAAGTCATTTACATCTGCAAATTAACTGTGAGTCCCATTGTCATGCTCTCCAGTTACATAACTGTCACAACTGCTTGAGTTATACATGTGGCCTTGATGAGTATTTCCCAAACTGTAGTTGTGTGTGTATAATGTTGAACATAATTTCCAATTTTTGAAAAATTTAGAGTACCAGTTATGTCATTATTTAATGTTTTCTTTAAAACAACTTGTTTTTTTACTTAGCTCCATCCCAAGCAATAAGATGTTATAGGTTTATTATACTGATTATATTTTATTATATATTTGTTATATTCATTAAAATAAATACCTACTTATTTCTACTATTAAAATAAAAGGTCTGATCTTTATACTACTTTAAATCATCTCACACACCACTGATAAGTGTAACACATTTAGGGAAACACGGTTCTATAAAATGTGTAAGGTCCTTCATTATTTCTAAATTGTTGTGTAGTGTCTGCCCAGTTCTCTGGGAAATGTCAGAAGGTTAAAAAAAACTCGGAGCCGTAGGCATTTTTCTGATGGAGAGGAAGATACTCTGCCCTATTTTAAGCTTTTCTCTTCAAACAAATGCTCGTTACTGGAGACATTTGAAAATATCAAGAACTTAAAACAGAGCTGCTAAGTAGTCTCATATTCTTCTTTAATATCAACATCCCAAGTGATGCCAGCATGTACAGAATGAAACCCTTCATCTTTGGTGCTTTCCAAATAGACAGGGGAAAGAGAGTATTCAGACAACTTGCTGTGCTTAGTGTAGTGGAAAGGACACTAAAACAAAACCTGCAGGGACTGGGTCCCTGTCTCACCTCTGCCACCCACAGGCTGAGCTGGGAACCTGTGGGTAAAATGCCATCTGTGGAAGGCATTTTTTTTTTCTATAATGGGAAGGTTGGATTAGATCAAAGTTTCTCAGGCTAACATTATTGGGTAACACCCTAGTATCACCCTAACAAGAATGCAAAATAAATTTTTTCTAAATTTTCTTATTCTGAGAAAAAATACAACCACCACCACTGGACAGGGTGGTCTCTAAGAAATATTCAGAAGCCAACATTCCATCCACAGTTTAAAGTAAACTCTGTAAAGTTTACTTTACTCAAGCACTTCTAATTGAGAATTTCTGGGGCAAGAGATGAGGTGGGGAGGGGGCAGTTGAAGAAAATCTGTGCTTGGCACAGACCAAGTAGCTCATTTGGTCAGTGCCTCATTCAGATATGTCAAAGTTGCAAGTTCAATTCCTGATCAAGGCACATACATGAATTAACCAATGAATGTATAAATAAGTGGAACAATAAATCTTTACCTCCCTTCCTCTCACTTTCTAAAATCAATCAATAAAAAACCCTGTGCTCATCCAGGACAGAACTGATGGGGACCTTTCTCCTGCCCTGGGCAGGGGAGTCTGCCCTTGAATATATAATGCCAAAGGCTCACCTCAGACACTTTCCCAGATCTTTTCCCTAGGCTGGCTTCCTCTGGGACACTCAAACTCAGCCCCAAGGTCCTCAGATGTTAATTCATCCTGGGATGCTTCATCTCGGTGCGCCAGCAAGCTAAAGTGTGTGCATGGTAGCCTCTTGGGTTCCAGGTACTGATTCTCACTGAGGTCATCTCTCTTTTATGTTTTCTGCAAAACTTTTTAAAAACAGCAGTAGAAGGCTTAACATTAACAAAGGCAACACTTCAAGATACACAAATAGCTCAAAGACCTACAGTCGCCTGAATTTCACTTCTTACTCCTTTAACCATGGTCTTGGTCTTTTAAGTTTAATAAGCATATCTCCCTGTATGTGTACTTGCATCTTGTGATCCATCGTTGCTCATGTCATCTGCCTTAGGGATGAGTCCTTAGGAGCCACCATTTTTAGGCCCTCCTGCCATCTGCAGGTTACACACACTCAGCTGATTCAGTCTCATCCTTTCACTGTGTGACAGATTTATGCAGGCACAGGTACATTGCATCTACACCAAGGGCCTCCTCCAGAGCAAACACCCAGGTCCCCTGCAGTACCTGTGAAGGCCTAACATCACTCCCAATCATCTGAAATAATCTCAGGCTCAGAGATGAAGACCCTCACCAGGCCATGCCCATGTCTTCCAGCCAGCAGGGCTCTGGCCTCAGACTCCTAGCCTTGGGCTCAAGGCTGTCCCAGGTCAGCTCCAGCACCCCTTCCCCACCCAAGGCTCCCTCCACATGCCTTGTTGCATCAATAAAAGCTAAAACTCAGTAGGCATCAATCATTGCAGGTACTTTATACCTATTAACTTACATGTAATAACTGAGAAAATAGTATGTTACTCCCCCCATTTACAAATGAAGCAACACTGAGGCAGGGAGAATAGGCCATTTGCCTTAAATCACACAAATTCTAAGCACTGGAGCCAACATCCCAACCCAGGCAGACTGGCCTCTGCTCCCTCGCACAGTGGGGAAAGGCATTCATTTGCATGCTAAGCTCTTAACCCTGCTGCAGCTGATGTGGGGACAAGACACAAGCAAGACCCCACTGCAAAGCACTGACTGACTCACTTCTGGTTTAGCACCTTTTCCGCCTGTGAAGGCCGACCAGAAAGTCATAGCTAGGGAGGTGCCATATGTAAGGCCATGAGAAACGTGGGTAAGGCCTGCTGGTGCAGCCTGTGAGCACTGGTCAGGAGGCCTCCTGCCCACAGCACCCCCACTATGACTGCCTGCCTTGGGCCTGGGCAAGGTAGAGCTGTGCACTTCCACCAGGGCCCTGCCGGCCAGGAAGCTGTTATGTGACAATGACAGTTTCTCTGTATAGTTTTCATTGCTCACCTTTGAATCATTCATCTCTTGTAGCTTTTTCTAATAAACTCTGAAACATCTTGTTTTCTGCCAGAATATCACTGGGTGAAGTTGTCCTCTTCCTTTACACACACGCACACACACTCATACACATTCACACACACACGCACGTACACACTCACAGTCACATACTCACACACACCAGTTAAGGTCCGCAGTTCCTACTGCCTGCCTGCACTTTCCTGAATGTGCTTTCTACACATAAAATGTCCTCATACTAGATTAAAAGTCCAACTCAGATGCCACCTTTTCCAGAGAGCCTTCCTTGATCTCTCCAGGCAAAAGGATTAGACTCTTTCCCGTCTCTCAACTCTAAGAGGCTTTCCTTAGCTCTTCTCCATGCCTTCATCTCCCATGTTCACACCTTATCTTCCCTGATCCCCTTGAGGATGAAGTACTTGCTGTGCTCCTCATCTCCATAATGCTTAGGTCAATACCAATCAATAGATATTTGTTGAGTATATTTATTTTGATAGTTTTGGTCCCCAGTGTTGTCTGAAATTAAATTGTGATTTTCACTCATGGTCTCTGATGATGATGAAAATGAAAGACAATAAGAAGTGCAAATGAAGGTGAACATTTGATTCAAAACAAGAACATAAAGAAAAATTATGCATCCCACTTCTCATACAAGGAAATGTTATAAATTTGCATTAAGTATGGTTCATACCGGATCCTACCAGGTAGAGCCAAGAGCCTGTGGTTATCTCTGTCTTACTCCTGGAAACTCTATAGTCCATAACTTTAATTCTCCTTCTGCTATAATATAAACACATTCACTGATCAAATTTTTAAAATATCACAACAGAACAAATTATCATTTTAACATTATTTTCTCACCCTCAAGTAATATTGGTGGATGGCTTAAAATATGTAAAATTATTCAATGTCTCAGTCATCCTCTGGGAAATTTAACTGTTGTTTTCGTGTACATTAATAATTTCTTGGTGTAATTTTTCCCAAGAGAATGTATCAAGAGAAAGTGTGCATAGATTTACATATGTAATTGCTAATAAACATCACAAAAAGAAAATAGCCTTCCATCCAGGTGGAAACCATATCACGTTAAATCAAAGCTTAATGACTATCAAAGTATTTTTCTGAAGTTATAGAAAAATGCTAGGCTATAAGTCAAAGGAAATTAGGAAATTAAAATGGCAATTTTGACAAGCAGCTACTTATCTGATGGTTGTATGAGCATGGCCCAACCCCTATGGTGCCTCATCTCCCACTTTGTCTGCCCAGGCTGTGTACAGCCTTCTAATGTGGAGGCAAGTCCAAGATAGTAGGGAGATGTGGCACTTCTCCCAACACAGATGCCAAAGGGACACATGTTGCCTCCCCCAGCTCCCTGGCTCTAAGAGTGTGTAGGCATCTGATGATGAACCTTGAGGAGTAATAAAAAGAATGACTAACAACTAGAACCCTGCAAATATTTAGCTCACAGGAAAGATGGCATCTCAAGTTAGAGCAATAGTGTTGTGGGTACTTTTTTTAAGTCAATGGTGAAAACTAAAAATTTTAAAGTTACTTATTATATTTGGGGTTGCTTCAAAATCCTCCAGCAAAAATAATCCTATCTAATAAAAGCATAATATACAGATTGACCATACCTTCACTACACCAAATAAACCACACCCATGAGCCATGTCCACAAGCCAATCAGGAGTGATATGCAAATTAACACCCAACCAAGATGGCTGCTGCCCATGGCAAGGTGATCCGCTGGATTCCCAAGGCCGAGTGTTTGGGTCATGGCTGGGGCAGGGCCAGCCAGCAATCAGCCGGATCGCAGGGCGATCGCTGGCTGGGGTCCCCTGGCCAAGATCCCCTGCCCAAGGCCGAAAGCCTTGACCAGAGGCTTTTGGCCTTGGGCAGGCCGGGGATGAGCCGTCAGTAGGAAAAGCCTGAGGGCTCCCAGTATGTGAGAGGGGGCAGGTTGGGCTGAGGAACCTCCCACCCCCAGTGCACAAATTTTGAGCACCAGGCCCCTAGTGATCTATAATAATAAAAGCATAATATGCTAATTAGCCTTCTGGATGACCTTCCAGATGAAGCCGATACAGGGTCCGAGGCAGAGGCAGCAGAGGTGGCTGCCACAGCAAGGGGCGGGGGGGCCAAAGCAGCTACCGTGGTGGCAGAGGCCTGAGCCCCTTACCCAAATTTCGTGCATTGGGCCTCTAGTAATAATAATAATTGTGAGTGGGGGATAGACTCAATAGAGATATAATAATCAGGGAGACTGGAAATGGATGCATGAAATTTCATTATACTCTCTTGTTGTGCATGCTTTACATTTTTTATAATAAGTTTAAAAAAAAACTTTTTTTAATACAAGAGTTTTTCAGGGCTGTCCTGAGCAGTGTTGGTGCTGGAGGTAGGTAAGCACCCAGCGGTACCAGTGGGCCTGCCCAGCTTACATTGGTTGCTATCCATTTTCTAAGCCTGGTTCCCCAGTCTTCCTGGAGAGTCAGTGAGCTACCTAATATCCTACAATACATTTTGTTTTCTGATTAAGTTCCCATAGTTTGCAACCGAGAACCTGAATAATAACACCTGGTAAATTTAAAAATCCAGAAGTCTTTCAGTTTTTCTCAGCTAGTGAGTGCAGCTAATTAACATGACACTGGACTACGGATGGCAAACACAGCTCAAAAGTACAGCTGTTCTCCCCTCCGAAACCCATGACTAGTTTTGATAATTAAACTGATACAAATTAATTACCTTCCTATTATACCTGCTTATGGCCTGAGAATCCTTCTCCTCACAGCTCTCCAGGCTGCCACTGCCTCACATAGCTGACTGGGGAATTAAAAGAAAGATATTTGCCATTCCCAATCCAGGCAAAGCAGAATAAGTGGGAAAGTTTGCCCCTCCCCTGTAAGAAGACCACGTATTTTTAAGCTGATCAAAATGAGTTTAAGAATGTGTCTGCCCTCTCTCTTTTCCATCTTCCCTTCCTCAACTGCAAAGGTACATATGACATCTACATTACATTTGGTATAAATTAATATCAGAAATTCTCTAAAAGCAAACTTCACTGTAAAGGAATATTCTTGCCCTGACAGCTCTTGTTCATTCTTATCTCTGTAATATGCTGGGTCATAACCCTGGGACTTTCTTGGGTAAAATCTGAAATGACCCCATAGACACAAGGCAAAGAGACCTTGTACCTTTCTAGCTTTGCAAGATGGCATGCTAAAGTCTCCAACTTAGCCTGTTCTCCCATCTCGTCTGCCAGCCCTGAAGGTAGCAGAGTAGCGACAAACCAAATGTTCTTTTTCAACCTCAGCTCTTCTTCCAATTTCCTAACTGGAACTTCAGCCTTTAGTTGTGGATCTATGTCCAGCCAAACTGCCCACAATAGAGGCCAGCCCACTGTGCAGCCATTCATTTCCTTTCTTCAAACAAGTGCAGTGACCAGCTGGCATTTTCGGAGTATCCCGTACTCAGGTGGTGACAACAGGTCACACTGGGATTTACCTTGCATATCCCTCTTTTCCAAGACCCCTTTCTTACATCTCCTGGGTGGCTCACCAATTGTTAGTTTCCGAGTCTGGAAGTCTCCCAGGTGAAATCTAAAATGGGGAAAATAAGAAGAGGTCAGAGGCAGGCCACTCCAGTTCGGTAGCTGGCAGGTTGCATGCAAGGGAACTGGTGTATGAGCCTTGCCTTCGCAAGACAAATTGATCTCCACATTTGATCGTCCAGTCATGTACACAGTCCAGAGGGTCAGGGCAACACCTTATTCCCTCATGGCTGCATCCTTGTGGCAGCTTCCAGCTCAGGGAAGGCACTCAGAATGCACCTTGCAAGGTCAAGGGAGGGCCTCACAGGAGCATTGCTTTGGTCCAGTGCTCAGGTCAACCATGGATTGCCTTCTCTCAGTGACCTCCTCCATCAGCATCATCTGCCACAAACTACTTGTCCCATATACACCTCACACATGTTCATAGCATATTTTTTTAGTCCTCCCAAGAACAGGAGAAAGGTACATGAGTTGGCATTTCCAAGCCCTGGACAGAGTACCAAATTGCATACTACAAATTCTGGCTTCTGGAACTTTCTTACATACAGGCAGAAATAAGGAAATAGGATTGAGGTTAACCCACACAGACCATGAAATTCAGAGAAACCACCACAAGAAAAAAGTATAAAAATAGTCACTTTTCCTCAAAAGTTAGTACTTCAAGAAGGAACAGCAGCTTCCCCTCCCACTCACTTAACCCTGGGACCTCCACATTCATGTGAGAGGCAGGGAGAGAAGCCGGGCTCAGGTTTCAGATCTGCTACTCAGAGCATGACCTGGACAATAACCTCAAACTGGACCTGCCCATTCTGCTCTCTGTGCCTTGCCTGAGTGTAACAGGATGGAATGAGGGGCTTTGTGGGAGGTTCTTGTTTTCCTAGAATTGGTAACCAAAGCCCAAGGCTAAGATCAAAAGGGGCCAAGTACCTTGACAGCAGTGACCATTTCAGGGTTTATGGGGGGCGCATCTCGACTACCACTGCCCTTTCACAATCACTAACACCCCCTCTCCCATCCTGAGCAGTAAAAAAATTATTGTGGAGAGACATCTGTTTCCTTAACCCAGAGGTCTGCAAACTCATTAGTCAACAGAGCCAAATATCAACAGGACAACGATTGAAATTTCTTTTGAGAGCCAAATTTTTTAAACTTAAACTTCTAATGCCACTTCTTCAAAACAGACTCACACAGGCCGTGGTATTTTGTGGAAGAGCCACACTCAACAGGCCAAAGAGCTGCATGTGGCTCGCAAGCTGCAGTTTGCTGACCACGGCCTTAACCAACTGTAAGGGAGGGAGGCACTTCCAGTTCTATTTCCTGAAGCAGGGAAAGAGGCCCAAGAGACCCCATAGTGTTTGCAGGTGAGAGGTACGGCACACAGTTGAGTGGTTAAGGTACACAGGAAGTAGGGATCCACATCATGTGCTGTAGTGTCTGCCTGGCCACTAGGACTGCTGGAAGAACAGCCAGGCAGATGGGCAGGAATGGCCCCAAGAGCTGCAGACCAAATGAGGTTAAAGCCCTCAACCTTGTTGGAAAAACCGGAGGCCAGACACCAAAGGTCAGGCAAAGGAACAGCAAAGTCTCAGAGCTCCTCTAGACACCAATAGGCCTGTGAATGCTGCCTGTCCTCTCTGAGCCTGTGGACAACAAGCAGGACCGATGGTGGTGACCAGTAGAAATGCGATCCAGCACCAAATTGGAAGCAGAGGAAAGAGAACAGTGGAGGATGGGAGAGCAGGCTGTTCCCCACTCTCCCCCCTGGGGCCTGGCTGCACATCGGAATCCTGGGGAGACTTTGAAACCTGGCCCCACCCCAGTGGCATCAGCTTCTCTGGCATCTGCATCTAAGTGGTGGAATTTGTAACGCTCTGTGATGATGCCCACGTGCTGCAGGAGAGGCGAGAAAACTGTAGAATTGATTACAAGGTTGACGGTTTAAAAATGATCCCTATTTCCAGTCATAAAACTGGAATGAATTTGTCAGATTGTAAGTGGCTGAAAATGTATAAAACTGGGAAGAAATCTGGGACCACACCTATCCATGGAGAAAATTTAACAGTATTCAGAAAGATTAAACTGTTTTATGATTATATCCTCCAAAGAGCTGAGAATCCTCTATCATATTAAATGGGATTACAAATAACATCTAACTCACATGGCTGTTGTGGGGTTTAAAGAAGCGTGTGGAATGATCACGGGGGGCAGATATTCTGTTTGTTCAATAGCTGAAACCCTGGCCTAGCACACCAGAGGCTCTCAAAGGTATTGTTGAATGAATAGTCATGGACAAATGCTAGCCAACTGCAAGCTTATGCTAAAGATCAGCCTACAGAACCCTCCAAATTCATTAGATCTTCTTATTTTGAGTTCCCCAAAAGGAGGAATTAAGACAAAGATGTGGGCTCAAGTAGTTTACTCGGGAGGCAATTCCAGGAAGCCAGAGAGAGAAGGAGCAACAGGGAATGCAGCAGGCCCAACAACAGGTACTTAATCAAGCTGATGAATTCTGTGCATGACAAAGCTCAATCCAGCCAGGGGAGCCATGCAGTGACGAAGCAGAGTTGTGGTTGCAAGTCTAGGGTTGGGGCATTGACCCACTAAATCCTGCATGGCACTAACTCCCTCACACTTGCAGGCCTGAGCATGTGGGCTAAGCAAGCACCCTGCATGCTGGAGAAATCTTTGAGGCCAAAGCTGAGACCCATGAGCATTGGAGGCAAGAGGGGGTCTGCAGGAAAGCTCCCACCACACTGCAGCTGGAAGCAGAGGTGGGCTGAGGGCATGTAGCCTGGGACACCAACAGCACTCACTGCTCTAGGCCTCCTACTTAATCCAGTATTAACAGGTGGGAACTATCAATGAAAGTTTTGTGAGTGCCTTGGGAAACAGCCATGTCTCTAATCACAGAACCATTTTATAATTTAAAAGGGATTTGATTCTCTTCTCTGTCTAGACAGAAACTAAGCTGGGAGAATGACTCCCACTCTGTATATTTAAACAGAACATTTTGTGTGCACCTTAAGTTAAGATATGTTAGTCTCTAGTGTGGGAAGTCAGATTAACACACATTACTTTGCAGGGAACCTAATTAAATTTTCTATCTTCTTCCTTGGCCTCTATCAATTAATAGTAATTTAAACTTTACCTGGATCTTTCCATAGAGGAAATAAAGCACACAACAAAAGCCCTGGAAAGCAAATTCAGTGTTCTTAGGGGAAACATGTAAAGTATGAGATAAAAGCTGAGAACCTGGGTAGTTCGGAGCTCAACTAATTTCAAAGTCTTTTGTTCTAGGTGGATAAAACCTCAATGGCACAAAGAATTTAACAAATATGCTGGCCCACATTATCCAATACAAGGAGATATTAATGAAATTCATATCCCACAGATACAGAAAATCAAACAGAGAAACAGACCAAATCACAGAGCAAAGAAAGCTATCCTACATAATATTGTTGCCTAGGTTTTCTCTCATAGGAGTTCTGGATGATCCCGCAGGCTAAATAAAGGGCTAGTTGAAGAAATGATCAGAATCAGAGAGGACACAAAGGTATTCTTGAAAAGTAATCAGACTTTGCCCAGCCCTTCACAGCCTATGGGAGTTAATAAGGTGATGTTAGCAGAAATATTCATTTCCCCCTGGGCTATGCCTAACAGGACACTGAGTTTTTCATGGAGTCCCATGTGAGTGCTGCTGTTATATCCTGCCAGCCGTCCTCTCACACTGCAGTGGAACTCCTGGGACCCACGATGTCAACACTGCATAGTGGTCCCTCTCCCTTTGTCTTATGCTCTGTTTTAGGAGCATCAAAGCTGGTTCACTCATCCCTAGTGTCTTAGAGACACAACACTGTCAGAGTTCATGTACCACACACCTGCTCTCCAAGGGACTCTGACATCTGCGAAACCCAAAGAGTAAGGACTTGGAACAAACTGGAATTGCAAACAGTTCTAAGTCCTACAACCACTTCCCATTGGCTCTGGATAGTTGAAGACTTCTCCATGATTCCTTCTCCCTGTAGGTGGCTTCCTTTCCCACGAGGCACCATAGTCCCTCCAGACTGACCAGGTGGTCCTGCCCCAGTCTAGGACCTACTTGATAAAAAAAACAAAATGGGAATTTTCATTTATTGTACTCAATTTTAAATGCTTGTTCTCCTTAATGAGTACTTTCTTTACTCAGTTGCTCAATTAGTTTTCACTAAACATACCCAGGAGATCGTCTTAAAATGCAGATTCTGACTCAGTAGATCAGGGATGGGCCCAAAGATACTGTATCCTACGTAAGCCCCCAGGTGATACCCTGACAATTGAGGCTTAATAGATTTACAGTGACACACCCAGGCCCACTAAGAGGTAGTTGGACTAGATAAATAAATGCATCCCTATACAGTCAGCCATATAAGAGGACATAGGTCTGAGAATTAGTACCTAGTCTTCAAAATACCCAGATGTGATCCAGACCAAACTCATATAAGCACCCTCTACACAGCAAAGGTTCTCAGACCTGGGTATGCGTCAGAAACACCTGGAAGGCTTATTGAATGCAGACAGCTGGGCCCCACCTCCAGAGCTTCTGTTTTAGTAGGTCCAGGTTGGAACCCAAGAATCCACATCTCTAACAAGTTCCCAGGTGATGCTGATGCTGCTGGCCCAGGGCCCACACCTGCTGAAAGGGAAGACAGCTGTGTGAGCATACATTACCCTTTGGTGCCTGCATATACCCACCCTTGATAAGACTTTTAGGGAGTCCAGACCTCCTAACATGTGTACTACCCCCCATACCCACAAACATGTTCACAAGCGTATTTCAACATAAGTCTCCATCTTTCCATATTTAAGTTGATTCTTTGCATTTAAAGTGTATTACTTGTTCACAACACACAATTGGGTTTGTTTGTTTGTTTGTTTGTATGTTTGTTTGTTTTAACACACTCTCTATTTCTGTCTTTTGATTGATGTATTGAGACTATCTAAATTTACAGTGATTATTTGGGGGTGTTGAGAGCCATCAAGTAGTGATTGCAGCAACTGCAAGTCCTAGAGGAGAGGATGGATGTAATCCCATACCTCCCTTAAGTCTGTCAAGCTCCTGTTTGGGGTCCTGGCAGGATGGGAGCTGCAATTTTTGTGCAACCTCTGGACCTGGCGAAGAACCGGATGCAGCTGAGTGGGGTGCCAAGACAAGAGTACAAAACCAACTTCCCTGGTCTCACCAGCATCCTGAAAGCTGAGGGCTGAGGGGCATTTACACTGGCTGTCAGCTGGCCTCCTGCACCAGGCCACTTTCACCACCACAGGCCTTGGCATCTGTACTGGGGCTGATGGTGCAGCTCCTGGCTTTCTGCTGAATGCCCTGACTGGCATGACTGCATGTGCAACTGTTAGGAACACCACCAAGGTAACTCTTATCTGCATGACTGCCAGTGGCTGGCTTCCAGCTGACTAGAGCCCTGGCTACAAAAGCATATTTAATGCCCTGACTTAAATCACCCTGGAAGAGGGGGGTCCCCACACTATGGAGGGGCTGCATCCCTACCATGGCTTGGGCTGCTCGTCAAAGCTGCCCAGCTCGCCTCTTACTCCCAATCCAAGCAGTTCTGACTGGACTAGGGCTACTTCTCTGACAACATCCTATGCCACTTCTGTGCCAGCATGATCAGTGGCCTGGTCACTACTGCTGCCCCCCTGCCCATGGACATTGTTAAGATCTAGAACATGTGAATGATTGATGGGAAGCCTGATTACAGAAACAGGCTGGATGTGCTGATAAAGGTCTTCACTAGAGGGCTTCCTCAGCCTGTGGGTGGGCTTTATACCTTACTGTGCATGCTTGCGCCCCACACCGTCCTCGCCTTCAACTTCTTGGAGGAAATGAACACGGCCACCAAGCATCTTTTCTCTAACTGGCTGAGGCAGTCATGGGGCCTGGAGCCACTGTAGTGGGCTCCCACTGGTTCCCACTCACCTGCTGTCCTACAGTCAGTGTCTCTGGGGGGCTTGGACTACTTCTCTGGGTCCTCTATTTTTCCTCCACAGTGTGGTTCCTTCCTCTGCACTAAAGGACTTTGGTCTGTCCTACCCCTGCTCTAGCTCACTCTGCTTGTCTTGATCCTTACCTTTCTGTCCCTGGCTGTGCCTTGGGGGAAGCTGAGGAACTCAGGGAGGATTTCCAGGGTGTTATTTCAGGGCACATAGGACAGCAGAACATTCCACTTCTCAGGAGGGAAATCAGGGAGAGCAAAAGCTGTCAAGATGATCAAAGGGTCTGTAGTCCCTCCACCTCACTAAGGACATAATCAATAAATTAGATTGATAACATCTACTATCTTTGTTACTGTCACCTATTGGTTGCATTTGTTCTTTGTTTCTTTTGTGTCCTTTTCCTGCTTTCCTGTCAATTGGAATTTCATGTGATTCAATTTTATTTTCTCTCCTGAGTACCAATTATGCTTCTTTTTAAATTTTTTTGGTTGCCCTAAGGTATACAATAAACATATTTAACTAATCTACATATACTCTCAAATAACACCATGCCTCTTTATATCTGATAACAAGGTATTCCCAGTTTCCTTCTCTGGCCCCTTGAAACAATGCTGTCTCTCGTTTCAACTACCCACTCGACATGTTGGCACTATCATTGCCTCAGCAGTTATCTTTTAGACAAATTAAAAAGAATAAAATAAATTATTTTATTTTATCTTCATTTATTCCTTTGCAAATGCTCTTTCTTTCTTTATGTAGATCCACCTTTCTGACCTACATCATTTCCTTCTGCCTGAAGAATTTTTTTTAACATTTCTTGAAGGACCAGCTTGATGGTGATGAGTTTCCTCAATTTTTATTGTTCTGAGAAAGTCTTTATTTCTCCTCCACTTTTGAAAGAACATTTTACTGGTTATAGCATTCTAGATTAGAGTCCTGGTGTGACTCAGTTGGTTGGGTGTCATCCCATGCACCAAAAGGTTGCCAGTTTGATTCCTGGTCAGGGCACATGCTAGGGTTGTGGCCTTGATTAATGTCTCACTTTCACATCAGTGTTTGTCTTTCTCCCTATCCCTCTCTCTTTCTGAAAAATCAATAAAATAATCTTTTAGAAAAAAAAGAATTATAGAGATTTTTCATCAACACCTTAAATATTTCATTCTGCTCTATTCTTGTTTGCTTCGTTTCTGATTAGAAATCCAGTATAATTCTTATCCTTGTTCCTCTGTAAGTAGGTGATTTCCCACCACCACTGCCCACCCATTGTTCCTGGACTGAAGGGATCAATTTGCCTACACTCACCAAAGCCCCTGAGACACAAACAGAAGTTATTTAAGGAGATAGTGCCATGCCCCGAGTCACAGCTAATCCCCAAAGACCTAGCTCCCCAATAGCTTCCATGGATGGATTATACAGGGAAACAAATCATCAATCATGGTGACTAAAGAAGTTAGTCTATACTAATTGGTTGATACTACGGTAGGAGGCATTCAGTCATTGCATCTGGTCCTGATTTCAGTCATGGAGTTGTTCTTGTTCTGTCTGATTCGAAAGGATTAGCTCAATGGGATCACTCCATTTTCCAGGATCTAGAGCTAAAATATAACTTTAGCTCGATTGAAAACTCTGTCTCTTGTTAATAGACCCAAAACCATGGATGCTAACAAGAGCTTCGTTATCCTGAGGACTTAATGATTAAGCAAGGAAGCAGGAGGGGGTGAATCACAGTGTTGGGTGAGGCCAGTTTAAATCAAAAGGGTGGGGGGGGTGGTAAAAGAAAAGGCCAGATTAAAGAAAACAGTTGTGCAGTTACACCACCAATTTCTTTAAAGATTTTCTTTCTGTCTTTCCTTATTTACAGTTTGAAAATAATATGGCTGGGTGATAGCTGGTTCTTGTTTATTTGTTTGTTTGGTCATTTAAACTGTTTGGTGTTCACTGAGCTTCCTGGATCAGTGGTGTGTAGTCTGTCATTTTTTTTAATGAAATGTTCTCATCCATTACTCAAATATTTTTTCTGTTCCATTCACTCTTTCTTCTCCTTTATATGCATATGCTATGTCTCTTGATATCGTCCCTCAGTTCTTGGGACGATATCTGTTTGTTTTTGCTCATGCTCTCTTCTCTTCACATTTCAGTTTAGGGGGTAGGGGAACAACACCTGTGTTTAAGCTCATTCCTCTTTCTCTGGCAGATCCTAGTCTGCTGATGATCCCATCAAGGCATTCTTCCTCTCCATTACAGTGCTTTTGTTTCCTAGCATTGCCTTTTAATTGTTTCTTAAAGTTTCATACTCTCTGCTTACATTTCTCACCTGTTCTCATGTGTTGTCTCTTTTATATTAGAGCCCTTACCATATTAGTCACAGCTATTTTCAATTCCCTGTCTGATCATTCCAAAATCTATCATATTTGAGTCTGGTTCTAAGGATGGTATTTCTCTTCAAAGTGTGTTTTGTTTTGCCTTTTAGTTTGGTTTGTAATTTTATGTTGAAAGATAGACATGCTGGCAATAAAAACTAGGATACATAGACCTTTTGTGTGGAGATTTATGTTCACTGGTAGGAGTTGGGTTATACTGATTGTTTTCTGTAGCTGTAGATGCCTGAAATGTCTCCCTTATTTAGGCTCCCTTAGGGAAGCCTAAACCCCTCTTGAGTTTAGGCTTCCCTAAGTACTCCTCCAGAGAAAGTGTGTGTCTTTCAGCTCTTTCAGCAGTAATCACTGTTATTATACTGAAACCCTCTTGGTGTAGTTGTGAAATGGAGGGGGGGGTGTTCTATAATATCCTGATTAAATCTCAATATCTCAGTGGGCCTATAACTCAGTGCTGTGACCTTCACAAGTATTTCTCCAACAATATAGCTTTTTCCCATTCCACCTTACCTGGCTGCAGCATTTCCAGCTACCCCCTTGAAGTCCTGACTTCCGTTCATTGTGTTTTAGGTGAAACAGGAAGGCTGAAGGAGATTGGAGTGGGGAAAATATGTTCCTCCCAGGTATGATAGGCCCTGGCAAAATCTGTACCTCTGGAAAAGAAGTATTTGTTATGAAGAAGATTATGGGTATATTTCACAATGGTCCCCTGCCAGCACTGCAAAACCTTTCTCAGATACCCTCCATGAGAACCTGGTAAGATTCTTGGAGCTACAACTCATGAAATTGTAAGGGATGCCTAAGACTGCAATCCCTAAGAGCTCCTCACTGTCATGCTAGTCCACATCAAACAATTTTCCAAAATTAATAGCAAAGTATTCTTACCAATTTATGGCTCCAGCAACTCCCGTCCAGATAAACAGCTCGCAGCTGTGTCTCTCTGGATGCACCTGTCTCCAGATTTTAGGGTGATCTTTTTCTCAGCACCTTCATTTTGGCAATAAGTCAAAGGAAAGTCATTGGTTTTCAAATTGTCTGGCTTTTCCTTATAAGAATAGGAGGGACAGCTTCAAACTATTCACATGCAGAAGATGATTTGAAAGTTGTTTTAATGTTAATCTAAACATAATCTATATTAATAAAAAGGTGATTCTAATTAAACTGAGAGACCTTCCAGGAGACCTTCCAGACATTCTTCTGGACAAAGCCATGGTGGCTGGGCCAAGGTAGAGGTAGTTACAGGCTAAGAGAGGAGGGCAGTTGTGAGTGATCAGGCTGGTGGGGGGCAGGGCCGTGGGGAGTAAGCAGACCAGCAGGGGGGCCAGGTGGGGACAAGCAGGCCAGTGGTGAGGGAGGGTAGGGGCAAGCAGGTCATCAGCGGAGGCAGTTGGGGGTGAGCAGCCTGGCAAGGGAGACAGTTGGGGGCAAGCATGCTAGCACGGGGGAGCCGTTGGGGCAAGCAGGCCGGCAGGCAGAGTGGTTAGGGGCAATCAGGCAGGCAGGCAGGCAGGTGAGCTGTTGGAGCCAGCAGTCCTGGATTTTGAGAGGGATGTCCAACTGCCAGTTTAGGCCCGATCCCTGTAAATCAGCAGTAGGACATTCTTTGAGGGGTCCCAGATTGGAGAGGGTGCAGGCTGGGCTGAGGAGCACCCCTTCCCCTGTGCACAAATTTTGTGCACCAGGCCACTAGTAGATTCATAAAGGATAGTACTATGGCATTTCAAAACCAAAGACTACCTATGTCACTGAATCATATTCCTCAAAACTTTTGTTGGAAAGCATGACTATGAACATGGAGACATAAGTGCTTGGGTGTGGTATTTCTGTACAAGATATCCACAGCCTTCATGTAGCGGGGCCTGGCTTCATCTTCAACTCACTCTACAATAAGTACAATATTTTCTTATCTATAGCTAGGGGCCCAGTGCACAAAATTCATGCATGGGGGGCGGGGAGTCTCCCTCAGCCCAGCCTGCACCCTCTCTAATCTGGGACCCCTTGAGAAATGTCTGACTGCCCATTTAGACCCAATCCCAGTAGAAGTAGGCCTAAATGGGCAGTCGGACATCATTCTCACAATCCAGGACTGCTGGCTCCAAACTCTTGCCTGCCTGCCTCCCTGATTGCCCCTAACCACTTCTGCCTGCCAGCCTGATCACCCCCTACCACTATACTGCCAGCCTAATTGATGTCTAACTGCTCCCCTGCCAACCTGTTTGCCCCCAACTTCCCTCCTCTGCTGGCCTGATCACCCCAAATTGCCCTCCCTTGCAGGCTTGATCACCCCCAACTGCCCTCTCTTGCAGGCCTGGAACCTCCCAACTGCCCTCCCCTGCTGGCTTGATGGCCCACAACCGCCCTCCCTTGCAGGCCTGAAACCTCCCAATGGTCCTCCCCTGATGGCCATCTTGTGGTGGCCATCTTGTGTCCACATGGGGACAGGATCCTTGACTACATGGGGCAGCCTTCTTGTGTGTTGGAGTGATGGTCAATCTGCATATTACTCTTTTATTAGGTAGGATAGAGGCCTAGTGCATGGGTGGGGACCGGCTGGTTTATCCTGAAGGGTGTCTCGGATTAGGGTGGGGGTTCCCTTGGGGCATGGGGTGGCCTGGGCGAGGGGCCTGTTGTGGTTTGCAGGCCTGCCACGCCCCCCAGTGACCCAAGCCAAGACCCTGGGATCTGGGATTAATTTATGTTCTACAATTGAAATTTTGTAACCTGGAGCAGAGCCAAGTCTTCTGCTTGCTCTCTGGCGACAGCCATTTCTGTTTGAAACTTTGTAGTCTAGAGTGGAGGCCTAGGCACTAGGGCTGCAGAAGCTATGCTTCCTCCATCACCCTGGCAACCCTAGCCTCTGCTCTCTCCAGCTTCGTGGCTGCCGCCATTTCTGTTTGGATTATGTATCTTTTATAATTGAAACTTTGCAGCATTGGGTGGAGGCCTACGCCAGCAACAGCAGACGGAAAGCTTGGCTCTCCTAAGTACTCCTCCAGAGAAAGTGTGTGTCTTTCAGCTCTTTCAGCAGTAATCGCTGTTATTATACTGAAACCCTAGGAAATCCAAGCCTCCCTCCTGCTCTCAGTGGCAGCAGCCATCTTGGTTGGGGTTTATTTGCATAATTTGCTCCTGATTGGCTGGTGGGTGTGGCTGTGGGTGTGGCTTGATCAGAGGTATGGTAAATTTGCATATTACTCTTTTATTAGATAGTGCTAGAGGTCCAGTGTATGAATTCATGCACCAGTGGGGTCCCTCAGCCTGACCTGCAGGATCAGGCCAAAACTGGTTCTATGACATCCCCTGAGGGATCCCAGATTGTGAGAGGGCATAGGCCAACCAAAAGGACCTCACCAGCATATGATCAGGGCCAGAGAGGGACACGAGAGGTTGGCCAGCTGGGGAGGGACTGCAGGAGGGCTCCAGGGTGTGTCTGACTAATCTTGTTCAGTCTCAATCTGCTGGAACCCAGCAGCAAGCTAACCTACCAGTCAGAATGTCTGCCCTCTGGTGTTCAGTGCATGTCATAGTGAACAGTTGAGTGGCCTTAGCATATCATTAGCATTTTATGCTTTGATCGGTTGAGGAGCCAACCAGTCAACCAGACGCTTACCATATTAAGCTTTTAAAATGTAGGATGGTTATGTTTGAATAGAACTGTTTTATGTATAATGTGGCCAGCACCCTGGAATAATATTTCTAAACATGGAATATTTACAATAAATAATAGCCGTAATCTAGCCAGCTCAGACTTAAGCAGGCATTATTGAATCTAAAATGTAAATGCCTTCACTTAGTTCTGTGCTGACTCAATACTAATTTAGAAAATGTTCACCTCCATGTCTGTGAGTATGTTTATCAAGTATATAAACAACCCTATTATTCACTTCACAATTCTTATATTAAAAGTGTCTTATTCAAATATTAAACATGACTAGAAACCAGAGAAATATAAATTAAATGCAGAATGAGATACCCAGGTGATGTTCACAAAAAGTAGACTCCAGGAACATGGAGAGCATGGTAGGGCAACATGAAAAGCATCAGATGACCTGACACAGCTGACCACTGTATCATCCTAGGAGTCACTTGTCTGCACATCTCTAAGCCTTGACATTCTTACCTGAAAATGGGAGCAGTAATAGCACCTGTTAGCCCCAGCTAGATGGTTCAGTTGGTTGAAGTGTCATCCCATGCACCAAAAAAATTCAATATTTCTCTTCCTTCCTCTCTCTCTAAAATCAGTAAACATAATCTCGGGTGAGGCTTAAAAAATAAAAAAAGTAATAGCACCTGTTAATGTTGGGATGATGATTAAATAGCAAAGTTCATGAGAAACTTAAGACAGAATCAACCAGAGAGTAAAAACTACTAGTAAATAAGTTAGAATTATTGCCAATTCCAGTGTTATTTTGTGTGTCTGAAACATTCCAAATGTGTCTGTTCCACACATGTATAGCCTATAACCAGTACAGGCTTCAAGCCTATGGTCTCAGAGTGCCTTGTACTTTACACCCCTTTTGGCTTCTCCAACCCCACTGCTTCTTCAACCCTTTCAGTATCTACCAGACTTTTGGTCTTTTTTTCCCCTATTTCCTTTTGTTTCTCCTACTTGGAATTCCATCTACGGCTTGAAGTTCACAGCAGAATTTTAGTTTCACTAGATTTTATCATCGACAAATCCCTAGAGAGAACTTGCAGTGCCCTTCCACCTTTTCTACAGTGGAAGACTCATCCACTTGACCCTACTCTGACCTCTTAGATCCCCCACCCACTTGGCAAACCTTAGTTGCTTACATCGTAATCAGTAAATTATTTTAAAAGGCAATATGAAACTCTATATGAAGAGCTTAAATGTTCATCATCCCTTCTGACTCAGTAATTTCACTTTCAAAATGTACCAAATAATACAAAATCTATATATATTAAAGGCTAAGTGACCAACTGACCATCCATCCAACCATCTGACCAACTGGCCAGCCAGTACATATGATGCACACTGGCAATGTAAAAATAAACTTTGACTCGCATATGTGTGATACATATATGTGATACATATAAAACTCTTGTTGGTGCCAATCACATGCATGTGTTTTGATCTGTCATTGTCAATCATTAATTTGGTTGACACTTCTATTATAGAGAAAGGGCAAATAGCGATATTAAAATAGTTTTCTAATTAATTTCCTTTCAATGTGCATGAGTCCGTGCACCAGGACACTAGTATAGGAATAAAACCATAGCATACAACATTTTTAATACAGACTTATTTATAACTAGAGGCCCGGTGCACAAAATTCATGCATGGGGGAGCTCAGGGGATGTCCCTTAGCCCAGCCTGCACCCTCTCCAAAATGGGACCCCTCAAGGGATGTCCAATTGCTCGTTTTAGGCCCGATCCTACTGGGATCGGGCCTAAAAGGGCAGTCGGACATCCTTCTCACAATCCAGGACTGCTGGCTCCACACTACTCACCTGCTTGCTTCCCTGATTGCCCCTAACCACTTCTGCCTGCCAGCCTGGTCACCCCTAATTGCCCTCCCCTGCAGGCTTGATCACCCCCAACTGCCCTCCCTTGCAGGGCCTGGAACCTCCCAATGGCCCTCCCCTGCTGGTCATCTTGTGGTGGCTATCTTGTGTCCACATGGGGGCAGGATCTTTGACCACATGGGGGCAGCCCTCTTGTGTGTTGGAGTGATTGTCAATCTGCAAATTACTCTTGTATTAGATAGGATAGAGGCTTGGGGCATGGGTGGGGGTCAGCTGTTTTGCCCTGAAGAGTGTCCCAGATCAGAGTGGAGGTTGCCTTGGGGCAAGGGGTGGCCTGGGTGAGGGATCTGTGTAAGTTTGCAGGCCAGCTACACCCACCAGCGACTCAAGCAGAGGCCCTGGGATCTGGGGTTAATTTATGTCTACAATTGAAACTTTGTAGCCTGGAGCAGAGCCAAGCCTTCTGCTCGCTCCGTGGTGGCAGCCATTTCTGTTTGAAACTTTGTAGCCTAGAGTGGAGACCTAAACCAGCAATGGTAGGTGGAAAGCTTGGCTTCCTCCATTGCCAGGGAAACCCAAGCCTCTGTTCTCTCCAGCTCAGTGGCTGCCACCATTTCTGTATCTTTAATAATTGAAACTTTGTAGCATTGAGTGGAGGCCTAGACCAGCAATGGCAGGTGGAAAGCTTGGCTTTCTTTGTTGCTAGAGAAACCCAAGCCTCCGTCCTGCTTTCAGTGGCGGCAACCATCTTGGTTGGGTTTTATTTGCATAATCTGCTCCTGATTGGCTGGTGGGCGTGTCTGTGAGTGTGGCTTGTGGGTGTCGTGAAGGTATGGTCAAATTTGCATATTGTTCTTTTATTAGATAGGATAGTTACAAATTGGAAACAAACTAATGGTCCTACAGTAGATGAATCCTAATTAACTTATGGCACATTTACGCTATGGAATATTCTGCAGACATTAAAAAGAAAATCATAGCCTTGGCTGAGTTGCTCATTTAGTTAGATCAGTGTCCTGATACACCAAGGTTGTAGGTTTGATCTCTTGTCAAGGCACATACAAGAAGCAACCAATGAATGCATAACTAAGTGGACAACAAATTAACATTTCTTTCTTTCTCTCTTTCTTAAAAATAATTAAATAGATAAATTTTAAGAAAGAAAAATTATAAAAACTACATAGCAACTCAGAATAGTGCTTATGAATCAAGTGAGAAAGCCAGAGATATTACTATATATTCTATATTATTGCAATTATGTAAAAATATGAGTGCATATGAAAAGAAATAGGCAAATACTTGAAAAGGGTAGTAACTATGTTAATGAGATTAGTGGTGGTTCTCTTTTCTGTTTCTTTTTTTACTTTCCATATTATTACACTTTATAATGAAAAGAATTTCCTTATAAATATAAATAATTACAAGGCCAAATTCAACTTCCAGAATATCTTGTACTATTCACTCAAATGATTTATATTTCAGGCTTAATTTCTCATGCTTGAAGGAGGTTCTAGAGGGAAATATTTTCTTTCCAGATAGAGTAAAGAAAGTAATTTAGTTTACTGAGGAAATTTTGATTTCTATGTAAAAGTAATGTTATCCTTGGATAATGCACATGCTCCTCTGTGAGCAGGACATATGTTTTGAATTTTTTGTCATAAAATAGGTTGAAGCTGAACTATCCCTTCTCTTTTTACTTGCTCTCTGTTCGTCTGATGACGAAATACTTGTAAGGCTCGGGACATGGGATGACATTCAGAATCCTAGCCAAGAAAAGCACTGAGACCTTGGCCAAATGTTATATCCAAACGTGCTGAATTGAGGTATAATTAAATGTTAGGTAATTCTGTACCAACCGGGTGAAGCACATTCACTGACAGTGAAATGATAAATTATCTAGAATACCGTAAAATAATATTTTGTGTGTGTGTGTATTTTAAGAAGAGGAATAACCCATACTAATATATAAAGAATAAATATACTTATAGCCATAGTGTATGAGTATGAAAAGGCAGAGTATGTAATAATAATCTCCTACACTGAATGCCCCACCCACCCTACCATCCTATCTCTTTCCCAGATCCCTCAAAGCCACTAAAAGTGTTGTTTATATGCATAGTCTCTCTTTCTTCACTTCCAGTAAGAATCTATGGGATCTTCCCTCACCACTACATTGAAATTGCTCTAATTAAGGTCACAAATTAATAGTTACATCTATTTTTGTCTTTTTCTTACTTGACTTTTCTATAACCTGGATGCTGTGAACATACCCTGTTTCATGAGACTTTCCCTCATGTGGCTTGCATTTTCCCACTATGTTGGCTTTTCCTCTTGCTATTCTAGGTGCACATTTTTATAATCTCTGCATGAGTTTCTTTTCCTCTTTCTGTCTTTATGTTGGTTTTCCTTAATTTGCTATGACTTCTCCATCTCTACATATTTTCCTGGACAACTTTATGCATTTCTGTAATCCTTCTCCTACCTACCTACTGACGACTTACAGGATCTATATCTCTATGTCAGACCTCTCCTCTAAGCTCCAGCCTTTTGTATGCCTTACATCTGAGACAATCTTCCATTGGTGTTCCATGGGAGTAACTCAACTGTGCATGTCCATCGCTGAATTTGTCTTAGCTCTCTTCTTCCAAAACATTACTCCTCTAATATTACTTCTCTCTAAGACAGAAACCAGCTGCCATACTGCCTTCCTTTTTTGCTCACATCTAGTAAGTCACCATGTTTTTTTTATTCTACATCTTAAATATTTCTCATGTTAATTACCTCTCTACATTGCCTTGGCCTAAGTTCAGGCCCTTGACATCACTCCTAGATTATTTCAATAGTCTCCTAACTTGTAATGTCCCTGACACCAGTCTTCCTTCCTTCCAATGTCTCATGCATCTATTAGCATCACAGTGATCTTGTCATTCCTCAAAATAGCTAAGTGATTCTTCCTGACAGAAGAATTCCAATTGAGAAATGTAGAAAGAATGATAGAAATAACAAAAATCACCAGTTGAACACTATAGTATTAATGGCTTAGGTAAATCCATGGGTAAATGCTAAAATTAGGTGGCAAAAATTAAGGGGAAACAGGACATTTTTATATGATGTCAAATAATGCCCCTCCCAAATATTTAATAATCACATACAAAAAGTAACTTTACAGTGAATAAACCTGGCATGCACCACTTTAGACAAGTAAATGAAGTTAATATCACCAATAATAAACATTTCAACCATAAGTACCACATGAAATGATCCACCGAAAAGGGAAAATCACTTCTGTAATATTTTTGCCAATCTAATCATAAGAAAACTCAAGAAAACCTAAATTAAAACACATTCTACAAAATACTTGACCATAGCTTTTCAAATATGTGGAGGCTGGGAAAAAAACAAAGAAAAGCTGACAAAGTGCCACAGATTAGAGAATGCTAAAGACTTATTACAACTAAAAGCAATGTGATATTCTGGATTAAATCTTGGACCAGAAAAACAATTATTAGGAAAGGTGGGGAAAATCTGAATAAAGTCTATAGTTCAGTTGTTAGTATTATACCAATGTGAATTTTCTAGTTTTTATAAATATATAAGTTATTGCTATTACAGGAAGCTAGGTAAACAGCATATAAGACTTTGTACTATTTTTTGCAACTCTTATGTAAATGTAAAGTTCTCCCTAATTAAAAAGTTTTAAGAATAAGTATTTCCCTGGTACCTAAAAAGTAAATTCCAATTTATTTAGCATAACATACAGTGTCCCTTGTGATCTGACCTACTTGTCCACTGCTATCTCCCACCACTGCTCATAACACACCCAGTGTCTCAGCTATGCTAAACCTCTTACCTTGTATCATTATTTATAAACATACACACAAATACACAGACACACACACACTCATATACACTCACACATCCAAAACACCTTGAGGCTCACAGACAATGGCCCAACTTTATTTTTAGTGGACATGCGACTTAAATACTGATTCCCACCCTAGCCAGTTTGATTCAGTGGATAGAGCATCAGCCCGCGGACTGAAGGGTCTTGGGTCCAATTGAGCAAGGGCACATACCTTGGTTCAGGTTGATCCCTAGCCTTGGTCAAGACAAGTGCGGGAGACCACCAATTTATATATCTCTCTCACAACAATACTTTCTCTCTCTCTCTCTCTCTCTCTCTCTCTCTCTCTCTCTCTCTCTCTCTCTCCCCCCCCCTCTCTCTCTCAATTAAGGACTCTGAACTCAATCATCTCAAATGCAAACACTGCAATCAATTCTCATGAAGCCAAAAATGGGCACACTCATGCACATTTACAAAGTATATAGTTATGCTTTTGTCAGTCACATCGCAATCTTGTCCAAATCCTAAAGTGAACATAAATGCCACAGTGGAAAACTACTGATATGTGTGAAACAGTCTGTTCTAACTTCCTAATTTATTCACAAATAGAGATTTGATTATTTTATTGGTAGTTAGGAAAGGTTGCATTAATATTTAGTAGTTAAAATGTCCCATGGAGGAGTAAATTTTTCAAAAATACTTCCAGTAAGTGAATGACCTTAAGAATACAGTGTCGAGGAGAAAATGGTAACTGGGGCTTAGATATGACTCAGCACCAGACTTGCTACCACCTTTCCTCGACTACCCACTGCCTACTCTCCCCAGATTCCACAATTCCACCCCTTCTCCTGCACGTCAGCCATGGCTTCCAGTGGCCACCCAGGAAAACTGAGAGATTACACCAGTAGCACCATCCCCAAAAGAATCTGGGTAGCAAAGCAATTGGATCTACAATGAAAACATTACAGGAAAACATGGGAAGAAACAAAAAAACAATCCCCAAAGGAAAGAAAAATGAGGAATCACCAGAAAGGGAGTTAAATGAAATTGAAGCTAGCAGCTTATCAGAGCAAGAATTCCAAGTAATGGTTATAAGGATGTTTAAATGGATGGATGACAAATACACACAACTCAATGAGAACTATAAGGAGCTGAATGAGAATGTCACCAACATGAAAAGAAACCAAAAGGAGATGAAGAACGACATAGCTGCAATAAAGAACACACCGGAAGGCTTAAACAGTAAATTAGAAGAGGCTGAGGACTGCATCAGCAAATTAGAAGAGAAGCTAGGGAAAAAAAAACACACACAAACACAGCAGCAACTGGAAAGAAGCAAGAGGAGAGCCTAAGAGAGCTTTGGAACAACACAAAATGAAACAACATTCGCATAATATGGATACCAGAAAAAGAGGATGAGAAACAATGAATAGAAAACCTGTATGAAGAAATAATGACAGAAAACTTCCCTGATATTGGCAAGAAAAAACTACGAAAGCCCAAGAAGTACAGAGTCCCAAACAAGTTGAAATGCAAAAGACTGACACCAAGACATATCATAACTAAATTGGCAAACACTAAAGACAAAGTAAGAATTATAAAGGCTGCCAGAGAGAGGCAGAAAAGTTACCTACAAGGGATCTCCTACTAGAATATCAACTGATTTCTCAACAAAAACACACCACATCAGAAGGGAATGGAATGAAATATACAAAGTGATACAAAGCAAGGGACTGAATCCAAGAATACTATACCCAGTAAAGCTATCATTCAAAATTGAAGGTGGAATCAGGAGCTTCACAGACAAAAAAGGCCTAAGAAAATTTATCACTACCAAGCCAGGAATGCAAGAAATGCTAAAGGGACGGCTGTAAAAAGAAGAAAGAGAAAGACAAAAAGAAACACAAACACTAAGGGAAAATATGACAATGAACATGTACTTGTTAATAATAACATTAAACATAAATGGATTAAATGCACCAATCAAAAAACATAGGGTAGCTGAGTGGATAAGAAAACATGACCCATATATTTGCTGTCTACAAGAGACCCACCTCAGAGCAAAGGATTCACACAGACTGAGAGTGAAGGGGTGGAAAAACATTTTTTAGGCAAATGGAAATGAGAAAAAAGCTGGGGTTGTGATACTTATATCTGATAAAATAGACTTCAAAGTAAAGGCCATAACAAGAGATAAGGAAGGCCACTACATAATACTAAAGGGAGCAATTCAACAAGAAGATATAACTCTGGTAAACATATATGCACCCAATGCAGCAGCACCCAAATACATAAAAAAAATCCTGGAAGATATCAAGTACAATCATAGTAGGGGACTTTAATACACCACTGACATCACTGGATAAATCCTCTAGACAAAAAATCAGCAAAGAAACAGCAATTCTAAATGACTCACTAGATCAAATGGACCTAATTGACATGTTCAGAGCATTTCACCACAAAGCCACGGAATATACATTCTTCTCAAGTGCACATAGGACATTTTCAAAAATAGACCACATATTGGGTCACAAGCAAAGTCTCCCCAAATTCAAAAAGATTAAAATCATTTCAAGCATTTTCTCAGACCACAATGGCATAATATTAGAAATAAACTACAATAAAAACAATCCAATACCCTAAAACATTTGGAAGCTGAATAGCATGCTATTAAACAATGATTGTGTTATCAATGAGATCAAAGAAGAAATTAAAACCTCCTGGAGATTAATAACAATAAAAACACAAAAATGCAAATGCTATGGGACACAGTGAAAGCAGTACTGAGAAGGAAGTTTATAGCTCTACAGGCCTACCTCAAAAAAACAAGAAAAATGGTAATAAATCATCTAACTCAAAAAGTTAGAACGAGAGCAACAAGGAAAGCCCACAATGAGCATAAGGAATGAAATAATAAAGATCAGAGCAAAAATGAATGACATAGAGACCAAAAAACAATACAAAAGATCAACAAAACCAAGAGCTGGTTCTTTGAAATGATAAACAAGATTGATGAACCTCTAGCCAGGCTCACCAAGAAGCAAAGAGAGAGGACCAAATAAACAAAATCAGAAATGAAAGAGGTGAAATAACAACAGACCCCACAGAAATACAAAAGATTATTTAAAAAAATACTGTGAACAACTCTACTCCAACAAACTACATAACCTGGAGGAGATGAACACATTCCTAGAAAAATACAACATTGCAAAACTCATTCAGGAAGATTCTAAAAATCTCAATAGGCAGATAACTATGGAAGAAATTGAAGCAGTCATCAAAAAGCTTGCAGCAAGCCGAAGCCGGTTTGGTTCAGTGAATAGAGGCTCAGCCTGTGCAAACTGAGGGGTCCCAGGTTCGATTCTTGTTGGTGGCACGTGCCTTAGTTGCGGGCACATCCCCAGTTGGGGTGTGTTCAGGAGGCAGCTGATTGATGTTTCTCTCTCATCAATGTTGCTGATTCTCTAACCCTCTCCTTTCCTCTCTGTAAAAAAGTCAATAAAATATATTTTTTTAAAAGAAGCTTCCAGCAAACAAAAGCCCGGGGCCAGACAGCTTCAAAGAGGAGTTTTACCAAACATTCCAGGAAGAACAAAAACCTATCCTCTTCAGACTATTCCAGAAAAGTCAAGAGGAAGAAACACTTCCAAGCTCCTTCTATGAAGCCAACATCATCCTAATACCAAAACCAGATAAAGACAACACAATGAAAGAGAATTACAAGCCAACATCCCTCATGAATATAGATGCCAAAATCCTCAACAAAATTCTAGCAAATTGTATCCAGCAGTACATCATAAATATTATACACCATGACCAAGTAGGATTTATCCCAGGGATGCAAGGATGGTACAATATTCTCAAATCAACAAATGTTATACATCAAATAAATATATTGAGAGATAAAAATCATATAGTCTTATCAATTGATGCAGAAAAAGCATTTGACAAAATTCAACACCCTTTCTTGATAAAAACTCTCAGCAAGGTGGGAATAGAAGGATCATACCTCAACATAATAAAAGTCATATATGACAAATCCACAGCCAACATCATCCTCAATGGGCAAAAACTAAAATCTTTCCCCTAAGAACAGGAAAAAGACAGGGATGCCCACTCTCACCACTTCTGTTCAACATAGTGCTGGAAGTACTAGCCATTGTGATCAGACAAGAAGAAGAAATAAAAGGCATCAAAATTGGAAAAGAAGAAGGAAAACTGTCATTATTCACAGATGACATGATACTGTAAATAGAAAACCCTGAAGACTACATGAAAAAATTACTAGACTTAATAAATGAATTCAGCAATGTAGCAGGATACAAAATTAACGCCAAGAAATCTATGGCATTTCTGTACACCAATAGTGAACTTATAGAAAGAGAGACTAAAAAAGCAATCCCATTTACCATCACACCAAAAAAATTAAGATACCTAGTAATAAACTTAACTAAGGAGGTAAAAGACCTATACGTAGAAAACTACACAACACTGAAAAAAGAGATAGAGGAAGACATAAACCGATGGAAGAACATACCATGTTCACGGATTGATAGAATCAACATCATCAAAATATCTATACTACCCAAAGCAATCTATAAATTCAATGCACTTCCCATTAAAATACCAACGACATATTTCTCAGACCTAGAATGAACTTTCCAAAAATTCATCTGGAATAAAAACAAAAGACCCCAAATAGCTGCAGCAAACCTGAGAAAGAAGAACAAAGTAGGTGGGATCTCAATACCAGATATCAAGCTGTATTACAAAGCCACTGTTCTTAAAAGAGCCCAGTACTGGCACAAGAACAGATATATAGATCAATGGAATAGAATAGAAAACCCAGAAATTGACCCAAATCACTATGCTTAATTAATATTTGACAAAGAGGCTTGAATATACAATGGAGTCAAGACAGTCTCTTCAACAAATGTTGGAAAAATTGGACAGATACATGCAAAAAAACAAAACTAGATCACCAACTTACACCATATGCAAAAATAAACTCAAAATGGATAAAGGACTTAAACATAAGATGGGAAACCATAAAAATACTAGAGGAATCCACAGGCAGCAAAATCTCAGACATATGCCGAAGCAATTTCTTCACCAATACAGCTCCTGGGGCAATGGAAACTAAAGAGAAAATAAACAAATGGGACTACATCAAAATAAAAAGCTTTTGCACATAGAAGGAAACCATCAATAAAACAACAAGAAAGCCCACTGCATGGGAGAACATATTTGCCAATGATATAAATGATAAGGATTTAATCTCCAACATATACAATTCATACAACTTAACAAAAAGAAGATAACAACCCAATCAAAAAAATGGGCAACTGATCTAAATAGACACTTTTCCCCTTCTGAAGGAAGTCTCCTACCCCCACAGCTGCTTCGCCTCCCACGCACAACTCAGACTGGGACCCAGGTGGCAGACAGAGACTCAGCCAGCAATAGCTGCTCTATATCTAAATTCAGTCTATTACCAGGAATGCTCAGGACCTACTCAAGAACGAAAATAATCCTTTCCACTAATATTTACAGGGTAAACTAAGATTTCTGTTTGAGTATTAAAATTGACAGTAAAATAGTAATCCAGTTTTCAGATTAATTTAAATTGGCTAAGTGAAATAAGTGAATACTCAAGAAAATTTTAGTGTACTGGACAAAAAGCTGTTCCTAAAACATTAACTAAAATATCTATTAGTAGTTCATCTCACTGTAAAATTGCCTAACATCCAAAGAACCTAAAGCAGTCATATTTGTGTGCAAAAATTAAAATTTTAAATTACCAAGACTGCAATCTAAAATTTCCACAAGTCCCCATTAATCAAAAAAGGGGGGGGATAGTGAGGTAATATCATGTAAGGAAAAATATCCTGTAAGTAAAATACACCTAGAAAATTCTTACTCCAGAAAAATAACTTCCATTTGTAAAGCCAACAGCAGGACACCCATGAAAATACACACATGGTGTCAAAATAAGCCAAAGGAAAATCATTTAGGCAAAAATAAAAAGAATCCCAACTCTAATTTGCAGAGAGGATCCCTTTGTCAACTTTTGGTTGAGAATGTGTTTGTGTGTTTTCAGAGACCAACTCCAAGACCATGTGGATTCCTGCAACAGTGAGGAACTGTTGGGTCTGTTCCAGCCACAAGGACGGTCCAGAGATGGGGGACACTGACGACACCTTGCCATGCTAGCAGTCGGCAGCTGTGCGTGGCTGCAGGCGGCCCAGGACCAAACCAGAGAGGATGGAACTTGCATTGCCATGATGTGTCCACCATCTGGATACCATTGCTGAAGAACTATTTGACACTGAAACTGGTACTCAGAACAGTTGGACATTGAAACTGAGACTCAAACATTTTTTGTTCTCATACATTTATTTCTAGTATGCAGAGGCAAGATATTTTTGAAGAAAAGAAACAGAGGAGAGTGATTGATATAGAGGTAGGGAGGCATTGAACAGGCTCTCAAACTACAGGGGGAAGGCTGGGGAGGTTGGGAGGCGGATGCTGGGGGAGATCAACTGAAAGACTTGTATGCATGCATATGAGAATAACCAATGAATGAAAGACACTGGGGCGGGAAGGGGGGCAGATGGAGGCATGTTCTGGGGAGTAGGGGAAGCTGGGGAAAGGATAATGGGGGGAAACATGTACTGCTATTAAATCTGTTATACTGCAAAAAAAATTTAAAAATTAATTTAACAAATAGAAATTAAAAATAAAGAAATAAATAGACATTTTCGAAAGAAGACAGAAGGAAGGCCAAGAGACATGTGAAATATGCTCAAAGTCACTAATCATAAGAGAGATGCAAATCAAAACAACAATGCGATACCATCCTCACACTTATCAGAATGGTTATCATCAACAAATCAACAAGTGACATGTGCTGGCCAGGATGTGGAGAAAAAGAAACTCTTTTGCACTGCTGGTGAGAATGCAGACTGGTGCAGCCACTGTGGAAAACAGTGTGGAGTTTCCTCAGAAAACTAAAAATGGAACTCCCGTTTGACCCAGTGATCCCACTTCTAGGAATATATCCCAAGAAACTAGAAACACTAATCAGAAAGAATATGTGTACCCCTATGTTCATAGCAGCACAATTCACCATAGCTAAGATTTGGAAACAGCCTAAGTGACCATCAGCAGATGAGTGGATTAAAAAACTGTAGTATATCTACACAATGGAATGTTACACTGCAGTAAAAAAGAAGGAGCTCCTACCATTTGCAAAAACATGGATGGAGATAGAGAGCATTATGCTAAGTGAAATAACTCATGCAGAGAAAGATAAATATCACATGATCTCACTCATTTGTGGAATATAATGAATGGCATAGACTGATGAACAAGAACAGATCCAGAGACTGAAAAATGTCGATCAGAACGTCATACCCCAGGGAAGGTAGAGGAGGGTGGGGGTAAGGTGGAGAGATCAACCAAGGGACTTGTGTGCATGCATATGAGCCTAATCAATGGACACAGACAACAGGGGTTGAGGCATAAGTGGGAGGTGGGGGGTTATGGGGAAATAAGAACACATATATAAAAAATTAAAATTAAAAAATTATAAGGCAAAATTAAAATAAAAATAAAATATTAAATCTAAAAAAAGAATACAGTGTCTGTGAAGATGGTAAATAAAATGATTCATAGATCTATGCTTTGGCAAATAGTTGAAAAAGGTTTCTTTAAAGACAAGTGTTAGTCCTGCTCATTTGAAATTGGTTGAGATTGGTTAGCGTATGTATGTATGTTGACAATTCTTTGAGTTCTAATGATTTTGGGTGTTCCCAAATCTTTTCATAAAGATGTCAAAATCTGCCCTAACTGGTTTAGTTCAATGGATAGAACATGGACCTGCGGACTCAAGTGTGCCAGGTTCAATTCTGGTCAAGGGTATGTACTTAGGTTGCGGGCACATCCCCAGTAGGGGGTGTGCAAGAGGCAGCTGATCGATGTCCTCTCTCATTGATGTTTCTAACTCTCCAACCCTCTCCCTTCCTCTCTGTAGAAAATCAATAATTTTTTTTAATGTCAAAAGCTAATACCGTAGTAGAGTGTAGACAAATGGGCTTGAGGAAACTGAAGGGTTCAAAAATTTTAAAAATTAAAACACTAAATGGAATAGTGTTAGAACCAATCTTATTTTATTTTATCTTTAAAGAATAGAAACTTGAAGTACCAGAAGGGGAAACTTTTTACTGAAGTGAGGGAAAGAGATACTTACTAGAAGTCACAGAGGCAGACAAGCAATCATTGAGAGCTACAAAGGACTGCAATCCCATCAAAAGCTTTTATTCTTGGGGTGCTGGCAAACACTATGGAGCACTGCAATTCACAGGCAGGACCAGATGCAAAATTGCCTGGGCAGAAAGAATAATAGCCACTACACACAAGGCTGGTGATGGACTCTCCTCTAAAATCGTTCACAATCAGGTAAACAACTCTTTTCCTTGAGGGCCATGTCTTGGGATTCCAACCTTTTGAAGTAGGAGCTATGTTTCTGTCTCCCAAAGTTTTGAGGTAGATTTGGAGACATGAATGTGAGGGATTGGCAGTTCCTAAGCAGGCTTGCCTTCGTAGATAAACACCCCAGAGACAGTAAAGAAGGGGTGAGGGGAAGATATGGAGACAACCTTCTTGTAAATCCCTTCTCCGAGGGAGAAAACAGCAGAGTATACTGAAAACAGCAAATGTCTTAAAAGTAGAAAAATAACCTTATGGACACATATATGTTGGGGAAGCATGAAGAAAGATCAATGAAAGAAAGAAGTGAATAGATAGACCAACAGTAATTCATCTACATTCATAGAAAATGTTCCAGAAGAACATAACCATAGTATTAACAGTGCTCATCTCTGACCACTGGGATTGTGAGTTGCTTTGTTTTTTCTTATTTTGATTCTGTGGAGCATTTACTTTTCATAAGTATCTGGGCTAACCTTGACCACTCATTGGAAGTCCCAGCTCTAGGCACCATCTACTCTAGAAAAAAGATTAAATCGAATGACAAAATGTTCCTCCTGGATCTAGAATTTTGTCACAGAGAACTAAAGCAGGAACAAAGAAAAACAAACAGGTATCTGGCACTTTGCTGAATTATTTTATTTTTTTAAGAGATTTTTTGGGTATATCTATAAACACACTGCTTTGTTTAACAATTACCTCCCAAATATTTTCATACTACCTTGCTTTATTATTTTAATCACTTTTTAAATTTATAAATAAATTGCTTTCCTCGGAGAACAGCATTATGCATTACATTAATAAAACTCTAAGAAGAAAATTCTAATTTGCTTTATTTTAGAGCTATTTGTTCAGTTATATATAAAATTAACTAAAATGAGCACTTGTTCTAATTTGCCCTCACTGACCTCAAACTCTAAAAAAAATGTATAGCCCAGCCAGTGTTGCTTGGTGGTTAAGTGTCAGTCCATGAACCAAGAAGTCATGGTTTAATTCCAGGGCACATGCTCAGGTTTCAGGCTCAATCCCCAGTAGGGGTATGCAGAAAGCAGCTGATCAATGATTCTTTCTCATCGTTGATGTTTATATCTCTCCCTCTTCCTTTTCCTTCCTTTCTCTGAAATCAATAAAAATGTATTTTAAAGAATTTGTAATTAAGTACAATGGTCTCATGCAGAAGTGGTAAGATAAGAATCACTTTGTGGTAAAATTATTGAGATCTTGAGGTAGGGTATGTGGTGAAACAGCTATAACTAATAAGGGCTACGATAACTATCATAGAAATAGTAAGGCCAAACACAATTCATAACTTAAAACAGGCAGCAGACAAATTTGATCCAACATGGTGACTAATTCCACGCCACGGAAAGGCCAGCCTCATTATTCACTCGTTGTAACACATTAGCATACTAAATAACATATCCTACAACACCAGGATCAAAAAAGGGAAAGCCCATACAAGGACACAACATGGTTGTCAGGGGTCTTCCAAAAAGTCCCCACCTCTTTCTGGAAAACTCCTGAATATTCCTCTCCCTTATTGAATGCCCTACTCCCCCACTAAATGAGCCTCAATAAAAGAATTAAATTGCCCTAAGGAAGGGTTGCTGTCTGAGAAGTAGGCACTATCTGTCTCGTTGCTTCACTAACAAACTCTTTAAACTTCGTGCTGGTTTGTCTTTGAAGTCTTTCCTATGGGAAGCCAAGGATCCACAGTGGGTCACAGACGGTGGGGTCCCTGAAACACCAGAACCCCTGCATCACACTGATTCCTCACAGTGTGTCACGAGGACTTCTGAACAAAAAGCCCAGCTCTAGCACTCAGAGGCGCTGGCTCGTGAGTATTCACCACCTGGCAATAGGGAGAAAACACTATACATCCACTGTCTTAATAATTCAAATATTATGGCAAATGTGCCAATTGTTTGTCTCCCATAAGTTACAGGAAACTTGATAGTTCAGAAATACATGATGACTTCTTACCTTGAAATAGGCCTTTAAAAGGTTGCATATTTCAAATAGATATTAATAAACCCACAACTTTGAATAAATTTTTCCTTAATGTATCTTTAATTCTAACTGCCAGTGGCCTCAACATCGGTCTTTGTCCAGTGTAAACCTGAAGGCTTCTAATTTATATTCATTTCTAAAGCAAGAGCCAAGAATAAGTAGTAAGTGGAGAATCAATGAATCAATAAATCAGTGAATCAAGAACATAAATACTCTGCTCTGGCTGGGTGGGTCAGTTGGTTAGAACATTGTTCAATACACCAAAAGGTCGCCAGTTCAGTTCTTGGTCAGGACACATATCTAGGTTATGGGTTTGATCCCAGGTAGGAGTGTAGATGGGAGGTAACCAATCAATGTTTCTCTCTTTGTCTCCACCCTCCCCTTCCTTCCTTTCTCTCCAAAATCAATAAAAATATATCCTCAGTTGAGGATTATAAAAAAGAACATAACTTCTTCTACATAAAGAGGATTTGGATCTAAATAGTATTCTATTTACATCTGAAGCAAGGCTCAGGAATTCCAACATGCTAAATATTTAAGAGTACTTGCAGAAACTCTGCTTCCAAGTCCTCAGTAACATGGGTGCTGCCTCCATGTGTCCCTGTTAAAATATTCTAACTAATGAAAAAGTAATATGCAAATTTGACCATACCTTCGCCACACCCACAAGCCATGCCAACAGCCACACCCACCAGCCAATCAGGAGCAGATTATGCAAATAAACCCCAACCAAGATGGCTGCCGCCACTGAGAGCAGGAGGAAGGCTTGGGTTTCCCTGGCAACAGAGAAAGCCAAGATTTCCACCTGCTGTTGCCTGCCTAGGCCTCCACTCAATGTTACAAAGTTTCAGTTATAAAAGATACAGAAATGGTGGCAGGCACTGAGCAGGAGAGAACAGAGGCTTGGGTTTCCCTGGCAACAGAGGAAGCCAAGCTTTCAGCCTGCCATTGCCTAGGCCTCCACTCTAGGCTACAATGTTTCAAACAGAAATGGCTACCTGCCCGGAGCAAGCAGAAGGCTTGGCTCTGCTCCAGGATAAAAAGTTTCAATTGTAGACATAGATTAATACCAGATCCCAGGGTCTCCACTTGGGTTGCTGGGGGGGTGTGGCCAGCCAGCAAACCTCCACAGGCCCCTCACCCAGGCCACCCCTCATCCCAAAGGAACCCCCACCCTGATCTGGGATACTCTTCAGGGCAAACCAGTTGGCCCCCACCCATGGACCAGGCCTCTATCCTATCTAATAAAAGAGAAATACGCAGATTGACCATCACTCCAACACACAAGAGGGCTGCCCCCATGTGGTCAAAGATCCCGCCCCCATGTGGACACAAAATGGCCACCACAAGATGGCCAGCAGGGGAGGGCCATTGGGAGGTTCCAGGCCCTGCAAGGGAGGGCAGTTGTGGGAGATCAGGCCAGCAGGGGAGGGTAGTTGGGAGGGACCAGGCCTGCAAGGGAGGGCATTGGGGCGATCAAGTCTGCAGGGGAGGGCAGTTAGGGGTGACCAGGCCAGCAGAGGAGGGAAGTTGGGGGCAAAGAGGCTGGCAGGGAAGCAGTTAGAAATCAATTAGGCTGGCAGGGTAGTGGTTAGTGGGTGATCAGGCTGGCAGGCAGAAGCAGTTAGGGGCACTCAGGGAGGGAGGCAGGTAAGCAGTTTGGAGCCAGCAGTCCTGGATTGTGAGAAGGATGTTAACTGCCCATTTAGGGCCTAAACGGACAGTCGGACATCCCTCGAGGGGTCCCATTTTGGAGAGGGTGCAGGCTGGGCTAAGGGACATCCCCTGCCCCCATGCACGAATTTCGTGCACTGGGCCTCTAGTTTATTATAATGGCTAGAACAGAGGCAGATCTTTTATTAAATAGAATAGAGGCCTGGTGCACAAATTCATGCCAGGTGGGATCCAGCTGGCCTGCTCCAATTGGGGTGAAGGGGGGGCTGATCGGGGCAGGGCCAGCCAGGGGGAGGGGCCACAGGTGGTTGGCTGGCCGGCCCCACCCTCTGGTCGAACTCCCAGTTGAACTCCTGGCTGAGGGGACAATTTGCATATTAGCCTTCTATTATATAGGATATGATAATGGAACTATAAATAGCTTCAATAGGTTATACTGAGTACTTACAGAAACTCTGTACTGAGAGAGACATCTAGAATTAAGAGCAGGAGGCAAAGCCATCACATGCTCAAATTTTTTCCCCAGATCTAATTTTAGAAACTTTAGTGCAAGCTCACTGCAAGGGAAAATTGTATTAAGCACAGACTCATTTATTTTCTGCCGATGTACACAGCCGTGAACAGCTGATAAAGTCATCTCTCTCTGCAAAGGGGTGCTAGCAATGAGTTTCAGCTCCAAATTTCAATACCACCCTATTCGCGAATACACTTATGGACTGGTTGCCACTGCACTAGGCTAATATGTAGATGACTTAGTTCTATCCTTTTATTGTCTTACTTAGTAGGGATGTCAAGAAAATGTGCTTCACCTGCCAGAAAAAAAAAAAAGTTTTACACATCCATTCAGGAAATGAATGCAATGAGAAGTAATATATGGGTATTTCTGTAAAAGTATTAAAAATCCTTAACCAAAAAAGTTCTCAGCACCAACAAGCTGAGTGTGTGTTTTTAAATTGGGTGAGTTAAAGGCTCACAGCAGAGTTTGCAGCTGCCATCAGCTAAGGGTCTCTAGTACTCCTCCAATGCCCATTGAAAATGACCCTGTGCTGGGGCCATGTTCAAGAAATTTCTTGTAGAGTCTCCATTTCATTCAATCTCAACGCCTTGAAGATAGTCACCCAGGACATGGCATCTATTACAAATGTCTCCACTCTAGTCCTGCAACTTCTTTTTAAAGCTAGTAAACCTATAGACAGAACCACATACTTGATATGCAAGGTCCAACGCAAAATTAAATTCTTAATTTTTAACATATTCTAGACAGCAAAAGCAGAGCATTAAAACAATTACTGGATTCTTTGACTGCATAGGCCACACACCCACAGAAAAGTGATGCAATCAGTGCCACAAATGCTGGTCACACTGCTCTCCATGAATCCATTGTGATCGTCCTGATTTTGCTCCACTCTCAGTAAACTAACATAATCAGCGTGTGTGTGTGTGTGTGTGTGTGTGTGTGTGTGTGTGTGTGTAACCCTAGGAAATACATTTTGAAAAAAGAAGCAGCGGATACTGACTCTTGTTTACTGGGTCTCATTAAGCGCACTGTGAGGTTTCTTTAGGCCAGCGATTTTCAACTGGTGTGCTTCAAGAATTTTTAAAACATGCAATACCCAACTATTTAGTAGTACTGACCTCTTTTCCCTTAGATGGTTAAATTAAAAAAAAAAAAAGACAAAGCCCACACATCAATAGCTCTCCAGTGTAAATGCATCATAAATATACCTAATTTTTGTCAGATCAGCAAAAAAGTGTAATAATATTTTTGTATGCCACAGAATTTTAGTAACTAGTTTATGTGTCCATGAGATGAAAAAGGGTGAAAATCACTGCTTTCAGCTTTGGACTCATAGGACAAAGCACAGGATGCTCACCTTTACATCTTTGCTGTAAATTATTTTCCAAATATAAAATATTGCCTTAAGCATAATATCAAATGCTCATATTCATAATACAAAAGGAATATTGATAAGAGAAATGTCAGCATTCTTACTTAGTAGTAAAAAGGCTTCATGGAGGTTAGGCATGAAATATTAAATATTAAATCCTAGGAGTACTTCCACTAATATTAACAATTAGCATTCTGCATTTAATCAGGTGTGATTAATACAAGATTTGTTTAAATTAGTGCTATGGCATAATAGATTCAGAATCACTGTAAATAATGTAAGGATCTTTACTCTTAACATTTTCTTTTAAACATGAATTATGCGAAGATGTTGAAAAAGATCCTGTGGACCTGATTTTAAAGACCTATCCTAGAGCAGCATCCCCAGAACACTGCTTGGGGAAACTCTCTAAGAGTAAATAAATACAAAGAAGCAAAGAGGGAGAACCAAGATGGCGGCATAGGTAAAACACCTATCTCGCCGTCATAGTCAACAATTTTAATACTACAACTTAACGAAAGAAAAAACACTTTCCAGAATCACCAGAAAGCTCGCCGAGTAAAAATTCCACAAATAAAAGTGAAGATAAGACATGGTGACTCGGAGGAGCGGTGGCGGACAGTGTTGAAAGATTCGCCTGGACAGAGGTTTGGAGCACGGGCCAGCAGAGAGGGCGGGCAGCTGAAAACCGGCCAGTTTTCTCGAACGGGGAGACAAAGACGTCCTACTGGACTGATTCTCCAGCTCTGGGCGAAGTCCAGGGAACCCACTATCATACGGGGTGAAAACTGAACAGTGGGAGGGCACGCCGAAACTCGGGCGCTGCAGGGGTCTCCCGGCTTGTGGAGAAGGCAGCTTGTGTGAACAGCTCGGCTGCGTGACCGCACAGAGAGCGCTCTGCGACTTGCTTTCTCATTCGGAAAACTGTCAGACTGCTTTGTTTTACGACCCTGGGTGAGACATTGGGCGTGCAGAGTCATTTGGGGACAGTCTGAATTCCCCGGCAGCCAGTGGAGCTCCACAGCGGCTCTCTCTCAGAGGTGCTGGCAGCCATTGCCCCCGGCACAGAGTCCCTGGGGCCGCATAGGGCGGAGCTGACGCTGTCTGCTTGGCCTGGAGACTCCGCCCACTCAACCTGAGCACAGCTGAGCTTCACAGACAATTGGCCTGGAGGTCAACCCCTCCAAGTGCTAACAATGATTAACCTGAGCTTAACTTCAGCAAGACTGTGCAACCCATACCCACCTCAGGTAACTGGGGAGGTTGAGCCACTGTCCCTAGTAGGAAGTCTACCACACAAAGCTAATTGACCAACTCAGGGAAGCAGCCACCATGCAGAGACATGGAAAGAAATCAGATGTGAAAGAAATGGAGGGAAAAAAATGACTGGGCATGGAATTCAAAACCATGGTTATAGTGTTTTTCAAGAGGATCCAACAAAAGGTCGAGGCCTACAAGGAAATAAGCGAGACCGACAAGGAAATGAATGAGTCCTACAAGGAAATGAATGAGACCTTCAAGGAAATGATCAAGACCAATGTGGAAATGAAGGAGACTCTCAAGGATATAAAGGAGACTCTCAAGGATATGAAAAAGGACCAACCAGAAATTAAGCATACACTGACTGAAATAAAAAATATTATACAAAGACCTAAAAGTGCTCTGGAGCACCCCAAGAATCAAGTTAAAGATTTGAAATACAAAGAGGGAAAATCCACTCAGCTGAAAAAGCAAGAAACCAAAAGAATTCAAAAAATTGAAGATAGTGTAAGGGGCCTCTGGGACAACCTCAAGCATATCAACATCCGAATTATAGGGGTGCCAGAAAAAGAGAGAGACCAAGACAATGAAAACCTATTTGAAGAAATAGTGACCAAAAACTTCCCATACCTGGTGAAAGAAATTGACTTAGGAGTCCAAGAAGCGCACCGAACCCCAATATATAGGAACCCTAAGAGGACCACACCAAGACACATCATAATTAAAATGCCAAGAGCAAAAGACAAAGAGAGGATATTAAAAGCAGCAAGAGAGAAACAGTTGGTTACCTATAAGGGAGCACCCATATGATTGTCAGCGGATTTCTCAACAGAAACGATGCAGGCCAGACGGGAGTGGCAAGAAATGTTCAAAGTGATGAACAGCAAGAATCTACAACCAAGACTACTCTATCCAGCAAAGCTATCATGCAGAATTGAAGGTCAGATGAAGTGCTTCACAGATAAGAAAAAGCTAAAAGTGTTCATCACCATCAAACCAATACTATATGAAATGCTGAAAGATATTCTTTAAGAAGAGGAAGAAGAAAAAGATAAAAGTGTAAATTAGGAACAACAAATACACATCTATCAACAAATGAATCTAAAAATCAAGTGAATTAATAATCTGATGAACAGGATAAACTGGTGAATGTAACAGAATCACGGACATAGAGAGGGAATGGACTGACAAGTCTTGGGGAGAAAGGGGGTGTGGGAAGTGCAGCAAGAGACTGGACAAAAATCATGCAACTAAGGGAGAGGACAGTGTGGAGGGGGGTGAGGGCGGAGGGTCGGATGGGTACCAGGTGGAGGGGAACTATGGGGGGGGGGAGGGAACAATGTAATTAATATACTGAGCAATAAAGATTTTAAAAAAAGAAGCAAAGAGCCTGAGAGAAAGAATGCAAAGCAAGTGGACATTCAAGTATGTCTCCACAAGGTTAATATTTAGCCCAATGCATGGCTTTACCATGCACAGCTAGCGCCACCTAGAGAAACAAAAGTGGAAAATTGTGTGGAGAACAAATAAGCTATTTCCACAACAAACTTCACAAAGGAACATCAGCATCTGAGCAGAAAACTGTCCTCTTTGTTTGGTAAACAAAGAGAACTGCCCTAATGAGCCTCAGCACTGAGCAACTAAAGACTGATTAGAAGTAGAAGTTGATTTAATATCTATGGCTGCTTCAAAGCCTATGGTAAGAGAAGAACAAAGGTAAAACAAGCACAGTTCTACCAGAGAGGGAACGACCATTGAGACATTAGCTTTAACTAAGATACTACATTACCTGTTTTTTTCTTCTCAAAATTGTTAATGTGCATTAAAAATTATTCGGGGAACATCTACTTTCTGCCAAGTACTTGACAATAAAATGCTCACTGTCCTTCAGGACCATCCAACATAATCAGAAGAATACACACAGATGCATATAAATAACTAGAGGCCTGGTGCATGAAATTCATGCACAGGAGGGGGTTCCCTCAGCCTGGCCTGCAATAAGGCAAGCATCCCCCCCTCCCCCGACTGCTGCCCAGAGGCCCTCCACAGCTTGAGTGGAATGCTTGCCTTGTCGCCGTGGGCAACAAAGCAAGCATTCCACCAGGCCGCTCACTCTGTCCGCTTTCAGTGGCTACCCCACCCCCAGGACTGGGGGACTCCAGTGGGGCTGAGAGGACTGGGTGCCGCCATCTTGTGGCTATGTGTACCACCATCTTTGTGATGGAGTGATGGTCAATTTGAATATTCCCTCTTTCTTAGATAGGATAGAATACAGCAGTGTAAGGACTGAGTGTCATAAGACTCTTGGGGTTGCCAAACAGGAAATAACTGAGGCTGCAAAGTGAAATAAATGTTTATTTGGGGTCATATTAGGATTTGAACCTGGGAGTCACAGCTTCAGGTTAATTCAAGGAGCTGGAGCACTGGTCACCCAGGCCTGAGGGCCCACGATCCCCACAAGGTAGCCGTGGGGCTCCATGGCATCTGTTGGTGGTGTTCCTACAGATGATGACTAGGCGATGGGCTGGAGGGGGAAGTTGTGATGGCTGCACAGAAAACACTGGACCCATAAATATGCTAGCCCCAAAGGCAGCTCCAGTCACCTCCATCCCCAACAAGAAGTTGTGGGTGCATCTGTGAAAAGGACAGCAGAGCTGTCATCTGGTCTGCTGCACAAAGCGAAACCTAGTGGTGCCCTAACTGTGGAAGCTAGTGCCCCATCGGTTGGTCCCCTGAACCCCAACACTAAATCATTCAAAATGTGCTGTAAAGTGTCTTGTTTCCAATAAAGACTGGCCATTGTTTTGGATCCTCCTCCCCTGTCCCCCTGATGGGTCACAGCCCCTCTGCCGAGGGCTGGACCTCCATAGACACCAGGAATTGGAAGAAAACATGAGTAGCTGCAGACATATAGAAGAGACTCTATTGAAGACAAAGTAGCCACTGCCAACACGAGAGCCATCAGTCAAACAGTTCTTCAAAGTAGCCCCACAAAGCAGCCACGCACCACCTGGTCAGCAACACATCTTCATACCCACTTAGACAAAACAGGCTTCTTCCCAAATAGCGACATCAGTGTTTGGGTTCTAAAAAGGTACGCCTGGGCAGAGCGCACAGTAAAACTGCTGTGTCATTGCCTTTGCACACGTGTGTGGCAAATGGGCCTTAAACATCTGCTGGACTCTGGTCAGGGGCCCCATCTCTCCAAAGAAGAGTTTATAAGTTCACGGTTCAGACATATATAATGCTGAGCTCTTCAGTGCCTCCCAGCTGCATTTCCATTTTATTCCCTTGACATAAATTACAACCTTGGTAACTTCCATTCTCAGGGCTCAGATAAGAGCTGTAGTATATAAAGGAGGAAGAAGGTACTTCTAGGTGGGGAGATCAGAGTAAGCTACATGGAGCAGTGGTACACATGTGAGCAGAGCTTTGAAGAAAGAATTTGATTTGGAAATAAAGAGATTGGAACAGAGGGGGAGGTGGAAATATAATTTGTGAATGAAAAATAGCAAATAGGTCAGAAAGAAAGTAGAGAGGGACACATGTGGAAAGATACCCCGGAGACAGATCATAAAGAATGTCCCCAGAGCAAAGTAATAAAGTAGTAGGCACTTGTATAATGTCTGCCAGGTACCTGGCACTGGTGCATAGCTTTCTACAGATTACTTCATGTCATCATCAGAACAGTCATCCCCCTGCAGGTGCCATAGTTAGTATGTCGATTTTACAGATAAGGGGCTGAAGTGCAGCGAGGTTATGTAATGACTGAGGTTGTGTCCACAGCCAATGGTGTTTGAACCACACTCAGAACAACCATCATCTACTGCCTGATAGTAAGGAGTCTGGACTCAGTTCTCTCCAAGATGAAAAAAGGTGGACCAATTGTTATTGTTTTTTAAAAGTAGACAGAAGTTTCCATGAAAAAGGAAATAAAGCTCATTATAGATAACTCAAGAGATAAAGCAAAAAGAGAGGGGGAAATACAATTTTACTTCCTAGAGACGATTGCTATTAACATGTTATTGTTTTATTCCAGTGTGTTTTAAAATCTCATAAAAACGAATTAGAGAATAAAAGAGAGTTTAGGCTGTAAAGAAACATGGTCCCCAGCCCCCACCCCAAAGGCCGCCTCTTTCTCAATTTGACAATTGGAGGCAAAAATCTATCAAAGGCCGCCTCTTTCTCAATTTGACAATTGGAGGCAAAAATCTATTGATTTCAGGTGTACCCCTCCTCCTTCTCCTCATGTTTGACAATTACAGTATTGCTTTAAAGACTACTATTGCTTAGCTTTATCATTTTAGATAATATAGTAGTCCTCTAATTTTTCTAGCAATGTTAGCTGGTTCATCCTTCTCTTTACAAAAATGAGGGATTAACGCCTCTTACCTGCCTTCAATTGCCCTCCCTGACCTTCTACAATTGCATGTTCACTTTTGCAGTAAGTCCCAAAGCTGTGAACATTTCTGTTCTCTGCTGCCACATTCAAGCCTTCTATTCTTTGTATTTAGTTTGGCTTTAAGAGGTTTAAAAAAAATCAATAAACAGCATTTACATTAATCTGACCAAATATTTTTTACTGCAAGGCCCAGTATAATACTATGATTATACTTTACTATATTTATTTTTTAATGTGACAAAATATTTTTCACTGCAAGGCCAAGTATAAAACTATAATTTTAAAAAATGATCTTGGCATCAAGGTGAAATGGGTTCTCTTACATTCTATCAATTGTACTTAAAATCGTTACATATTTATTGTGCTTTAAATTTGGATCACAACAGCTTAGGATCTCACCTGATTTCATTTGGGGGCGGGGATGGAATTGCCTGTTTCTGCAGCCTTCTATACTTCTGTTTGAAGCTGGAATGTTTGTGTTCCAGGCCTGTGGCATAACTCTTACCCTGGATCTTCCCTCACTACCCTGTAGGATTGGACCCGCTTCTCCCTCTTGCCCTCTTTGAGTGGATGCTGCCTCTTTTTATAAATTCCTCCCTTGCTTTTCTAAAGTATATTCATCATGAAAGTCCCTAGAAGGATTATGCTTGCTGATCCTATGAATTTCTGAAAATGTCTTATCTTGCTGTATTACTCAGATTCCCAATAGGAAAAGTGAAGTCACTATAAGCATTTAAAGAGAGGAAATGTAGTGGAGAACCTTGAGTGCATAAATAATGGAAGAACTGACATCAAACAAGGAGAAAGGCAGCCTGTGTATTACTACTGATGGTGGACTTGCACAACCATCCTTGGGCTGGAGGGACAAAGCAAGAAGTGATGTTAGCAGGTCCCAGCGCTGGCCAGGTCCCACAGGAGAAATTGGGGCCACAGAGAACAAAGGTCAGATTCCACCAGAGGGGTGAGGACAGGAAGAACTGGGGAAAATTAGATCCTAGTTTCTTCATTCCTCCTGCACTCTCACTGCTTGATCCCAGACAGAAGCTAATATAGAAGCATGGGACCTGCAGCCTACAGAGCCAGTTCCCAGAATACAGAGCAAAGCAGGGAAAGGCAAGGGATCCATTTCAGGGCAAACTCCTGCCCTCACTCACACTTAATGTGTATGCTTAGCTGCTACAAAATTATAGGCCTTCAATTTTATTTCTTCAGAGCCTTGAAGGCATCATTTTGTTGACATCCAGAATCTAATGTGGACAAGAAAGCTCATGTCAGTCTGATTCTTCTTTTATGGTTTGTCTTTTCTCCAGCCCATCAAGCCATCAGACAATGGGAGTCCCAAGCTTTCTATTCCAAGAAACACCTCACTCCCATCAACGTCCTGTTCTCCTCATTCCCCCTCTATCCATCCAGCCTGTCATACCACTTTGCCCCAGAACAGAGGCAGGAAGCTTTTGAGTCATGCAAATGTCTGGCAAATGTCTGGCAGTTCTGAGGAGAACTGCCCTCAGAAATCCCCAGGAGGATGCACTAACTTGCCCATGGGCCACCAGATTATTCATACCCATAACAGACCCCCCTCATAGAAGGTGTTGAACAAATATGTTCAATATATAAATGAAACCACCTGGGGATAAGAGACCTACAGGACTCTCACCTCACTGCCTTGTTTATCCCGGTGCCACCAGAAACACAACTGTCCAGATTCTTCATCAACATATCCCTAGTATGATCCAGATCTACCCTAATCTGATCCTTTTCTCAACCTTCCATCATCACCCCTGGAACACATGATATGTCTATAATAATAAAAGCATAATATGCTAATTAGACCAGACATCCTTCTAGACAACCTTCTGGATGAAGCTGGAGCTGCGAGGGAAGCTAGTGCTGGCAGCTGGTGGAAGGAAAGCTACTCTTGTACGAATTTCATGCATTGGGCCTCTAGTCACCTATAAAATTCCTTCCTCTTTCTAAAACCTCAGCAACATTTAAATGTGTACATCAGACGTTACCTTCTTAGTTCTATCATTTACCATCCTACCTCCTACCCACTACCATCACTCTCCCTAATTCCTTAACTACGCTAATATCTACTGTGTTCTTTTTCTATTGCTACCCTAACAAATTATCACAACCTTACTTCCTTAAAACAATATGAATTTACCATCTTATGTCCTGGAGTCTAAACGGATTCCAGCAGGGCTGCACTCTTAGAGGTGCTGCCTTGAGGGGTCAGAGTTCTGTTTCTATGGCTTTTCCAGCTCCTGGAGCTGCCTGCGTTCCTTGGTCCCTGACCCACAGCACTCCAACTTCTATCTTCATCATCACCTCTCCTTCTCTGACACTGATGCTATTACCTCACTCTTACAAGGACATTGTAACTAAATTATTCCTTAATCCAGGAAAAGTTCCCCATCTGAAGGTCCTTAACTTAATCATATGTGCAAAGTCCATTTTGCCATAAAGGTAACATAGTCACAAGCTCTATGAATTAGAACATGGGCATTTTTCAGGGGCTCTTACTGTACTTACCACACCTGCCTTCCCCTCCACTTCTTGTCTTGCCACCATTCTCAGTGCATCCAGTGAGAGATCCAGCCAATATCTAGACCTCTCAGCTCTTTATCACTTAGAATCACCTTTTTTCTACCACAACTCAGTCCCCTATTCCAGTCACTCATGACCTTGCCATTACCTATAACCATACTTCTTTCAATTCTCCAAAATCTGAATTTCAAATATCCTTTTTTTCTAGTTCCTCATTTCATCGAAATAAGCAACTAGCAACTATACAAATTCAAAAACTTCCAACCCATTAGCTAGTCCAGTTCTTTTTCTTTTTCAAGTTTCTCTCAATCTTCTCACATCCATCCTGACCCAAACTAGATCCTATAGTCCATCAATCTAATCTCTCCCTTGAAAATTCAATTTGCTTGCCTTTTTTACCTGCCTATAAACTCACCTAGAAAAGTCCACCCCTGGTTCAATCTAATCAAGTGATTTTAATTCCTTTGGGGAAGAAACAGGGAAAGGGCAGGGTCAAGCTTCTGAAACTATTACACGATATAATAAATATAAGATTGCCAACAACTAGCAATGTCTACCCATAGTATAGAATTCAATAAGCCATAGCAATTATGAAACGATTCTTTTGTTCTACTTTTTGTATTATTGTTAAAATAGTATAATCTTAATAAATAACACCTTTTTTCACCATTGTTATCTTTTTTTTTTTTTTTAAGATTCATGTGGACCCCACACTTTTAAATTCTGATCATGTGGCCCAGCACAGAAGTGTCTGGATGACGAGCACATTTATGTTACAGTAAACCTAAATAATTCCTAAAATTACTTTTTTTTTACCCAAGAGTATTTTCACTATTTTTTAAACTATCAGTGCATTTGATGCTTGAAACTGACATATAAAATGAAATAAAATGAATGCTTTTTGCCCATAAGCATTTATGCACTAAAAAGACAAATAAGACAAAATGTAAAACACAGAAGATAAAAATGAAAATAGTGTTGGGTCTGCTATTTGACAAGAACATTTTGAAATGTGGCCGGTGAGCTTCATTAGGGACTGATACAAAGTAATTCACTCAGAAAAAATAATATAACTTATATTGGTAGAGTAATGAGCTCAGAACCATCTGTTATAAACCAGTAAAGGAGACATTAAAAACTGCTAAAATGAGACACTAATCCAACCTGCTACAGAAGTGAGGAAGGGAAATAAGACATTAACAAAAGCAGATTACAAATAAAATGTAAAAAGATGTCCTAGACCACATATATATAATGCATGAACACCTATTTGGTTCAACTCAAGAAAAAACAATGAAGCTAAAAAAACAAAACACACACGCATAGAGAATGGTATCTAAAAATCATAAAATGTACCACAGCTTTTTTATCCACTCATCTGCTGATGGGCACTTGGGCTGTTTTCATATCTTAGTTATTGTAAATTGTGCTGCTATGAACATAGGGATGAATACATTCTTTCTCATTGGTGTTTCAGGTTTTTAGGCTCAACACTGGGTCAAATGGCAGTTCCATATTTAACTTTTTGAGGAAACTCCATACTGTTTCCCACAGTGGCTGTACCAGTCTGCATTCCCACCAGCAGTGCACTAGGGTTCCCTTTTTCCACAACCTCGCTATAGCCGTTCTGATAGATAAAAGGTGATACCTTATTGTCATTTTGATTTGCATCTCTCTGATGATCAGTGACTTTGAGCATTTTTTCATATGTCTCTTGGCCATCTGTATGTCCACTTTGGAGAAATGTCTATTTAGGGCCTTTGCCCACTTAACTGGATTGTTTGTCTTTTGTTGTTGTTGTTGTTAAGTTATATGAATTCCCTATATATTTGGAAATGAACCCCTTATCAGATGTATTGTTGGCAAATATGTTCTCATACAGTGAGCTCTCTTTTCACCTTGTTGACAGTTTCTTTGCTGTGCAGAAGCTTTTTATTTTGATGTAGTTCCATTTATTTATTTTCTCCTTAGTTTCCTTTGTCCTAGAACAGTGGTCAGCAAATGCAGCTCTCAAGCCACATGTGGCTCTTTGGCCCCTTGAGTGTGGCTCTTCCACAAAATACCACACCCTGGGCGAGTCTATTTTGAAGAAGTGGCATTAGAAGAAGTTTAAGTTTAAAAAAATTGGCTCTCAAAAGAAATGTCAATCGTTGTACTGTAGATATTTGGCTCTGTTGACTAATGAGTTTGCAGACCACTACACTAGGAGATGTATCCATAAACATATTGGTATGAGAGATGTCTGAGATTTGGCTTCCCATGGTCTCCTAAGATTTTTATGGTTTCACAACTTACATTTAAGTCTTTTATCCATTTTGAGTCTATTATTGTGTATGATGTAAGTTGGTGGTCTAGCTTCTTTTTTTTTTTTTTTTTGCATAAACCTGTCCAATTTTCCCAAAAACATTTATTGAAGGTATGATTTTTACTCCATTGTATTCTCTTGCCTCCTTTGTCAAATATTAATTGAGCATAATGGCTTGATTCGATCATAGGTTCTCTGTTCTGTTCCATTTATCTATATGCCCGTTCTTGTGCCAGTACCAGGCTGTTTTGATTATGGTGGCTTTGTAATATAAATTGTTATCTGGTATTGTGATTCCTCCAATTTTCTCAAGATTGCTATTTAGGGTCTTTTTTGGTTTCATATAAAGACAATGGAATACTACAGAACTATAAAAAGGAGCTCACTGAGAACATATTTGCAACAGTACAGATGGACCTGGACAATATTATGCTGAAAGAAATAAGCCAGTCAGAGAAAGATAAGTGTCACATGATCTCATTCATATGTGGAATCTAATGAAAAAAATAAACTGATGAACAAAATAGATCCAGAGACATTGAAGCATGAAACTGCCAAAACTCAGTGAGGAGGTGTGAAAGGGTGGGTGGGAAGAGATCAACCAAAAAAACTTGCATGCATATATGCATAGCCCATGGGCACAATGATAAGGTAGTGAAGGCCTGGGGAGGGGGCAGAGGTGGGAGTGGACTAGAAGAGGTTAATGGAGGGAAAAGGGGACATATGTAATATGTCCAGAGCCAGGAGCTTGCAACGAAGATACATGCCCTTGAACGGAATCGAACCCAGGACCCTTCAGTCCACAGGCCTATGCTCTATACACTGAACCTTTCAACAATTGAAAGGGCAGAGTGGGACTGCAAAGACAGCTGCCATTTTGGACTGTGTGACTCGGCAGCCACCATGTAGGCCAAGTGATGTGTAAACTTACCTGGGGGCTGCCATCTTGAAATCACAAAGACCAATCCCTCCCTTTGAATTAGCCAATCATGAAAGACTATGCACTTGAGCTCCAATCAAAAGCAAAGGACATGGCAGGTCACGTGAGTTAGCGATTATTTGCGTCACTAGCCCCAGCCATCACCCAGCCAATCAGAATCGGCCAACTCAGTGGTTCGCGTCTGGCCCCACCTCCCTATAAAATCGCATGTTTTGGATTTTTTTCCCCTCCTTTGCATTCTGCCACTGCGTCAGTGGGGGCGAGAGCAAAGCCCAGGCTTGAATAAAGGCTCTTTTGCTTTTGCATCAGACTCGGTTCCTTGGTGGTCTTTGGGGATCATGAAATCTGGGCATAACACTATAAAGATTAAAAAAAATAAAAGTGATAAAATGGGGATCAATGTTAACTCTTAATACCTATAATAAAAATAACAGAGTGATTAATTAATATGTATCTACTCAGCTCAGAAATTTGATTCACCAATGTTATATCATTTCATCCTCATAGGAACCTCATAAGACATCCTATCTAATAAAAGAGTAATATGCAAATTTACTATAACTTTGCCACACCCACAAGCCATGCCCACCAGCCAATCAGGAGCAGATTATGCAAATAAACCCCAACCAAGATGGCTGCTGCCAGTGAGAGCAGGAAAAAGGCTTGGGTTTCCCCGGCAACAGAGGAAGCCAAGCCACCTGCTGTTGTCTGCCTAGGCCTCCACTCAATGTTACAAAATTTCAGTTATAAAAGATACAGAAAGAGTAGCAGCCACTGAGCTGGAGAAAACAGAGGCTTAGGTTTCCCTGGCAATGGAGGAAGCCAAACTTTCAGTCTGCCGTTAACGACCTAGGCCTCCACTCTAGGCTATAAAGTTTCAAACAGAAATGGCTGTTGCCACAGAGCAAGCAGAAGGTTTGGCCACTCCAGGATACAAAGTTTCAATTGTAGACATAGATTAATCCCAGATATCAAGGCCTCTGCTTGGGTTGCTGGGGGGCATGGCCGGCCTGCAAACCTCCACAGGTCCCTCACCCAGGCCGCCCCTTACCCCAAGGGAACCCCTACCCTGATCTGGGACACTCTTCAGGGCAAACCAGCTGGCCCCCACCCATACACCAGGCCTCTATCCTATCTAATAAAAGAGAAATACGCAGATTGACCATCACTCCAACACACAAGAGGGCTGCCCCCATGTGGTCAAAGATCTTGCCCCCATGTGGACACAAGATGGCCACCACAAGATGGCCAGCAGGGGAGGGCCATTGGGAGGTTCCAGGCCTGCAAGGGAGGGCAGTTGTGGGAGATCAGGCCAGCAAGGGAGGGCAGTTGGGAGGGACCAGGCCTGCAAGGGAGGGCAGTTGGGGGTGATCAAGCCTGCAGGGGAGGGAAGTTAAGGATGACCAGGCTGGCAGAGGAGGGAAGTTGGGGACAAACAGGCTGGCAGGAGAACAGTTAGAAATCAATTAGGCTGGAAGGGTAGTGGTTAGGGGGTGATCAGGCTGGCAGGCAGAAATGGTTAGGGGCATAACCAATGGATACAAGACACTGGGGTGAGGGGAGGGGCAGGTAAGGACATGTGCTGGGGGTTAGGGGAGGCTGGGGGGAGGACAATGAGGGGGGAAGGAAAACATATGTATTACTATTTGTAATATTTTAAAGAATAAAAAAAATAATAATTTTATGGTTGGTGGTCACCACAACAAGAGGAGCTGTAGTAAAGGGTCGCGGCATTAGGAGGGTGGAGAACCACTGCACTAAGCCCAGAGTGGTAACAGCTTCACATGCTGTAATTCCAGGGCACTCGACTATCCCCATGTGTTTTGTTATCCCAGCATACACATTTTTAAAGAGTGCCTTCATTAGACTCTTCAATCGCCTCTTTTTAATGTACCATCTGTTTTCTACCAGATGTTAATACAGTAAGTGATACCCAGGAGCAAAAAAGGATTCTGAAATGGATCACATGTTTGAAGAGAGCACAAATAACCTCTTTTCCAAACATGGGGTAGCATCACAATCATTCAGATTATTTCTGGTAGTGGCAAGGGATGAAGCATAAATCCAGAAAAAGGACTTGAGAGATAGTGTTACTCTTTGTCTCTATTATAGCCTTTATTTTAAGGTCCTTATTATAGACTTTGTTTTAAGGTCTATTTTGTCTGATGTATATAATTGCTACTCCAGCTTTTGTTGTCTCCATTTGCATGAAATAACTTTTTCCATCTTTTTTTTTTCAGTCTGGGTGTGTCTTTTGAACTAAGCTGTGTCTCTAGTAGACAACACATTATGGGTCTTCTTATCTATTTAGCTACCATATGTCCTTTAATTGGAGCATTTAATCCATTTACATTTAAAGTGATTATTGATATTTACATTTTATCATTTATATTTATGTTTCTTTTTATTTTCTCTTTTCTTCTTAAAGGAGCCTCTTTAACATTTCCTGTAATACTGGTTTGTTTTTTCTGAATTCCCTTAGCTTTTTCTTCTCAGGGAAACTGTTTATTTCTCCTTCATTTAGAATTGAAGGTCAGATAAAAAGCTTCACAGACAAGAAAAAGCTAAAAGAGTTCATCACCACCAAATCAGTATTATGTGAAATGTTGAAGGGTATTCTTTAAGAAGAGGAAAAAGAAGAAGAAAGAAGGATGAAGTACAAGAAAAAGGAAGAAGAAGAAAAAGGAAGAAGGAGGAGGAGGAGGAGGAGGAGGAGGAGGAGGAGGAGGAGGAGGAGGAGGAGAGAAGAGGAGGAGAAGGAGAAGGAGGAGGAGAAGGGAGAGGAGAGGAGAAGAAGAAGAAGAAGAAGAAGAAGAAGAAGAAGAAGAAGAAGAAGAAGAAGAAGAAGAAGAAGGAGGAGGAGAAGAAGGAGGAGAAGAGGAGGAGGAGGAGGAGGAGGAAACAATCAAGTGGCAATATATACATATGTATCAACATTTGCATCTAAAAATCAAAATAAACAAACAAGGAATCTAATGAACAGTATAAACTCATGAATAAAATAAACCAGAGGCATGGAAACGTGAAACAGACTGAGGAATCTCAGAGGAAACGCGGGAGAGTGGGAAGAGATTAACCAAAGATCTAACATGCAGATATGCATCACCGATCAACACAGACAATAGGATGGTAAAGGCCTGGGACAGAGTGGAAACTGGGTGGAGGGGTGTAATAGGGGCGGAGGGAGGGGAGAGGTCGACATCTGCAATACTCTGAACAATGTTTTTTAATTAAAAAATAAAAAAAACGAAGAAAAATTTCAGTAAGGCAGGACCCTGCCCTCCATGAGCTCACCACCTAGATGAGATGTAGCACATGAACAAGATAATTTTAAAAATCACAAAATTGTTTAGGCAACGTGAAAAAAAATTGCTCCCTGCAGATAATCACATTATATTTGTACAAATTCAATTGCAACTTAATTTGTCCAGGTAACTGATCTTAATGAAGAATATAAGTAGGAATTTTGGAAAAAGTGCTAAAATATATTCTTCTCTTTATTTTATTCTGTGAATCTCTAGAGCACTATAAATTATATTATATTCCAGTCTAATCATGCTTTGTCAGAATACAGCATAAAAAAGAAACCATAATTATCTGAGCATTCTATATTGGCCCGTCTTGCCCTTTCTGCCAAGAGCGACCTTCTTCTTACTATCCAAATACACACAGCTGATGCCTGAGTTTTCAGTTCCAGCTGTGGCTGAAGCCTCTGGGCAGCTGGCACCATGGATCTGTATCTCGACCAATGGTGTGAGCTGGGCCCTCTCTGGAGAAGAAACCTGGGTCCCCCGAGATATGTGATCAGTACCGGGACCCCGCCAGCAGGCGAGGGGACCCCAAGGCAGATACTGGACGTGGAGGCAGGTACTGGACGTGGGGGCATAGACTATAAAGGAGACAGGACTGAACCTCACATCACCCTGTTTGGCCCAAAAGGATGGCTGGTTAGCCAGAGACAGGTGAGGTTCATCAGGGAAGGAACAACCTAAGACAGGCACAGTCGCAGAGGGGCCAACAGGAGAGAGGTAAAAGGTCAACAGAGGTGGGCACAGAACCTCACCCAAAAACCTTGCAGGGGCTTGAATTCTCACCCCTCCTGAGGAAGGTCTCCTACCCCCATGGCTGCTTCGCCTCCCATGCACAACTCATACCGGGACCCAGGTGGCAGACAGAGACTTGGCCAGCAATAGCTGCTCTATATCTAAATTCAGTCTATTACCAGGAATGCTCAGGACCTACTCAAAATTGCAAATATTCCTTTCCACTAGTATTTACAGGGTAAACTAAGATTTCTGCTTGAATATTAAAATTGACAGGAAAATAGTAATCAAGTTTTCAGATTAATTTAAATTGGCCAAGTGAAATAAGTGAATACTCAAGAAAATGTTAGTGTACTGGACAAAAAGCTTTTCCTAAAACATTAACTAAAAAATCTATTAGTAGTTCATCTCACTGTAAAATTGCCTAACATCCAAAGAACCTAAAGCAGTCATATTTGTGTGCAAAAATTAAAATTTAAAATTACCAAGACTGCAATATAAAATTTCCAAAAGCCCCCATTAATCAAAAAAGGGGAGGGGGCAGTGGGGTAATATCATGTAAGGAAAAAAATATCGAATAAGTAAAATACATCTAGAAAATTCTTACTCCAGTAAAGTAAATTCCATTTGTAAAACCAACTGCAGGACACCCATGAAAAAACACACATGGTGTCAAAATAAGCCAAAGGAAAATCATTTAGGCAAAAATTAAAAAGAATCCCAAGTCTATTTTGCAGAGAGGATCCCTGTGTTAACTTTTGGTCGAGAATGTGTTTGTGTGTTTTCAGAGAACAACTCCAAGACCATGCGGGTTCCTGCGACTGTGAGGAACTGATGGATCTGTTCCAGTCACGAGGATGGTCCAGAGATGGCGGACGCTGACAACACCTTGCCATGCTAGCAGTCGGCAGCTGTGCATGTCTGCAGGCGGCCCAGGACCAAACCAGAGAGGATGGATCTTGCATTGCCACGATGTGTCCATCATCTGGATACCATTGCTGACTTATACACATAAAGAACTATTTGACACTGAAACTGGGACTCAGAACAGTTGGACATTGAAACTGAGACTGAAACATTTTTTGTTCTTATACACTTATTTCTAGTATGCAGAGGCAAGATATTTTTGAAGAAAAGAAACAGGGGAGAGTGATTGATATAGAGGCAGGATGGCCTTGAACAGGCTGTCAAGCTACAGGGGGAAGGCTTGGGTGGATGGGAGGTGGATGCTGGGCGAGATCAAGTGAAGGACTTGTATGCATGCATATGAGCATAACCAATGAATGAAAGACACTTGGGCGGGGAGGGGTGAGGGTGGGGATATGTGCTGGGGGGTAGAGGAGGCTGGGGGAGGACAAGTGGAGGGGGAAAGGAAAACATTATAAGTTACACTGCAAAAAATCAATAAAAATATATTTAAAAAAAAAGAAACCATAATTCAGGAAATACACTTATAGGCAGGGCTAGTTCTCTAGACTGGATTCTTTAAATACCTGTTCTTTTTTAGCTTGGAGTCTAAGGGTTTCTTGACTAATCATTAGAAAACATGTAAATCACAAACTGTCAGATAGTTGATCTTTGATTTGAATATGTTGGCATATTTACTCGCAACTATTGTTTTTGTAATTCAATATTAATTAAATATCTAATACCCTCTGAAAGTTGATGATGTTTATTTCTTATTTTTAAAATGTTCTGGGCTCTAAACCTCAAGAAGATTCTTTTAAACATCACTGTTTTACTTTCTTGTGTTTGCAAATTAGAAACAGCATTATACAGGCTAAATGACAAATAAGATTTTTTAATATATTTTTATTGATCTCAGAGAGAGAGGGGAAATGAGAGAGAGATAGAAACATCAGTGATGAGAGAGAACATTGATCAGCTGCCTCCTGCATGCCCCCTAATGGGATCAAGCCTGAAACCTGGGCATGTGCCCTGACCAGGAATTGAACCGTGATCTCCACTCAGCCATGCCGGCCTGGCTAAACAAGATATTAGAAACATTTAGAAATGTTTTCTAAATAGAACTGCCAAATTCACAGTAGATTGGAAAATATTGGCCAAAAAACTGTTCTGGTCTCTGTCTATCATACAATGGATATACAGTATAAACTGAGCAAAAATGTTGATGTTGCAAAACAATCGTTAAAGGAGAATGACCTGTAGTTACTCACTCAGACATGTTATACAACATCCAAAAGACAATAATTAATACATTAATTTTATCTAATAAAAGAGTAATGTGCAAGTTGACCTCACTTCCGCCACACCCACAAGCCACGCCCACAAGCCAATCAGGAGCAAATAAACCCCAACCAAGATGGCTGCAGGCACTGAGAGCAAGAGGGAGGCTTGGGTTTCCCTGACAATGGAGTAAGCCAAGCTTTCTGCCTGCCCTTCCTGGCATAGGCCTCCACTCAATGCTACAAAGTTTCAATTATAGAAGATACATAATCCCAACAGAAATGGCGGCAGCCACAGAGCTGGAGAGAGCAGAGGCGATGGTTGCCCTGGCAATGGCCAGCCTAGGCCTCCACTCCAGGTTACAATGTTTCAATTATAGAAAGTAAATGTCCCAACAGAAATGGCTGCCACCACTGAGCAAGCAGAAGGTTTAGCTCTGCTCCAGGCTACAAAGTTTCAATTGTAAAACATAAATAAATCCCAGATACCAGGCCCTCTGCTTGGGTCACTTGTGGGCATGGTCAGCCTGAAAACCACCAAAGGCCCCTCACCCAGGCCACCCCACCCCCAAGAGAGCCCCCACCCTGATCCAGGACACCCTTCAGGGAAAACCAGCTGGCCCCCACTCATGCACCAGGCCTTTATCCTACCTAATAAAAGAGTAATACACAGATTGACCATCACTCCAACACACAAGAGGACTGCCCCCATGTGGTCGAAGATCCTGTCCCCATGTGGACACAATATGGTCACCACAAGATGGCCAGCAGGGGAGGGTAGTTGGGAGGAACCAGGCCTGCAAGGGAGGGCAGTTAGGGGTGATCAAGCCTGCAGGGGAGGATAGTCGGGAAGGACCAGGCTGTCAGAGGAAGGAAGTTGGGGGCAAACAGGCTGGCAAGGGAGCAGTTAGACATCAATCAGGCTGGCAGGGAAGTGGTTAGGGTGTAATCAGGCTGGAGGCAGAAGCGGTTAGGGGCAATTAAGAAAGCAGATAGGCGAGGGGTTGGGAGCCAGCAGTCCTGCATTGTGAGAAGGATGTCCCATATTGGAGAGGGTGCAGGCTGGGCTGAAGGACAGCCCCCTCCCATGCACGAATTTCATGCACTGGGCCTCTAGTAGTTAATAATTATACTCCAGATGACCACACTTGAGGTTTTCTCTAATATCTTTATGTGAAAACAAACAAACAAAAAGGATGAGTCTGGCACATGAATGTCATTGAAGGAAAGAAAACTGTTTGGGTAGGAAGTGAGTATTATGAGTACAACAACTTAAAAAAACCATAATGACATACAACTATGAGAGAAATGTCTAGGAAATCATGCTGCTACAATGCAACAAGATACATTAACATCACACCTATTAAAAAATACAGTTCTCTTGTCATCATTAATAACTTTTCATTGGAAAGCAAAAAAACATAGTTTAAATCTTGGCTAATTTGCTTTTTATTTGGGGGTTGGCAAAAGACTTTAAACTTGGCAAATTGCCCAACTTCTCTGAGACCACATTTCTTCCTCTATAAAGCTAGATTATTGCCCTAGCCCATTTGGTTCTATGGATAAAGCACTGGCCTGCAGACTAGAGGGTCCCAGGTTCGATTTCAGTCAAGGAAAGGTACTTTGGTTGCAGGCTCCTCCCCAACCCAGGCTCTGGTCAGAGCTGGTGTAGGAGGGAACCAGTCAATGTATTTCTCTCAAATCAATATTCCTATCTGTCTTTCCCTCACTCTTCCACTCTCCCTTAAAATCAATGCAAAAATATCCTCGGCTGAGGATTAACAACAACAAAAAGCTAGATTATCTACATAAAACAACAAAGAACCCCAAGTAGACAAAACAATTTTGATAAGAAAGATTAAAGCTATAGGCACCACGTCCCTTGATTTCACAATGTATTATAAAGCTATGGTAATTAAAAGAGTATGGCACTGGTCTAAAGACAGACATAGACCAGTGTAACTGGACAGAGAGCCCAGAATACATAATGTGTATGTGGTCAACTGATCTTTGATAGGAGTGCCAAGAATGCACAATGGAGAAAAGATAGTCTCTTCAACAAATATCCACATCCAAAGGAATGAGATTGGATTCTTATCTTATGCCTTACACAAAAGTCCACTCAAAGTGGATTAAAGACTTAAAAAGATAGAACATCCTATACAAAAACCTAATATGCAAATAGACTAAACAGTGGAACAACCAGTCACTATGATGTGAATTGACCATCGGGGGCGGATGCTTAACACAGGAGCTACCCGCAGCCCAAAGGCCCCAGGCCAGCCAAGATGGGTGTGAGCAGTTCCCCCAGACCCCATTGCCCAGCAGAGGGAGGCAACCAGTGGTGGAAGTGGAGGGCAGGACCTGCAAGCAGGTGGTGCCAAGTCAGCCAAGGAGAGTGCCAGTGGGCCCCTCCACCCCCCATCACTCCACAGATCTGCTCTGATTGCCAACCAGGCCTAGGGACTCTACCCATGCATGAATTTTGTGCACCAGGCCTCTAGTGAAACTATAAAACCAGAAGAAAACACAGGAAATAAGCTTCATAACACTGGTCTTGGCAGTGATTTAATGAATATGGTATCAAAACCACAAGTAACAGAAGCAAAAATAGGTCTGTGAGACTAGATTAAACTGGAAAGCTTCTACCCAGCAAAGGAAACAATCAACCAACTAAAAAAGAAATCTATGGAATGGAGAAAATATTTGCAAATCACACATCTAATTAGGAATCATTTTCTTTTTTATCTTTATTGTTCAGTTTATTAATTACATTGTTCTCCCTTTTTATCCCCCTATAGCTCCCCTCTACCCTGTACCCATCCCACCCTCTGCCCTCACTTCCCCCTCCCCACTGTCTTCTCCCATTGTTGCAAGATTTTTGTCCAGTCTCTTGCTGCACTTCCCACAACCCTTTTCTCCCCAAGAACTGTCAGTCCATTCCCTCTCTATGTCCATGATTCTGTTATATTCACCAGTTTATCCTGTTCATCAGATTATTAATTCTCTTGATTTTTAGATTCATTTCTTGATAGATGTGTATTTGTTGTTCATAATTGTTATTTTTACCTTTATTTTCTTTCTCTTCTTAAAGAATATCTTTCAGCATTTCATATAATATTGGTTTGGTGGTGATGAACTCCTTTAGCTTTTTCTTATCTGCGAAGCACTTTATCTGACCTTCAATTCTGAATGATAGCTTTGCTGGGTAGAGTAATCTTGGTTGTAGATTCTTGCTCTTCATCACTTTGAATATTTCTTGCCACTCCCGTCTGGCCTGCATCGTTTCTGTTGAGAAATCTGCTGACAATCATATAGGTGCTCCCTTATAGGTAACTAACTGTTTTTCTCTTGCTGCTTTTAATATTCTCTCTTTGTCTTTTGCTCTTGGCATTTTAATTATGATGTGCCTTGGTGTGGTCCTCTTTAGATTCCTATATTTTGGGGTTCTGTGTACTTCTTGGGCTTTTAAGTCAGTTTCTTTCACCAGGTTGGGGAAGTTTTCAGCCACTATTTCTTCAAGTAGGTTTTCATTACCTTGCTCTCTCTCTTTTTCTGGCACACCCCTAATTCAGATGTTGGCATGATTGAGGTCGTCGCACAGGCCCCTTACACTATCTTCAATTATCTGGATTCTTTTTGTTTCTTGCTTTTCCAACCAAGTGGATTTTGCTTCTTTGTATTTCAAATCTTTGACTTGGTTCTTGCAGCCCTCTGGACTGTTTTTAGGACTTTGTGTAATATTTTTTATTTCAGTCAGCGTATGCTTGATTTCTAGTCGGTCCTTTTTCATATTCTTGAGGGTCTCGTTCATATCCTCGTAGGTCCTGTTCATTTCCTTGTAGGTCTCATTCATTTCCTTGTAGGTCTCATTCATTTCCTCGTAGGTCTTGTTCATTTCCTCATAGTTCTCTCTTTTTTTTAATATATTTTATTGATTTTTTTACAGAGCAGAAGGGAGAGGGATAGAAAGTCAGAAACATTGATGAGAGAGAAACATCGATCAGCTGCCTCTTGCACGCCCCCTACTGGGAATGTGCCCGCAGCCAAGGTACATGCCCTTGCCGGAATCGAACCCGGGACCCTTCAGTCCGCAGTCCGATGCTCTATCCACTGAGCCAAACCGGTCTCGGCCTCATAGTTCTCATTAAGTTCATCAGCCTTTTCTCTTTTTTAGTATATTTTATTGATTTTTCACAGAGAGGAAGGGAGAGGGATAGAAAGTCAGAAACATCGATGAGAGAGAAACATCGATCAGCTGCCTCTTGCACACCCCCTGCTGCGGATGTGCCCGCAGCCACAGTACATGCCCTTGACCGGAATTGAACCTGTGACCTTTCAGTCCGCAGGCCGACGCTCTATCCACTGAGCCAAACCAGTTTCGGCAGTTCATCAGCCTTTTCTAGGAGCCTCTTGAAAAGCCTTATAACAGTGGTTTTGAACTCTATGTCTAGATGTCTTTTTCCCTCCATTTCTTTCACACCTGATTTCTTTCCACATCTCTGCATGGTGGCTGCTTTCCTGAGTTGGTCGATTAGCTTTATGTGGTAGATGTCCTCTAAGGGACAGTGGCTCAGCTTCCCCAGTTACCTGAGGTGGATATTCTTACTGCAATCCTTTATGGGTTGTACAGTATTTTTTAATTTAAACCCAGCTTGTTGTTGTTAGCACTAGGAGGGTTTGACCTCCAGGCCAATTGGCTGTGCAGGGAAACTGTGTTCAGGTTGGATGGGTGGAGTCTCTGAGCTGAGCAGGCAGCGTCAGCGTCAGCTACGCTCTATGCGGCGCTTGGGTCTCTGTGTTGGGTGGTAATGGCTGCAGGCACCTCCAAGAGAAAGACGCCGCTGGTCTCCACCCGTTGCCAGACAACTCTGCCTCTCCCCAAATGAGTCTGCACATCCAAAGTCTCTCCCAGGGTTGTAAAACAAAGCAGTCCGGTGGTCTCCCAAACCAGGGAGTAAGTGGCGCGTCTGTGCTGTCATGCACTTTACACGCAAACTGCTGTTCCAAGCTACACTCACTCTCCTCAAACTCGGAGACCTCTGCCATGCCCGGCTTTTAGGGTGCGTACTCCGGACCTCGAACCTTGCCTGGCACTGGGGAATCTGTGCAGTGGGACATCTCTGCCCTCCCTGTTGGAGAAATCCAGCTGGGATTGCTTCTGCCAGCCCTACCGCCTGCACGTACCCATGGCTCCGAACCTCTCTCCAGGCGTATCTTCAAGGCTGCGCTCCACCACTCTTCTGAGTCTCAGTGTCCCACCTTTACTTTTATTTGTGGCATTTTCCCTCAGCCAGCTTTCCGGTGATTCTGGATGATATTTGTTTTGTTTTTATGTTGTAGTTTTGGAATTGTTGCATGGGACAGCATAATAGGTGTTTACCTATGCCGCCATCTTGGTTCCTCCTCAGGAATCATTTTCTATAATATTCAAGATTCACCTACAACTCAATAGCAAAAAGAAATTGTAACCCCATTAAAAATAGTCAAAGGACTTTAATAGACATTTCTCAAAGAAAACATACAAATGGCATACAGGTACATAAAAAGATGCTCAATGTCACTAGTTATCAGGGAAATGCAAACCAAAACAAAAATGAGATCTCACATCTCTTGGAATGGTTATTTAAAAAAAAAAAAAACAAGTTTGGTGGAAATGTGGGAAAATCGGAACCTATGTAAAACTGTTAATGGGAATGGAAAATGGTACATTCCTTATGGAAAAATAATTATAGGCTCTTCAGAAAAATAAATCATAGGGCTACCATATGACCCACTAAGTCCACTTCTGGGTATTTAATGTAATTGAAGTCAGCATCTCAAATAAATATTAGTATTTCCATTTTCCTTGTAGCACTATGCACAGTAGACAAAATATGGAAATAAACCAAATATCTATGGATATTTATGGATGTCTAGATAAATAAAGAAAACATGGCAGATACCTACAGTGTGATACTATTAAGCCTTAAAAAGGAGAAGGAACCAAAACTGGTTTGGCTCAGTGGATAGAGCGTCAGCCTGTGGACTGAAAGGTCCCAGGTTCGATTCCTGGGCTTGTACCTTAGTTGCGGGCACATTCCCAGTAGGGGGTGTGCAAGAGGCAGCTGATGAATGTTTCTCTCTCATCGATGTTTCTGACTTTCTATCCCTCTCTCTTCCTCTCTGTAAAAACCAATAAAATATTTCTTTAAAAAAAAAAGGAGAAGGAAATCCTGCAATACATAACAACATGGGTGAGCCTTGAGGACATTATGGAAGGGAAATCACAGGAGGGCAAAGTTTCCAACTCACAGAAGCAGAGACTGGATTAGTGATTGCCAGGGGCAAGGATGGGGCTAAGAAAGGAAAACAAAGAGTTCCTGTCCAGTGGGTGTAAAGTTACACAACATGAACAAGAACCACACATCATATTTACAGTTATTGACACTGCAATGTTCATGTGACATTTTGTTAGGAAGGCAGATCTCATCTGAAGTGTTTCTACTGCAGTAAAAGCAAGCAAGTTGGAATGCCACCACCTACTCTCTGCGGTGATAGAAACATCATGTTGTGGTGGGCTAATGATACATTGAACTATTAATTTCTTGCACCAATTCCAAATTCTCATGTCCTTGGGTTTGGGTTGTTACTGCAGACACATAAGGAGAAAGAAATCAGACTACGTTCCATTTTTGCTTTTTAGAGTAGACTTTAAATTCTTCTGGTAGAGATGATTTTCAAAATACGGTCTTTGAGCAACAAAGAATTGTGCGCTGGCCTAAACATTAGGCAAATAAAAAGGATCCCCCTCACCCCATTCAGACTAAATAAAATGATACAAATGTCACAAATGTTTCATTCACTATGAGGCAGAAGTTTAATTTCTAGGCGTCTGTCCTTGGGAAACTCTGGTATACATGCATACACAAGGAGATGTGCGTAAGGTTTGCTGAAGCACTGGTGTTCATGACAACAACTGGGAAAACTAAAGACTAATAGTTTTAAAATGAATTAAAAATCTAGATATATATGAAGGGGAATACTATATGGCAGACAAACATAATAACATATATATGGATTAACACAGAAAGTTACAAAAATACCTTGTAGAGTAAAAAATTAAGTGTGAGGTAATGAATACAACATGGTATGACTTAGGTAACAATAAAGCATACAACAGTATGTATATTGTGTGAATAGTTATATACTTAGAATTACCATAGAAGGGTAGAAAGCTATGTACCAGTTATATGTTAGCAAGAATGTTTTAGACGGGGAAGATAATTAGCCTGGAGCGTGATTGACAAAGAGGACTTCAGCTTAATCAGGAAGGTCTTAATGAGAGAAGAAAAGGAAAAAAAAAGAGTTTCCCAAACCAAGGAGATGTAGGGAAGAGGGTTCAAGGGGGAAATATTGGTGATAGTCACCAAGAAGGGCTTGGAATCTTGCATTTTGTCCTGACCCTGGTTCTACTGGTAAGAGAGAAGTGGGTCAGAGAACTAGAACAAGTCTGATAACATTGGTGATGCGAGAGCAGAGGGTGTCTGTGCCACAGCCTTCCCATCCGGTGCTGAACGTGGCAGCTGCCGCGCTCACCTGGTCACCAGGTAGAAGCTTGAGCACCCTCCATCACTGAAGGGCATTCTTCCTCGGTGTCACCTCCAGAGGAAACTCGGCCAGCATGAACCCCGAAGCCCAGCTCTTTGACCTGAGGGAGCCCAGCCACCATCCAGAACTTTGAAAATAAAGACAGCTGCTGATGTAAATAGCTTGTTATGCAGAATGGTGGCTGAAAATGCAGATTTAAGTTGTTACACAAAGTAAAGTTCCTTATCCTGCTCATCTGAATATTGAGGTATTGAAGAGTATGTACACTTTAGATGCCAATGTCTCATACATTACCTAACACATAGAAAGGCTAGTGCTCCGTCAGTGTTGGCTTTTTCTCTCCAGTCCATGGGGCCTTTTCCCCCTTTGCTCCTCAGAAGTCCCTTCCCTGCCTCTGCAAATCACACTGCCCTTTCTCCCAGCCCAGGGGCATCCATTTCTGGTGCTCAGCACTATGTCCACAGCAAGGCTGTGCCAGTCTCATTGAGCAAGGAGTGTCGATATATAGTCAAAAAACAAGACCCTCCTCCCTACACCTTCACTCGGGCACCTGCCCCTCACCCAGTGCAGGATTTGCCTCATTAAAAGTATCCTCGAGCTCAGGAAGCTCAACTATGGAGTGTGCACAGCATAACAGCACAAGAAACTGATCGGAAGATCAGAAGGTCTTCGGCAAAGGACCTCTCTAAAAATACTTACTGGACATGAAAGTCGCCCATGTATTCCACATGTTTAGCTACAGTTTCACACGTAATATATAACTCCCTAGAAATCAGAAGTTCTAGGGGAGACCCAAATGAAATCGTAATAAACGGAGGCCAGTGCCCTCGGTGGAAAGTGCTTTTCCTGAGAAGCGAATATCATTTCTATGCTCCGTGCTCTTTGCCTCATCCAGACTCAACGGCCTATGTACTGCAGAGTTAGTATGTTTTGCGTCTAGAGAGTTCATGCCTTACAGGCACTGAAAATGACATATCTGATGAAGAGACCTGAGGGCAGACTTCCTTTCCAGTGCTCAGGAGGAAGCACCTGCCAGTCTCTATTCTCCGCCCTTCATGAGTAACCCCAGGAGGAAAGCAGCTGTGTGAGGGAAAGGGGTGTCAGGTAGGAACAAATGGGGGCAGGTGTCTGCCTCTGGTTCCCCTCTGGGATCGAGAGCAGCTTGCTGCCCTTCGGGTGTGAGCTGGGCCTGTGGGGCCGGGGGGACATTCAGGGCCGTGCTACTGAAGTGCTTCAGGCTCCACACGTCATGAAAAAGGACAAAACCTAACCTGATCCTGCTGGTGTGGGGCACCAATACCTTGGAGAACATTTCTGGGTCTGGAAGGAAGGGCCTGTCCTTCCATGTTGATGTATACAGGTCTGTGCTTGAGTTCAAAAGTTGAACTACTTTTCAAGACCATTTTCATTACATGGCTTTTAAGCGCCCATGCAGAATTTGATTCTCTAAGATTTTCAAAATGTAAGTCAGGAGCCCATTATTGAGCCAATACAAAAAGAGAACAATAGAATCGATAGAACATATCAGATGGCATGCCACATAATAACAGTAAGTATTCTTTCAAAAAGCTTCCATTAAAGACACAACCACATCCTTGTATAATCATGATATAAAATTATAAAATGTGTCTTGTTCTGTGGGTCATGGTCATCAGTGTTTGAAAGCCACTGCTGCAGATAGTTTGACATCTTCTATTACATATAAAGGCAGAGAAACAAAATGTGGAAAAGCCACTTGAGAGCACTAACTTTAGGGGAACGTGAAGAATAATTATGAGAAATTTACTCCCTTCCCCCTAGGTAAGGAATAAATTTTTCTGAGATTATAGATCTGTCAATGTATATGAATAAATTGTTAAATTTCAAAATGTATTTGAATATTTAACATGAAACATATGTGAAAGTGCTAGAGAACCTAAAGGCCAACATAAATTCAAGCCATTTTTTCCTGGTATGAATTCCAAAGAGACAAACTGATCTTATTTTTTCTAAACCATCGTGGCAGTTCCTCTCCTGAAAAAAGGGATTGGGGGCTGTCAATTTTTAAACCTCCTGAACTAGTAGAAAATGTGTAAGTCACTTTTTATAGAGGCCTATTTTAATACCACTCTACCTCTGTTAGTACCACTTTAATTATGAAGAGCCAGGGAACAATATATTTACAGTTTGCAACCAAACATGTTTTATTCTAATTATTACATCAAATGGGCTTGTTTTGGGTCTCTCTTTGAACTGCTTCTCCCTTCCTCTCTGAAATCAATAAAAATATTTTTTAAAAAGGAAGGGAATGGATGGATAGAGGGTAGGAGGAAAGGAGAGAGGAAGTAAAAGTGTCTGCCTTCTGTCATAACTCATTACAGGATTCAAGAGCTAAGATGAGTTTTGTTGATCAGGTGAAGGCAATACCAGAGCTGGCCACGAGGTGGCAAAGCAGACTTGGAGAAAAGGCTCTCTGCAGGCAGGTGCCAAGGCCAAGGCTGCAGCCAGTTTTTCCAAGGTGGTGATGGGTCTTTAACTGAGCTCAGCATTCAGTCCGCAGAGGACATCAAACTTGGTCAACAAGCCCTCTGCAATCAATCAGAGAGTAAACTTTCTGATTATATTTGGTTACCCTTAGTCAGAATCAAACTTAACTCTTGTTATTCATTTCCAGCTGCCAGGAGGCGAGAAGAGCCCTAATATGGTGCTTATGTTGTGACAGAACATTCCAGAATGCTGGAGTTGGCATGACATTCCACTGAAAAAGAGAACCTTGCTTTCAGAGAGCATCCTGCTGCCTTTCTTGGCTGCTGTCTTTCATATATTTTATTCAATTTGACAACAAAGGTGAAGTGTCTTACTTCAAAACATAACAATTGGACTAATGATTATCCGCATTGGCACTCTGACGCCTAAAACATTTATTAGAATTTCTAGAGAAATGGCAAGATGTGAAAACAAACGCTAAGCAGTTATTTTCCAACATTCATAGGATGCTCTGGCCAGAGGGACTCTGCTCTGTTGAGGGAAAACGAGGGGAAATAAGGGCTGACGTCCTACTGCAAACTCCTGGTGGAAGAGTTAGTTGTTATTTTTCAACATTCTGACAATTTATGGTTACTTCCTTTGAAGACTGTGTTTTTGTAATGAAGGGTCATAACTGATTGGTTTAAAATGTTATTAGAGTTGCCAGAGCATCGGACTGGGGACCGAAGGATCCCAGATTCCATTCTGGCTAAGGGCACGTACCTTGGTTGCAGGCTCCTCCCCAGTCCAGGCCCTGGTCAGACTCGTGCAGCAGGCAGCCAATCAATGTGTTTCTCTCACATCAGTGATCCTCTGTCCTTCCCTCTCTCTCTTTCAATCTCCCTAAAACTCAATGAAAAAATATCCTCAGGTGAGGATTTCAAAAAATGTTTATTAGAGTAAATAACATTCTGATTAGAAACCTTCTGGTGAAAACAATCCTTTGGACTAAGTATTTCTAACATGTCTGTTTATATACTGAATGCAAACCTGGTGATGAAAGATTTTGGCCTTGATATTTGTAGTCTATGGTTACGGTAAGTTGGACTATTTATTTTTTCAAGGTCCATATTTATCAGAGTATTTATCTTTGTATCTGAACATGTTTCATACCAAACGTCAACCTTTTGGCACATTCATACATACCAGGAGATTGTATGTTGCAAAGAAAGCAGATGTAGGAGACAGACCCTGCCATCAAGCATTAGGGCCAAAGAACATACCAAACCTGCCTTGTGGGCAAAGTGTCTGTGCCCTCAATCCTGCTTTCCATCCAACCAGGAGCAGCATCAAACCATGGACCGGATGGGATGCACAGAGAGCGCTCAAGAGAGCCTGACGGGTCCATGGCGGTTCTTCCGAATTGGTCAGTTGCTTTAAGAATTTTCCACGGCTGTCTGATTGTATAAAATGATCCTTTTCAAGAGTAACCAAATATAATATTTGTTGAGTATAAAATATTTGTTGGATTGAGTTTTCAGCCCAAGGTGACTTTGTCCCGAGGGAGCCTTTGGCAATGTCTACAGAGATTTTTCTTGCCACAACTTGTGGAGAACATGCTACTGACATCTAGTGGGTAAAGGCTCAGGGTACCAATAGACATCCTACAATGCACAGGACATCCCCCTATAACTAAGAATTATCTGGCCTCAAAGGTCAATGGTGCTGAGGTTGAGAAACAGTGTGAAGAGAGTTAAGAAAGATCCAGAAAAAATGTTGTATTCTTTCATTTGTCAGTGTGGGAACCATGCCAGGACTCCGGATAGTCAAGGCCAGTGGGACCACAGAGGCCTTGTTATCAATACATCAGAATGGTTAAAGACCACTCTGGGCATGTGCCTAAACAGCATGTCCCAGGACTCTGATCCTGGGAACCATAATCAGGCCAAGATACCATGTGCGGGTGCAAGGACACATGGTACACTGTGCCTTTCAGTAGCCAATATGTTTGATGTAACTATTGGCATGAAGCCTTCTTTTTCTAAATGGTAGAAAAGTAGGATACTGACTAGTCTAGTACGCTGAAGTTAGAGTAAGAATAAATCTGCTAGAGAGAGTAGCTGGACAGGAGAGGCAGGAGAAGCTGCTGAGCTGGAGAAGCTGCTACCACTACGATGTGAGGCAGTGAGTCTAGGAGGCAGTGTGCAGCTGCTCAGATAATAGCTGTGGGTATAGAGACTGATGCTGTTTTATGGGAAAGATATATGTTCAACAGCTGGCGTCCGGATGTCTACCTTTATGGACTTTGTTGTGAGGACTGTTCTTGTCTGATGGCAATATGGCCAAGTGAGTCTCCTGCAATAAAGACTTATTCTTATACAGTGGCCCAGTGCGCAAAATTTGTGCATGTTAAAATGGGATTAATTAGAGGAACTATTTTAATATTGCTATTTGCCTTTTCTCTCCAATAGAAGTGTCAGAGATGAAAGAAAATTAGTAAAATGTAATATGAAAATCTTCCTGTCAGAGTCTGGGGTACACTGCGGGACTCAGAGTCAAGTCCCTGCCCACCTGCAGTGCTTCAAAATTGTGCAAGACCCAGACCCAGTCGGCCCCACCCCCATTGGGCAAGATCCAGACCTGGCCGCCCCCCCCCCCCCACTTGTTAAGCCCTATTGGGTAGGGGCATGCAGCCTCAGGTCCCCCAGCACACCCTCAGGTCCCCCAGCCTGGCACTGGGAGGGGGTTGCAGCCTCAGGTCCCCCATCAAGCCCCCACCAGGCAGGGGATTCAGCCTCAGGCCACCTGGCCTGGTGCTGGAGCAGGGGGCACAGTCTGAGGTCCCCTGTCAAGCCCTGCTGGGTGGGGAGCATGGGCTGAGGTCTCCTGTCAAGCCCCGGGAGGGTGGGAGGGTCTAGCCTCAAGTCCCTGCTGATTGCTCATTAAGGCTTGTTATGGAAACTCAGCCTCTGCTATGGGTGCAGCCACCTTGTGTTATGAAAACCCCCACCTCCACTGTGGGTGCCACCATCTTTGTGACAGAGTGATGGTCAATTTGCATATTCCCTCTTTATTATATAGAACTAGAGCCCGATGCATGAAATTCATGCATGGGCGGAGGGAGGTGTATGTGTACCTCAGCCCAGCCTGCACCCTCTCCAATCTGGGACCCCTCAAGGGATGTCTGAATTCCCATTGGAATCAGGCCTAAACAGCCAGTCAGACATCCCTCTCACAATCCAGGACTTCTGGCTCCCAGCTGCTCACCTGCCTGCCTGCCTGCCTGATTGCCCCTAACTGCTTCTGCCTGCAAGCCTGATCACCCCCTAACCACTCCCCTGCCAGCCTGATTGATGCCTAACTGCTTCCCTACTGGCCTGATTGCTCCTAATTGCCCTCCCCTGCTGGCCCAGTCATCCCCAAATGCCCTCCTCTGCTGGGCTGGTCAGCCCTAACTTGCCTCCCTTTCCAGACTGGTCACCCTTAATTTCCCTCCCCTGCTGGGCTGGTCACCCCCAACTGATCTCCCTTTCATGTCTGGTCCCTCCAACTGCCCTCCCCTGCTGGCCTGATCACCCACAATTGCCCTCCCTTTCTGGCCATCTTGTGGTAACCATCTTGTATCTACATGGGGGTGGCCATTTTTGACCACATGGGGGCTTACATCTTGTGTGTTGGAATGATGGTCAATTTTCATATTTCCCTTTTATTAGATAGGCTATCCACAACTTCTCATGGCTTCTCAGTCTAAGATCCATGTCCTAGGAGGTCCAGCCCCAGACAGAGGGGCTCAGACTCAATACCTGTTACTTAGTGAGCAGAGGATAAAGGAAGAACTTGGACTAAGTTCACAACAGTTAGTACAGTGGGCAGGGTTTGAGAAGAACCAGTCCTGGCGTAGTCGGATAGGAGAATTTAGAAGAATACATGGACTCACAGCCACTCAGAGATACTCAGAGCCAGTGAGACCAGCAGAGCTGTGCGGTGCTCCTGCTGCTGGCTCTGACAGTCAGGAAAACCTGGAAAATGTCCTTACACTTACTAATACGGCAAAATTCAAACTCTCTTCAGGAATCAATTTACACCTGGCTGGTGTTGCTCAGTGGTTGAGCATGGATGTATGAAGCAGGAGGTCACAGACTGATTCCTGGTGACAGCACAACCCCAGGTTGCAGGCTGGATCCCCATTAGGGGGCGTGCAGGAGGCAGCCAATCCTTGATTCTCTCTCATCATTGATGTTTCTATCTCTCCCTCTCCCTACCTCTCTGAAATCAATAAAAATATATATTTTTTTAAAGAATCAACTCACACTTAGTTTCTCTGGAAATCACAATTTCTAACCTCCAGCAAGAATGAATCTCATATTCATTTATTCAACTCTTCAATTGCTTTTCAGATTGTCAATTCCTGTTGAGTGCGTAGTGCAGGCCCGCCAATGGGGACAGGACAGGGAGTGTGAATAATCAGCTTTGCTCCAGTCAGAAAAGAGGGAACAAAGTAGATAATACATTGTGATTATTGAAGAATAAAACTTGGGCACCTGAGCAGTGAAGAGTGAGCACAGCATTCCACACAAAGGGCAGGCGAGGGGGAGTCTGCCCTCCACATGGGCAGCATTCAGTGGTCTCTCAGTGCATAAAGGCACCTTGAGGGAAGGCCCCATCTCCTCCTGCAGAACTTTTTACTCTGAGGTGTAGTACAGTTGTTGTTGTTTTTGTTTGTTTGTTTGTTTGTTTGTTTTTCTGGGAGTAGACCCAGAACTATGGGCATTCTTGGGATTAACAGCATTACACTTTGACAGGAGAATTGATCAAGGGTTCAAAGAGATAAAACTGGAGGAAAGGTAAAGGCTGAAATAGAGGTTGCATTTGAGCAGCTGCTGGACTGGAATGAGAGTGGCAGGCTGGGGACTCCAGAGGCAGCTGTGAGAAGTTAAAAGTCTACACTGGGGTGTGCAGAATGGCCTCAGGAGGAGTGGCATCCTGGGGACTGTCCCAAGAAAGGGGGGATTCGGTGGAATTCATTTTCAGGACAGCAAAGTAACATTCCCTTGAAAATGGGCCACTGACAAGGGACTACGTCAGCCTCTTCCATATCCAGGAAAGAGAGGTGAGTTCTCAGATAACTACACCATCTCTTCCACTACCCATCTAGTAAAAAAGGCACACCACAAATACGGTTTCCTGCTATTTGCCACCCCTGAGTGTGCTCTCAATCTCACACTGCACACTGTTCACTCTTGATCACATACCCTGAAGGCACTGGGAGCCAATTCAGGGACAGACTGCCTGGGTTTGAGTTCTAGCTCACCATATATGAGCTGTGGAACCTCAGGTTCATGATTAAAGCTCTGAGTATTTACACCAGAACATGAAGAAGAGCTATACTGCATGGCTGTTATGCACATCCAGTGAATTAGTATGCAAAGCATCTGACACACCTTCCTTCACTCAGTGTTTTATAAGTGGGGGTCCTTTCTCTCATGCTTCATGGTCACACTTAGAGATGATGTCCCAGCAAGGTGGCTATTGTGACCTGTGCATTTGCACTGGCAGCCACCTGTGCCATTCTAGGATTAAGTGTTTGAAATATTACTTATTGTATATGTGTATTTTACTGTACGGTTGTAAATATCTTGGGAACAGTATCAAAAGATTTTCCTCCTCTTTTTTTTTTTTAGTTTCCATTCTGTCTTAGAATTCCTAACTATGAGTTACATAAAATGACTCCTCAGTAGATAAAATTTATTTTAGGGGATTGATGTTGGATGTATATGGTTTTACTAATAATATTCAATTATTCTTATAAAAGTGAATCAGGAAAGAAAATTGTGATTCCTCTCAACAACTTGATAACAAAAAACAAACAAAAAAAAACCCTCAAAATCATACTGAATTCTGCTGAAGGAAAAAAATAGAGAATGAAGAGAAGGAGACAGAATACAAAGTGTGTGGGGGGGGGGCGAGGACACCAATAATAGGGGAACAAAATCAAACTAGCAAGATGGATTTAAATACTCAGCCTAAAATTTTACACATGGCTAAGAGACAAAAAAGCACTGGGAGGGAAAGGAGCTATGGAAATGAAAACAAGCCACTCTATATTATTTTTATTTCAACTGTCTTTTCGGGGACAATGCTTTCTAAGTTCTTTTTTTAAGACTTTAAAGACAAACATCATGATGACTCTAGGGCACTGCTGGTTTTGACCTGTTTGCTTTCCACTGATGCTACTGATCACACCTGTCCTTCAGGAGCCAGGTGCTTTCTGGTGTACTTGCACTAACTCGAGTCATTCTCACAATATTCAATGAGGTGAGGACTACCAAGCGTTCCACTGGGAGCACGAAGAAACTGGAGCAGTAAGTGGTGAAGAGACACCAGGAATCACACAGCTAATGTCAGATGCAGAAGCTCGTGGCTCCTCAACCCTCCCTGGCTAGTGCATCCATCACAAACAAGCTCTACCTAATCCTATAGAGCAGAAACTCAGCCTTCTTGCCCTTGCCTCTTTCATTGCCAGGCCCTAGAGGTTACCAGTGGTAACAACTTACTTAGTAAGTAAATACTTATTAGATGAATGGATGTCTTTCCAAAATTTGTCCTTTTGTAAAAAGAATTACATGTGTCTGTTTTTAAGCACTCACTGTGTGCCAGGCTCTTTTACTGTGTTTACACTTGTTAAGTCATTGAATCTTCACGACAAGCCTGTAATTTAAGGGTCTTTTGTTTAATGGACAGATGAAAAAACAGAGGCCCAGAATGGTTAAGTGACTGGGCCACAGTTACACAGCTCTTAGGTTACAGAATTAAGATGTGAACCAAGGCAGTCTAACCCAACATTTTGCTTCCAACCACTCAATATGTATTATGTTCTCTGGCTTGCTTTTTTCATTCAACACTACCATGGACATCTTTCTCATTCAGTGCAAATAAATCTATGTCACACATGCTCTAGAGGAACCCCAAAACAAAGAGGGACTATCCAGAATTCATTCGTTGGCACATGAGGTCCTTGGCTCAAACAGAATTTTGAAAGCAGAAAGTGTATGAGACAATTTACTTGTTGAAGAGACTATCAAGAGTTATATTTCAGAACTCAGCATCAGTGTGGCCAATACAGATCTCTAAAAGATGCTAAAAGTGAAACAATTGGATTCCAGACTCCTTTTCTTCACTAGCTCTGCTGAAACTTATATAAACAGTTAAAGGCCCACACCTCATGTTTAAAGGAGCTCATCATTGCCTATGGCCCACAGCACAAAATTGTGTAGAACATCAAATCAGTGAATACATAATGAGGGAACTTTGATGGTGCATTAAGATGGATGGGAGCTGATACAACTCTTCTTAACACACTGAATTCCAGAGAATTTTCAGATCTTGGTTAAAAAATAGAATGGAAGTTATAATCTAAATTTGGTAGAAAAGTTCTACCTATCTGTTGAAATAAAACAAGGAGAATAAAAACAATGAGAAACAAAATAAAATAATAATTGAATGTGTAATTTGACAGTTTGTATAATTAAATGTTAGAAAACAATAATCTCTTGTTTTGAACTTCCTGAAATTAAAATGGAAACTAAATCTATCACTATTAAATGCTCTTTAGGATTAAAAACAGAAAGCCACCGAAAAGTTGAACCAGCCTTCCTGGTGTAGGTCAGATGGTTGAGCGTGTACCTATAAATCAGGAGTTCATGGTTTGATTCCCAGTCAGGGCATATGCCTGGGTTGCTGGCTCAGTTCCCAGTAGGGGGCATGCAGGAAACAGCTGATCAATGATTTCTCTCTATCATTGATGTTTCTATCTATCTCTCCTCCTCCTTTCCTGTCTGAAATCAATAAAAATATTTTTAAATAAAGTTGAACAGTCCAATCAAATAGTGTGAATCTTTACTCTAAACTATGACAGGAATATGAATGAAAAAAAGTAATTGAAAGTATGAAATTGATAAAATTAAAAGATTATGCAGGCATAAAACAACCAAAAAATAACTGCAGGAAGAATGTTAAGTTTTGGTGCTGGAACTATTTTTAGAAATCCCCATCAAATGGCACTCCCCCTTTGCTGGGGCTCATAGTGCAGAGAATTTTTTTGCCATGAGGAGCTCAGAGTATCATATCCCCCACTTGCCTTTAAGTGCCTCAAAGACACAGGAATGGGAATCATATGCATATAGAAACCCACAAGTCAGCAATTTTGTTACAGGGAATAAAAACTTTATACTATTCTGACTAACCATGAAATGCAATTAGAATAAAATGTACTAACAAACTGATAAAAGGAGCTCACATACTGACAATTTCCTTATAAGCATATTGTAGGCCTCAGCAATTCCTGTTTCTGCTTGTATAAGAAATGGTCTTGACCACAAGTTGATGCAGATCACCCAACTGCAGGAACTTGGCTAGTACTGACCAGCTCAAGTGTGTTGACATTGAATCCATATTGGAACCAGTAAGGACACTGCCAGCACATCCATACTCTCTTCCCCTGGTTTCTTTGTTTTGCTTTTCTTCTCCTTTCCTCTAAAAACCCCTATCTGCACTGAGATATAAAGAAGGTTTTGAATGAATGAGGCTGCCAACTTCTCAGGTTGTCAACACCTACTAAACCTATTTCCTTCTCAACCAGAACATGTATCATGAGTTTGACTTCTGTGGAAGCAGGCAGCCTGACTTCTGGGTTATTTTCCCAGTTACAATTTTGGGGAGCCATCCAGGTCATGGAAGCCCCCCTCAGTAAGTCCCTGAATTTTCCAGGCTTCTTGTAGCTGACTTACCCCATGACAGAACTTAAGAGTCACAACCCTATGAGAGAACTTAGGAGTCAAGACCATTTCTTACAAAAGCAAGAACTGGAATTGCTGATGCCTAGCAGGTGTTAGTGACAAGCTCAGAATAAGAAAGTCTCTAATGTGCATGACCAGGAGACCCTGAAGTGCCACTTTGGTTCCAAATATAATGAGCAGAAGTATGACTTGAATCATAAAAAGAGTCATGCCTCTCAATCAACTCCCAGCACAGAGTCAGTTTACAGAACCAGAGTGTCTCCTTCTTGAGGAAGAATCCATTATGCTGCCCAAAATGTATGCTTCCAATCTTCCTCCAGCATTCCCCCAAAAGAACCTATAGCCATTTACTAGTGTGACTATGCATTGGGTAGAAGGAAACCATCAGAGTTTTGGGAATTCCCAAACACTACTCTGAATTTATGCTAATTCCTAGTCACCCAAAGTCACCATAGTACACCATTCGGAGTAAGGGTTCATAGAAGTCAAGTGGTCAATGAAGTTTGAGCTAACGTCTATCTCAGTGGACCCAGTGGGTTTCCCAAACCCATAATGTAGTTCCTTCCTCAATTGTGAAATGCATAATTGGAAGGAAACACCAGAAATTTTCAGAATTCCGACATTGGTTCCTTGACCTTTCAAGTAAGAGCTATTACAGTGAAACTGGCCATGTGGAAGTCACAGGAACTTCTGCCTATGAAGATAACAAAAGCAATGCTGCATTTATGGTGGGACAACAGATATTAGTGCCACCACCAAGGTCTGTAAAGATCCAGGGGTCTACTACATCTCCATTTGACTTACCTACTTGGCCAGTGCAGAATACATATATACCTTGGATAATGACAGTGAATTATCATAAATCCAATCAGATGGTGAATCCACTTGTCATGGCATCTCCAGATGTGGTTTTTGTTGCTAGAATAAACCAACACCTCCTTTGGGACCCAGTGTGAAGCTATTTCCTGGCAAATATTTTTTTTCTCTATACCTGTTTGTAAATACCATCATAAACAGTTTTCTTGCTGCTGGAAAGATCACCAATCCACCTTCACCGCTCTACCTGAGGATATAGCAACTCCTCATCCTTGTATCAGTCTAGTCTACAGAAATCTGGATTATCTTTCTCTTACATCATACATCTCACTGGATCATTACATTAATGACATAATGCTGATTGAAACTATTGTGTAAAATATAGCAACCAGTCAAGACACATTGGCAAGATACTTGTGTACCTGAGGGAGGAATATAAATTCTACAAAAACTCAAGGTTCTGCCACCTTAGTAAGATTTCTAAAGGTCCAATGAAGGAGAGATGGCCAAAGTCATGGATCCACATTGATTCACTGGTATACTTCAGAGGGTTCTTCTTTTGTCTGATCAAATTTATAAATTTCTTCCTCCAGAGAGCCTCCAATCAGGATCATCAAGATTAGGGGCCTTCTCCCAGGCAATGATTGCTTCACAGGGCTTACGTCTCACTTGAATTAACCCCTTTCCTATACCATATGGTGAGTGTCTCCCCTCTAACCATAAGGATGCACTAGTGTATATGCATATACAAAAATTAACTCAAAATAGATCTAAGATCCAAAAGCTGAAACAGTAGATTACATAGAAGAAAACATAGGTAGTAAACTTATGGACTTTGGACTTGGAGAGAATTTTATTAATTTGACCCCAAATGCAAGGGATGTAAAGACAAAAATAAATCAATGGGACTCTATCACACTATAAAGCTTTGTTAACCACAAAAGAAACTGCCAACAAAACAAAAAGGCAACCAACCCAGCCAGTGTTGTTCAGTGGTTGAACGTCAACCCATGAATCAAGAGGTCACTGGTTTGATTCCTGGTCAGGGCACATGCCGAGGCTGTGGGCTTGATCCCCAGTAGGGGGTGTGCAGGAGACAGCCAAGGGGTTAAGGCTACTTTTTCATTACTAACATTAGCAATTTGTGTCTTCTCTTTTTCTCAGTTAACCTAGTTAGAGGTTTAACAATTTTATTGACTTTCAGAAAACCAGCTTTTGGTTTTATTAATTTTCTTGATAGGTTTTGTTTTCAATTTCACTGATTTCCACTTTGATCCTTATTATTTTTGTTTTCATTAATTTGTTCTTGTTCCCTAAGATGGAAGTTTAGACTATTTATATAATCTATAATCACTAGGTTGTATCTTAGATTATTTGTGTAACTTAATGATGTACTTGAGTATACCACCTTTACATTATCCATCCCTGTTCTAGCTCTACTCTGTTCCTATTCTAGTCTCAACCCTCCTACTCATATAATCAAAAGTTTCTAAGGGCCCAGTATCTCTCAGACCCCTGGATTTACAGCCCAACTTATATCCCTGAGTGTCATCTAGTCTGTCTTTGGCTTCTCTCCTGTACCCTATCTTGGAGGGCAGCTGATTACAGAGGGTTTGGACAAAATTTAGGCTGAAGGCCAGAGTAATAATACATGTGCAGTCAAGGCACCCCATGGCTAGAGATGAACTGAATGAGAAAAGAAAGGGGTAATAAGACTAGGACCTAAACCTCCCAATACATGAAATACATTTTATTTACTATTTTGTTATATTTATTTATAATATTAAGTGGTTGACATTAGCTTTTCAGTCCCCCTTTTAAAATATTGCTTCAGAGGAGATCCAAGATGGCGGCATAGGTAAAACACCTGTCTTGCTGTCATACACAACAATTTTAAAACTACAACTTAACGAAAACACAAACACCTTCCAGAATCACCAGAAAGCTGGCCGAGTGAAAATTCCACAAATAAAAGTGAAGATAAGACACTGTGACTTGGAGAAGCAGCTGAGGACAGTGTTGAAAATATGCACAGAGAGAGGTTTGGAGTGCACGCGCTAGCGGATAGGGCGGGTGGCTGAAAACCGGCCAGTTTTCTCGAATGGGGAGACAAAGACATCCCACTGGACTGATTCTCCAGCTCTGGGCGAAGTCCAGGGAACCCACTACCATACGGGGTAAAAACTGGAGGGCACGCCAAAGCTCGGGTGCTGCAGGGGTCTGCTGGCTTGTAGAGAGGGCAAGTTTGTACGGATTTCACGTGACCTTAGGAACAGCGCAGCTGCATGACCCGGACCGCGTAGAGAGCGCTCTCGACTTGCTCTCTCATTCCGGAAACCATAAGACTGCTTTGTTTTACGACCTGAGTGTGAAGACTCATTTGGGAAGAGTCTGAATTCCCCGGCAGCCAGTGGAGCTCGGCAGCGGCTGCCAGAGGTGCTGGCAGCCATTGCCCCCGGCACAGAGTCCCTGGGGCCACATAGGGCGGAGCTAATGCAGTCTGCTTGGCCCGGAGACTCCGCCCATCCAACCTGAGCACAGCTGAACTTCACAGACAATTGGCCTGGGGGTCAACCCTCCAAGTGCTAACAACGATTAACCTGAGCTTAACTTCAGCAAGACTGTGCAACCCATATCCACCTCAGGTAACTGGGGAGGCCGAACCACTGTCCCTTGACCAACTCAGGGAAGCAGCCACCATGCAGAGACATGGAAAGAAATCAGATTTGAAAGAAATGCAGGGAAAAAAAACGACTGGACATGTAATTCAAAACCACGGTTATAGGGCTTATCAAGAGGCTCCTAGAAAAGGTCGAGACCTATGAGGAAATAAGCAAGACCAGCAAGGAAATGAACGAGACCCTCAAGGATATGAACGAGACCTGCAATGAAATGATCAAGACCAGCGTAGAAATGAATGAGTCCTACAAAGAAATGAGACCCTCAAGGATATGAAGGAGACTCTCAAGGATATGAAAAAGGACCAACCAGAAATTAAGCATACACTGACTGAAATAAAAAATATTATACAAAGACCTAGAGCACCCCAAGAACCAAGTTAAAGATTTGAAATACAAAGAGGTAAAATCCACTTAGCTGAAAAAGCAAGAAACCAAAAGAATCCAAAAAATTGAAGATAGTGTAAGGGGCCTCTGGGACAACCTCAAGCATAACAACATCCAAATTATAGGGGTGCCAGAAAAAGAGAGAGAGCAAGACAATGAAAACCTATTTGAAGAAATAGTGACCGAAAACTTCCCACACCTAGCGAAAGAAATAGACTTAGGAGTCCAAGAAGCACACTGAACCCCAATATATAGGAACCCTAAGAGGACCACACCAAGGCACATCATAATTAAAATGCCAAGAGCAAAAGACAAAGAGAGAATATTAAAAGCAGCAAGAGAAAAACAGTTAGTTACCTATAAGGGAGCACCTATATGATTGTCAGTGGATTTCTCAACAGAAACGATGCAGGCCAGATGGGAGTGGCAAGAAATATTCAAAGTGATGAATAGCAAGAATCTACAACCAAGATTACTCTATCCAGCAAAGCTATCATGCAGAATTGAAGGTCAGATAAAGTGCTTCGCAGATAAGAAAAAGCTAAAGGAGTTCATCACCACCAAACCAATATTATATGAAATGCTGAAAGATATTCTTTAAGAAGAAGAAGAAGAAAAAGATAAAAGTGTAAATTATGAACAACAAATACACATCTATCAACAAATGAATCTAAAAATCAAGTGAATTAATAAGCTGATGAACAGGATAAACTGGTGAATGTAACAGAATCCTGGACATAGAGAGAGAATGGACTGATAATTCTTGGGGAGAAAAGGGGTGTGGGAAGTGCAGCAAGAGACTGGACAAAAATCATGCAACTGTGGAAGAGGACAGTGGAGGAGGGTGAGGGTGGAGGGTGGGATGGAAACCAGGTGGAGGGGAGCTATAGGGGGGAAAAAAGGGAACAATGTAATTAATAAATTGAACAATAAAGATATTTTTTTAAAGAAAAATAAATAAATAAATAAATAAATAAATAAATAAATAAAATATTGCTTCAGGCCCTACACACATGGGGAATGTACATGATGTAACTACTACTAAACTAGAAATGCCTATTTCCTATTCACAATTATATTAAGTTCCATTATGCATTTTGAAACACATAGTTTTTATAACATACCACTTATACATACATAAGTCTTGTGAACTCAAAGTATGCTTCACATACACATTTAATGCTATTGCTCTGATTACTCAACTTATCCCTACTTTCTAAAAGCTTCATATTCAATGGTTGCTAGGATTTGGGTTGCAGAAGGGTATAATTAAAACAAGAGAACTTCTTGTGATAAAATCTTTATTCCTTTGTAAACCTGATGAAATACTGATTTCAGATTTCTTTTTTATTTTGTAATCTGACTATGCTGGTGATTATTCAAACTGATAAAATTTCATAGAATTACAAAAAATATATAGTTCATGGGGAAATCTGAATATGGTCTGTATCTGACATAGAAGTAGGGTGGCTTCAATTACTTGAGAATATAATATAGAAGAAGCTTGGTGAAAGGCACAGGAGATTTCTATATACTATTATTGCAACTTCTTGTGGTTCTTTTTCTTCATTTTGTTATGTCTTTTTTGTTTTGTCTTAAAGTTGAACATTGTACAATATAAATCTAAAAATTACAGTTTATGACATCAAAACAAAAACACAATTATTATTACTACATTATATCTAAACGAAATTTTCAAACTATATGCCTTCAAATTGACAGATTTTCCCCCAATATAAATTCTGACATAACCTACTTTGAATTTTTGCTAAAAACTTTTACAAAATCAATAAATCTGTAGGGTTTTATACCAGTAGTTACTTGACATTCAATTGTATGTTACTTCTTAACAGTACTGTCCTCCTTTTGTTGCAGTCTATTAGTTTGTCCCATATCATCACTTTGAAGTAAAATTAAGCTAGTTTGTGAATGAAGATGACTTTATTCAGAATATCAAGAGAACTTTCTTCACAGCGTTAACTCTCTTGAGTTGTAGTGGGTGCTGAATTGTGGCTCAACATTCCTAATATGTACTTCAATCATAAAATTTTCCTCCCATGTGTGTTCTCTGATGTACAATGAGGTTTGACTTCTGCGAGAAGTGTTTTCCACACATGTTACATTTATAGGGCTTCTCCCCTGTGTGTGATTTCTGATGTTTAGTAAGGTCTGATTTTCGGTAAAAAATTTTCCCACATTCATTACATTGACAAGCCTTCTCTCCTGTGTGAGTCCTGTGATGTACTGTGAGGGATGATTTGTGACAGAATGATTTTCCACATTCATTACATTTATAGGGTTTCTCCCCTGTGTGTTTTCTCTGATGTAAAATAAGTCCTGACTTCACACAGAAAGATTTTCCACACTCATTACATTTATAGGGCTTCTCATCTGTATGAGTTCTCTGGTGCACAATTAGAGCTGACTTATGACAGAAAGCCTTTCCACACACAGTACATTCATAGGGTTTCTCCCCTATGTGAATTCTCTGGTGCTGAGTCAGCTGTGATTTCTGGCAGAAGGTTTTCCTACATTCACTGCATTCATATGGCTTCTCCCCTGTATGTGTTCTATTATGTTTGGTTAGGTATGATTTATTGTAGAATATTTTTCCACATTCCTGACTTTCATAGGGTTTCTCTCCTGTATGAGTTCTATAATGTTGAGAGAGGGTGGACTTATAACTGAAGAATTTCCCACATTCAGCACATGCAAAAGGCTTATCCCCTGTGTGAGTTCTCTGATGTACTGTGAGGTCAGACTTCAAGCAGAAGGTTTTTCCACATTTGTAGCATTCATAAGGTTTCAACCCCGTATGAATTATCTGATGCCTGGTGAGTACAGACTTTTGGTAGAAAGCTTTGCCACATGTATTACATGCATAGGGTTTTTTCCCTATGTGAGTTCTCTGATGTTGTATAAGATGTGACTTCTGACAGAAAGATTTCCCACACTCAGGGCAATCAAAGGGTTTCTCACCTGTATGAGTTCACTGGTGCACTGTGAGATGTGAATTCATACAGAAGAACTTCCCACATTCATAGCACTCATAGGGTTTCAGACCTGTGTGTGTTCTCTGATGTTTAGTGAGATCTGACTTCTGGTAAAAAGTTTTCCCACATGCATTACATTGATAGGGTTTCTTCCCTGTATGTGTTCTCTGGTGTAATGTGAGGGCTGACTTGTGGCTGAAGGCTTTCTCACATTCATTGCATTCATAGGGTTTCTCCCCTGTGTGTGACCTCTGATGTTTAGTGAGGTTTGACTTCTCCCAAAACTTTTTTTCACATTCATTACATTGAAAGCTTTTCTGTCCTGCATGTATCCTCTGATGTCGAGTGAGGTGTGACTTCATCCAGAAATTTTTCCCACATTCGTTACATTCAAAGTGTTTCTCTCCTTTATGAGTTTTCTGAAATTGTGAGAGGTATAACTTCCTCCTGAAATTATTTCCATTTTCATTATAATCATAGTGTTTCATAAATGACCCATGAAACTTTAAAAGTGTAGAATTCACACATAAGGATTTCCCACAAACACTAAATTCATAGTAATTTTCCTTTAAGGGCATTATCTGATGTAATAAGAAAGACGGGTTCTCGCAGGATGTTCTTCCATATTCATTATATTCACAATCATTCTCATCTGTGATCTGTCTCTTGTGTATATTAAATATTGTCTTTTTAAAAAAGGTTTCTCTATAAGTGTTTAATTCATAATTTTGCTGCAAAGTTTGAACCTTCTCATGTTGAATAGGGTCTTCATTATGACTGAAAGTTTTCCCATTTTTAAAAAATTCACTTTTTTCTCTAGTATGAGTTTTCTTGTGTATAATATTGAATAGTAACTTTCCACAAGCATTAAATTCATCAGTCTTCTTTCCTAAATAGTTTTTCTTATTGATAATCAATCCTGAAATATAGTTTAATTTCATTCCACATGAGTCACACTCACAGAGTATTTTTCTGGAAGTAAAAAAATCTGTATCCAAGCTATACGGTTTTCGCATTACATTACTTCGTTCTTTAATCAGTGTTTTGTTATTCATGAACACAACTTTCCACATGTGGTGAAACTGGTTGTCTTGGCTCCTCTCTGTCATGTAATCAGGTTTCCAGATGTCTAGAAATAAGAGAAATTAATCTTACACATAAATATTAGCACATTTTTTATGAATGTGACCTATATTCAAATGCTTTATGTTGTAGCTGACTTTGATGTCTTGTCCAGTTTCCAGTGATGAAATTAATTGCAAGTACATATATTTTTCTAGTTTGGGGTATTCGGGTAAAGACAAACAAAACGAAAAAGCTTGGAATAGTGGAAGAAGGGAGAGGAAACTAGCTATTGGAACACATACATTTTTTCCCAGTGTCTAAGGAATAACAGCAACTGCTTAAACCTGAATCTTCCAGGTATCCTCCAAAAGAATGATAAGGATCTATATAAGGAGAGCAAAAAAATTACTTATAGTAACCCATGACTTTAGCATAACTAGAATATATAGAATACTACTAAGTGCAGTCACCAGTAAGGACATAAATATTCAAATATAAAAAATCTATGAAAAAAAGTTAGCTGGAGATTATGGCAACCACATGCAAAAGAAGAGACAGAATCTTATATAATAAAAGTGTAATATCCTAATCGACCAAATGGTGGAATGACCAGTTGCTATGATGCACACTGGCCACCAGGGCAGATGCTCAATGCAGAAGCTGCCCCTTGGTGATCAGTGCGCTCCCACAAGGGGAGTGCCTCTCAGCCAGAAGCCAGGCTCATGGCTGGCAAGCACAGTGGCAGTGGCAGGAGCCTCTCCCACCTCCGCTGCAGGTGAGCAGTAAAAAGCGAGAGTGTCCCGGATTTCAAGAGCCCCGGATTGCAAAAGGGATGTGTGACTGCTGGCTTAGGCCCAATCCCCAGGCCTAAGCTGGCAGACAGTCATCCCTGGAGGGTTTTCAGACTACTAAAGGGTACAGGCCAGGCTGCTAGAGGGTTTCTGGACTGCTAGAGGGTGCAGGCCAGATACCACCTGCACCTCCCTCCCCCTCAGTGCACAAATCTCGTGCCTTGGATCTCTAGTTTAAACATAATTAAGTACAAATAAAATTACTCCCAGGAAGAAAAAGTCCCGGCTGTTGGTGGGAAAATGCTAAAATGATGTTTCAGTTCTGAGGGATAAGCTCAGACTATTGGGAAGTCCAAAAGAGGGAATTAAGGAGACAAGAGCTGAATAAAGTGAGGAACAAAACTATAAAACAACAAAATTATCTTAAAAAATAGGACTTAAATTGCAAGGAGCTTGTTATGGACAGAATTATGCCCCTCCAAATCCATATGTTGAAACTCTAATCCCAGATGTGATGGTATTTGAAGATAGGGTCTTTAGGCCCTATAATAATACAACATGTATTTAGGGTGTAATTAAGATTAAATAAGATCATAAGTGTGCAGCATTAATCCAATAGGAATGGTGTTCTTATTAGCACAAGAAGAAACAACAGAGCTTGCTTGCTCTCCACACATACAGAGAAAAGGCCATGTGAGGTCATAGAGAGAAGGTACCACTGCCTGCAGACCAAGGAGAGAGGCCTCACTACAAATCAAGCCTGCTAGTACCCTTATTTTGTACATCCAGGCTCGAGAATTGTCAAAGAATAAATTTCTGTTCTTAAGCCACCCAGTCTGAGGTTATTTTATTACAGAAGTCTAAACAGAAAAATAAGCAGATAAATAGAAAATCCAAAGAGAAAACAGATGTAACTGCAATTTTAATAAGTAATCATTGGGAAGAGAAAGGCATAAAGGCAGAAAAATGAACAAAATCAAAAGACAAAATAAAGAAGAAAACTGGATAGAAAAAAAGTTCTAGATAAAGGAAGCCGTCTGTATTTTTTTAATTTAAAATAAAATTGTATGTATGTATGTATGACTGCAATTCCTAAAAAGAGAAAACAAAACAATGGAATAATCTAAGAAAACTGTCCAAAAATAAAAGAAGACCTGATCCACATATTCAGAAGGACCAACATGAACCTGGAAAAGCTGAGTTGGAACAGTACTCTCTCAGGTATACCTTAATAAAACTACTACACCTTAAAAATTAAGAAACAGCCCTCTGAGCAAAAACACAAAGTTTAAACAACAAAAAAATGCAGGTTTGGCAAGAGACTCCTGTCACCAATAAACAAAACAAAGATCACTGGAGCAACATTTTCAAGAAAAAACAGTAAGAGGCAAGGATTTTATGTACAGCCACATTACCCTTTAAGCATCAAAGCCTCAGAAAAAGGCAAACCAGGTTAAGATATTCAAGAACTGAGGTAATACTGTAATCATGAAATTTTTTAGAAGAGAATAAACTTCAAGCAACCAAGATTTAATAGAAAGCACTGCCCCCCCCAAAAAAAATTGAGTACTGAATATATTTAATTGTAGATGTAGATCTAAGACCAAAATAAAAATTAGAACAGGATAGAAAATAATATGTGAGTGTTACATGTTCTATTGAAGCAAAAATAATGCAACTAAAAAAAGCTTTAGGAAGAGGAACTAAGAATAAGCTCAAAGACAGATAAATAAATAACAGCCTAAAAGTTGTTCTAAAATCTGAAAGTAAATTGAGGTTCAAGTAACAAAACAAGCAACTAAGACAAATGTAAAAGATATCAATATAAAAGTAACTATTGGAACAAAAACATCAGAATTTTCTAACTGTGTACCTCTAAAAAGAACAAAGAAAAAAACACAAAATAGAAAAATTCAGTAAATGTGATATACTCATTAAATATAACATGACAGAATTGAGACTAAACAAATGAGTCATATCAATAATTGTGAATGGGCTTAACTCATCAATTAAAAGGAAATAATTTTCACAGACAAAACTCAAATCTATGCCATAAAGGCTAAACAGACATAAAAAATGATTCAAAAAAGCTAAAAACAAAGGAATAAAACGTATTATTCCAGACAAATGAAAGCAGTCGTAAACTTGATGCCACGAAGAAAAAAGAAACACTTTAAAATGCTAAAATCCATAACTTTGAATTGATAAGTTATGAGAGTCTAATGACCAAGCAACATTCATGAAGCAGAACTCAGAAGCAAGAAAAAACAGACACACTAATAAGAGAAAAGACAGATCAAAGCAAAAAGTGATGGGTAGAAAAAACAACTGTAATAATACGTCATGTATTATTAATCTGTCATGTATTATTAATCTAATTTTAAATATCAAAACAAAATAAAAATACACAGTAGTTTCATGTCAAGTGCGTAGGAAATATTAACAAAAACTGACAGCAATAAACTAGGAATTAATAAGAAAGAATGAACTTCCCTCTGGGCCTACAAACAACTATCTAGTAATCAGCTCTCTGGTGATAAGGGAACACAAACCAAAACTGAAGAAGTTCTAAAATAAAATAAAACTACCTAGCAAAATATATGAAAGGCAGCTATGCTAACCACTATACCATCCATCACATGTTCAGGAATCAAAAGACTTCATTGTTAACATGGAAATCATTGCCAAAATGATGTAAAAATTGAATGCAATCCAAATTGATGTAAAAATTGAATACAATCCCCAATCAAATCTGAGCTGCCTTTCTGCAGAAACTAACAAACTGATCTAAATATTCATGTGAGGGAGTGTGGGGTTCTTCAGGCAATGCTGCATCCTGGGCCACCCAAAAGCAAGGGGCATGGGAAGCTGAGGACCGCTAGGGACATCTTGTTCTGCTCTCCCAACCTGTTGGGCCTTGGAACAGAGCAAGTGGGTCTCCTAAGATCTGAGCCAAGCCCTGCATGATGTCATTTTGTCTCCCACCTAATTGCGGGGTGGGGGTGGGACAGCAATGTCTGCCAGAGAAGCCATTACCAGGGAAACAGATAACTCCTGGAGAGGAAAAGTGATTCTTCCAGTCATAGTACTGAGGAGGCCAAAGCCGGAAAGACACCTGTCGTTCAAGCCTGTTTGAGTTCAGATTTGCCAGTGGACATTTCTTCTCAACATTCAGGGAAGCATAGATACCCTGGGCCCTCTGCCTGGTCTGAGAAAGGTGCAGAGGTAAGAGGCTGGAGGTGAGGAGGACCTCATTTGTCCCCCACCATCTGGAACCAGGTCTCAGCTGAGTTGAATTTCAGAGACCTGTCTTCCTATTCCCTTTGAGGAGTTCAGGGCAGCAGGGGTTGAAGGTGAGGGGAGAAAAGAGACTGATGTGTATTAAAACCATTCTGTTCCGGCAGCCCCTGGGGCCAAGGCAGGGATGTGGTCTACAGGATACTTATTTTATTGCCTTAGAGAGTAAGTGGCAGTATTGAACTTGAAGCCCAGTCTCTGGGCTTCAGGTCCCTTTCTTATACCTGTGCGCCTGATGTCTGAGCTCTGGGCTTTCCAGCAATAAGTTAGTAAGTAAGTAAATAAACATTCATGTGAAAATCCAAGGAATTGAAAATGATCAATATCTTGATAAAAAGATATAAAGTTGGAAGATCCAGATTTTCCAATTTCAAAATATGCTACAAATCTATAGTAATTAAAACAATGCAGGCCCCTGGACATAAAGCCAGCCCAATTGGTTAGAGTGTCATCCACATGCAAAGGTTGCAGGTGCCATCTATGAATCAACCAATGAATGCACTGATGTTTCTCTCCCTTCTTCTCTTTCTCTAAAATCAATAAGTAAAAATAAAAACTAAAAGAGACAATCCAGTGCTGGCATAAGTACAGATCTATGGAATGGAACTGAAAGTCCAAAAATAAATCCTAATAAATATGTTCAGTTCATTTTTTATAAGTATGTCAACACAATTCAATGGTGAAAATATAGCCTTTTCAACACATGGTGTTGAGGCAACTGGATGTCTACACACAACACAATGAAAATAAATCCCTTCCTCACACCATACACAAAATGTATCACAGATCTAAATGTAAGAACTATTTACTTTTTAAAATATAGGGATAAATTTTTGTGTCCTTGGGATAAGCACAGCCCTTTTAGATACAACACCAAAAACAAAAGTGACAAAAGAAATAATAGGTAAATTGTACTTCATGAAATAAATTTTGCTCCAAAGCATGAAGTCCAAATAATGAAATGACAACCCATAAGTGAGAGAAAACATCTGCAAATGATATATCTAATTAGGGATTGGTATACAGAATATGTAAAAAACTATTACAACTCAACAATAAAGATATAAATAAAATTCTGAAAAAGCAATCAGCCCATACTTGCTAAAATGACTTAATAGTCCAAGAAATGTGTCCTCTTTTAGGATTTTCTACTTAGACAAGCATGTTTCAATGAAAAAGAAGTTTAATTTCTTCCTTTGCCACTTGTTTACTTTTTATATTCTTGTCTATTGAATTACCTAAAATTCCATGTAGGATGTTAAAAAAGAGTGTTGAAACAGGACATCCTTGCCTTGCTCCTTATATTATGGAGAAAGCATCCAGTTTCTCTCCATTATATATGACATTAACAGGTTTTCTTAATAAATGTTTTTCATTAAGTTGAGGAAATGCCCCTCTATTCCTAGTTTGCTGAGTTTTTATCACATATGGGTGTTGGATTTAGTTAAATGCTTCTTCTGCATCAATCACTATGTTCATATTCTCTTTCTCTCTATGGCCTGTTGATGGGGTGGATTATGTTAAATGTTGCCCATGGTTTATAATTCTTTTCACACAATGTTGGATTTATTTCAGTTTTTGCATTTATGTTCCCCTTATGTCACCAACTGCTTTTGAGATTAGGAAAATAATAAACTTAAAGAACAAGAAAGACAGAATAACCTAAGGAATATATAAGAAAGCTAATAGAGCTAATATACAAATTCAGCAAAGTTTCAGGGGATAAAATCAATGCCCCAAAATTAGTTGTGTTTCTATATCCCTACAATGAACAATCTGAAAGAAAATTAAGAAAACAATACAATAAATAATAGCATCTTATTTAGCCTATGGTGTACTACACTGATTGGTTGTGTAAATATTAAACCAGCCTGCATATCTGGAATATATCCCACTTGGTCATGATATATATATACTTATACATGGCTAATTTCTATTTGCTAGTATTTTGTTAATGATTTTTGCTAGTAGATTTATGGGAGATAGAGACCTCTTGTTTATTATTTTTGTACTATCTATGATTTATGTATCAGAATAATAAACTTGTCAGGAAGTGTTCCATCACCTTCTGTTTTTCTGCAAGTCATTGTGTGAAATCATTGTTAATTCTTTAAATGTTTGGTAAAATTTCCAGTGATGATATTCCACATTTCTTTTCTCCTTTTCTATTGGAGCTTTTATTTAAAATTTCTTTAGTTCAAATTATCTATGACACCTTATATGACAAACTATGGGCAATTCATAGAAGGTGTCATAGATCATTTAAACTAAAGAAATTTTGGGCCATTACATAATTATGTATATTATCTTGATTAACTTTTGATAGTTTGGAGTTTCTAAAGAAGTGTTCCATTTCTTCTAAGTTTGTCAAATTATGGGCATAATTGTTGGCAGTAGTCACTTAATATCCTGTTAACAGATGGATAAATGATATCCTATTTCTTTCTTTTATAAATATATATTTATTGATTTTAGAGAGGAAGGGAGAATGAGAAAGAGATAGAAACATCAATGATGAGAGAAAATAATTGATTAGCTGCCTCTTGCATGCCCCCTACCGGGGATCCAGCCTGCAACCCAGGCATGTGCCCTTGGCCAGAATCAAATCCAGGAACCTTCAGTCCTTAGGCTGATGCTCGATCCACTGAACCAAACCAGCTAGGGCACCATTTATTTCTTGATATTGATCATTTGCCAATATTTGTCAACATTATTTTTGTCAATATTGCCAGAAGTTTATCAATTTTACTGTTTTTCTCCCCAAAGAACTAGATTTTTATTTCATTAGTTTTCTCTATTCTTTTCCTATTTCAACTTCACTGATTTCTGCTCTTAATTTTTTAATTTTCTTCCTTCTATTTGCTGTGGATTTACTTTTACTCTTTTCTAATTTCTTGGGGTAAAATTTTTTTCCATTTTTTTTAATTTTATTTACAATATAACTTATATTTAATAGTAGTACATATGTTTTCCTCCCCCCCAATATCCTCCCCCCAGCCTCCCCTAGCCCCCCCGCACATGTCCCCACCTGCCTCCCTCCCCACCCCAGAGTCTTTCATTCATTGGTTATGCTCATATGTATGCATACAAGTCTTTCGGTTGATCTCCCCCAGCATCTGCCTCCCCTCCACTCCAGCCTTCCCCCTGTAGCTTGACATTCTGTTCGAGGCCACCCTGCCTCTATATCAATCACTCTCTCTTGGGGTAAAATTTAATTATGGGTTTGAAACCTTTCATCTTATCATTAGTTGCATTTTAGTGCTATAAATTTTCCTATCAGAACTGCTTTAGCAGCCTCCCACATATATTAATAGTAGGGGCCCAGTGCACCAATTTGTACACCTTGAAAAGAACTGTGGGCCATTAGGCTGCAGTGGGCACTGAGGTAGGTCTTGGCCCATCCCACTGCAGCTCCCAGTGCTACTCCCACACAATAATGGTGCCAGCCCCTCAGACGGTGTGGAGCAATTGGGGCAGGCACCATCAGAAGGTGTGAGCAGGGGAAGGTGAAGAAGCCCTCAGGGGCAATTGGGGCTGGCAGCTGATGACACTTACTAATGACACTGAAAGATTGGAACCAGCACCAGGTGCCAGCAAGCAGGTGTGATTGGAGGCTCTGGTGCCGGCATTGGGTGAGAGCAGGGTCGTCACCAGCAGCAGGTGCAAGAGGCAGCTGCCAGTCCCAATCACCTCTCAGGAGCAGGGGGAGGTGGTGATCGGAGATAGTGCCAGGCTCCAGCAGCAGGTGTGAGTGCTGGGAGGGACTGTGGCATATGGGCACAAAGAATTTTCAGTAACCACTAGAAGCTCGCCCTGATGACAGTGACCAGTGTCCCGCCTTGGTCTGGTGCCCCTGCTCACCTGCTCCACCATCCTGCCATGGTCAACACCCGCTATGTTCTGCACATGCCCCCTGGTGGTCAGCACACATCATAGAGACCAGTTGTTCTGTTGTTCCAGTTGTTCCACCATTCAGTCTATTTGCACATTAGCCTTTTATTATATAGGATGGTGTGTTCTCATTCAGTATTGTGCATTTTTAATATTTCTTTTGAGCCCAAGCCAGTTTTCTCAGTGGTTAGAGCACTAGCCCTCAGACTAAAGATTCTCAGGTTTGATTCCAGTCAAGGACATGTACCTCAGGTTCAGGCTCCATCCTGCCCCAGTTGAGGTGCATGCAGGAGGCAATCAATTGATGTATCCCTCTCAGATTGATGTTCCTCTCTATTTCTCCCTCCTCATTTCCACACTCTCTAAAAATCACTGGAAAAAATATTCTCAGGTGAGGACACACACAGAGAGAAAAGGAGAGAGAGAGACAGAGACAGAGAGACTGAGACAGAGGGGGGGAGGAAGCCTTCTTTATTGAGCCACGCGTTATTTATAAATATCTTGTTTAATTTCCAAATATTTATTTTTCTCTTTCCTTTCTGTTACTGATTCTTAGTTGGATTTCATTATGATCAGAGAACATAACTTACTCAGCAGAATTTCAATTCTTTTAAATTTATTGAAGTTTATGCCTCTAAATGTTTTATCTTTCTAAATGTTTCACAGGCACTTGATAAGAATGTCTTTTCTGATGTTGTTGGACAGTGTTCTACCAATTAAGTTTTGATAGTTTGGGGTTTCTAAAGAATTGTCCCATTTTTTTCTACCCCCTGGTGGTCCTGTTCAGTTTTTCTGTGTCTACTGTTGACTTAATGTCTAGAAATTCTACCAACTTTTATCCACTTCAAGTGTAATGTAAAACTTTAATTCAACTAAAAATCCTTTTCCTTCTACTTAAAATATAATTTTATTAAGTTCCTCAAATCATATTATTATATTATTAACTTTGTTCAAATGACCTCAGAAACTTCTCAGAAGGAAACTGTCACATTTATCCTACTTTTGCCACTTCCAATGTTCTTTTTTTCCCTGAAGTTACAAGCTTTCTTGTGTTATTCCCTTTCTATTTGGAAACCGTCCTCTAGCCACTTCTTTAAAGGTAGGTTTGCTAACAATATTTTCTCTCTGGTTTTCTGATCCCCAGTTCTGGTCAAGTCTCAGGGAACCCAGACTCATATGGGGTGAAACTAAACTGCCAGAAGGAAGCACACTGAAACTAGGAAGCTACAGAGGCATGCACAAGCTCTTGGAGAGGGCTCATGGCTGGCTTTATCGTTCGGGATGAAAAAAAAAAAAAAAACCTGCCGGACTGCTTCGTTTTCTTGCTCTGGGTGAGTCTTTGGGTATCCAGACTCATTTGGATAGAAACTAGAGTGTCCGGCAGCAGGAAGAGCTCCAGGCAGCTTTCTCTCAGAGGTGCGTGCAGCTGTTGCCATGGGGCATGGAGACTAGAGAGCAATTTAGAGTGGAACTGACGGGAAACCAAGGCTGATGGGAAACTGAGACTGACGGCTCAGCCCAGAGTCTCCACCCCATCCAAGCTGAGCACAGAGTCTCTCCCAGTGTAAACACAGCTGATTCTCACAGCCAACTGGCCTGGAGGTCAAACTCTCCCAGCGATACCAACAACAATCTAGGCTTAACTACAACAAGACTATGCAGCCCATAAAGGACTGCACCAAGAGTATCCACTTCAGGTAACTGAGGAGGCTGAGCCACTGTCCCCTAGTGGACACCTTCCACACAGAGCTACTTGACCCACTCAGGGAAATAGCCAAAATGCAAAGACAAGGAAACAAATCACATTTGAAAGAAATGGAAGGAAAAAAATGAATGGACATAGAGTTCAAAATCACGATTATAAGATTTTTCAAGAGGTTCCTAGAAAAGGCTGATAAATTTAACGAGACCCTCAAGGATATGAACAAGACATTGGAGGATATGAGCGAGACTCCTGAGGATATGAAAAATGACCAACTAGAAATTAAACATACACTGACTGAAATAAAAAATATTAGACAGATACATAAAAAGCAGACTAGAGGACCACAAGAATGAAGTCAAAGATTTTAAATACAAAGAAGCAAAAATCACTCAGCCAAAAAAGCAAGAAGCATAAAGAATCCAAAAAATTAAAGATAATGTAAAGAGCCTCTGGGACAACCTCAAGCATACCAACATCCGAATTATGGGGGATGCCAGAAAAAGAGAGAGAGGAAGATACTGAATAGCTATTTGAAGAAATAGTGACCAAAAACTTCCCCCACTTGGTGAAAGAAATAGACTTAAAAGTTCAGGAAGCATACCGAACCCCAAACAAAAGGAATCCAAAGAGGACCACACCAAGACACATCATAATTAAAATGCCAAGAGCAAAAGATAAAGAGAGAATATTAAAAGCAGCAAGAGATAAACAGTTAGTTACCTACAAGGGAGCACCCATATAATTGTCAGCAGATTTCTCAACAGAAACTATGCAGGCCAGATGGGAATGGCAGGAAATATTCAAAGTTATGAATAACAAGAACCTACAACTAAGATTACTCTACCCAGCAAAGCTATCATTCAGAATTGAAGGTCAGATAAAGTGCTTCGCAGATAAGAAAAAGCTAAAGGAGTTCATCACCACCAAACCATTATTATATGAAATGCTGAAAGGTATTCTTTAAGAAGAGGAAGAAGAAGAAAAAAATAAAGATAAAAATTATGAACAACAAATACATATCTATCAACAAGTGAATCTAAAAATCAAGTGAATTAAAAATCTGATGAATATAATAGAATCAGGGGCATAGAAAGGGAATGGACTGACAATTCTTGGGGGCAAAGGGGTTTGGGAGATGCAGGAAGAAACTGGACAAAAATCGTACAACTATGGATGAGGACAGTGGAGGTGGGGTAAGGGCAGAGGGTGGTACCAGGGTAGTGGGGAGAGGGGAGTTATGGGGGGTGGGAGGAAGAGGAACATTGTAATAATCTGAACAATAAAAATTTATTAAATTTAAAAAAAATAAAATGACTGGCAGAAAGGTGGGGGGGATACAGACAGATTTATAATACCTTAATCAATAAAGAAAAAGAAAAATTATAAATAAATCACAAAGAGATACCACTGCATGCCCACAAGTGTGGCTTCAAAAATGAGAAAGACACTCCTCATGTTCACCAGAATGCAAGACAATTGCTGATGCAAAGGCAAATTTTTCAATCACTTCAAAAATTCACTTGGCAGTTTCTAAAACTTAAGAAATATGCACATCTAACCTAAGGTTGAGTTAATCCTACTACATACTTTTATCCAAGATAAGAGTTATGTCCACAAAAAGTATATGTACAAGAATTTTACTCATGCCCTAACCGGTTTGGTTCAGTGGCTAGAGCATCGGCCTGCAGACTCAAGGGTCCCAGGTTTGATTCTGGTCAAGGGTATGTACCTTGGTTGTGGGCACATCTCCAGTAGGGGGTGTGCAGGAGGCAGCTGATCAATGTTTCTCTCTCATCAATATTTATAACTCTCTCTCCCCCTCTCTTCCTCTCTGTAAAAGATCAATAAAATATAATTTTTAAAAGAATTTTACTCATAATAGCAAGACAGAAAAATGGCAACAACCCAGGTTTCCATCAGCAATGAAGTGGATAAACAAATGGGGATCTATCATACAATGAACAGTTATGCAGCTGGATCTCAGACACCACAGTGGCTAAAAGAAGACAGACAAAAAAGCACATCCTGGAAAATTCCATTTGTCTGACATTCAAAAGCAAATGCATGTAGGGTAATAGAAATCAGAACCATGAGCACACCTGGGAGGGAAGGAACTGCCTGGGGAGAGATATGAGGGGTCTTCTAGGATGATGAAAATAGTCCATATTTTTTATTTGACTGTTGGTCACAGGCATATAAATATATAAACAATCATTGAGCTATATACTCTAGATCCGTATGCTTTATTTTACATGTAAAATCTCAAAAATAAAAGATATTAATTAAAAAAAGAAAATTGGCACATAGCATGTACTTAAAAATTATTCGAGAGCCCTAGCCAGTTTTGCTCAGTGGATAGAGGGCCGGCCTGTGGTCTGAGGGGTCCCAGGTTCAATTCCGGCCAGGGGCACATGCCTGGGTTGCGGGCTCAATCCCCAGTTGGGGGCATGCAAGGGGCAGCTGATCAATGATTCTCTCTCATTATTGATGTTTCTCTCTCTCCTTCTCTGAAATATATATATATATATATATATATATATATATATATATATATATATATATATTATTTGAGAAAAAATGAGTGTATGAAAGAATGCCTGATAACAGCAGGAATGTAGGGCAGTTGAGGTAAGGTGAGCAACTGAAATTGTTCTGAAAAATATATCATAACTAAAGTAAACAGTGTAAAGATGGAAATGGGCAAAATTGAAGTAAAATTCAAAAAAGTAAATAAAAAATAAGAACATTTCTTTGTGAGAGTGATATCTGTATGTTTGATTTAAGAATCAGTATTCTCAGTCATTTCCAAGGATTAGGACCTCTAAAGAGGTATTTCTTGAAAAAATATTTCCAAGTTGTCAACCTCTGGATTAACCAAAGGAAAATAACAAACCCTTTTATATCCATCTGTACAGTACACACTAACTCACCTGGAAATCTCTGGCTTGGGTATTCTTCCTCCAATATCCACGGTTCCTCTCCTTGCTCCAATCTGAAGATCACCTCTGGTTTGGTAACACAATAGCCTGTTAAAGTGAAATAATTTAGGACTTGGACCAGAAAGCCTAGATGTCAGGGACCCTAAAAGAGGAGGAAGCAAGGAGCTGATTGATGGAGGTGTCACTGAACATTTTACTGGAGAAGTAAACACAAATATCTTCCTGGTGCCCACAGGTGGTCAATCAACATTGATTCCTGAGTTCTCATCTTAACTATCATTAAACTCTATAGATTATCCTATACTTCATGATTGGGAGGATTTTAAAATGCCATTCAGAATTACCTTACCCACTGAGACAAGATTTCTGTAGTTCTCCAGCATTACATCTCTGTACAGGGACCTCTGAGTGGGGTCCAGATGCTGCCACTCCTCCTGGGTGAAGTCCACAGTCACATCCTTAAATGACACTGATGCCTGGAATTGCTGATCAATGTGAAATGTTCAGAATTAGGTAACATGAAAAAAGATGTATGCAACTAATGCTTAACATGATTACTGTTCAGAGATGAGCAAAATGGTTTACATACCTGGGTTGTGTGTTTGATCTCCAGTCAGGGAGCAAAGGGAAGGCAACAGACAGATATTTCTCTTTCACATCTCTCTCTCTCTCTCTCTCTCTCTCTTTTACTCTTCCTCACTCTAAGCATGACCTCAAGTAAAGATTTTAAAAATAATGAAATCAGATCCTTTCATCACATCTCTTTTAAAGATTCCAGATGGATTGTGATACTAAATATTAAAACAAAGTTGGTATTTTTAGACAAAATATTGGACAATTTCATTAGACCCATGGGGTAAGAAAAATAAGAATAAAATAACTGAAGACACAAAAGGATGTATCACAATATAAAAGTTTCAGAAAGTATACCATTAAGTTAAAAGAAAAAAATCATACTGAGAAAAGGGAATTCTTACAAAACTCAGGAGAACACCTGAAAAGCCGTAAATTTATGAAAGTTTCACACCTTCAATGATCAAATACTAGAAAACTAAACAGTGAGGTTTTTCATATATTAGTGTAGAAATATTTTTTTATATCTGGAGAGGAAGGAGGAAAAGTAGTCTTTTAATATATCTAGAAAAATTAGAAATCCTCAAATTCTATAATTCAAAAATCTTATCTAATAAAAGAGTAATATGCAAATTGACCATACTTCTGATCAAGCCATGCCCACAGCCACACCCACCAGTCAATCAGGAGCAAATTATGCAAATAAACCCCAACCAAGATGGCTGTCTCCAGGAAGAGCAGGAGGGAGGCTTGGGTTTCCCTGGCAACAGAGGAAGCCAAGCTTTCTGCCTGCTGTTGCCGGCCTAGGCCTCCACTCAATGCTACAAAGTTTCAATTATAGAAGATATATCCCAACAGAAATGGCAGCAGCCACGGTGCTGGAGAGAGCAGAGGCTAGGGTTACCCGGGCAATGGAGCTTCTGCAGCTCTGGCAGGCCTAGATCTCCACTCCAGGCTACAATGTTTCAATTATAGAATGTAAATAACCCAAACAGAAATGGCTGTCGCCACAGAGCCAGCAGAAGGCATGGCTCCACTCCAGGCTACAAAGTTTTAATTGTAGAATATAAATTAATCCCAGATCCCAGGGCCTCCACCTGAGTTGCTGGGGGGCATGGCCAGCCTGCAAACCACCACAGGCCTCTCACCCAGGCCACCTCAAGCTCCAAGGGAACCCCCACCCTGATCTGGGGCATCCTTCAGGGAAAGCCATCTGAACCCCACCCATGCACCAGGCCTCTATCTTATCTAATAAAAGAGTAATATGCAGATTGACCATCACCTCAACACACAAGAGGGCTGTCCCCAGGTGGTCAAAGATCCTGCCCCCATGTGGACACAAGATGGCCATCACAAGATGGCCAGCAAGGGAGGGCAGTTGGGAGGGACCAGGCCTGAAAGGGAGGGCAGTTGGGGGCAATCAAGCCTGCAGGGGAGGCAGTTAGGGGTGACCAGGCCGGCAGAGGAGGGAAGTTGGGGGCAAACAGGCTGGCAGGGGAGTGGTTAGGGGGTGGTCAGGCTTGCAAGGAGAAGCAGATAGGGGTAATCAGGAAGACAGGCAGGCGAACAGTTGGGAGTCAGCAGTCCTGGATTGTGAGAAGTATGTCCGACTGCCAATTTAGGCCTGATCCGTTAAGGGGTCCCAGAATGGAGAGGGTACAGGCTGGGCTGAGGAACAACCCCCCCAACCTCATGCACGAATTTCATGCACTGGGCCTCTAGTATTAATCATAAGACCCTAGAGCAGTGATTCTCAAACACAGCAGGTGTCAGCATCCCATGTATGCCTTATTAAAACATGACTGCTGGGTCTCGTCCTAGAATTTCTCTTCCATGAGGCTTGGAATGTGGCATAAGAATCTGCATTTCAAACAAGTTTTCAGATTATGCTGCTGCTTTTGGTCAAAGAACCTCACTTAAGAAGCAAGCTCTAGAGTCTAGAGATACATATGCGTTTGTGAAGAGAGAACGAAAAGGATGTTCACAGCAACATTATTTATATTACTGAAAAATAGAAATTACTTAAGTGTCTACTAATAAAATAGAGTATCTAGAATATAGTGTTGCCATACAATGAGTTGGGGGAAAATGTGCATCATATATCCATTAAGATAATTATATATTTTAAAGCACTCAAAACAATAAACTCTATTGTTCAACTATCTACATATTTTTTCAATGAGATATAGAGATAAAATGAAAAGACTAATGAACAAGGATGAAAACTTAGAACTAAAGGAGGGACACGGTGAGGAAGACTCCAAAAGAGGGCCATCAGCAGAGCTATAGGAGAAGCAGACAAAGAAGACTTCCCAGGAGAAAGTAGTCAGTAGGGTAATGTAGCTGTTGTTCAAGATAGAAAACTGCAATTAAGTCACTGGTGACCTTTACCTGGGTAGGTTCTAAAAAGTGGAGGGGAAGAGCCAAGGCAGAATGCTCTGGGATAAAATTTGACTATGAATCCCAGAAACATTTACTAGAGAACTTAACTTTTAACCATTTGCTGCACGCCTTTATACACAGCCCAGCTAAGATAAAATCGTTATGGAGAGTTTTCACAACAGGCATGCAGGCCATTCATTCCTCTAAGCATACTAGGTTTTATTCTAGGAACAAATAAGACCATCATAAAACTGACTGCTTGAAGCACCTTTTGGACCCTTTTGCTTCCAGTGAGGAACAGTCTCAGACACTCATTGGGTCTTGAACAGAACATATCTGTATCCAAGTGCCTCCTTTTCTACCATGGTTATCAGAAACATCAGAGACATATTTGCAAGTCAACCTGAAAACTTAATATATATTAACAATCTGTATAAATCTACAGGCCATTGGTGGGGGAATCTGTTACTTTATCTTTTCAGTGAAGTTTGACTTTTATCTATTATTAATTTCCTATCTTAACATATGGACTCCTGGAAATCACACAAAGTCTACTGTAAAATAAATTGGAGACAAACAAACAACTTACCTGGAATTTGTTCATCTTCTGGTGTTCTCGCAAAAGTGTAGGCAACTCTGAAGACATGCTTGGTTACAAGAATGGAGTCATGAAAGATCTGGCTTGCCTGGCAGCTCCTGACTTCTCCTACCCTGGGAAGCACACTCCCCAGTAAGCAGGAGAAATGCCAATATCCCTTTGACCTGCAGACGGTAGAGGGAAATGGTGAAAGACAACCTATTTGATTCTAATACAATCATACTAGTGACCCGGTGCATGGATTAATGCACAATGAAAGGAAATTAATTAGAAGGTGGCTGGGAGGGCAAGACTGGGTGAGATAGGTCTGACACATCCTAGAGCCAACCTCCCCGTGGTCCGTCCCTTCCCTCCCGGGCATTTGTGGAGCAGGGTTCCTCCAGCAGGTGGGGTCCCTCAGCCGGGTCTGTTGGGACCCAGCCAAAACTGGCTCTCTGACATCCACTGAGGGGTCCTGAAGTGCAAGAGGGCACTCTGCAAAATTTCTTGTCTTACAGGGTGTGGAATGCACATGCAAGTGTGCAGTAAACCAGATTCAGGGCCACAGTGCCCCAGCAACAACATAACCCCTGGCTGAAGGTAGAATTGTGCAGGCCCGTGAGGAATCGAGCTGCCTCCTCTCTGTTTTAGGGTGCATCACCCAAGAACCACCACTGCCAAGTCACTGAGCTCAACAGTTGCTGCTTTTAGCTTCTGCCTCCCTGGTGGTCAATGTGTATCATTGTGAGTGGTTGGACAGTCAGACACTTAGCATATTAGCCTTTTATATATATAGACTAGACACCCAATGCATGAAGATTCGTGCAGAATGGGCCTTCCTTACCCTGTCTGCTAGCACAGCCTTTGCTCTGGCCCAGAGCCACCTTTCTGCCTTTGCTCCGCCCAGAGCTGCCTTTCCTCCCTTCCCACACTGCCCAGAGGCCTGGAGTAGCTGAGGTAGTGAAAAATGCCTGTGTCATTGCCATGGTGACAATGCAAGCATCCCACCCCGGCTGCTGGGCACATGTGTATGCAAATTAACCTGCCATCTTTGTTGGATTAATTTGCATACTCACTCTTGATTGGCTGATGGGCATCACAAAGGTGCAGTTGATTTGTATCTTTCTCTTTTATTAGTGTGGATAGCTTGGGGCCTAAAATGTTTAGTGGGTTAATATAAATATTTGCTTCTTATGGATATTTTTATAGTTTAAGTCTCCCTTGGTGTTCACAAAAAATTTAAATGACAAACCTGATTAAAACAAACACTACAACTAATGAAGGAATATTAACCCTTCACCAAACCTGTTGTGAAGAACACTGAGGGATAAGCTGTTTATCAATGTCCCTACTACCATTACTAAATCCTCTAGTTAGGCCGAGACTGGTTTGGCTCAGTAGATAGAGTGTCGGACTGTGGACTGAAGGGTCCCGGGTTCGATTCCGGTCAAGGGCATGTACCTTGGCTGCAAGCACATCCCCAGTAGGGGGCATGCAAGAGGCAGCTGATCAATGTTTCTTACTTTCTATCCCTCTCCCTTCCGCTCCGCAAAAAAAAAAAAAAAAAAAAAAAAAATCAATAAAATATATATTTTTTAAATTAAAATAAATAAATAAATTATCTAGTTAGTGACTCCTAAGAAGGCTATAAAAAGCAGTGCTTTAAGAAAAGGTCTATGTTTTAATTTATCTTTGTTGTCATTTCTCAAAAGGATCTTTTATACAAAACTTCGTTCACTTGTGTGGAAAAGTAGACAGTAAGTACTAGCTTAGGAGTCAGGAGCTCTGGCTTTTAGTCTCCACCACCCACAAAGCTGTCTTCCAGAATGAGTCACTAACCTTAGGAAGAAAAACGAGGCACAAAGAGCTAATCCTTGAAACTTCTTCCTGAATGCTAGTGCAAGCCAGGGTAGAGCCCCAGCATCTACCAGGACGCAGGCATGGGCAGACTGGCAAGCACTGCAGATCCAGAAAAGGTACCTGGGGACCCAGGAAACTATCCATCTGGAGAGGAATAACGGAGTTGGCCTGGAGCCTTTCACCCCAGACCCAGGTCCCCAAGAAATACGTCACGCACGCACACACCCTCCTCCCGCAACAACGCGCCCTCCCCATGGACCAGATGCACCCCTCATGCCCTCCCGTGGCCGAAGAACTATCCTCCCAGCCCCCTCTGGCGGCTCCGAGCAGAGGTGGGTCATGGGGGGAAGCGGGGGAGGAGGAGGGTGTCCAGTTCTAAGTCCGATAGAGATGCCCGCCCCGCCGCCCCAGGAGCCACGGAGCTCCTCCCAGATGCTGCGTGAGCCCCTTCGTTCTTACTCAAGCCTCACCCTCACCCGCAGCTCCCTCCTCAGGTGACATTGGCCCTGGAGATCGCATAGACTTGGGGACCCCAGTACTGCCTTCTAAGGGAGGCCAGAGACAAACAGAAAAAGCTAAAGGCCAAGGTGCAGAGGGAGAAGGCAGTCCTAGGCATGCGCAGAAGACCCGCAAGCTGAGCCCTGACGGCCTTTCCCTCCAGTCCGAGCTGCCAGCCTTTCGGGATTGGCGGGAGGTTCGAGCTCAGCTTGGGAAGTTTGGGGAGGTCTGAGATAGCTCCCTGGTTCCATCACGGGCTCCCCAAAAGTTATGGATAACAGCTGAGTTCTTTGTGCAGCTAGTGTGCAATTCGGACACAAAGCTATCAAGGAGAGGCAACCTACATGTCAATTTCACTTTTTCAAATACTAGGCGATAGATCCCAGCAAAACAGTAGAAGAATCAAATCTAACCCCATCACCGATTGCAGGGCGCGGGTGTGTGTGTGTGTGTGTGTGTGTGTGTGTGTGTGTGTGTGTGTGTTTTGGGGGGACGGGGGCCCAACAAGAAAGCTAGTCTATCAAAATCATGTAAGCAATAAACAAAAATTGCAGATAAGTCAAGAAAGAGACACAATCCAAAAGAAAATAAACATCTTTATTCATTTCTATAAATACTAGAGGCCCCAAGGGGCTTGTCCCCGCCGGCCCTGTATTGGCCTCTGCCTTGGCTGCTGCTGCTTTATCTAGCTTATTTGGTCTAATTATCATATTACGCTTTTATTATTATAGATTTTCTTTTGTCTGTGACAAAGTTACTTGACAAATAGAGATATACCCTTTCATAGATCAATATTCTCTGACAAGATTACAATAATAACCTCAACAAGTTTTTGAATGTACTTTTTTCTCTTTGATTTTTAATATATTGTGTACTATACAAAAGTATTCTTGTCCAAACGCGTCAGCCTGTGAACTCTAGGGTCCCGGCTTCGATTCTGGTCAAGGGCATGTACCTCCGTTGTAGGCACATCCCCAGAAGGAGTGTGCAGGAGGCAGCTGATCAATGTTTCTCTCTCATCAATGTTTCTAACTTTCTATTCCTCTCCTTTCCTCTCTATAAAAATCAATAAAATATATTTTTAAAAATAGTATTCTTTATGTCATATCGAATAAATAAAAATCTAAATTAAAAGCCAGGGAATATTTTAAAAAGAAGAAAAATGCCTAAGAAATACCAATATGGATAAATTACTCTACTATTCAGAATAGTTTGGCATCTGCTTAATGGGAACACTATGGCCAAGATTGTTTTTAAAATTTTAAATGTACCAATTTGAAACAATGAAAGAAAGAATGGAGTATTCCAAACAGCAAGTCATTCCCAATAATTTGGAATAAAGGTCATATCCATAAATTATATGTGATAGAATTCATATGGGTTCGAGATTTGAAATGTTTAAACCACTAAGTTAAAAACAATAAATGAGACCGAAAAGTTATGACATCAAAAGATAGAAACCTGCCGAGACCTGTTTGGTTCAGTGGATAGAGCGTTGGACTGCGGACTGGAGGGTCCCGGGTTCAATTCCGGTCAAGGGCATGTACCTCGGCTGCGGGCACATCCCCAGTGGGGGGCGTGCAGGAGGCAGCTGATCGATGTTTCTCTCTCATCGATGTTTCTGACTTTCTTTCTTTCTTTCTTCCTTTCTTTCTTTCTTTCTTTCTTTCTTTTTTTTTTTTTGTAGTTTAAGGTTTGTACCTGCTACAAAACTTAATGTTCTGGAATAACTGGTGATGCAGCTATTGCTATTCAGATTACAACTAGGAACATACGAACGTGGACGCCTACAGTGAAGTAACATGCTGAAATGGAAAGATGAATAAGAAAATGCAAAGTTGATTGACGAGGTAGAGCGAACCGCCCTAGGTTTTGTATCACAGAGAACTGGTTGCGCATCCCAGATCCACAGCCTGCTCAGGGCACAGGTAGCGAACTTCCCTTAGTTTATGTTCTTATCCGTAAACAGAGAGAAAATCATTTGACAGGCCTTGAAGGACTTTTGTCAGCGAGAAGTTTGATCATAAACATAAACCATCGAGGCTAGTTTCTAACCCAGGAGGGTTCAGGAGATGGTCTGCTTCCTGTGTTCCAACCCACAGTGTGAAATAAGAATGAAGGGGAGGAAGTCTGGCAGGGAATATGTAAAATGAAAGCACTGCTGTTGGAGTGATGAATTGGTGCATGATTAATTCCCCTCCCAATTTTTTGCTAATGTCACATTATTATTTTTTTTTTACTTTTTTAATTTTTATTATTTTTTATCTTTATTGTTCTGTTTGTTAATTACATTGTTCCCTTTTTTTTTCACCCTATACTTCCCCTCCACCTGGTACCCATCCCACCCTCCACCCTCACCCCCCTCCACTGTCCTCTCCCATAGTTGCATGATTTTTGTCCAGTCTCTTGCTGCACTTCCCACACCCCCTTTTTCCCCAAGAGTTGTCAGTTCATTTCCTCTCTATGTCCGGGATTCTGTTACATTCACCAGTATATCCTGTTCATCAGCTTATTAATTCACTTGATTTTTAGATTCATTTGTTGATAGATGTGTATTTGTTGTTCCTAATTTACACTTTTATCTTTTTCTTCTTCATCTTCTTCAAGAATATCTTTCAGCATTTCATATAATATTGGTTTGGTGGTGATGAACTCCTTTAGTTTTTTCTTGTCTGCGAAGCACTTTATCTGACCTTCAATTCTGCATGATAGCTTTGCTGGATAGAGTAATCTTGGTTGTAGATTCTTGCTATTCATCACTTTGAATATTTCCTGCCATTCCCATCTGGCCTGCATAGTTTCTGTTGAGAAATCCGCTGACAATCGTATGGGTGCTCCCTTATAGGTAACCATCTGTTTTTCTCTTGCTGCTTTTAATATTCTCTCTTTATCTTTTGCTCTTGGCATTTTAATTATGATGTGCCTTGGTGTGGTCCTCTTAGGGTTCCTATATATTGGGGTTCAGTGTGCTTCTTGGACTCCTAAGTCAATTTCTTTCACCAGGTATGGGAAGTTTTCGGTCACTATTTCTTCAAATAGGTTTTCATTGTCTTGCTCTCTCTCTTTTTCTGTCACCCCTATAATTCAGATGTTGGTATGCTTGAGGTTGTCCCAGAGGCCCCTTACACTATCTTCAATTTTTTGGATTCTTTTGGTTTCTTGCTTTTTCAGCTGAGTGGATTTTACTTCTTTGTATTTCAAATCTTGAACTTGGTTCTTGGGGTGCTCCAGAGCACTTTTAGGTCTTTGTATAATATTTTTTTTATTTCAGCCAGTGTATGCTTAATTTCTGGTTGGTCTTTTTTCATATCCTTGAGAGTCTCCTTTATATCCTTGAGGGTCTCCTTCATTTCCTTGTAGGACTCATTCATTTCCTTTGTGATCTTGCTTAATTCCTTATAGGCCTCGACCTTTTGTTGGAGCCTCTTGAAAAACCCTATAACCGTGGTTTTGAATTCCATGTCCAGTCGTTTTTTTCCCTCCATTTCTTTCACATCTGATTTCTTTCCATGTCTCTGCATGGTGGCTGCTTCCCTGAGTTGGGCAATTAGCTTTGTGTGGTAGACTTCCTACTAGGGACAGTGGCTCAGCCTTCCCAGTTACCTGAGGTGGATATGGGCTGCACAGTCTTGCTGAAGTTAAGCTCAGGTTAATCGTTGTTAGCACTTGGAGGGTTGACCTCCAGGCCAATTGTCTGTGAAACTCAGCTGTGCTCAGGTTGGATGGGCGGAGTCTCTGGGCCAAGCAGAGTGCATTAGCTCCGCCCTATGCGGCCCCAGGGACTCTGTGCCGGGGGCAATGGCTGCCAGCACCTCTGAGAGACAAATGCTGCTGAGCTCCACCGGCTGCTGGGGAATTCAGACTCTCCCCAAATGAGTCTGCACGCCCAATGTCTCACCCAGGGTCGTAAAACAAAGCAGTCTGACGGTTTCCCAAATGAGATAGCAAGTTGCAGAGCGCTCTCTGCGCGGTCACGCAGCTGAGCTGTTCGAGCAAGCTGCCTTCTCCACAAGCTCAGAGACCCCTGCAGCACCCGAGCTTCGGCGTGCCCTCCCACTGTCCAGTTTTCACCCCGTATGATAGTGGGTTCCCTGGACTTCGCCCAAAGCTGGAGAATCAGCCCAGTGGGACGTCTTTGCCTCCCCGTTCGAGAAAACTGGCCAGTTTTCAGCCGCCCACCCTCTCCGCTGGCGCACGAATCTTTCAACGCTGTCCGCCGCCGCTCCTCCTAGTCACAGTGTCTTATTTTCACTTTTATTTGTGGAATTTTCACTAGGCCAGCTTTCTGGTGATTCTGGAAGGTGTTTGTTCTTTTGTTAAGTTGTAGTATTAAAATTGCTGAGTATGACGGCAAGATAGGTGTTTTACCTATGCCGCCATCTTGGTTCCTCCTCCGATGTTTCTGACTTTCTATCCCTCTCCCTTCCGCTCTGTAAAAAGAGTCAATAAAATATATATTTTTTAAAAAGATAGAAACCATAAATGTAATATCTGATACGTTATTATAGAAAAAATAACTTAATTCTAATTTTAAAATGTTAAAAGCAAGTAAACCAAAAAAATATATTTTTACTATTTGAAAGAAAATACATATTAATTAAATAAGGATATTTTTAAACCAATAGAAAAAAAACTTAAAATGGGCTATAGAACTGAGCAATAATAGCCCTGGCTGGATACTCAATCGTTTGGAGCATTGTCCCATACAACAAAAGGTTGTGAGTTCAATTCCAATCAGGACAATTATCTAGGTTGTGGGTTTCATTCTCCAGTTGGAGGCAATCTTGATGATTCTCATACAGATATTTCTCTCTCCCTTCCTCTCTCTCTAAAAGTCAATTTACAAAAAAAAAAAAAAAAATCCTTGGTGAGAATTTAAAAAAAAAGAACTGACCAGTAATAAAATTAAAAAGAAAATGTAAATGAATATTTTATTTAAAAGTAATTATGATAATTAAGATGCAAATGTTTAAATAAAAACATCTAAGGTATTTATTGAGATTAAAATGTTTAATTTACTTTTTTATTTATATACACCAAAGTTCACTCTATTTGATGCAGTTTTATATGTTTTGACAAATGCATAGATCTGTGTAACCGCCACCACAGTCAACAACAGAATTGATTTCATCACTGCCCAAATCATTTCTTTTATTCTACTCTTTTGAAGTCAAACTCTCTTACACTCTTAACCTCTGGCAGCCGCTATTTATTCTTCATGCCAATCAATTTTTCTTTTCTAGAAAGTCATGTATATAGCCCTAACTGGTTTGGATCAGTGGACTGAACATCAGCGTGTGAACTGAAGGGTCCAGGTTTGATTCCAGTCAAGGGCATGTATCTTGGTTGTGGGCACATCACCAATGTGGAGTGTGCAGGAGGCAGCTGGTTGATGTTTCTAACTCTCTCTCCCTCTCTCTCCCTCTCTGTTAAAAAAATCAATAATATATATATTTTTTAAAGTGCTCTGGACTCTTGAGTGTTTTCAAAAGAAAAAAGAAAGTCATGTATATGGAATCGAACAGTATTAATCTTATGAATCTTGTATTTTTTACTTAGCACAATATATTTAAGATTCATCTGTATTATTTCATGTACCAATAAACTTGGTTTTTTGTTTGTTTAATCCTCATTCAAGAAAGTGTTTATTGATTTTAGAGGGAGGAAAGGAGAGAGAGAAAGAACATGGATGTGAGAGAAATATCAATTGGTTGCCTCCCACATGTGCCTTAACCGGGGACCAAACCCACAACCTGGGTATGTGCCATGACTGAAATCAAACCTGCTCTCAATGCTCCAACCAGCTGAACCACACCAGCCAGGGCCCAATGAGTTTGTTTTTTTATTGCTGAGCCCTACTACATGGTATAAGTTTACCATATTTCATTGACCTAGTCCCCAGCTGATTGGAATTTAATTATTTCCCATTTGAGAAAATTATGAAAAGATAACCATTTTCAAATACAGGACTTGAAAAGATTCAAGACTAATATACAGTTATGGCACCTCTATTGTGAGTTTAATTCATGTAGAGGTACCTGTACTTCAAATGCAAAAGCAGCAATGCAAAATTATAAGAAATATAAAAATATATAGGAAACATATCATCACCTAAAAATAGCAATAATTCTCCAAATATCAAGTTTGAAGAATTTTGTGATGGAGCAGGTAAAGAACTCAAAATAGCTGTTTTGAAGAAACTCTAGGAGGTACGACAAAGCTCAGAAAGAAATCAGGGTGGGGGAAAAACATGAAAAAATTGAGTTATAGAAAAAATAACTTTTTATTAAAGAGATATAAATCATAAAATGTAACAAAACAAAAATCCTGGAACTGAATCATTTAATGAATGCAATTAAAATGCAATAGAAAGTTTCTACAGAAGAGTAAATCAAATGCAGGCAGCCCAGTTGGTGTTGCTCAGTGGTTGGTTGAGTGTCAACCATGAACCAGAAAGTCAAGGTTTAATTCCCAGTCACTGGTTTCGGGCTCCATCCCCAGTAGGAGGTGTGCAGGAGGCAGCCAATCAATGGATCTTTCATTATTGATGTTTCTATTTCTCTCTCCCTCTCCCTTCCTCTCTGAAATCAATAAAAATATATTAAAAAAACAAATGTAAGTGTAAGTGAGAAAAAAAGATAGAAATAAACCAATTAGAAGAAAAAAGAATAAAGCCTATGTGACCTATGCTACTCTATCAAATGTACAAATATGAAATAATTTGGGTTCCAAAAGGAAAAGAGAAGGAAAAGAGGAAGAAAGTATATTTTTAAAAACAATAATTGAGAACTTCCCAACCTGGGGAGAGATTTGGACATAAAAGATCAGGAACCCAGCCCCACTGGTGTGGCTCAAAGCACAACCCATGAACCCAGAGGTTACCTGGTTTGATTCCTGGTCAGGGCATATGCCCAGGTTGCTAGGGCTCTATCCCCAGTGGGGGCGTGCAGGAGGCAGCTAATCAATTATTCTCATCATTGATGTTTCTCTCTCTTCCTCTCCCTTCCTCTCTGAAATTAATAACAACAACAAAAATAATTTTAAAAAATCACAAAGCCAAAAGATCACTCCGTTTTCTTAATGCAGAAAGACCTTCCCCAAGAGACAGTATAATGAGACTGTCAAATATCAAACATAAAGAAAGAATGCAAAAAAACACCAGGGGATAAAAAGATTGTTACTTCCAAAGGAACCCCCATGAAGCTGTTGTTGGATTTCTGAGCAGAACCCCCATACATCCAGAGAAAGTGGAATAACACATTCAGAGTTCAAAGAAATAACATGCCAGATAAGAATACTCTATCCAGCAAAGTTATCCTTCAGATAGGCAGGAGAAATACTTTCCCAGATAAACAAAAGCCAATTTTATCACCACTGACATACCTTGCAAAGATTTTTAAGCTGAAAGGAAATGACATGAAATAGCAACGTGAAAACATGTAAAAATATACAACAATCTGGTAAAGAAAAGTATACAATCAGACTTAGAAACCTGAAATTCTGTAGTAGAATGGTATGTCAATTTATTAATAAATATGCAATATAATAAGAGGTAAAAAGTGGCATCAAAAGCATAAAAGGGTGGGGGGTTAATGGAGGGATGAGGACACATATGTAATACCTTAATCAATAAAGAAATTTAAAAAAAATAAAAGGGGGCAAGTAAAAGTGTAAAGCTGATGCTGTTGTAATAACCTGGTAATTATTTAATGGGAAAGAAGGGAAGGGAAGACTATATATAGGCATGCCATTTATACAACTTTGCCAAAAAGCTACATTTAACACCCTCCAAGTCTGTTCCCCATTCATTGATGTGGGAAAGGACTAGACAAGGCAATTTAGACTCGTGCCCAGTAAGATCTGATGATGTGGGAGGCTAATTGCATGTCAGTCACACCTGTAAACAAGTAATTGGCTAAGATGGGCGTGGCCACTGCAAGGGCACAAAAACCTAAATATTTAAACTTCTGAACAAAGAAGTGAGTTCTCTCTTGGGACTCTTGCTGCAGGGGCTGCGCTCTCCCGTGTGCATGGGTCACTGCCAGGTTGGGCTCCACAGGTGGACTAGTGGACTTAAGTCTGGCCTGAAGGCGGAACCGCACTGGCTGCAACATAGACGGGGAACTCGGGACACTGGCCTGTTTCTGACTCTGCTGCACTCCCAGCTGCCCCTCTTCCAGGACTGGCTTAAGCGGCAGGGGACTTTGGAACCTGAAAAATGTAACTTTACACAAAGAAATCCTTCTTCCACATTCCATCCTCCAGTGGGGGCTTCTGAAAATGTTTCTTTCAGCAGCACCCCAAGAACCTCACTGCCCCCAATGACAGGAGCGGTTCATCCACTGGCAGCAAAGCTTTTATAAGCAATCAAAGTTACTATCTTTAAGTGGGCTTTATTGTCTGTGAGATGGCTTATGTAAGCCTCATGTTACCCAAGATGTAAAAACCTAGAATAAATTTGCAAAAGAGAAAGAGGAAACAGAGTATACCACCACAGAAAATTACCAATTTACAAAGGTAAAAGAGACAGAGGTCAGAAAATGGAAAAACAAAACAACCAGAAAGTAATTAATATGATGGTTTTACTAAGTCCTTCATATCAATAATAACTCCAAGTGTAAATGGATTGAATTCACCAATCAAAATGCAGAGAGCAGTTGGATGAATAAATAACAAAAACCAACTATATGCTGCCTACAAGAGTCTCACATCAGCTTTAAGGACAAACAGACAGTAGTCTCAAGGATAGAAAAATAGATTTCATGCAAGTGGACATCAAAAGAAAACAGGAATTGCTATATTTATATAAAACAGAATAGACATTAAACCAAAAATAGTAACAAACACACAAGATTACATAATAGTAAAGGATGAATTCATCAAGAAGATATAATACTTGCAAATGTATATGGACCCAAAATCAGAGTCTCCAAACACATTAAGCCAATACTAAAAGATCTGAAGGGAGAATAGACAGCACAATAATAGTAGGGAAGTTCAGTACTCCACTTTCAGCAAGGATAAACCATTAAACAGAAAATCAAGAAGGAAAAGTTGGACTTGAAACAAACAGTCAGCCAAAAGGACTTACAGAACATTCCATTCTCCAGCAGTAGAACACACATTCTTCTCAAATGCTCATAGAACTTTCCCCAGAAGAGAGCAGGTGAGAGGACACAAAGCAAGTCAGCAAATTTGAGAAGACTGAAATCATGTCAAGTGTCTTTTTCTGAACACAAGGTATAAAAATAGAAATTAGCAAGAAAGCTGCAAAATCTAAAAACATGTTGAAAGTAAGCAATACATTTCTTTTTTTTGTATGTGAAATTATTTGGGTTACATTTTTGTTTGTTGGTTTATTTTATACAACATCTCATCTTCCCATGGGGTCCTCTGAAAATTCTTATTCCAGTGGTGCCCAAGGACCCATCTCCCACTAACAATTCTCCAATAAAACCTTAATTGTCATTTTGTTCCCTGAATCTCTTTGTGCTGGTAAATATTAACTATTCTATACCCACCATGTAAAAGGAGTGTGTGTATCTCCGTTTACTCTTGATTTAGTCTCAGAGGTTTCCCTTCCTTGCTTTCCTCTTCCTCCCTAATCTGCCACCAACAGGTTTCATGCAATTCTCCTCAGGTCTCTTCCTTTGATTTCGCTGTTTAAGATCAGCTGTAAAACTGCCATTCTCCAGAGCGTTTTCTCAACCCATTACGATTTTACTTCCTGGCAATTATCAGATTGATTCATCTAATCTCAAAAATTCTCTACAGGCCTGGATGTTTCTTACATCAACAATTGGAATGTTATATATTATCTCCATTGTCTGAAATTATAACTTTAACATATATTAAATTCTTATGTGTAATTAGATCTGTTTATGTTCTTTTTGGAAGCCAGCATCACACTTTTAAGTTATTTTTATAATAATACACGAATGTTTATTATTGACCTGGTTTCAAGTTCTTTATTTAACATTCCTGAAAGAATATGTATTATTCTTTAAGGTTATACATTTCCTGATAAGGTATAACATTATTTGTCAAGTAGAACAAAACCAAACTCTTCATCAAAACTTTTTATTGTGATTTTGATTGAAATTAAATTTTATAGAATTTTCTGTAAAGGTAAATACAAATATAAAGCAATAGAATTTCCCCTGGTGCAAAAGGGGAAAAGACCTTGGCTTCTCTCTTTTCTTAGAGCATTTCCTTCAGGAAATAGTAAATCTTTTCTTTGTTCTTTTCATATGTATTAAATCTTTTAAAAAGTGAATCAGCCTGATTATTTTTACAACCCAGGAAATCTCCTTCTAAAGGCCTTGAAGCTATGTTTTTGAAATGTACTTAGCACAGATAAGTATTCTACAAGTAGATTTAAAATGAACTATGTGTATGTAGCAAATGGAATGTCCTCTTGAATGCGATATATATATTAGAGGCCTGGTGCACAACATTCCTCAACGGGGGGGGGGGGGGGGAGAGGAAGGAGGGGGGAGCGGAGAGAAGTGGGGGGGGGGCGGTCCCTCAGCCCAGCCTGCACCCTCTCACAATCTGGGACCCCTTGGGGGATGTCTGACTGCTGGTCCAGGCCCGATCCCTGTGGCAATCGGACATCCTTCTCGCAATCTGAGATTGCTGGCTCCTAACCTTTTGCCAGCCTGCCTGCCTCATCACCTCTAATCACTTGCCTGTCTGCCTGTCTGATCACCCCTAACTGCTTGCCTGCCTGACCAACCCTAACCACTCTGCCTGTCTGCCTGATCACCCCTAACTGCCTCTGCCTCACCCCGGCCACTGCAGCTTCATCCAGAAGGATGTCCAGAATGATGTCTGGAAGGTCGTTTGGCTGTCCAGTCTAATTACCATATTATGCTTTTATTATTATAAATATATACCTGACTATATAAAAGTGTGATTTCTGTCTTTGCAAACTCATTAGCAGATGACCTGGGATGCCTATCACAGTTTCCTTTAATGCTTATTCAATAATAAAAACTTTTCTTCTTTTCTCCGTATGTGAAGAGGATATTTTGGGTTGACAAGAGACATTTAACTATTTCCCTAACACCTCTCATCTAGAAAACTGATGTGTGTGTGAGAGAGACGGGGGGTGGGGTGGGGGGGGTCTGTGCCCACACATACATTTACAGGGTGGGGCAAAAGTAGTTGTTTGTATGGAAAATAATGCAATAATTTATAAATAATAATACAAGAATAAACTATTTCCCGTAGTTACAACTGTAAGCCTACTGTTGCCCCATCCTGTACGTATATACACGCACACTCAAATGTATGTACATATTTCCTCTATATAAATTGTTTTAAAATTCATTTTATTATGAAAACTTATTTTTTGTAACTACTTTGAATGGAAACTCGTGTCTACTGATCACACAAGAGTAAACTGATGTCATAAAGTTACTGACCAGGAAATCAGCATATAGTTCTTAGTGAAATGACAGTCGAAATATTTTAGTATACCATTAGTATAAAGCTAGTAAAAATCTGATATGAGTGTGCACCTAATTAAGCGTTTTTTTCTCACTCTCTTTGTAAGTGATTTGTGTTTTTTAGCTTATACAAGTTTTCTTTATTACAAGTTTCCTGTACCATTTGAATAATTTTGAAAGCTAGCCGTCCTAAGATAAAGCCAGTTGCTGCAAGGTATTATTCTTGGAATGCGATGTACTCGGTTTCAAGTTCTTTAACCTATGAATATTCACTGTAGGTCCCCAGGCAGTTCTAACAGTCAGCACACGGCCACGGGCAGTTCTAACATTGATTGTACACTGTGGGCACTGCTAATGGGCAGCGCACGGGCAGTACTTTGGTGACCAGCCCGGTCTGCGGCTGCGGTTGTCAGCAGCTGTCAGTCAGTACAGGAAGGAGGCCCGGCCCCTAGAAATCCATCGCAGCTGCAAAGCTCAGGCCGCTGCAAGCCAAGCCTCCTGACGTCACATGAAAGGGAGTCGCCAGAGGCTTGGAGGCCGCGGGTCCCGGGTGGGCGTGGGCGCGGGCGTGGGCGGCTCCTGCGCACTCGGACCCTCGGCTCAGCGTCGCCATCTTCTGTGGCAGCCGCGACGGACTCCAGCTCCGGCCCGGCTGTCAGCAGGCTTCTGCGCAGCAGAGGGAGCCACCAGGTGCGTCCCAGGCCTGTCTGGAGGTCAAGGCCGGACGGGCCGGCGGACGCCTCTCCGCAGGGCGCGCGGGGCGCAGAGCCGGAGCCGCCCCTCTCCTGCGCGCAAACCTCCGAAGGGCGCCGTAGGGAGCCGGCGGGACGCGGGGAGGCCGGGGTCGCGGAGGAGCGGTGTGCGTGATGGGGATGCAGAGCCATCGCGGCCCAGCCCGCGGCACCGCGCGGGGGACCGAGCCCCAGCCCAGCGCCCGCGTCCACGCGCAAGTTCATCTCGGGATGATTGAGATGCGCCTCTATGAATTGATGGTACCAGCCTTCCGGGCTGATTTCTGTGTTACATAGGGTACAATACTTAGAGTGGGATGACTCGGTAACGACAGGCTGCTTTTGTTTTCACAGGGCGTGCTGTTCTTTCCATTGTTGGCTCATTTAGTCACCTTAATCCTCTTAACCATCCTTTCCATCCGTATCAATCCCCTCCATTTCAACAAATCCGAGGGGTAACGGTTCAGAGAGAGCCACTGTTTACCCAGCCTTGGCTAATGGGCTTTCCATTCTCTTGTTTTACTTTGTGGTTCATGCTGTTTCCCACACTAACATTTGCATTGAGCACAGCAGTTGTCCCAGCACATAATTAGCGTGTAGTGGATTAGGACAATCTAACCTATTTTGTAGTGTTTGATTTCCAGGACTTGTGGAGGCTTCCTCAGAATTCTTGTGCCAACATGTTGTAGCTGCTTTCTCCCACCTGTCCCTATTCTCACAAAAACGGTTAAACATGTACGTTGAAACCATAACTGAAGCTCTGACTTTTAAGTTTTATGGGAGAAGCTGCAAATCCTACTCCGTCAGGAGGGAAAGGGAGGCAGACATTGTTAACAAATGAAAATGCAGTCATCTATACTCCATATTATGGAAGTGATGTCATCTGCCTGCGATTGGCTGGTGCATCTGGCTCATGAAGCATCTCTGAGCACCAGGCCCACAGGAAGGGGTTCCTGCTGCACACGGGAAAGATGTCAGCATTGTGGCATCTGGTACCTTTTGCTGCAACACTAAGTGCCTCTTTGGGGATCAAATTGTTATTTTAGAAGTTAGATGTGTATCATTGTCAACACATTAGATGGCCATGTCAGGATTCATTACAGCCTAATTAAACTTTACCCCAGGCCCAGCCCAAGTTTGGCGGGGACAGTGAATTTCATGTACTGTCTGAATTTGTGGCACTGGGTCGACTTACAGAATTAGAACAGCACATGAAGGGATGTTCAAAATTATCTCTGTCTCCTTCATTTAAAGATAATAGCGTTGAAAATAAGGCAGTCACTAGGTTTGTTAATAGCAGAGCCTAGCGTGGACCAGAAGCCTCCAGGTCCGCTATAGTTAAGTCAACACAAGGTTCTTGGAGAAGTGATTTTTTTGAGAATCTGCAATTTAAGGAGAAGAAACATCTTATTTTTGAGACTCTTTGAAGTCTTTCTAAACTTGTGAGGTTTATAGTAGTAATAGAAAAAAATTGTTATGACCTGTAATTTAAACACTTTTCCATATCAAATATTTTCTCCATCATTTGTAATACCAACACAGGGGTCCATACTTTGGATATATATTATGCACCTCACTTAACTAATCTATTATTGGATGTTTATGTTTTCTTTTGTGGTATTTAGTAAATAGAGACATAATTTTCAAAACAGTCAATAGGAAAGAAATGTTTAAATTCACTCAAAAATGTCCCAAGGTTATCAAGATTTTTTTCAGAGTCACCAGTGGACAGATGGGTACACCTTTATCATAGCCCCTACTATTTCTTCTCATGGTTCCAAGGAATGTTTTCCAGAGGTTTACTTTTTACTAAACTGTTGTCTGGAAACTTCTAACAGGTGATTCCTGGAGCTGCAAGATCAAGTCTCATGACTTCTGTCTTACAACATTCCCTGTTCTGGCTGCATGGTTTCCATCCTTTCCCCAAAGCAGCCGAAAATGAACAAATTCCAGGTGAGTCATGTACTTAGCCCTTACTTTGTTTCACTAGTGTGTGTTCAATGAGTTTTGTGAAATAGGGTCCTTTTATTAAATTTTAAAAGTAAATAGTTAAAGATCACTGTTAGGGAAAATACTGTCTGACTAGCACAGCAGTTCTCAGTCTGCAGACCCTTGGGAGCCCCAAGACCTTTTCAAGGGATCTCTGAAGCCACATCCTATCTAATAAAAGAGTAACATGCAAACATGACCGTACCTTGGCTCCTGATTGGCTATGCTACCAGCCACAGCCAATCAGGAGTGGGGGACGGGCCCTCTCCCAATGCCTCCGTAGGGCCTGGGGAAGAGCACCATGGGCCTGGGGAGTGGACGCTGTGCTGGTGGCCCCGGCAAGACCGCGGTGCCAGTTCCCCAGGCCTTGCGGAGGCACGACGGGAAGGCCGGCCACCACCATGCTTTGCAGTGGGCGCCTGGGGCCCGAGATTGCGAAGGGCGCGAGCGCGTGGTCCCAGATCACTGGTGCGTGCACGAAGGGCGAGACCGGCTACTGCCACGCTTCACTGCGGGTGCCGGGGGGTCCCAGATCATGAAGGGCGTGTGCGGATGGAGGTCCCAGATCGCCATGGTGGAGGGGCCAAGGCAGAGGCTGTTAGGGGTGATCAGGACAGGAGGGGTGGGCAGTTGAGGGTGATCATGCTGATGGTGGGGGCCAGTTGGGGCAGAGCAGACCAGCAGAGGGAACCAGTTGCAGAGTGGTTAGCAAGCAGAGTGGTTAGGGGTGATCAAGCAGTCAGGCAGGTGAGCAGTTAGGAGCGGATTGCGAGGGGGTTGTCCAAGTGCCAGTTTAGGCCCAATCCCATAGGGATCTCAGATTGGAGAGGATGCAGACCGGACTGAGAGACAACCCCCACCCCCACCCCCCGTGTGCACAAATTTCACGCACTAGGCCACTAGTGTATTATGAAGATGCAAAATCCAGTTTACACTGTTGACCAGTGGTGAAGAGATTGCTACCTGGTTGGCACGAATTAAGACAGCGACACATTCCTCTGCAGTGTACTCACCTTTACTTATGGATATCTTAGATGAAATCATAAAAATTAGTTTTATTAAATTCTGACCCTTGGGTACACATCTTTTTAACATTCAGTGTGATGAAATAGGAGTTTCACATAAGATACTTTTGCTGCACCTGAATTATGATGATTGGTTGTCTTGAGGGGGGAAAAGCACTATGGGGCTGTTTTATTTGTGAGCTCCTCTAGCCACTTTTTTTCATGGAATTCTATTTTTCCTTGGAAGAGCAAATGGCAGGCAGACTGGTTATTCAGACGGGTATTTAACAAACATGTTCTCAAAAGTGAGTGACGTGAGCCTGTCACTGAAAATAACTGTCTCTATTTGTTCCCAATGTTAAATTTAAACTTTAAGTGAAAATGGAGAAATTTGGAAAAGTTGTATCCTTCACTATGAACTTGACAATTTCTAATACTTAAAGACTTTTCTGATGAGATTGGTGAGGATACTAACAAATGTGGTAGTATACACTTATATTATATACAGGATATTTTATATATATATATATATATATATATGCCTAATATGCAAATTGTTCCATCAGGCAGGTGCTTGACTGGGAGTTTGACCACTCGCTATGACATGTGCTGACCACTAGGGGACATGCGTGAAACATGGCAGGTGTTGGTCTCGAGTGCTGTGGTCCCACCCAGTGTTCGCAGTCATAGCAGGGATAGGGCTTCCACTCCCAGGTGCTGAGGGTGCAGGGTGGGGGCTGCCAGCAGGCCCCAATCACCCCTCAGGGCTTCTCCACCTCCCCCTGCTCATACCTGCTGCCCGCAGACTGGGGACTGGGGGCAGTGGTGGGAGGGGCCGAGAAGAGGCATGGAGGATAGGCCAAAACCCACCCCTGTACCCACTGTAGCCTTGCGACTCACAGTTCCTTTCAATGTGCACTAATTTGTGCACTGGGCTCCTAGTATAATAATGTATATTATATAATGATTGATTGTATCAATCAACATTTGATTGGTATTTCTGACTTTTGTGCTCAGAGGCAAACTCAAGCAGTTTAAGAGGACAGAGGGATACAGTGGAGTGAGGAACAGAGAGTAAGTGGGTTAGGGAATGCCCATTCTAAAAGTTAATAATCAAGCAAAGTTCTGAATTAAATGAAACAGGGAGCCAAGAAGAAATATGGCAGAAGAGCATTCTAGAGAGGAGCAACAGCAAGTACAAACACCCCAAGGCATGTTTCAGAAACAGTATTTGGGACATCAAAGCTAGAGAGAAGTGACTTAGGGGAAGCAAGATCAGAGGTAAAATCACAGAGGTAAAAGGAGTTAGAATATGTAGGAAGTTATGTTTGTAGAAAACATTGAGTTTTTATTTTACTTATTAGTTCGTTAAAAAATATTTAGCCTGACTGGCATAGCTCAGTGGTGGAGTGTCGCTGATCTATGAACCAGGAGTTCATGGTTCAATTCCTGGTCAGGGCACCTGCTCTGGGTTGCAGGCTTGATCACACTGGGGGTGTGCAAGAGGCAGCCAATCAATGATTCTTTCTCATCATTGATGTTTCTATCTTTCTTATTCCTTTCCTCTCTGAAATCAATTAAAAATATTTTTTAAAATATTACATTTCAGATTCTATGGAATATAAATAATTATCAGAGGAATTTGTACAGCCTTAAATAGTTCTATCAATAAAAAACAATGAAAATAATTAGCATTATGGCTCTAGCAATTATCAAACCATACAGACACTATTAGTATATGAGTTATCCTCCCCCTCTCTTCCAGTAGTTATTAATTTCCAATTACAAAGATGCATTATACTTCTTTCCCCCAGTGCTGCTACTTGAATATAAATGTTTATTACTTACATGTGTCTCTAAATTTTCTAACACTCCATCTTTCTGATGTGCCATTTGCTTCTTCTATTTTAGTTTTATTCTAAAGTACTAATCTCACATAACTATAGTGGTTACATCTATCTCTTCAGTGGCTCCCCATTATCTGTATTTGCATCTACAAAGCAAGAGAGTATGAGACAGTCCACATAGTGTGAAATAGCAAAATATTGATTCATATTTTTATTTTTTTAATTGCATATGCTTTAATTTTTTATTTTTTAGCTATGTTTTTATTGATTTCAGAGGGAGAGAGTTAGGAACATCAATGATGAGAAAGAATTATTGATCAGCTGCCTCTTGCATGACCCCTAATGGGGATGGAGCCCACAAACTGGGCATGGGCCCTTCACTGGAATCAAACCTGGGGCCCTTCAGTCCACAGGGCAAGGCTCTACCCACTGAGCAAAATCCGGTAGGGCAATACTTTTCTTTCCTATAAATACAAAAAACAGGAAACTTATCAATTTTAGTAAACAAACTAATAGATGTAAATATGTGATATATAAGATATTAAGTGGTTATACAAAATATATTTTAATGTCCCAAAAGACAAATTCAGAATTACTCCATGTTTTGTAACCTGATTTGACTATCACATAACTAATTTTGGTCCAACACTATGTTCTCATTATACTTTATTTGTAGTTTCCTAAATTTGCCATTTTTTGATGCATCTGTGCCTTTGCCAGTTTTCTTAATTCCTGAAGTTTGTATAGTCAGTTGGACCACCTAATAAAATCTAACCTGAAAATACAAAACAATTATCCCCATTTGTGACCATCTTACATCTTGTATACACTTCTATCATAGCACCTGCTGTGCATATTGCATGTTAAGAATTTACATCTTGCCCTAGCTGGTTGGCTCAAGGGAGAGAGAGTGTCGGCCTGCAGACCAGAGAGTCCTGGATTTGATTCTGGTCAAGGGCATGTATCTTGGTTTCAGGTTCCTCCCTGGCCCAGGCCTTGGTCAGGGCTCATGCAGAAGGCAACCAATCAATGTGTCTCTCTCATATAATTGTTTCTCTCAGTCTTTCCCTCTCTCTGAATATCAATCAAAAAGTATCCTCGGGTGAGGATTAAAAAAAAAATTTACATCTTTGCCTCCCTGTCAGAATATAAGCTCCTTGATAACAGAAATAGTTATTTTCATTCATTGTTATATCCCCAGCAGAGATCCAGGCTTCCAATGATATCTCAATAAATATATATTGAACAAATACTTTGTCTATCTGTAAAGCAGGGTACAGAGTAGCAGTGTATCTTAACTTTCCAGGGTAAATTCTATAGTTAGCACAGTAAGAGCTAGTTTACATGTCTTTTCAATGCTACTCTAGATCACTTCAGAATAGAGCTGGTATATGTTGTTACAGGGATCAGTAACATTCAAGGATGTCACTATGGAATTCACCAAGGAGGAGTGGCAATTACTGGATGAAGGTCAGAGGGCCCTGTATAAGGAAGTGATGCAGGAGAACTACCATCACCTCGTCGCAGTGGGTGAGAAAAACTCCCCTCCTGACTCCTAGTAGTTTGTATTTTATTTCTCAGTGGTAGAACATGTAAGGTATCTGTGTAAGGTTTGAATAATAGTAATTTTTTTCAGGAGTCAAAGCTGATGAGTCCATTTGGGGTACCAGAAATAATATTTGAGTCTCCACCCTCCCAATTGAAAAAAATCTAACCTTACCAGCCCTAGGAGGACCTTCATTGTTCTGCTCCAAAAACTACTTTTGGTTCTTCAGAGTCCCCAAATTCCAAGAAAGTTCTGTTTTCTTTATCTTTTCCATTCATAGGTTATTTTCTGAATAAGTCAAATGCAGTTTTGAAGTTGAAGCAAGGAAAGGAACCATGGATATTAGAAGTAGAGTTTCCACATCAGAACTACACTGGTGAGTGAGAAATAAGAGCCCTGGTGATTAGTACTGAGGTTGTTGGTGCCTTTTGCCTTTTGAAATATTTTTCAGGAATCTTTTTTTAAGTGCCCTGGATGTCTGGAAAAGAATGAGGATGCTTGGTCAGCATATGTAAGCAGCATAAATCACACCTCCGGTTTTCATTCTCTTCACTGAAATCCCCCCAGGCTCAACATTTTTATATATTTACCTTTCTTTCCTGTATATTAACCAACCATGACTTAAACTTTTTGTTTCTAGAATTCAATTACTCTCTGCCATCAAAGTATGCAGCTATAATCAATCCTAAAGTGTTTATGATTCTGGCTTATAAATTTTTTCAAATGCCATTTCCCTCCTTTTATTAACAACAAATGCCTTCATTAGTTTCTGCACCAATTTTTAACTTCCTATTCTCTCTTTAAACCTGAAACTAGATTATAAATCATTATGCCTTTCACCTGTTTTATTATTTCAAAGATGATATTTCCATGTAGATGGTGTTTGTCTTTTACCCAAAGTACTGATTATGCTTCCTAAAATAACACTCTGATAAAATAAATATAACAAACAATCTCACTTTGCTTCCTTAAATATTTTTCATGTACTTTCTGACTTGTGTAGTCATGTGCAGAAGCCATGCCTGGTGTATGTTAGTTGTTCACTAGATATTTTTTGAAAGATTCAGTTTCAGTTAATATGAGACATACTCTGTCCTCTGCCCTGTATAGTAACTTCTTCCAGGGCTTAGCTTTACTAGACCAAAACTATGTTTTATAGGCTGAGACCTCCTAAAATTGATGTCTCCAGCACCTTTATTTTATTTGGTTTTTTGTACCATATTTTACTATTCTATAGGATAGATCCACTGATCTAAATTCTTTATCAGTGTTAAAAACTAATTTTTAATTTAAATCCTCATAGTAGTTGTGTAATGCTGCAAACTTATATTACTGCTAGTCTATCATGGTAAACTTACACTGGCTTGCGATTACAAAACACAGTTAAATTAATATTCTGTCAGGATGTAGTCTAGCCTTTTCTGGCCTATTACATATTGTTTCTCCTTGTGACTCCCCAAACACATGCTAATCATTACTTCATAAGTATCTTTCATAAATAGAATCTTATTTCATTTATATCCAAGTTAACCTTGCAAAGTTCCTGTCAAATAACTTTTATGTTTACCCTACAAATACCATGAAATCTCAACCACAAGCCTCTGCTCATAATCTGAGACTTTCTGTTAAGCATTTAAACATGAATAAATATGAAGATCAGTAAGTGTTCTAGAATGATGTTGAACAATTAATCTAAAGACAATGCAGTAAATTGGAGCAGAGATGTGAGGACTAATATATGAAAGTAGAATAAGACCATTGTTGAATCATAGGTAATATTGCTTTGGAGATGCAGTACTGAGTGGTCAGGGTTGAACACTTCTGGTGCTATAACTGGGAATTGTTCTTGCTATCTGGGTGGCATACCCTCTGCTTTAAAAAAAATCTTTCCTTTTGGACATATCCTCTGTCCTAGTGAAAATTAAGTCTAAGTTATAGGACTGTTCCTCTGAACACGAGGAAATTAATGTTCTGAACAAGACACTTTAGTGTCGACATCTAGATTGTTGTGATTGGGAAATAAAAAAGTTCATAGTCTGCTAACTACTAGGAATCCTAATACAATAGACTAGGTGTGAACAGATAAAATAACCTATGTACTTTAGCTCCTTCATCCAATTTAATCTTTGCCCTGATATTTCCAGTGAACATAGTTGTGTACTGATTTTTAGCACCCTACTTACTAATTGTCCTTAATGGGCTCACAGCATTCTCTATGAATCTTACATTCCTGCTCAGTAATACTTTAAATATTTTTGTTCTCCCTGTCCTTCCTTCCTCCTCCTCCTCCTCCCTCCCTCCCTCCCTCCTCCTCCTCCCTCCCTCCCTCTCTCTCTCTCTCTCTCTCTCTCTCTCTCTCTGTCTTTCTGTCTTACTTTTCTCCTCCAAGGTTTTTGTTTTTTTTAATCCTCACTCGAGGATATTTTTCCAATGATTTTTAGAGAAAGTGGAGGAGGAGTGAAAGACAGAAATATTGATGTGAGAGAAACATCGACTGGTTGCCTCCTGCATGAGCCCTGACTAGGCTGGGAGGAGCCTGCAATTGAGATACGTGCCCTTGAATGGAATCGAACTGGGGACTCTTTAGTCTGGAGGCTGATACTCTATCCACTGAGCCAAATCAGCTAGGGCATCCTCCAAGTTTTTAAGGTTATTATTCGTAAAGTGTCAGTGGTACTTGGGTTTATAACCACATTCCTTCCCCTTTCTGCTATAGCAGTTTTTACTGTTTATTTTTTCTAAACCAATGAAATAGAGTAAGTTTGCATTTGAGAGTTCCTTCATTTGCAAAGATTGACTTTAAGCCTAAGTATCAACCCAACCCTATGACCATACTATTGTTTAAGATTTATATGGTATTAAATATTGAATTCCTTTGTAGACCTATGGAAGATTCATGACTCAGAAGCAAGACAACAGGAAAGCCAAGCTGAAAAGTCAAGGCAAGTTCAAGAATTCAGTTTTAAAATGAAAACTTTTGTAAGAAAGGGTCTAAATGAGGGCACTGGAAGTGGGAGCATACTAGTTAATACTACATGTGAGAAAACTAACATTGGAGCAAATTGCAAAGAACATAATGCAAATGAGAAAGCCCTTTTTCATAATGGAGACCTTATTCAAGATGAAGGAGTTCAATTATTGAAGCAGTTTTCTGATTTTTCAGAGTTACACAATCAGGGAGGCTTTATTATACAAGCTAGAATTAAGTAGAGAGATCCAATGAATATAATGCAAGTGAAGGTTCTTCTATCAAATAGTAAACCACACTGCATGTCAGAGAGCATTTGCAGTGGAGAAATCCTATGAATCTAATTAATGGGGAATTTTGTAGAAACTGGTTCTTATGTTGGTGGAAAGAATGGCACCAAGTGTTAGGCTGGTGAAGTCAGACCAGACCTTGGTTCTGGCTAAGAAAGAATTCAGATCCAAGACTCAAAACTGTAAGAGAAAATGTATCTAGAAAGTCACAGAGGTAGAAGTGAGCTGAGGAATAAATGGGCTCAGGAAACAAATTAAACACATTATAGGAGCAAAACAAGGGCCCTTGGAGCTCAGGAGAGAGAAAGGTAAAAGTAATGCACCTACTGGGGAGAAGAGGGTGAGGGGAAAGGCTCGGGTGTGCTCCCAAGATGGGGAGCCACCCTGGGTCATCCATATTGAGGGTATTTATCTGGAGGTCTCAGGGAAGGATCCCAATAGAATATTCATCAGCTTTCCAGGTGTGTCATTTGAGGGTCATGGTCTGAACTGACTGGTTGGCACCAGGACAAAGGGTCATTAGTCATTACAGATACTGAGGTCAGCCACGGCATCATTTGTCTGTTTTTGCTGCTTTTCTGGGCCTCACACTAAAACACAACTGAGGATAGATGTTAGCCCTAGGGATTGCTGCTTAAGGGAGTGATCATGCAAGGGCCCACATGGGAGTTGCATGAGGCCACTCTTTGAACCCTTGTTCCTCCTTTAAGGGGATCTATCCCAAGACTAGCAACATGCTAAGAGAGGAAAGGTCAAGGGAGGGTCCAAGTCACATGAAAAATGATATGAAAGGTCACATCCAGACTGTACAACCAGAAATGAAAGGTCAAGAGGTTTAAATCATATGAGCAGGGAGTGATATGCTAGGGAAGGAAAGGTTACACTGTGGGTGAGGTACTTCTTTTCCCAGTTTTTCTCATATCTGGAAACCTGAGGATTTCTGCCCTGGTGACCTTCTGTCCCTGGCCTATTGTCCTTGCTCTGTTCATTGGCTGTCTAACTGACTACCACACAGCTATAAAATACACACAGCAGACAAATGAAAAAGCCTTATACATTAATGAATTTGAAATTTTTTCTCTAGGACTGGAGAACCTACAAATCAGAAGACTCGTACCAAAGAGAAAACCTTTACATGCAATGAATGTGGGAAGTCCTTCTACCAGAAGTCTATCCTTATAGTACATCAGAATACTCATTCAAAGGACAAACCCAGTGAAGGTGGGAAATCTGTCCCTAGGAATGGAAACCTCACAAGAGATGAGAAGACTCATACCAGAGAGAAAGCTTATGAATGTCAAGAATGTAAGAAAACTTTCTACCACCTATCATCTCTCAGTAGACATTTGAGAACTCATGCAGGGGAGAAACCCTATGAATGTGATCAGTGTGGAAAATCCTTCTACCAGAAGCCACACCTCACAGAACATAAGAAAACACACACAGGAGAGAAACCCTATGAATGCACTGAATGTGGGAAATTCTTCTATGTTAAGGCATACCTAATGGTACACCAGAAAACACACACGGGGGAGAAACCATTTGAATGTAAGGAATGCGGGAAATACTTTTCCCAGAAATCACACCTTACAGTACATCAAAGAACACACACAGGGGAAAAACCTTATAAATGTAAGGAATGTGGGAAATTCTTCTCTAGAAACTCACATCTCAAAACTCATCAGAGAACTCACACTGGGGAGAAACCCTATAAATGTGCTGAATGTGGGAAATGCTTCTACCAGAAGTCAGCCCTCACAGTACATCAGCGAACTCACACAGGAGAGAAACCCTTTGAGTGTAATAAATGTGGAAAACACTTTTACTATAAATCTGACCTTACTAAACATCAAAGAAAACACACAGGGGAGAAGCCCTACAAATGTCATGAATGTGGTAAATCTTTCTCTGTGAATTCAGTCCTGCGGTTACATCAAAGAACTCACACTGGAGAGAAACCTTATGAATGTAAGGAATGTGGTAAATTATTCTCTCAGAAATCACATTATATCATACATCAGAGAAAACACACAGGGGAGAAACCCTATGAATGTCAAGATTGTAAGAAATCTTTTATCCAGAAGTCAGAACTCACTGCACATCAAAAGATACACAGAGTGAGAAAGAGCTAATAAATAGTATGAATTGGGAACTTCTATCTGAATGCCACATTCAGAATAATGAGATAATTTACACAAGACAAAAACTTTAGGCATAGCATCAATATGGGGAACTTTAGCCACAATCCTTAACAGACAGGAAAAACAGAAATTCTATGAGTGAAATTTTTGCCAGACTTGACTAAATATTAGACAACATAGATGGCAGAAACACTGCAAATCATGAAACATGAGAAAACCTTTGAGAAGTCAGATTTTATTGTACAACATAAGAATCACACAGGAGAGAAGTCCTGTAAGTAAAATGAATGTCAGGAAATTTTTTGTCAGGATAGCCATCATTAGACATCCAAAAGCTCACATGAGAAATTCCTGTCAGTATCCTGATCATACAGAAGTCTTTTTACCCCAGTTAGACTCGGAACACAGAGGGGCTGACTGTAAAGATTGGAACAGATACAGAAACTTCAATCAGAGGTGATGTTTCAGCAAATGTCAGATTATCGATACTGGGATAGAACCTTTAAATATATGAAAGCTTTACAAGAAAATTCAAAGAGAATCTATACGGAGGGAAATAATAATACCAAAAGTCATGTCATAGAGATTTGACTGTAAGGGGTGTGTGTGTGTGTGTGTGTGTGTGTGTGTATGTGTGTTTTAGAAAACTACAACTGTCTCAATATATTAAGGTTTTGAAAAGTACAAATTTAATAATCAGGCAACATCATTAAACACATGCAGAGTCCTTTAGTATGTGGAATGTATGTGTGTGAGTGTGCTAAAAAACACAGCCTGTGGGTATTTGAACTGCATGTGGAACCCATAGGGAAATACGTCACTAGTTCAGTAGCTTTTATATACACGAAGATATTCCATATTAAGTTTAAGCAGTGACTCCTGTCAATGTGTATTTAAGTATAGTATATTTTTAATTATAATGCATCTTGTTCTCCTGTTTTCTGTCATTTTTAAATGAATATGTATGTTGTTACTAATCCTTCAGAAAGAAGTTGAAATGTTTTTGTAAAATTTTCAACTGTCAGCTACATTTTACATTAGGGACACATTTATAGGAAAAGCTCGAGTTTATTTTTTTATACAGCTGATAAACCTCTACACAGTAACCACAAATAATGCTAGGTAAGAAATGGTTATCTGTCTTACTGTTGATGTTTTAGCAGTGTGCAGCCCTATCTGTTTTGTATTTTATAGGGGTCCAAAATGTGCTGTGCTACCTGTTTATTTCTGGCAGCAGTGAAATGGCATAGACTCAAATTCCAGCAGGGGGCAGGCCACACAACCTCGCGATGTGTCAGTTTACTTTTATAGGAGAAATGATATGATAGGATTGCTTTGGGGATAAATGAGTTATTTTAATGCACTTAAGACTAGTTTATGAGATGGAAACATAGCTATATGTTAGATATTATCATCATTGTAATTTGTCTCTTTTGAATTATGCTGAAGAAAAAGATTGGCTGCCAACTTTCATTTCAAACTTGATTGTGATAGTGCCATTTGGTTTGTTTGTACATTTTCCCAGAAGTGACTTAGAGCTGGCCCACGCCCATTTTTGCAGCTGGCAAATTAAGAATGGCTTTACATTTCTAAATAGCTGAAAAAATAATGTTTTGTGATGTGAAAGTTATGAGATATGCAAATTTCAGTATCGCTCTAATGAAGTTTTATTAGAACACTGATACAAAAACTGTTCATTTCTGCTTTACCTGTGGCTTCTTTCATGTTCCAAGAGTAGAGCTGAGTAGTCCCAGCATTGATCTTATGGTCCATAGAGCCTAAGATAGTTCCTAATTGGCACTTTACAAAGTTACCTTTTCCTGTTCCTGAGAGCCAAAAACACTACAACCAATGTAAAGGCACTTTTATATTTGGTATGTGTTTCAGAAATGGTGCATATAGCAATTTGTGGTGGGGTAGTTTTGTGCTGTATATTTTGTGTAGTATACTAATATTTACATGTGAAAAGACTAAACATTAGGATTTTTTCAAATAAATGTATTTTACTTGATGATTTTTCATAAGATCAAGAAATTTCCTGAAGGAATGTAGCAGTAAATATACAAAATAATCAGTGTCTAAATAAAATTGAATTGTTAATGGATCCCTGTCCACATTATTAATTTTCCAAGACAATAGCAAGTTTTCCTATATCATTTTATAGGTTTGCATTATCTCACGATAAAATACCATCTTTATGTCATACTTAACTAATGTAACCTTATAACACAAAAAAGTCATAATATCCAACTAGACCAGCTACCCTACTAGTAATTTACTAGTACTATATTACTAATAAAACTAATTTATTGCCCATATTTTATATAATTTCAAATGCTGCTCCAATCTAAATCCTTCTACCTTACTTCCCTTTTAGTGATAACTCTCAATGAGGTTCAACTTTTTAAGCATGCTTCATTCTGATTTGTTTGTTTGACACTAATGATCACCAAGTGCGATGATATTTAGTGATTGCTTGTATCTTAAGAATAAAGTATATATAACTTTGATATTCCATGGTAAAATAGTTACCAATATTGTACTCAGCTCTGACGAGCATTACATCTCAATAGTTTTAAGAGGAACCTTTATGCCTTTAGACTTGCTCTTTATTTCAACCTGCTGTGAGAGCAAATACATTTCTAACTTCCTCAGGCTTCAACAACTAAATAAAAATTAATTTAGTGATGCCCTGGCTCAGTGGATAGAGCATTGGCCTGTGAACTGAACGGTCCTCAGTTCAATTCTGGTCAAGGGCACATGCCAGGATTGCGAGCTCTATCCCCAATGTGGGGCATGCTTGATAGGCGGCTCTGGTTGGGCCTCCTGTGGGAGGCAACTAATCGATGTGTCTCTTTCATGTTGATGTTTCTCTCTCTGTCTTTTCCCCTCCCTTCCACTCTCTCTAAAAATCAATAGAAAATAGCCTCTTCTTGTCACACTTTGGGGGTGGAGGGGAGGCAATCCTTCCAAGGTTGTGGCCTTTTCATCTTTCTTGGTTTCAGTTACATTTAAAACAATGGAGAACCTGACCTAACACAATTATTTATATTTATATTTATTTAAATGTAAATGACTAAAGAGTCATGTATTATTGCATGTTTTAAAAATTCTTGCAGCACACCAGTTGAAAATCACTGTTTCATAGCAGCTATATGGCCTAGCTGGGGCCCATGTCAGACCACGCAGGTTACAAAGCACTAAGGTTTAACATGGCACAGCATCTCTGAACACTGGTCTTCATTCTGGGCTTGATGGAGACAGGGCTGGACTTTTCTCACAGGGGGGACAGATGGAGATGAGATCCTGGGAATCTGCTGACAGCCTTCTATTTTCCCCCGAAATAAATCTTACCATGGCACAAGCTCTCTTACATGGGTCCCTGGAATGTCTTTCTTGGGATCTGGTGAAAGAACCCCACTTCCATCAGCAAAATAGGGAAATGCAAGTTAAAAGCACCACAATGTTTTTCCACTCCTATTAGAATGGAAAAAATAAAACAAACACTGAATATGCAAACTGCTGTGGATGTTGAGAAATAGGATCTCTCTTTCATTGCTGGTGAGAAGGCAAAATAATACACTTTGGAAAACAGTATTACAATATCTTATAAATGTAAACATACACTTACCTACTCCAATGTATCAACTCAAGCAAAGTAAAAAGTTATGTTCACACAAAAGCTTGAACACAAATGTTTATAGTATCTTTATCCATAACCACCAAATCAGGTGACTGGATAAACAAATTGTGGAGTACCTATAAATGGAATACTAGCTATAATAACAAAAGTGTAACATGCAAATCAACCAAACAACTCAACAACAGAACAACCTTGCCCCACAGAGGGAGGCCCAGACCAATAGCCAGCGATACTGTGGCAGGTATGCAGGGATGGCCAGTGATTATCCCACAGAGGAAGGCCCAGGCCAGCCAAGCCAACGCACCCCATGCCTGTCGCCACAGAGGGAGGCGACTGGTGGCAGGGGAGGGGCAGGACAACACCTCACAGATGACAAGCACTGGCAGCGGCGGGGGCAGGACCAGCTGCTGGCAGCCGGGGAAGGAAAGCCTTAATAGGCCCTGATTACCAGCCAGGCCCAGGTACTCTACCCAAGGGGTCCCAGATTGTGAGAGGGTGCAGCTTGGACTGAGGGACAACCCCACTCCTGCCCCTTTACCCCGTGCACTAATTTCATGCACCAGGCCACTAGTTCAGTAATAAGAAGGAATGAACTAATGCCTCACACTACAATATGAATAAATCTTAAATGACTTTTGCTACGTGAAAGAAGTCAAACCTAGAAGCTGCATGTTATATCATTCCATTTATTTGACATTCTGTAACAGTTAAATTATATAAAAGACAATAGATCACTGATGTCAGGGGCTTGGCAAGTAAGTAGAGACTGAGTAGCAACAGGTCACTCAGGCAATATTTAGGACAATAGAACTATTTTGCTTGATATTTTGGTGATGCATCCATCAAAACCCACAAAGCTATATACCACCAAGAGAGAAACTAACTCTATTTCAATAAAAAGAAAATCAAACAGGGTGAGAACTGAATGCAGACTGTGACAAGTCACTCTATTTTTTACAAATAAATAAATATAACATAACTTGAATGAAAAAGAAGGGGGGAAGGAGCAATCCTAAATAACTTTGTAAAACATTTTTACTGGATAAAATGAGACTGAAAACAAAAAGAACTGTACATAAACATTGTAGCCTCATTGGTAAATTCTCATGGGGTTAGCAATTCTGAAAGATTTTACACGTATAGTAGTGTTAGAATAGGTAGTCAGATATTAATAATAAAAGGAAGCAAAGGGAACCAGACATTATTAAGCATAATAATTTACCAGACACTGAATAACTGCACAAATTAATAAATGTAATACAAATAAATATATTTTTCTTGTTCTCCAAAAGCGAAATATTTCCTGTTACACACACCAAACAAGTCAGTCCAAGACTAATGACGTGGCAATGGGCTGTTAAAATATTTGCTGCTAGTATTAGTGAAGAGAAATGGTGCTTCTGTGTGTATGGCACATAAGGGAAATGAATGCAACATGATTATAGTAATCAGTCATTAGCAAACATTGTACTAATCTACACTAATAAAAGAGAAAGCTGCAAATTGACCATACCTTCACAACACCCACCAGCCAATCAGGGGTGAGTATGCAAATTAACCCAACAACGTGGTGGGTAATGTGCATACACTGGCGCTGAGTGGCTGGGGATGGAATGCTCTGGGAAGGTGGTAAGGCAGCTCTGGGCTGGAACAAAGGTAGAAAGGCAGCAGCCAGGGCTAGGGAGGCCCATTCTTGGACGAATCTTTGTTCATTGGGCCTCTAGTTATATAACAGGTTATTATAAAAATTAAATTATGAAATTTTTATTAAAATGTTTCTTTCATACTGTTATATTGGTAGGGCCACAAAAAATATTCGTGTGGGCCACATGCAGCCTTTGACATGCTTGCCCCAGGACATCATCCATCCTGGAGACCTAATCCCCTAAGCAGGCAGGAAGGATTGTTATTGGTCATTATCAGGGAGGAATTAAAAACTGCAGAAATTCCTCTGCAGGAGCACATGCTCAGTAGAAGCCTAGATGGCACAAAGGAGGTGCTTGTACTATGAGGCCTGTGCAGTAGAAGTCAAGTTAGGAACCATAGAGGCCTATCAGTCTAGCCTGAGAAAAGGATTGGATAAGGGACATAGAAGCCTGGAAGACCTAGGAAATGGATTAGTTAGGGGGAGAACCCAATGCTAGAATGATTGAGAATGCGGTTGGTTTGAAAGGGCTCCTAGTTTTTCCCAAGCCCAAGATAATATAATCAGCCTAACAAAAACAAAGCGCTCTCTCTCTCTCTCTCTCTCTCTCTCTCTCTCGCTCTCTCTCGCTCTCTCTCTCTCTCTCTCACTCAGTAACATGCAGTCACCAGTTTGTTCCTGCGTTTCTCTCCTAACAGCCATATATGGACTCCAAATGGAGGTCCAAGCCTGAGCCTCAGTGTGGCAATACAGCACCAGCCAGGATCAGACTAAGCTAGCTGGACAAGGACAGGAACTGAACTGTACTGGCCCAATGGCACAGAATTCTAGAAGCTAGGTAAAAAATATATGGTAAATATCTTTTTAACTAACTCTTCTATAAATCTGAAGTTGTTAAAAAAATAAAAGGTAAAAAAATGACATTGACCTGAAAGAGTTCACTATATATTGTTTCATAATAAGCTCATCATAAAATAACATGCCCAGGAAAATGGGAGATATCTAGAATACTACTAACAATTAAAAAAACATTTAAAAATAAATAACATGTCCACCCCCCCCCAAAAAAAAAAAATTCATAGACACAAAGAGTTTGGTGATTACCAGAGGGAAAGTGAAATAAGGTCATAAAAACATTTAGAGTAAAACTGCTGTCTGAAACTTTGGCCTCGGTCCACCCCTGCTTGCTTCAAACAAAAGAATTATTGCTTTAGTTCCTAGCTTGTAACCTTGAAGACTAGAGGAGTAACCTCGGCACCAATTATGTAGATAAGACACTTGTTTTTACAAAGATAGGACCACATTCCCATGTTTAGCAGAAAACATAGTTAGAAGATAAAGAGCAAGAAATAGGGTCATTCATAACCTTTTGGCACCCTTTCCCCAGATGCGGCCTTGAGGGCTGTTTGCCAAACGCAGGGCAATAACATTTATGGTCAGACCCCTTTAAAAGGCCTGCCTGCACAAAGGGCAGTGCGGCCGTGGGTGTTTGCATGGTGCCCCCGCGACCATCCTGGCCAGTATTCAATAAATCCTTGCCTGCTTATTACCAACTTAATCGTCTCTGTGGTCATTTGCAACTGGTCATGGAAGTCACCCCACAACATTTGGAGGCCCCAGCGAGATTACCGGGGAAGAGAGAGGTACCCTCATTCTCCGGCTGGAGGCTCTCCTTCCTTTCCGGGTAAAAGCCAGAGGTGAAAGCTGCAAGGATTTATTGAAAGACGGAAGACCGGTCCTGGTATCTTGAGGTAAGGCGCCTAGGTTGAGATCTCACTGGTAGAGTCTGACAGAGGGCTGGACGCAGCATAACCTCTAGACTCTGACCGGGGACACGACGGTGTCCTCAGTCCTGGTACAGGTGTGTGAGATTCCTGGAGGGGGAGAGAGGTACCCTCCTTCTTGGGCTGGAGGCTCTCTCTCTCCCAGGAAGCTCTTGGTAGTTTCCGGACTGTTTGTCTTGTGTTTGTTGTAGTTAGGTCAGGACTTTTTGTTTGGTGTTGTCATAATTGGGCCCAGTGTGTATCATTTGTTAGGTTTTAATTAAGGTTTGTCAATTTATTGCCCGTTTGTTGAAATCCTCTTAGAGAACATTAGGTGGTTCTTCCCTTCCTGTTTGGCCTTTGACTGGATTACTGATCTTTTTATCCAGGTTCCTTACAGGATTTCACCTCTTTTAAAATAACCTTGTATGTGTAACCTGCCCCTCCCTGACTAAGCACTCTCTTTTTCCCAGGTCAGCACAGAAGTACAAGATGCCTTTCCCTTTCCCCTCAGAGTCCTTGGTGGACTCAGGGAGCAGTTTTAACTTTTTTTCTCTCTCTCAAACTGGTCCCGCCTGTGACGGCAGCAGTAGCAGCAGCGGCAGCGGTGTTTGCAAGCCCTTCCCTGCCCCTTCTACTCCCGCCCTCATTATAGGAGGCAGAACGGGCTCCTCCTAGCTCCAGAGAAACTCCTTAGTTGTAGGATAGGGCATTTATCTGTTTGTTGTGCCTATTAACATTTTTCCTTTGTCAAACATGAATGCCATTTCTGATTTGCTGAAACAAGGGTTGAGAGTCCTGTGTGGGGTGTGGGAAAGGGAGGCCCCCACATCTGTTCCTGTTAGGCCCCCATCAGGGGACTTGGGCAGTGTTCCTGTTATCTGCTCAGATCCCAAGTCTGTAAGAGTACTTGTTCAATGAAAGGGTGTAAATACAGATGTCTTGTTTGATATTTTGTTTATCTGCCTAGGTATAATTATTTCTTCATATAAATATAGAAGTCTGTAAGAAGAAAAAAAAAGGAAAGGAAACATTTGGTTTATTTAAGGCTGAGTGCTCTGACGGATAGCAAACCTGCCCCGAGTGGCCACTGGGATTCCTTTTTCCAGGGGTGCTTGCTCTTTGTCAGAGGAAAAACCAGCCCACCGAAATTTCTGTCTATATTTATTAATTTAATAAAGTTATAACAACTATAGTCCGAAGAAGTTTTAAGCAGGGATCAAATTCTAAAGTTAACTACTTACAAAAAGGAAGCCAGAAGTGTGGGGCAATTTGCAGCTAGCTTGTAACTAACCAGCCATTATCTTGTCTACCCAGGGACATTAGAGCAAATGGTTAGAAACCTCCTTGAGGAGGGAATGCAGAGAGGGAGGGAAAAGGGGTAAAAAAAGGAAGAAAGAAAAAAAAAAGGGCAGTTTTACCCCCTGGGCAGTGAAGCTGGCAGTCTCAAAGCTTGGCAAGGTAAAGTTGCCAGGTGCTTCTCATGAGTTCTGGGAGGGCCACAACAGGGGTCCCTGGCACATTTCAATTTTTTATGATCTGTAAAATGGTATTGAAAATGCCTATCATGCCTTGCTGTGAGGGTCAAGGTAAATCTTTACAGAAAGCACTGTGAGAAGAATGAACTGTTTTGTACGGATCCTAGTTATGTTGCTGTTGGATAGGACAAGGACCTCAAGATATGGCAATTATGGATGTGGCAATGTTACTGAACATTGTTCTGGTTAAATGTTAAAATATAGCACAGTATTTTGCAGATCAGCTGTAAAAGGAATGAACTTAGAGGAGTGTGGGAGAACTTAATAAATGTAGCCAAACTTCAAAGAATAAATCAACACGCAATTGACCAAATAATACATCTAAGCAATGGTTCAGCCTCCCTTGGGGAGAGCAGCTTTGGAAATAAAGTCTTTGTCTTGCTGCAAGTAAGTAAAACTACCTAAAATAGTACTGTTACAGGATTCAGGGCAGAAGGAAAAAGAAAATGTTTTATAGGCCACTTATTCCTTTTTGTATATAACAACTCTTAAATTATTAGTTTTAAAGTCAGTACTTTTTAATAGAAACACTCAAGCAGAGGGCTCTTCGGAGAGGTCAGGAAGTCTGATTACAATGTAAGGGTCACCGGTTCCTCCCCCCATGCCACCTTTGTTGGCAGGAGAAGAGTGCTTTTTCCAGTGGGAACAGAGCGGGAAGGACTGCAGTCTCCCTCCGTGTAAGCACCTCCATTCACCACCTGGGACTCGAGCCGTGCTCCCTGCTTCTGCCCAACCTGCACCGAACCCCCTCCAGGAGTTGTTTTGAGTAGCTGGATGTGGCGGATGCAAGGAGAGAAATTCTCTTGTGACCCCCTGTGCCCCAATGAGACCCAAGAACCCACTCCTTGGACACTTTTCACCGTGTTCTGTTAGGGCACTTGAAGGCAACAGCTAGAGATTCCCCTTTCCAGGCTCACTTAAAACTGAAATCTTTATCTCTAGGAAAAATATGACAATTTGAAATGCAAGTGGCAGAGAGTTCCCTCAGCCCTCTGCCTTTTCTAAATAATAGAAGGTTTGAGGCATGGTTATGCATTTTTGAAGGACATAGAAAGAAGATTTAAAGGCTAATTTAAAATTGTGAAGGTTAGTGTATGTGATGAGAAAGGGGACAGAGTATGGAAAGAAAGGGTAGAAATCAGTTAGGAAAGAATCAGTGTATTTACTGTAAAAAAGCAGGGGCATTAGAAGAGAGAATGTCCTGGCAAGTTAGCTAGGAAAGCAAAAGGAGAAACTCAGACTCCAAGAGTCTTAAACTTAGAGGAAGAGGACTGACAAGGCTGGGGCTCCTTTCCACTTAACCCCCAGGAGCTCAAGGTAATCTTACAAGTGGAGGGCAAGCCTGTTGGTCTCCTGATGGACACTGGGCAGCCTATTCAGTCTCGACAGAGCTGATGGAACCCGTAACCTCTAAGGAGACATCAGTCCAGGAAGCCAATGGACAAATTGCCTATTTTCCTTGGATATCAAAAAGGACTGTGGACCTCGAAAGGAACATGGTAACACGTTCATGTTTGGTCATGCTAGAATGCCTGTACACCTGACTTGGACACCACTATATCCTTTGAGGGGGACAGAGCACATCCCACCATGGGTCCAAGGAACCCGGGTCCGGTTACATCCTCCCCTGCCTGTGCTCTTTTAACCTGTCTTCTTTCAGAGGAATATCTCTTACAGGAAATGGAAAAAGCAGTGCTGGAGGAAGAGCATAAGCCCTCCACCTACTTAAAGGAATTACAGCGTCTCTATCCCATAGTCTGGGCAGAAAACCACCCCCCTGGGTTGACAAGTCAAGCTCCTATAGTAGTCAATTGCAAGCCACCACCACTCCAGCTCAGCCACTGAGCTGGACTGAAGTGAAACAATGGGCACTCAAGGAGCTAAAGAAGGCTCTCCTCTCAGCACCTGCCCTAGCCTTGCCAGCCGTTACCACGACCTTCCACCTCTACTTAAGTGAGTTAAGGGGCATTGCCAAAGGGGTTCTCACTCAGACTCTAAGTCCCTGGAAGAGACCTATTGCCTATCTGTCTAAGAGACTGGGCCCTGTGGCAGCAGAGTGGCCAGCATGCCTCTGGGCTGTGGCCACCACAGCATTGCTGGTAAAGGAGGCAGATAAGCTGACTCTGGGCCAGGAACTAGCCCTGACAACAGCCCCTACTGTGGAGGCCCTGCTTCAAGGTGCTCTGGAGAAATAGACATAAAACACCAGGATCGCCCAGTGCCAAGCTCTTCTCCTAGACCAGCCCCTCATCCGGTTCCATAAGACACTGGCCATCAACCCTGCCAGCCTGCTCCAGATGATGATCCGGAGGAACCCATTCATGACTGCATAGAGGTAACAGACCTGACAGATGTCCCGCTATCATCAACAGACAAGGTACTGTTCACAGACGGGAGCAGTTATGTTCAGGATGGGATCTAATATGCAAGAGCAGTGGTAGTCACCCTAGACCACACCATTTGGGCACAGTCTCTGAACAAGGGGACATAATGCCATCCCCCAAGAAAAAGGGTTACCAACTTTAGCCGGAAAGGACATTAATAATAAGGAAGAGATTTAAGCCTTATTAGAAGTCATCTAACTCCCAAAAGCAATTGCAATAGTGCACTGCAAAGGACATCAGAAAGGGGAGACAATTAAAACCAGAGAAAGTAGAGCTACAGATCAAACTGCCAAGGAAGCCACCCAAAAACCAGTGGGGCCTTTACAAATTTTAGTAAACCTGCTGGACCCCAGACCTACCCCAGACCCCCTCCTACACCAAACAAGAGGAGGAATTGGCAGAACAGAAGCAAGCCACCAAAGGACCAGATGGTTGGTAGACCAGACTGTTGGTCCCAGAGGCTCTAGGTTGGACGTTGGTCTCCCAGTGACACCAGCAGAGCATCAGGCTACCACCTAGAGGTCACCAAGACTTCTGAACTTCTGCGAGGCAGTTACTAGATACCAAGCTTAGATAAGATAATTAAAAGCATAGTCACCAGAAGTACTGTCTGTGCACAGGTAAAATGCTAAGCAAGGTAAGAGGGTACCCCTGAGAATTCAGGCCCCAAGAATGTTCCCCAGGAGAGCATTAGAAGGTATATTTCACAGAGATTAAGCCACCAGCGTCAGGGAATAAATACCTGCTAGTTCTTATAGACACCTTCTTGGGATAGGTTAAACTATACCCACTAGGACAGAAACTACCTCTAGAATAATTAAGAAATTACTCCAAGAGATTATACCTAGATTAGGGCTGCCAGTAGTCATAGGATCAGATAACAGCCCCACCTTTATAGCCAAGGTATCTCAAAGTATAGCTCAAGCCTTAGGCACAATTGGAAACTCCATTGTGCATACCAGCCACAAAGATCAGGACAGGCAGGAGCAGGGCTCTAAAAAGGAGTTTAACTAAATTTATCCTAGAAACCGGTGAAAACTGGACCAACCTCCTGTCTTTGCCCTTTTATGGGCCAGGTGTGTCCCCTACCAGGAGGGGTTCCTCTTTTTGAGATCATATATAGTAGACCTCTCCTCATCCATCCGAGGGTCAGAAGAAACTAACAGCTGGAATTCATAACCATTCCTTGCTCAAGTCCTCACAGGTTCTGCAGTACACCCAGAGAGCCACCCATAAGCTGGTTTGAAATGCACCGCCAGTGCCCACCGCGGACCCTGTATATCCCTTCCAGCCCAGGGACACCGCGTGGGTAAAGAAGTTCACTGCCCAAGGACTCACCCCAACCTGAAAAGGATACTCAACTGTTATCCTGAGCACGCCCACTGCGTCCAGACTGGCTACACCACCCCCAGCTCCTGCAGCAGGAAACAGCCTGGATCCTGGCAACCAGCAGCCTCACCTGTGAGATCCCTAGCCTGGGCTCCACACAGGACAGGAGGGAACTGGACTTCAGTGGGGACAGTACTAATGGGGACTGTGGGTCGGAGGGTTTTGATAATTGTAAGAACATTTTTACTAACCAATAAGAAAGTCCAGGACCACGTAGGGCTAGATATACTAGAGGACAAGAGAGCAGAAACAGAACAGAGAATACTCTTAAAAAATAGGATATATAAATAGAAAACTAATTATGCCAAGCAGACAATTAAAAATATATATATATAGCCAAGCTACTTAAAATTAGAAGGCAGTAAAACTGATGGTCTTATATATTCAATATTCCCAACTAGTAGATACTAGAAATGAATCTAGGATTTAGATTCACTCCCAAAAAACCAGTGGAGAATGAAATAAGGTCATAAAAACATGTAGAGTAAAACTGCTGTTTGAAACTTAGGCCTCGGTCCACCCCTGCTTGCTTCAAACAAAAGAATTATTGCTTTAGTTCCTAGCTTGTAACCTTGAAGACTAGAGGAGTAACCTCGGCACCAATTATGTAGATAAGACACTTGTTTTTACAAAGATAGGACCACATTCCCATGTTTAGCAGAAAACATAGTTAGAAGATAAAGAGCAAGAAATAGGGTCATTCATAACCTTTTGGCACCCTTCCCCCAGATGCGGCCTTGAGGGCTGTTTGCCAAACGCAGGGCAATAACATTTATGGTTCAGACCCCTTTAAAAGGCCTGCCTGCACAGAGGGCAGTGCAGTCGTGGGTGTTTGCATGGTGCCCCCGCGACCGTCCTGGCCAGTATTCAATAAATCCTTGCCTGCTTATTACCAACTTAATCGCCTCTGTGGTCATTTGCAACTGGTCGTGGAAGTCACCCCACAACAGAAAGAAAGGTGAGGGAGGTGGAAGAGGACAGAGGAGGATAAATGATGATGGAAGGAGACCTGACTTGGGGTGGTGTATTATAGAACTGTACACTTGAAACCTGTATAATTTTAGTAACCATAGTCATCCCCAATAAATTCAATACAAATTTAAAAAATATGACCATATAATCATACTGTGCTAAAAATATCAGGAGGATGTATACATAAAGTAATGTATATTTGGTGCCAGATAAATTTTGGTGTGCCCTCCTCTTTATATGAAGTTTCTTACATATTAGCAATTTTTATTATTCACACCGAACTGCTAGCTTGCTTTATTCCTCATTCTAGAGCAGTGGTTCTCAACCTTTCTAATGCCGCGACCCTTTAATACAGTTCCTCATGCTGTGGTGACCCCCAACCATAAAATGATTTTCGTTGCTACTTCATAACTGTAATTTTGCTACTGTTATGAATCGTAATGTAAGTATCTGTGTTTTCCTATGGTCTTAGGTGATCCTGCTAGCGGTTCTCAACCTGTGGGTGGACCCACAGGTCGAGAACCGCTGCTGTAGAGCCTAAGACCATCGGGAAATATATTCATGGCAAGGAAAATAATTTTATGATTGGAGCGGGGGGTCACCACAACATAAGGAACTGTATTAAAGGGTCGCGGCATTAGAAAGATTGAGAACCACTGTTGGAGAGTAACTACGATCACAAATATTAGTTTAAATTTATTTTCTAAGTTGTTAAAAATTTTACCTAAAGTAAAATAACAACTCACGTTCATACATGAAATTCAGGCACACTTCTCCCTCCTCTTGGTTTGTGCCTGAAAGGGACAGTACTTTGATGCCCGTTTCTGGGGATCCACAGAATCCTGGATGCAGCCAGGTGTCTCTCTTGTAGCAATGTCTCCACTCCAGCTGATGTCTGAGCAGCGGGCGTGGTGTACATTGGGAAGGGGGATCCTGAGAAATGTACGTAACAATTTACGTGCCAGACACCGTCCTAAGTGCTTTTACAATGTAGACGCTCGTAATACGTTTTCATAAAAACTGTGCTAGGTAGGTACCGCTACCATTTAGGAGCGAGGCAGCGCTTCAAAGGGCTAAGCCTCTTCTCCAGTCCCCGCTGCCAGGAGCGGAGCCCCCGCTTCTCCGCCCGCCGAGGAGCCCGTCCTCTGCGCATGTGCATCCCCGCCTCCTTCCCGGCGCGTCCTTCCGGGCCTCCAACCCTCAGGGGGGGGGGAACAATCCCTGGTTTACGGGTCCGCGCGGCGAGGGAGCTTCGGGTGAGCCCCAGAGGGTGGGAACAAGGGCCGAGGGGGCCCCGCGCGGCTCTGGGGTGCGGCGGTCCCTGTGATGGGGAGGAACCCTGCGGACCCCTTCGGATCCCCTGGCGTCTGCGGCACCCGAAGCGGGAGGGACGCCGGGCGGGGGCGTCTCTGTCCAACTGGGCCGGGTTGACAGAGGGCTCAAGGGCTTGCGAGCTCTAACGCGTTTAGTCCCCGCGCTAACGCGCCCTCTTGTGGCCGCGGGTGCGGAGTGCGCGTGCGCGACGTGAGCGCTGGGCCCGCGGGGCGGGGTGGGACTGGGAAGAAGGAGTGCGCGTGCGCGACGTGTGCGCGTGCCTGGCTTGTGCGCTGGGCCTACGAGGAAAAGGGCGTGTCAGGCCGGGGGTTGGTTGTATATGAAATCGCCGGACCAAACAGCCCAAGAGAGACCCTGGTTTTTCTTCTGAAATGCGGGTATTAGGAATACTTGCTGCACTGTGTTGTTCCGAGCACCTGCGTTTTGGTCTTCAGGGCCTCACTCATTTCTCAGTTAACTCTTTGGGGAAACGGAAGAGGGAAAGGGCTGGACTGGCTGGCGACCAAGGCCCCTTCCTGGCTCCAACATTCTCCAGATCCCAAGTTAGTATTTCTTTATGTGTTTCACTTGTGATTTGTTATGTATAACCATAACCATGAAGCCGTGGAAGGCTGTGTGACTTCGAAGATCTGGGACAAATTTTAGAAGAGAGGGGTGAGCTGGAGCTGCGAGGGCTGGGCACACAGGCGATACAGGAAATGCCACCCCTCTGGAGAGATCGTGACCTTGTCTTAGGGATGAAGGCTCACCAGTGATAGCTAAGGAAATTCTGCCATAATTCCTCCCTGAATACCCCTACGCCTCTCGTTCTTGGTTCACGGTTCACTCTTTCCAGAGGTGAGCAGCCTGCAGTGTCTCGAATTGATCTATGATGGATGGCATCGAGAGAAGATGCTGAGGTTCCCACTCTGCTGGCCTCATGCAGGCAGGTCCTTTCTGGATGATATAGTTTGACCTTATTTGAAAGGTTTTTTTTAAAAATTAGTCTGAGAAGGTGAATGGCTCAGATCATGCAATTTGTTAGTGGTGGAACTAAGATTAAAAGGTAGGTCTGCAGATCCCTGAGCAGCTGCTCATTTTGTCACTGTTAGGTCAAAGTTGGTTCCTTATTAAAAGATCTTTTTGAAGATTGTAAGCAGATTAGAACAAACATTAAAATTTTTACCTGGTCTTAAACATCCCCATCCCTTTTTTCAGAGGTTTCTTGGATTATTTGACCCCAAATTAATTTTGTTAATGTTGTTAGCAGGTAAATAGATAATCATTATGGCTTGAGGGTTTCTTTTTCTCTACAATGTAAGCTTTAACAAATCCATGGTGTTTCCTTCTTTAGATTACTGTTTTATGTTACACTCATCTTATGTTTTTAATTTTTGTGTCACAGAACCTAAATTGGTAATAAATCAGTAAGAAACAAATATTACATTCACACAGTGAAAAGTATCATGTCTAATCTCAACATATATTGGAGCCACACATGGACATGTAAGTATCTTGTGTGTGAAGCTGTGTAGGCAGGTAAATCCAGAAACTGCAAAACAGGTCAAGTTCTCCTGACTTCCTTCTTCCTTCTCTCTTAGCACTGCCTCCTCCACTAAGAACAGAAAATGAATAAATCACAGGTGAGTTTTTGTTTATTTATTCCCACTTGTTTTAAAATGTATTTTCTAAATTTTATAAAGGTTCATATTTTTAAAATGAAAAAGTAGAAATAGGCAAAATTTTACATTAAGGGAAATGTACAAGAGTAGTAAATCCAAAAGGACAGTTGGTAAAGTCAGATGCAAGATGTTTAATTTTACAGTTACCCAAGTTATTGTAAAATTTTCTCTAATTTTTCTAATGACAACACTGAAATAAATGCATTATGTTGCCTGTAATCAATTTTTTTTTTGGTGGAAACACCACAGTGCTAAGGCAGAACTCTGTGGGTATACTTTTCAGGAGACCCAACGGTGAGGTTTGAGTCCACAGCTGTTTATGGTCCTGCTTGATCCAGGAATTAAAACCTGGAAGATCTGGCTGGAAGGAGGGACTTTATGTCCTCAAAATAACTACTCATAAATGTTTGTGTCAGTTCGGAATTTCTAGCTTGAGTAGTAGACAGCTCTGACTTTCATTTCTGCATTTGTCATTTACATTTCAACCTAATGAAGGCAGTCTTGCTGCATCACCACTGCTAATTTGAATCAGTTTTGGAAAAGGCCACCAAATTGCAGTAAAATCCACTTTTTGTCTTTGTCTTACTTGTCTCCTCTGCAGTACTTGACACTCTGATCTCTAGTCTGTTTTGAAAGTCTCCTCTGTGGTCTATGACACTGCCCTCCTAGCTATCTTTACCTAACTCTAATGGAATTTCTTTCTGTCCCCCATGAAGTGTCTTTTCCTTTTGCTACAGACATTGCTTATCATTGCTTATTTGTTCTTGGTCCATTGCTCTCCTCAGTCTACCTATTTTTTATGACCGGTATTGCTTTTTATAAAAATAAAATAGTTTTGAATTGGTAATATACTATTCACATGGTTTAAAATGTGATATAGGAAATAGTAACTTAAAAACCCATACTTTTTGTATCTGATGCTTCCTTTAGGTATAGTGACATTTATCACTTAAACTGAGACACTTTCACTGAGAGTGAAAGAGGTTCTACAAGTAATTATGCTGCAACAACTGGCAGATGTTGAAGCAGTTCCAGACAAATTGGAATGTATGGTCACCCTACGATTGATATCCATCATTAATGATTTTTGTTTTTCTTTCAAGTGTTTCTTTATTCAATTAAAAGAAAATATGTGTTCATATTCTTGTATGCCCTCTCTATTTAAAATGCTTCTCAAATTTAGATGCATTTGTACCTTTTGTTAAAACGCAGATTTTTGATGTAGTTAGTAGAGCTGGGTGGAGTCTTGAATTCTATATTTTTAATAACCTCCCAAATGAAGCTGATTCTGCTGTTAAAGTTACCACAACAAATAAGTCTATACACTATTTTCCCTTTCCAGCATATAGAGAACTCTCTATAACAGAACATGGATTGCTATTTCTTTTTGTGTTATAACTGTAGAGTAATTCAATTGTCAATGTCCCATAGATTATTTAACCAGTTATTAAATACTTCCAACCTTTTTCCGTTACAAGCCATGTTTTAATGAATAACCTTGTAAGTATAGATTTAGCTTCAGAATTTTTTTAAAAAATATATTTTATTGATTTTTTACAGAGCAGAAGGGAGAGGGATAGAAAGTCAGAAACATCAATGAGAGAGAGACATCGATCAGCTGCCTCTTGCACGCCCCCCACTGGGGATGTGCCCGCAGCCAAGGTACATGCCCTTGCCGGAATCGAACCCGGGACACTTCAGTCCGCAGTCCGACGCTCTATCCACTGAGCCAAACCGGTCTCGGCAAGATTTATTCCATCAAATAAATTACCATAAGTGGAGTTGCCCGATCAAAAGGTGAATACAAATAGGTAAACTTGATCAGTTTGGTGGAATTACAATCTATACTAATAAAAGAGTAATATGCTAATTAGATTGGAAGACCTTCCAGGCAAAGCCGTGGTGGTGGGGCTGAGGCAGAGGCAGGTAGGGGCGATCAGGCTGGTGGGGGTTGGGGTTAGTTGGGGGCTATCAGGCCAGCATAGGGGGAAGTTGGGGGTGATCAGGCCAGCAGGGGGGCAGTTAGGGGTGATCAGGCTTGGCACTCGCGTGAGCGGTTAGGAGCCAGCGATTCTGGATTGCGAGAGGGATGTCTGACTGCCGGTTTAAGGTCAGACATCCCCCTAGGAATCTCAGATTGGAGAGGGTGCAGGCTAAGGGACATCCCCCTCCAGTGCATGAATTTCGTGCTCCGGGCCACTAGTATTTTATGTTCCCTTTACACTACATGAGAGTGCTTATTTCTCCTCAGCTGTTCTTTTTTAAATAAATCTTTATTACAGGTGTTCCTCTTTTTTTCCCCCATACCTCCCTCCACCCCATCCCGTGCCCTTACCCGCCGCCACTGCCTTCATCCATAGGTGTAAGATTTTTGTCCAATCTCTTCCCGCACCCCTCACACCCTCTTCCCCTAAGAATTATCAGTCCACTCCTTTTCTATGTCCCTGATTCTATTATATTCATCAGTCCATTCTAGTCATCAGATTTTTCATTCACTTGATTTTTAGATTCACTTGTTGGTAGGTATGTATTTGTCATCATTTTGTTGTTCATAGTTTTTATGTTTACCTTTTTCTTCTTCTTCCTCTTCTTAAAGATTATCCTTCAGCATTTCATATAATCCTGATTTGGTGGTGATGAACGCCTTTAGCTTTTTCTTATCTGTGAAGCTCTTTATCTGACCTTCAATTCTGAATGATAGCCTTGCTGGGTAGAATAATCTTGGTTGTAGGTTCTTGCTTGTTCTTCACTTTGAATATTTCTTGCCACTCCCATCTGGCCTGCATAGTTTATGTTGAGAAATCAGCTGACAGTATGGGTACTCCATTGTAGGTAACCAACTGTTTTTCTCTTGCTGCTTTCAAGATTCTCTCTTTGTCTTTTGCACTTGGATTTTAATTATGATGTGTCTTGGTGTGGTCCTCTTTGGATTCCTCTTGTTTGGGGTTCTCTGCACTTCCTGGACTTGTAAGTCTATGTCTTTTATCAGGTAGGGGAAGTTTTCTGTCATTATTTCTTCTAATAGGTTTTCAATATTTTGCTCTCTCTCTTCTTCTGGCTCCCCAATAATTCTGATGTTGGTACACCTAAAGTTGTCCCAGAGGCTCCTTACACTATCTTCATATTTTTAGATTCTTTTTTCTTTTTGTTTTTGTCTCCTTATTTTTCAGATCTTTGGTTTGATTCTTGGAGTCCTTTAATCTATTGTTGAATTTTTGTATATTCTTTATTTCAGATAGTGTATGCTAAATTTCTGTCTGGTTCTTTTCCATTTTCTTGGCATTCTCATTAAGGTCCTTGAAGGTCTCACTAAGCTCCTTGGAGGTCTCATCAAGTTTCTTGGTGGTTTTTAGTAGATGCTCGAGTAACCTTATAAATGTGGTCCTGAACTCTTCTGTCCAATAATCTGCTTTCCTCCATTTCTTTCATTCATGACATGTTTCTTTGTCTCCGCATTTTGCTGCTTCCCTGTGTTGATGGAGTGGAAGAACTGCTGTGCTGGAGACATGCCTATGGGGCAGGACTTGCTTCAGTGGGGCTTTGGTGCTCACCAAGTCTGCCTCTTGAATGTGTCACTTATGGATGTGAATAGTTGAATTCTGGTGTCATCTTGCACTGACCTCTAGATACACTAGCTTCTGGATCTCCAATGGAGTGCATGTCAGCTACTATCTAAGGTGATCCAGCAGGAACTACAGCGAGGTCTGCAGATTTCTCCTGGTTTGACCAGAGCTGCAGTTTAGGTTAAGCTGTGATAGGGCAGGCCATTCATATGCAAATGCCACTGCGCACAGCTCGGGTGGGTTTGCAGATTGTGTGGGGCAGAGTCTCGGAGTCACTAGGCTAGGGCGTGGCAAACAGCGTTGGCTGCCATTCAGCTGTTTCTGCATCTCCGTGTTTCCAAGTCCCTGTGTCCCGCGCCCCCGAGCAGTGAACAATGATTGCTGCAGGCACCTCTGCAAGGAAACTACCCTCACTTTTCTACCCGATGGCAGACTGTCCAACCTCTCCCTGTAGGAGTCTGAGTTGCCAGCATCTCCCCAGAAACTAGAGTTCAGAGTAATCAGGAGTTTGTTTTCCTTCAGGTTCTAAAAAGGCAACCCCAAAGTTGCCCGCCACCAGCCTGGCTCACGCGCCTCCGCACTTCAGCTTTTCAGCCCTTGTGCACGTCCCAGTGCTCCTCTCTCTTTCCTTCTAGTTGCAGAACTTCCACTCGGCCAGCTTTCCCGTGGTCCTGGGTGATAAACGTTTTGTCTTTTAGTTGCAGTTTTGAAATTGTTGTGCGGGGCAGCAGTTTAGGTGTTTACCTGTGCCGCCATCTTGGCTTCTCTGACCTCCTCAGCTGTTCTTTATACACTATGTGGTTCAACTTTTGTCAACTAATAAGTAAAAAGTGATATTTTATGTAGTTTTCATCTGCAGTTTTCTTAATTATGAGTGAGGCTTAATATTTTTTTATGTATCTAAAAGTTGTCTTGTATTTATATTTCAGTGAACTATCTGTTCACACCTATTACCCATTTTGCTCCTAAGTTTCTGGCTTCCTTTTTTCAGTGTCTAGTTAGCTCTTTATATATATTAAGGTTACTAATGCTTGTTTATTATATGTGTTACAAACTATTATTTTTTGTTATATTATTTGTCTTTTTTTTTTATAATTTCTCTATTTTCTTTTATTGGAACCAAGATTGGGAGGCTATTGCTGCTGATGTGTCATTGCTTGTAGTCACCCTCTCTGACTGAACAAGGAAATAGATGTCTATACTAACTCATGTATATATACATATCTATAAATTTTTCAGTATGTAACCATCTCTATAGTAATTAATAGTTCATATTGATATCTCTTGCTGTAATCATTGCTACATGGAACATTATATCTAGCCTTCGCCCCTTGCTTGTCTGTAATCTCCCACACTAGCAATGAGAATCTGGCTACCACCATTCGAATTTCACTTAATTATTTAGTTTCAGCATACTAGCACATGTGTAAGTGATTTTAGAATTTTTGGCATCCTGAATTAAACTTCCAGAAACATTCACATATAGATTTTTCCATGGATGTAAATTTTTAAGCACCTGGAGTGTGAAATTGCTAGATCATATATCTATTATATCTATGTATACTTTATATCTATATCTATATATATTTATATAGATATAGATATATGAATGAACAGGTAATGTGCAAATTAGCTGGATGTCATAACCGACTCAGGAGGAACTGCATGCCGCCCCCACCCCAGCGGACACACACCAGGGGTGGGGGTGTGCTCAGCATGGCTGAGGCGTGGCTTGGAACATACCCTCGGTGGGTGGCAGCAGTGGCCGGAGCGAAGCAGCCCCAGTTCCAGATGCCTGGCAGCTGCTGGAGCAAAGCAGCCTGGGTCCTGGGTGCTGGAGGGAAACTGGTGCCAGCAGCCAGGAGAAGGAAGGCCTATTCTTGCAGGAATCTTGGTGTATCAGGCCTCTAGTGTATTAAATAAGACTGTGTTTCTTTGTGAGTGTTTTTAGGGATGAGGTGAGTTTATGAGACCTGGCTGCCTCCTTTGTTACTTTGCCTTTCCAGCAATGGTGTCCAGAGGACCTGCATGGAGTCCCCTCTGTGCCTCTACCCATCCCTGAGATTAGTCACAGAGTGCACCCTTCACTCAGAGAAGAAGTGTTTCTGTGGTTACAATTCGTGGGTTTGAAGGTAATATGCTCTGCAACCTAACACAAAGGGTGAGGGTAAGCGAGCTCTGGGTGCTTAAGGAAAGGCCAGGCTTCTGGGCTTTGTCTGGAATGCCAATTGCCAGACAACCATGGCCACATCTCTGTGCTTTGTCCCTGCCCTGGACACTGGGCTCAGCTGAAGCTTGTACTGCCCACTCCTGCAGGAATGCTTACTAAGTCTCTTTGCTTCTTTTGGCTGAAGGGAGTGCCATTCACAATATTCTTCTGTCTGGACTGAGCTCTACAATGAGCTCTTGGCCATAAGGCTGCGTCCATGTCTCCTTTAAACTCTTCTCCCTTCTTGTCACCCTAGTTGGCTCCCACTTGCCCACCTTTAGATATTTCAATGTGAAGATCTCTCAGACATGTTTGTGTGTTGAACAGGGAATTCTTTGTTGAATTATAGCTATTCAAATTATTAAAACTTCAAGGGGTGAGACCAAAGAAATTTCTCACACCACCATTCCTCTGACATCACAGGTTACCAATTTAAAAACTTGTATGTATAACACATACATTTGATGCTGTCATTTCCCTATATGCACTGCATCCCACAAATTTTGATGAAAGGTATTTTCATTTTCATTATATTTAAAATATATTAAAATTAAAAAAAATTTTGAGACTTCTTTGACCTGTAAGTTATTTATAAATGTGTTGTTTAAAAACACATTTAGTATTTGGGGGATTTTAATAACACAAATAGTATTTGGGGGATTTTCCAGCTGTCATTTGCTATTAATTTCTGTTCTATTATAATGTGGGGACATATTTTGTATGATAAGCTATTGTTTTAAGTTCATTAAGGTGTGTTTTGTGGTCTGGGCTATGTTCTCTCTTGGTGACTGTTCCATACGAGCTAGAATGAAGTGACAGAATTTGTATTGTTTTGGTTAAAGTCAGATCATGTTGAGTGTTGCTCAGGTCATCCATATACTTACTGACTTTTTGCCTGCTCGATCTCTCAATACTGAGAAAGGAACATTGAAGTCTCCACCTATGATCTATCTTTCAGTTTTATCAGTTTTTTTGTTTTTATTTTTATATTTTTTTGTTAGATATGTACATGTTTCATATTGTCTCCTTTCTGTGTTATGATTTTGACTCATCTAATGAGTTCTTAGTTTCAGTTCTAGAATGCCCTTTTAATGTATATGTGAGAGTCTATATGTATGTGTATGCACATATATATATGTTTTGGAGGGCTACAAGTGCATTCCCAGGTTCAGTGAATCAAAGTGATGACTCATTATGTAGTTGTATTATGGTTATGACTTATTTAAGTGAAAGGATACAAAGCACAGTCAGCGTAGGGAAAAGGCACGTGGGAAACCAGAGGAAATCAGGCACAAGATGCTAAGAGTCTTCTCCCTGGACACACTTAGTCCTCTAGCAATGAGCTATGACAACAAACATGAAATGTCTGCCAGGAAAACTTTGACACTCAGTGCTCAAAGTTTTTATCGGGCTAGTTACCCGATGAGGTGAGTTTAGGGATGAGGTGAGTTTATGAGACCTGGCTGCCTCTGTGCTTAGCACGTGAAGTCCCAGGCACCAGATGGAATGCACATGTACAACATAAACCACATTGTTTACATAAATAGTCTAAGCTCAGTGAACCGTTGTTATCAGAAAACTAGAGGCGCCCAGTGCATGAATTCGTGCACAGGTGGAATTCGGCCAGCCTGCCCCAATGGGGTCACATTGTGCTGGCAGGGGGTAGGGTCCATGGGCAGTTGGCTAGCCAGCCCTGCCCCCAATCAGGGTGGGGAGCTGGTCAGGGGATGGGCCAGCTGGAGTGGGGGGGAAGCGCCAATTGGGGCCTGGATCAGGCTAGTTAGCTGCCGCAGAGTGCTTCATAGCCACTGATTGTTCTGGTCATCCGCCATTCTGGTCACTCGGCTTTTTTCCTATACTAGTGACCCAGTGCACAAATTCATGCAGGTTGAAAGGAACTGTGGGCTGCGTGGCTGTGGTGGGCACAGGGGTGGGTCTCGGCCCATTCTCTATGCCCCCACCTGACCCTTTCCACCATGGCCCCTTGGCCCCCTGTCTGCCGGCAGCCCCACTCCCCATGTATGGATGGCACCTACCCCACTGACAGTGAATGCAAGTGGGGCTGTCACTGGCAGCAGGTGTGAGAGGTAGCTGCTGACCCCAATTGCACCTCAGAAGCAGGGCGAGGTGGAGAAGCCCTGAAGGGCAATCGGGGTCAGTGCCAGGTGTCGCAGCAGATGCAAGCAGTGACTCCAGCGCTGGTAGCATGAGCAAGCACTGGGCAGGACCGCAGCACACATAAGCAGAGAATTTTCAGTAACTACCAGAAGCTTGCCCCAATGACAGTGACCAGCACCATGCCTTAGCCTGGCACCCCCACTCACTTGCTCCACCATCCCACCACAGCCAATGCCCGCTATGTTCCGTGTGCACCCCCTAGTGGCCAACGCGTTCTTGTGACTGGTTCGGTTCAGTTTTTCAGTTGTTCCACTTTTTGGTCTATTTGCATATTAGAGTTTTATATATTTACACTAATAAAAGAGAAACATGCAAATTGATTGTCCCTCCACTATGCCCACCAGCCAATCAGGACCGAGTATGCAAATTAACCCAACAAAGATGGTGGCGGCCATGGAGTTAGAGTGAGCAGAAGACTTGGGTTTCCCCCAGCAATGGTGGAAGCCAAGCTTGCCGTCTGCCCTGGCTGTCACTGAAGGAGTAAGTGGCTGGGAGCCTGGGTGGCCAGGAACGACCCAGGCTTCCAGCCCACCATGGCCTCCCCTCAAGGAGTGGCTGGGTGCCTAGGTTACAGGAGGTCGCCCTGGCTTCCAGTCCACCCTGGATTCCACTCAAGGAGGGGCTGGAAGCTGCTGAAGGAGTGGCTGGGCGCCTGGGTTGCCTGCAGGCATGGCCAGGCTAAAAATGGCCCTCAGTCCCTTAACCAGACTGGTTACACCCCCATGGAGTGAGGGTCTCTGCTGGGGGGCTTGGCCAGCCTGTAAACAGCCATCAGCCCCTCACCCAGGCCGGCCAGGCACCCCAGCTGGACCCCCCACCCTGAAGAGACTGTGGCCAGCCTGAAAATGGCCCTCAGCCCCTTACCTAGGATGGCCACACCCTCATGGAGTAAGAGTCCCTGCTGGGGTGCATGGCCAGTCAGCAAATAGCCATCAGCCCCTCACCCAGGCTTGCCAGTCACCACAGTGGGAACCCTCACCCAGGCTGGACACGCTCCCCCCTTCCCCCGCAGCAGGGATCCTCACCCCATGGGGGCATAGCCAGCCTGCAAACCACCATAGGCCTCTCACCCAGGCCTCCATGCTCCAAGGGAACCCGCACCCTGATCTGGGACACCCTTCAGGGCAAACCAGCCAGTCCCCACCCATGTACCAGGCCTAATTAGACTGGGAGACCTTCCAGGAAACCTTCCGTACATTCTTCTGGACAAAGCCATGGTGGTGGGGCCGAGGTAGAGGGGAAGAGGGAAGGGCAGTTTTGTGGGTGATCAGACCAGGATGGAACCGCAGTTGTGGGTGATCAGGCCAGTTGGGGAGGACCATTGGGAGTAATCAGGCCGGCTGGAGAGGGGGCAGTTGGAGGTGAGCAGACAAGCAGGGGGGCCAGTTGGGGGCAAGCATGCCATCAGTGGGGGTCAATTAGAGGTGATCAGGATAGCGGGGGGAGCAGTTTGCTGTGATCAAGCCAACAAGGGGTAAGTTGGGGGTGACCAGGCCTGCAAAAGAGGGAAGTTAGGGGTGACTGGGCTGACAGGGGATGGCAGTTAGGGACAAGCAGGCCTGCAGGGGAGAGCAGTTGCGGGGGGGTGGGGGAGGAACCAGGCCAGCAGGGGAGGGCAGTTGCGGAGGGGATCAGGCCTGCAGGGGAGGGCAGTTAGGGGCAATCAGGCTGGCAGGGGAGTGGTCAGAGGCTGCCAGAAGAGGTTAGGGGCAATCAGGCAGGCAGGCAGGCAAGCAGTTCAGAGCTAGCAGTCCTGGATTGTGAGAAGGCTGTCCAACTGCCCTCGAGGGGTCTCAGATTGGAGAGGGTGCAGGCTGGGCTGAGGGTCACACACCACCATGCACAAATTTTGTGCACCCAGCCCCTAGTATAGATAATAAAAGGCTAATATGCAAATTGATCAAATGGCAGGACAACTAGTCACTATGATGTGCACTGACCACCACTGGCAGACACACACTGCCCACCACTGGCAGATGCCCAATGCATGAGCTGCCCCCTGGTGGGCAGTGCACTCCCACAGGAGGAGCGCTGCTCAGCCAGAAGCCGGGTTCACAGCCAGCAAGCACAGCGGCAAGGTGGGAGCCTCTCGTGCCTCCGCGGAAGCGCTAAGGATATCCAACTGATGGCTTGAGCAGACCTAAGTTGGCACTTGGACATCCCCAAAGGGCTCCCAATTGCCAACCACCCATGGCCTCTAATTGGACATCCCCTGAGGGGTCCTGGACTGCCAACTGCCCGAATCTTGTGCCCTGGGTCTTTAGTATATATAGATAGATGGCGAGAACTCTCCTGATATCCAAGGTCCCAGATGCCAACCAAAGGCCACCATGTGGCAGACTTTTCAAAGGCTAGTGGTCTTAGCCCTGCTCTGTTCTTTTCTGCACAACACACATCCTATCTTTCATTTATTTTTTTCATATATTCATCTGTTTTATTGAATATATTATTCATAATTTAATTTGAAGTTCTTGCTTGTCATTTCCAATATCTGAGTCCCCTATGAGTTTGTTTTAATTTTCTACTACTGGCCCGGTACAGGAAATTAGAGCATGGGGGGAGAGGTTCCCTCAGCCCAGCCTGTACCCTCTCCAATCCCCTTGGGGGATGTCCAACTGCTGGCTTAGGCCTGGTTCCTGTTGTCCTAAATTGGCAGTCGGAGCTCCTAACTGCTCACCTGCCTGCCTGCCTGATAGTCCCTAACTGCCTCTGCCTACCTGCCTGATTGCCCCTAACCCCTCTGCCTGCCTGCCTGATCGCCCCTTACTGCCCTCCCCTGCTGGCCTGATCTCATCCCCAACTGCCCTCCTCTGCAGGCTTGATCTCACCCCCAACTGCCCTCCCCTGTCAGCCTGATCTCACCCCCAATGGCTCTCCCCTGCTGGCTTGATATTGCCCCCAATTGACCTCCCTGCTGGCCTGATCTCGCCCCCAGCTGCCCTTCCCTATCATCCTGATTGCCCCTAACTGCATCTGCCTTGGCCCCCACCACCATGGCTTTGTCCGGAAGGAAGTCGGACATCTGGAAGATGGCCAGTCTATCCAATCTAATTAGCATATTACCCTTTTATTAGTTAGATAGATTATATAGGATAAGATAGCTTAAATGAGGGGGAGGGAGCCTTTTTCAGCAGGAGGAGATGCTTTTGGCAGACAGAAATACATAATCTCTATATCTGGACTTATAGCCAGCCATATGCACTATACTGCCAAACTGGTCATTAAAAAATTAAACCGCTGTCTTACACCTTACACCAAACAGCTGTTGCCTTAAAACCCCATCTCAGCCTCCACCTTAGATTCTGCCTTCACAATTCACCCAGATTAGGTTCTGATTGGTCAGTTTCTATGCCAGTCAATGTCAAAAGCCCTGCCTTCCAGGCAGCCATTGGCTCCTTGCAGTTCACCTAGATTTGGTTCTGATTGGTTGGCTTCTATGCCAGTTAGCATGAAAAGCTCCGCCTCCTAGGTAGCCATTGACTCCTTGCAGTTCAACAAGATTTGGTTTTGGTTGGTTGATTTCTATGCCAGTCAGTGTCTCCGGAATTGATCAGAGAGGTGGGGCTGATCAGCAGCTGCCTCAGGCTGCTGGTGAGGGGGCTGAACTGCTGACCTCTCAGAGAGAGAGAGAGTCTCAGCTGCTGGCAAGGCCCAGAGAGAGAAAGAGAGAGAGAGGCAAGGGCTGATGATCAGCCCCACCTCTCTCTCTCTCTCTGAGAGGTCAGCAATTCAGCCCCCTCACCAGTCCCTGCCCACATGAGCCTGCTGCACGTGCAGCCTGGCATTCAGTCATTCATTCGGTTGTTTTGGACGTTACGGACCCTGGCTCTTTATATATATAGACTTTTTTTCTTGGTCCTTCACAGAACATGAAGTTTTTTATTGGATGCCAGACATATTTAAAAAAAAAATGTAGAGGCTCCAGATAATGATCTCTTTCCACAGAGAGGATTCATCCTTTCTCTGGTGGGAAGATAGAATGCAGCACACTAATCATAAGTTGAACTTGGTCAGAGCCTGCATCATACTCATTTCAATCCACTATTCATATTAACAACTGGAAGTTTTACTTCCTCAGTGAAAGTTAACTTAATAATATAAAAGGAGCCCAGCTGTTGTGGCTCAGTGGTTGAGTGTCAACCTATGAACTAGGAGGTCACATTTCGATTCCCAGTCAGGGCACATGCCTGAGTTGCAGACTCAATCTCCAGTATGGGGCATGCTGGAGGCAGCCAATCAATGATTTGCTCTCATCATTGATGTTTCTCTCTCCCTCTCCCTCTCCGTCTTCCTCTCCCTTCCTCTCCCTTCAATCAATAAAAAATATATTTTAAAAGATAAAACTATTAAGCATTTAAAATATAATAATATAAAAGAACTAACTTTTCCTTGGTAACCCCAGTCTATTTTGTGAATAATGCTAGTTCCTACAATGTCTAATTCAATAAATGATAATGTACATGTCTCCTTATCAGGTCACAAGCATTTGAGAACAGAAACTGTGTTTGTTTTCATCAATAGTATTTGTAGCAGTTAGGACAGTTGCAAGCCCTTAGTGGAAAGTCAGTTTGTACACATTTTATCCTACAGAGTATAGCACAAAAGAAGGCATCCTATATGACAGTTTTTAGTAAGCTCTAAAGAAATTAGTTCTTTCAAACTTTTTCCTCATTATATAGTTCTGAGGGCTTCATATAGAAAAAGAATGTACCGTTACAGGAACCAGTGTCATTCAAAGATGTGTGCGTGGACTTCACCCAGGAAGAGTGGTATCTGCTGGATCCTGCTCAGAAGATACTATACAGAGACATGATGCTGGAAAATTACAGTCATCTTGTCTCAATAGGTAAGAATATTTTCCATGTGACTACCAGTAACATGAAACATATGAACTTCCTATAAGAATTTTCTGATTTGTAGCTAGAGATTCGAGCTAGCATAAAGAATGCTGTGTTTTTCCTTACTCAGGGATTGGTTGATTTTGGTACTCCTTTGAACAGATCTTTAAGCTGTACCTTTTCCCCACATCATTTTTTCAGAGTCCCTAAAATCAGGCTGTTCAGCCATAGTACTGTATTATTTTCTCTTAACAGGGTATTGCATTACTAAGCCAGAAGTTATCATCAAGATAGAGCAAGGAGAAGAGCCCTGGATATTAAAGCAAGGATTCCCAAGCCAGTGCCACCCAGGTGAGTTTGAGGTCACAAGCAGATGGAAGCTATAGGAAGTGAGATCTTAAGCCATTGTTCAGTGCTTAATCACCTTTCAGATATTTTTCAGATATTTCTTTTTGTAGCCCCAGACCTTTGGAAAGTCTAAGGACAGTTGGCTCACACCCCTTTATTACCTTAATCACATTCCTCCACATGTCACTTGCTCTCATAAGTGCTTTCCTTTGTCCTTCTACATTTTAAGGATGACTTACTTATATCCATAAGCCAAACTCAGTTGGGTTCATCTTAGATAATTTTTCTTGGTTAATGTATCTTTTTTTTGGTTAGTGTATCTTTTAGAATTGTTCACCTTCCCTCTATTGTCTTTGTGTTAGCTGGTGTGTTTTCATGCAGTACTTCTATATATTCATTTAACAAATATATATGAGCACTCACTATAATCCAGTTATGTTATTAGGTAATTAAAAGAGTAATGTCCCTGCTGTCATGTAGTCTATATTACATGAGGGGCACAAAGCATATCTGTGGTGTGTGTGTGTGTGTGTGTGTGTGTGTGTTTGTAGATATATGTGCATGTATATAAACACAGTGTTGGGTGATGGTAAGTACTGTTAAAGCCGTGGAAAGGGGAATGGAGAATGATGCAATCTTTGGTAAGAAAGTCAGGGAAAATTTTTTTAATGAGGTTAATAGAGATGAGACTAATAAAATGAAAGTGTGAATATTTTAGGCAGGGGAAACATCAGGTGCTGAACTTCTCAGACAGATGTATTCTTAGAGTGAAGAATGGCAAGGAGGCCGATGTGGCTGGAGACCAGTGGGTGAGGGGGAGAGAGGAGATGATACAAGAAGTAGCATGGACCATGGTAGATACATTAATTTTGTTTTGAGTGATGTGAGAAATCCTTTGTTTTTTTAGTAAATGTAAATCAAATTATGTCATCAAATCTGATTTGATGTTTAAAAGAGTCTTTCTGACTTCTAGTCAGTGCATAAACTGTGCTGGGTGGGTGGTACTTAGGCATTAAGCAAGGAAGAAACACCAATTAGGAGGCTATTATGTATTCCAGAGAATAGCTAAGGCTATGTTGGAAGTGCTCAGAAGTGGTAGATTTGTACAAATGTATTGAAGATGAGACTAAGAGGATTTGCTGTTAGATAATAGTGTGTGAAAGAGAAGACTCATAAATGACTCCAAGCAACTGGATAAATTAAGGTGTCATTTACTGAGATAGAGAAAAGTAGGGAGGAGAGATTATAAGGGAGTTATTACAAATTTAAATTTGGAGTCAAGAAGCTTGAGATAGCTGTTAAAATCTAGTCTGTGTATTGGAGGTTGGATGTGTACAAGTATGGAATACAGAACTAGAAGTATCCATTTAAAAGGCATTAATTTCAGGTGGTGTCAAAGGCATGGGGTTAGAGGAGATCTTCTAGAACAGATGTTGGCAAACTTTTTAATAAAAGACCAAAAGGTACATATTGTAGGGTTAGTGGCCACATGTGGTCATGGTTGTTGCTGATGCTTCTCCTCTTTCCACCCCTTTTTGTCCTATTTATTCTCCTCCTATCTTCTTATCCTTGTTCCTCCCTATTGCTCTTCTACATTGTCCCTCTAAATATGTAAAGAATATTAGTTCAAGAACCATTCAATTGCTTGTAGTCATAGTTTGCTGACTCCTTTTCTAAAGAATGGTTCTTTGTGAGAGAGGTATTCTTGGGACAATACACTTTTATAAGACATGTAAATCCATTAAATCTCATCATTAGAGGAGATTGAGAAGGAACATTCTAAGTGACATGAAAACCATAGAGGCTGGTTTTCTAGGAATCAAATAAGGGACATTCTACAATCCTTTTACTACCTTAAGTGGCAACCATGGGTCACTGTACTAAGCCTGTTATTTCCTATTACTAGTCTATTCAGACTCCTGTTGTTTTCCTTTCAAAACCATCTACTACATTTCTTCATTTTCTCATTTTTCACTGACACCACATAAAACCAGAACTTTGCCTATGATTTTTCATCTCTGGCTTGAGCTACCTCTTAAATGGCTTTTATTTTTTTAACCTAAAGCATCCAGTGTATCTTTTACTAGCCTGACAAAACAGCTTTTTATTAATAAATAAAATTAAAGTCTTTCATTGACTATTACAGTGTGGTCCTATTCTTTTTATTTTTATAAGAATTTAGTTGAGCCAAAATGATGACATGCTGGGAACTAAGATCACAAGTTCTCTACTCTGGTCCTGTTCTACCTATCCTCATTTCTTTCTTTCTGCTCTCCAGAATTTACACTAAAACCCATACTATATTATATCCTAAATTTCACTTATAAATGCTCTCTCTTTTTTTTTTACTTTAAGTAATTTATTATTTTCAGTTACAGTTGACATACAATATTATATTAGTTTTTGGTATACAACTCAGTTATTAGATATTATATAACTTACTAAGTGATCACTCTAATAAATCTGACACCATAATTATTACAATATTATGACTATATTTCCAATGCTGTACTTTACATCTCCATGACTATTCTATAACTTCCAATTTGTACTTTTTAATCCTTCACCTTTTCCACCCATCCCCCAACAGTCTTCTCTTCTGGCAACTGTCAAAATGTTCTCTGTATCTGAACTTGTTTCTGTTCTACTTATTTATTTTTTAGATCTATTTTGTCTGGTGTAAGTATTGCTACCCCAGCTTTTTATTTGTTTGTTTCCATTTCCATGAAATATTTTTTTTCATCCCTTTACTTTAAATCTGTGTGTGTCTTTTGATCTGAAGTGAGTCTCTTGTAAGCATCAAGGGTCTGAGTCTCTTGTAGACAGTAAGGGTCTGTTTTCCTTATCCATTAAGTTTCCATATGTCTTTTGATTGGAACACTTAACTTATTTGCATTTAAAGTAATTATTGATAGATATATACTTACTAGAGACCCGTTGCAGGAAGATTCCTGCAAGAATAGGGCTTCCTGTGGCCTGAGCAAAGCTCCCTCCCGTCTCTGCTGCCTGCCTGTTTCCCTCCCTTCTCCCCGGCCCCACTTGCTTGCTTCTTTGCAGCTTTGCTCCCTTCTACAGTGCTTGGCTTCCTTCTACACCCTCTTCTGTGTCTAGATATGAAAATTAATGTGGCTTAAGGGTGTAGTGGAGGTATGGTCAATTTGCATCGTACTCTTTTATTAAATAAGATTATCATTTTCATTATTCATACTTCTTATCCTTTTTATTTCTTCTTCAACAATAATTTGGTGGTGAACTGCTTTAGCTTTTCCTTGTCTGGGAAGCTCTTTTATTTGTCCTTCTATTCTAGATGATAGCTTTGCTGGGTAGAGTAATCTTGGTTATAGGTCCTTGCTTTTCTAAAGAATTTTTAATGTATTTTTATTGATTTCGGAGAGGAAGAGAAAGATAGATAGAAACATCAACTACGACAGAAAACCATTGATCAGCTGCCTCCTGCACACCCCCTACTGGGGATTGAGCCCAAAACTCAGGAATGTGCTTTGATCGGGAATCTAAGCATGACTTTCTAGTTCATAGGTCGATCGATGCTCACCTGCTGAGCCACGCTGGCCAGGCCAGCCAAAAGTTTTAAGATAATGTCCACTTAAGGTCTCAGAACCATATAGAGAAATGTGATCGTTATGGATATTACAGTTAAGTAAAATCCACAGATGAGGCTCAAGGTATAAAAATGAAAACACTATAAAAGATTAACCTAGAAATAAAAGCCGACTTAAAAGTCAACATTGCCTCAGAAACAAAAGTATTTCAGGGAGAAGTAAGCCAGCAGATTGAGGTGAAGGAACATCTTACTTGATGGCTTGGGCAGTTTCATTAACAACTGTGAGGAAACAAAATGAATCTGGTCCTTTTGCAGAGATGGCCTGCTCCTCATCTGTGTTGTATTTCCTGTTGAACATTTGTATTGTTGTGAATCATAGCTACAAAGAGAGTTGGAGTCTTGAGTAAAAGCAGTATTCCTTAATGCATGAAGAAATAGATGCTTTCAGAAATTTATTTTGCTATTGACATAAAATGGGGAGAGAAAGGAATGGTAACATGCATTAGTGAAGATCTTACCACAGTAATAAAGTTGTGGGAAGGTAAGGACATAAACCATTATCTGCCTCTGCCAAAGCAAATTCTTCCTCTAATTTGTTTTTCAGTCTGTTTTCCTTAAAAACAAAAACAAAACAAAAAAAAACTTACCTTGTTAAACTCATCCAGTTCTGAGTTTCTTGCTTTCCGAATGAACAACTCTCAGAAAATCTCACCATGTCTTCAGTTTATTTTACCTTCTCTAACTTGCTTCTCTTTAAATATTTTTAAAAATAATGTTTTTCTGTGAATTATATTAAAGGAAAATCTAGATCCTGAGTTATAGGACTATTCTTTTGGACCTAAGGATGTTGGTGTTTTCAGAACTTTAGTTTGGTTTCATGTGTAGAGTGAAGTCTTATACTCTAGTTGTAATCCTACCCCAGTAATCTGTGTACGAGAGGATTAGGACTAAATTTTATCCCTCTACCAAATACAGTTCATCCTCTGAAAGCCCTTGTCTACTCACCCTGTCACTTTATTCCATGTTTAATGTCTCCTTTGGGCTCACCCCATTCTCTTTCATTTCTTTGTTTCTGAATCAGCCACTCCCTAGTGCTTTGAATTTTATTTCCTTTCTTTTTGTTTAGTTTTGAAGGTTATATATTTAAAAAATGCTATCATTGCCACTTTCCTTGCCCTGCTTCCACTCCAGCATGTATTTTCCATCCAACCAGACCAGTAAAGGAAATATATAGTTGGATTTAGTTAATACCAGGAAACTAAATAAAAGATTCATTGCATAATAGAGCATTTGTGTAAAAGTCCAGTTCCATTAGAAATGTACTGAAATTCATAGATGTGGTTATTTTTCTTATTTCTAGAACACTGGAAAGTTGATGCCCTAATAGAGAGCAGCCAAGAAAATGAAGATGGACATTTTTGGCAATTTGCTATCACCACCAACAAAACATTAAATATACATGGTGGTGATAGAGTAAGGAAAACTTTCAATCTGGGTAAAGACTGTGTTCCTTCAAGAAATTTTTCATATAAGATATGTGCCTCTTGTGAAATGAGTTTGAAGAATATTTCAGACTTGATTATTAGTAGAAAGAACTATTCTGGAACAAAACCTGAAAAGTTTAATTTGTATGAGAAATTGCTTCTTGATATTAATCATGAGAAAACTCCTACTGGAGGGAAATCTTATAACTATGATCAAGAAAGGAATATCCTTAGTCATGACCAGGATCTTACTCTGTTAATTTTTGACCAGCCTTCTGAGTATAACAAAAATGGACAAAGCTTACAAGAAGAGACAGCCTTTTTCACAAACAAGAGAGCTCAGATAGGAGAGACACTCTGTGAATATAATGAATGTCAAAGAACTTTCATCCAAAATTTAAAACTCAGTTTATCTCAGAGAACTCATTTAGAAAGGGACCCATATGAATGCAGTATTTGTGGGAATTCCTTCTATATGGATTTAACATTAGGACATCAGAGAGCTCTTACAGGGGATAATCCTTGTGAATATAATGAATATAATCCAATTTTCGGTGGCAATTCAACTTTCATTATTCATCCAAGAAATTACAAAGGGAAAATTCCCCATGAATATAAAGTAAGTCACAAAACAGGGGCAAAATCAGCCCTCTTTAAACATCAAATAGTACATGTGGGAGCAATATCTCATGAGCACAAGGAGAATGGAAATAATTTCAACAAGAAGTCACATCTCACCCAACCTCGAAGAGCTCACTCAGGAGAAAAAAATTTTGAATGTGTTGAATGTGGAAAAACATTTTGGGAGAAGTCAAACCTCACTCAACATCAGAGAACACACACAGGAGAGAAACCTTACGAATGTGCTGAATGTGGGAAATCCTTTTGTCAGAAACCACACCTTACCAACCATCAACGAACACATACAGGAGAAAAACCTTATGAATGTAACCAGTGTGGAAAAACATTCTGTGTGAAGTCAAACCTCACTGAACATCACAGAACACACACAGGAGAGAAACCCTATGAATGTAACACGTGTGGAAAATCCTTCTGCCACAGGTCAGCACTAACTGTGCATCAGAGAACACATACAGGAGAGAAACCCTTCATATGTAATGAATGTGGGAAATCCTTTTGTGTGAAGTCAAACCTCATTGTACATCAAAGAACTCACACAGGAGAGAAACCTTATCAATGTAATGAATGTGGGAAAACCTTCTGTGAGAAATCAGCTCTTACTAAGCATCTCAGAACTCACACAGGGGAGAAACCCTATGAGTGTAATGGATGTGGGAAAACCTTTAGTCAGCGATCAGTACTCACTAAACATCAGAGAATTCACACAAGGGTGAAAACTCTTTCAACATCCTGAATGTTCAGAAACCTTTGTCCACCCTTTCAAATTCATTATTCACTTTTTAAAAATAAGATTAATTAAACCCAAAGAACATCACAAGTTACTCAAAAGTTATGTCTTGTTGTACTTCAGATAATTAACATGTTAAGTGCCCAGCTTGTTTTGTCTTCCTGACAGAAAGTATAGTGTCAGTCACCAGTGACTGGGCACTTAGCATGTTAATATTAGAATAAAACCTTATTAATGTTTTAAATATCTGGGAGCTTTTAAGAAAAAAATAATTTTTGTTAGAAATGTTGTACTGAGGAAAAATTTGTTCATTTAGGTTATATGGTAAAAATCTTTATAGAGAATTTATGATGTCTAGAATCATATTTCAGATGTGATACCAAAACTTCATTGTAAATATAACGTATGATACTCATATTCACAGTATAATTTGAAGCTTAAAAAATGTTGAATGACAGTAGCATTAAACATTCATGTGAAGAATCCCTAATGTGTTCAGGCCTATGTAAGTATTCTAACATAATAGAAATTTGAGTTATGCTTAATTTACACATTAGAGCCCAATATTAATTGTGAAGAGAAAGTATGAACACTTAGTTAAACAGCTATTGTGGTCTAAATTAATATTTCCCACACTAAATACCACCAGTATCTTTGTAGGTTGACATAATTACCTAAGTACATGTAAATATATTTATACACACAAATAGTGATGTGCTAAAATGGACATTTTTGGAAGTATTGGCTTGGAAGTATTGCTGATTTAAATTTTCAGGAATTTTGTGAGCCATTGTTAAACACAGTCATTTAAAAATTAAATTACATAAAATTATAATTAAATTATATTAAAAACAAAGGTAATAAATACTCAACACTCATTACTTCGCAATTATTTTATAACTAGAGACCCAGTGCACCAAATTTGTGCATAGGTGGGGAGGGGGAGCTGGTCCCTCACCCGACCTGCACTGGGATCCTTTGGGCGATGTCTGACTGCCAGTTTAGGCCTGAGTGAGATTAGGCCTACACCGGCAGTCAGACATCCCTCTCACAATCTGGGACCTCAGGCCTGTAACTGCTTACCTGCCTGCCTACCTAATTGCCCCTAACTGATCTGCCTGGTTGCCCCTAACTGCTCTCCCCTGCCGGCCTGAACCACCTAACCACCTCTGCCTCAGCCCCCACCACTGTGGCTTTGTCCAGAGGGATGTCTGCTCTAATTAGCATATTACCCTTTTATTACTATAGATATTTTGCTAATCTTTAGGTTACTTACATTATTGAGTCTGCATGGAGAAAATACTGAGTAATGGTGTGCAACTACACATCTCTTTCCATCTCTACATTCAGTGCCATCATGTTGGTAGCTTCGCTTTAGTGTATTTACACAATGGAAATTGGCAAATCCTACAAATTAGAGTTACTTTCTTAGGTAGCCTATTGTCAAGTATTTACCAGCACACCACTATGGATATAAGAAAATATAAGAGTTAAAGTGAAAACCACATACTTTTTCTATTTCCTGACATAAATACATGACTATTGTCATTGCTGAACTGCCTCTTCAATAAAGAAGACAAAATATGTTTCTATGAGGTTTTTAACCACCTCTGCATAATTTCTACTTTCAATATCAGCAAATCTCTCTAGAGTATGGCCAGTATATGTTTTTGTTTAGCCACATCATCTACCTCTCCTCATATATGAATGAGTATGGCCATTATTACTGAACTACTTCCATTAAAAAGTCAAACATTTTTCTGAGTTTTTTAAAGCAGCCTCTCAGTCAGTCAATATTGTAAATGCTGTTAATAGTGATACATAAATCCCACAAAGATTAATATTACTTATAAACACTAATGCTGTACTGTACAAATAAAAAATAGTGGCATGTAATGAAATGCCTCTTTCATAGTCTTGGTATTTCATTGCTGTGTCTATTTAGGCATGATATGTGTAACATGAGTTGTATGTAATCTAGGATGAGTGTGTTTTTCATATAATAGAGTATCATATACTGTCTCTTTTGCCTTTGTTCAATTGTTTCCTATGATTCCTTGCAACATGTTGATAAGCAGTTCCAGAGACTCTTCTTCTTACTTGTTGGGCTCTGTTTTGTCTTTGTCTATCCCTCACCCAGATGTATAAGGGTAAATCCAGATTAGTCTGAGTTAGTCCATGGATATGCTAACAATTTTGTTGGGTGGATATGTGAGATATGAGATGTTTGGAAAATATTCTGTAGTGCTTCTGGGAAAGATCTCAGCAATCAAATATTGTCATGAGAAAACATGAGAAGAAATTACCTCTATTGTAATGGAATTTTTCATGTCTGTATAGTATATCAAATTATAGTTTATGGCTCTAAAGGGCAATAGCCCAAAGATAACAGCACACAAGATGAGAAAACCCTGGCTTTGAGATATGCAACTCTATATGGACCTGCTCTCTATGAGGACCTAATATTACTGTGATAATAATGGTTTCTCATTTATTCTTAGGGCTATTACTTAGAGCTGAAGGCATTCCCCCCAGTAGAAATAAATACAGTGAATTTTGGGGGAAATTATTTCTTTTAAAAAAATATATTTCTTTTATTGATTTTAGAGAGGAAAGGTGAGGGACAAAGAAACATCAGTGATGAATCATTGATTGGCTGCCTCCTGCATGCCCTTTACTGGGGATCTAGCCCACAATCTGGGCATGTGCCCTTGACTGGAATCGAACCCAGGACCCTTCAATCCACAGGCTGATGCTCTATCCACTTAGCCAAACCATCTGGGCAAATGATTTATTATTTTTTTTTATTTTATTTCAGAAAGGAAGGAGAGGGAGAGATAGATAAGACAGATCTATGATGAGAGAGAATCACTGATCAGCATGCCTCACACAGGATTGAGCCAGCAACCAGGGTGTGTGCCCTGACCAGTAATCAAACTGAGATCTCCTGGTTCATAAGTTGATGCTCAACCACTGAGCCATGCTGGTCGGGCTAAGGAAGAATTATTCCTTTTGACAAATTAATATGGGGTAGGTCTTGTGTCAGCATGGTTCTGGTGAAAAACAGAATTCTAGAAGATTTTAATGGCAGACTTACAGTGGGCCAGAAACAAGGGCTATTGAGTCACCTAGACACTAGCATCTGCAGGAAGCCTTCACTATTCTAAATCCTAAAGGGTCAAGGATGGAAGCAAGTGTTACCAGATCCCAGTGAGACTTGCTCTCATGGAGGGGCCACCTTCAGAATTGTGACACCAAGTTACTCTGTCTCCTTAGGGAGAACCTAAGCAGATGCCATCTGCAGATAAGCCCCAGAGGCCACAGAGAAGATCTGGGTGGAGCCAATGGAGAATAAGCAGCACAGTGTTTATTAATTCCTGTAAATTCCTATGTAAAGGCTCAGTATTAGAAATTTATTCTCCTAGTTGAGAATTGTATTTTGCTGTCATAGTAAATTCCTTTTGGAACTGAGTACTGTGGTAGGTAGGTATGTCTTTCCTTTAACATGTGTGAAACAGACATGTGTAACTGCATTATTCATATATACATCTGTAGTGTTTCTTGTTACATGTGGTGTGAGGTAAGCAGCTCTTTATTCTTCCAAATAAGCCAGTTGTCCTTGCAGTTTAATTCACCTTTTTTCTTTCTGGTATGGCATTTTTATTATATCTTTGCAGGACATTTGATCCTGTCCAAAACATCCATTGAGACATTTGGTCCATGCCAAAAGGTCCTTGATATTTACTCCTGTCCAAAATGTGCACTGTGACATTTAGTCCTGTCCAAAATGCCCATTGAGACATTTGATCCACGATTCATTAAGTAATAGATTTAACTTTGTTAAAATTTTGTTATTTTTATTATGATGAATTTGGGGTTTCATATTCTTGTTTTTCTTTCTCATGAAGTTTGGCAGAGTTACTCCGTAAAGTCCATGAGCAATTTCTCTAAAGAACATATCAACCTGCCTGGCTCAGTGGGTTGAGAACCATCCCACATACCAACAGATTGCTGGTTCAATTCCTGGTCAGGGAATATGCTTGGGTGTGGGCTCAATCCCTGGTAGTGGTGTGCAGGAGGCAGCCAATTGATAATTCTTTATCATCAATGTTTCTGTCTTCTCCCTTCCTCTTTCTAAAAAATCAATAAAAACATTTTTTAAAAGAATATATCAACCTGATTATTGGCTTTATATTTGTTATATCTGTTAATAATTGTGTTTATACAGATTTTATTTTGTTGGTGTCACTGTTAAATTGGTGGCTATATTTGAGTGTGATCACCAAAAACCTGGCTGGTAACTTTATAGCTTTGCTGTTTATCTTTCAACACTTCAATAAACTCCAAATTGAAAGATAATACACTTATCATCAGGTTTGAAATTTGCTATGCCACTGTGTGGTTTGTCCTATGACCAGCCTTCAGATCTGTATACATCTCAAGTTTCTGGTAGAAATCTTGGAGCTTCTGGTCTGCTGCTTCTGTCACACCTTCCATAGAGGTACCCTCTCTCAACATAATCTATTAGGTCATCTAAATTTACTTCTGCATTCCCACAATGTACAGAAGTTTTATTTACCTCTTCCAAAGGGAAGTCCAGGCAACATAGATGCAGTTACAGGAGTCACTTTTCATTGTCATTTACTTGCAAAATAAGTATCCTTTTCTGTACTTGCATTTGGTAGTAGTCAAATGGCATTCATGTTTGCAATCTCAAAATCCAGCATGCACAATGAAGGGTTAATATGATTTCATTCCTGGGCAAATATATGTGACTTCTTGTCTTCTCTTTGTTAGGGCACGAATCAATGGCATAGTGTAACCCAGTGGTCCACAAACTCATTAATCAACAGTACAACAATTGAAATTTCTTTTGAGACAAATTTTTTAAATTTAAACTTATTCTAAAGCCGCTTCTTCAAAATAGATTTGCCCAGGCTGTGGTATTTTGTGGAAGAGCTACACTCAAGGGGCCAAAGAGCCACATGTGGTTCGGGAGCCACAGTTTGCCAACCACTGGTGTAACCCAATGCTACACCACACACAGTAAATAAATATCGGTGCTATCTTGAAGGTGCCATCATTGAATAATGTGGTAATGGCATTTTAATATTGTCCAAAATTGTATAAATAAGAATTCTTTCATCTTAACCACCAGAATTGTGCATAAGAAGTGGTTCTCTGGATCTGGTCACTTTATACTCTTCTGCAATTTCAATTTCATGCAATGAAGTTTGGTTTAGAGATCTATGTCTGTTATGAATATTTTATTTGCCTCTTTAATGATCTTCTTTCAGGGAGTATTAGCAGGATATCTATCATGAATATCATGAAAAATTTTTCAAAGTACCTGTTACGGTGTTACATTTTGTTCTGCATATTTTAACTTTTTCAGGATTTTCTTATTTCCCTTTATTTTATTTTTTAATATTTTAATCTTTATTGTTCAGTTTATTAATTACATTGTTCCCCTTTTGCCCCCCTATAGCTCCCCTCCACCTGGTACCCATCCCACCCTCTGCCCTTACCTCCCCCCCCCACCACTGTCCTCTTCCATAGGTGTATTTTTGTTCAGTCTCTTGCTGCACCTCACACAACACTTTTCTCCCCAAGAATTGTCAGTCCATTCCCTCTCTCTATGCCCATGATTCTGATATATTCACCACTTTATCCTGTTCATCAGATTTTTAATTCACTTTTTAGGTTCATTTGTTGATAGATACGTATTTGTTGTTCATAATTTTTATTTTTATCCTTTTCTTCTTCCTCTTCTTAAAGAATACCTTTCAGCATTTTATGTAATATTGGTTTGGCAGTGATGAGCTCCTTTAGCTTTTTCTTATCTGTGAAGCACTTTATCTGACCTTCAATTCTGAATGATAGTTTTGCTGGGTAATCTTGGTTGTAGATTCTTGCTATTCATCACTTTGAATATTTCTTGCCGCTCCCATCTGGCCTGCATAGTTTCTGTCGAGAAATCAGCTGACAATCGTATGGGTGCTCCCTTGTAGGTAACTGTTTTTCTCTTGCTGCTTTTAATATTCTCTCTTTGTCTTTTGCTCTTGGCATTTTAATTATGATGTGGTCCTCTTTAGATTCTTATAGTTTGGGGTTCTATGTGCTTCTTGGACTTTTAAGTCAATTTCTTTCACCAGGTGGGAGAAGTTTTCAGTCACTATTTCTTCAAATAGGTTTTCAGTATCTTGCTCTCTCTCTTTTTCTGGCACCCCTGTAATTTGGATGTTGGAGAATTTTCAAATAAAGATGTCATATGCCCTAGCTGGTTTGACTCTGGATAGAGCATGAGCTTGTGGACTAAAGGGTCCTGGGTTCAATTCTGATCAAGTGCACATGCCTGGGTTGTGGGCTCAATTCCCAGTGTGGCACATGCAGGAGGCAGCCAATCAGTGATTCTCTCTCATCAATTCATGTTTTTATCTCTCTCCCTTCTCTGACATCAATAAAAATATATTTCTAAAAAGCAGTAGAAAAAATTAGTAAAACAAAAGGATGGTACTTTAAAAAAAAAAGTGAATGAAATTGATAAACTCCTGGCAACATTGAATGAAAAATATATATATAATTAGAAGCCGATGTACGAAGATTTGTGCCAAAATGGGCCTTCCTTTCCCTGACTGCTGGCACTCCTTTTGCTCTGGTCTGGAGCCACCTTTTCATCTTCCTATGCTGCTTAGAAGCCCAGAGTGGCCGGGGTTGGTGTGGCCATGTATGCAAATTAACCACCATCTTTGTTGGTTACTCAGCCCTGATTGGCTGTGAGCATTGCGAAGGTATGGTCAATTAGCATGTTTCTCTTTTATTAGTGTAGACTGAATGACACCAAAGACCTCTCAGATGTTAGGTAGATAAAAAGGAAATACTACAAAAAATAAGAATACTACAAACACTTTAAGCTTACACATTTAAAAACTTTAATGAAAAACAACAATTTCTCAAAAACCACAAGAATCAAAATTCACCCAAGATGAAATAATTGTAATAAAAAGTTACATTCACACATAAACCTGGACATGAATGTTTACAGCAGCTCTATTTATAATTGCAAAAAGTGAACCTCAACCAGTATTTCTTACAACATTGTTTAAACGTTAAAAAAAATAATTATAGCCCACCTGGTGTGGCTCAGCCAATGAGTGTTGACTCAGGAACCAAGAGATCACCAAGAGGTTCGATTCTCAGTCAGGGCACATGCCCCGGTTGTGGGCTTGATCCTTAGTAGGGGTGTGTGCAGGATGATGTTTCTATCTCTCTACCCCTCTCCCTTCCTCACTCTCTAAAAATCAATAAGAAACATATTTAAAATAAATAATTTTAGATTCACAGAAAGTTGAAATGATAGCAAAGACAGGTTCTGTGTACCATCCACCAAGTTACCATTAATAGTTACATCTTATGTAACAATATAAACCCAGAATATTAGCATTGGTACAAAGCTAATTTGATGGATTTTATCACATGTAACCTCCACTTCAATCAAGCTAAAGAACTATTCAGTTACTATAAAGATCTCCCTCATGCAATCCCTTTATAATCACACATAATTCATCATTAAAAGCATTCTGACAAAGAAATATATGGAACTATTTGGTTTTCCTGGTGAATTCTATCAAATATTTAAAGAACAAATAACACCCATTTCTTTCTTCCAAAAAATACAAAAGGAAGCAACATTTCCCAACCTATACTGAGTGGCCAGATTATTATCTCTGAACGCATAATAATCTGACCACTCAGTGTATATCCTATATAATAAAAGGCTAATTATGCAAATTGTTCTCTCCACCAGGAGTTCCACCAGCAGGCAGGCTGGCCAACTGATCCATGTCCCCTCCCCCTGGCCAGCCTGGCCACAACCCCCCATGCACAAATTCATGCACCGGGCCCATACACACACACACACACACACACACACACACACACACACACACTGAGTGGCCAGATTATTATGCACTCAGAGATCATAATAATCTGGCCAGTCAGTGTATATTAATAAAAGGGTAATATGCTAATTAGACCAGGTCAACCAGCCATCTTCCAGACGTCTGACTTCTTTCCAGACAAAGGCATGGCAGTGGGGGCCGAGGCAGAGGCAGTTAGGAGTGATCAGGCTGGCAAGGGAGGGAAGTTGGGGTTGACCAGGCTGACAGGGGAGGGCAGTTGGGGGTGAGATCAGGCCTGCAGGGGAGGGCAGTTGGAGAGATCAGGCCTGCAGGGAAGGGCAGTTAGGGGCAATCAGGCAGGCAGGCAGAGAGGTTAGAGGCAATCAGGCAGGCAGGGGGGCAAGGTAGGGGCAATCAGGCTGGCACAGGGGCAAGGTAGGGGTGATCAGGCAGACAGGCAGGCAGAGGGGTTAGAAGCGATCAGGCAGGCAGAGGAGTTAGGAGCGATCAGGCAGGCAGGCAGAGGGGTTAGGAGCGATCAGGCAGGCAGGCAGAGGGGTTAGGGGTGATTAGGCAGGCAGGCAAGTGATTAGGAACCAGTTGTCCTATATTGCGAGAGGGATGTCTGATCCTCGAGGGATCCTAGATTGGAGAGGGTACAGGCCGGGCTGAGGAACCCCCCTCGCTCGGTGCATGAATTTTGTGCACTGGGTCTCTAGTTAATTTTATGAGGCCTACAAAATTAGACAAAGACACAACAGCAAAATAAAACTACACAATAATAACCCTCCATGAACATAAACACAAAAATTTAAAATATTAGGAAATAAATTACAATCAAGTAAGTTTTATCTCAGAACACAAAGATAGGTCAATATTTGAATATTAATAAATGTAAACTATTATATAAGCACCCTGAAAATATTATAATTACATCAACTGATGTAGACAATTACATGAAAAAAATTCAATATCCATGATAAAAAGTTCTCAGTAAATTAGGAAAGAAAATGAATTTCTTTAATGGGATTAGAGTGTCCTAGTTTGGGCTGCCATAACAAAAATGCTATAGAGTGGATGGCTGAACAAACAGAAATTTCTTTTTTATAATTTTGGAGGCTGGGAGTCCAATATTAAGGTGTTGGCTGATTTGATTCCTGTTGAGACCTCTTTAACTGGCTTGCAGAGATGGCTGCCTTCTTGCTGTGTATTCCTATAAACTCTCTTAGTATATGCACATGAAAAGATAGAAAAATGTCTCTTCTTTTAAAGGCCACACATCCTATCATATTAGGACTCCACCCCCATGACCTCAGGGTTTCAACACATAAAATTTTTAAATAGTTTATTGATTTTTAGAGAGAGAGGAAGGGAGAAAAGAGGAACATGGATGTGAGCACATAACATTGATTGGCTGCCTCTTGGATACTCCCACTAGGGATTGAGCCTGTAACCCAGGCATGTGACCTGACCGAGAATCAAACCAGCAACTTTTTGGTGCTCAGGATGACTCCCAACCAACTGAACCACAACAGCCAGGGCTCAACGCATAAATTTTTAAGGAAAACAATTCAATCTATATCAAAGCATCTTCAAAAAAGTGAAGGTTGGCATCATACTTAATAGTGAAAGACTAAATGCTTTCCCCCAAGATTGAGGCCCCCTTTCCCACAAAAAAAGTCTGCTCTTAATACTATATTCAATATCATACTGGAATTCCTACTAGGTACAATAAAGGGAGAAATACACAGAAATTAAAAGTGAAAATTTGCAAATGACATGATTGTTTACATAGAATATTTTGTAGATAAAGACAAGCTGATACTGAAAGTTATGTGGAAAAGCAAATAAAATAGTATAGCTAATACAATTTTGTAAAACAAAATTAAAGATGGAAAAACCACAATTTAAAACTTACTGTAAAGCTACAGTAGTCAATAGTGTAATATTGACAAAGGGAACAAAATATAGAGACCAGAAATAGACCTGCACATGTGGGGGTTTTTTTTGTGTGTTTTTTGTTCGTTTCTTTTTTTGTGTGTTGTTTTGTGTCTTCTGTTTTCTTCCCCCTTTTTTGAGAAAACTGCAGAAGTAATTCTGTGCAGAAAGGACTGCTTTTCAATATATGGCATTAGAACAATTTTACACGTGTGTGTAAAGAAAAAAAACTGAACCTCAACGAAAAACATTATACAGAAGGTAACTCAAAATGGATCATTGATCTAAATGTAAAATGTAACACTATAAACTTTTTAGAGAAAAGCAGAGGGAATATTTTTCCTGATCTGGGATTAGTCAAAGAATTCTAGGACATGACACCAAAGCACAATCTTTTTAAAAAGTTGACAACTTTAGCTGATAAAAAGATATTGTGAAGAAAATAAAAGCCAAGATACTGATTTGGAAATACACTTGCAAATCCCTTTCCATCACAGGACTTGTACTCAGAATACATAAAGAACCACAGAACTCAATAATATGTACAAATTATTGTACAAGTAAAATATGTACAAATAACAGAGACTTCTGGTCAAGATGGTGGTGTAGGTAAATGCAGTTACTCAAATCCTCCCACAACTACATAGAAATTAACATGAACTACAGAACAATCATTATTCAGAACTGCCTGAAATCTAGCTGAATGGAAATCCTACAACTAGGGATTTAAAGAAACCACATTGAGACTGGTAGGGGTGGAGATATAGAATTAGCTTGTCCTATACCCACATGTGCCAGATAAAAATCAGAAGTTGTATCTTGGCTGTAGAGGACCTACCTGAGGAGTGAGGAATCCTAGCCCCACACTAGACCCTTCCTTCTCCCGGGCACAGGGTTCCAGTGGCAGAAAGAGAAAAACCCCATAACTTCTGGCTTTGAAAACCAGTTGGTGTGGGTGACTGAGGGAGATGGAAGCTGAGAGGGGTTGAGGCTGCTGGAGTCCCAAGTACTTTCTCTTAAAGGGCCTTTGTACTGACTTACTTGGACTTGATTCCTCTGAACTCTAGCACTGGGGCAGCAGCTCCAAAGGCACAAGGGACATATGGGGAGGAACTGAATTTTCCAGCATTAGGGCAAGAGCTAGAGGTTTGATCCCCTGAGACCCTGCCCCACCCAAATTGTGGGCCACCCACGTTGTTTCCAGTGGATTTTCTATACAAAGTGCCCATCTTAGCTCCTGCTGTGGACTTTCCTGAAAATCTCTTAAAGGTTCACAAATTGCAAACAAGCAGCAACTAGCCGTGGCATGCCTCATACCTCTCACTAAGAGGCCGCAGGCTTGGCACTAATGGCAGCCACTCTTGGTTCCCATCTTGCACTCTCCTGGGCACTTGCAAGCTCAGCACCAATAGTAGCCATCTGCAAATCACTGTGCAGCTCGTGTTGGGTGGCCCGTCAGGGCACAGGTGGTGGCTGACCTTGCACCTCCTAGGAGGCTTTAAAGATAGTGCATCCACTGTCTCTCACCCAATGGTGTGAGCTGGGCTCTCTCTGGAAAAGAAACCTGGGTCCCCATGTGATCAGTACCAGGACCACACCAGCAGGCGAGGGGACCCCAAGGCAGGTGCTGGACGTGGAGGCCACGGGGGCATAGACTACAAAGGAGACAGAACTGAACCTCACATTACCCTGTTTGGCCCCGGAGGATGGCTGGTTAGCCAGAGACTGGTAAGATTCCTCAGGGAAGGAACAACCTAAGACAGGCACAGTCGCAGAGGGGCCAACAGGAGAGAACTAAAAGGTCAACAGAGGTGGGGCCAGAACCTCACCCAAAAACCTTGCAGGGGCCTGAACTCTCACCCCTTCTGAGGGAGGTCTCCTGCCCCCATGGCTACTTTGCCTCCCATGCACAACTCAGACCAGGACCCAGGTGGCAGACAGAGACTCAGCCAGCAATAGCTATTCTATATCTAAATTCAGTCTATTACTAGGAATGCTCAGGACCTACTCAAGAATGAAAATAACCCTTTCCACTAATATTTACAGGGTAAACTAGGATTTCTGCTTGAATATTAAAATTGACAGTAAAATAATAATCAAGTTTTCAGATTAATTTAAATTGGCCAAGTGAAATAAGTGAATACTCAAGAAAATTTTAGTGTACTGGACAAAAAGCTGTTCCTAAAACATTAACTAAAATATCTATTAGTAGTTCATCTCACTGTAAAATTGCCTAACATCCAAAGAACCTAAAGCAGTCATATTTGTGTGCAAAAATTAAAATTTAAAATTACCAAGACTGCAAGATTAAATTTCCAAAAGCCCCCATTAATCAAAAAAGGGGGGGATAGTGGGGTAATATCATGTAAGGAAAAATATCCTGTAAGTAAAATACATCTAGAAAATTCTTCCTCAAGAAAAATAACTTCCATTTGTAAAGCCAACAGCAGGACACCCATAAAAATACACACATGGTGTCAAAATAAGCCAAAGGAAAATCATTTAGGCAAAAATAAAAAGAATCCCAAATCTAATTTGCAGAGAGGATCCCTTTGCTAACTTTTGGTCGAGAATGTGTTTGTGTGTTTTCGGAGAACAACTCCAAGACCATGTGGGTTCCTGTGACAGTAAGGAACTGACGGGTCTGTTCCAGTCACAAGGATGGTCCAGAGATGGGGGACACTGACGACACCTTGCCATGCTAGCAGTCTGCAGCTGTGCATGGCTGCAGGCGGCCCAGGACCAAAGCAGAGAGGATGAAACCTGCATTGCCGACAACAGTTTGAGGAGGAACCAAGATGGCAGCATAGGTAAACACCTATCTTGCTGCCATACACAGCGATTTCAAAACTACAACTTAACGAAAGAACAAACATCACCCAGAATCACCGGAAAGCTGGCTGAGTGAAAATTCCACAAATAAAGGTGAAGATAGGACACTGTGACTCAGAGGAGCAGTGCAGGACAGTGTTGAAGATACACGCGGAGAGAGGTTTGGAGCCATGCGCGTGCCAGCAGATAGGGCGGGCGGCTGAAAACCCGGCCGGTTTTCTCGAACGGGGGAGACAAAGATGTCCCACTGGACTGATTCCCCAGCTCTGGGCGAAGTCCAGGGAACCCACAATCATACAGGGTAAAAACTGGACAGTGGGGAGGCATGCCGAAACTCAGGCGCTGCAAGGGTCTGCAAGTTTGTGGAGAGGGCAAGCTTGTGCAGAGTGCTCGTGAACTTGGGAACAGCACAGCTGTGTGACCGCGCAGAGAGAGGACTCGTGACTTACTGTCTCATTCGGGAAACAACCAGACTGCATTGTTTTAGTCTGGGTGAGACATTGGGTGTGCAGACTGATTTGAGAAGAGGCTGAATTGTCCGGCAGCGGGTGGAGCTCGGCAGCAGCTCTCTCTCAGAGGTGCTGGCAGCCATTGCCACCCAGCACAGAGTCCCTAGGCCTGCTTGGCTAGGAGACTCCGCCCATCCAACCTGAGCACAGCTGAACCTCATAGCCAATTGGCCTGGAGGTCAAACCCTCCTAAGGCTAACAACAATAATCTAGGCTTAACTCCAACAAGACTGTGCAATCCATATCCACCTCAGGTAACTGGGGAGGCTGAGCCACTGTCCCTTAGAGGACATATACTACACAAAGCTAATGGACCAACTCAGGAAAGAGCCACCATGCAGAGACATGGAAAGAAATCAGATGTGAAAGAAATGGAGGGAAAAAAAACGACTGGACATAGAATTCAAAACCACGGTTATAAGGCTTTTCAAGAGGCTCCTAGAAAAGGCCGGGACCTACAAGGAAATGAACAAGACCTCTGAGGAAATGAGCAAGACCTACGAGGAAATGAACAAGACCTACGAGGAAATGAATGAGACCTACAAGGAAATGAACTAGACCTACGAGGATATGAATGAGACCCTCAAGGATATGAAAAAGGACCAACTAGAAATTAAGCATATACTGACTGAAATAAAAAATATTATACAAAGACCTAAAAGTACTCTAGAGGACTCCAAGAACCAAGTTAAAGATTTGAAATACAAAGAGGTAAAATCCACTCAGCTGGAAAAGCAAGTAGGCAAAAGAATCCAAAAAATTGAAGATAGTGTAAGGGGCCTCTGGGACAACCTCAAGCATAACAACATCTGAATTATAGGGGTGCCAGAAAAAGATAGAGAGCAAGACAATGAAAACCTATTTGAAGAAATAGTGACCGAAAACTTCCCCCACCTGGTGACTTAGGAGTCCAAGAAATTGACTTAGGAGTCCAAGAATCGCACCGAACCTCAATATATAGGAACCCTAAGAGGACCACAACAAGAGGCACATCATAATTAAAATGCCAAGAGCAAAAGATAAAGAGAGAATATTAAAAGCAGCAAGAGAGAAACAGTTGGTTACCTATAAGGGAGCACCCATACGATTGTCAGCAAATTTCTCAACATAAGCTATGCAGGCCAGACGGGAGTGGCAAGAAATATTCAAAGTGATGAATAGCAAGAATCTACAACCAAGATTATTCTATCCAGCAAAGCTATCATTCAGAATTGAAGGTCAGATAAAGTGCTTCACAGATAAGAAAAAAATAAAGGTATTTATCACCACCAAACCAATATTATATGAAATGTTGAAAGATATTCTTTAAGAAGAGGAAGAAGAAAAAGGCAAAAATAAAAATCGTGAACAACAAATACACATCTATCAACAAATGAATATAAAAATCAAGTGAATTAAAAATCTGATGAACAGGATAAACTGGTGAATATAATAGAATCATGGGCATAGAGAGGGAATGGACTGACAATTCTTGGGGAGAAAAGGGATGTGGGAGGTGCAGCAAGAGTCTGGACAAAAATCATGCACCTATGGGACAGGACAGTGTGTGGGGGGTTGAGGGTGGAGGGTGGGATGGGTACCAGGTGGAGGGGAACTATAGGGGGGAAAAGGGGGGGGAACAATGTAATTAATAAACTGAACAATAAAGATTAAAATATTTTTTAAAAAAGACAACAGTTTGAGCCTGACATGAAAAAACAAAACAAAAACTTGCATTGCCACAATGTGTCCACCATCTGGATACCATTGCTGACATGTACACATAAAGAACTATTTGACATTGAATCTGGGACTCAGAACAGTTGGACATTGAAACTAAGACTCAAAACATTTTTTGCTCTTATACATTTATTTCTAGTATGCAGAGGCAATATATTTTTGAAGAAAAGAAACAGGGGAGAGTGATTGATATAGAGGCAGGGAGGCATTGAACAGGCTGTCAGGCTACAGGGGGAAGGCTGGGGAGGGAGGGGGCCGGATGCTGGGGGAGATCAACCGAAGGACTTGTTTAAATGCATATGAGCATAACCAATGAATGAAAGACACTGGGGCGGGGAGGGGGGCAGGTGGGAACATGTGCTGGGGGGTAGGGGAGGCTGAAGGGAGGATAATGCGGGGGGAGGAAAACATATGTACTACTATTAAATCTAAGTTATACTGCAAAAATAAATTAAAAAAATAAAGTTAGTGCATCCAGTGGACAGCTGGTCAGGTAGAAGTGGAAGAATAAACAAAGGCCATTGAGAAGGAAAACCCAGGACTGTAGATGGTGTTCTGAGAGCAAAGTTAATCTAAGAGAGAATAGGAGAGGAATCAGAAAATATACTGACAATTCTTTAGTGAAGTTTTGCTACAAAGAAACATGAAGAAAAGGTATAGGAAATGGGGTCAAGAGGAGTTTATTTGAAGATGAAATAACTGCATGTTGTACGATGAGGGGAATACTCTCCTAAAAACTGATGGTATTAGGGAGAGAATAGACTGGCTGGAGTGAAGCCCTGGAGATAACAGGATCCAGCACTCACGTGCAGGATTTGTTTAGGTGGACACAGGTAGCTCATCTACAGTAACGGGCAGGGAACAGAGGCAGGCATTGGTGGACATGATGGTATAAGTCTGCAGCAGTGGGAGTCTCCACTTCCATTTTCTTAGTGAAGTAGGATGGAAGGGGAAGGTGTGAGATCCTCATTTAGGAGAATGGCATAGAGCCAGCAATGTTGGAATCATTGAAGTGAGGGCAGTCAGGATAGTTCCATTTTCCTCTAGGCACGTTTAGCTGCACTGCTGTATTATGGAGATGGAGAATTTGGTTGCTGCATGGTTCTCATTTTACCAAGCAGATATGATGAGATGAGGGAGTTAAGCTTCTCATAAAGGCTGACCATGAGTTTAAGCTAGCATACTAGGGAGGGAGAACTCATCAAGGGAGGAACTAGTAAGAGGTGGGTTGGAGATACTAGTAGGGTTGCAGGAGTTTTGGTTTAGGGACATTAGAGGGAATAACTTAGAAACATAGGAAGTGGTAGTCGAGTGAGGTACTTCAGGGGTTGCAGACTTTAACTTGGCATGTTCTGGGGTGTGATCACAGCGGCACCCAAAGCTGCGCCGTTAGATGAGAGTGGGACACGTGGAGCTAAGTGAATGTTAGGATTACCTACCTGTATACTGAAATCTCCAAGTATGAGGGTTAGCATTAAAGTTACAAAATTATAAGCTCTTCACAGACGAGGAAGTGTGTGCCCTGGAGGGTAGCCTCCCTGGCACAGCAGTGTATCCTGATGCAGAGCGAATGCCTGTGGATACTGAGGGAGAACTCGAGCTTGCTGTAAAGGGCATCGAGGATAGGGGGTCTCAATTACTACAGAGTGCCTGGTTTTATGAGGCAGAACTAAGCCCTCCGGGGGGAGGGGTGGTGGTGGTGGCGGGGTGGCACTGGTAGAATATTGAAAAGAAAACCTCCAAGACCAGAGGGAATACAAACACTGTGGGCAAAGGCATCCAGATCACCCGAGATGGGCTTAGCTGAACCCACAGCAGTCCCTCGGGTAGGAATGGGCAAACCTGTGCTAGAAGAAAATGGCAAGAAGCTGCATTCTCCCATGGAAAGTCCTTTCAGAGAAAGGTCGCGGCATTCCACGCTGGGTCAGTGTGTCCCTCCCCTGAGTCTGCTGTTCCTGGCAAGCGAGAATTATAGCACACCCGGAGCCCGAGTCACACCCGGCTCTGTCCTCCCTAAGGCTGAGCAAGCGGTCGAGCCACAGCAACTCCCAACCCAGTGATTTCCCACCAGGCCCGTCAGGGGACGGCAAGGGGACTCAGGGTGACCAGAACTGTTACTTCCTGCTTTTGTTCCGCAGCGAGGAACGGTGTCAGGATGCACTGTTGCCACGGCCTCCGGGGTCGCTCGGGCGTTCGCAGCGCACGCGGTTCGGAAACCCAGAAGAGTAAATAGTTTCAGCATTTGGCCACAGTCCCCGCAGTGGTGATTGCCAGGGCGGCCGCCTTCATTAGCCAATCACAAGTCTTCCTTGCGGCTCTCCCCGGAAAGTCGTCCCTCTGCCGGTCCCTTTCTTCGGTCTCCGCCTTGTTTCCCGCCGGCTGGTGGAGTAAGTGCGTAGGGCGCCTTTCCGGTTCCGGTCTGGTCCACGCGGGGCCGAGCAGGAGCGCCTGTGATCTAGGTAAGCACTGCGGCTTCGGGAGGCGGCGGTGGCAGGGGCTCAGGAAGCTCGAGTGCACGGGAAGGTCCGCGTTCGGCCTCGAGCAGTCTGCTCCCGGGGAGTACTTGAGGCGCTGGGGAGGCATCTTTCGTAGCTTCCGGAGAAGTGCACCTTAGTCGTTGGGGAGTGGCTAATGAATTCGTGTTGCGAGCCTGGACCGGGAGAGAGCTGGCAGGGAGAGCTGGAGCGCGTTTCAGTGCGGCGTAATCCTGGCCAGTGACATACCTGAGCCAGGTCAGTTAATTCAAAAAAGTGTTTCCTCTCTCTCCACCTAACCATCACCCCCAAAGGATAAAGGCATCAAGTATATACAAGTTTGAAACCAAAATACAAATGAGTGGAAAAATAATGTCCAGAAATCACACAGCTGTTTAGTTTCAAAGTACTCCTAGAACCCAGCTCTCTTTAACTCCGGATTAGTATTTCTTGACATTATGCTGGTATGTGTGGACTTTCTATTCCGCTGGTGTGCGTGGGGAATCGGACTGACCTCCTACAGTGCAGCCTTCTCATGTGGCCCCTTACTGCATGGCTCTGAAGACATTAGTTTGAATTTCCTCCACTAGTCACGGAAGTTACCTCACTACAGTACCATCATTGGGTGACTTGAATGCCCCATTCCCCTTTTTTGTATGCAGCCTGATTTCCTTAAAACACAAACAAACAAAAAACGCTTAATCCAGTGGTTCCCAGTTTATGGTTAATGAATTTCTGGGCTGTCAGAAATCCTAAGGGTTTCTGCAAATCTGTGGTCTCCAGGCATCATTCACAACCAGTCATATCTCAGAGTAGTAGATATTACTATTTTCTAAGTGTATGTAGGTCATTATTATTATTGAAAAGTTTTACAATATCAAAGTAATACTGCTATCATTTGGGCGGGTTATTAAAATGCTTTAATTTTTTAAATGAAATACCTTAAAATAGTTTAAATTTGGAAGCACTTTATTAGTTCAGTTGCTGTTTAGAGCTGAGCTGTCCAAATAGTCTAGTCAAATACGACTATTTAAATTTAGAATTAATTAAAATGTCAATTTCTCAGTTTCACTTGGTACATTTTAAGTTCATTAGGCACATAATGGCTAGTGACTACTGTGTTAGAAACTATAGCTATAGAATGTTTTCATCGTTGCAGAAATGGACAATGCTAACACAGAAACTTAAGATGAATAGATAGTAATCTAAGCAGAGGTAACTAATTTATAGCAGAACAGTGAAATTTGGCATATTAAGTAGTTCCTACCCTTCTTGGGTGAACATATATGTATCTTTTTTTAAAGAAATAAATTTACTGTTTTTTCCTGGGTGTTGTTTGGATTGTAAAATGCTCCCTCCAACCCCACCTCATTCAATGTAGGTTACTTGTGAATTAATAAAAAGCCACTATGGAGACTAAGGACCAGAAGAAACACAGAAAGAAAAACAGTGGGCCCAAAGCTGAGAAGAAAAAGAAACGGCATCTGCAAGACCTCCAACTTGGAGATGAGGAAGATGCCCGGAAAAGAAACCCCAAAGCTTTTGCGGTCCAGTCTGCCGTGCGGATGGCTCGATCCTTTCACAGGTATGTTTAGCTAGATTTTTCTGGTGGTTCTTTCATTTTTTTCTGTAAATAATATATTTTTATTGATTTCAGAAAGGAAGGGAGAGGGAGAGATAGGGACATCAATGATGAGAGAGAATCATTGATCAACTGTCTCCTGCACCCCCCCCCCCCATAACCCTGAAATGTGCACCTCTAGGAATCAAACCGTGACCTCCCAGTTCATAGGTTGATGCTTGGCCTTTGAGCCACCCTGACTGGCCTCATTTTTTTTCTTTTTAAACAGTAGGAGTCTCTCCAGATGATGTTTGAATTCATTAGTCTATTCAGCTCTGAAGGACATGGGGATGCATACCATATTTCTTCTACTTAGACATAAGAGGTCATTCCTATGGAAGATGCCTTGTCTCAGCAATTATGCTGATTGTCTTTTTTTTGCCCAAGAAAATTCTATGAGTTTTTTCATAGAATTTGTTTTTCGTAAACTTTAAACAGTATATCTGATAATATGTGTGCTTGGGCTTTTTTGTTATTTTTTTTTTTGGATTGGCTGCCTCCTGCACATCCCCTACTGGGGATCCAGCCCACAACCTGGCATGTGCCCTGACTGAGAATTGAACCATGACCTCCTAGTTTATACTAGTAGGTTGATGCTCAACCACTCAGCCATGCCGGCTGGGCTAAACATTTTTAAAAATATATTTTTATTGATTTTAGAGAGGAAGGCAGCAGGGGAGAGAGGGAGAAACATCAATGATGAGAGAGAATCATTAATCAGCTGCCTCTTGCACACCCCCCACTGTGGATGGAGCCCATACCCAGGCATGTGCCCTGATCAGGAATGGAACCAGTGACCTTCAAGTTTAACCACTGACCCACACTGGCTGGACTAAACATTAGTGAATTATATTCTCCCAGTAGAAGAGCCAAATTGAACTCTATAGCCTCTGCTCTTATTCATTATGATATACAAGTTTATTGTATTTATATGTTGTCTGTTCTCTCTTTAAAATCTTTACATACAGGGATACTTTTATATTTTGAAAATGAATTTATTTAATTTTTAACAAATAGGACTCAGGATTTGAAGACAAAAAAGCATCATATTCCAGTGGTTGATAGAACTCCTCTAGAGCCCCCACCAATAGTGGTGGTAGTGATGGGGCCTCCGAAAGTTGGCAAGAGCACTTTAATTCAGTGCCTCATTCGGAACTTCACCAGGCAGAAGCTAACTGAGATCAGAGGCCCTGTAACAATTGTGTCAGGTAAGCGGGTGCTCCCCAGACTGACATGGCAGGTATTGTCTGAGAAGCATGCATGTCCTTGTTGAACCTTTTTTTTTTTTTCCTGGTATATGCTAAAGTAATATTGTCACTTCATATTACCTCTCTTGTAGTTTTACTAAGTTGGCTGTAACTTCAGAAAAAGGTAAATTCCTCGAGATAATAATGATACAGATGTATACCTTATTCTGACTGCAGTATGGGTTTGCTAGGGATGCTCCTCTGAAAGGCTTGGCTGGCCTGGACAGGCTGGCTTGGTCATGGTGAGCACCTTCATTTAACAGATAGCACCTTCATTTCCCTTTCTTGTGAAAGTAAGGGAGTTTTCCTCTTTTCCTGTGAGATTTATCTGCTTTGGAAGATGGTGACCTTTCTTAATTTCTATTGTTCCCTCGGCCCAGCCTGCACCCTCTCCAATCCAGGGTCCCTCAGGGGATGTCCAACTGTCGGACATACCTTTCACAGTCCAGGACCACTGGACAAATTCCCAAAATGACAGTGATAGAATCTGAACTTTCTCATTATAGCAATAATAAGCACGGGTCCACTTCTATCTGGATTTTTTATCTTACAAATATACAGTTGGCTTTTTGTAGCCCTAGGTTTCACATCTGCAGAGTCAACAAACTGTGGATCAAAAAGAGTGTTTTTCATCTGTGGTTGGTAATCTGCATATGCGAAGGCCAACTCTGTGCATTGTTATGAGCCATTTTATGTAAGGCAGTGGAGCCTCTTTGGCTTTTGATATCCACGGGGATCCTGGAACCGATCCCTGTTGATACCAAGGGACAACTCAAGTTTTGGGGGAGTCAAAGATTATATGTAATTTTCTGCTGCACAAGGGTTGGTGTCCCTAACCCCCTCATTGTTCAAGGGTCAACTATATAGTTGGACTGAGGCTTCTCTTTGTCTTTAAGACAATTTTGTTATGGTGATGATTTCTTTACACTTATTTTAGAAATGATTGTTCCACGAACATTCTGTTGTATTAGATTTGAGGATTTTTTAGCTATAGTGGAAACACAGGAAGCTCTGATGGAGGTAGAAGCGCTGGCTCACTACTGAACAGCAGAATGGGGTCATCATGAAATCCACTTGTCTGCCCATTCTAGTCGGGATTGTACCTGTTTGAGCACTTGATTCATTTGAGCAGTCTTGAGATATTTTAAAATTAGAGAACATAGCAAGAAAACCAAGATGAAATATATCTTATCAATTTTCTCCTATAAAATGAATTTCTGGTACACTCCTGTAAGTGTATATGGTGCTTGATGCAGTTAAAAATGTTAATTAGCATTAATGGATATATTTTTTCAAAAGTACAATTTTCATCTTTTCACTTAAAGGTAAAAAGCGCAGACTCACCATTATTGAATGTGGATGTGACATTAACATGATGATTGACCTGGCTAAAGTAGCAGATTTGGTAAGTTAGTGAGGGCAGTGGGTTTCTGATGGGGACTTAGAGCAGGTGGTGAGTTATTTATCCCATGTTGAAGGGAAGAAAGGCTTATGATTATTAAGGAAGTGGTGAATGAGGGATGTAGTAGATGTACTTGATTATGGTCATAATGTTGTTATAAAAAAATGGGATGTGCACAATGAAATGTATTCTAAATTCTGAAAGTAAATCACAGAACAAAGAAAACCTTTAATGAACATAGCTAATAAAAGCTCATTAATACACACACACAGAGAGATGCATAAATATGTACGTGAAACAATAGTAACGGTCCATTTCATGGGCACTATGCTAACAGCTTTCAACAAATTTAGCTCATCTAATCCCCCAGTATGCCTTAGAGGTAAATAGGTATTATCTCCAATTGTGATGGAATCAAGACTCCCAGAAGTTAAATGACTTGTCAGAGGGTGGGAACTCTACTCTTAGATGGTGCCAGAACCTCTGTTCTAAATAATTATGATAAAACAAATATGTGGATTGCTCATGAGAAGTTGTCAGAGTTTAAAATAAAACATCTCTACAGTACTTAGCATATGGAAATTGTGCAGCCTTGATTGCATTTACAGAAATGTTACTGTGCAAAAATAAAGGCACCCCCCCTCCCCAAATTAAGCCAAATGGCTTAGAAAATGTGGGATAATAGATACCTTGATGTTTTGGGGGGTTTTTTCATTAAACTTTCTGGATAACTGTTTGGTGACAGAGCTACAGATTTTATTCTTTAGGCCAGGAAATCCTCTAAAATAAAAAATAATTTAATATGATGTTATGGCTATCCCATTTTAATATCAGAAAGCTAAATGTTATTTAAATTTTCAACATGTAATGCTACCATTAATAAAAATGTTATTATCAACACAGAATAGTATAAATGTATTAAATCTCACATAAGTGAAATGATTGAAAGCTTAGCATATGAGTCATTATTTTTTCTTATATAAAATACTAGAGGCTTGCCCTGACTGGTTTGGCTCAGTGGATAGAGTGTCAGCCTACGGACTGAAAGGTCCCAGGTTCGATTCTGGTCAAGGGCATGTGCCTTGGCTGTGGGGACATCCCCAGTAGGGGGTATGCAGGAGGCAGCTGATCGATGCTCATTGATGTTTTTATTTTCTATCTCCCTTCCTCTTGGTAAAAAATCAATAAAATATATTAAATTAGTAAAAATAAAAACAAAAAATAAAATACTAGAGGCTCAGTGCACGAAACTTGAGCATGGGAGTTGGGGGGGGGGGTGTGTTCCCTCGGCCCAGCCTGCACCCTCTCCAATCCAGGGTCCCTCAGGGGATGTCCAACTGTCGGACATACCTTTCACAGTCCAGGACCACTGGCTCCTAACTGCTCGCCTGCCTGCCTGCCTGCCTGCCCGCACCTAACTGCTTCCCCGCTAGCCTGGTCACCTCCAACTGTCCCCCCTGCAGGTGGAGTTGCCCCCAACTGCCCCACCCCCCTTGTCCCCTGCCGACCTGGTTGCCCCTAGTGCCCCCCCTGCTGGCCTGGTCGCACCGTACTGCACCCCCCTCTTGGCATGGTCTCCCCCAGCTGCCCCCAGACCCCCCTCCCTCGCCAGCCTGGTTGCCCTTCACTTCCCTCCCCTCTGCCTGCCTGGTCACCCCTCGTGTTCCTCCACCCCTACCCCCGCCGGTCTGGTCGCCTCCAACTGCCACCCCTGTGGGCCTGGTAGCATTATGCAGCCTGCTGATTGATCGTTTGGTTGCCCCTCACTAACCCCCCTGCCAGCCTGGTCACCCCACACAGCCTGTTCGGTCGTCTGGTTTCAGATGCAATGGTCACTTAGCCTTTTATATATATAGATTCCAAGTCCTAATTTTATTTAATTAATATTTAAAAAAATATATTTTTTATTTCAGAGAGGCAGGGAGAGGGAGACAGATATAGAATCACATGTGATGAGAGAGAATAATTGACCAGCACACCTCACACTGGGGATGGAACCCATAACTCAGGCATGTTCCCTAACCAGGAATTGAACTGTGACCTTCCGGTTCACAGATCGATGCTCAATCACTGAACCACACTGGCTGGGCCCAAGTCCTAATTTTATTTTTTTATTATTATTTTTTAAAATATATTCTATTGATTTTTTACAGAGCAGAAGGGAGAGGGATAGAAAGTCAGAAACATCAATGGGAGAGAGACATCGATCAGCTGCCTCTTGCATGCCCCCTACTGGGGATGTGCCCGCAGCCAAGGTACATGCCCTTGCTGGAATCGAACCCGGGACCCTTCAGTCCGCAGTCCGACGCTCTATCCACTGAGCCAAATCGGTCTCGGCTCAAGTCCTAATTTTAAAAGCATATACATATTAAGAAATAAGCCTTTCAGGAGAAACCAAGATGGTGGCAGAGGTAAACACCTAAACTGCTGCCTCTCACAACAATTTCAAAACTACAACTAAAAGACAAAACGGACATCATTCAGAACCACAGGAAAGCTGGCTGTGTGGAAATTCTACAACTAGAAGGAAAGAAAAGCACATGGAGAATCAGAGGAGCTGCAAAAGGCTGAGGTACAGAGACACGTGCGCTGAAAGACAGGCAGCTGAGTGCCTGGCTGGCTTTCTATAGTGGGCAGGAGACAAAAGCTCCCAACTGTGCTGAACCCCAGTTCCAGGCAAGACCCTGGGGACCCAGACTCATATGGGGGGAATCTGGACTGTCAGGCAGAAACTGAGGGGAGCCGTGAAAGGCAGAGGCCTGGAGATGCGCACATGATTGTGCACAGAGAGGACTGACTGTTGAGTGTGCCGCTGGCTTTCTCTAGCGTGACAGAGACAAAAGCTCCCAACGTTGCTGAACCCAAGTTCCGACTCCGCTGAACTCCACTTCCGGGTGAGAATCTGGGAATCCAGATTCATTGGGGGTAAAAACCGGATTGTCTGGCAGGGAGCAAAACTTGAGGACGGCTTTCTCTCGGAGGTGCTTGCAGCGATTACTGAGGGACACTGAGACCCATGGCACTCAGGGCAGGACTGACTGGAAGCCAAGACTGTCTGCTCAACCCTGAGACTCCGCCCCATCCAAGTAGAGCACAGAGGCTTTTGCAATTTTGCAAGTCTTGTCTCATAAGATTGTCTCCAGCACAGAAATTCTCCTGGCGTAGACAGTTGATCCTCACAGCCAATTGGCCTGGAGGTCAATTCTTCCCAGTTATACCAACAACAGTGAAGACTTAACTACAACAAAGCTGTACCCACAGCCCACAAAAGGGGTGCACAAAGAGTGTCGATCTTAGGTAACTGGGGAGGTCAAGACTGTGGCCCATATAGGACACCTAGACACAAAGCTACCCTGCCAACTCAGGGAAGCAGTGAAAATGTGGAGAAAAACAGATAACAAGTGAAAGAAATGGAGGAAAACAAATGACTGGATATAGAATTCAAAACCACAGTTACAAGGTTTTTCAAGAATTTCCTAGAAAAGGCCCATAAATTTAGCAAGACCCTCAAGGATATGAAAAAGGACCAACTAGAAATTAAACAGACACTGGCTGAAATAAGAAATATTATACAAAGACCCAACAGACTAGAAGAACGCAAGAATCAAGTCAAATATTTGAAATACAAAGAAGCAGAAAACACTCAACTGGAAAAGAAAGAATCCAAAATTTTGAAGATAATGTAAGAAGCCTCTGGGACAACTTCAAATATACCAACATCAGAATTATGGGGGTACCAGAAGAAGAGAGAGCAAGATACTGAAAACCTATTTGAAGAAATATTGACTGAAAAGTTCCCCCACCTGGTGAAAGAAATAGACTAAAAGACCAAGAAGCACACAGAACCCCAAACTATAGAAATCCAAAGAGGACCACACCAAGACACATCATAATTAAAATGCCAAGAGCAAAAGACAAAGAGAATATTAAAAGCAGCAAGAGAAAAACAGTTACCTACTGGGGAGCACCCATACAATTGTCAGTGGATTTCTCAACAGAAACTATGCAGGCCAGACGCGAGTGGCAAGAAATATTCAAAATAATGAAGAGCAAGAATCTACAACCAAGATTATTCTATCCAGCAAAGCTATCATTCAGAATTGAAGGTCAGGTAAAGAGCTTCACAGATAAGAAAAAGCTAAAAGAGTTCATCACCACCAAACTAGTATTATATGAAATGTTGAGAGGTGTTCTTTAAGAAGAGGAAGAAGAAGAAAAGGGTGAAGATAAAAATTATGAACAACAAATACATATCAACAAATGAATCTAAAAATCAAGTGAATTGAAAATCTGATGAACAGAATAAACTGTTGAATATAATAGAATCAGGGACATAGAAAGGGAGTGGGCTGACAATTCTCAGGGACAAGAGTGTTAGGGGGTGCGGGGAGACTAGACAAAAAGTTGTACACCTATGGATGAGGATGGGGTGGAGGAGTAAGGGCAGAGGTTGGGATGGGAACCGGGTGGAGGAGAGCTATGCGGGGGAAAAGAACAACTAATAATCTGAACAATAAAGATTTATTAAATTTTTTAAAAAGACAGTAAAGAAAAAATGAAAGAAATAAGACTTTCTTACTCATTTCTTTTAAAGTTTAAGAATGAACACATTAATTTGAAGAAAGATTAATTTGGTAAAATACTCAAACTGTACTATAGGGTGCAAACAATGCCTGTTTTCTGTTTTCTTGCTCTCAGTTTCCCTCACAATGCATCCTTCCAGAGAATGTTTATTCATACACATATAACCCTTTTGAAGCACACAGTGTTTATTATACTCAGGTGCTTTGTGTTGTAGCTCAACCTTACTAAGTATTCCATTGTGTGTACCATAATTTATTTAACCTGGCTTTTGTTGATTGCTCTGCTCTATGTTGTTATAAAGCCTTCTAAGTCACAACAAATATACATAATACCCAGATTTATGTTTGCAAGCATATATATGTGTACTGGAGGAGGTTTCATTTATCTTCAGTTGGCAAAGGTTGTTACTAAGACAAAGATTAGATTGTGTTTGCCAACAATTTTTCTGATCGTACAACTAATTGCTTGCCCCTTGTCACTCCATGTTGTCAAGTGGGATATGGGGATACCACAGCCAGCCCGCTCAGCTCTCTGTGCGGCTCTGCCTATACTCTGCAGCAACAGCTATACTTTCCCACAATGCTCAGCAGCCCACCTTCATAGAGTTTGTGGTTCAGGACTATGAATGTTTCATAATTTAATCAGATACGTTTTTCTATATTTAAAAATTATTATATTTTTTAAATATGTTTTTATTGATTTTCAAAGGAAGGGGGAGAGAACCAGAAACATCAGTGATGACACAGAATCATCTATCAGCCGCCTTTTGTATGCCCCCTACTGGGGATTGAGGTGGCCACTGTGCATGTGCCCCATCAGGAATCAAACTGACTTGGTTCATGGGTTGACACTCAACCACTGACCCACAGCGACAGGACTAAAAATTATTTTTAATCATCTACAAAAGATGAGGACAGCAATGTAATGTCTTAAAACTAGAAGTCTCTAGGAGTCAACTCTGAAATTATTTGAAGGGTCATAAATTTTAAAAATTGGTCTTATTTGCTTATCTTTTCTTATACATTACCATTTATAACTTTATTTTTTGACTTCATTCTAAACTGGTAGTTTTCTATTTTTAGTTTCTGAGCAATTGCATGTTATAAATTAATATATATGATAGAGCTTTCCTACTACATACTTCCCAGCAAAAGACTTGTTTTCCATATGAGAAAATTAAAACAAAAATATTTGGTTTTCTCTAAATTTTTTATATTTTTCATTTATTATCACTTCCTCCCATTTTTTGGATGTCAAAGATTTGGTTTCTTTGTTAGAGAGACCTGTTATTTGGATTAAAAACATCTTGCCAAACAGTTTATTTTTTGAAATAAGAACTTTTCCAGGTAAAGGCTAAATAGATGCAGCCTTTTCTGAGTTACTTCTCAGACATCAAAATTCCTGAAGTGGAAGTTTATATCTGGGTGGATATTGTCTCATGTTTGCTTTTTAGAGAAAGTCAAAGGTTTTGTTTTGTTTTGTTTTGTTTTGTTTTCTCTTACGATAAATATCCCTAAATAATCACTTGATTTAGTCTAGAGCAGGAGTTAACACTTTTTCAGTAAGGGGCCAAATGGTAAATACGTTAGGCTTTGTGGGTCATAGTTTCTGTTGCAGCTACTTAACTTTGCAGTTGTAGCTTAAAAGCAAGTATAGAGCCCTGGCCAGTAGCCCTGGCCAGAGGTAGAGCATAGCCCCGCAGACCAACGAGTCTCAGGTTCGATTCCTCTCAAAGGCACATACCTAGGTTCCAGGTTCCCCAACCCCAGTAGGGGTGCATGTGGAAGATAACCAGTCAATGTGTCTCCATTGTGTCTTCATTGATTTTTTTTTTTCCTTTCTCCCCCTCCTCCCACTCTCTAGAAATCAATGGAGGGAATATCCTTGAGTGAGGATTAAAAAAAAAAAAAAAAGCAGATATAGGCAATACATAAACAAATTAACATGGCTATATTCCAGTAAAACTTTTGTTGTGAAATAGGTGCTGGCTGGGATTTGGCCCACAGGCCTTAGTTTTCTGATGGTCTGTTTTGGGTAGTTTCCTTGATAAGTTGTCTTCTCTTTTTAGGTTCTGATGCTCATAGATGCCAGCTTCGGGTTTGAAATGGAAACATTTGAGTTTCTAAACATCTGTCAAGTACACGGCTTTCCTAAAATTATGGGCGTTCTCACTCATCTAGATTCTTTCAAGTATAATAAGCAACTGAAGAAGGCGAAGAAGCGATTGAAGCACAGGTTCTGGACAGAAGTCTACCCGGTGGGAAGACAATTAATTACTGAATACTAACCCTGTAATCCTTTAGAAATAGACTGCATGAGTGGGAGATCTTAACAAGCGTTCCTCCTGTATATCTATTGATAGCCCCTGGCATACTTTCTCGAGGTAGTCTTTATTCTGGACAGACTAGACTCTTAGTGTGTCTCATTTGTCTCTGTCCCCTGCACTAGGCAGGGTCTGGTTCTAAGTGTATTGGATTTTCGACTTGATAAAGTGTGCAAAGGTTCTCATGGTTACAGGACCAAGAATGAGTGCACACATACTGCCTTCCTCTCTCCCCTCACACTGATGTGGCCCATTGGTCTCAGGATGTTTTGTGCCCGGGAGCCTGACTGCAGTACTCCAGACAGGTGCCACTGATGGACTGCAGAGCAGTCTTGAAAATAAATGTATTTGCAGTCCTGTCCTTATGAAGCCCTAACAGGATGGTTCCTCAGAGCCCGGAGAGGTTCTAGAAACATCGGCACTGGTTTGCTAGAAGTCTACTTTTTCTTAGCCTTGCTTTTTATTTAGAGGCCTTTATTTTAATGCAGAATCGACAAGAATTTAGTTGAAATTTATTTATTTATTTTTCATGTTTAGGGTGCCAAGCTGTTCTACCTTTCTGGAATGGTACATGGAGAATATCAAAACCAAGAAATTCACAATCTGGGCCGTTTTATTACAGTTATGAAGTTTAGGCCTCTGACATGGCAAACATCTCACCCTTATATCCTGGCAGACAGGTAAAAAGTGAAAGTCATCTTTTCTTCCTTGCCAAGATATTTCAAAGCTAAGGAAAATATCTACTTTTTTTTGGTATCATTACATAAAGATGCCATGGCTTAGGGAATCAAGTATGAAATGTTTAGAAAAATGTGAGGATTTTGAAGCATTTAATATTATAGAATGTGGCTCCATTCTGCTTTTCCAACCTTAACCTGGTACTCCAGTCACTCAGGTGTGTCCTGTGTTTTCCTTCCTTTATGCTTTTTTTTTTCCCCCCATATTGTTTTCTCAGCCTGGAGTACCCTCATTCCACCTGCCAGAACCCAACTCACACTAAAAAAAACCCAGATCAAAGCTTAATCCTCTTCCATAAAGGGTTCCTTCTGGGTATGTTATCTATCTTTCTCTGACCACAGGGACATGCATTTCCCATTTCTGGGGTCTTAATGGAATGTATATTTCATAGAGCCTAAGGTGCAATCATATGTTTGCTTTTTTTCCTCTGGTTGATGGTGAGGTGTGCTTCCTTATTTCTGTATTTGCTATAATTTTTTAAATGTGTTGAGTGAACTAGTGAAGGTGATAAATTACTGGCACGTGAAGGGGAGTACATGAACTTTGACAGTCATTTCTGCTATGTGATTGGGTTTTATTTTTCTAGGATGGAAGATTTGACGAACCCAGAAGATATCCGAACAAATGCCAAGTGTGACCGAAAGGTGTCTCTTTATGGTTATTTAAGAGGAGCACATTTGAAAAATAAAAGCCAAATTCACATGCCAGGTATTATTTTGTTGTAAGATGTACTGTATTTGTAGAATTTTTTAGATGACTTCATCTTCTGAGGAAAACTTCAAATTGGCCAAACAAAGTAAAGCCACCTTACTGGAGGTTTTAAGAGTAACTCAGCTCTGCTTTGGCCAGCAAACACTAAGTTCCTAGTCTCCTCTGCTCTGTTGTTAGCTGGAGAGACACAGAGACAGTGTCGAGGATGCCCTTGTCATGGTGGAAGCCTTCCTTCCAACCGAGGGCCATTCCTGCTGACGGTAGATTTGTCAACTGAAGCTGTTTTCCTGTCTCTCTTACAGGTGTAGGAGATTTTGCTGTGAGTGACATCAGTTTCCTACCAGACCCCTGTGCCCTTCCTGAACAGCAAAAGAAGCGCTGCTTAAATGAAAAGGAGAAGTTGGTTTATGCACCTCTCTCTGGAGTTGGTGGTGTGCTGTATGACAAAGATGCTGTCTATGTCGACCTTGGTGGCAGCCATGGCTTCCAGGAATCGGTGAGGGCAGTCACGGGCGTAACATAATTGCAAAACTTGGCACCCATGTCATGGAGAATGTCCTTTTGTGCCATCCAAGGGTTACTAATTGGGATGACCAAATTCTTACTCAAACCTTACAGATTCTTATTACAAACCGTATTGCTTTGTAATCTGTATTCATATTTATGATAATGCCTATTGTAAATATGCAGCATATTTAACCGCACTAAGCAGAAAGTAAAAGTCATGTCCCCTGAACCTCCCTGCTGCAAGCTGCACAGAATCCCACATCTCCCAACATGAGCACTGTAAGCAGCATGGTGCCTGACTTCCACCTCTCCTTATATAAAATCTATGTGTTTTCTAGCTCCAGCTCTCTTTGGTCTTTTGTTTTCTCTCTAAACATATAATGTTTATTTAGATTAATATATATTATCTGTAACTGCTATAATGTATTTGTATATGAGAGAGAAAGAGAAGTAATATTTGTTATATGGGATCTATCTATAAATGCTTTTACAAGATTTGGCACTTAGGAATATGTGATTCTGTTGTTCCCTGTTAGTATTTGTAGAGCTATTTCTGTCTGTTGACAGTTGTGTAGTATTTCATTGTATGGATACACCTCATTTACTGAAGCAGTCTTCGGAGTGCCGATGGGCTCACCGCTTGTCCCTTAGTTTGAATGGTGATGCAGTGAGACCTCGTATGTGTAGGTTTGCTCACTGGGAGGGATCTTCCTATGTATTAAATTCTTTGAAGTGAAATTTTTTGCATCAAAGGAAGCAATTTTTTTCTTAACAGATTCCAGATTTTTCTTTCTTTTACTGTTCTAAAATGATATTTAATTGGGCTAAAATGAATACATTCTGTAGCTTCAGCACCTAAAGTTTTTCTAGCAAAATATTTAGGTTAATAGGTTATGTACTATGTGAACTTTGAAAAAGTTTAATGAAAGACAGAATTCAGCTAGGCTTTGTTGTAACAATTTTCTTTTTTGAGGCAGGAAGAAGCGTTTTCAGGAGCTGTGTGTAGGGTAATTTTAAGAAGTACTAGGAACCAGTGTGTCTCTATTCATAATCCTTGTGCATTCCTCACTTTCCTTTTCTTGGTTGCCTTGGCAGGACGAGGCGAGGCCTACCCATGAACTGGTCCAGAGTCTCATTTCCACCCATTCCACTATTGATGCCAAGATGGCTTCAAGTAGAGTAACACTCTTTTCTGATTCCAAACCACTGGGGTCAGAGGATATAGATAATCAAGGGTAAGTTTGCTGTTTTTCTATTTTTAATTAAAAAAAATTCTACAGAAATTCTATCACCCATAACTCTTATCATAACATATTTTGGTGGGATTCATTCCAGGGCATTTTGTGGGGGGTTTTTGTTGTTGTTGTTTGTTTGTTTTAATACATTTTATTGATTTTTCACAGAGAGGAAGGGAGAGGGGTAGAAAGTCAGAAACATTGATGAGAGAGAAACATCGAGCAGCTGCCTCTTGCACAACCCCCACCAGGGATGCGCACGCCCTTGACCAGAATGGAACCTGGGACCTTTCAGTCCACAGGCCAATGCTCTATCCACAGAGCCAAACCGGTTTTGGTTGGGGCATTTTGTTTTGCTTTGCTTTGTATGTGCATATGTTTCTGAGGGCTTTTCCCCTAGGTCATGACCTTTTTTTACGTGGCATTTCTTAAAACAATGTGGAGAATTCTCTTTTTAACAGACCCAGAATATTCCTGAACTATCACAAAACATTTTTCATAGATTGCTTCTTTGGAAACCTGAGGCCTCTAGGCTTCCTTTTAGTGGTCAAAATAGTGGAGCAAGCAGAGTAAGGGAACTTGTGCACATGGCTCTCCAGAAGCCACACATTTTGTCTCTGAAAGTGTTATTTACATTGTGTTGTAGTATCTCCTGTGGGGTGATTTCCTCTAATGTGTGGCTTATACAAATTATTTTTAGTCTGGGTTGGGAATTTGTATACCTTGTACACAGTTTTAGTTTTATTGTAGTAATTTATGACTCCAAATACAAATCATTCTGAAAAAGATTGAGATTATCTAGTTTATAGCTTATGTTCTTACCTAACAATAGAGAAACATATAAATTTATGTACCTCTGCTACACCCAGAGCCAATCAGAGTGAGTATGCAAATTAACCCAACAAAGATGGTGGTTATTTTGTATACATACCTCCTCAGCACCCAGGTCACTCCCAGCCGGCCATTGGAGGGGCCGAGCTGGTTATCGGAGGGGCGGTGCCCCCTGCTCAAGCCTAAAGCCTGGGTAGCCCGAGCTGGCAATCAGAGTGGGGGTGGGGAGGTTGGACCTTGCCCAAGCCTAAAACCTCAAGCAGAGGCTTTAGGCTTGGGCAGGGACTGAGCCTGGGATCAGAGGAAAAGAAAAAAAATCAATGGAAACATATCCTCAGGTAAGGATAAAAAGATAAAAAGGAAAATAAAGAAATGTCATATCCTATGAAAAACACATTTTGAAAATGCCTAAAGAAAGTTGTCATTTTTTCATGGAGAAGGGACTGGAGTCTGTGTTGATGAAAATACCTTGGCGGCTGCAGTGACTGGCAGTGGCTGCAGCAGCGGGGTGATGGGGCTGGTGCCTTCCCCTGATCAGCCCAGTCACCTTCCACAAAAGGAAGCCAGACTGAAGCTTAGGTCTGCTCCCAACGGGGAGTGTGCCTAAGCCATCAGTAGGACATTCCCTGAGGGCTCCCAGTACGTTAGAGGGGCCAGGCTGGGCTGAGGGACCCCTCCCCAATGCACGAAATTTGTGCACTGGGCCCTAGTCTATAATAATAAAAGTATAATATGCTAATTAGACCAGATAGCTGAATGGCCTGCCAGATGTCATTCTGGATGTCCTTCTGGACCAAGATGCAGTGGGGGGGGGCGAGCAGAAGCTGTGAGGGGTGATCAGGCAGGCAAAGGAGCAGTTAAGGACAATCAGGCAGGCAGGCGAGTGGTTAGGGTGACAAGGCAGGTAGGAAAGCAGTTAAGAGTGATCAGGCAGGCAGGGGAGCAGTTAGGAGCCAGCAGTCCTGGTTTGGGAGAGGGATGTCTGACTGCCAGTTTAGGACCACAGTCAGACATCCCCTGAAGGGTCCTGGATTGCGAGAGGGTGCAGGGTGGGCCTAGGGACACTCACCGTTCCCCCTCTTCCGATCCTGTGCACAAATTTCATGCACTGGGCCTCTCATCCTATCTAATAAAAGAGTAGTATGCAAATTGACCATACCTCTAATCAAGCCATGCCCACAGCCAATCAGGAGCAGATTATACAAATAAACCCCAACCAAGATGGCTACAGCCACTGAGAGCAGGAGGAAGGCTTGGGTTTCCCTGGCAATAGAGGAAGCCAAGCTTTCCGCCTGCCTTTGCTGGCCTAGACCTCCACTCAATGCTACAAAGTTTCAGTTATAAAAGATACAGAAATGGAGACAGACACTGAGCTGGAGAGAACAGAGGCTTGAGTTTCCCTGGCAATGGAGGAAGCCAAGCTTTCCGCCTGCCATTGCCGGCCTAGGCCTCCACTCTAGGCTACAAAGTTTCAAAAAGAAATGGCTGCTGCCCCGGAGGGAGCAGAAGGCTTGGCTCCGCTCTAGGCTACAAAGTTTCAATTGTAGAACATAAATTAACTCCTGATCCCAGGGCTTCTGCTTGGGTCGCTGTGGGGCATGGCCAGCCTGCAAACCACCATAGTCCCCTCATTCAAGCCGCCCCATGCCCCAAGGGAACCCCCACCCTGATCTGGGACACACTTCAGGGCAAACCAGCTGGCCCCCACCCATGCACCAGGCCTCTATCCTATCTAATAAAAGAGTAATACACAGATTGACTATCACTTCAACACACAAGAGGGCTGCCCCCATGTGGTCAAAGATCTTGCCCCCATGTGGACACAAGATGGCCAGCAGGGGAGGGCCGTTGGGATGTTCCAGGCCTGCAAGGGAGGGCAGTTTGGGGTGACCTGGCCGGCAGAGGAGGGCAGTTGGGGGCAAACAGGCTGGCAGGGTAGTAGTGGGTGATCAGGCTGGCAGGCAGAAGTGGTTAGGGGCAATCAGGGAGGCAGGCAGGCGAGCAGTTTGGAGCCAGCAGTCCTGGATTGTGAGAAGGATGTTTGATTTAGGCCCGATCCTATCGGGATCAGTCCTAAATGGGCAGTCAAACATCCCTTGAGGGGTCCTTGATTGGAGAGGGTGTAGGCTGGGCTGAGGGATACCCCTTTTACCCCCCATGCACGAATTTCGTTCACCGGGCCTCTAGTATATAAATAAATACAAATGTAGAAAAAAAAATCACCTGCCTCTTAACTAGCAGATGGTATAGCATGGTAGTTGAGTACAATAATAGTTCTACTATTTGAGGAAAACATCTCTGCCTCAATTTTATAATCTCACAGTAGTTATTATTAAATGCAATAGTGTACATAAACTATTTACCGTGATGCAGATAACAAGTATTAAAGATCCCTATTATGGTCAGTGTTATTAGCTATTTTCATTTTTAAGTATTCTGGTCATCCTTGTCTACATGGAGACTCTAACATAGTTACAGTCATGATCATATAAAATTTCTATGTATATTGTGAGCATTTTTTTTTAAAGATATTTTATTGATTTTTCACAGAGAGGAATGGAGAGGGATAGAAAGTCAGAAACATTGATGAGAGAGAGACATCGATCAGCTGCCTCTTGCACACCCCCTACTGGGGATGTGCCCGCAGCCAAGGTACATGCCCTTGCCGGAATCGAACCCGGGACCCTTCAGTCCGCAGTCCAACGCTCTATCCACTGAGCCAAACCGGTCTCGGCTGAGCATTTCTTTTTTTCTATAGTCTTTTTATATAATCATCACTGTTGTTACCTAACTTACACAATCTCTCAGTACAAATTTTAGTATTTTTTTCAGACTTTTATATAAACTAAATTAAATAGCTTCATAAGTTTTTATTTTATTTCTTGAATTTAGCATTTTTTAAAATAATTTTTAATTGGTTTTTAGGGAGAGAGGAAAAAACCCGACATCTATTGGCTGCCTTCTGCACACCCTCTACTGGGGATCGGTCCTGCCGCCTTTCGGTTCATGGATCACTCCCAATTGAGCCACTCAATCCAGGACTGGATTTAGCATTTTGATGATGATTCTTTATCAGGTATTGCATTGGTGATTTCAAAATGGCAATATTTTTTCTTTCTTTCATTTTTTAAATCCTCATCCGAGGGTATTTTTTTCATTGAGAGAGAGTGAGAGAGAAAGTGAAAGAGAAAGAGACATTAATGTGAACAAAACATCTATCGGTTGCTTCCCCATCAGGGACCAAACCTGCAACCTTTTGGTATATGGGACGATGCTCCAATCAACTAAGCCACCCAGCCAGGGCAAAATGGCAATATTCTTAATTTGTTAGCTGGCATGCTTTAACAAGGAGCTTTCGTTTCTACTTCTTTATTTTAGTATCACTTGACAATGGCCATTTTTAATTTCATTTGTTATTTTCCTGTTACTATCGTTCTCTCTGTGCCTATGTTGTCCTTTTAGTTTGCCTCATGTCGTTTGGCACATTTCTTTTGCTCACTGAGCACTTCCTGGCTGCTGACAAAACAGGCTGTTCTAGGCTACTTAATACTTTCACTTTCTTGGACTTGTAGCTAGTCATTTTCCTAAGGTTCATCTGGTTCAAGCTTGGAAGTAGTTGGCCTTCTAAAAGATCTATTAATGCCGAGACCGGTTTGGCTCATTGGATATAGCATCGGACTGTGGACTGAAGGGTCCCGGGTTCGATTCCGGCAAGGGCATGTACCTTGGCTGCGGGCGCATCCCCAGTGGGGGGCGTGCAAGAGGCAGCTGATCGATGTCTCTCTCTCATCAATGTTTCTGACTTTCTATCCCTCTCCCTTCCGCTCTGTAAAAAATCAATAAAAAATATATTTAAAAAAATAAAAAAAAATAAAAAAATAAAAGATCTATTAAGTACTTGCTTCCATTTGAACATTTTTTCCCTAAAATTAGCCTTTTTTTTTTTTTAAGTGTTGTTAGGGAACTGTATATGAGTTTGCTTACTAACTATTATAGTATTAATTAAATCATTCCTTTCTGTGCTATGTCCTTTAAAACCATCCCTTGACAGTATATTCTGCTTTGTATATTTATTGACTTGCCATTTCTAGATTAGTAGATTGTTTTACATGTTGAATTATTTTGCTTTACTTGGTAATATAGGCTGTGGATGCCAAAAGAGGAAAAGCAGGTAGATTTAAAAACTGGTCGAGTACGTCGAAAAGCCATTTTTGAAGGTGAGGAATATGAGTCTGGGGATAGTGATCCTGAAGATGATGAAGAAATGTCTGAAGGTGACAAGTTGGAAAATAGCTCTAGTGATGAAACAGAAGAGGAAGAAGATGCTGAAGTGACTGGTAAAGTGTATATGGCTGACAAAGGTGCCAAACGGCGGAGACTTGAGATGGAAGAAGACACCGAGATCGACTTGCCAGCATTTGCTGACAGTGATGACGACCTGGAGAGGAGCTCAGTGGATGAAGGAGAAGTGGAAGAAGCTGATGAAAGCAGTGAGGAGGAGGTCTCCACTGCAGGAGAGAGGGACATTTTAGAACCTAAGGCTATAGAAAGAGGCAGTAAAGCAGGTCTTTTACACAGTGATGGTCTGAGTGACTGTTTGAATCTGGAGAAGACAATGAAAAAAGCAGCCCTCACTACCTCAGATTCCGGTCATTGCACAGCTGAAGAGGCATTTGCATCTGAAGATGAATCTGAAGGAAGCTCCTCTCTCAGTACAGAGGAAAGGGCCTCAGAAAATGAAGCACTTGTTAGGAAGAAGTTTCCAAAGCCTTCTCAAGTGGTCAGTGGTCAGAAACGGGGGTCAGACAGCTTAATTGATGAGACCAGTGATATAGAAGACTTACTCAAAGAGGAAGAAGAGTACAAGGAAGCAAGTAATTATTCCACAGAAACTTCAGGTATGTCTAAATTTAATTTAACTGCCCTTATAAACTTGGCACTGACATGTCTTCTATAATAATAAAAGCATAGTATGCTAATTAGCCCAGATGACCTTCCCGATGAAGCTGGGGCTGTGAGAGAAGCCTGAGTCCGGGGTGCCAGTGAGAAGCCAGTGCTGGCAGCAGGGGGGAGGAAGGCCTGCTGTTGCACAAATTTCATGCATTGGGCTTCTAGTTTTACAAATAACATGTCTATATTTAGGGGTCTGCTCTTTTGAATATTTGTTAAAGTATTATACTTCAAAAAAGGATTTCAGGGTGTATGAACAGTGAGATTGAAGTAGAGACAACAGATAAATAGCCTTAATTGATGATGGCATTGGTCCTTCCAGGTGCTCTTAAATGGAAGGAAGATCTTTCCCGGAAGGCAGCTGAGGCCTTCCTGAGGCAGCAACAAGCAACGCCAAATCTCCAAAAGCTGATTTATGGGACAGGTAAAAGCTCTGATTCATATCTAGAAGCATTGTAGTTTCTTAGACTCTTTCTGGAAAGGCATTGAGGAAATTGGTTGGAGGTTTGAGTGGTACTTGTGATATCTATAAGATATTTTTGCATGTCATAATTTGCATTTGGCAGATGTTTTTAATCTTCAGTTTATGAGTACCATAAATTGGTCCTATGAAATAGATTTCTGGGTTTGCCATAAAACTTTTGATGAGAATAGTCTTCATTATGTCATTTTGTCTCCTCTATACAAAGTCTTTATGAGAATTTCTTATATGGTAGAATTTAGTGCCAAGAAGACAAAGTGGTGAACTTTACATTGTGGTCCCTAGTTAGTATGTGATTAGAACAAGGCCAGAATTGTATATGTGAGCTAGGAGCTTCGAATCAGGAGGTGGTGTCAACTTTTGCTTAAGTTCCCTTAGTGACTAGGGACTCAGCATTCCTCCAGAGAAACTGTGATAACTGAAAGTTCAGCCTGTAAATCCCTTCCCTATCCCAACCCCTGTTACTCTCCCTGTTCAATGGACTCTTTGCTACTGCCTTGCAGGAAGATAGAAGTCTTCCAGATGTGTTAAGCAGCAGTTCCCTGGCTTCTCTCTGACTCATGTGCTCAGGGGCGCCACCATTCCCACCACAAATAGGGGACCGTTAGTTCCAAGTCCTTTAGGGCAGTGGTCAACAAATTGTGGCTCGAGAGCCACATGTGGCTCTTTGGCCCCTTGTGTGTGTAGCTCTTCCACTAAAGAGTCTATTTTGAAGAAGTGGCATTAGAAGAAATTTAAGTTTAAAAAATTTGGCTCTTAAAGGAAATTTCAATCATTGTACTGTTGATATTTGGCTCGGTTGACTAATGAGTTTGCCGACCAACCACTGCTCTAGGGTGTTGACTTGTTCTCCCTTTTCCATCTTGGTGGTCTCTTTAGTGACAGAGGATAATGAAGAAGAAGATGAAGCCAGGGAGGAACTTGGAGGGTTGTTTCGTGTCAGCCAGCCTGCCAGAGAGTGTAAGTACAAGGCTGACTCTTTGGACTGCTCCAGATTTCACGTGGAGGTGCCTCATGATTGGGATTTAGAGGAGGTAAGACTGAATGTTAATAGTACTTTTGATTTATGAGAAAATTGTTCTAAAAGAAGATCATGTGATTTTAATGTTGCCTACCTGTTATTTTATAACAGGATATTTTCCCAGATGTTGGAGTGTGTATTTCATGCCTCCTAAACAATGAGATGTTCTGAGTTTGGTTAGACCCAGGGTCGGCAAACTACGGCTCGCGAACCACATGCGGCTCTTTAGTCGTCCCTTGAGTGTGGTTTATCCACAAAATACCATGGCTTGGGCGAGTCTATTTTGAAGAAGTGGCATTAGAAGAAATTTAAGTTTAAAAAATTTGGCTCTCAAAAAAAATTTCAATCGTTGTACTGTTGATATTTGGCTCTGTTGACTAATGAGTTTGCTGACCACTGGGTTAGACCATGTGCATGTGTTATGGAGAAAAGGAAAATGTTCAGCTTTTAGTATGGATAGTATTTGAAGCATTGCACATAAATTTTATACATTTAAATATTTTGTTTTATTATTTGAATGAATCTAGTGCTCCTCAATTAGCAATTGTAATTTCTGCTGTTTATAAAAACATAAATGTATTACACTGGTGGTAAATTTTCTTTCTTATTCACCACTCTCTGATTACACTGCAATTCATTCAGTTCTCAGACTTGCTAGGCTTACTCACCTCTGTTTTTCTCTTTTGGAATGTTCTTCTGATCTTCCAAGCTAGCTTCTTTTGATCATAAAATGACACTCCTCAGAGAGCTCCAGTCATTTATTATCACACTAGAAGCCCGGTGCATGAAATTTGTGCACGTAGGGTGAGGGGACTGTCCCTGAGCCTGGCCTGCATCTTTTCCAATCTGGGACCCCTTGAGGGATGTCCGACTGCCAATATGATCGGGCCTAAATCGGACATCCTTCTCATAATCCAGGACTACTGGCTCCAAACTGCTCACCTGCCTGCCTCCCTGATTGCCCCTAACCATTTCTGCCTGCCAGCCTGATCACTCCCTAACCACTACCCTGCCAGCCTGATTGATGTCTAACTGCTCCCTGCCAGCCTGTTTGCCCCCAACTTGCCTCCTCTGCCGGCCTGGTCACCCCAAACTGCCCTCCCCTGCAGGCTTGATCGCCCCCAACTGCCCTCCCTTGCAGGCATGGAATCTCCCAACAGCCCTCCCATGCTGGCCATCTTGTGGTGGCCTTGTGTCCACATGGGGGCAAAATCTTTGACCACATGGAGGCAGCCCTCTTGTGTGTTGGAGTGATGGTCAATCTGCAAATTACCCTTTTATTAGATAGGATAGAGGCCTGTGCATGGGTTGGGACCAGCTGGTTCACCCTGAAGGGTGTCCTGGGTCAGGGTGGGGGCTCCCTTGGGGCATGGGGCAGCCTGGGCGAGGGGCCTGTGGTAGTTTGCAGGCTGGCCACGCCCCCCAGTGACCCAAGCAGAGGCCCTGGGATCTGGGATTAATTTATGTTCTACAATTGAAACTTTGTAGCCTAGAGCGGAGCCAAGCCTTCTGCTCGCTCTGTGGCAGCAGCCATTTCTGTTTGGGATATTTACCTTCTATAATTGAAACTTTATACCCTAGAGTGGAGACCTAGGCCTGCCAGGGCTGCAGAAGCTTGGTTTCCTCCATTGCCCCGGCAACCCTAGCCTCTGATCTCTCCAGCTTCATAGCTGCTGCCATTTCTGTTGGGATATATCTTCTATAATTGAAACTTTTTAGCATTGAGTGGAGGCCTAGGCCAGCAAGGGCAGGTGGAAAGCTTGGCTTCCTCTGTTGCCGGGGAAACCCAAGACTCCCTCCTGCTCTCAGTGGCCACAACCATCTTGGTTGGGGTTTATTTGCATAATTGGCTCCTGATTGGCTGTGGGCGTGGCTTGATCAGAGGTAAAGTCAGTTTCCATATTACTCTTTTATTAGATAGGATTGGCTGTTTTAATTGACTGAATAACATTTATGTACTTGATGAAGTTTATTCACCATAACCATTTTTTATGGTAAAATTTAATACAGATTTTAGAAGACCACATAAAATAGTTGTTAATCTAATGAATGGGTTACTAGGTGAGGACTCTTGTGACCACCATGTACCCATCCTAGTCATGGTCTTTTCCTTCCTTGCAGAAGGAACATGACTCTGTGGTAATCATTTCCTTCATCATTTCGTCCTCCAAGTTTACATCGTCAACACCATAGTTTACTTTTACCAGGTTTTTTGGGGGGGTTGTTCTTCACTGTGCCTTTTTTTCAAAGATCTTTATTGTTGAAAGTATTACATATGCCCCCCTTTTTTCCCTCATTGACTCCTCCTAGCCTCCTCACTGTGCTTTTTAAAACTTTAAATATATGATCTTTTCCGAAACTGCTTTTAGTGGATAGAGCGTCAGCCTGCGGATTGAAAGGTCCCAGATTCGGTTCTGGTCAAGGGCATGTGCCTTGGTGTGGGCACATCCCCAGTAGGGGGTATGCAGGAGGCAGCTGATCGATGTTTCTCTCACATAGATGTTTCCAATCTCTGTCCCTCTCACTTCCTCTCTCTAAAAAAAATCAATAAAATATATTAAATATAAATAAATAAATATACAATCCTTTTCTCAGTCCATCTTCCCCTCCTCTTCCACTTAATTTGTTTAAGAAACCCAAGTATTTGGTGTGTAGTTTCTCATATCATGGACTTTATGAATTCCATTGTAACACTGTGTGCAGTTTATCAGGCTCCTGTGTCCTCTGTGTTTCCTCTATAATGGTACAGAGAAATAGCAATAGAATTCTGTGATGATGGAAATAATTTATATATGAACTGTCCAATGTGCTATTGTGGCTGTTGAGTGCTCTAGTGGGACAGAAGAACTAAATTTTTAATTTTATTTAATTTTTGTACTTGGTATGAGTTAAATATGTTTTATTCTTTGGCAATCAGTTGTCCTAACACTATTTGTTGAAAAGACTGTCTCTTTCCCATTGCCTTGTCTTGGCACCCTGGGGGGAAAAATCACTTAACAGATATGTGGGCTTATATATGGACTTTTAATTGTATTCCATTGATCTATGTCATTCCTTGTGCCAGCACAATCCTGTTTTCATTATCGTCCTTTCATAGTAAGGTTTGAAATTGAATAGTGTGAATCTTTCAGCTTTATTATTATTTTTTTTAAGTTGTTTGACCTATTCTGGATCTCTTGGGTTTTCTGTATTTTAAGATCAGCTTTTCCATTTCTATAAAGAACCAACTGGGATTCTGACAGGGATTACACTGAATCTATACTTTAGAAAGTGTTGCTGTCTTAGCAATATTAAGTTTTCTGATCCATTAACATGGGATGCCTTTTCATTTATTTGGATCTTAAATATCTTTCAAGAATGTTTTGTAGTTATCAGAGTATAAGCTTTGCACTTTGTTGAATGTATACATAGCATCTTATTCTTTTTGATGCTGTTATAAAAGGAACTTTTCTCATCATTTTTGCATTTTTTATTTCTAATATAGAGAAATGAAATTTATTGTTCTGTATTCATCTAGTATTTTACAACCTTGATGCCCTCATTGATTTTTGATTAGTTCTGATAGTTTTTCAGTGGATTCCTTAGGATTTTTTTGTAAACCAAATTATATCACCTGTGAATAGAGACAGTTTTCCTTCCTAAACTGGATGCCTTTTATGTCAGTTTATTGCCTAATTGCAGTGGCTAACACATCTAATACAATGTTGAATAGAAGTGAGAGCAGATAGACTTTCCTGTTCCTGATCTTAAGGGGAAAGCTCTCAGTCTTCATTAAATATGCTAGTGGTGAGTTTTTCATGGATTTCCTTTATCGTGTTAAGGAAGTTTCCTTCTGTTCCTCGTCAGTGTGTGCTTTTCATGGAGGTTCTAATTTTTAAAAAAATTTGTTTGGTCTTTGGTTCCTCTAAGTCAATTATTAAGCTTAATGAAAGAAGGATCATCTGGGAACAGCTTGCCTTCAGAACTTCTTGGCATAAAATGGATGTGTTCAGTAAATGTTTAGTGAGTGAGTGTAGGCATGAAGGAATGAGTAAATGAATAGACTTGCTTTTGCATGTATTGTAATCATTCTAGCCTCAAGGCTACTTTTTGAGAATTATGTTGTGTATGAAAACATGACTCATAACATAAAATATGATTCAGTTGAAAGCCAAATAGCCACAATAAGTCTGGAGTAACAAATAGTAAGTTAAAAATACTGTTTAACTTCATTGCCTTAAGAACATTATAAACTTTGACAATCTGTTAAATTAGTAAATATCTGTTTGTTTATGAGATCAGTGGCTAATAGGTCTTTCCCTATCTAATTAAGTGCTGTTGTTTCTGTGTAAGGTTATGAACAGTATCAGAGATTGCTTCGTGACTGGGAAGTGGGAAGAGGATAAAGATGCCGCCAAGATCTTAGCAGAAGATGGTAAGTAAAGGGATGTATCCTTCTTTTAAAAAAAACTTTTAAAAAATTTTAGTTTAAAAAAAATTTTTTTTATTGATTTTGGCGGGGGGTGGGGGGGAGAGAAAGAGAAGGAGAGAGCAAAATATCATGATGAGAGAATCATTGATTAGGAATTGAGCCTGCAACCCAGGCATACTCCCTGACCGGTAATTGAACCACGACCTCCTGTTTCAAACTCCCAACCACTGAACCACGCTGGTCAGGCAAAGGGCTATGTTTTTCAACAAAGATTACCTTCTTTAAAAGTTCCTCTATATTTTAGTAGTTGAAAATAGTCAACTGTAAAATGCTTTGGGGGACACTGACAGAGTTATGGCTAATATTCTGGTTCTTATTCCATGGTGACATTATTTTCTCTCCCTGGTTAACTGACTAATTAGATAAAGATCTTGAAGAAAAGTGGGAAACTTTTCATAAATTTTATCATGTATTTGTTAAAAATAGATTTTTCTGTGTGTGAAAAATGTACTCAACATTTACATTTTTATTTTTTAATAATAAAGGAAGCATGCACTTATCACTTAGAATAAACACTTCGAATAAAAAGTTAATAATCTATATATATATAAGCCTAAGTGATTGGAATGCTGGAACTGGTCACTATGACACACACTGACCACCAGGGGGCAGACGCTCACTCAGGAGCTTCCCTCTGGTGGTCAGTGTGCTCCTGCAGTTGGCCAGCCTCCTATGGCTGGCCAACCTCCATGGGTCCCTCCTCCCCAGTAGCTGGCAGGAAGGCAGGACTGGCTGCAGGGAGGGACTGGGAGGAAAGGACCCAGCTGGCAGCCAGAAGGCCCTAATCGACCCTGATTACCAGCCAGGCCTAGGGACCCACCCTTGGACAAATTTCAGTTTGGGGAGAATCTTTACTATTTTAAGTATTCTAATCCAGGAACACAGTGTGTCTATCCATTTAATTAAGTCTTTGATTTCTTTCATCAGCACTTTGTAATTTTCATCATACTGATGGTGAAATATTTTGATAAGCTCATACTTATTTCATTTCAATTTATTTGATTTTGATTGATTTTTGTGTTTTTCTTTTATTCTGATGAATAGTTCTACAAGGGTTTTTGGGGGATGTTTTCTTCTGTTAGATTGCTTGAGATTTTCCACATTCACGATAATGTTCTCTCTTAAGCAGGAACAGTATTGTGTCTTCCTTTTTGACCTCTATGCCTTTTATTATTACGTATTTTAAGTTATTTTTCTTATTGTAATGGCTAGGACTAATGCTAAGAATGGAAATCCTGCCTTGTCCCCATTGTTTTTCATTGTTGTGTATGATATCAGTTTGGTTTTTCTGTAAATTCTTTTTATGTGCTCTGTTCCTCTTTATTCCAATCATGAGTAGGTGTTGGATTTTGTCAAATGCCTGTCAGTGTCAATTGATAGGATCATGTGAATTGTATTCTTTACACTTTTGATATAGTAGATTACTGTGATTAATTATTTTTTTCCTATTTTATTTTATTTATTTATTGCAGTATAACTTAGATTTAATAGTAGTAATCCTTTTTTTCCCCCATTGTCTTCCCCACAGCCTCCCCTACCCCCCAGCACATGTCCCCACCTGCCCCCCTCCCACCTCCCCACTCCCCGCCCCAGTGTCTTGCATTCATTGGTTATACTCATATGCATGCATACAAGTCCTTCAGTTGATCTCCCCCAACACCCGCCCCCATCCTCCCCAGCCTTTCCCCTGTAGCTTGACAGCCTGTTCAATGCTTCCCTGCCTCTATATCAATCACTCTCCCCTGTTTCTTTTCTTCAAAAATATCTTGCCTCTGCATACTAGAAATAAATGTATAATGTGATTAATTATTGAATGTTGAACCAGCCTTGCATACCTGGATTAAATCTCACTTGGTCAAGGCATCCGATTAATTCTTTTTATATGTTGTTGAATTTTATTTGAAGTATTTTGTTGAATTATACATCTGAATTCATAAGAGATATTGGTATGTATGTTGTTGGTTTTTCTGTTTGTGCTGTCTTCATCTGGTTTTAGTATCAGGGTAATACTCGTCTCATAAAATGAGTTGGGACGTGTTCTAATATTTTCTGTTTTCTGGAAGAGATTGTTTAGAATTGGGATGAATTATTTTTTTTCCTTTCTAAATTAAGTTTATTGGGATAACATTGGTTAATACAATCATATAGGTTTCATGTGTGGTTTTCTATGTTACAAGACTTGGATATTGCACCGTGTGCCCACCATCCAGGATGAATTCTTGAAATATTTGATAAAATTTTCCAGTGAAATTGTCATGGCCTAGAGATTTCCTTTTCGGGAGCTTATAATTGCAAATTTTATTTCTTTATTGGTTATAGGACTTTAGGTTATCTATTCAATCTTGCCTGAATTTTGGTAGGAATTGTTTTCAAGGAATATCAAGGCCTATTAGGGAAGTGAAAGTTATCAAGTGCCTTCTCCAAGAAGCCAGCTTGGGCATTCTTTTTATTTATTTATTTTATTTTTATTGATTTCAGAGAGGAAGGGAGAGGGAGAGAAAGATAGCCAACATCTGACACTGGACAGATGAGGACAGCCGTGGTTTGTTAGTCATGCACACCCAGAGCCCGATGGAAAAAGACACTGCATGCCTTACTGTGATTGCATTTGCGAGGCAGGCTTCGTACTGAAACACGGGATAACCATTGGTTTCCTCTGGAAGATGTGATTAGCTTTTTTGAATAAATTCATGGTCTGGCAGAGGGTGAAGTGGAACCTGTTAGGTTGAGGACTAGATGAGGTGCAGCTGGTTCAACTGATACAGACCCTAGCACAGAGGTCTTCAAACTCTTTGGTCAGCAGAGCCAAATATCAACAGTACAACGATTGAAATTTCTTTGGAGACGAATTTTTTAAACTTAAGTTCTTCTAATGCCACTTCAATTAGATTCGCCCAGGCCGTGGTATTTTGTGGAAGATCCACACTCAAGGAACCAAAGAGCCGCATGTGGCTCCCGAGCCGTAGTTTGCCGACCACTGAACTAGGAGGATGTGGATCTTTTTCCATAGGGTGGAAAAAATCTGGCAGGCCTACTCACAGCTAGGCCTTTGGGAGCTATGAGGCTCGAAGATGTCAGGTGGCACATAAAGTTTTAAGTCTTAGAGTTCAATTAAGTCCCTTTCTGGCTCTGATAGTCCCTTCTTTGCCGTGAAGTTACTTTATGAAATATCAGTATATTTGCTTTTTTAAAAGTGATTTTACATGGTATATCTTTTTCCATCTTTTTACTTTCAACTTACTTAGGTCATTAAATTTGAAGTGAGCTTCTTGTAGGTTTATGTGTTATGTGGCATATTTTTCCCATTTACATTTAAGGTACTTGTGGATATGAAATTTTTTAAGTCTGTTATTTTGTTATTTTTTATTTACTCTAGTCCTAGTTCTGTGTTTTTATTTTGTTTTGTTTTTTGTTGCCTTTTTCTTCTATCTTGACTTGTTTACAATGTTTGTTTGTTTTAAAATATATTTTTATTGATTTTAAAGATGAAGGAAGAGGAGAAAAATAGAGAGAAGCATTAATGATGAGAGAGAATTATTGGTCGGCTGCCTCCTGCACACCCCTTACTGGGGCTTGAGCCCGCAACCCAGGCATTTGCCCTGACTTGGAATCAAACTGGGGACCTCCTGGTTTAACCAGGGAGCCACACTAGCTGGGCTGTAGTGTTTTTTAGTGTGTCTCCTTGTATGGTTTGTGTAGTGTTTGCTCTGGGTATTTCAATCACATACTGTAATATAATAGCCTGCTGACATCAACATTTTGTCACTTTGAGTAACGGGTAGAAACCTTGCTTCTTCCATTCAGGTCTCTTTTAAAGATAGCATTGGCTTGAGTATTAGACAAGGGTATCATTTTTTTAAATAATCAAATATTTTTAAACTCATGAAAAGAAGGATAGTTTATGTATTCATATTTCTGATCTTTTTTCCTGATGATCCTAGATTTCTCCTTTTCTAATTTCCTTTCTGCTTAAGAACTTTCTTTAGCCATTTTTAAAGGTAGCTATGCTAATGACAAATTCCTGTAGTTTTCCTTTGTCTGAGAATGCCTTTTTATTTTCTAAGGGTAGTTTCACCAGATAAAGAATTTATCATCAGTGACAGTTTCTTTTGTTCAGCACTTGAAAAATGTGCCACTTCTTGGTGGCCTACATGATTTCAGAGGAGAAATATACCATTACTGGAATTGGTGTGCCCCTACAAGTAATCTGTCATTTCTTTCTGGTTGCTTTCAAGATTTTTTTCTTTGTTTTTAGTTTTCAGAAGTTTGATTAGTGTGGATTTTATTGGATTTACTGTTTGAGATTTGCTTATCTTCCTAAGTTTGTAGGTTCACCAAATTTAGGAATCTTGACATTATTTCTTTTAGCCTCAGTCTTCCTGGAAAGATTTTGATGATATATGTTGGATTGTTTGTTTCTGTTCCACATGTCCATTAGCCTCTGATCATTTGCTTCTTGGCTTTTCTTTTCCCTTTTTCTTTATTGATTAAGGTATTATATATGTGTATGTATCCCCCCAAGGCTGCTTTTTTTTTTTTTTTGCTCAAGGTTATTCAGCTTGGTAAGTTCTATTGATCAGGCCTCAAGTTCTCTGATTTTGTTCTCTGTCATCTCTGATTGAACCATCTTATTGAACCATCTAGCTAGGTTTTGTTTTGTTTTTTTAATGTATTTTTTATTGATTTCAGAGAGGAATGGAGAGGGAGAGAAAGAAAAAACTTCAATGATGAGAGAGAGAGAGAGAGGGAGGGGGGGAGAGAGAGAGAGAAAGAGAGAGAGAGAGAAAGAGAGAGTCATTGATCGACTGCCTCCTTCACGCCCCCCGCTGGGAATCAAGCCCACAACCCATCTATGTGCCCTGACCAGGAATCGAACCTCCTGGTTCATAGGTCGATGCTCAACCACTGAGCCACACTGGCTGGCCTCTTTTCTGTTAATTGTATTTTTCGGTTCTATAATTTCCATTTGGTTCTTCTTTTTTTTTTTCTCCTGAGGTTTTCAATTGTTTGTACTCATATTATTTCTGAAGCAGTGGTTGGCAAACTCATTAGTCAGCAGAGCCAAATATTAACAGTACAATGATTGAAATTTCTTTTGAGAGCTGAAAACCAACTTCTGTGCATGGGCCATGAAGTTTCAGTCGCACTGTACGTGTGTGCCCACACGTGGTATTTTGTGGAAGAGCCACACTGAAGGGGCCAAAGACCTGGATGTGGCTCACAAGCCGCAGTTTGCCAACCACTGCACTAGAGGACCAGGGCACGAAATTTATGCAACGGTAGGCTTTCCTTCCCTTGGCTGCCAGTTCCAGCTTCCCTCTGGTAGCTGGGACCCGGGCTTCCCTTGCAGCTGTAGCTTCATCCGGAAGGATGTCCAATCTAATTAGCATATTACACTTTATTATTATAGACTAGGGGCCAGGTGCACAAAGGTTCATGCACAGAGGGTGGGTTCCTCAGCCCGACCTGCACCCTCTTCAATCTGGGAGTCCTAAGGGGAGCCCTCTCTAAACCGGGAGTTTCTGTCTGCCTTTGCAATCATATGAGCGAAATGTCTGAGTCCCCAATGCAGTTTGGTTTGTTGCTAAAAGAATAATAGAGGCTTTTTTTTTTTTTTCTTTGCTTCATTGGTGGAGATTTCTTGGAAGTTTTAGGATATCTTCCCTTTAATTTTTCCTAGACACTCTGATTTTACTTATGTCTCTCACCTTTGCTTTCCCTCCATCCCCCACCGCAACAGTAACTTGCTCCAGGCTCACTTTGCTGTAGTGTCTAGGAGATCCGTCTGCCACCAGAACTACGATTCCGAGCATGCGAGTGCTCCCTGCGCTCTGGGCTTCTACTTCCGGGCCTGAGGCTGCCATCAAAACTACTACTCCCAGAATTCTTGGTGCTACTCCCAGAATTCTTGGTGCTCCCCCCACTCTGGGTTTTCCCTTCCTGCTCTATCTTCGTCCCACTGTCTCCTGCTCTGCCAAGTATTCCAAGCTGCCAGCTCTCCCTCTCTGCTCTCTGCCCAGTGCCTGTGGATGCAAATTAACCCTCCATCTTTGTTGGGTTAATTTGCATACTCCTGATTGGCTGGTGAGCGTAGCGGAAGTACAGTCAATTTACATGTTTCTCTTTTATTTTATAGGATACCTAAGAAGAACAAAGGAAACATATGTACTCAATCTTTTCAGCCTAGAAATTCTTGTAGCTATTTGTTTTGTAATTGTGTTAAAGGGAGAACTGGCATCTTAATGATATTGAATCTTCCTTTCCAAAAATATGGTACTCTTTATTTGTTCAGTAGATAATATTAATAATGCCTTTTTCACTGGGTCAAGTTTAAAAATGTAGTTAAGACATATAAAGTACTTAGAGCAGTGCCTGAAATGTAAAACACTTGAAAGTGTTAGCTAATGTTACTCCATGTGCCCTTTGGTAGCATAATAAATAGCCTTTATGATATTTAATTAAAGATCTTGTACATTTTTGGTTTATTTCTAAATATCCTATCTTTTGTTTTTATTACAACAGAATTTTTCCATCTTTTATATTTGCTTTGGATCTTTGGTTCTTTGACTCTTTCTTATATGAAAATGTTTTAATATCCTTCTGAAGTTGCCTCCCAGAGAAATTTTAACTTGTCTATTTCTTTTAAGGGTGATATTCATAATTAAACAATTGAATGAGTGAATGAATGGGCTCTTCATGTGGGCTCAGCACTGTTTTAGGTACTACTCTTATAATCTTAAGATTTTTCCTTTGGTTTCTCATCATTATGTTAAGCTTACTAGTGAGACTCTTTTTCACATGTGCTTGTTATCTAAGCCATGGCTTTTCAAATCACTTGAAATTTTTGGTTTTGGAGGGTCTCATCTGCTCATGCCACTTCTGTGTGCATCTTTGCTACAGTGTCAGTTACCTATACTGGAAAAATAGCTCTTGGTTGTTTGGGATATTGAAGGAAAGTATGGAATGTGGATTGGGATTGTTTACTTAAACTGAATAGGTGATGTAATAAGGTTTAATGGCCCTGCCTTCTTCTGGGATGCGTAGTGTTAGGAATAGTAAAAATAAAGTTTGGGGTGCAGAACACGCTGTCCACCTGGAGCTGGTAGTACTAGGGTGTCATATGCATCCTCTTCAGAGATGAGTCATTTCGATGTTCTTTTCCCAGAGGAGCTCTATGGTGACTTTGAAGACTTGGAAACAGGGGACGTGCACAAGGGAAAATCAAGCCTGGATGCTCAGGTATAACTTTGCCAGACCAGCTGTCAGCCACTGGTCCTGAACTGTGGTCAGTATATTATGAGATAGGCCTATTTTGAGACATTATAATTTTGTTATCTATGTAGATTAGAGATTGGATGGATTCCTTCCTGAAAACATGGAGGGTGGGGACAGAGAAAAGGTTATTGGTTTACTTGTTATTATTTCTTTTTATGTATATAAATATACAATGTCTTTATTGATTTTCAGAGAAAAGAAGGGAGAGGGAGATAGAAACATCCGTGATGAGCCTTAACTGATTTGGCTCAGTGGACAGAGCATTGGCCCTTGGACTGAAGGGCCCTGGGTTTGATTCTGGTCAAGGGCACGTAATTTGGTTGTAGGCTAGATCCCCAGCCCAGATCGGGTGGCCTGCAGGAGGCGACCAATCAACGTGTCTTCCTCACATCGATGTTTCTCTCTCTGTGTCTCCCCCCTCCTCTTTTCCAGTCTCTAAATATCAATGGAAAAATGCCCTCTGGCATCATAAACATCAATTATGCGAGAGAATAAAAAATCAGCTGCCTCTTGCATGCCCCCTACTAGGGATTGAGCCTGCAACCTGGATATATGCCCTGATCTTGACCTGGTTCATGTGTTGATGCCAGCCACTGAGCCACACTGAGCCTGGGCTACTTATTATTCTTGATGTTTGGAATGACACCTATTACCTCTTCTTGTTATGATTCTTCAGTCATTGAAAGTTTCAGCTCTTGGGTCACTGTCTTCCTCTCCACCATTATTTTTGCCATCATTCTCCTGTTCTTAAATCATATATGGAATCTAATGTACAAACTAAACAATAGAAACAGGCTCAAAGATAAAGAATAGACTGACGGCTGTCAGAGGGGAGGTGATTCAGGGGCTGGGAGAAAAAGGTGAAGGGATTTAAAAAAAAAAAGTAAACCTCATGGACATAGACAATAGTATGATATTTATCAGAGGGAAGTAGTGGGGGGCAGTTAGGGGTAGGTATAAAGTATAGGGGTAGGTATAAGGTATAGGGGTAGGTGTAGATACAAGGTATAAGGTATATGGTGACGGAGAGTTGACTTGGGATGGTGAACGCATAATACAATATACAGAATTTTTATTGTAAAAATGTACATCCAGAACTTACATAATTTCATTAACCAGTGTCACCCCAATGAATTCAATAGAAAGAGAGGAAAAAGAAGAAACTATTCATACCTAAGCCATTTAGAAAAACCAATTCTCTGTTCTCCCTAAGATTTTTTAGAACAGTATTTGGATAGGGACACTTGCTACTATTTTGTTCACATTTGGCATTCCCAGACAGACTAAGGAATTGCAGTTCATTATAATGCAGATGTCTAAATGTCTCTTGTAACAATACATGTTATTTAGAGCTCAAGGCTGTGTTTTGTTTCATGACGATCATAACTTAGATTTTTGCAGCTCAGTAGAACTTTTTAAGTATGCTTTAAAGCTAAAGAAAAGATCTCCACAAACTTAAAAAATTTCCTCTTCTGGAAATTCAAGACTGAAGATGTAGAGGAAGACATTAAGGAAGAAATTGACTCCTCTGCAGAGGAAAGTGCCAAGAAAAAGCATTTGGATAAGAAGAGAAAATTGAAGGAGATGTTTGATGCAGAGTATGATGAAGGAGAAAGCACGTACTTTGATGACCTTAAAGGAGAAATGTATAAACAAGCACAGGTAAGAAAACTCAGATGCTGTCAGCCTCATTTCAAGGCTGTAATACAGTGTTGTGAATCCTTAACTTCTTTAGCTCTCTGCTCCCTGATCTGCTTCTATACCTTCTTGTTTGGACTCCAAGGTTGAGGTGAAGATGAGTATGTGCATTCGTGTTTAATCATGCAGTCTTCTGTTTCTGCCAACAATCAGAAGATACCAGTTCCTATTCTGTTCTAAGAATTAAATGTGAGGAAACAGAAATGACTGAGACACTGCCACCACTTTTGAGGATCTCACTGTGTAGTTATTCAATGTAGTGTGTTTATTTAAATGTCATTGTTCCCTTAGCATTCATATTACTGCTTCCTAGAACCATAATGAAATCATTTGAGTGGGTAGGTGATTCTTGGCCTTGTGGCTGATGCACACACAGTGTCTTCAGGAAGGGTTGCCTGAAACTTACCTTATCAGAGTTCAGGAGTATTTTGAGTTAAGGTCAGATGTGAAGATAAAGGGGGCATGTGGGATGCTGAAAGGGAGATAGTCTAGCCTTCTTGCATCAAAGATGTGTGCGCAGTTGATGGCAAGTGCTTTGACAAGTGGGCACAGGAGTCTCTGTAAACTGGAACACAATATGCCTTATGCCAGTTAAATATATCATTTGTGAAAATGTGATCAACCTAGACCTTCATCTAGTCAAAGAAGGAACTGCTGGTTAGTCATTAACATAGTGTCTCAAGTTTGTACCGGCCTTATACAGACCATGACTAAGAGCTATAACGTTAGTTCTAAAGTCTTTGCTTCAGACATTTACAGTTTAACTCACCTAGAAACTCATGGGCCATTGTAAAGGTCTTGACTGGTTCACTCAGTGAAATGGGGCCCATTTAAGCCAAGGATAGATGTTTGTGATGTAATTACCCTGAAAGGGTTGCTCTGGCAAGAGTTTGCTAAGATTAAAAGTAACTCACACTGGGGGTGGGGAGGTGTGTATGGTAGTGGAGGTGAAAGAAAATCAAATTTTGAGTGTATTTCATTTGAAAAGTAGACGAATATGATTTCCTGAATGTGAAATTTGCCGGGTGGTGAGAGAGAAAATAAGGATGACTTATTGGGAGAACTGAGTTTCCATAAGTAAGGTAGAGAAGCTTTAGTTCATATAGGTTTGTCTGGGAAGATGAAGTTTAGATCTGTTAGGTTTGGGTTATCTTTCAGACAAGGAGGGTGTCGAGCTGATGGGTTGTGGCCAGAGACTTAGAGCTAGATGCTGCTTAAAGCCATGAGATGGATGGGACGACAAGGGAGTGAGTGTAGAGAAGAAGAGAAGACCACACTGACACTGGGTGCCCCATTGGAAGGCTGGCAGAGGAAGAGGCAGCAGTGGGGATGGAGCAGTGCTCAAGGGACCTAAGAAATCTAGGAGAATACCAGGTATACTGGAAGCTACTACAAAAGAAAATGAGACATTATTTCAATCTTGCTGATGTGTTAACTTTGATTAAGACAAAATTGACCACTAGATTAGGAATGTTGAGGCCTTTATGTGACTGCAGACATTTTTATCAAGTGTGGGTTAAAGTCCAGTTTTATGGAATTTAAGAGAATGGGAGAAGAGGAAATGGAGACTGCAACTATAGAAAACTTCTGTGGCAATTTTCTTCAAAAAGAAGCAGAAAAATGGGATTCTAGTTGAAGGAAGTGGAGTCAAAAGGAAGTTTTAAGATGAGGGAAATAATAGGTAAGATATATTGGAATGAAGTCCAGGAGTGAGTGATTCCAGTGTTTAAGTGAAATTGAATAGATTGATATCTATCTACTAGAGACCCATTGCACGATATTCATGCAAGAATAGGCCTTCCTTCTCCTGGCTTCACTCCCAGCTGCCCAGGACCCGGTAAGTCCCCACTCCCAGCCAAGTCCCCACTCCTTGGTCGCCAGGGAGCTGGCATGTTCCCACTCCCAGCCCACCCAGGAACCGGCAAGTCCCAGCTCCCGGCCTCTCGGTAGCCGGTAAGTCTATGGGAGCCAGCAAGTCCTCACTTCTGTCCAGAGCATAGCTCCAATAGTTCCCTCTGCCACCCCCCTTCCCATCATAGCAGGTGTCACGCTCCTCCCAGCCGATTTGCTCCTCTCCTGCATATGCAAATTGACCTCCATCTTTGTTGGGTTAATTTGCATACTCACTCTGATTGGCTGTGGGTAGAGTGGAGTGATAGCTTATTTGCATGTTTCTCTTTTATTAGGTGCTAGAGGCCTGGTGCACAAAACTCGTGCGTGGGGGGTGGGGCGGGGATGTGTCTTAGCCCAGCCTGTACCCTCTCCAAGGGATGTCTGACTGCCCGTTTAGGCCCGATCCTAGTAGGATCAGGACAGGCAGTTGGACATCCTTCTCATAATCCAGGACTGCTGGTTCCAAACTGCTCACCTGCCTCCCTCCCTGATTGCCCCTAACCGCTTCTGCCTGCCAGCCTGATCACCCCCTAACCACTATCCTGCCAGCCTAATTGATGTCTAACTGCTCCCCTGCCAGCCTGTTTGCCCCCAACTTCCCTCCCCTGCTGGCCTGATCGCCCATAACTGCCCTCCTTTGCAGGGCCTGGAACCTCCCAATGGCCCTCCCTTCTGGCCATCTTGTGTCCACATGGGGAGGCAGGATCTTTGACCACATGGGGACAGCCCTCGTGTGTTGGAGTGATGATCAATCTGCAAATTACTCTTTTATTAGATAGGATAGAGGCCTGGTGCATGGGTGGGGACTGGCTGGTTTGTCCTGAAGAGTTTCCCAGATCAGGGTGGAGGTTCCCTTGGGGTGAGGGGTGGCCTGGGCGAGGTGCCTGTGGAGGTTTGCAGGCCTGCCACGTCCCCCAGTGACCCAAGCAGAGGCCCTGGGATCTGGGATTAATTTATGTTCTACAATTGAAACTTTGTAGCCTAGAGCAGAGCCAAGCCTTCTGCTCGCTCTGTGGTGGCAGCCATTTCTTTTTGAAACTTTGTAGCCTAGATTGGAGGCCTAGGCCAGCAATGGCAGGCGGAAAGCTTGGCTTCCTCTGTTGCCAGGGAAACCCAAGTAGCCACCTTGGTTGGGGTTTATTTGCATAATCTGCTCCTGATTGGCTGGTGGGCGTGGCTTGTAGTTATAGTGAAGGTATGGTGAAATTTGCATATTACTCTTTTATTAGATAGGAAGATACACATACACACACATATACACACATACATATTAGAGGCTTGGTGCATGAATTTATGCATGGGTGGGGTCCGGCCAGCCTGCCTGCTGGTCAAACTCCTGGTAAAGGGGACAGTTTGCATATTAGTCTTTTATTATATAGGATAGATATCACCTGATCGAGCCAACCTCCTCGTCCCCTTCCGCAGCCAGCAGACCCCAATTGCCCAATCCAGGCCAGGACCCTGGGGTGGAACGAGGAACCGGGGATGGGTGGCACCAGACACAGCCATTTTCCCAGGGAGTTTGAGGGCCAGTCCCTCCTTGGGGCCAGCAACCAACCTTCTGGGTCCTTCCCTCTGTCCCTCTCCCAGGCCAGCAGGCCTGATTAACCCACCGCCTGCCTGCTGCAGTGGTGGTCCCCCCAGCCAGCAAGCCAACTTCCCAGTCACCTCTTGCACCTCCCCTCTCCCCTCCGCCTCCACAGGTCCTGATCAGGGCCAGGCCCTGGGCTGGGACAGAGAACTGGGGGTGGGTGGCAATGGACACAGGTGGCGAGGGAAAAAGGAGGCTGGAAACCTGATTGCCCCTGATCACTGGCCAGGCCTAGGGACCCACCTGTGCACAAATTTCGTGCACTGGGCCTCTAGTATAATCTATAACAACCACCCAGTAGAACTCTGTGATGAACTGTATTGTAGCCACTAGCACATGTTGATACTGACCACTTGAAATGTGACCAAGGAACTGAATTTAAATTTTTTTATTTAATTTTAATAATTTCAATTTGAAAAGCCATCTGTGGCTACCATATTGAACAGTGTAGAGTTAATAATGAAAGGTTAGACATGGGTGTAAACCCTGATAGAGAGGTTGAGTGTTGAAGTTCTTGTAGATGCTTAACTTTTGAGTGAATTAGGAAACAGCAGCTAAAATGAGGATGAGGGCTTGGATATTGGGTGATTGAAGAAAAGAGAAAAAGTGTGAACTAATTATTTGGAGAATAAAAAAAGAATGTATTTACTGGAAACGTTGAGGGAGTTTGCTGATCATCATTACGGGTCCTTTCTGAGTTGCTGACGTTTGCTGTATGTTGGAACAACAAAAGAAAATTATTGGGACATATCCTGAACAAACTGTAAAGATAGACTATATATTATTTTTAATTAGGATAAAGCCTAAATAATTCTGTTTATAGATTAGTTATTTTGAAATAGCTCATTTTTAATATATTAATCTTACATTTATTAAAGATGACAGTATTGTAGGTTTCTTATTGTGTTGTCCCCCCCCCCCCCCCCCCCCTCTCTTACACAGCTTAACCGAGCAGAATTTGAAGACCAAGATGATGAAGCCAGAGTTCAATATGAGGGTTTTCGACCTGGGATGTATGTTCGAATTGAGATAGAGAATGTCCCCTGTGAATTCGTGCTTAACTTTGACCCCCATTACCCAATTATTTTGGGTGGTTTGGGCAATAGTGAGGGCAGTGTTGGATATGTACAGGTAGGTACCCTTTGTGTGTGATATGATCATTGAGATTTTTTGAGACATACTTTCACTGAATAATCTTACTGAAATCTCTTCTCCCCTCAGATGCGACTGAAGAAACATCGTTGGTATAAGAAAATTCTCAAGTCCCGAGATCCGATCATTTTTTCTGTAGGGTGGAGGCGATTTCAGACCATCCCACTGTATTATATTGAAGACCACAATGGAAGACAAAGGCTTCTAAAATACACCCCTCAGCACATGCATTGTGGAGCAGCCTTTTGGGGTAAAATGTGATTAGAATAATTGGCCTTTAGGTTAATTTAAACGTGTAAGGTTTATCATTATAGTTTTCATTTTATGAAATCCCAATTCTCTCTTTTTTTTTTTTTGGATTGGAGTATATATGCATGTAAAATAGCTTCTAGATTTTGTGGTTCACTATATATTTTTTACTATTTTATTCAAGGTCCTATTACTCCACAAGGAACTGGATTCTTGGCAGTACAGTTTGTCGATGGCACAACAGTAAATATCTCGGATGTTTTATTTTATATGTTGTGTTTGAGGTATATCTTAAACATGGAATGTGTACATGATACTTAAAAGTGGAAAATTGCTCATTTTTAGTGTGTATAGTAAATTTCTTTGCTTTTAATTTTCCTGCATCTTTTTAAGTAGATTGTGGGAGTAAAGAAGAGGGAGGTAGAGGAATTTGTAATGGTACTGAGGACATTTTATATTTTTATGCACTTTTTGGATGTGTTTTCTAAAAATATGTAAGCAGTATTCACCATATGCTAAGCTGTACTAGGTTTGGGGATATGTCAGATACTAGCTAGACATAAGGCTACATCTTATAATGTTGGGTTAGCAAAATACGTTCACACCGTCTTCATGTGATCAGAGTGGGTTTTATTGGCCCCATTTATCAGAAAAGAAAACAGAATAGTGAACAGTTGGAACCCACCCTGAGGTCTGAAATTTAATTTCTTAAACATTATAACCAAGCTTTCATGTTTCTTTTTATCTCAGGTAAGTCATTGTTGTGAAACTATGTTACTATGAAGTCACCCTCATTCAGGAAAATACTGAAGACATTAACATTAGTTTGGCTTCCGTTCATTATAGTTTTAGATTGCTTTTGTTAAAATACTGTTTTGCATGTTCAGATATTCTTTTTTCTTAGCTCATTGTAAGTGAAGTGCACTTTGCTAATTTACTATATCACAGAATATTGTAGATGTTCTCTTGCTGATATTATTCCTGTATTCAAATTTCGGGGATTTCCTTTTTAGCCTGATTTCCGGATAGCTGCCACAGGAATTGTTCTTGATTTGGATAAATCCATAAAAATTGTGAAGAAGTTAAAGTTAACTGGTTTTCCATATAAAATTTTCAAGAATACTTCATTCATTAAGGTCTGTATATTTACATATTTATAAATTTATATTATAGGGATGGGCAAAAGTAGGTTTACAGTTGTGAATATACAGTATATTCTTGTATTATTTATTGTTATTTATTTGTATTATAGCTGTAAATCTACTTTTGCCTCCCCCTTGTATTATTAAAGGAGCAGTAAAATATTTCTAAAATGTAGGTCTAATGTTTTCAGAAAAGGAATTTAAATAAACTTGGTCTTTGGTATTTTTAGTTTACTTTTTTCTGTTGATTTTGTGTTACTTATATATGCTCAGCAATGTTAAAGTGAAGTACAATAGAGATATTTAGTGATTGAGGCTATTCCAGTGAGACTGTCATGGAGCTAATATGTGTAATCTTTCATTGGGCTTTGTTTCCTGCCTTTTTGTTTTGTGTTAAGAAAAGATGAAAATCATAGGTTTATCAGATAGATCAGTAGAAAAGTAGACAAAGCCATGTTAATTTGTGGACAAGGGTATAAGAGATGGACACTCAGGTGGTATAACATTGGAGTGTGGTTTGAATGACATTTATTAAAACTTTCATTGAAGGGGTGTTTCATTAACACAGAATTAAGACAATTATAAAATGTTCTTATAATATAGCATTTATCTAGCTCTTTATTTGCTGAGTGTGTACATTTAAGTAGTAGGAAATGAGTGGGACAAGGAGGGCTATCCAGCTAGTTCAGGATAACAAGTATCTTCTATATCAGTGGTGAACATGATAATGAATGAACCCACAATAGACTCTTAATTAATGTTGTTTTGGGGGAAATAAAACAGAGTTGTATTCTTTTTAATCTAGTAATTCCACTTTAGGGGGGAAATAGTTTGATTATTACCTTTATCACCCTTCAATGAGTTCTATGTTTTATAACCAAGGATGTAGTTATGAACTAAGAAGTAAAGAATCTGATTTTGTGTGTATGTATTTTTTTTTTTTTTTGTATATGTGTATACTTGTAGGGAATGTTTAATTCTGCCCTAGAAGTGGCCAAATTTGAAGGTGCTGTGATTCGCACTGTCAGTGGAATAAGGGGACAGATCAAGAAAGCACTCCGAACTCCCGAAGGCGCTTTCCGGGCCACCTTTGAGGATAAGTTGCTGATGAGTGGTAAATACCTTTCTGTTGATTTCCATCTAGTATGGGTTACAAGTTGTAATTCAGGTCTTTAGAAAGATGGGGTCAGTTCCACTCTCCTGGTTGGACCATCTTTGCAATGTATCTGGAGCCATGTGGTTCACACCCAGTAAAAGTTTTGTGATACTCAAGATTAGTTCACTTGGTAAAATCTGTCTTCAAATTCTGTGCAACCAGCTTGAGAAGTTTGGGATGAATATTTTGTTCTTTGTTTGACATATGGATACAAACCTTCTTCTGAAAATGTTAAAGTAAATTTCCTCTCTTTTCAGATATTGTCTTCATGAGAACTTGGTATCCTGTCTCCATTCCAGCCTTCTATAACCCAGTAACATCTTTGTTGAAACCAGTTGGTGAGAAAAATACCTGGTCAGGAATGCGGACAACTGGTCAACTCCGGCTCGCCCATCGTGTCAAACTAAAGCCCAACAAGGATTCTCTATATAAGGTACAGTCACACACTTGCTCTATAGATGGGTCGTCCAGATGCTTTGTATGTAACATTTCCTGTGCTTTGAATTTTCAAGTAGAGAGTCTAACATTAAATTTGAATGAACATGCGGTATGTTCGTAGACTATTTTAGAAGAAACACTGCAAAGCGATAATAATCACTTCTGTGATTTGGAAAATAGACTTAAACTTTTCATTTTCTATTCTTTTGGACTTTTTTTCCCACCATATACACTATTACTTCTAAAAATAAGGTGCTAATTCTTATTGAAGCAATGTGGGTTTAGGGGAAAGTTTTTATTGCGATGCTAACATACATACAGAAAAGTACACAGATCAGAAGTGTATGACTCAGTGATTTTAACACAGCTTGCCATCGCCTGGATGAAGCAGTAAATTACCAGTACAACAGAAGCCCCCCATGACCTCTCCCAGGCCAGGCACTCCTCCTCAACCTCAGAGACACTCACTGTCTGATTCTGACTCCTGACATGTAAATTAGGTCTGCCTGTTTTTGAGTTTTATAAAATAGAGCATATATTTGTCCTGGCTTTTTCCAGTAGTATTATGAAATTCACCCATGTTCTTGTAAATAGCAGACATTAATTTGTCATTATCTAGAAGAATTCTGTTATAAGACAATGTCAGTTTATCTACTGATGGATTTTAATTCCAATATTTGGCCATTATAAGTGCTGTTCTGAGGACATTATGTACGACTTGTTCGGTGTGCATGAGCACCCACTTTTGGTGTATAGGTCCCCACGAGTGGAGCTGCCAGGTTTCAGAGCAGCATGTGTTCTGCTTCAGCGCATGATGCCTGGAGTATTGGAGTCATACTCAGTGAGGCTCCCACTAACAGCTCCCAGAGTTCTGACTGGTCCATATCCTTGCCGGTCTGGCTTCGTCAGTACTTTTTTTAAGTTCTTAGTATCTATCTGGATTCTCATTTTCATTTAGATTTTGGTCTCAAAACGTTCATTATTTTCTTTGCAGGTTAGCAATACATTTGAAAGAGTTGTTTTAATGCAGGATATTTAATTGTTTTGTAGTAAGATGGTAGTTCAATGTATCAGTCTGCTCTCTGCCTGAGACAGAAGGTTCCTAGGCATTACTTTTTCTTTCTTTTTTAAAAAAAATATGTTTTTATTGATTTCAAAGAAAAGGAAAGAGAAGGAGAACCATCAGTGATGAAAAAGAATCATTGATTGGCTGCCTCCTGCACATTCCCATTTGGGGATCAAGCCTGCAACCGAGCATATTCCGTGACCAGGGATTGAACCTGTGACCTCCTGGTTCATAGGCTGATGCTCAGCTATCGAAGCCACGTTGGCCAGGCTTGGGCATCACTTTTTCTATAAAACAGCTTATAAGATTTTGAACCGTATTACATTCATGTCTCTTAAAATATGCTACAATTATATTCCTGGCACTTCTTGTTTAGTCTGTGGTGCTTACTCTTTTTGAGAAGGTGATTTCTCGTACTTCTTTCATTCTAAAGTATTTTATTCTCTTAAAACAGAATATAGAATATTATTATAGATGATGTCTTTAATAAATTTAAGGACATAACAGAAATATTGTTTATATAGTTAATATTGACCTTGGTAAAGATGTAGGGCAAAACTCTACTTACTAACTAGTTCTGAGACAGTTAACAAATTTAGTCATCTGAATTTAAGCATAGAATTTAGATTACTTTAAAATTTGAATGTAGAGCTTACACTGCCTTCATTTGTTGTTTAAATCTCAGTTTTCTCAGCTGGTCTTCCATTAGAAACAGAACAAAGTTAAACTCAATGAGAATCGGGTGGGGACACTGGCTCTGAGGAAGAATTATGTCCTTAAGTCTAGAGAGGCTAATAGTAAAAATGAACAGCAAGATTATTCTTGTTCAGCTAGAAAAACCACCTCAGTGCTTCACAGATAATGCCAGGCTTTTCCATTTGAGGAGACTTTGGATCTTTTTATCTGCTCTGTGAAGACTCCCATTGTCCACATTGTAGAAATAGGCACATTTGAATTCTTGGCAGAATTGCAAATATTCTATATAATTCTCTGTTTCGCTTAGAGTTATGCATCTTTTGAGGCAGTCCATGTTTGATGTATGATTGAATCCTTATTTCTGATTGTCAGCAGATTCTGGTGTTACTAATCTTGTGGAAAAAGTCAACTATCTATTGAGATTTACGCAAGTTTTAAATGCACGTAGATCAAAATTTATACCAGTCTTTGTTTGTTTGTTTGTTTTTCAGCTGATTGTGAGGCAAAAGAAACATTTTAATTCACTACACATTCCAAAAGCCTTACAGAAGGCCCTGCCCTTTAAGAACAAGCCTAAGACTCAAGCAAAGGCAGGCAAGATACCAAAAGACAGGCTGAGACCAGCCGTCATACGGGAGCCTCATGAAAGAAAGGTACTGTTAACGAATGGCTTACTGCACATTGCAGTTAGATGTGAAATAATGCTTTCGGTAGCACACTTGGCATTTCCACTGTGTTCTCATTTTTCCTCAGGAAGGATAAGAGCCAAAGTAATTCAAGGCCCTAAGAACTGGAAGTTAGAGGAAAACTAGAGTCCATTTCCCTTCTGTTCTGCTATGCTCTGTCTCATGCATTTTGATGGGAACAGTTGGCACACAGCTGATGAATCACTCTGTGTTAATTGGTTGTACATAGTATCCAAGAGTGACTAACAAAGATAGTTTGTGGTGAAGGTCATTATTAAAGTATTTTGCTAAGTAAATCAGACTCCTATATATATCTTCATGCAAATTATAATTTCCTAGTTCAGAATAAATTTCACTAGGTTAGTGTTCATTTGTATCATGAATGGATCCTAGTTTTGTACAGTGTTGATACCCGTGGCCCTTAGAAGGCAGGCATGCAGTAAGTATAAGAATACACTGATGCTCCTGGGCTTTGTCCTTGTCAGGTCCTTGCGCTGCTGGATGCTCTGAGTACAGTGCACCGTCAGAAGATGAAGAAGGCCAAGGAGCAGCGGCATCTGCACAATAAAGAACACTTCAAAGCAAAGCAGAAGGAGGAAGAAGAGAAACTGAAGCGGCAGAAGGATCTCAGGAAGAAGCTTTTTCGAATTCAGGGTCAAAAAGAAAAAAGAAATCAGAAGTCCAGCCTGAAGGGGCCTAAGGAGCAGTTGAAATGAGCTCCAGACTGTCATTGGGTCTGCAGGGATGGGGGTGGGGTTTCATGTATGGTAGCACTTGTCAGTGACAGGTAGGGGCCTGTCATCAGCTGTGTGCCAATCTTTCTGGAGCCCAAGAAAGATCCCCTTGCTGGATTCATCTCCCAGACTATACCTTTGAGAAGAGAAATGGAACTCTGCTGATAGGATACCTGTTTATTCTCAACATCTTGGTTATGCCAAGACTTAAAGCAGTATAATTTGTGCCCAGCCAGTGTGGCTCAGTGGTCGAGCGTCAGCCTGTGAACCAGGAGGTCAGGGTTCAGTTTCTGGTCAAGGCACATGCCCAGGTTGTGGGCTCCATCCCCAGTAAAGGGCATGCAGGAGGCAGCCAATCAATGATTCTCATCATTGATGTTTCTATCTCTCCCTCATCCTTCCTCTCTGAAATCAATAAAAACATATTTTTTAAAAAATAAAGCATAAAATTTTTCTGAATTTTTTTGTGCATAAAAGTGATTAGAATTTAGTTTTGGCTTAATGGTTTTCATTAGGGATGGATGCTTGATGATTGTGGATACTTTATCACCCTCATGCATCTTCCAGAAGGGGAGGAATGTTAACTTGAAACTCCAGTTTTAAAGTAAAGTTATGGAGGAGGATGAATGGTACAGCACAGCTACGTTTCCTGCAGGCCACATGATGTGCAATAGTGCAACAACAGCTACAGATGAGAGAATCCAACAGCTTCTGTGAAGCCAGACTTAGACACTTGCAAAAATGTAAAACTATTACTTTCCTACAAATGGTTTTGCTTTCGAAAATATTTTTTATAAGAGTATGCTGTTTATGTTATGTAATAAACTATTTTTGTTCTTTTAAAACATTATTAAATTTTTCTTAGCGCTAATTTCTTATTTAGTAAAAATTGATAGCTACAACCCAAACAAAGAAAACCGAGGACTTCAATTATCTGTAGTTGATTTCTATTTTTATACCATGTGGTTTGTGAAGAAGCTTGATATGATTTTAGTATTTGTGAATTTAAGACTTATTTTGTATCCTAACATGTGGTCTATCTTTAAGAATATTTCATGTGCACTTGAGAGTAATGTATATTCAGCTTTGGGATGAAATGTTCTGTGAGTATCAATTAAATCCATCCAGTTCAGAGTACCATTTAAGGTTGCTGTTGCCTTACTGGTTTTTTTGTTTGGAAGTTCTGTGCTTTGATGACAGTGAAATGTTAAAAATCTCCTTCCGTGACTATATTACTGTTGATCTTTTCCTTAATTTCCAACAAAATTTTCTTTCTGTATTTAGGTGCACCTATGTTGGGTGCAGGTATGTTTGTTTACAAGGGTTGTATCTTGGTGGATCAATCCCATTACTATTATGTAGTGATCTTACTTTGTTTTGAAGTCTGTTTTGTCAGATATAAGCATTGCTACCCCAACTTTTAGTTTCTTTGTTTCTATTTGCATGGAATATTTTTTCCCCATCCCTTCACTTTCAGTCTGTGTATCTTTCATTCTGAGGTGGGTCTCTTGTGGATAGCACAGATATGGGTCTTGCTTTTTTACCATTCAGCTACCCTATGTCTTTTGATTGGAGCATTTGATCTATTTATAATTAAGGTTATTATTGAAAGGTACTTATTGCCATTTTGTTCTTTATATCTATGTTTCTCTCTATTTCTTCTTAAGGCAGGCCTTTAACATTTCTTGCAATACTGGTAATGAACTCCTTTAGCTTTTTTTGGGTGGAGGGAGCTCTTATGTCACCTTCAATTTTAAATGATAGTTTTACTGAATAGAGTAGTCTTTGTTTTAGGTCTTTGATTTTTAAAAAATATTTTAATCTTGCCGAAACCGGTTTGGCTCAGTGGTAGAGCGTCGGCCTTTGGATTGAAAGGTCCCGGGTTCGATTCCGGTCAAGGGCATGTACCTTGGCTGCGGGCACATCTCCAGTAGGGGGCGTGCAAGAGGCAGCTGATCGATGTTTCTCATCGATGTTTCTGACTTTCTATCCCTCTCTCTTCCTCTCTGTAAAAAATCAATAAAATATATTTTAAAAATATATATTTTAATCTTTATTGTTCAGTTTATTAATTACATTGTCCCCTTTTTTTCCCCGTATAGCTCCCCTCCAACCGGTACCCATCCCACCCTCTGCCCTTACCTCCCCCCCACTGTCCTCTTTCATAGGTGTATGATTTTTATTCAGTCTCTTGCTGCACCTCCCACACCCCTTTTCTCCCAAAGAATTGTTAGTCCATTCCCTCTCTATATCCGTGATTATATTATATTCACCAGTTTATCCTGTTCATCAGATTTTTAATTCACTTGGTTTTTAGATACACTTGTTGATAGATGTGTATTTGTTGTTCATAATTTTTATCTTTACCTTTTTCTTCTTCCTCTTCTTAAAGAATATCTTTCAGGATTTCATATAATATTGGTTTGTCGGTAATGAACTCCTTTAGCTTTTTCTTATCTGCGAAGCACTTTATCTGACCTTTAAATCTGAATGATAGCTTGCTGGGTAGAGTAATCTTGGTTGTAGATTCTTGCTATTCATCACTTTGAATATTTCTTGCCACTCCCATCTGGCCTGCATAGTTTCTGTTGAGAAATCAGCTGACAATCTTATGGGGGCTCCCTTATAGGTAACTAACTTTTTCTCTTGCTGCTTTTAATATTCTCTCTTTGTCTTTTGCTCTTGGCATTTTAATTATGATGTGTCTTGGTGTTGTGGTCCTCTTTGGATTCCTATAGTTTGGGGTTCTGTGTGCTTCTTGGACTTTTAAGTCAATTTCTTTCACCAGGTGGGGGAAGTTTTCTGTCACTATTTCTTCAAATAGGTTTTTAGTATCTTGCTCTCTCTCTTTTTCTGGCACCTCTATAATTTGGATGTTGGTATGCTTGAGGTTGTCCCAGAGGCTCCTTACACTGTCTTCAATTTTTTGTACTCTTTTTGGCTTCTTGCTTTTCTGGCTGATTGGATTTTGCTTCTTTGTATTTCAAATCTTTGACTTGATCCTTGTGGTTCTCTAGACTGCTATTAGGTCTTTGTATAATATTTTTTATTTCAGTCAATGTATGCTTAATTTCTAGTTGGTCCTTTTTCATGTCCTCGAGGGTCTCATTCATATCCTCGAGGGTCTCGTTCATATTCTCCAAGGTCTCATTAAGTTCATTGGCCTTTTCTAGGAGCCTCTTGAAAAACCTTATAACCATGGTTTTGAACTCTATGTCCAGTGGGGTTTTTTCCCCTCTATTTCTTTCACATTTGATTTCTTTTCATGTCTCTGCATTTTGGCTGCTTCCCTGAGTTGGTCGATTAGCTTTGTGTGGTAGATGTCCTCTAAGGGCCAGTGGCTCAGCCTCCCCAATTACCAGAGGTGGATACTCTTGGTGCAGCCCTTTATGGGTTGCACAGTGTTGTTGAAGTTATGCCTAGATTATTGTTAGCACTAGGAGGGTTAGACCTCCAGGCCAATTGGCTGGATGATCAGCTGTGCTCAGGTTGGATGGGTGGAGTCTCCGGGTTGAGCAAGCAGCCTTGATTTCCTGTCAGCTCCGCCCTATGCGACACCTGGGTCTCTGCCTGGTGGTAATGCCTGCACGCACCTCTCAGAGAAAGCTGCCGCTGAGCTCTGTCCGCTGCTGGACAATTCAGCCTCTCCCCAAATGAGTCTGCACACCCAAAGTCTCACCCAGGGTTGTAAAACAGTGCAGTCCGGTGGTTTCCTGAATGAGAGAGCAAGTCACGAGTCCTCTCTGCACGCTTACGCGCTTCTGCAGTTCCCAAGTTACACGCCCTCTCCGCAAGCTCGCAGACCTCTGCAGCACCCGAGTTTCAGCGTGCTTCCTTCTTACTGTCTAGTTTCACCCCATATGAGTGTGGGTTCCCCGGACCTCGCCCGGAACTCGGGAATCTGCAGTGGGACGCCTTTGTCTCTCTCCCCGTTCGAGAAAACCAGCCAGGTATCCAGCCGCCCGCCCTATCCACTTGCACACGCACGGCTCCAAACCTTTGACTCCGCGAGTATCCTCAACTCTGCCCTCCGCCCCTCCTCTGAGTTACAGTGTCCTATCTTTACTTTTATTTGTGCAATTTCCACTCAGCCAGCTTTCCGGTGATTCTGAATGATGTTCGTTCTGTGGTTAAGTTATAGTTTTGAAATTGTTATGTGGGGCAGCAAGATAGGTGTTTACCTATGCCACCATCTTGGTTCCTCCTGAGGTCTTTGATTTTTACCACTATTTATTTCATGCCAATCCCTTCTATTGAGAAATCAGCTGACAGCCTTATGGGAGCACCTTTGTAGATAACTAATTGCTTTCTCTTGCTGCTTTTAAGGATCTCTTTTCTTATAATCTTTTATATTTTAATTATGATGTGTCTTGGTGTATGCCTTTTTAGGATCATCTTGTTTGGGACTCTGTTTTTTTTAACTTTTCTGACTTCTACCCTCATTATGTTGGGAAAGTTTGCAGTCATTATTTCTTTAGTTTTTTATCTCTGCTCACTTTCTTCTTTTTCTGGTATACTTATGATGTGGATGTTGTATGCTTGATGTCTGAGAGGTCCCTTAGATTTTTCTGATTTTTAAAAAATTCTTTTGATGCTTTGCTCAGGTACTTACTGTTACCTTGTTTTCTAAATCGCTTATTCAGTCCTTTGCCTGCTTTAAACTCTGCATCTGATATTTTGGTTACTTCAATTCCATTTAATTCTTTTTCTGGAGATTTCTCTTGTTCTTTCATTTGGGGCATATTTCTTTGTCTCTCCATTTTGTCTCTGTATTAGGTAGATCTGCTATGACTTCTAAACTTGTTATAATGGCTATATGATGTAGGTGTCTTGTGCTCCATGGCACAATCTTCCAGATAACGTGAGCTTGGTGCTCCAGGAATATTGTGGGTTATGTATATCCTTTTGTTGTAGTTGCATCTTGAATGCTGTTGGTCTTTTTGTGGGTGAAGTTAAGCCTTCATGCTGGTTGCTGTAAGGGTCTGTAATCCTCTTTTGGATGTGCCATTTGTTTAACTAGTTGAGTTGAGCTCTGGTGTGGTCTGAATCCCACCACTGGTTGTGTTAGTTTTGTGTCCACTTGTTGGGGTTCAGGTTAGGTTGATGTCACACATTGTATATAATAGGCTTTGGGCTAACTGGAGCCAATGCTGTTTGTGGCTGTGTATATTGGGCCGAGATGTGTGTGGGAGGGGCCAATCAGTGTGTATAAGCATCAGCTTCCTCCAGCTTAAAGCTGGGGCAGATCTGTGGAAGGACTGAGGCTCTCTGAGGTCTGCCTCCACATGTCAACTAGCTACTCCACCTCCCCTGAGATGGCCTGGTCTTCCTCCAGAGCCTTCTGACCCCTCCACAGGTTGTGAGCTCATGGGGTAGATCAAACGAGGTTGGGCGAGTAGGGTTAGTGTATCTGCTTGGGAGGTCATGCAGTCAGGCATTTAAGGAGGGGAAAGTGGCCCCTACTCCAGGGCAATACTTCTCAATCTCTGTCAGTGTCTCCAACTCTAGCTTCCAGGAGGAGTACACTGCAGGTTTAGTTTGGGTGCATCCAGCTGTACCCGCTACAGGAGCAAGCTCAGCCAGACAGCCATTGGGGGTGGGAGATAGATCAAATGAGCCTCCTCCCACTGGGATAATGCTGGCCCAACCAGCAAAATAGGTCTAAGTATGTCATCTCCATCCTAGACAATAGCCTTAAGGGACTTGCTCTCCTTTCTCTTCGCAGAATTGAGCCCAGAGTGCTTGGGTATTAGTGCTTGGCAGGGCTGATCCAAACAGTTTATTGGGGATGGTGCCTGTAAGCCTATAGGAGGGGGCGGGCACTTCTTCCCCTTCCCTGGGTTAGCGCAGGCTGGGATTGCAGGGAAGTTAGTTCCCATGGACCATGCAAGGTAGCATGCTCATCTGGTTCCTAGACAAAAGCTTCCCCAGGAGACACACTCAGAAAGTCCCAGCTCTGCACAGCACTCTGGTTCCGGTGTGTGGCTGAACTCAGCTAGACAGGGCTGGCCACATGATTCAAAGGTCAGGGGAGGAGCGCCATCTGTGCCTTTCCAACGCCACACAATTTAGTTATTTTCTGAGTTTCTGCCAAGAGCATCCCCAGAAAAAGGCCCCAAAAGTCACTGCTGGGTACAGCCAGCAGACACCCCTATAGGACCCAAGTATGTTCACACCAGCAGTTGGAGATCTAGCAGAGCACACGCAGGCTGGTGCTGTAACAATAGGAATGCTCGTCCCTAGGAAGGTGGCATCTAGGAGACCTAGACCAACTGAGTCATCACAGATTTTCAACACCAGATGCTATGCGGGCTCTTCCCATCCGTATTGCTCTGGCTTGGGAATCCCTAGGGAAAGGGAATTTTGAATCTACCATATCCTTCTGGCTTCTCAGCTGCCACACTTGGGGCCAGCCCTTCCCAGGTCCACCCTTCTTACCATCTCTATGTGGCCGCTTCTGTAAATCCTTGGTTAGAATATTTCAGTTCAGTTAGCCTTCTGTTGCTTATTCAGGTTGATGGCTTTATAATTTAGCTGTACATCTGGTTTGGGGCCTGGAGAAGGTGAGTGTAGCTTTCACTTACTCATCAACTCTGGGATGGATTATCAGATTCCTATTTTATCGAGCAAATTTTGATAGGTTTTGATAGGAATTGATTTCATCTAGGTTGTCAATTTTAGGGGCATATAATTAATTTTAGGATTCCCTTACAATCTATTTATTATCTTTGGGTTGTTTAGTGCTATCACCTCTTTCATTGTTGATATTGATAATTTGTGTCTTCTCTACTTTTGTTCTTTGTCAGTCTTGCTGAAGGTTTATTAATTTTATTGATTTTTTTCTGCTTTCAATTTCATTGATTTTTACTCTTTATGCCTCTATTTTTGTGCATTCCATGATTTTATTTTGCTTTTCTTTTTCTAATTGCCTAAGGTTGAAGCTTATATGAATAATTTGAGAATTTTCTTCTTTTCTAATATAAGCATTTAATGTTGTACATATCCCTGTAATCACTGTTTAGCTGCAAGTTGCAACCAGCTTTCTATGGGCTGTGGTCACAAAGTTCTATCTACAGTGCCCTGGCACTGTTAATTGGGTCAGTCTCCTGTGTGCTCCCAGTGGTCTGTGTGGGACCTCGACATTGATCGGTCTCAGGTCCAGGATAAAAGATATGCTATTTAGGGTTGGACCTATACAAGCACATCTCAGGAGGGAGCCCAGGAGTCATAGACAATTCAATGTCCTGAAATTTTTTCCACTCTTATTTCCCTGATTCCAGTTCCTGGTGGTCTCCTTTACAGCCCTGTACCCGAGAAACTGGAGCTTTATTTATCCCTCTCGGTATCAAGACTATGCCCATATCCAGGGTCAAGGCAGTAAAAGAACCGAGAGAGTAAAAACAATAGTTTAAAAAAGCCCACCCTACTTGAATCCCAGCTCTCCCTATCAGAAAAGGCAGTGCTTGTGGCAGCAGGGGACTAACACATGAAAACAAAGAATAAAGAAGAGGGGGGCTAGGAGGACAATTCCTTGATCTCTCTGGGTGTTTCGAGAGCGTTTTTGCTCCTCATCCTGAAGGGAAGGCTTTCCTGGGCTCCTTTCCCACCAATGCCCACCTCCATGGTTAAGGCTGCGAGATGGTAGGGAACGGAAATGGCAAAACAGCACCCACTCTGTTTAACTTTGAATTATTGTCTCCTTTTACAATTCTCCTGCTGTCCCTTAATTTTAAAACATCTCGAGTTCCTTCTCCATTCATTGTGTCTAGATTTCAGAGTTGCATTTCAGTAGGAAACAGAGTGAAATGTGCTCACTTCATTTTCCCCTAAATTGAAACCCACCCCCTTTTCTTTCTTTAAAATAAACTACAAGTGAGGTCCTGAGGTCATTTTTTAAAGTGCATTTTATTTTTAAATAATTAAAGATCCACAGGAATTTTGATAAAAAATGTACAGGGAGGTTCCTTATGCTTTCCGCAGCCTTCTCCAATGCTTACATCTGACATAACTATATATTATATCAAAATTAGGAAATCAACCTTGGCTCAACGACAGAACTTACTCAGATTTCACAAGTTATTCATGTACGCATTTGTGTGTATGTGTGTATTCTGTGCAATATTGTCTGTGTACCTTCCACCACAGTCATGGAACATAACTATATCATCACCACAAGGTTTACCCATGCTACCACTTTATTTTTTTAAAGTTTTTCAAAAAAATATATTTTTATTGATTTTAGAGAGGAAGGAAGAAGGAGAGATAGAAACATCAATGATGATAGAGAATTGATTGGCTGCCTCCTGCACGCCCCCTACTGGGAATGATCCAGCCTGCAAACCTGCACATGTGCCCTTGACTGGAATTGAACCCCAGACCCTTCAATCCACAGGCCGATGCTCTGTCCACTGAGCCAAACTAGCTAGGGCCAAGTAACCATTTCATAGCCAGACACTACTTACCCTCACCCTAATCTCTAGCAACAATTGGTCTGTTTTCCATCTCTGTAATTATGTTACTTCACAACTGCATAGAGGAAGAATCATACACTAGTAGTACATATCCTTTTTAAATTGGTTTATTTCACTCAGCATAATTTTCTTGAGTTATCCAAGTTGTTGCATGTATCAATAGTTTTCCATAATATGAATGTACACAGCTTGTTTAACCACTCATCATTGAAGGGCATTTGAGTAGTTTCCCATTTTGGGGTATTACAAATAAAGCTGCTATGGATATTCATGTGAAGTATTCTGTGAAAAAATAAGTTTTCACTTCTCCAGTATAGAAACCCGAGATTGCATTTTCTGGGTCCTATGTTAAATCCATTTATAGTTTTAAAAGAAACTGCCAATCTGCTTTCCAGAGTGTACATTTCACACTTCCACCAGCAACATATGGAGCTCTGGTTCTCGCATCCTCACCAGCATTTGGTGTGACCACTTTTTAAAAACGATTTTAATAGATGTGTAGTCATATCTCATTGTGGTTTTAATTTGCACTTCCCTCATGGCTAATGGTGTCGACCAGGCTTTCACGTGCTTGTTTGCCATCTGTATATTCTCGTTGGTCATGTATCTCTTCATATTCGTCATATCTTTTGTATATTTCCCATTTTGTTTATTTAATACTGTGTTTTGATAATTCGTTATATATTCTAGTGGCATGTTCTTTGTTAGATTTGTAATTTGTAAATATTTTATTCCAGTCTGTAATTTGTCTTACCGTCATCTTAATATATCTTTTGCAAAATAATTTTAAATTTAATGTAGTCCAATTTATTAATTTTTTCACATGTGGGTATACTTTTGATGTCAAATATAAGAACTGTTTGCCTAGACCTTCCTTTCTCTCCCCGTACCCTCTTCTGCCAATGCCTTGACCTTAGGCTTTCCAGCCTCCAGAACTGTAAGAGAGAAATTTCATTTTAAGTCACCCAGTTTATGGTGTTTCTGTTTTAGCAGATGAAATGGACTGAGACAATGGGAGAAGAAAACCCAGGAGCTCAGTGCAAGGTCACTCCTCAAGTCTGTTCTTCCTGGGCAGCCTGCCATCCTCTGTCCACCTTACAGAGTCCTGCTGGGCTTGTCTGGTAGGATGTTTTCAGTGCACATAGTCACACTCAACAGGAAGGAGTCTACAGATGAATGTACACCATCCTGTCATTGAATACCCAGTCAAGTTTTCAAGTATTTGGCAACTATTGCCATAATGTCTGTCCCCTGAGGAGGGCATGACGATGTATATTCCTACAGCAATGTCTGCATGCATCCATTTTCTTCACCCAGTGAACACATCTAACGTAAGATTTTTGTTTTTAAATTTTGTTTTTAGTTTCTAATAAGATGAAAACCCAGAAACTAAGATGAAAATCCATGAAAAATCCCTGGGGAGGCACAGCCCAGGGTGGTCAGGACGGGGTGAGGCACATTTCAGAGTGGAAGTGGTTATTCAGCCCACTCAGCGTCAGGCTAGAGCAACTCCTGTCCTACCTGCACCTCCCTGGGGTGACTACCTGCCTGGGGTGACTAACACTGCACTTGTGAGTTTATTATTCTTAGGCTAAAAGGCCTGAGGGGCAGAATAGGCCAGTGAGGATGAGCAAAAAAGAATGCCTGAACCATGTTATCACCCTATACTCTGACCTCCAGAAGTACCCTGGCCACCTTCCCTAAACTTATATGGAAGATATTGCCTGGGGATAAAGCTTTCTGTCCTTCCTCCCAAGTGTCCTATCTAATAAAAGAGTAATATGCAAATTAACCACCACTCTGCTACACCCACAAGCCATGCCAACCACCCAATCAGGAGTGAGTATGCAAATTAATCCAACCAGGATGGCTGCGGCCATAGAGCTAGCAGGAGGCTTAGGTTTCCAGGTAATGGAGAAAGCCAAGCTTTCCGCAAACCCTGGCCATCCTAGGCCTCCACACAAGGCTACAAAGTTTCAATTATAGAAGATAAATAAACCCCAGATACCAGAGCCTCCTGCTTGGGTCACCAGGGATGTGGCCAGCCTGCAAACCACCACAGGCCCCTCGCCCAGGCTGCCCCATGCTCCAAAGGAACCCCCACCCTGATCCAGGACACCCTTCAGGGCAAACCAGCTGGCCCCCACCTGTGCACCAGGCCTCTGATTCTATCTAATAAAAGAGTAATATGCAAATTGACCATCACTCCAACACACAAGATGGCTGCCACAATATGACCAGCAGGGGAGGGCTGTTGGGGGAGGGGACCCAGGTCTGCAGGGGAGAGCAGTTGGGGGGGGGGGGAGGGGAACCAGGCCTGCAGAGGAGGGCAATTAGGGGTGACCAGGCCTGCAGGGGAGGGCAGTTAGGGGTGACTAGGCCTGCAGGGGAGGGCAGTTAGGGGCAAACAGGCTGTCAGGGGAACAGTGAGGCATCAATCAGGCTGGCAGGTGAGTGGTTAGGGGATGATCAGGCTGGCAGGCAGAAGCAGTTAGGGGCAATCAGGGAGGCAGGCAGGCAGGCAGTTGGGAGCCAGCAGTCCTGGATTGTGAGAAGGCTCTCCAACTGCCTGTTTAGGGCCGATCCTACCGGGATTGAGCCTAAACGGGCAGTCGGACATCTCTCACTCAATCCCGGTAGGATCGGCCCTAAATGGGCAGTCAGACATCCCTCGAGGGGTCCCAGATTGGAGAGGGTGCAGGCTGGGCTGAGGGATACACAACCCCATGTACAAACTTTGTGCACCAGGCCTCTAGTCTTATATAATAAAAGGTTAATATGGAAATCAACCGAACGGTGGAACAACTGGTTGCTATGAAACGCACTGACCACCAGGGGGCAGACGCTCAATGCAGGAGCTAGCACTCCCACAGTGGGAGGGCCATCATCCAGAAGCCAGGCACAGGGCTGGTGAGTACACTGGCGGTGGCGGGAGCCTCTGCCGCCTCTGCAACAGTGCTAAGGACCTCTTGGGGAGCAGGCCTAAGCTGGCAGGTGAACATTCCCCAACAGGTCCCAGACTGTGAGAGGGTGCAGGCTGAGCTGATGCACCCCTCTCCCCCAGTGCACAAATGCCGTGCACCAAGCATCTAGTACTGGACTAACCAAGGTAGTTGACCTTGCCCAGGGAAAGTGAGTGGACATAGGGAAAAACAGACACAAGAAAAGAAAACTGAGAAAGACCACAAACTAAATACCAGATGAAGCAGATAAATAGAAAAGTATTTGTGAATAATAACTATCCTCAGGAGGATATTGCAAATATGAGGCTAGACAGGCATTTATGAAGAAGAACCAGCAGGGGATATTGGGTATGAACAATGTAAGTGCTGAAATGATGGAGCAGAAGAACAAGTGAATGAATGGAGATCAGGTTGGGGGTTCTTATAGAAGAGGAGAGGAAGGGGTCAATGAGCTGGAGGGTTAAAGGGCGACAGAGATGAGGAGAAATGTTCACATTTACCTGAGTGCCAGAAGGCGAGGAAGAGATCAGTAAATAGAGAAAATATCTGAAAAAGACCACAATTTTCCCAGTTCCTGCCAGTGGTGAACGTGCTCATGGTTTTAATTTTTGCCTGTCTGGTAGGTATAAGAAATATCTCATTATTGTTTAAATTTGCATTTTTATTAGATAACTGAAGGGCGTTAGTACATTTTCAAGTATTTATTAGCCATCCTATCTGCTGTGATTTGTGCATATCTTTTGTTCATTTTTCTATTGGGTTTCATACCATATTGATTTTGTAAAAGATCCTCATATTCCGGATATGAATGTTGTGGCTGTTTATAAACCTTATAAATATTTTCTCTACTATGACTCTTGTCCTTAGACAAGTCCACAATGCCTTTCTTTGTACAGTGGTTTTAAGTGTTCATATACCCAAATTTTGTATTTTCTTTTCCTTTATGGTTTTAGGTTTGGCTGAATCATTCCTACTTCTTTAATTACAAAAATTACCTTCTATTTTAAATATCCTCCTATTGTAAAAGCTCTTTCCATTGGTGTTCTAAACTATTATTCTTTAGCTTAAAATATTTAATTAGCAATTATTAAAGTGTTGCTTGTCTTTTCAAATTAATATTATAATTATTATAAGTTATACTTACTTTTATTGATTGGTTTAGCTGTAGCTTAATTTAATATTTTTGAAGTGACAAATGAATACATTTAGTTTTTAAACATCCCAGCAAGGTAGGGATAGTGTAGAGATAAGTTTCCTCGTTAACTCTCCCCTAAACCTCTCACCTTACTCTCATCTCCATTACTAACAGTGTTGGTCTGTCTCATGTGTGTCTTCCCAATAGATCTCCTTTTAGTAGGCATTTACATCAGTCACATGCCGTTATTTTTCTCCAGTTAGGGTCTTTACAACAAACACAAATAGGATTGCTTTATTTGGAAACTGGCTATTACGAGTGTCTTGGGAGATCTTTCTATATCATTGCGGTGTGTGCGTGTGTAGGCATCAGTGTTCAGTTTGCTGGTCTTGTAGGAAACCTGAGAGTGTCCCACTTCCTCCTGTGACTTGGTCACATCCATTGCGGAAATCCTGCCTCCGAAGGCAGATGGACCCACTCTGACACTGTATTTAGTTTTTCTCCCCATGTTTATGTTCTTTTCTCCCTCCTGTTAAGCCATTTCAGTGGCTTACATATTCCAAGAAAATCTTAATTTCATCCAGATAAAACAAATCGGCCAGAATGAAGCAGGTTTAAAACATCTGCTTTATAGCTGTAGTCATGTCACTTTTTTTAACTTCACTTTTCAAATTTATACCTTTCTTTTTTTTCTTTTGCTTGACCCCTAGAGGTTTGCTTTTAAAACTATATATATATATATATATATATATATATATATATATATATATATGTAGTTTTTATTAATTTCAGAGAGGAAGAGAGAGGGAGAGATAGAAACATCAATGATGAGAGAGAACCATTGATTGGCTGCCTCCTGCATGCCCCCTACTGGGGGGTGAGCCTTACAGCTGGGGCATGTGCTCTAACCTGGAATCAAACTGTGACCTCCTGGTTCATAGATCAACACTCAGTCACTAGCCACCATTATTTTAATGGTGTTTTCAAAGAATAGGTTTTGGGCTTTGTTTATCAAGCCTATTTTTATTATAGTTGTTTAAAAATTAAATTAGTTTGTGTCTTATTTATTCTTTTTCAAAAGAGCTTTTTGTGTTATTTGCTTGGTTATATCTTTCATATATTTAAGTATATGTTTATGTACTCAGGACTATAGAGTTTCCCCTGAATACTTATTGGACATATCCCATTGGTTTTCATAGGCCATGCTCTTATTGTAGTTGGTTTCTAAATAGTTTTTACTTTAGCGTTCTTATTTTCTCTTTAACCCAAATTGCCATTAGCTTTTTCCTTTGCCTCTTTCATCCTGTTTATTACAAGTCCATTTGAGGATATAAATTTCCTTTTAAATACCAATTTTGCTGAACTTTATTATTTTTAATAAAAAATTTAAAAATATATATTTGTATTGATTTCAGAGAGGAAAGGGAGAGGGAGAGAGAGAGAAACATCAATGATGAGAAAGAATCATTGATTGGCTGCCTCCTGCATGCCCCCTACTGGGGATCAAGCCCACAATCCAGGCATGTGCCTTAACCAGAATGGAACCCTGGGGCACTTCAGTCCGCAGGCCGACACTCTATCCACTGAGCCAAACCAGCAAGGGCAAGACTCCATCACCCTATATAATAAAAGTGTAATATGCTAAGTATCGGATCATTCATTCGACCTTTCAACTGTTTCACCCATTGCTATAACATGCACTGACCACCAGGGGGCAGACACTCCCACCAGTAGGTTAGCTTGCTGCTGGGGTCCGGCCAATTGGGACTGAGCAAGACTAGCAGGACAAGCCCTGGAGCCTTCCTGGGCCCCCATGGGTCCTCATTGCTGGCCTCTAGTTTTTATTACTTTTTAATTTATCATTATTATTATTATTTTTAAAATATATATTTTATTCAGTTTTTACAGAGCGGAAGGGAGAGGCATAGAAAGTCAGAAACATCGATCAGCTGCCTCTTGCACGCCCCTACTAGGGATGTGCCCGCAGCCAAGGTACATGCCCTTGCCAGAATCGAACCGGGGACCCTGCAGTCCACAGTCCAACGCTCTATCCACTGAGCCAAACCGGTCTTGGCTGGCCTCTAGTTTTTATATAAACACCTATTACCATTGAGTTTCGAACATTTTATAAATTTCATTGTAGAAATTAATTTTGCTTCCAAAATGCATTTTAAAAAATCCTCAACCAAGGATATGTTTTTATTGATTTTAGAGAGAGATGAAGAGGGGGGTGAGAGAGAGAAAAACACATCAATATGAGAGAGAAACATCAACTGGTTGCCTCCTGTACGCCCCACCACCAGGGATCAAACCTGCAACCGAGGTATAGGCCTGACTGGGAATCAAGCTCGTAAACTGTGCATTGGACGACACTCTAATTAACGGAGCCACCGGGCCAGGGCCAAATGCATTTTTAATGTCTCTAGTTTTATTGCAGCCTGGTAAGAATATGATTGGTGCGAGGTGTTCAGGTATCCTTGCTTACCCAGCACAGTATCAGGGTAACATATGTCCTCTGTTGGGTACGGGTTCAGATCTTCCTGTAAAAACAGATATTACAATCGGTACTCCTGCTTTTTAAAGCTTCATTCGTTCAGTTTTGGAGTTAGTGGATCTTTGAACATATCCAGGGTGTTGTTTTGCGGTTAGACTGAAGGGATAGGGAGTGGGGCGAAACCGGATATCTGTGGTTCAGGACTGGTTTGTTTCCATTAGCTCTCGCTGTGCCTTGCCAGGTAGGCGCTCCCTGTCTCGGAGCTCTGTGAGCAGCTGGGGGTAGTTGCATGCAGAGCTGCATTCCCCTGGGTGGAAGAGAAGGGGGAAATCCAACTGGTTGTTTTTGGAACCGAGACAATACTCTCTTCTCTGCTTCCTATAGATCTTGTTGGTCGGCTAGTTTGCACCTGATGAGTCCCATCTCCTCACCTTGTTCTTCAAGCTCAGCTCCAGAGGGGCCTCCGCCCCTGGCCGCTGGCGTGTCCCTTCCCCGCGGGCTCCGCACAGGTGTCCTCCCGCTCTCAATACAGCTTCTGAGAGGCTCCCCGCCCCGCCCCCCGCCAACGCTAAAGTCCTGCACGAGGCCCTCAGTTGTGCCTGGCCCAGACCGAAGGCACCTTCCCAGATCTATGCCTTGCGCAGCCTGCAGCCAGCCGGCTGGGCCCCGGGCTTCCCGGATCACGGAACTGACCTCAATGTCCAGTTCTTCGCGTCCTAACACGCGGCCTGGCGCCCTGCCACCAAACGCTGCGTGACTGGACACAGGGCGTCTTTCTTCTGGGCCAGTTTCCCCATCTACTTTATAAACAAACGGGGTCATCCCGCTCCGATACTGCGCCTTTGTTGATAGTAAGCGGTGCCGGGTGCAAGCCCAGCTGGCCCAGCAGGTGAGAGGGAGCGTTTGCGTGCACGTGTGCATGTAAATGTGCGCGTCCGTGTGTTCAGACAGAGGACAGCACCAGCTCTCAGCAGTGGGAGGCTTCCTCCGCGACGCTGGGGAGATGGAAGAGGAGGGGCGCCCCGCAGGCTTGGTGGTAAGACTTAGGGCGAGCACCGCTGAGCTCGGCTCCGCCCCGGGCCGGGAGGGGGCGCCGCAGACAAGCAGATGCGGAGGGATCGCAGGAGGACGGGGCTCCTCAGCCTGATTGGGAGGGAGAGGCCGACCCCACTCCATCGACCAAAGGCTGACAATAGGAAGAGTAATTGCCAATCATGGTAGTTATTGCTAATTTAACGCTTAAACTCCCAGGCACTAGGCTGACTGCATAACGGGCCTCTATTCTCTCATTTTATTGCCCCAATATTTGGAACCCTGTGTTTTTGTAAATTTGTTATAGAACACCCAAAGGAGAGCTCAAGTATGAGAGATCTGAGTTCTGCCACTCTGTAGTTGTGCGACTTGGACGTATTTTTGAGCCTGAGGTTCATTTACATAAAATAGGTTTTTGAAAGCATAACTGTGTGTGCACATGTGTGTTTGCATGTATATGTGTGTGAGTGCTTGTATGTGCTCACACGTGTGCATTATAGGCTCCCCGGAGTGGCGCTGAGGAGTCAAGGGGGAGATGCCTGGAAGGCGTTTGACACCAGGTATTTGGCGCTATCACCCAGTGCTACTTGGCAATTCAACAGCAACAGGAATCCCCAATTTGGGGTGCAGTGAAGAAGGAAACAGTACAAAACCCTTCAACTATAACGCAGCACAGGTCTGAAAACAGCGCGGCCCTGCACCGCTCAGTAGTGTTACAGGGGGCGGTTTGGCAGCGGGGCTGTGCAGAGGCCCAGGACCAGGGCGGGGAGGCACTCACAGTGGGCTTCTGAGAACCCCATGAAACATCCCTATGACTGGGGGTCATGGGGCTTCTCCCGCACATGCCTCCAAGAAACGAGAAACGCTGAAGTCAGACACAATCTGAAATCACAGGTCCTTGGAGACCACCCCGGGCACCAGCAGCACCCGCTGCCACAGGTCTGGGAAGAGACAAGCCCTGACTCACCGGGCCGTGGCCTTGGACGTACTTGCACCTACTTAGACCTTCACGCCTTTTTCCAGGCCTGTGCACTCTCCTATCGTTGCATCCATGGAAAGCACTCTTCCAAGTCACCTGGACTTAATTTTAATACTTGGCTCTTCTTTCCTGCTGATGCCACTTAATCCTAGTATTGCCATTGCTGGAACCTGCCCGGTGGCTGGATATTCTGGCTGGCATCAGCATTCTGCTCTTCATGTCATGAGGGTCCTGCCACGGAGTCTCTCTGTGGCCGGCTGACACGGACATCTCCAGTGGACCAGGCTCTGGCTGCATTGGCCTCTCCACCTCACCATCCTCACCATCCTCACCATCCTCACCATCCCTGCCAGCACAGATGCACCACGCCTCCTTTCAGGCTCTTTCCTCACAGCCCTCCTACTAGAAGTGGAGGTGTGGTATCTTCCCATTTACTGACAAGGCACTGGAGCTTACAGAGGTTAAGTAAAAAGATCAAGGACATCATCATTTCCATCCTCCTCCTCTGGTTTGCCCCCAGCCCAGCCCTTCTTCCTGCCTGCACTTCCCTTCCCAGCTTAACAGAGATGCCACCCAAAGCCTGTTTGGGCCCATTCAGGGGGCTTGGGGTCTTCATCTCCTCTGAGGTACCAGGGCTGACTGAGCTCTCCAGCTCTGGGAAAGTAGACCTTGAAGCACGCCTTGCCTTCAGAGTCTCCACAGAGCCTGGCCTAGGCCTGGCCCACAGTAAGGGAGCCAGAAGTGCTGGTCTGGCCATCACCTTGTACTGACTGGTTTGGGGTGCAGTCCTAGAAAGATCTTATTCTCTGACCCTCAGAGCCTGTCCCAGCACACACACACACACACACACACACATGCCCCCAATGCCATCTTATCTCTGCAGTTTCAATTCCACCCTCCTCTGCCCGCTTGCCCATTACCTCAAGACCACACTCAGAAACCATCCAGCTGCCCCGTCTTCTCTCCTTCACTTCCTCATAGAAGAAGTGATGCTCTTCTCGGTTGCCAAGCATTTGCTGGATGCTTAGTGGATGCCAGGCCCTCCTGTGACAGCAGCAGTTGCTGTGTTCTCTGCCAAGCCAGGCTCCCCTTGAGTTCAGGATGAGGTGAACCTCATTGCACAGACAAGAGATGGAGACACAGAGAGGCTGTGTGACAGAGCCGGGTCCTGCTCAGGCTCCTGTATATGCAAGTGAGCAGCCAATGCCCTTCCATGCCTGCGGTGGGTGAGGTCGGCACACATCCGGAGGTGCAGGGCTCCAGGTGCTGGAGCAGAATGCAGAAAGCTGCAGGCATCCAGGAAGGACTCCTGGAGTCCCAGGGCCCGAAACCAGCAGAGAAGAGAGAAGAGGTGTGAAGGGGGCCCAAGGTGGGAAAGTCAGGACAAGGCTGGCTCAGGTGACAAGGCCATGCCAGGTAAGACATGAGCTGGGAGTGCTGGAGGGATGGAGGCCCACGGGGGTTGGGAGGGATGGAGGGATGGAGGCCCACAGGTGGCGAGGCACTTTGTGTCATCTCTCTGGTGTGCTCCTTTGTCCCTGCACTTGTGTGTTTGTTCGACAAACCTGTGCTGAGAAACTCTCATAAAATTTTCTCTCCATAGGCAGGACATAGGAAAATAAAGTTAGCTTTATTTATTACTCTTAGAGAAGAAGGCCGGAGGCATCATGGTGGCACATTGGTCTTGGATGTATCCCTCAGCCTCCTGTGGTTGAGTTAGCAGGAGTTGTATGGGGGTGGGGGGTGGGGCGGTGCGGGGCTGGACTACACGGTAAAGGGAGCAGACTTTGAGATCACCCCCAACCTGGCCCAGCCACTGACTCTGGTGGGAATGGCCCTGTCTTGTCTTTCTGACAGCAATCAACTTAGCAATAGCCACTGTCATCTCCAGGCCCTTTCTCTGGCCAGCTCTGTGTTCACTGCTTTACATACATCCTGTCACTTCAGACTCCAAAACAATCTCATGATCATCCCACTGAGGCCACTGAGCCTGAGAGGTGAGCAGAGCCCCCAGGTCTCGGAGCCAGTAGGTGGCAGTGCCCGGTGGGCCCAGCCTGTGGAGCTGACGCTCTTACCCATGGCCCACATCCTGTGATCTGTGCCAGGGGTTTCTGTGGTCCCTACAATAGTCTCACAAGCAGAAGAGATCAGTCCTGGCCACTGAGGCTCAGAGACTGAGCTCGCTCCCTTCTTCCTCTGGACCCCCTGTCCTGCTGTGAGAGAGTGGGCTCAGACCCATTCCCATCTGCAGCATGCCATTTACAGGGCATCCCTGCCCACCTGTAAAACCAGGAGGGCTATAACATGGGGCAGGCATGCAGGTCACTGGGCCTGCCCAGGCCAGCTGCCTCCACATGTGACTGCTGGGAAAGGCTGATTCTGGGGCCAGGAAACCAGCAGGGCTCAGACCTTGTGCCCTGGGAGCCTCCTGGGACAGCTGCTTTGACCCACTGCCCTGGGTCTCTGCACTGAATTTCCTCCTCTGCTCTGTGGCCCTGGTGGCCCTAATTCTGCCACATGGGAGCAGCAGCCTCTGGGAGCCACATCCTGCAGAGAAATTGGATTATGTCCTTGGTCGTGCCCCTCATTAATGCAGTACGGAAGTTTCCTCAAGACTTCAGCTGCTGGGCCAGCAGCGGGCCTGGCCGGAGCCACTCGGGGCCCACAGCTTCTCCCCAGGCCGGGAGGGCCTCCGAGAGCCTCCCCTCACCAGGCCAGCACCCACAGGGGAGGCAGCTCTGGGCGCCCCACCTGCGTGCTGCGTGGTGCCCTCCTGCCCTCTTGGAGTGGATCCTTGGCTCTGATTTTAGTGAGTCATCGAGTCTTCATTTGTTTGGACAAAACATTCAGCAATGAGGAGTCAGCACTTTGGAGAACATTCTAGAAAACAGCCATTTTCCCATCAAGATTAATTGATAATTTTAAGAGGACAGGAAATTCAGGGAAAGCCTAGAGATCCCCTCCACTGTAGTGAAAAGCTATAATCAGAACCAAAGGGCTGGTTAACTCCTGTGGGCTGTCTCCTAGACTGCAGGAGTGTGCCATCAGCAGACTGTGGGAGTCGTGTGAGAGGTGGTCAGATATTTGGGGAAGTAGATTCAGGGAGGGCCGGGGTACACCTTGCTCCTTGGTGCTGCTGCACCCCCTGCCCAGCCCAGCTTATACCCAGCACTGGCCCTGGAGGCACCTCAGTGTCCCACAATTTGAAACCGTGGGGATGGGGCCTTCAGACAGGGATGAGTGTGAGCGGCAGCAGGTGCAGGCGGGCAGGGTCAGGGTCTGGGGCCAAGCTGAGAGTCTAGTCCCAGTGAGGCAGGGACTAGAGTTCAAGGTGAGGAAGCTGCAGGGGAGCAGGTTTCCCAGGCAGAGGCCCAAGGACCACCTCTCCAAGGGCATCCAAGCGTGACCTGCGGGCACAGGAACCTGATGGGCCTCCTTGTGAACCAAATGGAGTCCCTCCAGGTTGGCTTCAGTGAGACGGGCAGGGCTCCTGGTGCCCCTGGCAGATTTCTGTGTCCTCTGGCAGGAAGGTGGTGCCCAGTGATGCCGGCTATTCCCAGGGGCTTCTTCCAGCCTGGGTTCTCCGTCTGGATTTGCCCCCTGGGCCAGGGTCCCCAGGCAGATTCACTGGATTTAGTCGTCAGCTGACCAGCCATGCAGAGCAGCTGCTGGTTGGATACAGAACTGGCAGGGCCTTGGACCCACAGCGGGGCGGGGGGGTGGGGGCGGGGGGGATGGGGGGTGGAGGGGAGTAAATGGCGAGGATGCTGCTGGTAACACAGCCACATCATCATTACTTTCCTCTGCTGATCCCCCAATTCACTTTTTATTTTTATTTATATATATTTAGTGATTTTTTGCAGTATAATAGTAGTACATGTTTTCCTTTAGTGATATTTAGTGATTTTTTGCAGTATAATAGTAGTACATGTTTTCCTTTCCCCCTCCCCCTTATCCTCCCCCCAGCCTCCCCCACCCCCCAGCACATATCCTCAGCTTCCCCCCCTCCCTGCCCCAGTGTCTTTCATTCATTGGTTATATTCATATGCATGCATACAAGTCCTTCAGTTGATCTCCCCCCCGCATCTGCCTCCCATCCACCCAAGCCTTCCCCTGTAGCTTGACAGCCTGTTCAAGGCCATCCTGCCTCTATATCAATCACTCTCCCCTGTTTCTTTTCTTCAAAAATATCTTGCCTCTGCATACTAGAAATAAATGTATAAGAACAAAAAATGTTTCAGTCTCAGTTTCAATGTCCAACTGTTCTGAGTCCCAGTTTCAGTGTCAAATAATTCTTTATGTGTATAAGTCAGCAATGGTATCCCGATGGTGGACACATCATGTCAATGCAAGATCCATCCTCTCTGGTTTGGTCCTGGGCTGCCTGCAGACATGCACAGCTGCGGACTGCTAGCATGGCAAGGTGTCGTCAGTGTCCCCCATCTCTGGACCATCCTCGTGACTGGAACAGATCCATCAGTTCCTCACCGTCGCAGGAACCCACATGGTCTTGGAGTTGTTCTCTGAAAACACACAAACACATTCTCGACCAAAAGTTAACAAAGGGATCCTCTATACAAAATAGACTTGGGATTCTTTTTAATTTTTGCCTAAATGATTTTCCTTTGGCTTATTTTGACACCATGTGTGTTTTTTCATGGGTGTCCTGCAATTGTTTTTACAAATGGAATTTACTTTACTGGAGTAAGAAGTTTCTAGATGTATTTTACTTACTCGATATTTTTTTTTTCCCTTACATGATATTACCCCGCTGTCCCCTCCCCTTTTTTGATTAATGGGGGCTTTTGGAAATTTTATATTGCAGTCTTGGTAATTTTAAATTTTAATTTTTGCACACAAATATGACTGCTTTAGGTTCTTTGGATGTTAGGCAATTTTACAGTGAGATGAACTACTAATAGATTTTTTAGTTAATGTTTTAGGAAAAGCTTTTTGTCCAGTACACTAAAATTTTCTTGAGTATTCACATATTTCACTTGGCCAATTTAAATTAATCTGAAAACTTGATTACTATTGTCCTGTCAATTTTAATACTCAAGCAGAAATCTTAGTTTACCCTGTAAATACTAGTGGAAAGGAATATTTGCAATTTTGAGTAGGTCCTGAGCATTCCTGGTAATAGACTGAATTTAGATATAGAGCAGCTATTGCTGGCCGAGTCTCTGTCTGCCACCTGGGTCCCCGTATGAGTTGTGTGTGGGAGGCGAAGCAGCCGTGGGGGTAGGAGACCTTCCTCAGGAGGGGTGAGAATTCAAACCCCTGCAAGGTTTGTGGATGAGGGTCTGTGCCCCACCTCTGTTGCCCTTTTAGTTCTCTCCTGTTGGCCCCTCTGTGACTGTGCCTGTCTTAGGTTGTTCCTTCCCTGAGGAATCTTACCCGTCTCTGGCTAACCAGCCATCCTCCGGGGCCAAACAGGGTGATGTGAGGTTCAGTTCTGTCTCCTTTGTAGTCTATGCCCCCCTGTGGCCTCCACGTCCAGTACCTGCCTTGGGGTCCGCTCTCCTGCTGGCGGGGTCCCGGTACTGATCTCATATCTCGGGGGACCCAGGTTTCTTCTCCAGAGAGGGCCCAGCTCACACCATTGGTCGAGATACAGATCCATGGTGCCAGCTGCCCAGAGGCTTCAGCCACAGCTGGAACTGAAAACTCAGGCATCAGCTGTGTGTATTTGGATAGTAACAAGAAGGTCCCTCTTGGCAGAAAGGGCAAGAAGGGCCAATATAGAATGCTCGGATGCCTTCCCAGTGCCTTAATCCCTTCTGAAAGAGATTTCCTATCCTTTTTTAAGTTGCTGCCCAACATTCAAAGAGTTAGTTTGTAAGTTTATTTGGGATAATTGTATAATATGCTGTTGTCAAATATCAAATATTATAATGACATTGTAGAATAATATCATGTAAGGGTATTATGGTGTCATGGGAGGTTAAGCAGGGCCTAGCCTAAGGACTGGTCTCCATAGGATATGACAAACTCTAGGCCATGTCAATTCAATGTCAGACTAGCTGCCATTTTTTTATAACTTTATATAAACTTTGTCAGGGTTTTAAAAACACAAATCACTTACCTCAGTTCAAGAGTTCAAGTATATTGACTTCTCCACTTACTCCCACCACCTGCCACTTACCCTGAGGTTTGACATTCTGATGGACTTTTCTCAGTCTCTGGATCCATTCTTGATCATCAGTCTATGTCATTGATTGTATTCCTCAAATGAGTGAGATCATGTGATATTTGTCTTTCTCTGCCTGGCTAATTTCACTTAGCATAATGCTCTCCAAATACATCCATGTTGTTACAAATGGTAGGAGCTCCTTCTTTATTTCCGTGGCATAGTATTCCATTGTGTAAATGTACCATAGTTTTTTAATCCACTCATCTGCTGATGGGCACTTCGGCTGTTTCCAAATCTTAGCTATGGTAAATTGTGCTGCTATGAACATAAGGGTACATATATCCTTTCTAATTCGCCTTTCTAATTTCTTGGGGTATATTCCTAGAAGTGAGATCACTGGGTCGAATGGGAGCTCCATTTTTAGTTTTTTGAGGAATCTCCATACTGTTCTCCACAGTGGCTGTACTAGTCTACAATCCCACCAGCAGTGCACGAGAGTTCCTTTTTCTCCGCATCCTCGCCAGCACTTGTCGTTTGTTGATTTGTTGATGTAAGCCATTCTGATAGGTGTGAGATTGTACTGCATAGTCGTTTTGATTTGCATCTCTCGGATAATAGTGACTTTGAGCAAGTTTTCATATGTCTCTGGGCCTTCCTTTTGTCTTCTTTCATGAAGATTCTATTTAGGTCTGTTGCCCATTTTTTTATTGGATCATTTGTCCTCCTTTTATTGAGTTGGGTGAGTTGCCTGTAGATGCTTGAGATTAAACCTTTATCACTGATAACATTTGCAAATATGTTCTCCCATACAGTGGGTTTTCTTGTTGTTTTGTTGATGGTTTCTTTAGCTGTGCAAAAGCTTTTGATTTTGATGTAGTCCCATTTGTTTATTTTCTCTTTAGCTTCCATTGCCCTCGGAGCAGTATCATCAAAGAAGTTCTTTTGGCATATGTCTGAGATTTTTCTTCCTGTAGATTCCTCTAATATTTTTATGGTTTCCTATCTTACGTTTAAGTCCTGTATCCATTTTGAGTTTATTTTTGTATATGGTGTAAGTTGGTGCTGTAGTTTCATTTTTTTGCATGTATCTGTCCAATTTTCCCAACACCATTTATTGAAGAGACTGTCTTGACTCCATTTTATGTTCATGCCTCCTTTGTCAAATATTAATTGAGCATAGTGGATTGGGTTGATACCCGGATTCTCTATTCTATTCCATTGATCTATATGTCTGTTCTTGTGCCAGTACCAGGCTGTTTTGAGAACAGTAGCTTTGTAATACAGCTTGAAATCTGGTATGGAAATCCCACCGACTTTGTGCTTCTTTCTCAGGATTGCTGTGGCTATTCGGGGCCTTTTTTTGTTCCAGATGAATTTTTGGAGAGTTCTTTCTAGGTCTGTGAAATATGCCATTGGTATTTTAATGGGGAGTGCATTAAATTTATAGATTGCTTTGGGTAGTATGGACATTTTAATTATGTTGATTCTCCCAATCCATGAACATGGAATGTTCTTCCACCTGTTTACATCTTCCTCTATCTCTTTTTTCAATGTCCTGTAGTTTTCCACGAATAGATCTTTTACCTCCTTAGTTAAGTTTATTCCTAGGTATCTTAATTTTTTTGGTGTGATAGTAAATGGGATTGCTTTTTTAGTCTCTCTTTCTGTAAGTTCACTATTAGTGTACAGAAATGCCATAGATTTCTTGGCATTAATTTTGTAGCCTGCTACATTGCTGAACTCATTTATTAAGTCTACTAACTTTTTTATGGAGTCTTTCGGGTTTTTTATGTACAATATTATGTCATCTGCAAATAAGGATAGCTTAACTTCTTCTTTTCCAATTTGGATGCCTTTTATTTCTTCTTCTTGTCTAATTGCAATGGCTAATACTTCCAGTACTATGTTGAACAGGAGTGGTGAAAGTGGGCAACCCTGTCTTGTTCCTGTTCTTAGGGGAAATGGTTGTAGTTTTTGCCCATTGAGTATGATGTATGCTGTGGGTTTATCGTATATGGCTTTTATTATGTTGAGGTATGATCCTTCTATTCCTACCTTATTGAGAGTTTTTATTAAGAAAGGATGTTGGATTTTGTCAAATGCTTTTTCTGCATCAATTGATATGACTATGTGATTTTTATCTCTCAATTTGTTTATGTGATGTATCACATTTATTGATTTGCGGATATTGTACCATCCTTGCATTCCTGGGATAAATCCTACTTGGTCGTGGTGTATGATCTTTCTGATGTACTGCTGGATCCGATTTGCTAGAATTTTATTGAGGATTTTGGCATCTATATTCATGAGGGATATTGGCCTGTAATTCTCTTTCATTGTGTCGTCTTTATCTGGTTTTGGTATTAGGGTGATGCTAGCTTCATAGAAGGAGTTTGGAAGTTTTCCATCCTCTTGAATTTTCTGGAATAGTCTGAGGAGTATAGGTTTTAGTTCTTCCTTGAATGTTCGGTAAAACTCCCCTGTGAAGCCGTCTGGCCCTGGGCTTTTGTTTGCTGGAAGCTTTATGATGACTGCTTCAATTTCTTCCACAGTTATTGATCTATTGAGTTGTTTAGATTCTTCTTGATTGAGTTTTGGGAGGTTATATTGTTCTAGAAACATATCCATTTCCTCCAGGTTGTCCAGTTTGTTGGAGTAGAGTTGTTCATAGTATTTTTTAACAATCCTTTGTATTTCAGTGGGGTCTGTTGTTATTTCACCTCTTTCATTTCTGATTTTATTTATTAGGGTCCTCTCTCTTTGCTTCTTGGTGAGTCTGGCTAGAGGTTCATCAATCTTGTTTATCCTTTCAAAGAACCAGCTCTTGGTTTTGTTGATCTTCTGTATTGTTTCTTTGGTCTCTATGTCATTTATTTCTGCTCTGATCTTTACTATTTCCTTCCTTCTGCTTACACTGGGCTTTTCTTGTTGCTTTCTTTCTAACTCTTTGAGTTGTTGGGTTAGATAATTTATTGCCGCTGTTCCTAGTTTTTTTGCAGTAGGATTGTAGAGCTATGAACTTCCCTCTCAGAACTGCTTTCACTGTGTCCCATAGATTTTGGATTGTTGTGCTATCATTGTCATTTGTTTCCATGATGTTTTCTATCTCTTCCTTAATCTCTCTAGTAACCCAGTCATAGTTTAATAGCATGCTGTTTAGTCTCCATGTGTTCGATTTCTTTGGATTGTTTCTATTGTAGTTGATTTCCAGCTTTATGCCACTGTGATCTGAGAATATACTTGATATGATTTCTATCTTCTTGAATTTGGAGAGACTCTGCCTATGACCCAACACATGGTCTATCTTTGAGAATGACCCATGGGCACTTGAAAAGAATGTATATTCTGTGGCTTTGGGGTGAAATGATCTGAAGATGTCAATTAATTCCATCTGGTCCAGTGAGTCATTGAGGATTGATGTTTCTTTACTGATTTTTTGTTTAGAGGATCTGTCCAATGGTGATAATGGGGTATTAAAGTCTCCTACTATGATTGTATTGCTGTCTATCTCTCCCTTGATGTCCTCTAGGAGTTTTTGTATATATTTGGGTGCTCCTGTATTGGGTGCGTATATGTTTACCAGAGTTATTTCTTCTTGTTGAATTGCTCCCTTTAGTATTATGAAGTGGCCTTCTTTATCTCTTGTTATTTCCTTCACTTTGAGATCCAATTTGTCAGATATAAGTATGGCTACCCCAGCTTTTTTTTTCATTTCCATTCGCCTGAATAACTTTTTTCCAACCTTTCATCCTCAGTCTGTGTGCGTCTTTTTTTCGGAGGTGGGTTTCTTGTAGACAGCAGATACATGGGTTGTGTTTTCTTATCCAGTCTATTACCCTATGTCTTTTGATTGGAGCATTTAAACCGTTTACATTTAAAGTTATTATTGATAGGTGCTTATATGTTGCCATTTTTGTTCTTTACCCCTGTGTTCCTTCTTCGCTTCCTATTTCTTTTTACAGCAGATCCTTTAGCATTTCTTGCATTGCTGGTTTGGTGGTGACGAATTCCCTTAGTCCTTTTTTATCTGTGAAGCTCCTGATTTGACCTTCAATTTTGATTGAGAGCCTTGCTGGGTATAGTATTCTAGGATTCAGACCCTTCCTTTGCATGACTTTGTAAATTTCATTCCACTGCCTTCTGGCCTGATAGGTTTCTGTTGAGAGATCACTTGTTAGTCTCATGGGGGTTCCTTTGTAGGTGACTTTCTGTCTCTCTCTGGCAGCTTTTAAGATTCTTACTTTGTCATTGGTGTTTGCCAATTTAATTATAATGTGCCTTGGCGTAGGTCTTTTGGGGTTTATTTTGCTTGGGACTCTGTGAGCTTCTTGGATTTGTGTGGGTTTTACCTTTCCTATACCAGGAAAGTTTTCTGTCATTATTTCTTCCAACAGGTTTTCTATTCCTTGCTCAGTTTCCTGTCCTTCTGGAAGCCCAATTATACGGATGTTGTTTTGTTTCATGTTGTCCCAAAGTTCTCTTAGGCTCTCCTCCTGCTTTTTAAATTTTTTTTCTAGAAGCTGCTCTACTTGGTTATTTTTTCCTACCTGGTCTTCTAGCTCACTGATGCGATCCTCTGCTTCTTCTAGTCTACTCTTAATACTTTCTATTGAGTTCTTTACTTCAGCAATGTCACTTTTCATTTCTTCTTGGCTCCTCTTCATTTCTTCATGGCTCTTCATCATTTCTTCCTGGGTCTTCCTCATTTCCTCTTGGTTCTTACTCATATTATCAAATTTGTCTTCCATTCTTTTCAGCCACCTTATGACCATTTCTCTGAATTCTTTCTCTGACAGGTTGTTAACTTCCATTTCGTTTACCTCCTTTTCTGGCGAGCCTTGCTTTTCTTTCATATGTGGGCTGTTTCTTTGTCTTCCCATGGTCTCTCTTCTCTGTGTATCTGGTTATGTAGTTCTCACTCTCCTGCGTTGATTTAAAGGCACAAAATACAACACAACCAGGTGCAATGCACCAGGCACTGAACCGGAATGTAGTCAAAGTAATTGTAATTCCAAATAAAGGTGACCGCCAGAGAAAGGCAAATTCGGTGATAGGTGGGAAAAAAGAAAGAGAACCTCCCCCAGACCCACACAGACACTCACACACCCACACTCACACAAAAAGAAAGAGACCCCCCCCTACACACATACACTCACAAAAAAGAAAGACAGGAATGCCAAAATGATAATGGGAAAAGGGGGAGAAGAAAAAAAGAAATAAAAGGAGTAAATTATAAATGTGGGGTGAAAACTCCTATAGGACAGCCCCTAATCCGAACCAAAACCTGCAACAAGTACTTGGAGAGTGATACAAATTACATACAACTACTAATATCAAGAGAGGTGAGGGAACACAGAAGCAAAAATCTATCTCAAAAACAATGCAGATGAGGACAACAAAACAAGAAACAACACCAAAAATAAAAATAACTCCCCCTACAAGACAAACCAAAATAACAGAATAAGCAAATCAATCTCATAAACCTGCTTAAAAAATCAATATAATCAACAGTCAAGTAAACAACAACAACAGGACAGGGATAAAAACACTTTAAGATAGTGAAGTCAGAGAAGCTAGAGGTATATATGCACTTGGATTAGGTGGTTAGAGATTAGATATATCAGTGGGGTGAAATTTTAACAGGGGGTAAAGGGAAAGAATTAGGTAAATCTAAAGCGGGAAAAGTGTAAGGGAAACAAGGCACTAAATAGGGAAAGGTTAGCCAGAGAGTGGTGGTATAAAGGTGAAGTTGAGGTAGAGTAAAAGATACTAAAGTGTAGATGAAAATAGACTGTATTCCCAAGGTCGAAGAGAAAATATAATCAATTCCCTGTCACATAAGAGTCAATTTGTGATTTGGCCCCTGGGTGGCAGTGTTTCTAGATTGACTTCTGGGTCTATTGGTCCTCTCTATCCTGAACTAAACAATACTGCCTCTCTAATGGTGACGGCTGTTTTAGCAGCCAGAACCCTCCCAAAATCTTCCGGGTTTCCCTCCTCTGTCCGGTCCAAACTGATTGCGCTCCAGGGATTAACTCTGCCACCAGCTCCAAGGGCCCTCTCCCACGTTTACCAGCTCCAACAGCCACAGATTTTATTTCAGGTGCAGATCTCCAGGTTTTGAGTTCCAAGGTACAGATCTCCCAGACTGCCAGCCCCCTCAGTTTCGCGCCCAAAGTACGCCCAGGGAAATCTGACCTTTCCGTGCTGGAGTTTAGAGCTCTCTGGGCTCTGCGCGCCTCCGCGCCAACTGGGCGCCGGTGCTCCGGGAGTCTCAGTGGTCTAGCCGGTACTGCAGCTGTATATTTTCAGGCCCTTCCCCTTCAAGATGTTGTGGTCTGCCTCCGCGCGCCTCCTCGCGCAGTTGGCTCAGGGAGAGAACCCAGCAGTACTGGAGCCGCTCAGGCTGGGGAGGCCAGCCCAGCAGTCCTCTATCTTCTCCTGGAGCACAGCTGTCCCCCTAGTCGCCGACAAATGCTCCCTGCTCGACTTTCAGCTGCTCCCTCCCTCTGCCCTGTGAGCATATTCAGATCGAATCCCTCCGTTCCGCCGCCATTTTCTCTCTATCCCAATTCACTTAAAAAAAAAAACAAAAAACATTTTTTAGTGATTTTTTTTACAGTGAGGAAAGGAGAGGGATAGAGAATTAGAAACGTCGATGAGAGAGAAACATCAATCAGCTGCCTCCTGCACACCCCCTACTGGGGATGTGCCCGAAACCAAGGTACATGCCCTTGACCAGAATCAAACCTGGGACCCTTCAGTCCACAAGCCAATGGTCTATCCACTGAGCCAAACCAGTTAGGGCTCCCCAATTCACTTTAAGTCCCACCTGTGACTTCCCCACCCCCCTTGCCTGTAGTGAGAGGTGGTTGGGGATGCTTGCTCTGTGGGTCAAGTTGTAACCCAGGAAATTAGAAAAAATGCTACCACCACATGTTGAGAGCATACTGTGTGCCAGGAACTTTACACATCATCAGCCCTGTCTGCACCTAGCACTGACCTCGGGGGCGCCTCCATGTTCTGCACCCACTACAGGTGACCCCTCCCAGATGACTCAGCCAGTGCAGAACTGGGGCTAGGATTGGACCCTGGTCTCTCCAGGCCCCTCACCTTTCTCCATGGGTCTGTGCTGGGAGGGAAAAGGGTGTCAGTAAAGGGCAGGGCCAGCTCCTTTGGGAGAGCTGTGTCTCCTATCTTGCCAGCCGGCTCCCTGGTGGGAGTCCTGGGCAGAGCTCTGAGGCCTGGCCACCCCTCTCCTGCTGTCCGCCTGAGACTCCCACACTGTCAGGCCACCTGTGATCAGGTATTCTGTATGCAGGAGGAACTGGCCCTCCGACAGCAGGCGTCCCCCACCTCTGGGTCCAGAAGCCCAAGAACGAGTACCGCTGTTGGTTCATCCCTCCCTTGAGCTCATGCCTATCCTGGAATGAAAAACAAGGCCGTGTCAGGGAGCTGGCGGTCAAGGCTGTCATTCATCCCTCAAATTTCCCCTGGGCTAGTTCAGAAGGTGAGCCACCTTGATTACATTGGCGCTTCCACAGAAACATGCCAGACAACTTCACACGGCGCTCTGATGAGGTTGAGGTGAGGTCGGGCCTGAAGCATCCTTTCGGGTTCACCAGAGACCCTGGTGGCCCTGGCTGTCTTCGGGACTGTGTCTGAGCAAACGCACAGTAGCAGGTCTTCCGGAGCGGGGGTAGGAAAGCAGAGGTCTTTCCCAGTAAATGGTTCGGCTTTTTATCCTGAATAATTGGGTTAAAATATACTCCCCACCCCCCCAACCTTGGCTTCCAGGAAGCTCAGTGCTAAGTTTTATACTCAACTCCAGTCTCCTTCCTGGGCTGCTTCTCTGGGGCAGCCCTGGACTCTCTGCACTGCGCTAGCCTGTGGTTTACTGTGTGTATATAAAGCCCACTATGGCTGATGGTGGGACCTCCTTCTGGATGAGGCAGTGTGAGTACAAGGGGGTGATGATGAGCAAGCATGGTAGGTGACGGTGTCCTTAAAGGGCCCTCTACAGAGGATGAGTTAGGCATATGGGCTGAGGAGGAGGAGAGGGGACAGAGGGTCTCAGTGATGGACACCAGAAGCGGGTGCCAAGGAGCACACACCTATGGTGACATCATGGCGTACTTTGTGACAGACACTTTCAGTAAACAGAAAGTGTTGGGATTTGGCATAAGCTGCCTGTGCACAGGAGGGAAACTGTCCTCAGCTGTTACTGCTGTCATATTCCTTGATGGCCTTGGCCTGTGCCTGAGGCGATGGTGAATGGGTTGATGCTGTGCTTTGCTCACTAACCTTGTGCCAGAAAAAAAGCCGCTGGGACTCAGATTGGCCCTATTGTTGTTGCTTTTTGTTAACCTCACCTGAGTCTATACAAGTATATAGTTAATCCTCACCCACACATTTTTCACATTAATATTTTATTTTTAAGTATATATTTTTATTGATTTCAGAGAGGAAGGGAGAGAGGTGTAGAATCATCAATGATGAGAGAGAATCATTGATCGGCTGCTTCCTGCGTGCCCCCCACTGGAGATTGAGCCTGCATGTGCCCTAACTGGGAATCGAATTGTGATCTCCTGGTTCATAGGTCGATGCTCAACCACTGAGCCATGCCAGCTGGGCTCCATTAATTTTTTTAAAGAGAATGGAAGGGAGGAGAGAGAGAGAGAGAAAGAAACATCAATGTGAGGGAGCCACATCGATTGATTGTCTCCTGCACACACCCTGACTGGGGCTGGGGATTGAACCTGCAACCCAAGTAAGTGCCCTTGACCAGGAATTAAACCTGTGACTCTTCAGTGAACCGGCTGATGGTCTAACCTTTGAACACACTGGCCAGGGAATAGCTTGTGCCTTATTTTCGAAGATAGTGCTGCAGTGAGCCTGCTAGTGCATATGTAGCTTTTCCCTTCTTTTAAATCATCCGCACCGGGTAAACGTTCAAAAGTGGGGTTAGTGCTTGGGAGTCTGAGTGTTTGAATGCACTAATGAGTAAAATTGGCTGGAAAGACCCGGCCAGTTCCCAAGCCCCTGGCCCCAGAGGCTTGCTGGGTTTGGCTTTAAGACATTAATTTGGTATTAAACTGCATCTTATCACTTTATCTGAATGTTTTTTGCTATGTGGTTGAGCAGTTTGCTCTACTTTATTTAACTTTTGAGTTACAGTTCACATTCAGTATTATTTTGTACTAGTTTCAGGCTTACAGCACAGTGGTTAGAGTGCTCCCTGATATCTCCAGTACCACCTGGCATCATACAGAGTTATTACAATATTGTTGGCTATATTCCCTGTGGTTTTTTTATGTTGTTACCTTGGGTTTTTGTTTTTGTTTTTTTGCTCTTTGTGTTTCATTTCATAAACTATCTGCTCATACTCATTGCACCTTCATCAACCAAAGACTTAATGAATTCATTAAAATTTGAGGTAAAATTTTTACAAATTATAAAATTAGCTATAGGTAAGTCTGTCATATTTAATACAAAATATCTCTCTAGCCTGTATTCCTTCTTATTTTAGTTCCCCCTCTCCCCCCAGAAATTATTTTCTAGTCAAGTCATGGTCCTGACTTTTGTGGGCGAAAGGGGACTGTCCCCTCACAGTTCCCCAACCTGGTTTTGGAGGCCACCCAGAGGCTGCCAAGTCTGGCTGGGAGCGGTCTTGGGGGCAGGTATTGTGCAATTGAGGCCCATACCTGGACCCCACATTGCTCTTTATTGCCACTTGGGCCCCAGAGGCACAGCAGCTGGGAGAAGCCCATACCTGGACAAGGTCTTGAGGAAGCACCATCCTTGCATGAGAAGGGCCAGGATGGGTGAGCTCCCAACTCAGCTGCAGGAGGGCAGCACAACAGTCTCCTTACCTGGCTGAGGCTCTCCAAGACCCAATCATAGCTGAGAAAGGAACCTTCCTCAGAGGCCAGGAGAGTCACCTGAGGTGGGGTGAGAACACGCCCCCAATGAAGGGTTTCCTGAAGCAGGGTCAGAGGCAGGGAGGGGCCTGTCAAGGTGCCAAACAAGACCCTCCAGCTCTTCCCATGCTACAGACACCACACTCAGAACCTCCTCAGCTCCTGCACCCTGTGCCATCCTCTTGTGTGCCTTGGTTACCTATCGACTTATAGGTACACTGGCCAGGGCATAGCTTGTCCCTTATTTTTTTTAATGATGAAGATAATCCCCTGTATGCACCATACCATCTCCAGAAGCCTGCCTTTGCTGCCTGCTACAGTCCACCTCCTGTTGATACATCCTGGAGGACTCCCAGTAGGGGTGTCCCTGGCCCACAGAAAGGTGCCATGGGTGGTTGTCAGATTGAATTGGTGTGTTGGATGGTTAGACCCCAGGCAAGTGAGTGAGATTCTCCTCAGGTTCCCCTGGGATCCCCTTACCCTCTTCAGATGTGAATGTGGCATTTGAGGGTGTGTGGTCCAGTAGGGGGGAGGCTAGAAGATGCTCCCATCCTGCTTCCTCACGGAGCCTGGGCACAGCTCAGGAAGGCAGCCAGCTGTCCATCCCGTGTCTCAGGCCTCCTTTGTGTGTGAGTCACCAGCTGGAAGTTGCCTTCATTTGTTTTAATTTAACAGCATCGGCTCATCCTGGGAGTGCTGCCACCGACTGGCTTGTCCTTTCTTCCCCTGGGGGATGGGTGCAGAGTGCTTTGCGATAAAGCACTTTCTCCTCATCATCTTTAATTTTTTTTTTTTTTTAGTAGAAGCACTGGGAGAAATTTACTGGCCTGTCAGGAAAGCCATTGCTCATCAGCCCGGAGCGAGGAAGCACAGGGGTCATCGATTTATGGGCAGTGTCTCAGAGAGGGATTGAATCATTCAGCAACATGTCCTTAAGAAATCATTGAAGCCCCACACTGCATGCACTTCCTGTTCCTAGACCTTCCCATTAAATACATTTTCCAAATGCAAAGTAAGTCCAGAAGTGAGAGTCGTCTCCCAGCTGTTCAGAAGCTGTACCTGCACCATTGTGGTAGAGGACTGGGCAGGGCTGCAAGTGGGGTGTGGATGACACACATATGTGCCTCCATATGCCAACAAATAGGTACCTGTGTGACCAATTACATAAAAATACACATGACCATCATCTAGCTGTGATGGCCTTTAGTTTTCTTGTTTGTGTTACATTGTGAGTTGCCACAAATTCATTCAGATAAATACAGGCAGAAACATATTGAAGTGCCTGTTGCAGGAAAGCAGAAGGCTGTCAGAGTCCCCTGGGGATGCTGCTGTTCTGTGCAGGGCTCTGCCTGGCACCGTGTTGTCAGATAGTCAAGGGAAGCTGCAAACTGCACCAGCTGGGCTTGCCTATTTTTAAAAAATCTTTATTGTTGAGAATATTACAGATGTTCCCCCTTTTCCCCTCCACTGTCTCCCTCCACCCAGTTGCCACCCCATCCCAGGCCTTCACTATTGTCTGTATCCATAGGTAATACATATGCATATAAGTCCTTTGGTTAATTTTTTCCCACCCTCAATCCTCCCCTTCCCTCTGAGATTCATTAGTCTGATCCATGTTTCCATGCCTCTGGTTTTATTTTATTCATCAGTTTATTTTATTCATTAGATTCCTTGTTCATTTACTTTGATTTTTAGATTAAATTGTTGATATGTATATGTATTTATTGCCATTTTATTATTTATATTTTTTATCTCACCCCCTCCTTCTTAATGACCCTTCAACATCCTATCTAATAAAAGAGTAACATGCAAATTTGACCATACCTTCACTCCTGATTGGCTATGCCAATCAGGAGCAGGGGGCATGGCCAGCAGGACGGGAGGTGAGGCAGGTGAGGCTTGTGGGGGCGTGGCCATGGTGCAGCATGTGTTCCCCAGGCCGGGGCCCCACGGAGGGGCGGGACTGGGTGCGCACTGAGGGCCAGGAGGAGGCAGCTGGGCAACAGCATAATGAGCCTGTGTTCCCCAGGATGGCTGCAGGAGGCCCGCCTGGGGCTGCGGGGCACACTGTCTGCGAGGTATGCTGTCAGAGAGGCGCCCACCTGCTGGGTTGGCACGGGCCCCCCAAGTTCTGGATGCATTTCTCTGCTCCTTCAGTCTCCATGACCTCATGCCATTGTCAGTGGCAGTGTGTGCGAGTCCAGTAAGGTCACCCTTTCCCCAAGCACCATGCACACTCCACAGCTCCCTGCCTCCTCAGGCCAGGATTGGAGCCGGGAGCCTTCTAACTAGGTGCTCCGGCTTCTGGAAATGCTGAGGAAGGCGCCCTCAGTGGGGCTGCAGCATCTCCAGTTTCTCAGCTCACGCCCTCTCCCCAGGAGGCTAGGGAGAACATATATGGCAAAGTTCTTTACGCCACGGCAGTCAGAGTAGTGGGACTCGGCCAGGCAGACACATAGAGGGGCTGGGGCCCTTTCTGGCCCTGGGGTTAGGCAGCATGCCCCATGGTCCTGGGTGCCTGTGGGTGCCTGTGGCTGTGGCCTGCCTGAGTGAAGCATGGTCCTGAGTGCCTATAGCTGGCCAGAGGGAGGGAAGCCTGGGTCCCAGGTGTGGGGCAAGGCAGAGGCAGTTAGGAGCAATCAGGCCAGCAGGGAGCACTTAGGGGCAATCAGGCAGGTAGGCAGAGGGGTTAGGGGCGATCAGTCAGGCAGGCCATGAGCAGTTAGGAGCCAGTGTTCCTAGATTGTGAGAGGGATGTCCTACTGCCAACAGTCAGACATCTCTGACTGCCAACAGTCACACATCCCCGAAGGGGTCCCTGATTGGAGCAGGTGCAGGCTGGGCTGAGGGAACCTCCTTCTGTGCACAAATTTCATGTACTGGGCCACTAGTTTCATATAATACTGGTTTGGTGGTGATGAACTCCTTTAGCTTTTTCTTGTTTGTGAAGCTCTTTATCTGACCTTCAATTCTAAATGATAGCTTTGCTGGGTAGAGTAATCTTGGTTGTAGGTCCTTGCTATTCATCACTTTGAATATTTCTTGTCACTCACTTCTGTTGACAGTCATATGGATGCTCCCTTGTAGGTAACTAACTGCTTTTCTCTTGTTGCTTTTAAGATTTTCTCTTTGTTTTTAACCGTTGGCATTTTAATCATGACGTGTCTTGGTGTGGGCCTCTTTGGGTTTTTCTTGTTTGGGACTCTGCAGTTCCCAGACTTGTAAATCTATTTATTTCACCAGAAGTTTTCTGTCATTATTTCTTCAAATATTTTTTTAATATCTTGCTCTCTCTCTTCTCCTCTGGACCCCCATGATGTGAATATTGGTACACTTGAAGTTGCCCCATTTGCTTAGTTCTTTTTCTGGAGATTTCTTCTGTGCTTTCGTTTGTAACATGTTCTTTGTCTCTGCATTTTGGCTGCTTCCCTGTGTTTGTTTCTATATATGAGATAGAGACCCCCACCTCCCCCCGCAACATCGGTTCCTAGTTGGTGAAGAAGTGGACTCCGAGGAAACTTGTGCTCCGCCACGGAAAGGTCAGGTTTCTCGGGGGGTTAAGGGAGCTGGTAACACAGGGAGTTTCTCGCCTGGGGGAAAAAAAGAGGAAAAACCCGTGGCTGTTGGAGCCGGCAAACGTGGAAGAGGGTCCTCGGAGCTGGTGACGGGGGCAGGGGGGTGATACATAGAGGGCAACCCATTTGGACCTGAGGGAGAAGGCCAGCCTGGCAGTTTTGGGAGGGAACTGACTGCCAAACCCAAGGGGAGAAAGGGTTTCGCGCAAACGTACGAGCAGGACGTGAGTTCGCGTGCCTGCGTTTGTCCTCTCTAAATCCGAAATTCTCAGCGCTGAACGAGGAACGGGGGATCCCCTGGTGGGGGATAACCTGGGAGACCACAGGGGCGAGCTGTTTTTCTGACGCTGGGGATCAGAACAGGTCCTCACAATTAGAGAGGCAGCTCTGGGGTAGCCTATTTCCACAAATCAGTAGTAAATACCATAGACATAGCGGGATTTTAATTCAGACTAGAGAAGACCAATAGACCCAGAGGTCAATTCAGAAACACTGCCATCTAGGGGCTGAATCACAAATTGTGTCTTGTGTAACAAATTAAGGAATCAATTTTATTTCTACTACTATTTAAATTTTTATAAGTGCCATTTTATTGAGATTAGTGTTATACAGTCCTTTTTCATCTACCCTTTAGTATCTCTTTAATCTACTTCAACTTCCCCCTTATGCCAGCACTCTCTTGCTAACCTTTCCTTAGTGTCATATTCCCCTTACACTTTTTCTGGTTTAGATTTTCCTTATTCTCTCTTTTTATCCCCTGTTAAAATTTCACCCCACTTTTATATCCAATCTCCAACCACCTGCTCCAAGTGCTTCTAATGCTTCTCTGACTTCACTATCCTAAAATGTTTTTCTCTCGGTCCTGCTGATGTTGTTTATATTTTATGCATATTTGTGAGATTGGTTTGGTTAATCTTTTCTTTTAATTTGTTTTGTGGGGCGGGGGTTGGCATTGTTTTGTGTTTTGATGATGTTTACATTGTTTTTTGATAGATTTAAGCTTCTGTGTTCCCTAACCTCCCTTGATATTAGTTGTTGTATGTAGTTTGTATCAATCTCCAGGTACTCGTTGCTGGCTTGTGCTGGGATTAGTGGCGGTCCTCTGGGTTTCCAACCCATATTTATAGTTTACTCCCTTTTCCTTTCTTTTTACTCCTTCCCCTTTTCCCAATTTTATTTTGGCATTCCCTTTTTTTATTCTTTCTTTCTTTCTTAATCTTTTTTTTTCTTTCTTTCTTTCTTTCTTTCTTTCTTTCTTTCTTTCTTTCTTTCGTGTGTGAGTGTGTTTTCTCTTACTCTCTTTTATCCCACCTATCACCTAATTTACCTTCCTCTGGCAATCACTTTTAATTTGGAGTTACCAATACTGTGAATACATTCTTCTTCAGTGCCTGGTATGCTGCACCTGGTTGTGTTGTAGTCTGAGCCTTTAAATCAACACAGGAGAGTGAGAACTACATAACAAGACACACAGAGAAGAAAGACCATGGGGAGACAAAGAAATAGCCCACCAATGAAAGAAAAACAAGCCTCACCAGAAAAAAAGGTAACTGAAATGGAAGCAAGCAACCTGTCAGAGAGAGAGAGAGTTCAGAGAAATGGTCATAGGGTGGATGAAGAGAACAGAAGCCAATATGAGTAAGAACCATGAGGAATTGAAGAGGAATCAAGAGGAAATAAAGAAGAGCCAGGAAGAAATGAAGAAGAACTATGAAGAAATGAAAAGTGACATTGCTGAGGTAAAGAACTCCATAGAAAGTATCAGGAGTAGACTAGATGAAGCAGAGGACCGCATCAGTGAGCTGGAAGACAAGGTAGGAAAAAACACCCAGGTAGAGCAGCTTCTAGAAAAAAAAAATTAAAAAGCAGGAGGAGAGCCTAAGGGAACTTTGGGACAACATGAAACAAAACAACATCCGCATAATAGGGCTTCCAGAGGGTCAGGAAACTGAGCAAGGAATAGAAAACCTGTTGGAAGAAATAATGACAGAAAACTTCCCTGATATAGGAAAGAAAAACCTACACAAATCCAAGAAGCTCACAGAGTTCCAAGCAAATTAAACCCCAAAAGACCTACACCAAGGCATGTTATAATTAAATTGGCAAACATCAACGACAAAGTGAGAATCCTAAAAGCTGCCAGAGAGAGACAGAAAGTCACCTACAAAGGAACCCCCATCAGATTAGCAAGTGATTTCTCAACAGAAACTTATCAGGCCAGAAGGGATTGGAATGAAATATACAAAGTTATGCAAAGAAAGGGTCTGAATCCTAGAATACTGTACCCAGCAAGGCTATCAATCAAAATTGAAGGTCAAATCAGGAGCTTCACAGACAAAAAAGGTCTAAGGGAATACATTACCACCAAACCAGCAATGCAAGAAATGCTAAAGGGTCTGCTGTGAAAAGCAATAGGAAGTCATGAAAGAACATAGGGGCAAAGAACAAAAATGGCTACAAATAACTATCAATAATAACTTTAAATGTAAATGGTTTAAATGCTCCAATCAAAAGACATAGGGTAATAGACTGGATAAGAAAACATGACCCATATATCTGCTGTCTACAAGAAACCCACCTCCAAAAAAAAGACGCACACAGACTGAGGGTGAAAGGATGAAAAAGGTTCTTCAGGCGAATGGAAATGGAAAAAAAGCTGGGGTAGCAATACTTATATCTGACAAATTAGATCTCTATATATGAGATAGAGCTTCTATGTCTCCTGGAATTGGAAGAATGGCCTTGTGTAGTGGGTGTCCTATAGGGCCCAGTGGCTCAGCCTCCCCAATTCCCTGAGCTGGGCACTCTAGGAGTGCTCCTGTGTGGGCTGTGTGCGTAGTCTTGTTGAGTTGAACCTTAATTGCTCTTGGCACATTATTGGGAGGAGTTGACACTCAGGCCAACTAGCTCTAAGGATCAGCTGCAACTACAGTGGAAGAGCTGCTGTGCAGGAGACTGCCCCTGAGTGTGTGACTCGTGGATGTACAGTTGTAATCTGGTGTGTTCTGAAGCTGTCCATTAGGTGCACTGGCTCTGTGGCCTCCTGGGAAGTGCAAGGTCTGACACTGCCAGTGCCCTGCCTGGGGCCACCTGGAAGGAGCTACAGAGCTATCTGCAGATGGCTACTTATGTTGGACTTGGAGGTGCCCAGGAGAGGCCAAACTGTGAACCAAAGCAGGCTGCTGCTAGTGCCAGCTCTTGGGCCCCTTATTGATATTTATGAGGCACATTGAATCCAGCTGCAACTTGTTTGTGAGATTTTAGGAAAGTCTGAAGCCTGGTTGATGAAAACTCAGATATGGCTCCTGCCAGTCTGCTCTGTGGCAGGAGAGGCCTCATAGGAACAATGACCTCTGCGACCACTTTTGTCTTGAAGAAAGCTGCCTCGAGCTCTTGCCTGGTGACAGACAATTTAGTTCCTCCCCATATGTCCCTGGATCCTTTCAAGCTGCTGCCAAGATATTCCTCCTGGTTAAAAAAGTGCCACACATGGGTGTCAGACCAGCCCATTCTGTGCCTCTGCCCCTCCTACCAGTCTCAATGTGCTTCCTTCTTTTCTTTTCTAGTTGTAGAACTTCCATCCAGCCAGATTTCAGGTGGTTCTGAATGATGGTTGTTCTGTATTTTAATTGTAACTTTGATATTGGGCATGCCTCTTGAGAGTCAAGGGGCCAGTGATTAGGAGCTTGGCTCTGCAGCCAGTTGGACCTGATTCAAAAGCAGCTCCTCGCTAGCAAGTTGTGTGACTTAACCCCTCAATGCTGTTAAAACTATGCGAGCTTGGAATGTGTGGTGCTGAAACTGCAGTTTAGATTGATGGATGAGGGTCCTTTGGTAGTTGATGAGCCTGAAAATCTGACAGACTGTTTCAGCATGACTGCTAGTCCACCAAGAAACTCAACAAGCATGAGGCATGAGGTGTGGTTAACTAAATATTGTGTCGGTTGATGTTATTGTCCACTTAACTGGACCATGGGTGCCCAGATGAAGCATTGCTTCTGGGTGTGTTTGCCAGGGTGTTCCCAGCAGAGATTAGCATTTTAATTGGTGGACTGAGAAAAGCAGATTGCCCTCACCAGTGTAGGTGGGCCTTGTACAAATGGTTGAAGGCCTAAATAAAACCAACAGTGAAGGGAGGGAGGATTTGCTCCCTTCTTGCCTGCCTCCTGGGCTGGGACATTGGTCTTCTCCTGACCTTGGATTGAGGCTTAACCTGTAGTGTGGCTGAAGGCCTCGTTAACAATATATGGCCTTAGCCAATGAGAGTTGGAGAGTCTCTAGTACTGGCTTGGTGCCTGGGGGTGATCCCCTGCAGCCACCTCATGGGCATCACCTGGCCCGCAATCACCCCTGGGAGGTTCATGGGGCAGCTGCTATTTCCACTTCCCCACCCCCATACCCCTGCCACTATTTAAGTGATGACAGCTGGAAGTGTCCCATGGGTGCTGGAAATAGTGCTTATCACAGGGATGGAAGATCAGTGTCCTTAAGGATGATGTTCAGAGATGACAGTGAGGTCTGGAGTTGTGAGACCGTGCTTACTCCCTGCAGAGGGAAAAGGCCCTCTGTGGGGACTGCGGGCTCCATTCTATCATGACCTCCACTATAGCCAGTGCAGGAAGGAGAGGAAGAGGCCCCTGCACGCTGTTGCCTACCTCCTCTGCCGCCTCATCTCTTCCTGAGATCTCTGTCATGAACTGCTCTCCACCTCCTAGATAGACAGGTGGCCCTGTCCTCTGGAATCTGCCTCGACTCAGAGCCAACCCTCATGGCATTGGGACTCCTCCCTTGGACCTCACCCTTCTTAGGCTCTGATGGCTCACAGCCTAGGCTGAGCCTTCTCCAGGGATGGCCCCACTGTCCATCCCCCCACGCCCATGTAGATGTGTCATGCACATCTGGCACTGAGCTGTGCCACATTCTCCTTGGTTCTGCATCTCCCATGTGTGATCAGGAGCTGCGGTCAGAGAAACACCAAACCCATCCTCCATGCTTATTAAACAAGCTGTAAGTGACCCCTCCTTGTGCCTGCATGGAGCAGAGTTAAAATCTATGGTCCCGACTTCCCAGGAACCAAAGTGTATGGGGAGAAGGCAGTAAGTTCTTGGGAAATGTGGGTGCACACAGGAGCCCTGCCCCTCAAAGGGAGGAAGCAAGAAGCTCCCCTAAGTGAGTCCTGGATCAGGCTGAGCAGGCCTCGAAGGTAAGAGGGTGGTCTAGGTAGAGGCAACAGCTAGCACAAGACCAAGGATGGGGGCTCTGGTGGGCATAGAGTGACCAGCTCATTTCTCTGCCGAGGACTTGCCCATGAGTCAGAAAAGCGCTTCACTCTGGCCCAGTTGGCATGGTTGGTCCTCCTCCCAGGAGTAGGATATGGGTGTTAGAGGAATGACCAGAAAAGTAGGCCAGGCTCAGAGGGTGACAAGCACACCGAGGAGCTTGTTTAGATCCGGGGGTTTGGGGCACTGGATTAGACTGGTCTTGAGAGCTCCCAAGGCTTTGCTCAAGGATGGTGGGCATGGGCCTGGCCGGAGGCTTCTGGTGATGAAGGCCAGGCTGCAGCAGGGAAGGGAGGCATGGAGGAGGCATGATCTAGGACTTGGGGACTGGAAGGGTGTTGTAGTGCAGCAAGGGCCCTGCCATGAGAATGAACTAATCAGAGACCAGGGGCAGGAACTCTATATAAGTCAACTTCACCTCTGCCTTCATGGAGCGCACTTTTAGTTCCATGCTCTGCACTTGCCCAGCCAGAGTTCCAACACTGGCAGAGCGGTCTGGTTGGAGCAGAGTGGAGTGGAGCTGTCTCTCCAGAGCTGTTTCACAGTCATGCTGTTCCTAGTCGTGCTGTTGCACAGCCATGCTGCCCACAGCTGAGCTATTTCACAATTGAGCTGTTACATACATGAAATTTCTCCCTTCCCCATACCCCAAACTGTGGACTACTGTTGGCATTGATTTGGTGATGACGACATTCAGTTGACAGTCTATTGCTTTTGTATGTTTCATTTCACTGATTTCTGCTCTTTATTATTTCTCTGCTTTGGGTTTATTTTACTCTTCCTTTTCTTATTTCTTAGGTTACTGATTTGAGACCATTCCTCATAGCTAATATAAAGCATTTAGTGCTATAAGCTTCCTTTTCAGCACTGCATCTCACATGATATGTTGTACTTTCACTTTCCTTCAGTACCATTTTTCTTTTTATTTTAATTTGAGACTTCTTTGTCCCATTGGTTGTTAGATTTGGGTTGCTTAATTTACATGTTTTCAGATTTTGTTTTTTCAGTTATGTCAGTTTCCAAGCACTTCTTTACTTTCTGGACCAATAAAATGTGCCTTCATGCACTTTTCCTGCCCTGCTGTTGGATTTAACCATTTTGACAAGAAGCCTTGATTTAGTTTAGTGAAGGAATGGCTGTAGGAACCAAGGTGGAGGCTCTAGTTACACTCATTGCTCTTGGCGTGTCATGCACCCAGGCCCTTTCGGTGAGCAGAGGCGAAAAATGTATGTATTTGTTTGTTTGCTTGCTTTCAAATTAGGAGTATATCCTATTACCCCTAATTATAATCTAACCGTAAGGGGTTCTTTTTCTTGCCTTATTTCATATTTTTATTTCCTTCTCCTCAAAAGCATTTACTCACTTATATAGTACAAACAAAATAGTTTCAGTTTACTCTTGGTTTTCAAATTATTGGTAAGTAATCTATAATCTTTAAATTTCTTTCATTTCAGTGATTTTTCTTATCTTGTTATTTTTTATTTATATTATTCTTTATTCTTGTCTTTTAAAAATTTAGTAAATAATCAGGATTTCAATTTATTAATTATTCCTGTTTTTCTGTTCTCAACCTCATTAATTATTTTATTGTATTATTTTGATCTTTATGCTTATTTTCAGTGACTTTGTTGTTCTTTTCTAGTTTTATTATTAGTGGCCAGGGACTCAGTCGGTTGTAGTGGGTGGTTCTTTTTTTTTTTTAAGGTTGATTTAAAAATATATATTTTTATTGATTTTAGAGAGGGAGAGATAGAAATATCAATGATGAGAGTGAATCATTGAACAGCTGCCTCCTGCATGCCCCACAATGGGGATCAAGCCTGGCACCCAGGCATGTGCCCTAACCAAAATCAAACCTGGGACCCTCCAGTCTGCAGGCCAATGCTCTATCCACTAAGCTAGTGGTTGGCAAACTGCGGCTCATGAGCCACATGTGGCTCTTTGGCCCTTGAGTGTGGCTCTTCTATAAAATACCATGGCATGGGTGAGTCTATTTTGAAGAAGTGGCATTAGAAGAAGTTTAAGTTAAAAAAATTTGGCTCTCAAAAGAAATTTCAATTGTTGTACTGTTGATATTTGGCTCTGTTGACTAATGAGTTTGCTGACCACTGCACTAAGCCAAACTAGCTAGGGCTGTAGTTGGTGGTTCTTGACTTGGTGGAGGAAAGATTTCACAATGTGAGTCCAGGTGATATAAGAGAATACGTTCATTAAAGCTGGAGACAGTGAAACAAAGGAAGGACTTAGGAGAGAAGAAGCAACAGGGGAAAGCTTAGCCAATGCTCTGCTTTAGCTCCCAAGAAGCCTCATAGGCAAGAAGTGAGCCAGGGCGAGGCTACTGTTAGCTCACTGGGAAGTTAGAGAAAAAGGGGGCTTTGCAGACAGGATCAGGATGAGCTGCCATTGCCCACTGCTCTTCTGGTTGCAAGTTTCCTGGGGACCCTTAGAGCTTAGGAGGAAGTAAAATGGGCATAGGCCCCGAGAAGGGGCATAGCATGCACTAGAGCAGTGATTCTCAACCTTCCTAATGCCGTGAACCTTTAGTACAGTTCCTCCTGTTGTGATGATCCCCAACCATAAAATTATTTTCGTTGCTACTTCATAACTGTAATTTTGCTACTGTTTAATGAATTGTAATGTAAATATCTAATATGCAGGATGTATTTTCATTGTTACAAATTGAACATAATTAAAGCATAGTGATTAATCACAAAACAATATTTAATTATATATTGTGAAATATTTATTTCTAATTACAAATAAATAAAATTTTGTCTTGAAGCATGGTGTAGCATGGGTAACAGTCTTAATATAACGACAGTAAACTACATTGCTACATTTTGCGACATTATGCATAAAAAGCCAATGTCAGTGCGAAGGTTGAGATTGCTTCTTTCTCACCAGATCAGAAATTCTCAGGGCAGTATTTGCAAGAGCACAATGACGATCATCTTCCACAACAAGTCTACTTTTGTATTTAGACTTGATAACCAACAAGCTGGAAAACCCTGTTTCACAAAGACATGTTGGTGGAAATGGAAGAAGAAAGTGCAAAAACAGTCTCAGACAGAACAGGATATGACTGTAAACACTTGATCTAGAATTTTGTAACTGGCACTGAAGAGAAATCAGTTCCCGCTGCATCGCTGTTAATCAGTTCAATGAACTCCCCTTGCACTGTCTTATGAACATCTTCAACTTTGACTATGAATGGGCTTCTGGCAAGTGCAAATGGAGTGTCAGGTAGATTTGGAAAGTACGATGAAATTTCGTCTGCAAGCATGTGCAAGTGTTCTTTCACAAAAATTATCATCATAATCCTTTTGTCTGGTTCAATGTCATGTTCCTCAAAGAAAGCAGATAAGATAGGCAACATGTAAATTTAATTTTCATTCTTTTTTTTTTTTTTTTTTTTTTTTTTTTGCTAAAGCTGAAGTATAATTTGCAATGATGGGATCTTTTCAGACAATTGAGGCATGTTGCATTTGGTCCTTGCAGGGATAAATTTAACACATTCAAGATGGCAAAGATGTCATCCAAGTAAGCTGTTTTCTGCAGTTCACTTTTATAACTGAAAAGTGCTTCGAACTGCAGTCTTGCTTTCTATTAAAAAATGTTTTGAGTTCAACACGAAGCTCAAAAACACGTTTTAAACTTTTCCTTTCAACAACCATCTCACTTCAATGTGAAATAACAGAGCATTGTTCGGTGCATCCAACTCGTTGCACAGTTACGAAAACAGTCGACTGTTTAAAGTGCTCACCTTTACAAAATTGACAGAACTTATGATGCTTTTATTTACTTCTTGTAACTCTTGTGGCAGTGTCTTCATTGCTAATATTTGCTGGTGAGTCATACAGTGAGTTCTGATGACTTTTGGTGGCTCATTCAGTACCAAATGTTGAAATCCAGATCAACATCCTAGCATAGCTGGAGCACCATCTGTGCAAACACCACAAACCTTTTCCCAAGAGATCTTATGCTCTTTCAGAAATGAACCAACTCTGTCAAATACATCATGTGCAGTAGTTGTTGTTTCAAGAGGTTTGCAAAAAAAGAAACTCATCTTTAAAGTCGCCATCATTAATATATCTCACGTAAACCAGTAACTGTGAACAGTTTGCAACGTCTGTAGATTCATTAAGCTGGATACTAAATACTGGAAGTGGAGCAGATTTAATTTCCTGGATTACCTGATCAAGAATATCAGCAGACATGTCATCTATTCTTCTGTGGGCAGTGTCATTAGATAAAAAAAAATTGCACTTAATTTCATAACAAGTTCCTCTTTGATCATAACTCGAACAATGTCTTTGGCCGCTGGCAACAGTAAATCCTCAGCAATGGTGTGAAGTATCACAGCTCTGGAGATTCTGAGTGCCACCAAATATGAACCTTCAACAGCTGCTATGTTTTGTTTGTGGTTCTTGCCACCACTGTCAAGCTGGCTTTCTTGAGTCTATCAACTTTGCTTCTAAAGTAGTTGGCATCCTTGCTGGCAAAACTTGGATGCTTGCTATCAAAATGGTATTTTAGTTTGTTTGGCTTCATAGACTCGGCTGATAGAACTTCACAACAGATAACACATTGCAGTTTGTCAATCCCAAATCCTTTGTCATGGGATGGTTTGCTAATGAAAATAATATATAACAATAGCTTTAATAATACAAAAGATGATACATGGCATAGTTAATACAGTTCATTAAAGTTTCCTATGATTTACCATTCTGTGTTGTGTTTTGTACATACCTGTTACTATCACAAGGGGGCAGTATTCACATCAACCACAGTTGAATATAAAAAGCATCCAGATTAAGTTCCCATGGTACAGATTTTTTTTTGCAGTAGTTGGTGATTTTACAATACATGATTTTACATTTACCCAGTAATTATAATTCATGGAGTGTCGTTTTACCTCCAATACTGCTGCTTTCAACACAGCAGCTGCTTTCTACACAGTAGCTGCTCTCTACACATGTGTGACTGGTCCGCATAAGTACATTTTGGCACCAACCCTGTCACATACACCTGTATTTGTATGGGTGTATGTGATGGGGTTGGCACGATGTCATCACGCCGGGTACTCGTATGTGGGCGTAGGCCATGTAGGCTGACCTGCCTAGAGACAGATAATAGAGGAGCAGTGTCTCAGTTCCTAAGACCATTGGAAATATGTGTTTTCTGCTGGTCTTAAGCGACCTTTGTGAAAGGGTCATTCGATCCCCAAAGGGATCGCGACCCACAGATTGAGAACCGCTGCTCTAGAGAAGCCCACGTTGATATCCTTTCTCCTCTGCAGGTGAAAATCTTGGGGGAGAATTGCAGCAGAATATTCATCAGCTTTTCAGGTTCATCTTTAATATGCTGATGCACCAAAAGCAGTGCATAGCGGAGTTTGGGATTATTCTTTGATCTGCTCTACTGTTTTACTTTCATCTTGGGTCTGTCTGGCTTTAATGGGTTTTTGTTATTAGTTCCCCTGACTTCATCCCCTCTTGGGTTTAGCTGGCACAACTGTCATTAATTGGGTCTCTGTTCTCTATCTCTCCGACCAGGTTAGAGAGGGGAAGTATAAATCATCTGCTCTCAAGTGTCCTGGGGTGGTGAAGATAAGGTCTTGCGATTCACTACCTGGCTGTAAGTTGTTCAAATTGTTTAGCCTTTGTTTAATTTTCTTGTCTCAGTTTCCTCATTTCACTTTCCCAGAAATTTTTCCTAGTTTCTTACTATCCTGCCTCACTATGAGCTACAATTTATTGACTACTTTTGATTTTTTTAGATAATGAATTTTCCTCTGACAATGCATGAACTAAAATGTTTCTATTATCTCTATATTTCAGAAATTCTATGTTACCTGATTCTATATCTTTCCTTTCATCCAAGAGTAGCTTGTAGGTTTTTCAATTTTCAGAGTGAATGGCTTTTAAAAATATTTTATGTTAATTTCCAACTTTTGTTGCAAAGTGATTAAAAAACACATGCTGATTTTCAGCTTGTTGAACTTACTGGTGCTTTCCTTGTGCACTGACATGTGGCCATTTGCTGTGAATGGTCCCTGTGCACTTGAGAAGAAGGCACATTCTCCAAGGTGTAATAGTCAACATATCTCCATAAGAGTTACCTTATCAATTAAGTTGTTTAGGTATTCTTTATCCCTAGTCATTTTTTTTTTGTCCACTTGATCTGCTTTGTGTGTTATAGTTGTCAATCTACTATGGATTTTTTAAAATTTCTCTTTAAAGAAACATAATTTTAATGAGCATAAACTCATCAAATGTTTATGATCTGAGATTTGTAAAAGTTCTTTATTATAGTTAGGTCATAAACATATTCCTTTATGTGTTATTTTGTTGCCTTCAGAATTTAACATTTTATAGTCTGTCTTTTATCTATCTAGATTTCATCTTTGTAGCTTGTGTTAGGTTGTTATTTAATTTCATCATTTCTGTGGAGTAAGATATTTTTCCCAGCACCCTCTGTTAAATTGAAATTGTTTACTTAAATTTCCATATATCTAAAAGTTTATCTCTGAAATCTATTCTGTTATTCTGTTCTCTTGGTTTACTTGTCTGCTCCTGCGTCAATACCAAGTATATACATTTACTTTGTAGTACTCATTAATAAATACTTAGTAAAACACATTACACTTCATTGCTCTTTTATAAAATGGTTTTACTCATTTGCTCTATTCTTCTAAATGAATTTTATATTGTTTATTTAGTTTCTAAAAATGAATTGAACTAGAAACGTAGGAGAAAATTGACATTTAAAAAATAATGTCTTAAACTAGATCTTTAAATGTTGCTCCATTTTTTAAAGATCATCTTGTCTTTTGATAAAATTTTAAAGAAATTTCCAGGGAGATCTAAGATGGGAGTGGAATATGTGGAAGCTACCATCCATCCATCCTCCCAGGACCAAATTGTAATTACAACTAAAATATAGAACAATCAATGTGAATAACCAACCAAACACTAGTGAACAGAAATCTTATAGCCAAGGATTTACAGAAAAAGCCCCATAGAGACTGACAGGAAGAGCAGACACATGAAGTGTGCAGGCCCCACTCCTACGGAGAGTAGTTATAATCCCAGAGTGATATCACAGGTATGAAGTTTCCACCTGAAGACCATGGGGTCTCAGCCCCTGGCCAGGTTCCCCAGCCCAGTGTACCAGAGCTGGAAAGAGGCACCCACATAACATCTGGCTGTTTAAATCAGCGGGGATTCTGTTCACCAGGGAGACAGGACTCTGTGAGAGGCATAGGTGCCCTCTTAAAGGGCCAACGCACAAACTCTCCTTTATAGCCACTTACACAGGGCTTTGGGCAAAGGAATGGCAGAGCAAACTAGAATCAGGTGAGGAGAGACTGGGGTTTGTGTCTCTGGGAAGGGAGCTGAAAAGACAGCACAGGGATCCCACACTGCAGATGCCATGCTTCTTGATTGGAGCATGCCCCTTCTTATGGAACCAGCCTGGGGAAAAACAATAGTCTCACACCCTGGAATCCTGTGGAATTCACACCCTGCTGAGGACTCAGCTGCCTGGACAGGGTATGTAGAAATCCAGTTAGATTCAGGAGGTGCCACTCTTCCCTCCTTTCCCCAAAGACAGATACCCTCCTCACAGGAGATCCACTAGGACTCTAGGAGTCCCTGACTATAGGAGGCCCTGACTGCTGAACTTGGGCTTCCAGCAGAATCTGGGACAGACTGAAATGTGTGGGTCTAGGACAGGGACAATTTTCCCCTTACACACCAACTGGTACAGAGCTCTCCCTTTACATGCCCAAATGACGATCTTTTGGGGACTGATAAACTCTACTGGCCTAACCCTGATGTTTTCCTGAGATCCTACCCCACCAAAAATGTCTGTAGGCACCTGGCAGGTTGCAGCAGGCTTGGTGTACCCTGGAACATTTGCTGAGTGGCCTCAGATCCAGAACTGACACTGGGTTTGAACCTATATCAATCTGAACACCACTTTCCCTTACCTGATGATGCACTGAGAACTAATGCAATTCAAATACTGCCAGAGGCCCTTTAAGTGACTGAACTTAATAGGCAGCCAGCTGGGTGGAGGGAGGCAGAGGCGGATCTTGCAGTGCCTTTGGCCTTTTTCTGACCTGCCTCTGAACGCAGTGCTGGTGGAAGCCAGCCTTAATGCACAGCTTGGTTCTTCCCTCACGCACCTAGAGCCAGAAGAGGCAGCCATAAAGTGTAGATTGCTTTGTAGTTTCTAACAGGTTACCCAGGGCCACTTACAGGCAGCTTCTGATATTTACCTGTACCAGAGTCCCTCTCAAGAGACTCCAGAACCAAGAAAACCGCTGGCCAGCTTCACACAACAGCAGAGCAAAATCCAATTAGCTTCACGAGCAGCATATCCAAAGAGAGATCTCAGCAAGCACCAGAACCTGCTGAGGCAAATTCCACTTAGTGTGGCCAGCCCCTGCACAGCAGCTCATATATCATGGTCAAGATCAATCCTCATAGTTTGCCAGTCTGAAAGTTGAACCCACACATGAAGAGGCCAAGAGCAATCAAGACTCAGTTTTAGCAGGAGGGCTCACATAACCTACACAAGGGATGTTCAGGTGATTAAGGAAACTGAACCACTTTATTCCACAGGGAACCTACTACGTAAGGCCACACTACCAAGACTGGGAGGCAAAATTGATCTACCTAATACATTAAAAAATGGTTATAAGGATGCTAAAGGGACTTATTGAGAACTACAACAGCATGAAAAGGACATGGAAACCATAAAAAAGGAGCCAGTAAGAAATGAAGAATACAATATCTGGAATGAAGAATACACTAGAAGAAATAAACAGTGGATTTGATGAAGCAGAGGTCTGAATCAGCTATTTGGAAGAAAAGATAGCAGAAAACACCCAATCAGCAAAAAGAATTAAAAAATGAGGATAGTTAAAGGGGCATTTGGAACAACATAAAGCATAACAACATGCACATACATCATGAGAGTACCAAAGGAGAACACAGAGAGCAAGGTATCAAGAACACATTTAAATAGATAACGACTAAAAACTTCCCTACTGTGGTGAAGGAAAAAGACACACCTTCCCTTTTCATGCTGTTGTAGTTCTGAATAAGTCCCTTTAGCATCCTTATAATCATTTTTTAAAACTGTATATCTGGTAAATGGCTTGCTTCCATTTTATTTAGCTCTTTTTTGGGGGGGGGGGAGGGGAGATTTTTCATTTCTTTTCTTTGGGGCATGTTTCTTTGTTTCCCCATTTTGGCTGCTCCTTTGTGTTTGTTTATGCTATTTTAACTTTCTATATTTGTACAGAACTTCATTAATTTCATTTAGGGTTTCAGATTTTTTTAAACATAAAATACTACTTTATTATTTTAAAAATACCCACTTCCACTCTATTTTCATTATTAAGTTTTGTTGTGCATTTTCTCCCATAATTTGCTTTTTATACTTGTCCTTTTTAAAAAATATATTTTATTGATTTCTTTTCAGAGAGGAAAGGAGAGGGATAGAGAGTTAGAAACATCAATCAGCTGCCTCCTGCACACCCCCTACTGGGGATGTGCTCACAACCAAGGTACGTGCCCTTGACCAGAATCGCACCTGGGACCCTTCAGTCTGCAGGCTGATACTCTATCCACTGAGCTAAACCTGTTTTGGCTATACTTGTCTTTTTTTCCTTAGTGAGTATTTTGAGATGTATATCTAGCCTATTAAATTTTACAATGTGGTACATATAGGCAATGGAATACTACTCAGCCATAAGAAAATATGAATACTGCCATTTGTGACATATAGATGGGTCTTGGGAATATCATGCTACATGAAATAAGTCAAATAGAAAAAGTTAATAAGCATATGATTTTACTCATATGTGAGATATAAAACTGAAACTTATAGACAGACAATAGTGTAGTGGTTACCAGAGGGAAGGAGTGGTGGAGGGGTAATAAAGGGTAAAGGGTAACAAATATATGGTGATGGAAGATTTGACTTAGGTGGTGGGCACATAATGCAATGTACAGATCATGTACCATAGAAATATACACATGAAATCTATATAATCTTATTAACCAATGTTATCCCAATAAGTTTAATTAAAAAAGAGGAGATAAGACAGAGATGCAAATCAATAATATCTAATTAGAACTAAAGTCTTTGATCATCTTGTCCAGTCCTTTTGTCAATGATATCACACTACCATGTTTATATTGTTTATCATGTACAGTCTTGGATTGTTTTTTTGTTTGTTTGTTTCATATGTTTTCACATGCTCCCAATAAACAGAGAAAGGCCAAAAAATTTTCTACAATGACTTTATTGCTTTTGTTAATCTTCTGCATTGTTTTACTTAATTGAGCTAATCCCAGATTGTTATTATTTCCTTCAGTCTTGTTTTTTTGGCTTTACTCTTTTGCTCTTTTCCAACTTCTTAAATTGAATGCTTAGTTTCTTCTCTCTCTCTCTCTCTCTCTCTCTCTCTCTCTCTCTCTCTCTTCTCTCTCAGCCACTGAGCCACACTGACCAGGTAGTTTCTTTACTTTTAATCATACTCTCCAGAAGCTACATCTAAGACTATGCTTACCCGTCTAAAAATTTCTTTTGGACAGATTGTGTTTTTATTATCATTTTTTAAATCCCAAGGCTATTTGTTAGTATGTTACTTATTTCCAAAAATTGTGGGATTAAAAAAAAAAACGCATGTTGTTTTGGGATGTGTTGTATTATGTATGTTTAAGAAGCATGTTCTGTGAAATTCATGCTTTGGGATTAATCAGGGCTAAAAACTGCAGCCTTATTCCTTAAATGTTTTTATAACATTTTCTTCATTGTTCAGCGGTATAGGTCTGTCCCTTATGAGTTTGCCCCTTACCTACATGGAAGGCAATTTTTGTTATTGTCTCCTGAGAGATGCTGCCCAAAATGACTCTGCTCCAGCTTCAGTTTCTCTCATACCTGCCCAGTGTGGTTTCTCCACTGATTTCGCTTTATTTTGATAGTCTTTACACAGATTTTGGGTCTATAGATCATTACTGTGTCCTACTTTTGCCGAAGATGGGGGTCTGTGTTTTTTTCCCATTATACTGTAATTCGTGTAGTCTACATGGGAGGAGGCAGGGGATTACTGTCATATACCATCCCTTGTTTGTATCGCAAGTCTCAACATTCCACTTCATGTGATCCGGCAAAGGCATTAGTGATCTGTGTGACCCATGGCCATCATTTCTAAACTGAGACCCATAGTAAACCACAATGGCTTGTCTTTAGCCATCCTAACCACCTACCTCATACGCCCAAGCATCTTTTTGTTAGTTCTAAGTATTGTCATTCCTAGCAACAGAGAGAAAAGTTGGCTCTGTATACCCAGATTTTAGGGCATAACACCCATCATACATATTTTCTTTGTTGTGTTAATCCATCTGTCATTAATATGTCCTTTCCTCTTTTCTTGACATCATGCTTTTCCAAAGGCTTCCACAGTGTAAGAACATTCTGGCCGAAACCGGTTTGGCTCAGTGAACAGAGCATTGGCCTGCGGACTAAAAGGTCCCAGGTTCAATTCCGGTCAAGGGCATGTACCTTGGTTGTGGGCACATTCCCAGTAGGGGGTCTGCAAGAGGCAGCTGATTGATGTTTCTGACTTTCTATCCCTCTCCCTTTCTCTCTAAGAACATTCTGTAGAGGGGCTCTGAGGAGCTAATGCAGGAGCTTGGCTGAGCCTCTGGGATCCTCAGTGTTTCCTGGAGGAAGACTCATCTGCTCAGTCATGTTTAAAGGCTCATTCATACCAGTGCGTATGTTTTAGCACTAGCCATGCTTTTGAATCCTACCAGAGCCACATGCTTAAGTCCCATCATAATCACATGACATGTTGCTCCAAATTTGTCAAGAGTTTTCAAGGTTGTCTTTTCCCAAAGATTTACCATCTTGGAACATCATCACTATTACAAACTGCATGCTTGTGCCCCACCCCAAATTCACATGTTGAAACAAACCCTAACCTCCAATAGGATGGCATTAGGAGGAGGGCCCTTGGGAGGCAGTTAGGTCATAAAGGTAGAATAAGATAGCACCCTTACAAAAGGAGAAAGAGAGCTGGCCCTATCTTTTTCTCTGCCAGTGAGGACACAATGAGAAGGCAGTGGACCAGAACCCATCCATGCCGGCATCCTGATCTTGGATCTCTAGCCTCCAGAACTGGGAGAAGTACATGCTTGTTTGTGAAGCCACCTAGTCCATGGCAGCTTCTTATAGCAGCCCAAGCAGCCTGAGACAGACACCACCGGGGGGCTGCTCTGAGCCAGCAGACAGGGTGAGCCCTCCACTCCCTGCTGCATGAGCTGTGGCCCCTTTCCAGCAGACAGAGGGTGAGCCCTCATACCCTGCTACATGGGCTGTGGCCCCTTTTCCAATAGATAGGGTGAGCCCTCATTCCCACTGCATGGGCCATGGCCCCTTCCCAGCAGACAGAGGGTGAGCCCTCCACTCCCCACTACATGGGCTATGGCCCCTCCCAGCAGACAGGCTGTCAGCATGGTTCCCATCCCCTGATAGGACCAGGATAATGCTAGGCTTGGGGCTGAGGGAAAGCTTGGCTGTGATAGGAATGGGGTATAAGGGCTCTGAGGCCCCCAGGGCTAGTCTCCTCTGCAGTTGTCTAGTCACCACCCTCCCCCATCCATGACCTCTGAGTAGTCAGGCTCTCTCTGTGGTTGCTAATAGGAATCTTCCAGCAACAACAAGCATAATTCCTGACAGGCTCTTGTTCTCCTGCCTCATGACATTGTGCTCAATTCATCTTCCAGGAAGGAACACTCAACCCTTGGCATAATTTCATTAGGACTCCCAATTTGTTCTTCCATTCTGAGCAAAAGGAAAAACCATTCATTATAGAGTGAGTGCTGAGATCAGGTAAGATGGGGAATGTCAGCCCCCAAAAAGGATCATTTGGTGGAGGGTCCCTGTATCACTAGGAGGTGTGGCTTCCAGCCATCAGCCCTACTCTCCAATCCCTTGACCTGACTGCTGGCCCTGCCCCATGGCCCTCCCAGGTTCCTATGAGCTGACCTCAACCCCCCTGCAGCCAAGAGCTTACAGACTCCTAAGCTTCTTCTCCACTTTTAGATGGCTTAGCCTGACTGCAGCTTCTAATGCCGGCCAACTTCCTTTTGTTTTTAGTTTTTTATTACAAATGTAATATATGCCAGTTGCAAGAAAATGCAACTACTACAAAAGTGTAGTAAATGAAATTTAAAAATGTTCTTCTCTCAATGTCCTCCTCCAGCCCCAATGTCCATTTTCAGAGGTGATCACTATTAATCCCTTGGGCAATATTGTTCCTTTCTTTTCCTGTGCATTAACACACACACACACACACACACACACACACACACACACACACACACACGTACATCTGTATTAGATATTATTTGTGCTACTGCGATTTCTTCATCTGGTTGATGCACCTAGCCCAGCTGTTCATGGTTGCTCCCTTCTCTGGAGAACCACCCTCAGCAGCAATGAACAGCCTCATGCAGCAATGACTGGGAGCCCATGCCCATTCTGTGGGGCAGCCCCAACCAATGGCAGAAGAAAGCCTGGTCCCTGCTTCGAGGTGGGCAGCTCTGTGCTGCCATTCATGCTCTGGAGCTCCCAGTGGGATCAGGTGAGGCTGCTCCATGGTGGTGCCTGGCTTCTTCCCCTGCCCTTACGTGCCCTCCTCTGCCCGTACAGGTCTCACCTGACAAACCAACAAACCCCGGCATTAGATGTGAGTCTGTAATGTGGTAACATATTTTTGAGGCATCCAAAATATGAGAATTCTTTTTTTTTACAGCAGCAGAGTTCTCCTGGAATTGATTTCCCATAATTTAGGTAATCAATAGTCCTATTAATGAGACTGAGTTTATTCATTCATTAAACAAGTGGTATATGAAGTACTACTGCATTCCAGGTGCTACCTTAGGCACTGGGGTTGCCTCAAATGTTTCTGTCTTATAAAAAACATGCCTATTTGTGTACACATATTCAAGTACATGTGCAAGTGGTTTGTAAGGACAGCTTTTTGGAGGTAGATTTGTGAGTCAATAGGAAACTGCATTTACAGTTTTAATAGGTCTGTTTTAGAAAATGTTCCTCCTTCGGCTCTCCTGACGGTGCCCTACTATGTATCTACTCTTCTCTCTGACCCTCCATGACAGCCTGTCCTCCTGGGTGCCTTCTCACCTTCCCATGAATGCCTGGAAACCCTGGGTGCGGGGCACAAGGCTTTCTGCTCCACTCTCTGCATTCTGGTGCTGCTCTTCCCCTGGGCTGAGTCCTCCCTACCCTCCTGCTTCATCCACACAAATGTATACCAAGGCCTCCTAACCAGCGTTCTTTACAGTCCCACTTTCCGGAGGAGGACACTGGGACTCAGAGAGGGTGACTGTACTAGTCAGGGCTCTCCAGAAAAACAGGACCAATAGGAAAGATGATAGATAGATGATAGATAGATAGATAGATAGATAGATAGATAGATAGATAGACAGACAAACAGACAGACATAGATACTGTAAGGATTGGCTCATGCAGTCATGAAGGCCAGTCTGCTATCTGTTAGCTGGAAAATCAGGAAGGCCAATGGAATAATTAGGCCCGAGAAATTGAGTGGCTGCTATTACAAGTCCCCATCAGAGTCTGAAAGACCCAGGAGCTCTGATGTCTGGGCAGGAGAAGATGGACATCTCAGCTCAGGCAGAGAGAGCAAATTCATTGTTCCATTTAGTTTCTCAATAAATTGTATGACCCACATCCACATTGAGGAGGGTCAACTGTTTAACTCAGTTCACAATTCAAATGGTAATCTCTTACAGAAACACTCTCACTCACCCAGAAGAAATGTTTTACCAGCTCCGGGCATCCTTTAGCCCAGTCCAGTTGACACATAAAATTAGCCATCACAGTGACCTACTTTTCCAGACCCATGTGTCCAAGTTTCTGCCAAACAGCTCCTCTGGGCTGCCTCACAGGCACTTTAAATTCATGATGTCCCAACCATTCTCTAATCTGTCCTTAAGTTTGCTTCTTCCATTTCATGTAATACCCAAGGGAAATGTCCCCTCCCTTGGACTCTGTCTCTCTCTCCCCCACATTGCATGTGGGTCCTCTTGTCTGGGCCTCTGATACAGTTCTAAGGTTGTCCCCTTCAAGGTATGCCTTTGTTCTGCCCTTGGCCTGGCTTCAGCCTCTCACTAGCTTGCTCCTCCACTGGTGGAACAGTCCCTCCTTCCTCCTGGGCTCACACAGCCTCCATGGGGCTCTTGGTAGAGGAACAAGGAAGGTGGGTCCATCTGACTCAGTCATTCATTCCTCCCAGGTGTGCATGCTGTATCCCTCAAGCTTCTTGACATCGCTTGGCCACTCCACGCCTGTCCCTGGCAGCCTCTTCTTCCCTCACCCAACCTCCTCCCTGATTCTCCGGCAAGCCTGAGCCTTAGTGAGAGTCCCCAGCCCAGCATATGTGAATCAGAGTGGAATGTCTGCATGGTAGAGATGGGTGCCCTCTTGTGAGGGGTGCCTAGCAGGTGTGGCAGGAGTGAAAGAAGATGGACAGGGGAGTACCTGTTGGTTCCTAGAGACCCAAGACCATGCCACTTGCCTCCAGGCCCTTCATGGGCACAGGTAAAGTGTCTCAGAGACTTTTTGGAGCACTAAGGGCAGACTGGGGTCTCTGAGCATTTTTGGATAGTGGCTGCATCGGGTTTGTGCCTGTCTGGGCCTAGCACAAGGCTTCATGCACAGTGGGCGGGGATACATGTATAATAGTGATGGAATGCTTTGCCATTAGGGGAATGTATGACTTGCCTGGCATGGAAAAAGCTGTGGCAGAGAGAGAGAGACAACCAAGATGGCGGCATAGGTAAACAGCCATACTGCTGCCCCGTACAGCAAATTCAAAACTACAGCTAAGGACAAAACGGACATCATTCAGAACCACCAGAGGGCTGGCTGAGTGGACATTCCACAAACAGAAGGAAAAATAAAAGGACACTGAGGCTTGAGGGAGCTGAGGAGGACAGAGTTGCCGATACTCGCGGAGTCAAAGGTTCGGAGCTGCGCTCAAACGGAAAGAGCAGGCGGCTGCAAACCCAGCTGATTTTCTTGAATGGGAGGGAGACAAAGGCATCCCACTGCACTGAGCCCCAGATCTGAACAAGTCTTGGGGAACCCAGACTAATACGGGGTGACACTGGACTATAAGGAGGAAACACACTGAAACTCGGGCGCTGCAAAGGCATGCAAGCTATCGGAGAGGGCTCGTGGCTGGCTCTAATGTTCAGGAGGAAAAACAAAAACAAAAAAAATGTCAGACTGCTTTGTTTTCCCATTCCGGTGAGATTGGGTGTGCAGACTCATTTGGGGAGAAACTAGACTGTCCAGCAGCGGGCAGAGCTCCGGGCAGCTTTCTCTCAGAGGTGCGTGCAGCCATTGCTGCGGGGCACGGAGACCCAAGAGCCATTTAGGGCGGAGTAGACCAGAAACCAGGGCTGCCTGCCCAGCCCGGAGACTCCGCCCCATCCAGGCTGAACATAGCTCATCCTCACAGTCAATTGGCCTGGAGGTCAACCCCTCCCAGTGATACCAGCAACAATCTAGACTTAACTAAAATAAGACTGTGCAACCCATAAAGAGGTGCACCAAGAGTATCCACCTCAGGTAACTAGGAAGGCTGAGCCACTGTTCCCTAGAGGACTCCTACCACACAAACCTACTCGACCAACTCAGGAAAGCAGCCAAAATGCAAAGACAAGGTAACAAATTACATGTGAAAGAAACGGAGGGAAATAAAATGACTGGACATAGAGTTCAAAACCACAGTTATAAGGTTTTTCAAGAGGCTTCTAGAAAAGATCAATAAATTTAATGAGACCCTTGAGAATCTGAGCGAGACCCTCGAGGATATGGGCAAGTCCTCAAGGATATGAAAAAGGACCAACTAGAAATTAAGCATACATTGACTGAAATAAAAAATATTATAGAGACCCAAAAGCTGACTAGAGATCCACAAGAATCAAGTCAAAGATTTGAAAAACAAAGAAGCAAAAATCACTAAGTCTGAAAAGCAAGAAGCAGAAAGAGTCCAAAAAATTGAAGATAGTATAAAGAGCCTCTGGGACAACCTGAAGCATACCAACATCCAAATTATGGGGGTGCCAGAAAAAGAGAGAGAGCAAGATACTGAAAACCTATTTGAAGAAATAGTGACCAAAATCTTCCCCCACCTGGTGAAAGAAATAGACTTAAAAGTTGAGGAAGCATACTGAACCCCAAACAAAAGAAATCTAAAGAGGACCACACCAAGACACATCATAATTAAAATGCCAAGAGCAAAAGATAAAGAGAGAATATTAAAAGCAGCAAGAGAAAAACAGTTACCTACAAGGGAGCACCCATATAATTGTCAGCAGATTTCTCAACAGAAACTATGCAGGCCAGATGGGAGTGGCAAGAAATATTCAAAGTGATGAATAACAAGAACCTACAACCAAGATTACTGTATCCAGCAAAGCTATCATTCAGATTTAAAGGTCAGATAAAGTGCTTCATAGGTAAGAAAAAGCTAAAGGAGTTCATCACCACCAAACCAGTATTATATGAAATGCTTAAAGGTGTTCTTTAAGAAGAGGAAGAAGAAGAAAGAGGTAAAGATAAAAATTATGAACAACAAATACATATCTATCAATAAGTGTATCTAAAAATCAAGTGAATTAAAAATCTGATGAACAGAATAAATAAACGTGAATATAATAGAATCAGGAGCATAGAAAGGGACTGGACTGACGATTCTTGGGGGAAAGGGGTGTGGTGGGGGGGTGGGAAGAGACTGGACAAAAAGCGTACACCTATGGATGAGGACTGTGAGGGGGAGGTGAGGGCAGAGGATGGGATGGATACTGGGGGGAGGGGAGCTATGGGAGGGAAAAAGAGCAAATTGTAATAATCTGAATAATAAAGATTTATTTTTTAAAAAAAAGCTGTGGCATAAACTGGCTGGTTTTACATCTCTGTGGAAGCGGATGCATGGCTGCCGGTGATTGCTGGTAAACCTGTTGGGAGGGTGCTTTGGGGAGATGGATGCCCTCTCTACGGGAAGCCCTAGAATTATGCATGTCGTTGATTTTACTTACTGAAGTTCTGAAGAAATAATTGGGGATGTATGATAGATTATTTGGTCACAAGATTTATCTTTGCAAGTGCTATTTATAACAGGAATAAAATTCAAAACAACTTGTGAGTCCACAATAAGAGACTGTTTAAATAAATCCTGGAATGTACACACAATGGAATGCTATACCTCGTTGTTTATTATTGAAGTACATTTCTGATACGGAAAGGTAGTCATAATCAGTTAGGAAATTGAGTCATGTTACAGAAATATGCACTCGGAGAAGATTTTTAGAGTAAAACATATACACATACACATTCCAAACACCTGGCAGATGTGGTTCTGCAGATTGTGCTTCTGCAGATGTGGGCCCTGGACTCGAAGCCTCTGCCTCACCCAGCGGCTGTGGGAAACACAGGGCCTGGCCCAGCAGCCTGACCCTCCTCAGCATCTTCAGTTCTATTTCTCCTTTTTGCTGGATTACCTGTGACACGTGTGTATTATGGGAATAATAAAGAAAACAGAGAAGAATGTTCTCCGGAGCACACAGGTGGGCTTCATTATCATCGACCCTCTCTGCGCTTCCTGATCTGAAAGTGGGGCAGGTGGCCCCGCCACAGTAGCTTGGTTCCTGCTCCGCTGTCCTTTGGAGCCTCGTTCCTTCCTGGGTATGTGTCACTCCTCCGGGCTGTCTCTGGGCTTAGAGTGTCATTTTCAGAGCCACCACTGTTTTCACCGGGGTCCGCTGCTCCGAGGTGGGCACAGGTTGGAAGGCACTTGGCACCCTCTGCCCTGGACAGAGGCCAGAGCCCACCCACCTCCTGCAGGGTCTTCCAGTGAATTAGGTCACCTCTTTCCCAGGAAGTGATTTGGCTGCATACACATTCTCCTGCAATACCAATGCCATATTCCTCACTCCTCCTCTGTGAGTGGGACAAGGCCAGGAGCGGCCCAGCCCATTTCCACCTTCCTTACACCAAGCTGTCAGACTGTGGCAAGGTCTGTTGGAAGGACGCCGCTGTGGTCCCTGCTGTCCCAGAAATGTCTCTCTTCAGCCCTAGGGACAGCAGGCAGGTGCTCCGTGAGGATGAGAACAGCGGCCTCTCCGCAATGCAACTGTGGTCGGATCCCAGCACGAGGAATGAGAGCGTGCCAGCTCTGTGTGCATTTGCACAGGCGGGTGATGTTCTCCAAAGTCTCCAAAACAAGCAAGACTTTTGTCCCCCTGCAGAGGGGGAGACCAAGCCCTGCTGGGCGAGAAGGGACCTGGGTGCTCATGCAACTCCAAGTGACGTGGAGTGGAGTTGCTAGCATCAGCATGCAATACATCTTATGGCCCCATGGTCATGGTGGCCAAGTTTTTATTTTATTTATTTATTTATTTATTTATTTATTTACTTACTTACTTACTTATTTATTTTAATTGCCTGGCATAGCTTTATTTATTTTTTTAAATATATTTTTATTGATTTTTTTGCAGTATAACTTATAATTAATAGTAGTACATGTTTTCCTTTCCCCCTCCCCTTTATTCTCCCCCCAGTCTCCCCTACCCCCCAGCACATATCCCCACTCTCCTCCCTCCCTGCCCCAGTGTCTTTCATTCATTGGTTATGCTCATATACATGCATACAAGTCCTTCACTTGATCTCCCCCAGCATCTACCTCCCATCCACCCAAGCCTTCCCCCTATAGCTTGACAGCCTGTTCAAGGCCACCCTGACTCTATATCAATCACTCTCCCCTGTTTCTTTTCTTCAAAAATATCTTGCCTCTGCATACTAGAAATAAATGTATAAGAACAAAAAATGTTTCAGTCTCAATGTCCAACTGTTCTGAGTCCCAGTTTCAGTGTCAAATAGTTCTTTATGTGTACATGTCAGCAATGGTATCCCGATGGTGGACATATCGTGGCAATGCAAGATCCATCCTCTCTGTTTTGGTCCTGGGCTGCCTGCAGACATGCACAGCTGCCGACTGCTAGCATGGCAAGGTGTCGTCAGTGTCCCCCATCTCTGGACCATCCTCGTGACTGGAACAGACCCGTCAGTTCCTCACAGTCACAGGAACCCACATGGTCTTGGAGTTGTTCTCTGAAAACACACAAACACATTCTCGACCAAAAATTAACAAAAGGATCCTCTCTGCAAAATAGACTTGGGATTCTTTTTAATTTTTGCCTAAATGATTTTCCTTTGGCTTATTTTGACACCATGTGTGTTTTTTCATGGGTGTCCTGCAGTTGGTTTTACAAATGGAATTTACTTTACTGGAGTAAGAATTTTTCTAGATGTATTTTACTTACTCGATATTTTTTTCCTTACATGATATTACCCCACTGCCCCCTCCCCTTTTTTGATTAATGGGGGCTTTTGGAAATTTTATATTGCAGTCTTGGTAATTTTAAATTTTAATTTTTGCACACAAATATGACTGCTTTAGGTTCTTTGGATGTTAGGCAATTTTACAGTAAGATGAACTACTAATAGATTTTTTAGTTAATGTTTTAGGAAAAGCTTTTTGTCCAGTACACTAAAATTTTCTTAAGTATTCACTTATTTCACTTGGCCAATTTAAATTAATCTGAGAACTTGATTACTATTTTCTTGTCAATTTTAATACTCAAGCAGAAATCTTAGTTTACCCTGTAAATACTAGTGGAAAGGAATATTTGCAATTTTGAGTAGGTCCTGAACATTCCTGGTAATAGACTGAATTTAGATATAGAGCAGCTATTGCTGGCCGAGTCTCTGTCTGCCACCTGGGTCCCAGTATGAGTTGTGTGTGGGAGGCGAAGCAGCCGTGGGGGTAGGAGACCTCCCTCAGGAGGGATGAGAATCCAAGCCCCTGCAAGGTTTGTGGCTGAGGTTCTGTGCCCCACCTCTGTTGACCTTTTACCTCTCTCCTGTTGGCCCCTCTGCGACTGTGCCTGTCTTAGGTTGTTCCTTCCCTGAGGAATCTTACCCGTCTCTGGCTAACCAGCCATCCTCCGGGGCCAAACAGGGTGATGTGAGGTTCAGTTCTGTCTCCTTTGTAGTCTATGCCCCCCTGTGGCCTCCACGTCCAGTACCTGCCTTGGGGTCCCCTCGCCTGCTGGCGGGGTCCCGGTACTGATCACATATCTTGGGGAACCCAGGTTTCTTCTCCAGAGAGAGCCCAGCTCACACCATTGGTCGAGATACAGATCCATGGTGCCAGCTGCCCAGAGGCTTCAGCCACAGCTTGAACTGAAAACTCAGGCATCATCTGTGTATATTTGGATAGTAAGAAGAAGGTCCCTCTTGGCAGAAAGGCCAATATAGAATGCTCGGATGCATTCCCAGTGCCTTAATTCCTTCTGAAAGGGGTTAATTTTTTTCCTATCCTTTTTTAAGTTGTTGCCCAACATTCAAAGAGTTAGTTTGTAAGTTTATTTGGGATAATTGTATAATATGCTGTTGTCAAATATCAAATATTATAATGACATTGTAGAATAATATCATGTAAGGATATTATGGTGTCACGGGAGGTTAAGGAGGGCCTAGCCTAAGGACTGGTGTCCATAGGATATGACAAGCTCAAGAAAGTGCTGTGCCCACTTATCTGATTTCATTTTCTCATTCCTTGCTGTGAGCACTGACCTATTTCAGGTTTAGGGCCAGTTTTGCGGGGAGGTTTTGTGGGAGTGTAGAGAGAACCAAGATTTCTGAAATGGATTTGCACCTCTAGTAGCCAGCCTGTCACAGAGATGGGGAGGTCATGCTGCTGGACAGCACCTGAGATAGGCCTTTCTCATGCTTTTGCCCATGAATCTCTAGAGAAATGCGGATCCCGGTCTGGGGGCTGGGCTAGGCCAAGTTCATGGTGCCAATAATGTGGCTCTTTAAGGACACATGCTGAAGAGAAAGGTGTGGGGGCCATCTGGGCTCAGAAAGGTCTTTCCCAGGAAAGGGAAGGATCCATGAGCATAGCTATGGTTGGAGGGCTATCGAGAGACTGTGGCCGAGGCTCAGTAGGATGGGGTGAGGTCAGAGTTTATCCCCTGCTCTTCCTCTTCTGTAACTCTGTAGCCTATGTCAGCCTAGGGCAGTGGTTGGCAAACTCATTAGTCAACAGAGCCAAATATCAACAGTACAACGATTGAAAATTCTTTTGAGAGCCAAATTTTTAAAACTTCTTCTAACGCTACTTCTTCAAAATAGACTCGCCCAGGCCGTGGTATTTTGTGGAAGAGCCACACTCAAGGGGCCAAAGAGCTACATGTAGCTCACGAGCCACAGTTTGCTGACCACTGGCCTAGGAGATTGCAGGTCAGGGCAGCACAGATTCCCCCTCTGACATTCACTAGAGCTGAGTGTGCCTGGAGCCAGCACCGTCATTCCTGTGTGTTCCAAATATGTCTGACAAAACCAGAGCACACATCAGGATTCCTTGGCGACTCTTCCTCTCTCTTCCTTAATTTTATTGTCTTTTGTGTCCTTCCCATTCCATTTCTCACCATCCTGCCCCAAGAGCACTGTTCTCAGGACCTGGGTCTTCTGCCGCCCCTCACAGCCTCATTGATTCCTCAGAAGATGGCTCACCCCGGAGCTGAAATCCATCCTTCATTAAATACGTGGTGTCATGAGCCCCCAGACCCACTCAGCCATGCTCTCCTGATAAATGCAACCTCCTGCATCTTCACACACTGTCGTAATTCCAGAGCTCCCCTGAAAGGACCCACCTGCCTAGTGGGGCGCTTCTCAGAGGCCGGGGGGGGGGGCGAGTGAGAGAAGCATCTCCCACAACATCTATTGATGAATAGCATGAGAACAGCCTTGTGGAGAGGCCAGTGCCAAGCCACATATGGCTCACGAGCCGTGGTTTGCCACTCTGTTGACTAATGAGTTTGCCGACCACTGCTAAGGAATTAATTACCCTTACCCAGAAGTTTTGACTTAAGGTTAAAGACATTAGTACATTATTAAAATGTTTTTAAGTGCTTTTCCCTAGGCCAATATGCATGGGCTCGCCCAAACATCCCGGATGGATGCTCCTGAATGGTCCTTCCTGCTGCCGCCCAAGTGTCTGGCACAGTTGCCATCAAACCCACACACTGCTCTGGCAACGCCCGGGGTTCTGTCTCCACCTGGCACCACTGTTTGCACGGGTGGGTTTCTGCTCAGCACAGCGCTAAGGGCCAGGGCTCTCTGATGCGCAGCTGGGAGCTCTGCACTCAGACCCTGCTGGCCTTGATGTAAGACCCTCCTCAGGAGGCAGTGTCACCTGGGCGGTGACCTGGCCTGGCTCTGCAGGAAGCACCCGAGGTGACATCTCAAGAGGGTGCCTGTGTGGTGCTGGGGCTGTGGGGCCGAGCTTTACACACGGTAGGACAGGGGACAGTGGAGGCCAGGTGTGGGTGCTGCCAGGCAGGAACCCAGGTGTGGTGCTCAGAGGCCATCCACCCTCCAGCCCAGGCCTCAGCCTCTCCGTCCAGTCTCAGGGATAAGAATGAGAGGCCCAGGAGTTCTCAGGGCCCGGCAGGAGTCCCAGCTGCACACCCTCCCTCCACTAGCTCGGCTTTATTCTGAGGCAGAGGAACAGAGGAGCAGGGGCAGTTTGGAGCGGGCTCTGGACTTCACTTCAGAGACTCCGTGTAGAGGACGGTGCAGAGGGGAGACTGGAGCAGGCGGGAGAATGGCCCAGGTGGAAAGCAGGTACCTGGGCTACAGAAGGCAAGTGGAGCCTCACCTCTGGCCCAAGGATGCCCGGACATGGTGGGGTCCTCCCTCAAGAAGAAGGCAAGTGTCCCATAGTCTTTCTGAATGAAGGATGCACTGAACACTTGGATGCCTTTACCCGCAGCTTCCATGCGGTCCTGTGTGCTGGGGCCCGGGCACTCCCCTCCCTCCCCCAACACACACACAGTCACACAGACACACAGACACACAGACACACAGACACACAGACACACAGACACACCAAAAAACACCAGGAGTGAGCCCAGCTATGCAGGCCCTCCTGAGCACAGAGCTGGGCCACCACCTGGGGCAGCTGCACAGGCTTTGGCCTCCTGGTGCAGTGCCTACTGTTGGCGACATCCCGCCCCTCCCCTAGGAGTTATTTGAAAGTCTGATGCCCTCTATGTGCAGGGCCACCGGTGATGTCACCAGCTGATGTCAGCAGTCATAGAGGAGCAGAGCATTACCTCAGTCTCTCCGCCCCCCCTGCACCTGGCCAGACGCCCAAGTGCACACTTTAGCTCCACAGCTGCTGGAGCACATTGCACAAGGGCGGCCCAAGGTGCTGGGCAGGGAACGTCAGAGATTCTGGGCCCCCAACGCAGGCGGCAGGTGGAAGTGGGAGCCATGCTCAGGATGGGCTTGCTCCTGCTGCTGGGGGCTGGCTGGGCAGTCAGGGACAGGCCCACCTGCTCCCCCTACTCCTTAGATGGCTCCAAGGAGGAGGGCCTGCTGCATGTGGTCCTCGGTCTCCTCAAAGGCCCCCTCTCCTCTGGCTCACGCTGGACGCAGACACTGGGAGGCACCAGCAGGAAACAAAGTGACCCGGCAACATTTCTCCTCCCAATTCCTCCACCATCAGCTCCATGGGTGGCAGCACCCTTTACCAAATTCCCAGCTCCTGCCAGCTCCCAGGGCAGCACCCTGTCCCTTCACAGCTCAAGAGGTCAGGGCTCTCACGCTTCTGGTCCCCGCAGCCTCTTCCCCACCTTTACAAACAGACTCTCTGTCAGACGCCCTTTGTAGTATGCTGTAGTCCCAAGTGGCTGTAAGCATCATTGTAAGTAGGGGAAAGTGTGCTTTAATTAAATATACATTATACCACTGAGGCCGGCAAGGTCGAAAGTACTCCTAACGTTGATAGCTACAAAACCAGTTTGTACATGACAAGACAATGAGAGAACTAAGCAATCCCTTTAAAACAAAATCTCTTTAAAAAAATGGTCAGCGTGGTTTGCATGAACAGTCTGCATTTTATGACAATAACATGCACAGATTGAGCACCAGGGGCTCTCTTTATATCCTAAAGAAAACAAGCATTTACATTATTCATGGGTTGTACTGAAATGTTTAAAAGGTCAATTGTACTGTTACCCCTTAGACAGGATAAAGTGTCCTGGGGAGCATAGCTTTAACAGTGTCATTTATAGTGTTTGCTAAGGAATAGAGGATTAAACAACAAAGGGTGGGTGTGTGTGTGGGGGGGGGCGGGCGCGGGGGGGCGGCAGCTTTCATTTGCAAATGCCATTGATTAAGTGAATGGAGGCAAGCTGACCAATAGCCATTGCAGTGTTAAAAATGAAAGCTGTGTACAATATATTACAAGTCACAGTGAGGCAATGTCAAAATGACGTCTGTTTCCTTGCTGGCTTTGTGATCAGACCCTGTGGCCTGTGTCTTTGGCTCCTTTTTCTCCGCAGGCTTTAAATCTGAGAGAACACATTTGTGTTTTGTCCACACTGATCATGGTATCTGTGAGGTCAAACTCTCCACAACAATTGGGTGCAGAAAGCATAGTGACTTACTGCCTCTTTGCAAAATATTCAGATCCATCTTCAGCCACCTGGTGGGCGCGACATACAAGATCCAAGTCACGCTGACGGGGGAATTCTACCACCACTTCTGCACCCACTGTGACAGACACCCCTCTATCATTTCCACCCCAGCCCAAGGATCGTCCTCAGGCTCAGCTGCCAAAGGTCCCAAAGAAGATCTTGATCTGGTCCCTCAGCTGGTCATGTAATGAACAAGTCTGCTCCACAGATTGAAAGGTCTGGCGACCAACCCCCATGAGAGGAAAATATCCACGATGGCTGCTACCTGTAAACAATGTAGTCGGAAAGCTTTCCTTAGTTTAATGTTGCATCTCCTTTCACCTTCATCACAAAATCCATACATTCGATTGATGTTGGCACATTCATGGTTTCCTCCGAGGAGAAAAAATTCTCAGGATATTTGATTTTGTACCAGTGAAGGAAGGTCTCCAATGGCCATTTCCTCTGTCCACATAGTTCCCAGGAAACAGGTCCTTGCTTCCTGGGGGAACACCCCTTACTCAGAGAGTCTAAGCAAATCATAGCTTGTGCATGGGTGTCAGCACCTACGCTGAGTGGAGCTTCACATTCCAGCAGAACTTGCAGCTCAGTCCTCTGGTGTCATTCTCCCGTAACTGGACATCCTCACAAGCTCAGGCCCTCTCACTTCCACCAGCACTTGGATGATGCTGTCAGTGTTAAGTTTACCTGTATCTGCCATCACCTTCCCACTGCCAACCTTCCCGCAGCCCAGCCTGGTGGTCTCTGGCTCCCTACAGGCTCACTTTACACCCAGGAGCAAAGAAGGAATGGCAGCAGTGGCCATAGTCATGATGAGACCCCTACCAGCACTCTGCTTCCTCCTTCTCTCCCTGATGGGAAAAATAAAACATTTTTGGGGAGCTAGCAACCTGAATCTGTGCCGTAACTTAATGTACATTCTTGATAGCCTATAATTAAGTCATTGCCCCTTTCTCCACAATCTGGTCTTGCAAGACCGGTTTACCTAAATGCTCACATTTTACAGAGGTCATAAGCCATGAACAATACACAACCCTTGGAGGTGGTTACCAGTGCTGGCGCCAGGCCAGGACTTTAGGTGTGGTTTCATGGCCCCCATCCCAACACACGGGGCTTTTTGCAAAGCCCAAAAAAAGTCCGGAAGTCCCATCCTATATTTGGGGACAAACAAACCAAAGGGTATAAAGAGAGAGCTTCCTCCATATTGGTCTGCTCAGGATTCGGAGACAAACAGTCTCCCCTGAGTCACTGTACTAGTACATGTGGAACATCTGAAAATAAATGTGTTTTTCCTGTATCACCGGTATTCCTGTATATTTTTGGGTCACCTGGTAAATTCTGTAACATCCCCACTAGAACCACAAAAAGAGCAAATGGCCCCTGAGTCCCAGAATCTTATATTAAAAACATCTTTAAAAACTAAAAAAGAAATAACTTGAACTATGCCTGGTCCTTGCTAACCATCAGATCCGTCAGTCGCTTTACTGAGCTTATGGTGTGGGGACCCCAATGTTCCGTCATGGGATGTCCCTGAGGGGCCCTCCTGGAAGCACAGAGTTGGGCTCCTGTCCTCTAGGGGAGCAACCAAGGGAGGCTTCTAGGAGGCACTTTAAGCAAAAGTAAAGTGGGTAGGGGTGGGGGTGGGCAGGGGAAGGTGGTTCTGGCAGAGGGAGAAGCATGAGAAAACCCAAGGAGGGAGCCAACACTTCTCCCACCTTCATGTCCTGGGGAAGGGGCTCGGTTCTGCCCTCTGTGAGCTGCTCCCATTGCAAGGGAGGGAGGCCCTGTGCCTCACCATCCCCTCAGCTCCCCCAACACTCGCAGCTCACCAAGGCACTCACTCCACCTCTCTGTGTCTGAAAGAAGGATGGAGAAACAGACAATTTTTTTCTAAGTTTGTTTGTTTGTTGTGCTTTTTCTTTTGAGAGAGGGATCCATTTGTTGTCCCACTTATCTATGCATTCACTGGTTGCTTCTTGTATGTGCCATGACTGGGGATCGAACCTTGGTGTATTGGGATGACACTTTAACCAACTGAGCTCTTCAGCCAGAGCAAGACTGAAGGGGTTTGGGGCTTCTCGAGTTTGTGCGATGCCCCGAGCACAGGCTCCTAGACACCACTCTGCCCCTATCTGTACAGGTTGCTGTTCAGCCCACCTCCGCCCCTCATGGTGGCACCAGGAGCTCAGGGAGCACTACTGGATGGAAGTAGTGTTGGTGACAGATGAAGCCCTCGAGGTCCCCCTGAGGGAGTCCTTGGAGAGCGTGGGTCATGGGGTGGGACAGACACCTTGACCATCTTTCTTCCCCAGGGAGGCTGTCATTACAGCTGTTGACAAACCTGCTGTTTTCCCAATTAGGAGCCTTAATACCTCATGGAGGCCATTAACTGACTGGTGCGGTGGATACACATCTTCCGAGGTAATTAATAATGTTGTTAGCCTAATTCATAATCAATACGGAGGTAATTGCTTCCTTGGGTTTATATTTGGTCCTTGGGGTCTTGGTGCCACTAGGAACATCCATCTGCAGATGTGCTAATGAGTGTTCAGCCCACTCGGGACTCTCAGGGGCTCGGCGCAGCCCCCAGACACTAATGGTCACACGTAGGCTCTGGCCCCAGTGCCCACCGGGGACCTTCTAGAATCTGTGACTGCAATGCCTTGTGGCTCCATATGGGACTAGAGGGTCTATTTCAGAAATGATGTCAAAGGGTAGTCCCAGAGCCTGGGAGATCTCATACCAGGGGTGGTGCCCCCTGAGTACCTCCCCTTCCGAAGCCCTTGGGGCAAGTACTGAGGATGGGACCCGGCTGAGCCCAATGCTTTCCTCTCTCTCTGAGGCTGGCAGCAATGGGCCTCAAGGTCAGTCCTGAGCCGCAGGAGAGGCCTGTCCAAGGCAGTCTTTAAGGAGTGGGCTCTCATCTGACTGTAATTGGAATTCATATTGAGGCTTCACTTCCAGGAAATTCTCCAGCAGACACATACAGGGCACTGAGGTCTGGGATGGAATGCTCCCAGAGCCAGCCATAAATCTCTTCCCAAAATGACGATGCACAAACTAATTGCTCTAGAGACGTACAACATGTCATTCTGCCTCCTCCCAGTCTCCATCCGCTCCCTGGGAATGGAGCCAGGGAGAGGTAGAAGGGAGCTGGCAAAGTCACCATGAAGGAAAACATTTTAATCCATTTAATTAGAAGCCTCTCAGAAAACAGAGCTCTGCTTCTTCTGAAACTGGCCAAAGGAAATGAGAAGTGACACTCTCCCACCTTTCCCTCGGCTGAGGGAGCTCAGAGCCGGAGGTGTTGGGTGTGGGCGTGGGCGTCCAGGATCAGCAGTCTGACGGCTCTCTCTCAATCTCTCTCTCTCTCTCTCTTTCTCTCTCTCTCTCTCTCTCTCTTTTTCTCTCTCTCTCTCCCTCCCTCCCTCCCTTCCCCATCTCTCTCTCTCTCCCTTCCCCCCCCTTTCTCTCTTCCTTCTCTCTCTCTCTCTCTTCCTCCCCCTCTCTCTCTCTCTCTTCCTCCCCGCCTCTCTCTCTTCCTCCCCCCCTCTCTCTCTTCTTTCTCTCTCTCTCTCTTCCTTCCCCATATCTCTCTCTCTCTCTCTCTCTCTCTCCCTCATATGCACACACGAGCATTATCTCCTCTTTCCCTCCACAATACAGGAGGTTCTCATGCGGATGTACCCTTTGGTACTCTTTCTTTCTTCATCTAAGCTGTGTTTGATAGCAAGATAGTCACAGATATGAAATTTCAAATAATCATACATTTTCACATAATGACCAGTGAATCTTTAAATGATAACCATAAGCCCTTCACTAGAGTAGAGGAGGCCATTAAGGGCGGGACCATGGCTGTTCAGGAGCTGGACCAGAGCCAGGCCATGGCCCCACTCTATGAGTCCAGGCCTGGGCCCATCTGGTCTAGGCAGGAGCCAGGCGGGGGGATGGAACTGGTCCATGCATGGAGGACTGCAGCTGTTCTCCCCAGGAGAGTCAGGGACCCTGCTCTCTGGTCAAGGATGCACCAGGGAAGGACATGTAGACTCCAGGCAGCTTCCCTAGTTCCTTGTCCTGCTGACAAGGCTGGCCCTTGCATGTGTTTGGGCACTCCCCCAGGCCACATGCCCTCACCCTGGGCCTGCTTCAGCCCAGCCAGCCCTGAGCACACATGCATTTCATTGTTTTGCTTATTGATCGTGGACTGAATAAAGATGATCCTATCCCATGTCATAGAGCCCCAGGGAAAAGACAGAAAATAAACAGCTAAACAAATAAACACGTAAGAAATTTCAGGGAAGGATGCATGCTGAAAGGAAAATAAAACAGGGTAGGAGGAATGAGAGTGCCAGGGCAGGCAGGGTGGGGCAGCATGCAATTGTAGCAATGTGATGGGAGGCCTCTCTGTCAAGGCAGCCACAGAGGAGCCAGCCAGGCAAACCATGGTCCAGGGTGAAGGAGCTGCAGAGAAAAGATCCCAATGGGCTTTTCGAGGCAGGAACAGGCTTGGAGTGCTCCGGTGAGAAGAAGGCACGCACCATGGAGCCCAGTGGACCAGGAAAGAACAAAGCAGGCGCTGGCCCCACGAGGCCCAGGCTGGGCTCCACTCTGAGTGCAGGACGTAGGTCTGGAATAGAGGTGGCCTGCATGATGCTCTCAGAAGAGGCCACCGGAGGGCCCTGGCTGCCAGCTTGAGGAGGTGAGACTCTCCAGGAAGCCAAAGACGCTGTTCAGCAGGGACCGTGCAGATTGTTCTCTCTCCTTAGGCCCCTTGCCCTGTCCAAGTGCAAATCCCTGCAGGCCTCACACCTGGCAGGTGTGGGAGCCAGCCCCTCCTTGGAAGCTCACTTACCTGGGTGCTGGGTGGCACCATTAGCTCAGCTCTCCTTCCAGGTGTGAGGCCTGGGGCAGGGCCTCCCGTCTCCAATTCTCCGTCTCCTTCTCTGCGAAATAGAGACACACTTTTAAATAACCAGCCACACTGGCCAAGCACCACACAAAAACCTGAGAGGGGCAGAAGTCAAGTACTGGGGACCAGTTATAATTGTAAGAAATATGAATTGTGCTCTGTTAACTGGGATTGTTTCGTTCTGATGAGAGAAGGCACATTCTAACCCGGCTGGGAGTTGCACGTGGGACCTGGGAACTCACCTGGAAATGCAGCTCACCCTCCCTGTCAGGGAGCTGCCTATTATCATGGAAAGATGAACAATCCTGTTGCAGAAACCAGAGCTGCCAGTCTTTTGAAGACCCCCAGTCCTTTGCATATCCCCAGCCCTTTGAAGACCCCCAGCTTTTGCATGCCTACTTCCCCATACAATTTTTGTCCTCCTACCCAATATAAGCAGCTGGCTTATGGTGAGGTGCAGAGCAGATTTTTGTGGATGACCTGCTGCTCTCCCATACTGCTGGCAGGATTGGAATAAATGCTCATATGATTCAACTCTGTCTCTGCCTAATTGGCTCGAGTAGTGACAGGCAGGACGGATGCATTGATTATCTGATTACAGTCCCATCCCCATATCTGCCATCAAAGGCTGAGTGGGGAGCCTAGACTTCCACTTGCCCCAGGCTGGAATGAAGCACCCTGGCTCATTTTTAGGGGAGCCTGAGAGAAGGCTGAGTAGGGAGCCAGATTATTCAAGGAGTGCCTACTGCTCCAGCCAGGAGCCATCAGAAAGACCTAGTGGAAAGGTAGAACTCCAGCCCCTGCCCCTGGCCCTGCCTACTGTAATAAGGAGTGCCCTCCTCAGTGTCAATGGAGGCCAAGCCGCTAATTGGACTCTCCCCACTCCTGGCAGTAATAAGGTGCCCCCTGCTATTTGCTGCCAAATTGGTGTCAGAAGAAACCAGATAAACCAAAAAGTTTCAATTCAGATCTAGAGTCTTGTAAATTATACACAAAGTGTATGGATTTAAGTAAAAAAAAAAATTCATCATAGCAAGATCCTGAAATAACTTTATTCAGAATAAACTTGAATAAAAAAAATCAATCCATAGATACCAACACTAAGATGACAGTGGTGTTAAAATGATCTGATAAAGATCTTAAAACAGCTAGCATGAAAATGCCTCAATGAGCAATTACAACTCACTTGAAACAAATGAAAAAGTCTTTGGAAAATATAAAGAAGACACAAACAAAAATATTAGAACTGAAAATACAATAATCAAATTAAAATCATGTGACAGATGAGCTCACCAACAGAATGGTGGGGTCAACAGAACATATCAGTGTACTTACAGAAAAATAATAGAAACTAACCACTCAGACAACAGAGCTACAATAGCCTGAAAGGGGGAAAAATTCAGTTCCTCAGGAACTTGTGAGACTGTGACAGAAGACCTACCATTTGTGTCATCAGAGTCTCAGAAGGGGAGGAAAAGAGGTGAGCCTGAAAAAGTAGTCAGAGATAATGGCCCAAAACTCCCCAAATTTGGCAACCCCCCACTCCCCACAAAGCTACAGATCAAAGAGACTGAACACCTCAAGCAGAATAAACCTAAAAAAATTCATACCAAGACACACCATAGTCGACCTTCTGAAAATGAATGATAAAGAAAAAAAATCTCAAAAGTAGTTGAAAGAGAAATGACCCCTTACTGCCTGAAAGTCTTTGACTATATATAGGTCAGAGAGGAAATCTTGAGAGAAGTAAAACTGAATGAAAATGGAAGTGTAATATATCAAAATTAGTAGGACACAGGTACAGTAGTGTTGAGAGGAAAATGTATAGTACTAAATGCTTATCTTACAAAAGAGAAACCGTATTAAATTAGTCAGCTATACTTCTACCTCCAAAACTTGGGGGGGAAAGAGCAAAAGAAACCCAAAGTAAGCAGAAGGAAGGGAATAATAAAAAGAACAACAGGATTCAGTGAAATTGAAAATAGAAAAATTATAGAGAAAACCAGTGAAATAAAAAGCTAATTCTTTAAAAATGTCAATAAAATTAACAAACCTCTAGCAAGACTGACAAAGAAATAAAGAAGACACAAATCACCAATATTATGAATAAAATGGTGATATCACTACAGCCTCTGCAGACATCAAAGGATATTGAGGGATTACTATGACCAACTCGACAAACATACCACTGACAACTAAGATGAAATGGATGAGCTCCCCCAAAACCCACTAACTGAAATAGATAATTTGAATAGCTATTAAGGTAATTGAAGTCATAATTTACCCCCCCAAAAAAAGGAAATTTCCAGGTCCAGATGATATTGCTGGAGAATTGTATCAAATATTTAAAGGAAAACTCCAATTCTATACAATCTTCTCCAGGAAATAGAACAGGAGAAAACTCTTCCCAATACGATTTCTGGTATTACCTGATACAAAACCAAACTAAGATGTACAAAAAAATAATAATGATAAAAGAAAAGATAACTAGAGTGCAATATATTCCTTATGATTAGAGATACAAAAATCGCCAGCAAAATATCTGCAAATAGAATTTAGTAATAAAAACATTGTTACACACTCTCACCAAGTGCAGTTTATTCCAAAGACGCAAAAGCTATTTCACTATTAAAAATCAATGAAATCCATCTTATTATCAGGATAAGAAAATAAAAAATTCATGTAATCATATCAACTGAGGCAGAAAAAGCATTTCACAAAATTCAATACTCTTAAGGGAAAAGGGATAAAAGAGTAACTGCTTAATGGATAGGGGACTGGTTCCTTTTTGGGGTGGTGCAAATGTTCTGGAACCACTAGGTAGTGGTGATGATTGCACAACAGAATATACTGGTATGTCCTATTTGTCAGCAAATGTATATTTTAAAGTGCTTAAAATAGTCAATTTTAAGTTATATGATGTTATGAAAATAAAAGAAACTTAGCCCTGACCGGTTTGGCTCCGTGGATAGAGTGTCGGCCTGCAGACTCAAGGGTCCCAGGTTCGATTCCGATCAAGACCATGTACCTCGGTTGCCGGCACATCCTCAGTAGGGGGTGTGCAGGAGGCAGCTGATCGATGTTTGTCTCTCATTGATGTTTCTAATTCTCTATCCCTCTCCTTTCCTCTCTGTAAAAAAATCAATAAAATATATTTTAAAAATAATAATAAAAGAAAATTAAATTCAACATTCATTCATGATAAAATTCCCAGAAAAATGAGAATAGAGGGAAACTTCCCTACTTTGATAAAGAGCATCTACAAAACCCTACAGGTAACATTATATGTATTGGTGAAATACTAGATGCTGCCTGCTTCCCAAGATCGGGAAAAAGCAAGAATGCTCACTCTTAACATTGTACTGGACATTGAACATTGTACTGGAGATTCTAGGCAGTGCAATAAAGGAAGAAAAGGAAATGAAAGGCAGTTAGCCTTGGAAGAAAAAAAAATTGTCACTGTTTGCAAATGACATGATTGTTTACATAGAAAATTCTAAGAAATATTCCAAAACAAACAAACAAACAAAAAATCTTCTTGGAATGAATAAGAGTTCAGCAAGGTCACAGGATACAAGATAAACAAGAGTCACTATGTTTCCATAAACTAACATGAACACTGAAATTAAATTTAAAATAGATCTACCATATATCCAGCAATCTCACTTCCCGGTATATCTGAGGGAAGAAAAGGAGCATATAGAAGAGATCTCTGTACTCCCATGTTTATGGCAGCATTACTCACAATAGCCAAAACATGGAAACAACAATAACAAACAAAACAAAACAAAAAACATGGAAACAACCTAAGTGTTGTGCATAGACAATGAAAATGTGGTATGTACTTATATAATTATTTACCTGTACAAAGAAGGAAATCCTCCAGTTGTGGCAACATGGAAGAACCTAGTATGTTGAGTAAAAGAAGCCAGACAGAGAGAAACAAATACTATATAATCTCATTTATATGTCGAATGAATTTTTTAGTTAAACTCAGAGAAGCAGAGAGTAGAACAGTGGTTTCCAGGGACTAGGTTGGGGGTGGTGGAGGAAATGGGGAGATGTTGATCAAAGGGTACAAACGTGCAATTATCAGATGAGTAACTTTTGGGGATCTGATGTTCAGCACAGTGACTATAATACTTTATTGTATACTTTAAACTTGCTGGGAGTAGATGTTAACCTTTGTCACACCATACACTCAAGGTAGCATGTGGAGATGATGGATATGTGCATTAACTTAAATGTGTTTATCGGAGAACCAAGAAGGCGGCATAGGTAAGCACCTATTTTGCTGCCCACGCAACAATTCCGAAACTACAACTTAACAACAAAATAAACATCATCCAGAATCACCAGAAAGCTGGCTGAGTGAAAATTCCACAGATAAAAGTAAAGGTGAGACGCTGTAACTCAAGAGAAGCAGCTGTGTGCAGCTTTGAGGTTTCGGAGCACGGGCGAGCAGTGAGGGATGGGCGGCAGCAAGCCCGGCTGGTTTTCTCCAATGGGGAGGGCAGAGGCCTCCCACAGCACCGACCCCCAGTTCCAGGCAAGCTCCCAGGTCGAGAAAGGAAGACCCTGGGCATGGCTGAGGTCTGCGAGTGTGGGGAGAATGCGCCCGTAAATTGGAAAAGCAGTTCATGGAGTACGCAACTGGGCAGAGAACGCATGACTTGCTCACTGGCTTGGAGACCACCGGACTGCTTTGTTTTACAACCCTGAGTGAGACTTTGGGTGTGCAGACTCATTTGGGGAGAGTCAGAGTTGTCTGGCAACGGGGAGACCAGCGGTGGATTTCCATTACCACCCAACACTGAGACCCGCGAGTTGAATAGCTAAGCTGACGCTGTGCACCTCATAGACCCTGACACTGCTCGAGGCGTAGGGTGGAGCTAATGCTGACACCGTGCCGAATAAGGAAGCTGAACCACTGTCCCTTAGAGGACACCTACCACACACCGCCAAGGGACCAACTCAGGAAAGCATCCACAATGCAGAGAAAAGGAAAGAACTCAGCTGTGAAAGAAATGGAGGAAAAAATACAACTAGACATAGAGTTCAAAACCACAGTAATTAGGTTTATGAAGAGGCTACTAGAAAAGGCAGAGGAACTTAATGAGAACTACAAGGAAATAAACAACACCTACAAGGAAATGAACAACACCTACAAGGATATGAAAAAGGACCAGCTAGAAATTAAGCATACACTGACTGAAACAAAAAATATTATACAAAGACCTAAAAGCAGTCCAGACAACTGCAAAAAACAAGTCAAAGATTTAAAATAAAAAGAAGAAAAATCCACTCAGCCGGAAAAGCAAGAAGCCAAAAGAGTCCAAAAAATTGAAGATAGTATAAGGGGCCTCTGGGACAATCTCAAGCATACCAACATCAGAATTATTGGGGTGCCAGAAAAAGAGAGAGAGCAAGATAATGAAAACCTACTAGAAGAAATAGTGACTGAAAACTTCCCCCACCTAGTGAAAGAAATTGACTTAAAAACCCAAGAAGTGCACAGAACCCCAAAATATAGGAATCTAAAGAGGACCACACCAAGACACATATAATTAAAATGCCAAGAGCAAAAGATAAAGAGAGAATATTAAAATCAGCAAAAGAAAAACAGTTAGTTACCTATAAGGGAGCACCCATACGATTGTCAGCGGATTTCTCAACAGAAACGATGCAGGCCAGATGGGAGTGGCAAAAAATATTCAAAGTGATGAATAGCAAGAATCTACAACCAAGATTACTCTATCCAGCAAAGCTATCATTCAGAATTGAAGGTCAGATAAAGGTCCTAGAATGTTTCAACTCTATGATAAGAAAAAGCTAAAGGAGTTCATCACCGCCAAACCAATACTATATGAAATGTTGAAAGGTATTGTTTAAGAAGAGGAAGAAGAAAAAGGTAAAAATATACATTATGAACAACAAATACATATCTATCAACAAATGAATCTAAAAATCAAGTGAATTAACAATCTGATGAACAGGATAAAATGGGGAATGGAACAGAATCATGGACATAGAGAGAGAATGGACTGATAATTCTTGATGAGAAAAAGGGTGTGGGAAGTGCAGCAAGAGACTGGACAAAAATCATGCAACTATGGGAGAGGACAGTGGTGGGGAGGTGAGGGCGGAGAGTGGAATGGGTACTGGGTGGAGGGGAGCTATTGGGGGAAAATGTAATTAATAAATGGAACAATAAAGATAAAAAAGACTGTGGGGGAAAAAAGAAAATAAATAAATAAATGTGTTTATCATTTCACAATGTATACATATATCAAATCATCATGCACACTTTATTTTTAAAATAAATCTTTATTGTTCAGATTATTACAAGTGTTCCTCTTTTTTCCTCCCATAGCTCCCCTCCACCTGACTCCCCATCCCACCCCATGCCTTACTCTGTGCCACTGTCTTCATCCCTAGGTGTAAGATTTTTGTCCAATCTCTTCCCACACCCCTCACACACTCTTCCCCCAGAGAATTGTCAGTTCACTTCCTTTCTATGTCCCTGCTTCTATTATATTCATCAGTCCATTCTATTCATCAGATTTTTTATTCACTTGATTTTTAGATTCACTTGTTTGGTAGGTATGTATTTGTTGTCATTTTGTTGTTCATAGTTTTTATGTTTACCTTTTTCTTCTTCTTTCTCTTCTTAAAGAATACCCTTCAACATTTCATATAATCCTAATTTGGTGGTGATGAACTCCTTTAGCTTTTTATTGTCTGTGAAGCTCTTTATCTGACCCTCAATTCTGAATGATACTTTGCTGGGTAGAGTAATCTGGGTTGTAGGTTCTTGCTGATCATCACTTTGAATATTTCTTACCACTCCCATCTGGCCTGCATAGTTTCTGTTGAGAAATCAGCTGACAGTCATATGGGTACTCCCTGTAGGTAACTAACTGTTTTTCTCTTGCTGCTTTCTAGATTCTCTCTTGGTCTTTTGTCCTTGGCATTTTAATTATGATGTGTCTTGGTGTGGTCCTCTTTGGATTCCTCTTGTTTGGAGTTCTCTTTGCTTCCTTGACTTTTAAGTCTATTTCTTTCACTAGGTAGGGAAAGATTTCTGTCATTATTTCTTCTAATATGTTTTTAATATTTTGCTCTCTCTCTTCCTCTGGCACCCCAATAATTTGGATGTTGGTACTCTTAAAGTTGTTCCAGAGGCTCCTTACACTATTTTCATATTTTTGAATTCTTTTTTGTTTTTCTGGTTGGGTATTTTTTGTTTCCTCATATTTCAGATCTTTGGTTTGATTCTTGGGGGTCCTTTGATCTACAGTTGAATTTCTGTATTTTCTTTATTTCAGACAATGTATGCTTAATTTCTGACTTGTCCTTTTACATTTTCTTGGTATTTTCATTAAGGTCCTAGAATGTTTCACTAAGCTCCTTGGAGGTCTCATTAAGCTTCTCTGTGATTTTTAGAAGATTCTTGAGTAAGCTTATAAATGTTGTCCTGAACTCTATGTCCAGTAGTCTGCTTTCCTCCATTTCTTTCATTTGTGACATGTTTATTTGCCTCTATATTTTGCTGCTTTCCTGTGTTAATGTAGTGGAAGAACTGCTGTGCTAGAGACACGCTTATGGGGCAGGACTTGCTTCAGTGGAGCTTTGGTGCTCACCAAGTCTGCCTCTTGAATGTCATTTATGGATGTGAGTAGTTGAATTCTGGTGTCATCTCACACTTACCTCTAGATACACTAGCTTTTGGATCTCCAATGGGGTGCAGATCAGCTGCTGTCTGAGGCGACCCAGCAGGAGCTACAGTGAGAACTCCTCTTTGCTTGGGGTTTGGAGGTTTTGGAGCTGTCTAACCAGCTGCAATTAGTTAGATTAAGCTGCAATAGGGTAGGCCATTTTTATGCAAATGCTGTTGTGCACAGCTCAGGTGGGTTTCCAGATTGTGCAGGGTCTCAGGGAGTCACTAGACTAGGGCGTGGCAAACAGCGATGGTTGCCAGTGAGCCGTCTCTGCATCTCTGCATTTCCAAGTCCCTGTGTCCCGCACCCCAGCACAGTGAACAATGATTGCTGTGCGCACCTCTGAAAGGGAGCCACCCTCACTTTCTGACCTGATGGCAGACAGTCCACTTCTCCCTGTAGGTGTCTGGGTCCCCAACGTCTCCCCAGAAACTGGAGTTCAGAGTAATCAGAAGTTTGTTTCCCTTCGGGTTGAAAAGAGCAGCACACCCAGTCACCCGCTGCCAGCCTGGTTCACGTGACTCTGTACCTCAGCTTTTCAGCCCTTGTGCACATCTCAATGCTCTTTTCTCTTTCTATCTAGTTGCAGAACTTCCACTCTGCCAGCTTTCCTGTGGTTCTGGGTAATAGACCTTTTGTCTTTTAGTTGCAATTTTGAAATTGTTGTGCGAGGCAGCAGTTTAGATGTTTACCTATGCTGCCATCTTGGTTTCTACCATGCACACTTTAAATACATATAATTTTATTTGTTAATTATACCTGAATAAAACTGGAAAAAATATAATACCATTTATAATTACGAAAATAAATAAAATATCAAAGTTTACACAAACAAAACAAGTACTAATATATAACTTATGTAGTGAAAACTACCAAGCACTGATGAAAAAATCAAAGATCTAAATAAATGGAGATACATACTGTGCTCATGGATTGGATGATTAAACATGGTAAAGATATCAATTCTCCCCAAATGAATTTGCAGGTTTAACACATTTTTTATCAAAATCTCAGAAAGATATTTTGTAGCTAAAAAATGACCATTTTAAAATAGATACAGAGACAAAGAGCATTGAACAGACTGTCAAACTACAGTGGGAAGGCAGGGGAGAGTGGGGGGCAGGGACTGTAAGAGATCAACCAAAGGACTTGTTTGCATGCATATAAGCATAACCAATGGATACAAGATATTGGGGGAGGGAGGTAGATGAAGGAATATGCTGGGGGTTAGGGGAAGCTAGGGGGAGGTCAATGGGAAAAAAAGGAGACATATGTACTACTATTTATAATACTTTAAACAATAAAAAATAAAAAATGACCATTCTAAAATTTATATGGAAATACAATTGAACTAAAATAGATCACACAATTTTGAAAAGATAAAAAGAGGAATTTGTTCACTTGATTTTAAGACATTCTATAGCTATAGTTACTAAGACTATGAAGTATTGGTAGAGGGTTAGTTACTGAGATGAATGCAACAGAATATAGCTCAGAAATAAACCCACACAGACGTGCCCAAATAATTTTTTGACAAAGTTGCAAAAGCAATTCAGTGGGGCAAAGATAGCTTGTTCAACAAATAGTGCTGAAGAAATCAAACATTCATTGGCAAAAACATTGACTTTTAACCTAAACTTCACATCTGATAAAAAAAAAAATTATAGGAGAGGAAAATGGTGGCAGAATAGACAGATGTGTCTTGAATTGTGTCCCAGGGCAGATGGAGGGAGCGGCTGAGGGTTGCGCGGGGTGTGTTTGTTGGTGAGTTGCGGGACAGCTGTGCTCCGGGAGAAGGTGAGGGACTGCTGGACGGGCCTCCATGGGCCTCCCCTGACCGAGTGATCCCCGGTGTTGCTGGGTTCTCATGTGGAGCCACTGGCTGGGAGATGGACCACGCCATCTTGAAGGGGAAGGGTCTGAAAATATACAGCTGCAGTACCCACAGGATGACCGAGGGCCCCGGGACCCCAGTTCCCAGCTGGTGCAGATGCGCAGATTCGGGGGAGCTCTGAGCTCCGTCATAGAAAGGTCAGATTTAGCCTGGGGGTGGGTTGTGCACCCACACCGAGGGATCTGGAGGAGCAGGGACATCTGTGCCTGAAAAACGTCCATGGCTATTAGAGCTGATGAATGAGGAAGGGGGCCTTTGGAGCTGGTGGCAGAGGGGAATCCCTAGAAAGCAACCCATTTGGACCTGACAGAAAAGGACAGCCCCAAAATTTTGGGAGGATCCTGGCTGCTAAACCCAAGGAAGAAAGGGAGTTTGCACAGACATACATGTGGAACCTGAATTCGCACAATTGTGTTTCTTCCTCTCCCAATCCCAGATTCTGAGTGCTAAGCCAGGAATTTGGGATCACCTGGGGGGAGACCCCTTGGGAGACTGCAGGGGAGAGCTGTTTTTCTGGAACCTGGGGATCAGAGCAGGAAGTCACTATTAGAGAGCCAGCTCTGGGGCAGTTCATTCCTACAAATCAATATTAAATACCACAGGGATAGCGGGATCTTAGTTCAGGCTAGAGAGGACCAATAGACATGGAGGTCAGTCCAAAAACACTGCCACCCAGGAGCTGAATCACAAATTAACTCTTGTGTAACACAAATTAAGGAGTCGATTTTATTACTACTACTATTTTATTTTTTTGGTCTTTTTAAATGTCATTATTTCCTCTTTATTTTACTTTGGGATTAGATTAGTGTTCTACAGTTTATTTTTATCTACCTTTTAGTATCTTTTTACTCTACCTCAACTCCACCTTTATGCCACCACTCTCTTGCTAACCTTTCCCTAGTTAGTGTCCCTTTTCTCTTACGCTTTTCTTGCTTTAGATTTTCCTTATTCTTTCTTTTTACCCCCTGTTAAAATTTCACCCTACTTGCATATCTAATCTCCAACCACCTGCTCCAAGTCCATACACATTCTCACTCCTCTGACTCCACTATCCTAAATTGTGTTTCTTTCTGTCCTGTTGTTGTTGTTTACTTGACTATAGATTATATCAATTTTTTATGCTTGTTTGTGAGATTGGTTTGCTTATTCTTTTCTTTTGGTTTGTTTGGTTTGTTGTTGTTGTTGCATTGTTTTTTTGATTGATTTTTGCTTCTGTGTTCCCTCACCTTGCTTGATATTAGTTGTTGTATGTAGTTTGTATCAATCTCCAGGTACTTGTTGCTGGCTTTTGTTGGAATTAGTGGCTGTCCTATAGAAGTTTTCACCCCATATTTATAGTTTATTCCCCTTTCTTTTCTTATTCTTTTTCTTTTCTCTCTTACCTTCTTTTCATTTTCTCTTTTTTTCTTTCTTTCTTTTCTTTCTTTCTTTTTCTTTTGGTGTGTGAGTGTCTGTATGGGTGTTTTCTCTTTCTCTCTTCTTTCTCATCTATCACGTAATTTGCCTTCCTCTGGAGATTACCTTTATTTGGAGTTACCAATACCATGAATACATTCCTGTTCAGTGCCTGGTGTACTGCACCTGGTAGTGTTGTATTTTGTGTCTTTAAATCAACACAGGAGAGAGCAAACTACATAACCAGACACACAGAGAAGAGAGACCATGAGGAGACAAAGAAACAGCCCACATATGAAAGAAAAACAAGTCTCACCAGAAAAGAAGGTAAACAAAATGGAGGCAAGAAACCTGTCAGAGAAAGAATTCAGAGGTGGCTGAAAAGAATGGAAGACAAATTTGACAATATGAGTAAGAACCAAGAGGAAATGAAGAAGAACCAAGATGAAATGAAGAAGAACCAAGATGAAATAAAGAAGACCCAAGAAGAAATGAAGAAGAACCAAGAAGAAATGAAAAGTGACATTGCTGAGGTAAAGAACTCAATAGAAATTATAAAGAGTAGACTAGAAGAAGCAGAGGACCGCATCTGTGAGCTAGAAGACAAGGTAGGAAAAAATACCCAAATAGAGCAGCTTCTAGAAAAAAAATTAAAAAGCAGAAGGAGAGCTTAAGGGAACTTTGGGACGACATGAAACAAAACAACATCCGCATCATTGGGCTTCCAGAAGGACAGGAAACTGAGCAAGGAATAGAAAACCTGTTTGAAGAAATAATGACAGAAAAACTTCCCTGATATAGGAAAGAAAAAACCCACACAAATCCAAGAAGCTCACAGAGTTCCAAGCAAAATGAACCCCAAAAGACTGATGCCAAGGCACATTATAAGTAAATTGGCAAACACCAATGACAAAGTAAGAATCTTAAAAGCTGCTAGAGAGAGACAGAAAGTCACCTACAAAGGAACCCCCATCAGACTAGCAAGTGATCTCTCAACAGAAACTCATCAGGCCAGAAGGAAATGGAATGGAATACACAAAGTCATGCAAAGGAAGGGTCTGAATCCTAGAATACTGTACCCAGCAAGGCTAACAATCAAAATTGAAGGGCAAATCAGGAGCTTCACACACAAAAAAGGACTAATGGGGTTTCATTACTGCCAAACCAGCAATGCAAGACATGCTAAAGGGTCTGTTATAAAAAGAAATAGGAAGCAGGAGAACTAAGATGGCGGCAAAGGTAAAACACCTATCTTGCCGTCATAATCAGCAATTTTAATACTACAACTTAACAAAAGAACAAACACGTTCCAGAATCACCAGAAAGCTCACCGAGTGAAAACTCCACAAATAAAAGTGAAAATAAGACACTGTGACTCAGAGGAGCGGCGGCGAACAGCGTTGAAAGATTCGCGCGGAGAGAGGTTTGGAGCGCGTGCCGCGGAGAGGGCGGGCGGCTGAAAACCGGCCAGTTCTCTCGAACGGGGAGACAAAGACGTCCCACTGGACTGATTCTCCAGCTCTGGGTGAAGTCCAGGGAACCCACTATCATACGGGGTGAAAACTGGACAGTGGGAGGGCACGCCGAAGCTCGGGTGCTGCCGGGTCTCCCAGCTTGTGGAGAAGGCAGCTTGCGCGTGAACAGCTCAGCTGCGTGACGGTGCAGAGAGCGCTCTGCGACTTGTCTCTCATTCAGAAAACTGAGACTGCTTTGTTTTATGACCTTGGGTGAGACATTGCGCATGCAAAGTTATTTGAGGAGGGTCTGAATTCCCCGGCAGCCGGTGGAGCTCGGCAGCGGCTCTCTCTCAGAGGTGCTGGCAGCCATTGCCCCCGGCACAGAGTCCCCAGGGCTGCATAGGGCGGAGCTAACGCTGTCTGCTTGGCCCGGAGACTCCGCCCACCCAACCTGAGCACAGCTGAGCTTCACAGACAATTGGCCTGGAGGTCAACCCTCCAAGTGCTAACAACGATTAACTGAGCTTAACTTCAGCAAGACTGTGCAGCCCATATCCACCTCAGGTAACTGGGGAGGCTGAGCCACTGTCCCTAATAGGAAGTCTACCACACAAAGCTAATTGACCAACTCAGGGAAGCAGCCACCATGCAGAGACATGGAAAGAAAACAGATGTGAAAGAAATGGAGGAAAAAAAACGACTGGACATGGAATTCAAAACCACGGTTATAGGGTTTTTCAAGAGGCTCCAACAAAAGGTCGAGGCCTATAAGGAAATAAGCAAGACCACAAAGGAAATGAATGAGTCCTATAAGGAAATGAACAAGACCCTCAAGGATATAAATGAGACCTGCAAGGAAATGATCAAGACCAACGTGGAAATGAATGAGTCCTACAGGAAATGAAGGAGACCCTCAAGGATATAAAGGAGACTCTCAAGGATATGAAAAAGGACCAACCAGAAATTAAGCATACACTGACTGAAACAAAAAATATTATACATAGACCTAAAAGTGCTCTGGAGCACCCCAAGAACCAAGTTAAAGATTTGAAATACAAAGAGGGAAAATCCACTCAGCTGAAAAAGCAAGAAACCAAAAGAATCCAAAAAATTGAAGATAGTGTAAGGGGCCTCTGGGACAACCTCAAGCATACCAACATCCGAATTACAGGGGTGCCAGAAAAAGAGAGAGAGCAAGACAATGAAAACCTATTTGAAGAAATAGTGACTGAAAACTTCCCACACCTGGTGAAAAAAATTGACTTAGGAGTCCAAGAATTGCACCGAACCCCAATATATAGGAACCCTAAGAGGACCACACCGAGGCACATCATAATTAAAATGCCAAGAGCAAAAGACAAAGAGAGAATATTAAAAGCAGCAAGAGAGAAACAGTTGGTTACCTATAAGGGAGCACCCATACGATTGTCAGCGGATTTCTCAACAGAAAAGATGCAGGCCAGACGAGAGTGGCAAGAAATATTCAACGTGATGAACAGCAAGAACCTACAACCAAGATTACTCTACCCAGCAAAGCTATCATTCAGAATTGAAGGTCAGATGAAGTGCTTCGCAGATAAGAAAAAGCTAAAGGAGTTCATCACCACCAAACCAACATTATATGAAATGCTGAAAGATATTCTTTAAGAAGAGGAAGAAGAAAAAGGTACAGATGAAAATTAAGAACAACAAATACACATCTATCAACAAATGAACATAAAAATCAAGTGAATTGATAGGCTGTTGAACAGGATAGACTGGTGAATATAACAGAGACATGGACATAGAGAGGGAATGGACTGACAATTCTTGGGGAGAAAAGGGTTGTGGGAAGTGCAGCAAGAGACTGGACAAAAATCTTGCAACAATGGGAGAGGACAGTGGGGAGGGAAGGTGAGGGTGGAGGGTGGGATAGGTACAGGGTGGAGGGGAGCTATAGGGGGATAAAAAGGGGAAACAATGTAAATAATAAACTGAACAATAAAGATTAAAAAAAAGGAAAAAAAAGAAATAGGAAGCAAAGAAGGAACACAGGGGTAAAGAACAACTATGGCAACAAATAAGTACCTATCAATAATAACTTCAAGTGTAAATGGATTAAATGCTTCAATGAAAAGACATAGGGTAATGGACTGGATAAGAAAACACGACCCATATATCTGCTGTCTACAAGAAACCCACCTCCGAAAAAAAGACACACAGAGACTGAGGGTGAAAGGATGGAAAAAGGTTGTTCAGGCGAATGGAAATGGAACAAAGCTGGGGTAGCAATACTTATATCCGACAAATTAGATCTCAAAGTGAAGGACATAACAAGAGATAAAGAAGGCCACTTCATAATACTAAAGGGAGCAACCCAACAAGAAGAAATAACTCTGGTAAACATATACGCATCCAATACTGGAGCACCCAAATATATAAAAAAAAAAACTCCTGGAGGATGTCAAGGGAGAGATTGACAGCAATACAATCATAGTAGGAGACTTTAATACCCCACACTCACCATTGGACAAATCATCTAAACAAAAAAATCAGTAAAGAAACATCAATCCTCAATGACTCACTAGACCAGATGGAATTAATTGACATCTTCAGATCATTTCACCCCAAAGCCACAGAATATACATTCTTTTCAAGTGCCCATAGGTCATTTTCAAAGATAGACCATATGTTGGGTCATAAGCAAAGTCTCTCCAAATTCAAGAAGATAGAAATCATATCAAGCATATTCTCAGATCACAATGGCATAAAGCTGGAAATCAACTATGATACAAACAATCCAAAGAAATCAAACACATGTAGACTAAACAGAATGCTCTTAAACAATGACTGGGTTATCAGAGAGATCAAGGAAGAAATAGAAAACATCATGGCAACAAATGACAATGGCAGCACAACAATCCAAAATTTATGGGACACAACGAAAGCAGTTTTGAGAGGGAAGTTCATAGCTTTACAATCCTACTGTAAAAAACAAGAAACAATGGTAATAAATTATCTAATCCAACAACTCAAAGAGTTAGAAAGAGAGCAACAAGAAAATCCCAGTGTAAGCAGAAGGAAGGAAATAATAAAGATCAGAGCAGAGATAAACAACATAGAGACCAAAAAAACAAACAACAACAAAAAAACACCAATACAAAAGATCAACAAAACCAAGAGCTGGTTCTTTGAAAGGATAAACAAGATCAATGAACCTCTAGCCAGGCTCACCAAGAAGCAAAGAAAGAAAACCCTAATAAATAAAATCAGAAATGAAAGAGGTGAAATAACAATGGACTCCAAGGAAATATAAAGGAGTGTTAAAAAAAATAGTATGAACAACTCTACTCCAACAAACTGGATAACCTGGAGGAAATGGATACATTTCTAGAAAAATATAACCTTCCAAAACTCAATCAGAAAGAATCTAAACAGCTCAATAGTCCAATAACTATGGAAGAAATTGAAGCAGTCATCAAAAAGCTTCCAGCAAACAAAAGCCCAGGGCCAGACGGCTTCACAGGGGAGTTTTACCAAACATTCAAGGAAGAACTAAAACCTATCCTCCTAAGACTATTCCAGAATATTTAAGAGGATGGAAAACTTCCAAAATCCTTCTATGAAGCCAGCATCATCCTAATAACAAAACCAGATAAAGACAACACAATGAAAGAGAATTGCAGGCCAATATCCCTCATGAATATAGATGCCAAAATCCTCAATAAAATTCTAGCAAATAGGATCCAGCAGTACATTAGAAAGATCATACACCATGACCAAGTGGGATTTACCCTAGGAATGCAAGGATGGTACAATATCCACAAATCAATAAATGTGATATATAACATAAACAAATTGAAAGATAAAAATCACATAGTCATATCAATTGATGCAGAAAAAGCATATGACAAAATCCAACACCCTTTCTTGACAAAAACTCTCAACAAGGTGGGAATAGAAGTATCATACCTCAACATAATAAAAGCTATATATGATAAACCCACAGCAAACATCATACCGAATGGATAAAACTACAACCATTTCCCATAAGAACAGGAACAAGACAGTTATGCCCACTCTCACCACTCCTGTTTGACCTAGTAATGGAAGTATTAGCCATTGCAATTAAACAAGAAGAAGAAATAAAAGGTATCCAAATTGGAAAAGAAGAAGTAAAACTGTCCCTATTCACAGATGACATGATATTGTACATAGAAAACCTGAAAAATTCCATAAAAAACTAATAGACTTAATTAATGAGTTCAGCAACGTAGCAGGATACAAAATTAACACCAAGAAATCTATGGCATTTCTATACACCAATAGTGAACTTACAGAAAAAGAGACTAAAAAAGCAATCCCATTTACTATCACACCAAAAACTTAAGATACCTAGGAATAAACTTAACTAAGGAGATAAAAGACCTACTTGTGGAAAACTACAGGACACTGAAACAAGAGATAGAGGCAGACACAAACAGGTGGAAGAACATACTATGTTCATGGATTGGAAGAATCAACATCATTAAAATGTCCATACTACCCAAAGCAATCTATAAATTTAATGCACTCCCCATTAAAAAACCAATTGCATATTTCACAGACCTAGAAAGAACTCTCCAAAAATTCATCTGGAATTTAAAAAGACCCCGAATAGCCACAGCAATCCTGAGAAAGAAGCACAAAGTCGGTGGGATTTCAATACCAGATTTCAAGCTTTATTACAAAGCTACTATTCTCAAAACAGCCTGGTACTGGCACAAGAACAGACATATAGACTAATGGAATAGGATAGAGAATCCAGATATTAAACCAAACCACTATGCTCAATTAATATTTGACAAAGGAGGCATGAACATAAAATGGAGTCAAGACAGTCCCTTCAATAAATGATGTTGGGAAAATTTGACAGATACATGCAAAAAAAAAAAAAAAAACTGAAACTAGACCACCAACTTACACCATACACAAAAATAAACCCAAAATGGATACGGGACTTAAACATAAGACAGGAAACCATAAAAATACTAGAGGAATCCACAGGAAAACAATCTCAGACATATACCGAAATAACTTCTTCACTGATACCACTCCTAGGGGGGCAATGGAAGCTAAAGAGAAAATAAACAATTGAGACGACATCAAAATAAAAAGCTTTTGCAGATCTAAATAAACCATCAACAAAACAACAAGAAAACCCACTGTATGGGAGAACGTATTTGCAAATGATATCAGTGATAAAGGTTTAATCTCAAACATCTACAGGCAACTCATTCAAGTTAATAAAAGGAGGACAGGAGAATCAAGATGGCGGCATAGGTGGAACACCTATCTTGCGGTCATACTCAACAATTTTAAAACTACAACTTAACGAAAGAACAAACACCTTCCAGAATCACCAAAAAGCTCGCCGAGTGAAAATTCCACAAATAAAAGTGAAGATAAGACACTGTGACTCGGAGGAGTGGCGGCAGACACAATTGAAAGATTCGCGTGGGAGAGGTTTGGAGCGCGCGCCACAGAGAGGGCGGGCGGCTGAAACCCGGCCAGTTTTCTCGAACGGGGAGACAAAGACATCCCACTGGACTGAATCTCCAGCTCTGGGCGAAGTCCAGGGAACCCACTATCATACGGGGTGAAAACTGAACAGTGGGAGGGCACACCGAAGCTCGGGCGCTGCAGGGGCCTCCCGGCTTGTGGAGAAGGCAGCTTGCGCAAACAGCTCGGCTGTGTGACGGCGCAGAGAGCGCTCTGGGACTTGCTTTCTCATTTGGAAAACCGTCAGTCTGCTTTGTTTTATGAGCCTGGGTGAGACATTGGGATTGTAGATTCATTTGGGGAGAGTCTGAGTTCGCCGGCAGCTGGTGGAGCTCCACAGCGTTTCTCTCTCAGAGGTGCTGGCAGCCATTGCCCTCGGCACAAAGTCCCTGGGGCCGCATAGGGCAGAGCTAACGCTGTCTGCTTGGCCCGGAGACTCTGCCCATCCAACCTGAGCACAGCTGAGCTTCACAGACAATTGGCCTGAGGTCAACCCCTCCAAGTGCTAACAACGATTAACTGAGCTTAACTTCAGCAACTGTGCAACCCATATCCACCACAGGTAACCGGGGAGGCTGAGCCACTGTCCCTAGTAGTGGGACACGCAAAGCCACCACACAAAGCTAATTGACCAACTCAGGGAAGCAGCCACCATACAGAGACATGGAAAGAAATCAGATGTGATAGAAATGGAGGAAAAAAAACGACTGGATGTGGAATTCAAAACCACGGTTATAGGGTTCTTCAAGAGGCTCCAACAAAAGGTCGAGGCCTATAAGGAAATAAGCAAGACCTACAAGGAAATGAACGAGACCTGCAAGGAAATGATCAAGACCAACGAGGAAATCAATGAGTCCTACAAGGAAATGAACAGGACCCTCAAGGATATGAACGAGACCTGCAAGGAAATGATCAAGACCAACGTGGAAATGAAGGAGACTCTCAAGGATATAAAGGAGACTTTCAAGGATATGAAAAAGGACCAACCAGAAATTAAGCATACACTGACTGAAACAAAAAATATTATACAAAGACCTAAAAGTGCTCTGGAGCACCCCAAGAACCAAGTTAAAGATTTGAAATACAAAGAGGGAAAATCCACTCAGCTGAAAAAGCAAGTAACCAAAAGAATCCAAAAAATTGAAGATAGTGTAAGGGGCCTCTGGGACAACCTCAAGCATACCAACATCTGAATTATAGGGGTGCCAGAAAAAGAGAGAGACCAAGACAATGAAAACCTATTTGAAGAAATAGTGGCCAAAAACTTCCCACACCTGGTGAAAGAAATTGACTTAGGAGTCCAAGAAGAGCACCGAACCCCAATATATAGGAACCCTAAGAGGACCACACCAAGGCACATCATAATTAAAATGCCAAGAGCAAAAGACAAAGAGAGAATATTAAAAGCAGCAAGAGAGAAACAGTTGGTTACCTATAAGGGAGCATCCATATGATTGTCAGCGGATTTATCAACAGAAACGATGCAGGCCAGACGGGAGTGGCAAGAAATATTCAAAGTGATGAACAGCAAGAATCTACAACCAAGATTACTCTATCCAGCAAAGCTATCACTCAGAATTGAAGGCCAGATAAAGTTCTTCGCAGATAAGAAAAAGCTAAAGGAGTTCATCACCACCAAACCAATGCTATATGAAATGCTGGAAGATATTCTTTAAGAAAGGAAGAAGAAAAAGATTAAAGTGTAAACTAGGAACAACAAATACACATCTATCAACCAATGAATCTGAAAATCAAGTGAATTAATAAGCTGATGAACGGGATAAACTGGTGAATGTAACAGAATCACAGACATAGAGAGGGAATGGACTGACAGCTCTTGGGGAGAAAGGGTGTGTGTGAAGTGCAGCAAGAGACTGGAAAAAATCATGCAACTATGGGAGAGGACAGTGGAGGGGGGTGAGGGCGGAGGGTGGGATGGGTACCAGGTAGAGGGGAACTATAGGGGGAAAAAAGGGAACAATGTAATTAATAAACTGAACAATAAAGATTAAAAAATGAAAAAAAAGGAGGACAAATGATCCAATAAAAAATGGGCAATGGACCTAAATAGAATCTTTTCAAAAGAAGACAAAAGAAAGGCCCAGAGACATATGAAAACCTGCTCAAAGTCAGTAATTATCCGAGAGATGCAAATCAAAATGACAATGTGGTATCATCTCAAACCTGTCAGAATGGCTATCATCAACAAATCAACAAATGACAAGTGCTGGCGAGGATGCGGAGAAAAAGGAACTCTCGAGCACTGCTGCTGGGATTGCAAACTGGTGCAGCCACCATGGAGAACAGTATTGAGTTTTCTCAAAAAACTAAAAATGGAGCTCCCATTTGACCCAGTGATCCCACTTCTAGGAATATATCCCAAGAAACTAGAAAAGCAAATTAGAAAGGATATATGCACCTCTATGTTCATAGCAGCACAATTTACCATAGCTAAGATTTGGAAACAGCCGAAGTGCCCATCAGCAGATGAGTGGATTAAAAAACTGTGTTACATCTACACAATGGAATACTATGCTGCGGTAAAAAAGAAGGAGCTCTTACCATTTGCAACCACATGGATGGAGCTGGAGAGCATTATGCTAAGTGAAATTAGCCAGGCAGAGAAAAATAAATATCACATGATCTCACTCATTTGTGGAATATAATGAACAACATAGACAGATGAACAAGAATGGATCCAGAGACTGAGAAAAGTCCATCAGAATGTCAAACATCAGGGTAAGTGTGGGGTGGCGGGAATAAGGGGGAAAGTCAATATATTTGACCTCTTGAACTAAGATAAGTAATTTATGTTTTTACATCCCTAACAAAGTTTACATAAAGTTATAAAAAAATTGGCAACTAGTTTAGAATTGAATTGACATGGCTTAGAGCTTGTCATCTCCTATGGACACCAGTCCTTAGGCTAGGCCCTCCTTAACCTCCAGTGACACCATAATACCCTTACATGATATTATTCTACAAGTCATTATAATTTTTGATATTTGACAACAGCATATTGTATAATTATCCCAAATAAACTTACAAACTAATTCTTTGAATGTTGGGCAGCAATTTAAAAAAAGACAGGGAAGGAATTAATCCTTTTCAGAAGGAATTAAGGCACTGGGAAGGCACTTGAGCATTCTATATTGGCCCCTCTTGCCCTTTTTGCCAAGAGGGTCCCTCTTCTCACAATCCAAGTGCACACAGCTGTTTTCTGAGCTTTCAGTTCAAGCTGAGGTTGAAGACTCTGGGTGGCTGCCACCATGGATCTGTCTCTAGCCCAATGTGGTGAGCTGGGCACTCCCTGGAAAAAAACCTGAGACCTCCGAGATATGTGATCAGTAACGGGATCCTGCCAGCAGGCAAGGGGATCCCAAGGCAGGTGCTGGGTATGGAGGCCATGGGGGCATACATTACCAAGGAGACAGAACTGAACCTCACATCACCCTGTTTGGCCCCGGAGGATGGCTGGTTAGCCAGAGACGGGTAAGATTCCTCAGGAAGAAACAACCTAAGACAGGCACAGCCGCAGAAGGGCCATCAGGAGAGAATTTAAAGGTCAACAGAGGTGGGGCACAGACCCTCACTCCCCTAACTTTGCAGGGGTCTGAACTCTCACCCCTTCTGAGGGAGGTTTCCTTCACCCAAGGCTGCTTTGCCTTTGTATCTATGGATGAAAAGATGTTTAACATCACTGACCATTCAGGAAATGTAAAGTAAAACCACTATACATCTATAAGAATAGAAAAAAACAAAAATAATGATATCCCAAATGCTAGAAAAGATGCAGAGAAATTGGATCTCACATACATTGCTGCTGAGAATGTAAAGTGGTAAAGGTACTCTGGGAAATTATTTGGCAGTTTCTTTAACAACATATCATAGGACTAATATATGACCAACAACTACATTTCTGGGCACCTATATCTAATAAATGAAAACTTACATTGACACAAAAATCTGTACAAAAAGTACATAGCAGCTTTTGTGTAGTAGCTGAAAACTGGGAACATTTCGTATGTTCTTCAGTGAGTGAATGGCTAACCAAATGATGATACATCCATATCATGAATTATTGCTCTTCAATAAAATGGAACAAAATATTGATGCATGTATCAATCTGGATGAATCTCCAGAGAATAATGCTGAGTGAAAAAAGCCAAAGCCATGGCTTCCCTCTGGCACCTAGGACCCGGGCTGTCTTCTCTCTGGCCCGGCTTTGTCAGGAAAGATGTCTGGTCTAATTAGCATATTACCCTTTCATTATTATAGATTCTTAAAATGACAAAATGGTAGAAACAGAGATTAGATTAGTGATCCCAGGAGTTAGGGATGGGGTAGGTTTAGAAGTCGGGAACTGCTCTCCATGGGGAGCTGGGAAGTAAGTATATATGGCAACATGAGCCAGCCTCTCCATGATGGAAACGTCCTGTCTCCCCACTGTATCAATGTCAGTACCCTGCTGTGACATTATACTATAGTTTTGCAAGTTGTTATCATTGGAGGAAACTACATAAAAGTACACATAATCTATTAGACCTGCATGTGAATCTATATTTCAAAATAAATGTTTCATTTAATAAAAGCAAAAGTACTAAAAAAAAGTTGCCTATATTCTTTCTGATTTATAGGCAACTTTTTAATGCCACCCAATGCATAGCAGCATTAGTTACAATAGCCAAAATCTGGAAACAGCCCAATGCCCATCAACAGATGAGAGGATAAAAAAGCTGTGGCACATTACACCATGGAATACTATGCACTATAAAAATGAAGGAACTCTTACTCTTTGTGACAGCATGGAGGGACCTGAAGAGTATTATGCTAAGCAAAATAAGCCAGTCAGAGAAAGACAAATATCATACAATCTCACTTATATGTGGAATCTAAGGAACAAAAATTTGATGAACAAAATACGATCAGGTGTGGTGTAAATGGAACAGACTGGCAGATATCAGAGGGGAAATGGGAAAGGGAAACAGGAAGAAACCAACCAGGGACATAGACAATAATGTGGGGAAGGCCTGGGAGGGTGGAGGCAGGTTGGAGGGAGGCATGGGGCAAAGGCTGGGGATATCTGTAACAGAGTCAACAATTTTTTAAAAGTTCTCTAGATTTAACAAAATCAAACTAATCTGTGAATTTAATGACACTGTATAAAGCATCAAATCAAGGTCATTCTTATTACTTAATTTTAGATTGTATCCAAGCAACAGGTATACATTGCCAAAACATTTAAACATACAGCTTTCTCCACCCCAGAAGCACGCCATTTCAGTTCTTTGGCTCGTCCTTCTGGGATTGACTGTCACGATTCTAAGAAAAATGCTGACACTGCTCTTTCTTGATCTTTCCACTTTAAGTGTAACTAACTGATGGTCTTCCTTCCAAGGAAACGGAGAGTTTTGTTCTGTTTACCACTCCCTCACCCCACACTTCTCTCTGCTCTTCCTTCCGATTAAGTTAGCTCATGATACCTGTTTAATGTTTCTCTTTCCTGGGTGGCTCAGTGAACACCTTTACAGTGAGCCAGAGCATTTTCTACTCGTTCATCTAGTCACACTTTCTGTGCACCAGGCACTTTAGGTGCTGGGGACAGCATGGAGGGACCTGCTGAGTGAAAAAATGGGATGCTTGCATTGAGGCTCAGGGAGCTGAATAAGAAGCACAATCTCTGGTTAAGTGTTACAGAGGAGCTGGGATAGAGTACAAGTGGTCTCAAACAATAACCTACTGCCAGATATACTAAAATAGATGAACTGCTAAGAATGCACTACATTAATTATGGAAGGAACATGCCAATACAACAATTACTTACTAAGCATCTACTGCTATTCCAAATTCTGTGTTAGAATGTGAGTACTCACAAGTGAGGACCAGTTCTTGTCCTGTGGGGCCCATGTTGGGCAGGCGGCAGGGACTGCTGTGGCAGTAGGGTGGGTGGTAAGTGGCAGGCTTATCCACCTCCTCCAGCTGGCCAGGGACAGGGCCAGGCTGATCCCAGCTCAGGCTGGGTGAGAGCCACCATCCCCTGGAAGCATGCCAGGGGGAAGCCCCAGAGCCAGGCTTCTGAGATGCCTAAACTCAGACACTCCCAGGATGAAGTACACTCAGCCCATGCAGCCCTGGGCAGTGTCCATGGAATGGGATGGGGTCTGAACAGGCTTCGCTACAGGGCCTTAAAGCCCGGGGAAGGGGTTAAGGCGGGGGAGGGGTGTAAATGTAATAGTGTCAACAATCCTATCTAATAAAAGAGTAATATGCAAATTTGACCGTACCTTTGCCACACCTACAAGCCATGCCCACAGCTACACCCACCAGCCAATCAGGAGCAAATTATGCAAATAAACCCCAACCAAGATGGCTGCCGCCGCTGAGAGCAGATGGAAGGCTTGCTTGGGTTTCCCCAGCAACAGAGGAAGTCAAGCTTTCAATCTGCTATTGCTGGCCTTGGCCTCCACTCTAGGCTAAAATGTTTCAAACAGAAATGGCTCCCTCCCCTGAGGGAGCAGAAGGTTTGGCTCTGCTCCAGGCTAGAATGTTTCAGTTGTAGACATAGATTAATCCCAGATCTCAGGGCCTCTGCTTGGGTTGCTGAGGGGTGTGGCTGGCCTTCAAACCTCCACAGGCCCCTTGCCCAGGCTTCCCCTCACCCCAAGGGAACTCCCACCCTGATCTGGAACACTCTTCAGGGCAAACCAGCTAGCCCCCACCCATGCACCAGGCCTCTATCCTATCTAATAAAAGAGTAATTTGCAGATTGACCATTACTCCAACACACAAGAGTGCAGGAAACCAGTCATTGCCTCACCAATAGAGATGTAAATAGAACAAACAAGAAACCTGGTCAAACCTTAATGGATCTGTTTACTCACTGCTTAGGTGAGACATTGGCAGCTGAAGCTGATGCCATATTTATTCTCATGTTAAGTCTGAACTATTCACATATTGTTTAGGTGACACATTGGTAATTGTAGAAGATTCCACACTTTTAGTCTTATGTTAATTCTTGCTGGTTGATTTCATTGTTGGAATTTCCTGACCTAAAGGACATGGATGTATCACTTAGCCCTAATAAAAGGGGACAGCAAAGCCAGAGCTGGTGGTGTCCTCCCCCTAGAGGTGGACTCACGCCTGGCCCCCATGATTCCCAAATTGATGCTTTTCCAGTCTCTCTTCATTTGTGTGCGGCCTTCTCCAAATCCTGAACCCTGACATGGGAACCCTGGACACGCGGGACGTGAAAAGGATTCCCACACAAGAGGGCTGCCTCCATGTGGTCAAAGATCCTGCCCCCATGTGGACACAAGATGGCCACCACAAGATGGCCAGCAGGGGAGGACCATTGGAGGTTCCAGGCCTACAAGAGAGGGCAGTTGTGGGCAATCAGGCCAGCAAGGGAGGGCAATTGGGAGGGACCGGGCCTGCAAGGGAGAGCAGTTAGGGGTGACCAGACCAGCAGAGGAGGAAAGTTGGGGGCAAACAGGCTGGCAGGGGAGCAGTTAGACATCAATTAAGCTGGCAGGGTAGTGGTTAGGGGGTGATCAGGCTGGCAGGCAGAGGCAGTTAGGGGCAATCAGGGAGGCCGGCAGGTGAGCAGTTGGGAGCCAGCAGTCCTGGATTGTGAGAAAGATGTCCAATTGCCTGTTTTGGCCTGATCCTATCAGAATCGGGCCTAGACGGGCAGTCAGACATACCTTGAGGGGTCCCAAATTGGAGACTGGGCTAAGGGACATCCTCTGCCCCCTGTGCACAAATTTCATGCACTGGGCCTCTAGTATAAAATAAATTAAATATAAAAATTTTAAAAAGGCTGAGGAGTTTGTCAGGTTGAGTGGTGCTAGGAAAAGGGCAAACACAGGCACAAGGGGAAGAGGGACCTCGCCTGGGGAGGCTGCAGCCATGCAGCGGGGTTATTGGCTGAGGGGCTCCTGCAGAGAGAGAAGAAGGCGAGGACTTTCCTTGGGTCCATGCAACTGTTACAGCGGCCATCCAGGAGGCCAGAGAGCAGAGAGAAAGGTGGGAACACCACTGTGCAAGCACTCCCATTGCCTGCCCAGCGGCAGGGGCTCAAGTGCCAGTGCTGGTGCCAAGGTCATGTTCACAGCCAAGGGACAGAGACCCATCATCTGTAACAGCTGCAGGCAGTTGGAGGGCATTGACTCTATATTGCATAAGTATTGGCATCTTGTCAATATTAAGTCTTCCAATCTATGAGCACGGAATGTGTCCCAGTTGGTGGAGTGGCATCATGTGCTCCTGGCTCACTTGCCACACCATCCAGGCACTGCTGGTTAAAGCTAGAAGCTATATGGGGCCACCCAGAATACATTTGGCATGGGTTTCTTTTTGGGGTAATGAAAACATACTGGAATTAGATGGTGAAGGACCCCCAGCATTGTGAATATACTGTAAGGCAATGTAATCTCTATCAAAATCTCAATGAAATTTTCAGCAGAAATTAAAAAAAAAACTCCTAAAATTTATATGAAATCTCAAGGAACCCCAAGTAGCAAAAACAATCTTGAATGCAGGGGCCTGAACCCTCACTCCTTTTGAGGGAGGTTTTCTGCCCCCATGGTTGCTGCGCTTCCTACACCCAGCTCAGATCAGGACCTAGGTGACAGACAGAGACTTGGCCCAGCTCAGATCGGGACTTAGGTAACAAAGAGAGACTTGGCTTACAGCAGCTGTTCTATATCTAAATCCAGCCTAGCACCAAGAATGATCAGGGCCTATTCAAGAATGCAAATAATCTTTTCTACTAATATTTACAAGGTAAACTAAGATTGTTGGTAGAGTATTAAGTTTGACAGTAAAATAGTAATCAAGTTTTCAGAATAATTTAAATTGGCTAATTAAAATAAGTGAAGATTAAAGAAAATTTAATTTTACTGGGCAAAAATTTGTCCCTAAAGTATTAACTAAAATTCCTATTGGTAGTTCATCTCATGGTAAAATTGCTTAACATGCAATGAACCTAAAGCAGTCAGATTTTTGTGCAACAAAATTAAAATTTAAAGTTATCAAGGCTGCATTACAAAATTTACAAAAGCCTCCATGAATTAAAACAAAGGGGTATAGTGGGGTAATATTGTGTAAGAAAAATATCCTATAAGTAAATTACATCTAGAAAAAATTTTACTTTACAAAAATTAATTTTCGTTTGTAATGCTAACATCAAGACACCCATGAAAAACACACATGGTCAATATAAGTCAAAGAAAAATAGTTTGGGCCAAGTCAATTTTATAGAAAAGATTCCTTTATTAACTTTTGGTCAAGAATATGTTTGTATATTTTCAGGAAACAACTCCAAGACCATGTGGATTTCTGCAACAGAGAGGAATTGACAGGTCTGCTCCAACCACGAAGACAAGAGGAGAAACAGTCCAGAGATGGAAGATGCTGACAACGCCTTGCCATGCTAGCAGTCAGTAGCTATGCATCGCTTCAGGTTGCCTAGGACCAAACCAGAGGGGGTCGGACCTGCATTCCCACCATGTGTCCACCATCCAGATATCATTGCTGACATGTACTGTTTGACATTGAAACTGGGACTCAGAACTGTTGGACATTGAAATTGGGGCTCAAACTTTTTTTTTGTTATTATTATATGTTTATTTCTAGTCTGCAGAGGCAAGATTTTTTTAAAGAAAAGAAATGAGGGAAAAATAGATACAAATAAGGATTGAACAAACTGTCTAACTACAGCGGGAAGGCAGAGGAGGTTGGGGGAAGGGGGGCTGAAAGAGGTCAACCGAAGGACTTGTACACATGCATATAAGCATAACCAATGGATACAAGATGCTGGGGGCGGGGGCAGGTGAGGGCATGTACTGGGAGGTAGGGGAGGTTAATGGGGAAAAAAAAGAGGAGACATATGCACTACTATTTGTAATACTTTAAAAAATAAAAAAATTAATTATTAAAAAAACTGTTAAAATTTTAAAAATCTTAAAAAAGAATAAGCTACAGAATACTTACTTCTGATTTTAAAATTTACTATAAAGTTACAACAATCAAAACAATGGTTCTAGCACAAAGACCATGGTTCTAGCATAAACCAGTGGATTACACTATAGTGTCCAAAAATGAACGCTGATGCAAATTCTTAAATGACCTTTGACAAGAGTGCCAAGACAATTTAGTGGGGAAAGCAGTCTTTTCCACAAATGGTGCTGGGAAAACTGTGTATCCACATGAACATTTCCCTAACACCATATAGAAAAATTAACTAAGAATGGAGCAAAGACCTAAATGCAAGCCCAAACACTACAAATATCTTAAAAGAAAACACATTGACCTTCTCCAGTTCCCTCTCCTCCCACCACCACAGGTCTTCACCACCCTGTAGTCTGTGTCCATGGGTTATGCATATGCATAATGCATACAAATTCCTTGTTATCTTGTATTCTTTTGTTTCAGCTTAAAGGAATCCCTTTAGCTTATGTTGTAGTACAGAGGTATAGGGGTAAACACTCTGTTTTGTTTTTAATATGGGAATGCCATAACTTCTCTTTCATTTTGGAGGATAGTTTTGCAAATAGGGGATTTGGGGTTGACTTCATTCTTCCAGCGTTTTGAATCTGTCATCCTACAGCCTTCTGGCCTCCACGGTCTTTGTGAAACTTACTGAAAATTGCTTGTGGATGACAGTGGCTTCTCTGTGCTTGTTTTCAGAATTCTTTCCTTGTCTTTGTCTTTCAGTAGTTTGATTATAAAGTATCTCAGATCTCTTTGAGTTTATCCTATTTGGGATTTGTTGAGCCTTCCTAGGTAAGTATTTATGTTTTTCTTCAAATATGGGAGGTTTGAACATTAATTTTTCAAGTATTTTTTCTGTTTTTATCTCTCTCACTTTTTCTGGCACTCCCATAATCCATACGTTGTTATATTTGATTGTGTCCTATAAATCCCTTAGGATCTGTTCATTTTTCTTTCTTTATTTTCTGTTTATAATCCTCAGTTTGTGAATAAATTACCATAAACTTATCCTCAAATTACTGATTAAATCACCTGACTGCTTGAATCTGCTATTGGATGCCTCTGGTTAATTTTTTCTAATTTTATTTATTGATTTTTATTTATTTACTAGAGGCCCAGTGCACAAAATTCGTGCATTCCTACACCCTCTCCAATCTGGGACCCCCTCAAGGGATGTCCAACTGCCTGTTTAGGCCTGATCCTGGTGGGCAGTCGGACATCCCTCTCACAGTCCAGGACTGCTGGCTCCCAACTGCTCACCTGTCTGCTTTCCTGATTTCCCCTAACTGCTTCTGCCTGCCAGCCTGATCACCCCTTAACCACTCCCCTGCCAGCCTGATTGATATCTAACTGCTCCCCTGACAGCTTGTTTGCCCCTAACTTCCATCCTCTGCCGGCCTAGTCATCCCTAACTGCCCTCCCCAGCAGGCTTGATAGCCCCAACTGCCATCCCTTGCAGGTCTGGTCCCTCCCAACTGCCCTCCCCTGCTGGCCATCTTGTGGTGGCCATCTTGTGTCCACATGGGGACAGGATCTTTGACCACATGGGGGTAGCCATCTTGTGTGTTGGAGTGATGGTCAATCTGTGTATTACTCTTTTATTAGATAGAATAGAGGCCTGGTGCATGGGTGGGGGGCAGCTGGTTTGCCCTGAAGGGTGTCACAGATCAGGGGGGGGGGCTTCCCTAGGGGTGAGGGGCGGCCTGGATGAGAGGCCTGTGGTGGTTTGCAGGCCAGCCACATGCCCTAGTGACCCAAGCAGAGGCCCTGGTATCTGGAATTTGTTTATGTTCTACAATCAAAACTTTGTAGCCTGGAGCAAAGCCAAGCCTTTTGCTTGCTCAGTGGTGGCAGCCATTTCTGTTGAAATTTATTTAACTTCTATAATTGAAACTTTGTAGCCTAGAGTGGAAGTGTAGGCCAACCAGAGCTGCAAAAGCTTGGCTTCTTCCATTGCTGTGGGCAACCCTAGCCTCTGCTCTCTCCAGCTCCGTGGCTGCTGCCATTTCTATTGGGATTATATATCTTGTATAATTGAAACTTTGTAGCATTAAGTGGAGGCCTAGGCCAGCAAGGGCAGGCAGAAAGCTTGGCTTCCTCCATTGCTGTGGAAACTCAAGCCTCCCTCCTGCTCTCAGTGGCCGCAGCCATCTTGGTTGGAGTTTATTTGCATATTTGCTCCTGATTGGCTGGTGGGTGTGGCTTGTGGGTGTAGCAGAGGTGCGGTCAATTTGCATATTACTTTTTTGTTAGACAGGATTTTAGAGAGAGTGGAAGACAGAGAGAGAGAGAAAAACGTTGATTTGTTGTTCTATTTATTTATGCATTCATTCGTTGATTCCTATATATGCCCTGACCAGGCATTGAACCTGCAGCATTGAGTGTATCAAGAAAACGCTCTAGCCACTTGAGCTACTCAGCCAGGGTTCTAGTGACTTTTTTATTTTAGTTATTCTATTTTTCAACTCCAGAACTTCTACTTCAGTCCTTTTAAATTTTCCAGATCTTTTATTAATGTTCTTTATTTGATAAGCCATCATTCCCATGCTTTCCTTTATTTCTTTATTTCCTTTAGCTCTCTGGAGAGTATTTAAAATAGTTGATTTAAAGTCTTTGAGTTATAAGCCCAATGTCTCTGTTTCCTCAGGAAAAGTTTCTATTAATTTTGTGTGTGGCAGAGCACATTTCCTTGTTTCTTTGCATGCCTCAGAGTTTTTTGTTAAGAACTGTTCATTTGCATATTGAAATATGGCATTCTAGAAGTCAGATTCTCCCTCCTTTGCAGGCTTGTTGTTGCTTCTTGTTGTGGTTGTTACTGTTTGTTTTGTGACTTCTCTGAACCAATTTTGTAAAGACTGTATTCTTGTTGTTGTGGGCCTTGATGTCGCCATTCATTTATGCTAGTGGTTAGCCAGTGATTCAACAGATATTCTCATGAACACCTAGAATAAAAAAATCAACCCCAAACTTCCAAGTTTTTAAATATATTTTTATTGATTTCAGAGAAGAAGATAAAGGTAGAGAGAGAGAGAGGAACATCCACAATGAGAGAGAATCATTGATCGGCTGCCTCCTGCATGCCCCACACTGGAGATTAAATCCTGACCAGGAATCAAACCATGACCACCTGGTTCAACCACTGAGCCACGTCGAACAGGAAACTTTCTAGTTTTTACTAGTGGTAGACTATGTGTTAGGGCACACCTTCAACACTAAGCCAACATTTTACAACTCTGCCTTAGCCTTTACTTCTTGCTTACTCATAGTCTGAAGTAGAGTCAAAGGAATAGGCTTTGGGCATTCTCTGAGCTATGGGCATTCTGTGGCCTCTCAAGTTCGTAGGAACATGTGACAACTTCTCAACACACCCATATTCCCCAAAGTGTCACTCTCAGTGTTCTTCCCATGCCTTTTCTGTTATGGTTATTGTTTTGTTGTTGTTGTTGTTTAACTGTTAGCCCTGTCTCAGGCAGCAGCAGGTAACATTTGCTTTTAAATGTTTTTGAAAAGTATCTGCTGGGTTGATCCCTCTCCATCCTGGGATAGTTCTGAGTTAGACAAAATAAAGGCAAGCCCTTTACAATAGTCCATCAGTACGCCACCAGACAGGTCAAAACAAACACCTACAATGAACAAGATTCGTTCTGATCCACTGGCACCAGGAATGCACACTCAGATAACAGAGATCCGCCACCAAGCTGGGAAGGAAAGATGGAGCCGGATAAGTAAGAGCACCACAAAGTTCTCCTGCTGACTTCACAAAGTTCTTCTCAGCTGATTTTAAATTAAGTGTTCACTTGATTGTTGTAAATCCTGAGTCATTTCCAGAGCTCAGAAATAGTGAGTTCTGCGGGTTTTTACCAGTGCTGATGAGATTAAACATCTGACTGCACAGCCACTCAATTTCAGTAGAAGCTAGGAAGACAGATGGAGTGTCCAGGAAAGAGATATGAAATACCCTCTGGCATAAGTTTTTGTAAGATACAGGGGTTACTTACTAGTCTTTTGAGACTATTATACCAGCAGAAACCCTACCAGCTTAAACTTATAGAGAAAGAAACAGGAAAAAAATAAAGGAAGGCTGTCAGACTCCCCAAGTTCTACAAGCAGTAAACAGCTGCAAATATTGCTATCCTTCCAGAAAGAAATATAGATCCTCCAAACACAGAGCCACGAGCCAGAGACTGAGCTTTGGGGTGGAGGCCACAGTTCCAGGTGCACAGGCTGGAGTCAGGGGGCAGCACCTCAGGCCACAGAGGATTATTCCTTGGCCTTGAAACCTAGTGAAATTTACTCTACCAAATTTCAAAATTGTTTGGGACTGGTGAACCTTTTCTTTCTTCCATTCTCTCTCCTTTAGAATGGAATGGGAATGGGAATGTCTATAGCTGTTATGCTGGGCCTGACTCACTGCTGTATTTGAAACAGGTAACTGATTCTCTAGTTCCAAAGGTCCACAGGCAAAGAGAAATTCTGACCCAGGATGGATTGGACCCAGAGTCTAAATCACACATGTACTTCTATATGATTTAGATGATGGGATTTGGGACTTTTGAGTGAACAGTATTTAGATGAGATTTCGGACTTTGAATTGATTCTGAATATGTTTGCATATTATCTTACAATGATTACGTGTGAATCTTTGTGAGCCAAGGCCAGGCTGTGGTAAGCAGAATAATGGTCCCTCAAAAATATCAGGCCCTAATTCCTGAAAACTGCAAATGTTTTCTTGTAAGAAAGCTTGAAGTTGTAGATATTATTCAGATAAGGCTCTTGAGATAGATTATCTGGATGATCACAAGTGTCTGTCTAAGTGAGAGGCAGAGAGAGGCTTGGCACACAGACACAGGAGGAGACAATGTGTCCATGGAGGCAAAGATGGGGCGATGCTGCCACACGCCAACAAAGAGCAACAGCCAGCAGAATCTGGAGGAGGCAATAAATGAGTTCTGCCCTAGAGCCTGTGGAAGCTCTGCAGCTCTGCCAACACCTTGACTTTAGCCCTGTGATACTGACTTCAGACTTCTGGTCTCCAGGACTATGAAAGAATAAAGTTGTGTTGTTTTAAATCACCATGCTTGTGGTAATTTGTTACCACAGTTATACACAATTAACATACATCATCTCACTGGGAGAGGAATGCCACCAATACTTAACATTAAATTATAGTCAGAAATTAAATTATGGTCAGGTGCTGCTGAGAAACTGGAGGCTCCCTTCTTATACTTCCTGACTCATAGGTGGGGCTTTATCTCAGGTACATCAAGATAAGAAAATTGAGGTCCTGACAGTGGATTCACACCAGGAAAGGCAAACTGAATAGATCAGTGGCTTAGACTCCCACCCACTGACCAGAGGAGTGTCTAAGAGATGTTTCCCAGGGGAGAGGCCACTCATGAAAACGCAAAACTCCAAAGCTCTTCCCTGAAGAGCTAAGTTTATTTGAAACAGAGTGTGGGCAAATTCAAGCCTCAGGGTTATTTGAAAAACTATGGTGATATTGGCAGTAGGCAAAGAAGAGAGTGATACCTTTATGAGCAACCAGTTGCTATAGTTTATAGTCAGCCAGTAAAAGGAAGAACCAGGTAAAAAGACAGCTAAGACGAGCCCTTTTAGCGTTAGAAAAAAGTCCAAAAATGACACCCACATGAATTACTTGGATTGGATTGTGGAGAACTTAGGTTTCAGAGCATCATCAAAAACAATAGAGTGTCCACCATCGGTGAGTGCAGCCTGACAGCTGGATGTGATACCAAATGAGGGAAAGAACTTACTATCAGCATCAGGGAAAGAGATGGTCCAAGAGAGATCTGCTCAAACAGTGGCTGCACACACGTCCAAGGCTGCACCCTCTGAGGAACAACATGAAAGGCTTCAAACGATAAAAAATATTGACTTCACTAGAATAATGTAGCCAAGTCACCAAGAAAATAAAGGACTACCTCAACAACAAAAGAAAACCCTAGGAAGGGGGTAGGAAACTAGCATCCAGAGTTGCTATAATCTATTACCTAAAATGTCCGGTTTTCAACAGACGATCCTAAGACATGAAGAAACATGAAAGTGTGACTCATACACAAGGGGTAGAGCTGGCAACAGAAAGTGCCTGTGAAAGGGACCAGATGTAGAGCTTAAAAAGTGAAGTCTTCATAACAGCTATTAAAAGACATTCAAAAGGCTAAAGAAATGCTGAGAGAAGTAAAAAGGCCGTGATGACAGTGTCTCATGGAAGAAAAAATATCTATTAAAAAAAGGTAGAAATTATGAGAACCCCACTGGAAATACTGGAGTTGCCTTTATAGAAATAAAAACAATTATGAAATATATGATGAATAACTGTATGCCAACAAATTAGATAATTTAGATGAAATTCCTAGAAAGACACAAGCAATTGAAACAGACTCAGAAAGAAACAGAACAGCTGAACAATGGACTTATGACAAGTGAAGAAATAGAATAGTAATCCAAATATTACTTCAAAGAAAAGCCAGACCCAGATATCTTTACTAGTAAACTATACCAAATACTTAAAGATAAATTACTACCAATCCTTCACACGCTCTTCCAAAAAATAGAAAAGGAGGGAATGCTTTCCAACTCATTTTATGAGACCAATATTATCATAATTCCAAAACTACACAAAAATAAAGCTACAGACCAATAACATCAAAAATATAGATAACATTTCTCAGTACAATACCAGAAAGCTGAGTTTAGAAATATACAAAAAGCACTATATATTATGACTGAATGAGATTTAACCAAAAAATGCAAAATTAGCTTAATAGCCAAAAATAATTAATATAATACAGTATATTAATAAAATAAAGGACAAAACCCATGGTCACCTCAACAGATGCAAGAAAAGCATTTGACAATATTCACTATTGCTTTAGTAAAAACACGTATCAAATTAGTAATAAAAGAATTTTAGAAATTTAAGAATTTCTCATCCTTCTAAATGGCATTCATAAAAAGTCCACAGCTAACATCATATTTAATGGTGACGTACTGAGTATTTTCCCCTAAAATCAGAACCAAGACAAGGATGTCTGCTCTTGCCACTTCTATTCTACATTGTACTGTAGGCTATAGCCAGGCAATTAAACAAGTAAAAGAAATGAAGGGCATACAAATTGGAAAGAAGTAAAACTCTATTTTCAGATGGCATGATCTTTTATGTAGAAAATCCTAAGGAATCCACTAAAAAACAACAAAACTATTAGCATTAATAAACAAGTTAACTAAGGGTACAGAATTCAAAATAAACAGGAAAAAATAAATTGAATTTGTATACACTTGAAATAACGTGAAAATGAAAAATTTTTAAGTTTCATTTACCACAGCATCAAAAATATAAAATATTTAGGAATATTTAAATAAAAGTGAGTGACTTGCATAAATAAAACTACAAAATATTGTTGAAAGATATGAAAGAAGACCTTAATAAATGGAAACAGATCCATGTTCATGGAGTGGAAACAATATTATTAAGACGGCAAAACTCTTTAAATTGATCTACAAATCCCTAAAAATCCCTATCAAAATCCCCGCTGGTTTCTTTAGATAAATTGACAAGTTGATTCTAAAATTAATATGGAAGTAGAAGGAACCCAGAATAGCCAAAATAGTCTTGAAAAAGAACACAGTTGGAAGACTGATACTTTTCTATTTCAAAATGTACTACAGAGAATTTTTGGTCAAGATGGCAAAGTAGGAAAACACTATACTCATGTCTTCACATGATCATATAAAAATTGTAATTAAATTATAAAACAACTAACATTGAGGACCATCTGGAGACTAGCTGAACAAAAGTCCCATAACTAAGAATAAAAGGAAGCCATGTTGAGGAGGGAAGGAAGAGAGAGACCTGGGAAAAGCAGCCTCACACCCACATGTTGGGGTTAAGAATCAGGAGGGATACCTCAGCTGCAGAGGTCCCCCTTGAGGAGCAAGGGGTCCCAGTTACACCCTCACACACATACGCCCAAATTCACCCGTAGATATGCTGTGCAGGGCCTGGAGCCTTGTGTCTTAGACCCCAGTTCTGACCTTCTTGGATCATGGGCCCCTTTAAAAGTCAATGAAAGGTAGACAAGGACATTCGGACCACAGCACAGCGCGAATAGTTTCTATTGGATACAACTTCAGGAAGCTGTGGATCCTGTGCAGTGGGATTCCCTGATTCCAGGATGGGGACTCCCCAACCCTCTGCAGCTCATTTGTGGGGTTGCTGCTGGCAGGGAGGGCAAGGGGCAGCAAAGACTCAGCTGTGGGTATTCTGCTGTGAATTAGCTGGGCCTGTGTCATGCCCAAAGCCATGATTAAGAGCTGCTCGTGTAGTCACAGATGGCCCAGCCCTCACCCCAGCTCCTTCTAGATGCCTCTGAGCTTTAGCAAAGATTCTGGCCCTGAAGTCCAGTCTCTGTAGACATCTGCATCTGTGAGCCATCCAGAGCACTGTCCTTGGCAGTGGCAAGATGTTCAGGTCAGCGCTTGGATCCTTTCCAGTTCGCATAAGCATTTGTGAGGAGGAAAGTTTCTCCGGCCAGGACCTCTCTTGCCTGTGCAGGCAGCCACATCTGGCACCAAGCCCCCAGCTGGCAGCCTCTGTCCAGCTGTCAGAGTGGGAGCCTCTTCCCTCTGGGCAGCCTTTCAGCCTTGATGAGATCACACCAGGGAGGGGGTGCTTTCCTTCTCTGCGGCTCCAAACAAAGAACTGGGAGCAACAGCACACACAAAAAAGTGTGCTGTGGGTGGCACAGGTGCACATGGGCCTCAGAGGAGCAGATGGGCCAGCAGAGGGTAAGGCCTTGCAGAGCCTGCCCAGAAAGGGCCAGTGCATTGTCCGCAGCTCCGTCACCCCTGTCCTCTGTACCTCACTTACTGGGAAAACAGCCACTCTTGACCACCTGCCCACTGGCCCTTCCTGCAGAAAATAGTCCAAGCAACTGTTAGAATTGTCACAGGGCTCGTAGTTGTTGCTGCCTGTCTCCAAAGCACACTCAACTGTCCTTGGAGGTTGGCCAGCCCCATGCACAGGAGGTACAAAGCCCACAGAGGCAAGTCTCAGCCACACAGGCCAGGGCCTCCCAAGCCTCTTCTCAGCATGCCTTTCTGTTTATGCAGCATTCGCTTTGTGATGGTTTCCAAAGAGCATCCTGATGATATAGTAAAACCCACATATAGGTTTCCCAAGTCAGACTCACTCAGAGTTGGCTATGCTCAAAGCCTGAGTACCTCAGAGCAGCGCTGACTCAGCCCCCTGATGGGGTGATCCCCTCTCCCAGGAAGACAGAACAGCTTCGAGCCCTGAATTTTGGCCTCAGAGGGTCCCAAACAAGTCCTGCTCTGTTCTTGCTGCCGGTATGACCTTGGGCAAGACACGTCTCCATTTTCTCACCTGTGATGAGCAAAAACCACCCGTCTGGTAGTTCACTGTGGTGTGTGGTGTGTCGGAGTGTCGGATAGCTATGGCATATCACTGTTATTTCTAGGGTGATCCCAGGTTTGAGGTCTCCACAGACTGGAGCCTGACATGTCTGACTCCTGACATGTCTGTCCCGTGCCCACCCCACATGCCTCCTGTTCGCACAGGCTCCTCGGCGGGCCCTCCTCCGGTGGCCGAGCTGCTGCTTTGGGAGTGAAAGGCTGGGCGGAGTTCTCCAGCTCCCTCAGCTGCTCAGGCACCCCCTCCCCACACCCTCTGCCCAGGCCCCCCCTGAGCTTGGCCTCCCTGAACCTGACCACAGGCTGCCACCCCAGCCAGGGGGACAGAGAGGAGGCCAGTTCAGGCCCTTTCTCAGTGTCTTGGTCCATGTCTGTTGATCCACAATGGGTCAGCCCAGGAAGGAGCCAGAGCCAGTCTGTGCTGGGTGAGGATCCCGCTACGCGACTATAGGGCCAGCACAAGTGGGTGTGCCCAGCACCAGAGTGAGCGCCTCCCACGACCCCTGCTCAGCTACAGCTGCTGTGTCCCCAACAAGGAGGCGGAAAGGCAGGGGGGATTCCCGCCAGGCTTGCTGGATGAATGCCTCATCCTCAGCAGAGGTTTCCCAAGGACACGGCACAGCCAGGTGGTGGAGGGTGGGGCTGAAGGGCCCTGAGGGAGCAGTGACATCATGGGGATCTGGGCTCCTGCCCGAAGATCCTGCTGAGGTACCTCTGTGGCCACACTCTGCTTCATGGCCAGCCCCTCTCAGCCCAGAACCATGAGAGGACAGAGCTCTTTTCCATCTGGACACTTGCTTGGCCGCGACAGTGATCACCGCACAAACATTCCTGCAGGCTTGCTGGCTGCCTGGTGACTCCCACTCGGGCCATGGGTGTGGCTCATTCTCAGGCCTCTGCGCACAGCCAGAGGGCCCTTCCAAACAGCCAGTGTGTGCCCTTCTCCTGCCGGCTGTAGCTCCCACTGAGGCTTCCCAATTCCTGAGTACAAACAGAAAACACACAAAAGAGCAACTTGGAAAGCACCAAGGGAGCTGCACCAGGCCGGACCTCCAGGCCTGCCGCCTCCTCTGGGACACTGCTCCCAGCTCACATGCATCCCTGACTGAGTGACAAGTGCTCTGTATATGTTAAGGACAAAGACAACATTTCCCCAGGAAGCTGGGAGTTACCTTTGAACTGTGTGCTCATTTTGTTTTGCTGTGTAACTTTAAACTGAGTTGAGTCCTTCATTTTTTCAGTGGTTTTCCCTGTGTTTTTATGACTGGAAAGGCCTTCCCCACCTTCACCATTTTGACTTTTTATTGTTTCTTTGTTATCCAAGAACTCTAATAGCTCTGGAAAGCATCTTAAGGTGCAATGGAGTGAGCGCTCCCATTCTCTTTGAGGCTCTAAAAGACCCTCTTGTTGGCATGGCTGGGTCTAGCACAATGCCCTAGGGCTCCTGATGGGGAGATGGGGGATGGGATGGCAGCCAGGAGTCACTGAGGGGCTTCCCCCACGGCCCGTATTGGCTTCACCCTGAGGTAGCTGAGGCCCAGCATCCACAGATAAGTTGTGAAGAGGCCCTGCTCCCCTTCTTCCCTGTGAAATGGGAGATGAGGGCTTCACCTGGCTCCTGATGCCAGGAGCCACAGAGCTGACACCCGCCTCTGAAGGCTGGGCCAGGCCCTCTGAAGTGGCTTCCTTCTTTCTCCCGACCTGGTGAGCCTTTCCGGTGCTCAGGAGAATGTGTCCCAAAGGGAACCTGCCACCAAGGGCCTCACAGAAGCCAGAGCTCAGCAGCCTGCGTCAGGGACCAGGGTCTCCCAGGACAGAGCCCTCCTGTTCTCTGTTTCCCACTTGGTAACAGAACTGTGTGCTGGGTGGGCAGGGTGAGTGGAGGAGCAGGGGCAGATGTGGGAACAGAGGTGGAGAGCAGAGCTGTGGTCTTTGAATGTTTGCCGTGGTCTTTGAATGTTTGCCAAGGCCAGCACCTCTTCCCAGGCACATGCTGGGGAGCGGATGCAATTCTTCTTAAGATGTCATCTGCGGGTCCTAAAGTAAATTAGGAGGCACTTCCAGTCACTGTAATTAACGGGGACAATTACCCAAACAAGAAGCTCTTAACCCTGTGCGGTTAGAGTCAATGGCATCAGCTCTGTCTGTGGATCCTGCCTCCTTCACCTTCCCAGTAGCCTCTAGGGCTGAGCTTGCTCCCCAGCCTTTGCCCAGAGAGTGCCTCATGGGGGCCCAGTCCCTCCCCTGAAGCCAGCGATGAGGGCGAGGGCCAGGCCCCCAAACCCTCTGTGTGGAGCAGCCACTTTTTGACCCCAAAGACCTAGCTCGTGGCCCAGATGCAAAGGAGGGCAGCTATCTTGTATCTGGCATCTGAACAAGACGAAGAGATCCATCAAATGCAATTAGGTGAACAGCTCCTTCCGCTCTGCTTAGCTGACTAATTCAATCGGAGCCAAACCAGAGGCCTGGGTTGGGAGAGGCACTCCCAAATCAAATGAGGCCTTGCTTCTGCAGCCACACACACCAGCATTAACGTGTCAGCTTCCGCTCAGCCCCAGACTCTCCCAGGAGTCAGGCTGGGGCCACCCCTGTCTCAAGAGGCAACCGGGCCATGCTACTAGCAGCCAGCCTCCGCCTCACAAGCACACTTTCATCAGGCAGTTCAGGGCGGGGAGTGCCTGGGGAGAGTAGCAGCTTGTCCTGCCATGACAGGGCCCAGGGAGCACCACAGTCCCTCCCAGTCCTCACAGCTGCCGGCCTGGCCTCTCCTGCTCCTTCCTGGGCTGAGTACTGTGCTCGGAGCAGTTTGCTCAAGGCCAGTTGGAGCGGCAGGTGTGAATAACCATAAGGGGTTTGCTGGGCAAGGGTGCAGGAGGAGCTCTGTGTATTCATGCTTTAATCAGTCCTGCAGCAGGAAGGTATGGGAGAAAGGAAATATGGCTTCTCTCAAGCCCAAGCCTGTTGCCCCAGACACCCATGTCCCTCAGCATCCAGCCTGCATGTATTGAGTTCAAATGTGAGACTCAGAGAGGCCTGGCATCTCAGTACTGGAGGGGATTGTGGAGATCATCAAGTCTAATTTCCACTTACCCCAGGCGGAGATGCAGTGAAGGACAAGGTCCCATGGAGGGGAACTATGGGTACTAAGTCCAGCTGAGGGTCAGGAGACCTGGATTCATCAGATGTTTATTAAGGATGAGGCACTTTCTAGAGAGAAAGTATGGCACAACATCAAGGGGCAAACTAGTGCAAGGACGAGCCATCCTCTCTCACATGCCGGGCCTAATCCGGTCCCCCTCCAGCGTGCCTCCAACCACTGGAGCCAGGCCTGCTGCCCCAAGTGCGCTCATTCTGCCTCTGGACCAGCATGAAGGCCTGAGGGCCCGAGAGCCCGTGCAGTGATTACTCTCAGGCCTTTTAGGATAACTAGGGCCATATTTTGATACCCTCAGTTGAAGTCATGGGTTTTCGTTGTTTTGTTTTGCTTTGTTTGTGTGTTTTTGTGGCTGTTTTTATTTGGTTTTTATGAAAAGTAATATTTGCATATAATAAATTTCAAAAGATAGTGAATTGGTGAAATATGTAAAATTGAAAGTAACTGCTGTTAATCACTTACTGTATTTACTCCCATAGAAAATGTTTATGCATTCAGTAAAGATACAATTAGCATCACAATATACAGTATTCTGACTCCCACCACAAACGCAACTGTCCTTTTAAGTTGGATTCCCTATGTGGGCCACACCATGCTGAGCCAGTTCCCATGGGAGGACACTGAGGCTCTTTCCAGCCATTGGTCCCTGCAGACAATGCTCCAAGGCGTTTTACTCACACCAATGTTATTTGGCAATGTTTGCAGGTATGTTCTTAGGTTAAATCTTGGTAATATAACTCAAAAGAATCCAACTGGGCCAAGTATGGAAATAAAAATTTTTAAAAATATTTTTTATTGATTTCAAAGAGGAAGGGAGAGGGTGAGAGAGGGAGAAAGACAGACAGAGAGAGAGAGAGAGAGAGAGAGAGAGAGAGAGAGAGAGAGCGCATTGACCAGCTGCCTCCTGCTTGCCCCATACTGGGGATCAAGCCCACAACCCAGGCATGTGCCCTTGACCAGAATTGAACCTGGGACCCTTCAGTCCACAGGCCATCACTCTATCCATTTAGCCTAACTGGTTAGGGGCATGGAAATAAATTTTTAAAGGTATTTTGACAAATTGCTTTTGAAAGAGACTGCATCTTTTGCACATCTTTCAGCATAACATGTTATCAATGCTTTCAAATGAAAAAAGCTGTCTTATTCTCTTTTAGTCATGAATGATATTGAGTGCTTTTAAATATTCTTGCCCACTTTCCTATTGGTTGTCTTTTCCTTATTGGCATGTGAGAGCTCTTGACTACTTAGGAAGTTAGGCCTCTCAACTGTCATGTGTTGCAAATATGTCCCCACATTTGCTTGTTTATTTTACCATATTATGTCTTAAAATTTTTATTTAAATAAATGCATTAATCATTTTAAATCAATTCTGTTTGTGTTGTTTAGAAAGGCTTTTATTATTTTTGAATACACTTTCTCTTAGTTATTTCATACTTAAATTTTTTTATATCTGAAATTGAGGTAGAGTAAAATAACTAGTTTTCCAAAATATAGCTTTATTTTTTTCCAGATGGCTAATCTGTTGTCACATCATTATTTATTGAATGGCCATTGTTGCTCCTTTGTGATAATGCCACTCTATTTCCTATATTTTTATGTAATTCTGAACTCTGTGCTATAAATTTCTTTTGTAGTATAGTAACTATTGTAGTTATAGAATGGATTTTACTATTCAAGTACAAGCTTTTTTGCATTTTTCAGTAGCAGTTCAAAGTTTTCTTCATGTAGGTCCCATATATTTATGCTTAAGATTATTTCTAGATATGTTTCTTTATGAATTGCTTTTATGTATGGAATGTTTTATTTCATTATAACCTTATTTAGTTGTCCTTTATGTATTGGAAAATCCCTGGTGTGTGTGTGTGTGTGTGTGTGTGTGTGTGTGTGTAGTTTTTGTTAGTTGCAGACTATACAGAATTCTACTTTTAGCTGGTTGTTTTGAGTGTATTTGGCAGCCATCCTATATCTACATTCACGATCATTCTGCCCCTTTATTCTGCTGTGTCCATTTCTCCCTTTTGATTGGCTATGCCAGAGCAGCTTCAGAGGACAGCAGGTGTCCTGGCTTCACCCTTCGGCTTTAGTGGTCTCATATCTGTGATCTGTATCCTCTTGGTTGGTGCATGATTGCATGTATCCTTATCAATCCCCTGCCTTACTAAGGTTGATGGTACTTGAATTATGTCAAATGCCTTTATAACATTCATTACAGCATACATTTGCTAGTCTTCAGTGTTTAACTTTAGTCATTCATATATTCCTAGAAAAACATTCTTTTTATCTAAGTATTCACCTTTATTTGCCTAGCAATTTGCACAGAAGACCTTTCTTTAAAAAAGCTTTTTAAATTAGTTGACACACAATATTATATTAGTTTCAAGTATACAACCCAGTGATTATACATTTATTTATTTATTTATTTATTTATTTATTTATTTATTTATTATTGACTTTTTACAGAGCGGAAAGGAGAGGGATAGAAAGTCAGAAACATCGATGAGAGAGAAACATCAATCAGCTGCCTCTTGCATGCCCCCCACTGGGGATGTTCCCGCAGCCCAGGCACATGCCCTTGACCAGAATCGAACCCGGGACCCTTCAGTCCAAAGTCCGACGCTCTATCCACTGAGCCAAACCAGTCTCGGCTAGACTTTTATATAACTTATGAAGTAACCACCTTGATAAGTCTAGTATCAATGTGACACTATACATAGTTATTATAATATTATTCTCTTTATTTCCTTTGCTGTACTTTACAACCTTGTGATTATTTTGTAACTATCAATTTGTACTTCTTAATCCCTTCCTTTTTTTCATCCACCCCCTAAACCCCTTCCATCTGGCAACCAGTAATTTTTTCTCTGTATCTGTGAGTCTGTTTCTGTTCTGCTTGTTTGTTTACTATGACTTTTAGAGTTCACATAGAAGTGAAGTCACATGGTGTTCATCTTTCTCTGCCTAACTTACCTCACTCAGCCCAGGTCTGAGGTCCATCCATGTTGTTGCAGATCTCACTCCTTTTGATGGCTGAGTCATATTCCATTGTATATATGTGCCACTTCTTCTTTATCTATTTATTTTGATAGACACTTAAGTTGCTTCCATATCTTGGCTATTGAAAATAATGCTGCAATGAACAAATGAATACATATGTCTTTTTGATTTAGTGTTTCAGATTTCTTTGGATAAATACCCAAAAGTGGACTCTCTAGGTCTTTCTTTGACTGTTATAGACTTTGTTTTAGAGTCTATTTTGTCTGGCATAAGTATTGATATCCCAGGGTTTTGTGTGTTTTTTTTTCCATTTCCATTTCCAGAAAATATATCTATTTCTACTCCTTGATTTTCAGTTGGTGTGTGTCTTTCAATTTGAAGTGAATCTCTTGTAGCCACCATATGTAAGGGTCTGTTTTCTTATCCATTTAGTTACCATATATCTTTTGATTGGAGTATTTAATCTATTTGCATTTAAAGTAGTGGGTGTGGGCTAAGCATGGACCCAGACACTTCTTAAAGAAATACCTTTTAACATTTCTTGTAATAATGGTTTAGTGCTGATGAATTCTTTAGCTTTTTCTTGTGTAGGAAACTCTTTATGTGTCCTTCCATTTTAACTGAAAGCCTTGCTGGATAGAGTAATTTTGGTTGTAGACCCTTGCTTTTCAACACTTTGAATATTTCTTGCCAATACCTTCTGGCCTGAAATGTTCCTGTTGAGAAATCAGATGACATTGTTATAGGCGCCCCTAGAAGTTAAGTGTTTTTCTCTTTCTGTTTTTAAGATTCTCTCTTTGTCCTTCAACTTTGCCATTGTAATTATGATGTGTCTTGGTGTGGGTTTCTCTCTGAGCTTTCTGGACTTGTGTGTCTTTTTCCTTCACTGGGTTAGGGAAATTTTCTGTCATTATTTCTTCAAATAGGTTCTTAACCCCTTGCGTTCCCTGGTATATTTATGATGCAGATGTTGCTATGCTTGATAATGTCCCAGAATTCCCTTAAACTAACCTCATTTTTAAGTCCTTTTTTTCTGCCTTGATTGGGTGTTTCTGCTACTAAGTTGCTGATTCCATATTTCATTTAATCTAACTTGCTGCTGATTTTCCTAATGTGTTCTTTATTTTTAACTGGTTCTTTTTTATGGTTTCTATGTCCTTTTTTATGCCATTGATGTTCTTACTAAGTTTCTTGAGCATCCTTATAACCACTGTTTTGAAATCTGTATCTGGTAAGTTTGCTTGCCTACATTTCATTTAAGTCTTTTTCTAGAGATTTCTCCTGTTCCTTCATTTGAGATACGGTTGGCATTTCAAATGAGGTGTCCCCAACAGGTGCCAGGATATTCCGGGGGTACATCTGCCCATTTCAGCTGCTTCTCTGTGTTGTTTCTAGGTAGTAGGTAGGTCTGCTGTGCCTTCCATACTTGGTAAAATGGTCTTATGCATCAGGTGTCCTATTGGCACAGTAGTGCAGCCTCCCCGGTCACCCAAATTGGGTGGTCCAGGTACACTCTTTATGTGGGCTGAGTACACTCCTCTGTTGTAGTTGCTGTTGGCACATCATTGGAAAAGACTCACCCTCTGGTTGACCATCTTCTAGGGCCAGCCATGACTACAACAGAGGAGCTGCTGTGTAGGGTCCAACACCACAGAGCAGAACTCCTTACAATGGGGCTCTGCTACCCACTGAGTCTGCCCTGGAGTGACTGATTTGTGAAGGTGGATAGGTGGTTCTCCAGCATGGTCTGAAACTGGATGCTGGGTGCTCTGACTCTGGGGCCTCCTGGGAGTTGCAGGCCAAGGACAGCAGCCATCTGTTTTCTGCCTAGGGCTACGCTACATGAGCTACAAAGCAATCTTCAGATACCTGCTACTTGTGCTGAGTTTGGAGGTGCCACAAGAGGCCAAGCAAATCAGGTCCTATTAGATTGCTTTGGCCTCTGCAGTGATTTCCTCTTATTTATTACTACTTTTCTGTCTCCTCCCACTACCACCCACTTTTCTTGTCTTCTCTTTGCCATAAAATAAAAGAGTTTGACCAGCTGGCCTCTGACTCCAGGAAGAGAATGCTGAGCATGTGCTCTGCTTCTACCTGGGCTGCTCAGACTCCAGCCTAGCACAGTCCAGGCTAATGGGCTATGTCCTGCAGATGAGGATAGCCCTGGGCTGTGGTAGGTGCTGGGAGCCAAGGTCAAAGAACTATTGTGGAATGGGCCAGAGAAACTGCTGCCGGAGAATGCTGAGGAACATCCCACCATGCATTTGGGTTTTATTTTATGAACTCTTTATTATGGAGAACCTTTGCTGTATAATGAACTCCTACATGCCATTATGTAGCCCACCAACTATCAACCGACAACCCTTCCTGCTCTCTCCATATTTTCCCTTGGTATTATTTTGAAGCAAATCCAAGATATGGTGTAATTTAATTCATAATCAGATTTTGAAAATATAGATACTCTTGAAACATAGCCACAATACTGTTATCAATCAGAATTCCTTATTTTAATCAACTACTGTTTGTCCTCAAAAAGTCTTGTTTTATTTTTATTTTTTTAGTTTATTTGAGCTAGATTCCAGTAAGGCCAACTCTTTAGATCTATCACTGCTTCCTCTCCCTCATATTTTTGCTCCTGTAATATTCATTAAGGAAATACTTGCTTGTAGAGTTTCCCTCATCTGCCTTTGGCTGGTGGCATCTCCATGGTCCTCTTTTCTCCTAATTGGCAGTTGGATCCATAGGTCACAGGATTTTCAAGCCTATCATATTGTGTGCTTGGAATACAGGGGCTGGCAAGCTTTTCCGTGAAGGAATAGGTAGTAAATATTTTCAGCTTTGCGGACCACACAGGTCTCTTTTGCAGCTCTCAAGTAAAAGCAACAGCAGACAATGTACAAATGAATGGGTGAGGCTGAGTTCCAATGAGATTTCAGTTATAAGAACGAACAGCTGGTAGTTCAGCAGCCCCTTATTGTTGATCCCAACTGCAGGAAAGTCCTGTATAAGACTTTGCCCAGCACAGGCCCCTGACTACTAGGAATGACATCCAGTAGGAGGCTGTGGGAGCCAGCCCATCCTCCCCCACACAGAGGAGGCATTGAGTCCTAATAGCACTTCCCCTTTCTCACATAAATCTGATGTCCCCCTGTCACAAGCTCCCCAGGAAGAAAAAAATTTTTTTTTTCCTCTGGACAAGAGCAAAGCTATGGCCTAGGCCAGGGACTCTCTTGAGCAAATTGGTACTGGTGACAAGGACAAGAAACTGATTTCCTTCCTTGTGACCTGCGCAGTGAAGTAGGCTGGAGGTAAACTGGCTATGGGTTCTATTGGCCTCAATTCCAGTTTCTGCACAGTCACTAGTGCAGTCCTGGCTTTCCCAGGGTCATCCTGCCAATGCCAGGCACTCAGCACGTGGGAGCTGCCTCTTAGGGGCAGTGATAAGCAGCCCCTTTGTTGGCTCAGTGGGTTTTCACCAGGTGTCCTTCCTACTTTCCTACCACATGTCCTTTAGGCTTGCCCCTCCCACCAGCTGCCTAGACTACCAAGCAAGCCCACCTCTCCTTCCTCTGCAGCCAGGACCCCTGCTATCAGCATGGACCATGGGAAGGCTGGACTGCCAGGAGATGCCCAGAGAGGCCATGGTTGGCATTTCAAATGTGGTGTACCCAACAGGTGCCAGGATATTCTGGGGGTGCATCTGCCTAGGTGCTGAGGTTGCTAAGGACAAGCCAGGTCCAGATGGGCACATGGTGGGCAGAGACCCTGCAGTGCTTTCTCCCCTGGTGAAGCTGGCCCAGAGGTGACGGAAAAGTCCAACTCATGCACTGGTCCATTCCCTGCACCCTCTGGACACTCCAGCCTTATGGTCCCTCCCAAGAACACACCAGGCCAAGCAGAAGGACTGCTGAGCTCATAGTCCTCACAGAGCCTCCAAGGCGACACCTCACACCTCATCTGTGTCCTTTACTTCTCTGAGCCCCAGTTTCTTCCCCTGTGAACTGGAGGGTGTCTGTCTTTGCCCCAGAGCTGCCATGAGGAGGTGGTGAAGGTGTCCACAATGCCATTTCCTAACCCGCATGCCCCCTCACCGTTCCGGGATGCTCTGAGACAGTGGTCAGCAAACTCATTAGTCAACAGAACCAAATAGCAACATTACAAGGAACAATTGAAATTTCTTTTGAGAGCCAAGTTTTTTAAACATAACTTCTTCTAACACCACTTCTTCAAAATAGACTCGCCCAGGGCTTGGTATTTTGTGGAAGAGCCACACTCAAGGCACCAAAGAGCCGCATGTGGTTCGAGAGCCTCAGTTTGCCGGCCACTGCTCTGAGGAATGAGAGGCCCCAGGACTGGCCAAGCCTGGTGCCCCCCAGCCTTCAGCAGGTGAAAAGTGCTGGCCTCAGGCAAGGGCCTTTGAGAGCGTAGGCCTCTTCCTTCTGTCAGGGGCCTGGACTCATGCTTCAGTCTTTCCTTGACCTGCTTCTACTGCACCATCTCCCTTGCACCAAGGTGAACTGTGAGGAGAACTCTGGACTCCAAGATCAGAGCCAGTCATAAGGCAATTTTGCTGTGACCTTGTAGGCCCAAGGTCAGGTCTCAGCCTGAGTGAGACCCAAGGGGGGCAGCAGCTCCAGGTGGTCCGGGCTTGGTCGGGGGGGGGGGGGCAGTTGAGTGAGCGGCCTTGGGGCTGAGACCTGCAAAGCAAGGCTGGAGCCCCAGTGTCCCCAGCAGCTTAGCCCACACCCTCTTTCTGGCAGTACCCGCAGTTCTGGGTGGGCCTTTGGGCCCCTGACTTTTGGGGACATCTGTGGTGATAACTGCCTTGGCCCCACAGAGCACCCACTCACCCTCACTGAGAGCCTGGTGCTGGCACACAGCATGGCAGCTACCCTCCTGAAGATTAAAGAAGCAAGGGTCCCATTATCCCCACTGTCAAACAGTGGTCAGAGGTCAGAGACCTCTCAGGGATGTAGGCTAGGGCCCCCTCCCAGAGAGCCATTCCCCGGGGGTGGGGGTGGGGTTGTGATATGTACATGAATCTACATCCCTGCTCAGTTCTGCTCAGTAAAATCTGCTCCTCCTATTCAAGGAGAACTCAACCTGAATCATTGTGTATGTCAGGGACCTCTCATGACTGAACTCATCATTGCACAGTAAACCTCTGACATAAACCACTTCCACCCCCTCTTTTCCTGACCCTGAGCAAGGGAGGGACCAGGTACTCTTCTGGCTCCAAGGAAGCCTATGCTAGGGGTCCCAAATCCCTGCCAGTCCCCCTAACCAGCCCAGCACAGCAACCGTGACCTCCAGTGCCCGTGAGCGACTCTCTTCTAAGGGGAGGCCTGGGGAAACCCAGGAGCTGCAGATGTGCCTGAGAGGAAGGGTGAGCACTGACTCCAACAGCTGTGAGCCCCTGGGGCCTTCCGGCTGGGTGCCAGCAGGCTTGAGAGCTGGGGTGCAACTGCCCTCTGCAGAGCCCAGGCTGGGGAGCCAGGGCGGCTGTGGTGTCTGGAATTCTCACTCTTTAATCAGTAGGAAGAACTGAACATGATCAAATTCAGTTCTATTGATTTCTTTTCAGAACATATTTAATTTGCAACAAATGAAAAATACCCTTGAATAGGTGCTGGCTGTGGAGCTACCCTTGGGCCCCACCAGGCCTTTGATGGAAAAGAGCCGGCTGCCTCAGGGCCCAGCCCTGGTGAGGAGGAGGAGCCAAACCCGGGAGCGTGTTCAGACACCAGAGGACCTGGGCTTTGCTGTATCTGGGACCCACCTGGAAACTTTAACCTGGTGTGACCCAAGGAGACTAGCTTGGTCCCAGCAGCACTGGGAAAACTAGGGCCCAGGGTGGGAAATGAGTGAGGCCCAAGGACGCTGGGGGTGTCAGTCAAGCCTGACCCAGGTCAGAGCAATCGCATTGCCCCGGGAAAGCACAGAGGCTCTCCAGAGGGAGTAGCCCATGGCTTGTGTTGGCTGCCCCTGTGTCCCCGCGTTCCAGCAAGGCTGGCATCTGCCATCAGTGATCCCCTGTCTCAGGTTCTGGTGTTGCAGAGAGCAGCCAGTCACCCTCAGCAGACATGCTGGGCACAAACCCAGGCCCTTCTAATCAAGTAGCGAATAAAAGGGACATCCAAAGAGAAAGAACAGACCCTGTACTGGGGCCACGCAACCCAGCCTGGCAGCCAGAAGGCTTCCTGGTGACGTGATGTTCCCAGGGAAAGGGCGGAGTTGGGCGTAATAAGGAGGGAACAGCAGGAATGGGCCTTGAAGGCATCTGCTGTACTACAGGAAGGACAGGCCTGGGGCAGGCAGGGAGGTGGGGAGAGCAGGGCAGCCAGGTGCCTGGCTGCAGAGGGAGAAGGCGCCCTGGGAGAGGGGCCTAGAGGCACCTGTCCTTCGTGTGCAGTGAGGCTGCACCCCCTTTTTTTATTATGAAAAGCATCAAAGACAGAAGTTGGAAGACTTGAAAGAATGGTACAAGCACACCTGGTGAGCACTGTTAACATTGTCCTTTTTTGCCTGCTTTCCTCTCTCTCCCTCCTCCTCTCTCTGCACACACACACACACACACACACACACACACACACACACATTGTTACCAAACAATTGAAATTGAGTATCATGACACTTCAGCACTAAGTATGCCAGCCTGCATCACACAGAAGTGAGGGCGTTTTCTTATACGACTACAATGCCCATATGACAACCAAGAAAACTCAGAATGATTCCAAATATCATGCCAACTTCACTTCAGATTTCCCAATCAATTCAAGCACCTATTTTATGGCTTTTAAAAGCCCAGGTCAAGCTAAGATCATGCTGCCATTTGGCTCCACCCCAGTGATCTTGTAGGATGAGAACAACCCTTCTCAGGCATTGCTTTTTGAAGAACCGGCCCAGCAGTTCTAAGCCAGTGTCTCCGGGACAGCACCTGCCTCTCTTGCCCTCCTGATGTTGTTGACCTAGCTCCTCTGTTCCCTGTATTTCCTGTAAACTAGAAGTCAGGCCTGTGGCCTTCCTAGCCCATTTGGGGAGACCCCCCCCCCCCACACTGGCGGGCAGGTCTTTGGTTAGTTGCTGACCACAGATCTCCCTGCTGTGAGGGTTCTGTTTCCTTGGAGAGAAACCTTTGTCCCCTCTATTGTACTGACAGAGCTGGGCCCAGCAGGAGCTTCCAAATTGGGATGTCAGCATGTTTCACAGACTTGGGGAATCAGGGCCTCCACACCTGCCCAGGGACACCTACCAGGGACAGGTGGAGGGTGACATCTATCTGTGTCTCTCCAGTCTGGCCCCTGGCAGGCGGCTGGCTTGATCCAGGGAGGGCCTGATCAGGATGAGATGTCCTGCCAACTGTCAGGCATACCACTGGCTCTGACACCCCTGGCTTCCCCTGAGGTCAGGGGATAGGAGGGCCCGGTCTGCCATCCTTGCTGGGCACTGACAGCCTGGGACAAGGTGGGGGCCCTGGCAGGAAGGGGCAAACTGCAAGGCCAAGCCTCCCGACATGGTAAGACCAGATCTGAGGGGCCATGTGAGAAGGGAGGCTGGTTTTACCCCTCCCTCCATGTTTCCCTGGGCTAGCCCTGAGAGATTTGAAAGGACCCCTGAGATTTCCTGACAGCACATGCCTAGTTTGCACTTTTATCTTTTTCTTCTTCCTCTTCTTAAAGAATATCTTTCAGCATTTCATATAATACTGGTTTGGTGGTGATGAACTCCTTTAGCTTTTTCTTATCTGCGAAGCACTTTATCTGACCTTCAATTCTGCAGGATAGCTTTGCTGGGTAGAGTAATCTTGGTTGTAGATTCTTGCTATTCATCACTTTGAATATTTTTTGCCACTTCCATCTGGCGTGCATCATTTCTGTTGAGAAGTCCACTGACAATCATATGGGTGCTCCCTTGTAGGTAACTAACTGTTTTTCTCTTGCTGCTTTTAATATTCTCTCTTTGTCTTTTGCTCTTGGCATTTTAATTATGATGTGTCTTGGTGTGGTCCTCTTTGGATTCCTATAGTTTGGGGTTCGGTGCGCTTCTTGGACTTTTAAGTCAATTTTTTTCACCAGGTGGGGGAAGTTTTTAGTCACTATTTCTTCAAAGAGGTTTACATTATCTTGCTCTCTCTCTTTTTCTGTCACCCCTATAATTTGGATGTTGGTATGCTTGAGGTTGTCCCAGAGGCTCCTTACACTATCTTCAATTTTTGGATCCTTTTTGCTTCTCGCTTTTCCAGCTGAGTGGGTTTTGCTTCTTTGTATTTCAAATCTTTGACTTGGTTCTTGCAGTCCTCTAGACTGCTTTTAGGTCTTTGTATATTTTTCATTTCAGTTAGTGTATGCTTAATTTCTAGTTGGTCCTTTTTCATATCCTCGAGGATCTCGTTCATATCCTCGAGGGTCTTGTTCATATCCTCAAAGGTCTCATTCATTTCCTTGAAGGTCTCATTAAGTTCATCAGCCTTTTCTAGGAGCCTCTTGAAAAACCTTATAACTGTGGTTTTGAACTCTATGTCCAGTCGTTTTTTCCCCTCCATTTCTTTCACATCTGATTTCTTTCCATGTCTCTGCATTGTGGCTGCTTCCCTGAGTTGGTCGATTAGCTTTGTGTGGTAGATGTCCTCTAAGGGACAGTGGCTCAGCCTCCCCAATTACCAGAGGTGGATACTCTTGGTGCAGCCCTTTATGGTTGCATAGTCTTGTTGAAGTTAAGCCTAGATTATTGTTGTTAGCATTATGAGGGTTTGACCTCCAGGCCAATTGGCTGTGAGGGTCAGTTGTGCTCAAGTTGGATGGGTGGAGTCTTCAGGCTGAGCAGGCAGCCTTGATTTCCCATCAGCTCCGCCCTATGTGGTACCTGGATCTCTGTGCCTGGTGGTAATGGCTTCACGCACCTCTGAGAGAAAGCTGCCACTGAGCTCTATCTGCTGCTGGATAAATCAGCCTCTCCCCAAATGAATCTGCACATCCAATGTTTCATCCAGGGTTGTAAAACAATGCAGTCCGGTGGTTTACCGAATGAGAGAGCAAGTCACAAGTCCTCTCTGCATGCTCACATGCTTCTGCTGTTCCCAAGTTTTCATGCCCTCTCTGCAAGCTCGCAGACCTCTGCAGCACCCGAGTTTCAGCGTGTTTCCTTCTTACTGTCCAGTTTCACCCTGTATGAGTGTGGGTTCCCCAGACCTCGCCCGAAACTGGGGAATCAGTGCAGTGGGACACCTTTGTCTCCCTCCCCGTTTGAGAAAACAAGCTGGGTTTGTAGCTGCCCACCCTATCGGCTCATGCACACATGGCTCCAAACCTCTGACTCTGCGAGTATCCTCAGCTCTGCCTTCCACCCCTCCTCTGAGTCACAGTGTCCTATCTTCACTTTCATTTGTGGATTTTTCACTCAGCCAGCTTTCCGGTGATTCTGGATGATGTTCTTTCTGTCATTAAGTTGTAGTTTTGAAATTGTTGTCTGGGGCAGCAAGATAGGTGTTTACCTATGCTGCCATCTTGGTTCCTCCTAGCCAATTACTATTCACTCTGGTTCTTCTGAATTCCAGAGAAGAGAACCCCAAGTCAGGAGCAGGGTGAGGCGGGGCTCCACCTCAACTTACAGATGTAGAAACTGAGCTGGGGCCTTGCAGTTCTAAGCCAGGACTTCTTCTGCCTCACCCCCCAGTTCAGGTTTACATGGCTCCTCCATCCCTGGGGACACACACAGCCTGAAAGGTTTCCTGTGTGACCAAGGGAGCGCTGGCAACATCCTGATAGGGAGAGAGGGGGTGGAATGCAAGCTTTCTGGGCAGAGATGGAAGCTTTCTCATCATTTCAAAGCCGTCCATGCCCAGGATCTCATCTTCCACAGGACAGGCAATGCAGTGCCTCCGAGCATAATGAGGCCAGTTAACAGGCTATGTCCAGATGGGTCGCAGCTTGGCCCTATTGATTATCATTCACTTCGGGGACACATTATGGGCAGATGAGAAATTCCTGACAGCTTGATGGTCAGGATTCCAGTTCCCTCACATATCACGGGGAGAGAGATGGCTCTCCCCGTCCACCCTGTACCACTGCCTGCAGCCTCCCCCTGGTGACATTCCTCTGAGGCCAGCGATGGAAGGAGGCCAGTGATTTCCAGCAGGCTGAAGGTTAATGCAGCCCTCCTTACTCAGCTGCACTGGGAGAGGCCAGTCTGTAGTTCAGCTGCCAGTTCTCCTTCTTGATGGGGGACAAGATTGACACAGGGCCGGGCCTCTGAGAAGCAGAACCGTGGGGGCATCTCAGGAGAAGAAGGGTGGCTGCCTGTCCCTGCCAAGGGCGAAGGCTGGGCCCAGGGCCAGGCGCTGCTTCCTCTGGAGGGAAGCCAGGACAGGCTGGGGCCAGCCTGTGAGGGTGGAGGATGGGAGTCAGCATGCCCCGCTCAAACCCCCACACCATCTTCCCGCAGGTCATTCATCTTCTGTGAGCCTGGTTCCCTCCCCCAGGAGAGGGTGATGACATGATGACCTGGTATCCCTGGTGGGAAAGGAGGGAATACCCTAACTGGGAGAGGACTGGTGAGGTATGTGCAGCAGGCTGCCCTGTTATGGAAGTTCTTAGGAGGCTGAGGGAAGGCCAGGGGTGTTGGCTGCTTCTAAGACCCTAAGAAGGCAGGTGTCTGGCCTGTGGGCAGCCCCTCACAATCAAATCTTCGGGCAGGAATGTCAGCTTCCCACAGACACCTGGAGCCAGAGCACCTGGAGGCACTCTGGTCCTGGCTGGAGGTGCAGCGGAGTGTGGCCCGGTCCTTGAGCCTTTTATCTGTGGGACAGTGCTGGGAGGCTCCTTCTTCACATTTTGGGGGCAGGAATGGAGAATCCAGTTTCCCTTTCCTCTCACAAGCCTGGTGTAGCACATGGCTGGTGCCTAACCAGCAAGCTGAGTGAATAAAGAGCTAGGCAAGTTTCATTTTCTTTAAACTTCTTACACCTCACATACCACTTCGTGCTGAATCTTAAGGCACATAGAGCTTGCAATTGATTGGTCACGTGCTCACTTCCCTCAACCACTGTGTTGTCCATTACCTGTTGCGGGGAGGCAGGCCAGAAACCAGCGAATCAAGGCCAGGTTGATACAGAGCACAGGCAATTGCAGATTATGGAGAGGATTTGGGAGCCTGGGGAACTAACGGGTGGCTCCCCGGGTCCAAGACCAGGCCCAGAGGAGGGGAATATGATGGTGATGGGGAGTGGGGAGGTGCCTGGGTTCTCAGAACAGGGTTCCTTTATTTCTTATCGATTTTATTAGTTTAAATATATATATAATGTTCAGTCTTATTTATGCTCTTTTTAGTGCTTTTTTATACCAATTCTTTACTTACTTTTTCTGTTTTTTTAATATAAATGTTTTAAAATCTTTTTTTCTGTTCAGTTCATCCATGCAGTGCTATACATTTTCTTCTAAATACTGCTTTAGCTGCATTCCACCTGTTTTGATAGATAGCCATTTTGTGCCCTATAATGCAGAATGATTTGAAGTTTCCATCCTAGTCAGTGACTCTAACTGTAGTGTCTTTCTTTGTCCGCAGGAATGTGTGCTGCCTTGCAGTCTGTTGTGCCTGCTGTTGCTAGTCCAATGTCAGCTTTTTGGGCGTTTTTGTCTGGGTGGGATTTTCTGGGTCTGTCTTGTATTCATCCACCTTTCTCTATGATCTGGTCTTAGGTGCATTTGACTCACGGGGGCCCGAGTTCTGCCCCATCACCTAACTGGTCCTCAGCCCTCAGGAGCAAAGGTTTCAGGATTGTCTCTGCTTCTGTTTGTGCTCCATACACACTCATGCACACCACACTTTACACACATCCTCTCACAGGGACACTCACTCACACTCACACACATCCTGTCACTCACAGGGGCACTCTCTCATACTCACACACATTCTCTCACAGGGACACTCTTACACACATCCTCTCACTCATAGGGATACCTGCTCATACTCACACATGAATAACAGCTCCTCTAATGTCATTGTGTTTAGCTAATAAACAACATGACATTTTTTATTAGTCATGTTAAAACTGGTTTTGTTATACTTTGTTTCACTTAAAATTGCAGAACCTATCACCGACATTAAATAAAGACTCGTACACACCCACACACACTCACAACCACACATACACATTCTCAGAGCAGCTTTAATTAAAGGGCATTTCTGTTTAAAATAGCTCCTGGTTTCATTTCACCCTGGTGGGGGTGCTCAGTTTATTGGAGTGTCATCCTGTGTACCACAAGGTTGCAGGTTTGATTCCAGGTCAGGCCATACACTTAGGTTGTAGGTTCCATTTATCTATCTATCTATCTATCTATCTATCTATCTATCTATCTATCTATCTCTATCTCCCTGCAACCCCCAAAATCAAAAAACAAACAAACATATCACTGGGTAAGGATTAAAAAATTAATAATAAAAAAAATTAAAAATAGCTCCTGGTTTCTACCCGGGCATTATGGACCCTGGAGAGATGAAGAAGGTGACTGCCATGAACAGTCCATCACACACAGAGAGGGGCCTTGCTGAGTGGCTGGTCCAAGGCCCCCTGTGTGACCTTGGCTGACTGGGTGAAACCCTTCTCTCAGGGGCCTTTGTTTTCCCTTCACTGGGCTCCCCTGAGGGCATTTCCTGCTGGAGGAGAAGTGCTCCCTGGGGGCAGTTGTTAGCCGGGTGTTAACTGTAGAAGGGGTGGGAGGGACCTTTGGATAGAGTGGCCAGCAGCAGGATCTGCCTCCCTTTATCAGTCAGCGGCACACCAGGGACACAGGACACATGGTTCTGCCTGGAGGCAATTTAATTAAGCAGCACTGAGCAGCCACTAACATGACATCATAGTTCCTGGAAACGGGATTGTAGCCATAACTCTAACAGCTCTGTGTCCTTCCAGAGGGCTAGAAATCTCCCATGTGCATTTCCATGTGCACATCCAGTTCTCCGGCCTTCAGTTACCTTCACACAGAGTTAGGCCCGCCTGCTTGTCAGCAGCCCTCCCGCCTCACTGAGGTCCCACCAGTAATTAAGCCTTTTGAGAGATATGGGAGCTTCGATATCAGTAATTCAATCTCCCCTGTTTACTGATCTCTGCCATTAGAAGAGCTGAAAGCAAAATGCTTTAATTAAAATGATTGGCGATAAATTGGTATAATGCCATAATCTGCAAAGGGTGCCTTCTAGAAAATGTCATGACATCTAATGGACATGATTGCTCTAGGGTGAGAAGCAGCAGGTGGAGTAGGAATGGGAAGTGGGAAGAGGGGCTTCTGCTGGGGGATCAGAGCCACAAGGTGAAAAGCCAGGTCTCTATGAGCTCCACGGGGCTTTCTACTCAGAAATTCCATCTTGCACCTTCACTGCCACGCCCCTCGGGGGAGAGCCCATACTCCTGTTTGGGTAACCCAACAGAGTCTCTAGGCCTGTCACTAGCCATGCCATCTGGGCTCACAGTCCAGCCTAGAGCAGAGGATGAGCCAAGGAGCTGCTCACCTCAGAGCAAGCCAGGGAGCTTCCCTGCCTCCAAGCTGTACAGACACTGAGAGGAGCAATGGAGGCTCCTGGTGAAGGCGCTGTGTGCTGATGAAGGCGCTGTGTGCTGCTCCTCCCATACCCTTCCCCACACAGTGTGGCTATGGCCAGGGACACCTGGCCTCAGTGTTGGCCAGGACACCCTGGGGGCTAGAGAACAAAGCTGTCTGCAGGTGGCCTGGAGAGCAAACTCGGGAGCCAACATGCTACAGGTCTCTCTGAGGCTGTAGAGCTGAGCAGAGCAGGAGGCCACACTTGTTTCGGTGGCCCCGAGGGCAGATGTTTGCTCAGTGTCTTTTGGTGAGAGCAGATCTGCTTGAAGAATTAAGGCCCATGTGGGAGTAAAGGAGGAGAGGCCTCATGGAAAAGCCCTCAGGGTTCTTCGTCTCACTGCCTCATCTGTGAGATGGGAATAAAAGTATCTCCTCTCACAGTTACTCGGGATTGATGGAGACCCCATGCCCAGTCCAAGGTGCTCAATAGCTGCTAGTGCATACACTGGGGCAGAGGAAGATGAGGGCCCCTGCCAGGCAGACTCTACAGTCCCCAGGACAGAGGGGGCTCTGAAAAAGTGGGGCACAAACTGCTGGAAGTCAGGGCTTGAATACCAGGAGAGGAGAGGGGAAGCCAGAGCCACAGGTGACACAGAAACCTTGAAACCAGTATAGCCCTGAATTCTCACACAGCAGTGCTGTGGGCTGGGTCCATGCTTCCTGTGGCTTCCTTGTGCCAGGATGGTGAGAAGCTAGGGCAATTCTCTGACAAGTGGAATAAGAGAAACTGAGACAAAATAATTAAGCAAGGCCCAACAATGTGAGTAATTCACAGCCAGCTAGTCATCACAAGGTTCTATCTTCCCTGACCCAGGAAACTTAGGATCAAATGGTTTACACCAACCTAGGGTAGATTGGAAAAATAACCCTGATTCCCTCACCCACATATACACATTTTGATGAATCAACATATTGAAGGACACACCTGGAAAGTAATGCATATTCTGCTAAGACCCTCCCCTAGAAAAACCGCTGGCCAAAGAAAGATAAAATAAACCTCAAAACAAAGAACTCACAACATACTCTCTAGAGCATGCCCACACCTTGTGTATCTGCTCTTCTCCTCTAACCTCTAAGGCACCTCATAAGACTTACAACCAAGGGAGCAGCAGCTCGTCCCAGGCTTAATCCCTGAACCTGTCTCCAATCCCTCTTTTTCTTTCTTTTTCCTGTTGCTTCTTCTACCTTAAACCCTTCCTTTGTTTCACTGTTTCCATTTAATAAATATATTCTCAAAATAACCTGGACTCGTGTTGCGAGATTTTTCCACCATGAAGTCAAGAACCCAGACCCTACTGGCTGGCCCAAGACAGACTGGCTCCAGCCTGAACCCTGTCCGGTAGCATCCTGAGCCACAGCTCGATGTAGAACGGGGAATGAAGCCTCGGGAGGGAAGCAGAGACTCCCCTATTCTGGCCACTCAGAGTTTGGTTCTGCCACCCCTTACCTCACCCTGCCAGAGCTGGGGGCTCTATTCTGATGGGTCCAGGCCAAAGGCCACTCTTCAAGAGGAGGCCCTGAGGATGGGAGGTAGGGGCCCTGTACATAGGGAGGATGACTTGTGGGCAGAGGCTGAGCCACTTCTAGATGGGTCTTCAGCCCCAACAATGATGAATGACACAGGAGAGCAAGTGGCCATCCCCTCTGTGCTCAGGAAGTCAAGGACGGGTGAGATGAGAAGTGGATGTCTGGCACCCCAGCGTCCTCCACTATGACCACCTCATTCCCCAACTGGTGTTGCCACTCTGAGTGTAAGGAACACCCACTTCCACTCCATTTCTGAGAGTCATCCCAGAATGGGCATGGTCTGGTGGAGAACAAAGCTGCCTGCAGGTGGGGAGGGGAGCAGGCCAGGGCCCAGCGCCCAAGAGCTTGTCTGATACAGCTGAGAGTGCTCTTTATCAGCAGTCAACAGGGCGATCGATCACGCCCCGCTGCTCTGGTGTGGAAGGACAATAAAGTAGATATTGACTCAATCCTAACTGGCATGTCTGAGCCTCGGGGCCATGTAATAAAGTCAGATGAATGATGGCGCAGAAGCACGTGGAGGCAGCCCCCTTCTGAACAGGAACGAGATAAGAAAGTGCCCTGGTTTGTCCAATTGAATGGAACAAGCATCCAGAGAGCCTATTTGGTCAGTGCTGTAGGGCACACAGACAAACGAGATCCAGTCCAGCACTTTCTGGTCTGGCAGGCGAGTGCATGGCCCCGCCCTGGCTGGGCCCAGAGCGGGCAAGGTGGTATATGTACTAGTATGTCCTGGAGTCTTCTTAGGGTCCAGACTCAAGGCAGGAGAAGGGAGGGGAGGGGAGGAGTAGGGGGGAGGGTGAGGTGGAGAGAGCTATGTATATCTGTGTAGAGGAAGCACCAAGCCTGGCCAAACCCAGGAGGAGCAGGTGACCCGAGCTCTCCGCAGACAAGCCCTCTGCAGGGGACAGCTCCTGCTGTGCCCACTTCACCTCCTCTCCCTCCAGCAGAGGTAGAAGACCCCCAGTTTTCTGCGGCCTCCTTCAACCTCCCTGTCCTTTGCCATTTCCTATTGGCAGCCCAGACCCACGTCTGTGCTCCCAATGCCCACCTCTCTGGGTGCAATCACCCTGGGCCACGCTCTCTAGCTCCACCTCTCCTCAGCGCCAGACTTCTGTGCCAACTGCGCACTCTCTGTCTCCTGGGTGCTTACAGAATCTGGTATCCAGGGCCCAGAACTGGACCAGGATTCACCCCATATCTCCTCTCTGTCTGAACTGACCCTTCTCTGCTACTCAGATCAAAATCCCTTTGAGTTTCTCCACCCCACCACCGTGTTCCCTCAGTTGCCACAAACAATCCAAGGTCACCCTGGTACCCAGCTCCTGAATACGGAGCACGCCCTCAGCTGGGCCCCTTCCTCACCTGGTCTCCTCCCTCACAGAACCCCTCCCTTACCTGGAACCCTCCCTCACAGAGCCCCTCCCTCACAGGTCCTCTCCCTCACCTGGGCCCCTCCCTCACCTGGTCTCCTCCTTCACAGAGCCCCTCCCTCACTTGAGCCCCTCCCTCACAGAGCCCCTCCCTCACAGGTCCTCTCCCTTACCTGGACCCCTCCCACACCTGGGCCCCTCCCTCACCTGGATCATTCCCTCACAGAGCCCTACCCTCACCTGGATCACTCCCTCACAGGGCCCCTCCCTCACCTGGACCCTCCCTCACCTGGACCCCTCCCTCACAGAGCCCCTCCCTCACCTGGACCCTCACTCACCTGGACCCTCCCTCACAGAGCCCCTCTCTCACCTGGACCCTCCCTCACCTGGACCCCTCCCTTACCTGGACCCTCCCTCACCTGGGCCCCTCCCTCAAATGGGCCCCTCCCTCACGTGGACCCTCCCTCACAGAGCCCCTCCCTCACCTAGGCCCCTCCTTCACCGGGGCTGATTCACTCTATCCCCTAGTCTGCCACTCTAGTCCAACCAGAGTCTGCTCTACTCCTACCCAGCAGCGAAGTAACCTTTTGAAGGGTCGCTGTGGTCCCGTTGCTTCTCAGCTGAGTCGACCAGGAGCTGCCCCTCTCCTCCCTCATCTGCACAGCACAGAAGCCTGTCTCCTCCGACACCCAGACAGGTCGGTGGCCTGGCTCTCCAGCTCATTCACCCCTGATGCCAACACAGAGCCTCAAAGGTGCTCAGTGCCCCAGATGTACTGACTGAATGGCCCTCTGTGCCTCAGTTTCCTCACCTGTAATCTTTCGGACATAATTTGGTGTGACTGCTATTAACATCATGAATGTTGAGCTGCTCAGTCATTTAGGCAACACAGTCAGGGAGGTTAGGGACCACAAGGCCACCATGGAGTTGACTCCCTTCCAAGCAGAATGTGCCTTAATCAGAGTCCTCTTGTTTCTCATGCCTACCTGTCATTTCCTTGGTCACTTAGCTGTGTCCTAACTCAACCTATCCCCCAACCACCATGGTTGAGGTCTGGGGGATGACAGGAGTAGCATGGTTGACAGTCCTAATGATTCCCACTTACATGTGTGCCACATGAAAGCCAGTGCCAGACCCATCTCCGAAATCCCTGATTTGATTTGGCTTTGACCTCCCAGCCTTTACACCCATATCCTGGGGCCTGTCTCTTTAGAGGATAATTGTAGGAAGTAATTCTATTTGAGGAACAGTTGCTCCAGCAATATGCTGTGCTCTCAAAGCTAATGGGCCCAGCGTCGGTGCACACTGAGGACGTTTCAGCAGAGAATAGGCTGTTCTCTGAGGTCTCCTTGCCCAGCAAGGCTCTGCTCTCACCGAGCCAGCAGCAGACAGGCTGAGAACTCGTGTGGAGGGAGGGAGGGGAAGGCTCAGAGATACTGTGTGCCCTCGGCTGCTTCTGCAGGACATGGCCGTCTGGGGCAGAGGGTCACCTTGCGGGAGCATGGCCCTGGGCAGGTGCTCTGCATACCGACCTTATCTAACCTCAGTCTGTCCTTGCAAGACTCTGACTGTTAGCCCATTTTCCAGGTGAAGACATTGAGGACGAGGAAGATGAAGGAACACCTGGGGCTCCTCTGGGCCCAAGTCCACACCGCTGGTGAGTAGGGAAGCTGCTCCAGGAAATTAATCACGTGCTGCCTCACTCCCACTCTCCTTTTTTTGACTTAGGTTCCCACTTCTGACTGGCTCATGGCACTACCTCCTCATTGTCTTCCCTGCATCCCATCTCCCCTCCGATCTACCAGCAGCGTCACTCTCTAAATGCACAAATCATACTGTCATTTACCCACCCCATAAATCTCTTCACTGCGTTTCAAGAGACGCTGGGACTCAGTACCCCTGCGACTAGTCCCCACTCGCCTCAGGCCCACCTCCCCTTCCCATCCTGGTAGGCTGTTCTTTGCTCAGTCACACCTCCCCAAGCAACCTTCTATTCAGGCCTCCAGGTCCTGGTACCTGCTGCTCCGTGGTGGTGAAAAACCTCCCTCATCATTGGGAAGGATCCCCCAGCTGATGTCCCAAGACTGGTTGGGGAGGGAGATCAGGACAGGAAACTTTTGAATACCTATTGGATAACAGTAGAAGTGGCAGTGCCTGGACAGTGGGTTGGGTCGGTGAGCCTGCTGTGATGTTCTTGCCCAGGATCTGTCCCTGCCCTCCTCACAGGGCAGCACAGCACCAGCATGCAGCTATTCCTGCACCCCTCAAGGTCAGTCTTAGGGACCCAGGAGGACTGTGATGTGAGGTGAGTTAGTAGGAAGCTAGGGAAATTCCTGGGCAAGTGGAATGGGAAAACTGAGATAAGATCATTAAACAAGGCCAAACAATTTAAAGGATTTACAGCCAGCTAGTGAATCGCCTTATCTTCCCCACACGAGGATATTTAAGAGCAAATGGTTTATACTTTCCTAATCAGAGGAAATATAGTTTGGGTCACTCTGGTTGGAGAGGCAGAGGACAGAGACCCAATTGATGCCAGTTATGCCAGCCAAACCCAAGGAGGGGTGAAGTCAACTAACAAAAACCTGATTAAAGCCAGGCAAACCCATGATGAAAATAAAACAGTAGAGCAGACCAAAGAATAATCCCAAGCTCCCTATACACTGCTTTTAATGCATCAGCATATTAAAGACATGGTGGTCCGTGAGGTCCGAAAGGTCGCAACCCACAGGTTGAGAATCCCTGCTGTAGAGCCTAAGACCATCGGAAAACAGAGATATTTACATTATGATTCATAGCACTAGAAAAATTACAGTTATGAAGTAGCAACAAAAATAATTTTATGGTTGGGGGTCACCACAACATGAGGAACTATATTAGAGCACACCTAACCCTCTTCTCAGGCAAAGACTTTTTACTTCCTCCTAATCTCTAAGGCAGTGGTCAACCTTTCAGACCTCACAGACCACTAATGGTCCACATGCCACCAGTTGGCGACTGCTGCTCTAAGGGACCTCAGGAGACTTGCAATCAGGGGAGCAGCGGGCTGAAGCCCATCTGCAAAGCCTCCTTGCCTTTACTCTGACTTCCCAGTGAGCTAAGAGCAGCCGTTCCCTGGCTCACTTCTGTCCTGTGATGCTACAGGGAGCCAAAGCAGGCACTGCCTCGCTCTCCCCTGCTGTTTCTCCTCCGCTAAGTCCTTCCTTTGTTTCACCGCCCCAGCGTAATAAACGTGCTCTCTATATTGCCTGGACTCACATTGTAAAATACTCTCTATGCAAAATACTCTCAAGAACCCACACACCACAGGCTGGCCTGAGGCAGAACTGCTCCAGCCCTGTCCTGTAATAATGGAACCTGGGCACCATGCACAGGTCAGTCACACAGGGTGCCTGTTCCTGCCTCAGTGGACATCCCCTGGAAGCCAGCACCCCAGCCATTTAGAAGTGAGGGGCATGTCTGTGCTTGGACTAACGCAGTGGGAAGACAGCCTTCAGACACCTGCCGCTGCCACACAGCCAAGCCCTCGCTCCCAGCAGAGCTATGTACCACGGCCCCTGGAATTAGTCCCCAGAGGAGTGAACTCATTGCCTGTCACTATTGAGGAATGACTTTCCTTCTCCCCACAAACCAGAAAATTAATTCATGCCATCTATTTTCCTGACTTAGATCAAAGGTTGTCAAATTCCTTTACCCACTTAATGATCTGTAATATACCTTTCCATTTCCTGACCAGGCTATTAGATGAAACAGAACCATAATAGCCTCCCAACAGCATCTGTGCACCTGTGTGCATGTGCAGAGCCAAGCAGGAGACCCTAGCAGCCTCCTCAGCCAGCATGTAATTCTTTTCAAGAGATCCTACAAGCCAGGACTCAAGCCATATGGTACATTTGATCCCAAACAGATTCTATGGTTCATGTAAAACTGAAAACATATGACATAGGTGCCACTATTGCCCCTGCCATGTCCATGGCAGACATTACTAATCAACTAGTGGCCCTGTGCATGAAATTCATGCACAGCGGTGGGGTGGGGGGGTGTTCCTCAGCCCAGCCTGCACCCTCTCCAATCTCAGACCCCTCAAAGGATGTCCTACTGGGGTTTACAGGGATTGGGCCTAAACCAGCAATGAGACATCCCTCTCACAATCCAGGACTGCTGGCTCCAGCCACTCACCTGCCTGCCTGCCTGTCTGATTGCCACTAACTACTCTGCCTGCTGGCATGCTTGTCCCCAAATGTGCCCCCGCCAGTCTGATCACCCCCAACTGTCCCCTGTACCAGCCTGATCACCCCCAATTCCCCCTCCCCCCGCTGGCCTGCTTGCCTCCACTTTCCTTCCCCACTGGCCTCCTCACCCCCAAATGCCTCCCTGCTGCCTGCTCACTCCAAACAGACCCTCCCTCCCCACTGTCCTAATCACCTCCAACTGACCCCCACTGACAGCCTGCTCACCCCCAACTGGTCAACCTGCTGGTCTGCTTACCCTCAGCAGCCCCTGCTGTCCCATCCTGGCCTGATAACCCCCTGGCGACCCAAGGTCCCAGCCCCTCCTTTTGTCCTTTTTCTTTTCTTTTCTTTTCTTTCCCTCTTTTCTTTTATTTTTGTCCCCCTCTTTTGTTTTCTTTTCTTTTTTTTCCTCTTTTCTTTTTTTTTTTTGAGCAGAGGCCAGAGCTGGCTGGAAGCAAGTATCTAGGATTCATTTATCTTCTATAATTGAAACTTTGTAGCCTTGAGCGGAGGTCAGGGCTGGCCAGAGCAGGCAGAAGGCTTGGTTTCCTCCATTGCTGGGGCAACCTAAGCCTCCTGCTTGCTCCAACTCCGTGGCAGCTGCCATTTTTGTTGGGATTTATTTTTCTTCTTTTTTTAAATTTAATAAATCTTTATTGTTCAGATTATTACAATGTTGCTCTTTTCCCCCCATAGCTGCTCCCCCGTACCTATCCCATTCTCTGCTCTTACCTCTCTCCGACTGTCCTCATCCATAGGTGTACCCTTTTTGTCCAGTCTCTTCCCACACCCCCCACCCTGAGAATTGTCAGTCTACTCCCTTTCTATGCCCCTGATTCTATTATATTCAACAGTTTATTCTGTTCATCAGATTTTTAATTCACTTTATTTTTAGATTCACTTGTTGATAGATGTGTATTTGTTGTTCATAATTTTTATTTTTACCTTTTTCTTCTTCCTCCTCTTCTTAAAGAATACCTTTCAACATTTCATATAATACTGGTTTGGTGGGGATGAACTCCTTTAGCTTTTTCTTATCTGCGAAGCACTTTATCTGACCTTCAAATATGAATGATAGCTTTTCTGGGTAGAGTAATCTTAGTTGTAGGTTCTTGTTATTCATCACTTTGAATATTTCTTGCCATTCCCATCTGGCCTGCATCGTTTCTGTTGAGAAATCAGCTGACAATCATATAGGTGCTCCCTTGTAGGTAACTAACTGTTTTTCTCTTGCTGCTTTTAATATTCTCTCTTTATCTTTTGCTCTTGGCATTTTAATTATGATGTGTCTTGGTGTGGTCCTCTTTGGATTTCTTTTGTTTGTGGTTCTGTGTGCTTCCTGGACTTTTAAGTCTATTTCTTTCACCAGGTGGGGAAAGTTTTTGGTCACTATTTCTTCAAATAGGTTTTCAGTATCTTGCTCTCTCTCTTTTTCTGGCACCCCCATAATTCAGATGTTGGTATGCCTGAGGTTGTCCCAGAGGCTCTTTACACTATCTTCACTTTTTGGATTCTTTTTGCTTCTTGCTTTTCCAGCTGAGTGATTTTTGCTTCTTTGTATTTCAAATCTTTGACTTGATTCTTACTGTCCTCTAGTCTGCTTTTAGGTCTCTGTATAATATTTTTTATTTCAGTCAGTGTATGCTTAATTTCTAATTGGTCCTTTTTCATATCCTCTATATTCTCACTCATATCCTTGAGGGTCTCGCTCATATCCTCGAGGGTCTCATTAAATTTATTGGCCTATTCTAGGAGCCTCTTGAAAAACCTTATAACCATGGTATTGCACTCTATAGTCAGTCATTTTTTTCCCCCTCCATTTCTTTCCCATGTGATTTGTTACCTTGTCTTCGCATTTTGGCTGCTTTCCTGAGTTGGTCAAGTAGGTTTGTGAGGTAGGTGTCTTTTAGGGGACAGTGGCTCAGCCTCCCCAGTTACCTGAGGTGGATATTCTTGGTGCACCCCTTTATGGGTAGCAGTCTTGTAGTTAAGCCTAGATTGTTATTGGTATCACTGGGAGGGGTTGACCTCCAGACCAACTGGCTGTGAGAATCAGCTGTGTTTACACTGTGAGTGTCTCTGTGCTCAGCTTGCATGAGGTGGAGTCTCCAGGCTGAGCAGGCAGCCTTGGTTTCCCATCAGCTCCACCCTAAATGGCTCCCAGGTCTCTGTGCCCTGTGACAATGGCTGCAGGCACCTCTGAGAGAAAGCTGCCCAGAGCTCTGCTCATTGCCAGACAGTCTTGTTTCTCCCCAAATGAGTCTGGACACCCAAAGACTCACCCGGAACAAAAAACAAAGGTTTGTGTTTTGTGGGATTTTCCCCTCTCCCGAATGATAGAGCCAGCCACGAGCCCTCTCTCATAGCTTGTGCGCCTTGGTAGCACCCGAGTTTCAGTGTGCTTCCTCCTTACTGTCCAGTTTCACCCCGTATAAGTCTCAGTTCCCAGAGACTTGCCGGAACTGGGGCTCTGTGCAGTGGGACGCCTTTGTCTCCCTCACAGTTTGAAAAAACCATCCGGGTTTGCAGCCACCCGCCCTATTCACTCACAGGCATGCTCGGCTATGAACCTCTGACTTCACGCATATCCACAACTCTGCCCTCCACAGCTCCCCTGAGTCTCAGTGTCCTTTTATCTTTCCTTCTATTTGTGGAATGTCCACTCAGCCAGCCCACTGGTGGTTCTGAATGATGTCCGTTTTGTTTTTTAGTTGTAGTTTTGAAATTGTTGTATGGGACAGCAGTATGAGTGTTTACCTATGCTGCCATCTTGGTTCCTAAATATCTATTTATCTTCTTTTTAAAAAAAAATTAATAAATATTTATTATTCAGATTATTACCATTGTTCCTCTTTTTTCCTCTCATAGCTCCCCTCCACCCAGTTCCCACCCTACCCTCTACCCTTACCTCCCTCCCCCATTGTCTTTATCCATAGGTCTACAATTTTTGTCCAGTCTCTTCCTGCATTCCCCACAACCCTTTCTCCCTCCCCCCAAGAATTGTCAACCCACTCCCTTTCTATGCCCCTGATTCTATTATATTTATCTGTTTATTCTGTTCATCAGATTTTTAATTCACTTGATTTTTAGATTCACTTGTTGAGAGATATGTATTTGTTGTTCATAATTTTTATCTTTACCTTTTTCTTCTTCTTCCTCTTCTTAAAGAATACCTTTCAGCATTTCATATAATAATGGTTTGGTGGTGATGAACTCCTTTAGCTTTTTCTTATCTGTGAAGTCTTTATCTGACCTTCAATTCTGAAATATAGCTTTGCTGGGTAGAGTAATCTTGGTTGTAGGTTCTTGCTATTCATCACTTTGAATATTTCTTGCCACTCCCATCTGGCCTGCATCGTTTCTGTTGAGAAATCAGCTGACAATCGTATGGGGGCTCCCTTGTAGGTAATTAAGTGTTTTTCTCTTGCTGCTTTTAATATTCTCTCTTTATCTTTTACTCTTGGCATTTTAATTATGATGTGTCTTGGTGTGGTCCTCTTTGGATTCCTTTTGTTTGGGGTTCTGTGCTCTTCCTGGACTGGTAAGTTTATTTCTTTCACCAGGTGGGGGAAGTTTTCAGTCATTATTTCTTCAAATAGGTTTTTAGTATCTTGCTCCTTCTCTTCTTCTAACAACCCCACAATTCTGATGTTGGTACACTTGAAGTTATCCCTGAGGCTCCTTACACTATCTTCACATTTTTAAATTCTTTTTTCTTTTTGCTTTTCCGGCTGAGTGTTTTTGCTTCTTTGTATTTCAAATCTTTGACTTGATTCTTGTGCTCCTCTAGACTGCTTTTAGGTCTTTGTATAATATTTTTTATTTCAGTCAGTGTATGTTTAATTTCTAGTTGGTCCTTTTTCATATTCTCGAGGGTCTCACTAAATTTATTGGCCTTTTCTAAGAAATTCTTGAAAAACCTTATAACCATGGTTTTGAACTCTATATCCAGTAATTTGTTTTTCTCCATTTCTCACTCATATCCTCAAGGGTTTCACTCATATCCTCAAGGGTCTCATTAAATTTATTGGCCTTTTCTAGGAGCCTCTTGAAAAACCTTATACCATGGTATTGAACTCTATGTCCAGTCATTTTTCCCCCCCTCCATTTCTTTCCCATGTGATTTGTTACCTTGTCTTCGCATTTTGGCTGCTTTCCTGAGTTGGCCAAGTAGGTTTGCGTGCTAGGTGTCCTACATGGCCCAGTGGCTTGGCCTCCTCAGTTATCTGAGGTGAACTCTCTTGGTGCACCCCTTTATGGGTAGCACTGTCTTGTTGTAGTTAAGTCTTGATTGTTGTTGGTATCTCTGGGAGAAATTGATCTCTAGGCCAATGGCTATGAGGATCAGCTGTGTCTACGCCAGGAGAACTTCTGTGCTGGAGACAGCCTTATGAGACAAGACTTGCAAAATTGCGAAAGCCTTTGTGTTCAGCTTGGATGGGTGGAGTTTCAGGGTGGAGCAGACAGTCTCAGCTTCCTGTCAGCCCTGCCCTATAAGGCCCCTGGGACTCAGTGTCCCTCAGTAATCACTGCAAGCACCTCTGAGAGAAAGCTGCCCGCGAGTTTCATCCACTTCCAGACAGTCCACTTTCTCCCCCCAATGAATCTGAATTCCCAGATTCTTGCCCAGAACTGGAGTTCAGCACAGTCGGGAGTTTCTGTTTCCCTCCCTCTAAGAAAGCCAGCCAAGCACTCAGCCTGCTGTCCTCTCTGCGGGCGAGTCTTCATACCTCAGCCTTTTGCAGCTCCTCTGATTCTCCGTGTGCTTTTCTCTTTCCTTCTAGTTGTAGAATTTCCACTCAGCCAGCTTTCCTGTGGTTCTGGATGATGTCCGTTTTGTTTTTTGGTTGTAGTTTTGAAATTGTTATGTGAGGCAGCAGTTTAGATGTTTACCTATGCCACCATCTTGGTTTCTTCCCTATTTATCTTCTATAATTGAAACGTTTTAGCCTTGAGTGGAGGCCAGGACTGGCCAGGGTGGGTGGGAAGCTTGGCTTTCTCCATCGCCAGGGCAACCCAAGCCTCCTGCTTGCTCCAGCTCCATGGCTGGCCGCCATCTTGGTTGGGTTAATTTGCATATGTTCTCCTGATTGGTTGATGGGCGTGGCTTGTGGGTGTCATGGGGTGATAGTTAATTTGTATTTTTCTCTTTTATTGGTGTAGATTATAGACACTTTTCACAGCTGAATGACTTTCCTACATAGCCTTTGACAGCTAGTATAAGTCCCTGCATAGACAAGGAAATCTCTTGATTATCTAGACAAGAGAAGTTCATTGATGACTCTTCACACACTGTCTTTTCCCCCTTGTCTTTTCGTTTCTTTTAGTGTAATTGTGGCTTCTCAGCATGGATAAAAGTAGGTGAGCCTTCTCCAGGCTGTTCAAGTAGGCACAGCCTTTTCCACAGCCAGAAGAAAGCAGTCCCATGCCTGCATGGACGACCACCCAAGCTTGGTTATGTAGACCACCCAAGCCCCTATGCATGAAAACACCTTGCTGACAAGGCCAGGACTATTGACAGTCAGCAGCAAACAAGGTAATTATTAGAAGATACACTGAAGCACATGCCCACCCATCCTGCCCTCCACATATCTGCTCCACTCTGACTTTTCAGTGTTTTAGGTCTAGCTGGGGAAATGCAGTACTCAGTGGAAAGGGAAAGGCGCTCCCAGTGCCAGAGGGAAGATGGCTTGTATAGACAGAAATCCCTGTCTGGTCTTGAATTGGTTCATCCTCATGCAAATTAGGACTCCAAGACCTCAAAGTCTGATTGGTCCAAAAGGCACTGTCCTGATTGGTCAGAATGGAGTTGCTCTGATTGGTTGGTGAATATGTTGATGGGACTATAGAAACACAGCTCTGATTGGATGGGGAAAGCCTCAGTCCTATTGGTTGAAACAGGATTCCAGGAACTCCTTTATAAGGGCTGGCTCAGATGGCAGAAGCACAGTGAAGGCAGGCAGTAAAGGCTTCTTGTTGAGGTGTGGTTTTTGTGAGGGTCCCCTGTGTAGAAATGGCTGCTAGACTCTATTTTTGTCTTTTTAATTTGAGACCAGTTAAGCCACCAGAAGCCCTTCTTCTTAGTAGGCATCTTTTTCCTCAGGGTCCACACCCTGAACTGGCCACATTGGAGACAAGCTGACTTGCCACATGTCCCTTTGTCATCCAGCCCTTTCTGGATCCTGGTGATTTTCATTGACTACAGTGTGGTCTTCCTGAACCTTCAGCCACATTCTCTGAGGCAGTGAGGTTCGCTTTCCTCACCCCTGCCTCAACCTGGGCCTTTTAAGCAAATCAGCAATGTAATTATTGATCTGTAAGAGAAAAGAAATTAATACAGCCGCCCACATCCTTTGTACATAAGAGTATTTAACAATGAACTCTGCTTAAACTTCATAAAAGCCTCTTCAGCAAATCAGCACACCAGTATTGATCTGGAGCCCGCCTGTAAGTCCCAGCTGTCTGCCTCGCCCACCGAAGGACCATTACTTTGTCTTGCCTGACTCTCCTTTCACATTTATGGCCTGGTTCTTACACTCCCCCTTCTCCCAATTCCCATAGTTCCACTGCTTCTCAGCAAGGGATGAGCTGCTGCTCTGCTGACCTTCCTCTTCCTGGAGCCAGGGTATAGACTCAGGAGCCCTGCAGGCTTGTGCTGGGCTGGCACCCTGAGGCCTGGGCCTGCCTGGGAGACTCCTCTGCAATGCAGCTGGGCCCTTGACGTGCATCTTCTCATTCATCCTCCCAACAACCTGGGAAATAGGCATTTCTACCCCCACCTTACAGAAGAGAAAACCAAGGCTCAAGGAGTCACACCGAAAGCAAGAGCCAGGTGCTGGAATTTGAGCCAATGGCCTCAGCAACTTCCTCTTCAGAATGTGAGTCAGGGCTGGTATTGCCCATAGTAGAGAAAACTGAGCCAATTCCCCATGATACTATGGGCTCTAGGGCTGGGTATGTTCCTCAAGAGGCCTGGTCCATGCACCCATGGAGGCCAAGGAATCCAGCCGAGCTCAGCCAAAGCACCCACTGGACCTGGCTCACTCAAGATGATTTAGACCCTTGGCACCTTTCTATCTGATTTTTATTTTATTTTATTTTATTTTATTTTACTTTATTTTATTTTATTATTGATTTCAGAAAGAAAGGGAGAAGGAGAGAGAGAAACATCAATGATGAAAGAGAATCATTGGTAGGCTGTCTCCTGCACACCCCTCTACTGGGGATCAAGCTGCAACCTGGGCATGTACCCTTGACCCTATTCAAACACGGAACTCTTCAGTCTGTAGGCCAATATCTATCTACTTAGCCAAACCAGCCAGGGCTCTGCCACTCTTAACCCAGCCTGTCAGTCTACCTGTATGCACATGACTAAATGCTAATGATATGAGAGTCTGTCATGTCTAACTGGGCAGTGGCAGGGGCCACTTGTGAACAGGGTCAATCCTATGTTCCAAGCAGTGCTCTGAGCTGTTCAGGGTAACAGGGCAGCCCCATTGCCTCCTCATGTCCACTCTCCCCAAGTGGGCTTTGAGTTAGGGGTGGGTGGGGTGCCAACAGTTGAAGTGTATGGTACAGTAGCAGGAAACTGGATAACGAGTCAAGGTCTCTGGCTCTGGCCTGGCTCAAGGCTAGCCCCCAGATTCCCCAAAACCCTCTGACCACAGAAGCTGTCTTTGTGAACTGGGCTCAGACCTTGATCTCAGCCCTCCAACTGTGGCACTCTGCACAGCAGCAAAGTGGGGCCCCCAAAAACCCAAACCACAGGCCTCAAGTCACCTAACCGTCAGAAATGCTCAGTGCCTAGAGATGCTGGGAATCCCAATGCTCTAGACCTGTGGTCAGCAAACTGCAGCTCGCAAGCCACATGCGGCTCTTTGGCCCCTAGAGTGTGGCTCTTCCACAAAATACCATGGCCTGGGCGAGTCTATTTTGAAGAAGTGGCATTAGAAGAAATTTAAGTTTTAAAAATTTAGCTCTCAAAAGAAATTTTAATTATTGTACTGTTGATATTTGGCTCTGTTGACTAATGAGTTTGCCAACCAACCACTGCTCTAGACTGACTGCAGTGTTCTCCACCCATAGCTTGTCCAGGCCTCTCCATGAGACACCAGCTCACTCCCCGTCTGTCTGTATCTTGGCTTTAACCTTGGTGGTTCTCCTGCTTTTCCTCTGGTCTCCCTCACACTCTGTTCTCTCTTCTGTATTTGCCTCCTCCTCTGTCTTCCTGTTTCTGTTTTCTTTTCTGCTGGTCTTTTTTTCTTTCTATGAGCCACTTACTGATTTTTCACTGTTTCTCCTTCTGATATTCTGTTTGTGTTTTCTGGTCTAGAGTGTCATGTTCACAACCAGGCCTAGGGAAGGCCCTTGGCACTGAGATACCTGGGACCTAGGCATTGGGCCAACCTGCAAGGCTAGGTCTCACTCCTGGTGGGCCAGGGCCACTGGGGAACTGCACTGGGCAGGGCTTCTCTCACATAAGCACACATGTCCGCCCTGTCCCTGCACCCCTCTCTGGCCCCACAGCTGATCTACAGGCCTACACAGTCACAGGGGGAGGGGAAAGGAGTCTGTTCCAGATGATTCTAGGGAAATCAGAGGAGCAAGTGTGTGCCATGTCTCACAGCATCTCTGCCCCACCCCCTTCCAGAGAGAGGCAAGATCAGATTCCAGGGGTGACTGGGACTGCGCCTCCATATAAACCATCCAAGGGCTGAGGTCATTGCTCCTCTCCTCAGCCTTGTCCCAAATTCCCTTGGTGAGAGAATATTTAGGAGCCATTTGCATGGGTACTCACCCCACAGAAAAGGGGGAGCCCACAGGGTCAAGGGGAAGCTCCTGGAAAATCAGGACTCAGGGACCTGCACCCATGGGGCAAACCAAGCTGAGCCAAGCAGGAGCAGCCTGGGTGCCAGGCTCTAGTTAGGGTCTGCAGCTGGGGAAGAAGGGGTGTCCTGCCAACTCAGCATCAGGGTGCCATGCTTTGCCAGCCTCCTCTAGGGGCTTCCTCATATACAGGCTGTATTAGGAGGGTATTCAGGACTGGATGCAAGGATGAGCGAGGGGCAGGTCTTTGTATTTCTCAAGAAGGAAGCTGAGGGGGCAGCTGAGGGGGGCACTGGTAGGGCTGCCCGGAGGTTAACGCTTGAGCTCAGTGGCCTCAGAGGAACAGCACGGGAGATATTGGAGGAGCCTGAGCTCGGTTTGCTCCCTGCAGCCATCTCCGAAAGGTGAAAGGCGGTGCTGCTGGGAGGGCAGGAAGACTTCTAGGACACGACCTGGAAACCAAGGCTCCCCCCTCTGAGGGCTGACAGCACTAGGCACTAGGCATCAGTCAAAGCATCCTGAGGGCTACTGAGCACCCTATGGAGTGCCATCTCAGGACCATCCTGGGGCCATGCCCTTGCTCTGCAACAGCCCCATCCAGGTCAGGGGCCTGCCCCCATAGCCCTAGACCTGCCCCTTCACCTGTCACCCCAAGTCCAGGACACTTAGAGAGCCAGTCAACACTGCTGTCTAAGAGCAACCCCTTCCTGACCCTTCTGTTGCCTCTGTCAGAGATCAAAGGCTATCTCCCGGTGGCATCCTATCATTGGCCTAATGGAAGCACTCCCTATTAGTGGTGGCCAGGAGGCAGCTGGGAGCCTCAGATCTGGGCCCCTCAGTGGCCACTCAGGACTGTGTTCTGGAGGAGAATGACACACATGCTTCTCTAGGAGACATCTCATGGGAGAGTATCTCCTCCCACACCCCCGACCCCCCAGGATGCCCAGGGCTGCAAGGTTCAGGCTTGCTACAGACCTGTGATAGGCTGCCTGGCATCCTCAGAGCCCAGCTCACCTAAGCTGAGGGAGGCCACTGTGCCATACCACTGCCCAGGCCCGGCCAGCCCTCAGGGTGGCAGCCCCTCTTGATGTGGATGGTGCTGTGAAGGGGAAGCCCACTGTCGGTCACCAGAGCAGCAGCAAGTAGGGCTGCTGGTTCGGTGCACCCTGGGTCCCTGGAAGCAAAGGACAGATAGACAGCCCTCTCTGGACTCAGGTTTGGTGTGTTTTTCACACAAAAAAACATATTGTAGGCCTGGCTGGCTTGCTGCAGTGGATAGAGTGTTGGCCTGCAGACTGAAGGGTCCTGGGTTCAATTCCCATCAAGGGCATATACCTCATTGCAGGCTGAGTCCCTCGTTGCAGGAGGTAACCAATCAATGTGTCCCTCTCACATCCATGTTTCTCTGTGTCCTGCCCCCTCCCTCCCATTCTCCCTAAAAATCAATGGAAAAATATCCTCGGGTGAGGATTAACAACAAGAAAACCATATCGTTAGATCGAATTCAAAAACTAGAAACCATGACAAGGAGTTAAGATGAAGCAAATTAATTGAAGGCAGCAGCTACCCAGGGAATAGAAATGGGAATGCTGAGAAGTGAGTAACTCAGAGATCAGCGCCCACAGGAAGCTGTCCCAGCCCCAAAGGGACACAGCCCCGGACACAGAGCTCCCTGTGGGGGCTGGAGGCCCCGCCGTGAAGAGGGCAGCAGGTCTGCTGCACACAGGAGGATTCAGGGTGAGACGAGATGTCCTCAGGATGCAAACCAATGAAGCACCAGTAGGAGTTACAGGGAGGGGCCCAGGTCAGAAACAGAGCAAGGTGGCATGAAAATGATTGGGGAAAGCCCACACCAAGTATACAGATCTGCCATCTGGACCCTCACGGGTTCCTGTAAGTGTGTAATTGCGAAAAGCTGCTCTCCCTGATGTGTTCATGGTTCTGAACGAGCAGCCGGGCTGGCCCTGGGGGCTGCTCAGGACAGAGGTGCTTGTGCTGCCATTCACGGGCTCCAAGGTGCAGAGGATCTAAAGGGCAGGTTTTGCAGCAGGCTGGGCATGGTCCCTGTGTGTGTGTGTGTGTGGGGGGGGGGGGAGCTGCCCTGAGAGGACGGGGCAGAGCCTCAGGAAGGAGCTGCCCTGAGGAAATGGGGCAGAGCCTCAAAAGGAGTGGGGCTATCCTCAGGTGGATGGATCCGGAGGCCAGCTGGGCCTAGAAACGTCATGGCCAGGAGCTTCAGGGACAGGCCTGGGACATGGGCAGGGCCTCTAGACTTCAACGCCTCCTCCCTTCCAGGTTTCTCTCCTCTCTGGCCTGGCTTTGCACACCATGTACAAGGAGAGCATTGTTGGATTGTAGCTCCTGGCCCGGCACCCTGGTGCTTGGCAGCCTTGGTAGCCACCATATCTTCCTCAGCTCGGACCCTGCAGGCCTCTGAGTGCTGTGCTGCTGCCTGGCAGGCTGTCGGGATTCCTGGGAGGAGTTGGGGGAGGGGCAGAACAGGCAGTGTAGACCATGGTTGGCAAACCGCAGCTCGTGAGCCACATGCAGCTCTTTGGCCGCTTGAGTGTTCTAATGCCACTTTTTCAAAATAGACTCTCCCAAGCCAAAAACTGACTTCTGCACATGGGCCACAAAGTTTCAATTGCACTGAGTATTTTGTGGAAGAGCCACACTCAAGGGGCCAAAGAGCCGCATGTGGCTTGCGAGCTGTGGTTTGCCGACCACTGGTGTAGACAGATGGGTGATGGTGAGGTATCAGGGGAGGGAGAGAGCTCCTTGTCACTAGGGGTGAACAAATGTCCACTTGTAGGGAACACTGAGCAGGGGTGAGCCTCCACCCACTCTGACATGCCGCTGTTTCCTGTTAGGAGCTGCCTTGCAGTTCTGGGATGGGCACCAGCGTACTGACAGCAGGTGACAGCAGGAGAGGCAGTGTGAGTGGTCTCTGTCCCTATGTCACTGAGGCCAGGGCACACAGGCACCCAGAGGAGGGAGGATCCCGGAGACCAGCTTCCCCTCTGCGTGGGTAGCACTGCCCTTCAGCCATCACGTAACACTCTTAACAGACCCAGAAGGACCCTGGCATGATCCCCACTGAGATACCTGCTGATAGTGTCCCAAATAGAGCCTGGGCTCCTGGTGGCCGGTGCAGGGCTCGCGTGGTCAGCCAACCCTCACAGCCCAGCCGTGGCCTGCCTGCTGGCTCCTGGCCTGTGAAGCTGGACAGGCATTGGACCCACCTGAGATGTGTAAAGCCCGTGAGACACGGGGGGGGGGGGGACGGGAACTGAGTCTGCCCAGGGAGTGGGGCACATGCCAGGCAGCTGGAGACTGCCAGCTGGTGGCTCAGGGGTCCCTGGCCTCCTCCTCAGCTATCTGTCTCCTTGCCAGGATGTGAGGATCATGGCACAACCTGTCCTGTGGACATTCTGCCAGCCAGGGGCCTGGGGCCTTTGTGCCTGTTCCCTCTGGCAGGGCTGACCTGCTTTCAGGGCCGGAGAGCCTCGGTGGGCCAGGAGGTTCATGTCTGTCTTCTCCTAGCACTTTGCTGCCTCCAGCCAGATCCCCTTTGTAATTCAGTTTAATAAAATACGATGACAGTTTTATTGACAGCATTCCTATCTGGAGCCTGGGAGAGCGATGACCAGCTGCACCTTCTTCCATGTTGCGGGGCCAGGCTGGCATCCCATTTCCATAGACCCTGGGGCCAGTCCAAGGACGGGATTAATAAAGCCGGTGTGGCTGTCCCCCTGTGTGGGGGAGGGGCAGGGCAGTCTCTGGGACTCCTGATTCCAGAAAGTCTGGGCTTGGTGGAGCCTCAAGCTAAGAGGTGGGTGGGGTGTACCCCAGACCTGAGGGTCAGACCAAACTGAGAGGCTGAAGCCAGAGAGCCTGTGAGGGCGGCCAGGCAGCTAGTACTTGGGATTTTGCAGTGGGTGCGTCCAGCCCTGGGGAAGTGGGCAGGAGACAGTGGGTGCAGTGGGCCCTGGGGGAAAGGGCGGAAGACTATGGATCCAGCCAGCCCTGGGGAAGTGGGCAGGAGACAGTGGGTGCAGTGGGCCCTGGGGGAAAGAGCGGAAGACTATGGATCCAGCCAGCCCTGGGGGTGTGGGCAGGAGACAGTGGGTGCAGTGGGCCCTGGGGGAAAGGGCGGAAGACTATGGATCCAGCCAGCCCTGGGGGTGTGGGCAGGAGACAGTGGGTGCAGCTAGCCCTGGAGGAGGACCCCACATCTCAGCCACAATGCAGGTCTATCATCTATACAGGTCTAGAGCTGCGATGTCCTTCCTGTGTCCCCAGCTTGCACTGTCGCCTGCCCCTGGCCGCAGGGTAAGCCACAGGAGATTCAGGGGCTAATGCTACTTCCTTGGAATACCATTTCAGAGACACCAGCTTGAGAGCTTAGCCCCCAGCCTGCCAGCCCACAGGACATGAACCCTGTGGACCGAGAACGTCAGAGGACACTCATCACCTCTCGGCAGGGGCAGGACCAGGCAGGTAAACGCAAGTCCGTGGAGAAGAAGCGATCCCCAATCAATGGCCACACCTTCCACTAGGCCCAAGCCCATCATGCCCCCCAGTTTGACCTAGCTCTCCAGCCTAGCAATGTGCACCAGGCTCATTGCCCAGGACCCATCCTGGGGCTGCTCTGGAGGGATGATGAGGGGCAGGCCTCATGGGCAGGAAGTGGTCAGGAAGTCCCAGAAGTTCCTTTGTTGCCACCAGCAAGCAGGCCCCTACCTTGCCATTTTATCCAAACCGGTTCAAAAGAAAGGCCACCTAACCTTCGGGAAACATGGCCAGGAAGCCTAACGTGCCGTCGATAGTTCTGGAAGGGGTGAAGCCTGCAGGAGCACCTGCGAGAGCTGCCTCCCATGCTGGCCTGCTGGCCACTCAGAGGACGGTCTGTGGTACTTGTCATTGACCTTGTTGAAGGCAGGGATGAGGTTCAGTGGCATAAACAACTGATCGAAGCAACCCAGGCTGGAAGGGTGGCATAGCAGGGGTGTGGTCCTTGTCAAGGGAGAGGGAGGCAAGGCAGATCAGAGCTGGGGCCTCCACTCCTGGAGGACAGGGGCTCCGAGCCATTCACCTGGCCCTGGCTGCCAGCTGGGCACAGCTAAGGTGGTCTCAGCAAAGGCCGAGCCCACGAGCTCCTCCTCGCACAAAGCCCTGACCCGGGCAGGCTTTCCCGAGGGGTAATCGACCTGCCCAGCTGAGTAATGGGACCCTCTGGGCATTGAGTTCCGAGGCAGGTTGCCTGCCAGCAGAATCGTAGTGCTTCATCAGCAGGCTGCCTCATGCAATATGCAGCAGCACATTAACCTGCACTCCCAGGTGGGACCAGCGTGGCAGAATCTGCTGAATTGGAAGAAAAGGCACAGGAATGGGCCAGGAGCCATCTGCCACACACCAGTCTGGGGGCGGGAGTCAGAGTCCCAGGGCACATCCCACAGGCCCTGTCCTTGCCGCACCTCCATCGATGAACGCCATTTGTGGAAACCAGGTGGGCAGCCAAGTCGGCACTTACACCAGAGAAACATCTGCTGTCCACAGGGACCCTTCCCACTGAGCCCAGAGGAGTGTCAGGAGCTTTCTCAATGCCGTCTCCAGGCAGCCACGACCAAGCCCGCTGAGGTCGAGCAAGATTAAAACTATTAGCCACTCCCGACAGTATAGTTCTGAGAGGTGTCTGGTAGCTACTGCCCTGGCATCTGCTTCCGGCTTCCCTCTCCTGACAGTCACCGCATCTGCCCCCAGCACCCAGGGAAATTGGGCCCAGGAAAGTGTGGACTTAGAGAAGGCACAGGACAGGCGGTAGGGTCCTGAGCTATATGCCAGGAGACTGAGGCCCAGCGAGAGCCCAGTGCTGTGCCGATTTACACCCCCTCCCCCCACCACACACACACACACACACACACACACACGGGAGTCCGGGGCTGGAGCATCTTCCTGGCTTTCCCACCCAGGTCTCAGCACCCATGTCCCCTGGCCTGCAGGAGGCACTCCACGGCTTCTGCTCTCAGGGATGGAGGTGGCCGGGAGCCAGGCCCCAGCTGTCACTCCTCGGGCCTGAGAAACCCTTCGCTCTGCCTCATGGGCAGCTCGTGCCAGAGTGTGAGATGTGAAAACATGCCCCACTGTGGGGCACCTGATGAGGAGTCAGGAGGAGGAGCGATCCATCCAGCTCTGCTGATCACCAATGAGGGGAAGGTGGGAGCCAGTCTGTCATGTTGGGCCTCAGTTACCTATTAGCAAATGGCACCAGTGTTGTGGGGTCACAGCTGCTGTGAGAATACATGGGAAGTGCATGTGGAGGTGCCTGGGGTCCGGCAATGAATAGAATCAGACCCTCCAAGCTTTTGGGCCTCAAGGTCACATCCCCTCCTCCTCAAAGCCACTCTGTGAACCACAGAGGAAATCAAATATTTAAAGGACAGCCCTTTGCCATCAGCTCAGAAGGCAGCAGAAGGCAAACTCAGGGTTAGACCTCACTCCACCCAGGCATTGCTTGACAGTCATGGGTGGGCTTCCTGCTTCAGCCTCTGTTACTTATCTACAAAATGGGCACAAGAAGGCTCCGATTCAGCAATTCTGTGTCCTGGAGATCCTGAGAACCCTCTCATGCACACCACTTCTCCTACCCCCTACCTCCCGCCTACACACACACAACTGAGAAAAATGGCAAAATACAATAAATAACATTTAAATGCATGGCTGAGCTCTTGAGAAAGTAAGGGACAATTCTAGGAACAAAGAGTGAGAAATCACAAAGTGTAAGCCCGTGCATAGACCCTAGGCTGCAGGACCAGGAGGAAGGCAGGGCAGTGGCCACCCAGCCCAGGACTGGGGCTGCAGCTCACAGAAGCCAACGGACCCTGGGCCTAGGCATCCAGCTCACTGGACCTTCCTCGGGGGCAGCCATGAAGAAAAAAACATTAACCAGCCAGCGGAAACTTATCAGAAGTCTCAAAACTGTATCATCCAAGAGCTGCAAACTTTATTATAATCAAGAAACAAATGCTTCTTAAACTGGTAAAGTCGAAATATTGGTTATCTAGCATTTCTGTCTTTAGCAAATTGATTTTTTGAAATATTGGCTTGGCAAATTGACTTTTAATTGGTAGCATATTGGCCTTCTCTCCAGTTTTAAAGGTCCTCACAGGAGAGGAGTCAGTACTACCTAAAATGGTCCACAGATGCAGCACAATCCCTGTCAAAACTCCAACAACCTTTCTGAAGAAATGAAAAGGCAAATTCACCTGAAATTGTAAGAAGCCCCCAATAATCAAAACAATCTTGAGAAAGAAAAACAAAGAGATATCATACTTCCTAATTTCAAAACCTACTGCAAAGCTTCAACAATCAAAACTGTGTGGAACTGGCATTAGGATAGACACATACATCAGTGGCATAAAATTGAGAGTCCAGTCTATGCTCAGTAGATTTTGGCAGAGGTGCCAAGCCCATTCAATGAGGAAAAAAAAAAAGTATTTTCAATAAATGGTGCTGGGACAACTGGATTTCCATAGGCAGAAGAATGAAGTTGGACCCTTACCACACACTATATGCAAAAAATCAACTCAAATGAGTCAACAAACTAAATATAAGAGCTAAAACTTTAAAACTTTTAGAAGAGATATGAAAAGTAAATCTTCATGACTTTGGATGTGGCAATGGATTCTTTGGCATGGCATTAAAAGGGTAAGCAACAACTAAAACATAAATTGGACTTCCTCAAATTCAAAACTTTTGAGCATCAAAGGACATCATGAAGAAAGTTAAAATACAGTTTGCAAAATGGGAGAAATATTTGCCAATTATATGTTCAAACTTATATCCAGAATACTGTACATAAAACATTCTAAAACTTAACAAAAAGACAAAACAGCTCAATGTGAAAATGAGCAAAGGACATGAATAGACATTCCTCTGAGGAAGAGATACAAATTCTGATAAACACATGAAAAGATGCTCAGCATTAATCATCATTAGGGAAATGCAAATAAGAACTTCAGTGAGATACTACCTCACACCTATTAGGACGCCTATAATTAAAAACAAAACAAGGGCAGAAAATAACACAGTTGGTAAGAATGTAGAAAAATTGGAAACCTTGTACATTTCTGATAGGAATGTAAAATGGTACAACTTTTGTGGAGGGTAGTTCGGCCATTCCTCAAAAAGCTAAGCATAGAATTACCATCTGACCCAGCAATTCTATTCTAGGTATGTACTCACAAGAATTAAAAGCAGGAACTCAAACAAATGCATGCTAATCTTCACAGCAGCATTATTCACAGAGTCCAAAGGTGAAAACAAGCCGAGTGTCCATCAACAGATCAATAGATAAACAAAAGGTGGTATGTCTGTATGATGAAATAGTACTCGGCCTTTCAAAGAAATAAAAGTTCTGGCACATGCTATAATGGATTAACCTTGAAAACATTATGCTAAGTAAAATAAGCCAAACATAAAAGGGCAAATATGGTATGATTTCATTATATGAAATGTCTAAAACAGAGGAACTTATAGGGACAAAGTAGATTAGTTTATAAAAGGTTGGAGATAGGGCACGAGGAATTATCACTTAATGGGTAGAGTTTCTGTGAAAGAGGTTTGGAATAAATAGTCGTTGAACAATATTGTGAATGTAATTAATGCCACAAAATTGTATATTTCAAAACGGTTAAAAGGGCATTTTTATGTTATATATTTTATTACAATAAAAATGTGTTTTAAAGGCACAATGGTGAGCAAAGAAGCTGGTAAATCTGTGGGTAGATACAATAAAGCATCGACAGTATAAAGAAAAATAATAACAATGAATTTGTGGTCATACAAACAAAACAAGGCTGACACACCAAAGAACAAAGTCCAGCACAATCCTGAGGAGCAGGCACAGGTGCTGATTATGGCTAGACAAAGTGTGTGTGTGGCCTAGAATGCAGGTGAAAGCTTTCAGGGCAACTTGTTAACGTAATAGAAATAGAAGATATGACCTCTGCATTAGCTTCCTGTGGCTGCTCTAACAGCTACCACAAACTTGATGGTTTGCAACAACATACATTTATTCTCTTACAGTTCTGGGTGCAGATGACAGAAATTAAGGTGTCAATAGGCTGGGTCCTGTTCTATCTCGAGACTCTAGGGAAGAATCCTTCCTGCCCTCTCCCTGCTTTGGTGACTGCCCTAGCATTCCTAGGCTTGTGGCCATATCACTCCAGTCTGCTACCATCTTCACAGGACCTCTGTGTCTGTGTAGGTCTGTGTCAAAACTCCCTCTGCTTCTTTCTTATAAAGGGCACATGTGGCTGCATTTAGGTTGAATAAGGCCAAGGATAAGGCCCTCCTCTTAAGATGTTAATTTAATTGCATCCTTTACCATATAAGGTTCTATTCACAAGTCCTAGAAATTAGGATACGTGTGTAGGTTTGGGAGCCATTAGCCTACCACAGCTTCCAAATCCTTAGGAGGAGAAAAAGAAAAAAACAGAAAAGTCAGTCAGTCACTCTAACAGAGGTTAGGAAAAGTGAGGGAAGACAGAAGTCCAGGAAAATCCAGGACAGGAATCAAGTGGTGGCAATAAATTCTTATAGGTCAATAAAAACAATAGCGACAGATGGATGTACTGAATGGAGAATGCCAGATTGACCACAAAAGCAAAATCTGGCCATGTGTTGCTTACAAAGATCACACTGAAGCACAGAAATAATGCCACATGGATGTTATCTGAGGCTGTGTTTATCCCCAGACAATGGGGACTTTTAGATACCAAGTGTCACAGGGGGTAGAGATGGCCATTCCTGGAGGCTGTTTTACTCCCCTGAACTCTCACTCTCAAGAGGGCGAGTAAGGTGTAAAGTGACATCTATTTGTGGTTTTAATTTGCACTTCTCTGATCACAAGAGTTGTCGAGGATGTGGAGAAAAGGGAGCCCTCAAGCACTGTTGGTGGGAATGCAGATTGGTGCAGCCACTGTGGAAAACAATATGGAGTTTCCTCAAGAAATTGGAACTCCCATTTGACCCAGTAATCCCACTTCTGGTAATATATTTGAAGAAATCCAAAACACTAATGCAAAAGACTATATGTACCCAAATGCTCATTGCAGCGTTATTTACAATAGCCAAGATTTGGAAGCAGCCCAAGTGCCCATGAATTGATGAGTGGATAAAGAAGCTGAGGTACATTTACATAATGGAATACTACTCAGTCATGAAAAAGGACATCTTACCCTTTGAGACAGCATGGAGGGACCTGGAGAGCATTATGCTAAGTGAAATGAGCCAGTCAGAGAAAGACAAGTACCACATGATCTCATTTGTATGTGGACTCTAATGAACAAAATAAACAAACAAATTCATAGGTTCAGAGAACAGACTGAGAGCTGTCAGAGGGTAGGGGGGTTGTGGGGTTTGTTTAAAAAAAAGGGTGACAGCATTAAGCAAAAAAAAAAAAACCTCATAGACACAGACAACAGCATGGTGATTACCAGAGGGAAAGGGGGTGGGGGAGGTAGAAGAGGGTAAAGGGGATAAATGGTGATGGAAAGAGACTTGACTTTGGGTGATTAACACACAATACAATATGCAGATGATGTATTATAGAATTGTACACCTGAAACCTATTTTATTATCCAATGTCACAAAATAAATTCAATAAAACTTTTTTAAAAAGAAAGTCAGAGTATGGGACTTGACTTTGTAAAAATAAAATGCTAAGGGGGTGGGTTTCTTGGGGGTTATAGGGCTCTTGGAGAACACCTGTCCTCTGGGGTGGGGCCAACACCCAGCGAGCCGCTGCATGCATGCCCTGACTTGAAGTCAGGCACTGCCCAGATCACCTTTATGGAGACTGCATTGAGTGGAAAAGAAACCCAAACACAGTGAAAGTAGCATGAGACTAGGTTAAAGGTGAGTTGATTCATAGCAGCTTGTGAGGAAGTTGCAGTGATGCTAGGACAGGCGGGAATGGAGAAGGGGGTCTGACACCCAAGGTCCTGTGTGGAGCAGTGAGTGATCAGAGCCTGGCACTTCTCGGCATCCCAACCTGATGGAACCCTGCTGCTTCCCTTCAGGCCTCATGAGGAGGGCAGGCCAGTCGTATGGCCCCTCGCACCCCTTGAAAGTAAACCCTGTGGGGCAGCCATAGGCCAGGTTTCTTCCTATCAGTTATCTCCTTTCTGATCCCAGCACCTCCATCTCTCAGTCCCGAACCCTCAGGGACCCTGTCAAGGGTGAGCCAGCCTTAGGCAGGAATCCAGCTTCTACCCTCCCTGACCTCTCTGGTCCACAGGCTTCTTGGGGTCAGTGCCCCCTTTCAGACTGGAGCCTCTCTCCAAACTTGCCAGCACCTTACCCCCAACACATACACACACACACACACACACACACACACACACACACACACACGACTCAGTTCTGCGAATCTCAGCATGTTCACATGTTCCAGAAATATTTCAGCATTGTAAGAACCCACATTGATTTTTGGAAGAAGTCTTTTTAAACTGCACATGAAGGCCATCCTGTCTGAGCTCTTACACCAAGTCTCAGGTCTCCATGTGGGGGTCGTCACATCTCACCAGAGTGTGGGGAGCCTTGCCCCCTAGAGAATGTCCAGCATCCCTCTGACTGCCTCTCCTGGTCAGTTCCAACCCCAAGCCAGTGCCTGTGAGCTCTGGGCAGAGACATGGTCTTTCCTCTTCACCCTCAAGCTCCCATTCTGTCTCATCTTCCTGCTGCACACCCCAGATTGCTCCAGGAACCCTGAGTGGGAAGTCAGTGCAGAAACAGCCACAAGCCAGCAAGAGTGGAGGAAGCCATGTGACCCTCCAGTGGGGCCAGGAGGCAGGATGGTCTGGGCCAGAAGCCAGACCACTGGGCTCAGATCCCATGGATGCTCTGGGAGCCCCAGTATCCTAGCCTGTAAACGGGGTTCTGGTCCAAGCGAGTGCATGGGACGTGCCTCAGTGGTGCTGAGTGTCACCGCCATTACTGGTGCTGGTGGCAGAGCACACTTCTGGGTCACTGGTTATGGGCAGTACACCATGATGGAGGTGGGAGGCTCAGAATGTGAAGGACATGCCCAGAGGAAACACTGCTCAGAGGCCTCAGCCGCATCCAGGCCATGCAGACAATGCCTGTCCTGGGGTGGGGCACAGGGATGGGAGCCGAGGATACTCGGGACACCCATCCCTGGAGTCAAGGAGCCCATGATAGTTAATCTTATGTGTCAGCTTGATGGAGCCAACAGGGCCTAGACCTTGCCATCTGTATTCTGAGGGTGTCAGTGAGGGTGTTTCTGGATGCCACTGACACTGAGTTGGTAGACAGCAAAGCAGATTGCCCTCTCACTGGGTGAGCCTCCTCCAGGCAGTTGAAGGCCTGAGTAGATTGAAAGACTGACCCTCCAGGAGCAAGGGCAGCTCTTGCTGCCTGCCTGCCATGAGTGGGCCTGGGCCTGGGCCTTTCCTAGCCTTTAAACTCCATCTGAAATAATCGATCTTCAGCCTGCAACTGTCAGGCAAGAGCTTGCACATCAGCTCTCCTGGGTCTTCAGCTTGCTGACTGCAGATGGTGGGACTCTCCGGCCTCCATAATCATATGAGCTAATTCCTTATGACAGGTGATAGAAAGGTAGGTAGATAGAAAGATGTAAATGATAGAGATGTAGATATAGATAAACAGACATAGGATATATATTATATATATACATATATCTTGTTTCTGTTTCTCTAGAGAACCCTGACTAATACAGAGCCCATATGTGGGAGTGGCCCAGGGGCCCCTGCACCCTGAAGGACTCATCCTCCCTGTGCTTCCAAGAAGGACCCTGGCTTAGAGCAGGGCGGTGCTGCTGCCCACCCAGCACTTCTGCGGCCGTAAGCTCAGCAGCCACGGCTGGGGAACCTACCCCAAGATCTGTGCTGCTTTGAAGGAGGAAGCCTGGCCGTACAGTTGAGTGGATTGGTTTACACCTGGCCCAGACCCTCAACCACCTGTGACCTGCAGCAGGCTGCTTTCCCTCTGGGAGCTTCTGTCTCTTCCCCATAAAGCAGGGGTTTGAGAGTGCTTAGCCCACTACTGTTTAAATGCCCAGTGCTGGGCACACAGCTGACATTCAGTATTAGCTGGTGGCAAACAAACAAAAAAGAACATAGAACCAACATCTGCTGTCCACACAAGGGCCAGACTTGCCCATGACTGGTCATGGACAAAGGGTTGAGCCCTGTGGCAAAAGAGCCCAGCACCAAGGTCACTGTAGTGTCCAGAGACCCCTGGCCCAGAACACCTACAACTAACTGTCCAGTAGATGTGTCTCCTGAAACTGGGGGCCCTAGGGGACACAGAGGGTGCCCCATGGTAGCTGGCCCAAGAGCTAACCTCCAAGGGTGTGGCTGGTCACCTGCATTGTCAGCCTCCAGCACCAGGCTGGTCATCAGTGCTCCAATCACCTTTGAGGACCGCTCTGCCTCACATCCTTGGCTTTGGCCCAGTATGTCCCCTTCAGAGGTGTCTTCCAGGGATAGGGGGATCCTCAAGCCCCAGTCCACATGTGTACGCCCACTTCCAGGCACCTGTGCTATCCATACCTCCCACTCCCCACACCCCTTCTGCCCCCTCCTCACAACCCAGAGCATCTCTATTTAGAACATCTCCACTGTACCCACCTTACATCAGCTAAAGCTGCCATATAAAATATCACAGATCAGAGCTTAAACAACAGAAATTTATTTCTCACAGGTTTGCAAGTTCAAGAGTTAAGGTCAAGGTGCCCACAGGATTGGTTTTTGGTGATATATCTCTTCCTATATTGCAGAAGGCCACCGTTTTCTGTGTCCCCACATGATCTTTCCTCTGCGCACATGGAAAGAGGGAGAGGAAAGAGGCACAGACACCAGACCTATAGGATTAAGACTTCACCTTTTTAACTTTAATGGTCTTCCTTTATGCCTTTTCTCCAAATGCAGTTATATTAGAGGTTAGGACTTCAACATGTGACTTGGGAGATGAAGGGTACACAACTTAGTTCAGATAGTCAGCATAATGTCTCCTCTGCCCAACTGTGTGCTGGTGTCCCCTGGATATCCAAAGTCCCCAAACAAGCCCAGGGCAGGCCTAGGACTTGCCCAGGGATCCTGCCTGCCCTCGCTGGAGTCCAGAAGCCATGGGCCAGTCTCCCTTCAGAGGATAAAGATCCACAGTCACTGAAGGTCCTGGTCCCCAGTTCTCCTCTCCCCTTAACTCCTCTTCCACTTGCTGACCTGTGCCTGTGAGCCCACCAGTGACCCAAACAGGAGCTGGTATTTCTGTGAGACCTGTAGGTCCTGGGCAGGGCGGGACCATAGCAGAGAGGGGGCGTGGGAACCTACCTCACATCTTCGATGCTCCTGAGCAGGGCCATGGGCTCCAAGGAGTCTATTGCCAGCCCCCAGGCTGCAGTCCTCTCCGGAGCGTTTCTGCCTGTGTTCTGCAGCCCTGGGACCTGACCCAGAAGCTCCTCAGGACCCCAGCAGCAGTGCAGTGCCCAGCCCTCCTTGGTCTGGCCTCCAGGCTGCCCGGCCCAGTATGGACACCCCTCAATTGTGAGCCTAGCTCCAGGTTGAGGTGGGGATAGGAGGAGAGCACAGCAGTGTGCCAAGGATCCCTTTGGGTGAGGATACCCACTGTGTGCCCTTCTCAGCCAAGCCTCCATCAAATCACTTACAAGCGCAAACAAAAAGAAGGCACCACATGAGGCCAGGGGAGAGCCAAGGCCCGCTGGGTCCCTAAGAGTCCTGCATGAGCAGACCACTACTGCCTCTTAGAGAGAGCTCTTTAAAGAGAGAGGGACTTGGAGGCTGAATCAAGATGGCGGCATAGGAGGAACACCTATCTTGCCGTCATACTCAACAATTTTAATACTACAACTTAAAGAAAGAACAAACACCTTCCAGAATCACCAAAAAGCTGGCCGAGAGAAAATTCCACAAATAAAAGTGAAGATAAGACACTGTGACTCGGAGGAGTGGCGGCGGACAGCGTTGAAAGATTCGCGCGGAGAGAGGTTTGGAGCGCGCCCCAGTGGGGAGGGCGGGCGGCTGAAAACTGGCCAGTTTTCTCGAACGGGGAGACAAAGACGTCCCACTGGACTGAATCTCCAGCTCTGGGCGAAGTCCAGGGAACCAAACCACTATCATACGGGGTGAAAACTGGACAGTGAGAGGGCACGCCAAAGCTCGGGCGCTGCAGGGGCCTCCTGGCTTGTGGAGAAGGCAGCTTGCACGAACAGCTCGGCTGCGTGACTGCGCAGAGAGCGCTCTGCGACTTGCTTTCTCGTTCGGAAAACCGTCAGTCTGCTTTGTTTTACGAGCCTGGGTGAGACATTGGGAGTGTAGATTCATTTGGGGAGAGTCTGAATTCCCCGGCAGCTGGTGGAGCTCCACAGCCTTTCTCTCTCAGAGGTGCTAGCAGCCATTGCCCCCGGCACAGAGTCCCTGGGGCCGCATAGGGCAGAGCTAACGCTGTCTGCTTGGCCCGGAGACTCCGCCCATCCAACCTGAGCACAGCTGAGCTTCACAGACAATTGGCCTGAGGTCAACCCCTCCAAGTGCTAACAACAATTAACTGAGCTTAACTTCAGCAAGACTGTGCAACCCATATCCACCACAGGTAACCGGGGAGGCTGAGCCACTGTCCCTAGTAGTGGGACACGCAAAGCCACCACACAAAGCTAATTGACCAACTCAGGGAAGCAGCCACCATGCAGAGACATGGAAAGAAATCAGATGTGATAGAAATGGAGGGAAAAAAACGACTGGACGTGGAATTCAAAACCACGGTTATAGGATTCTTCAAGAGGCTCCAACAAAAGGTCGAGGCCTATAAGGAAATAAGCAAGACCTACAAGGAAATGAATGAGACCTGCAAGGAAATGATCAAGACTAACGTGGAAATGAAGGAGACTCTCAAGGATATAAAGGAGACTCTCAAGGATATGAAAAAGGACCAACCAGAAATTAAGCATACACTGACTGAAATAAAAAATATTATACAAAGACCTAAAAGTGCTCTGGAGCACCCCAAGAACCAAGTTAAAGATTTGAAATACAAAGACGGAAAATCCACTCAGCTGAAAAAGCAAGAATCCAAAAGAATCCAAAAAATTGAAGATAGTGTAAGGGGCCTCTGGGACAACCTCAAGCATACCAACACCCGAATTATAGGGGTGCCAGAAAAAGAGAGAGACCAAGACAATGAAAACCTATTTGAAGAAATAGTGACCGAAAACTTCCCACACCTGGTGAAAGAAATAGACTTAGGAGTCCAAGAAGCGCACCGAACCCCAATATATAGGAACCCTAAGAGGACCACACCGAGGCACATCATAATTAAAATGCCAAGAGCAAAAGACAAAGAGAGAATATTAAAAGCAGCAAGAGAGAAACAGTTGGTTACCTATAAGGGAGCACCCATACGATTGTCATCGGATTTCTCAACAGAAACGATGCAGGCCAGACGGGAGTGGCAAGAAATATTCAAAGTGATGAACAGCAAGAATCTACAACCAAGATTACTCTATCCAGCAAAGCTATCACTCAGAATTGAAGGCCAGATAAAGTTCTTCGCAGATAAGAAAAAGCTAAAGGAGTTCATCACCACCAAACCAATACTATATGAAATGCTGAAAGATATTCTTTAAGAAGAGGAAGAAGACAAAGATAAAAGTGTAAACTAGGAACAACAAATACACATCTATCAACAAATGAATCTAAAAATCAAGTGAATTAATAAGCTGATGAACGGGATAAACTGGTGAATGTAACAGAATCATGGACATAGAGAGGGAATGGACTGACAACTCTTGGGGAGAAAGGGTGTGTGTGAAGCGCAGCAAGAGACTGGACAAAAATCATGCAACTAAGGGAGAGGACAGTGGAGGGGGGTGAGGGTGGAGGGTGGGATGGGTACCAGGTGGAGGGGAACTATAGGGGGAAAAAAAAGGGAACAATGTAATTAATAAACTGAACAATAAAGATAAAAAGAAAAAGAAAAAAATAAAGAGAGAGGGACTTAAAGGAGGGGTTTCCCAGCAGAGATTTCAAATCAGCCCCTGGTCTGAGATTTCTGTCATTGATTTTATGATAAACAGAGAACATAGCATGTCTAAATAAATAAATAAATAAATAAATAAATAAATAAATAAGAAGGGCTATTAGAAATACACTAGAGGCCCAGTGCACAGATTCATGCATCAGTGAGGTCCCTCGGGTTGGACCCAAACTGGCTCTCTAACATCCCCTGAGGGGTCCCAGATTGCAAGAGGGCACAGGCCAGGCCAAGGGACCCCACTGGTGCATGATTGGGGCCAAGGACGGACTTCAGGAGAGCTCCAGGGCATGTCTGGCCTCTCTCTCCCAGTCCAATGGGTCAGACCCCAACAGCAAGCTAACCTACCAGTTGGAGCGTCTGCCCCCTGGTGGTCAGTCTGCATCATAGTGATTGGTTGAATGTTGGAAGGAATGGTTGGACACTTAGCATATTAAGCTTTTATTATATAGGATAAAGATGGGGCAGTGCCTGTTTTCTGGATGGAGCAGGGCCGTCAGATGCCTTGAGGTGCATCTCACTGATGGCTGCCTGGGTCTGGGCTCTGTGTGGAGGAGGCAGTGTTCCAGCACTGTAGGAAACCTCCCTCTCCCACTGTGACACCTGGCCATGACTTCCTCTGGTGATCTCACCTTCCTCCTTGGGAGTCTCCCCAAGCTAGCTGCTCTGTCCTTTGGGAGCTCCTTCCCAGTCTGAGCAGCACCTGACAGGTTGATAGAGTAGAGATGACATCAGTGCTGGAACCAAGTGAGAAGGGGGCTTACTTAGTGTGCATGCACTGGGGCCACAGGAGCAAGAACACTGCAGCAGGTGAGACTGGGGTGAGGTTGGCCCTTGGAGGGCAGGAGGGGTCAAACACACAGTGAGGGGGACTGTCCACCAGGAGTAGGCTCTGACAGAGAAGCATGGCCACTCTCCACAGCCAAGTCGGACTTAGGACAGAGTACTCACCTCCACCTCAAGGTCATGCTCACCTCCCAGGCCCCTGTGAGGCCTGGAGAAGACAATGGCACAGAGCAGCTGCAAGGCTGTGGAAGGGTCTGGTTTACTGTGTTTTCCGCACTATGAGATAGTGTCATTCCTGGGAGGGGAAGGCCTTCCAGCCTGGACCCAGGAAGGAGGGGACACGGGCCACTCCACCTCAAACAGGCTGCTGAGGTGCAAGTCTCAGACAGGCTCCTACCAGGCTCGTTGTTGCCCTGAGTAAGATGAAGTGACAGCACTGGCTATGTAGGCATCTGAGAGCAGAATCCCACCCAGAACCCTCCTGGCTTCACAAAGGAGCAGCAAGCCTCCTGAGCCAGTCACTTCAGTTTTTCCTCAAGCTTTGCAGCCCGTGTTCAGGACACTTTGGCCCGTGTGAGAGCATTTTGCCTCCTTTTTTTGTGAGGAAAACCATGGAATGGACTTCCTTTTTATATTCCACTTGGGGTGCAGCCTCTACCTTAAATGTGAGAACATCAGGACAATGAGGCCGGGGGCTTTCTGGGTGACCCCTTTCAGAGTTGTCCATCAGAGCAATGGGAACACACAGCTCTGCACCCTCCGGGGCTGTTTGGGTTGAACAGGATGCTGGCTGGCTTCATGTCGGGGAGTCGGGCTCTGCTGAGAAGCACCCCTGGGCCCTGGAGAGCCTGGAGCTACCTCAGAATTCTCCAACCGCTGGGGGGAGCTGCCACCATCTTTCAAGGTAATGGGGTCGGGGTCCCAGGGGAATCTTAGGTACTAAAGAGACTGGGGTTCTGATGTTGATCTTTAAGCTCCAGTATTTGTCTACACAGCTTCTGATTTGATTTTGTTTGACAGGAGCCTCAGGGCCAGTGTTAAGCGTCAGGATTTGAGGGCAGGAAAGATTGTGCCCTCAGATTTCCCACAGAATATTTGAGCATGGTGGAAGGACCAATGAAACTTTCAGTTAAACCTGGCTGATAGCATATTTCACTCTCTCCCCAAATCCCGAGACAGCGCCACTGGCTCCCACAGGACATCCACTATATAAGGTCACCCTCCCAAGACTGGGAGACAAAGCAGATCTGCTTAATACTCAGGAACAAACAAAAAGAGGCAGCCAAAATTGGGAGACAAAAAAAAATGCCCCAAGTAAAAAACAAACAAACAAAAAAACAAATAAATAAATAAAACGGAGGCAAGCAATTTATCAGATACAGTTTTTTAAATGGTTATAAGGGCAGTAAATGGACTTACTGATAACTACAAGAAACTTAGTTAGAATTACAACAGCATGGAAAAGGAGATAGAAACATAAAAGAAAAACAGGCAGAAATGAAGAGTACAATATCTGAAATGAAGAATATACTAGAAGGAATAAAGAATAGATTGGATGAAGCAAAGGAGCAAAGGATTGAATCAACCATTTCAAGATAAGGTAGCAGAAAACACACAATGAAATCAGCAAAAAGAAAACAATATAAAAGATAAGTATAGTTTAAGGGACCTTTAGAACAACATAAGGCATAACAACATTCATATCATATAGGGGATAGAGGAGAAAAGAAAGAGAAAGGGATCAAGAATCTATTTGAAGAACTAATGGCTGAAATTTTCTTAACCTGGTGAAGAAAAAAGACACAAAAGTCCAGGAAACACAGAGAGTCCCAAACAAGTTTAACCCAAAGAGGACCACATCAAGACACATCATAATTGAAGCAGCAAAAGTTAATGACAAAAAAAAATCCTAAAACCAGCAAGTGAAAGAGTTACCTACAATAGATCTCCCATAAAACTGTTGGCTCATTTCTCAAAAGAAACATTTCAGGACAGAAAAAAAATGGACAGGAAATCTTCAAAGTGATGAAAAGCAAAGACATACAATCAAAACTTCTTTACCCAGAAAGGCAATCATTTAAAATTGAAGGAGAAATAAAGAGCTTCTCAGATAAGATAAAAACAGAAATGTTTTATTTATCACCACCAAACCAGCATTACAAGTGTTAAAGGATCTGCTTGAAGAAGAAGAGGAAGGAGAACAGAGGAACACAATTATAAAGAATAAATTGGCAATAAGTATGTACCTATCAATAATCACTTCAGCTGTAAATGCCTTAACTTCTCCACTCAAAGGACATAGGACAGCTGCAAGGATAAGAAAACAAGACACTATATAGAATGATAGATACATACAGATTAAAGTAAAGGGATGAAAAACTATTTCATGTAAATGGAAAGAAAAATATTGGCGTAGCAATATTTATATCAGATTTTAAAAAACACAATATTAGAACAAAGGCTATATAATAAGAGACAAAGACAGACACTACATAATGATAAAGAGAGCAATCCAACGAGAGGATATAACACTTGTAAACATTTATGCACCCAACGTAAGAGCACCTAAATATACAGAGCAAATCTTAATGAATGTAAAGATACAGACTAACAGTAACACAATCATAGTAGGAGATTTAAAAACCTATTAATATTGATAGATAGGTTTTTCAGACAAAAAAATCAACAAGGAAACAGTGGCCTTGAATTACACCCTAAATGAGATTAATTTAATTATGGTCTTCAGAACATTTTACTCCACAGCAGTAGAATATACATTTTTTCCCCAAGTGCACACAGAACATTTTCTAAGATAAGTCACATGTTAGGACAGAAAACAAATCTCAATAAATTAAAGAGGATTGAAATCATATAGCATCTTCTCTGACCACAATGGTATGAAATTAGAAGTCAGTTACAAGAAAAAGGCTGCAAAACACACAAAGACCTGGAGGCTAAAAACATGTTATTAAACAATGACTGGCTTACCAATGATCGAAAGAAAAATCTAAAGTTACCTTGAGACAAGTAAAAATCAATACACAACAACCTAAAATCTATGGGACAGAGCAAAAGCAGTCCCTAGTGGAAAATTCATAACAAAACAGGCATACCTCATGAAGCAAGAAAAATCTCAAATAAACAATCTAAAGTTACATTTAAAGGAAATCATGAAACAAGAACAAACAAAGCCCAAAGTGAGTAGAAGAAAAGAAATAATAAAGATTAGAGCAGAAATAAATAACGTAGAGACTAAAAAACAATACAAAAGATGAATGAAATCAAGAGTTGGTTCCTTGAAAATATAACCAAGATTGAGGAACCTTTAACCAGACTTCTCAAGAAAATAAATAAAATAAAAAATGGAAAAGGAGATTTAACAACTGATACCACAGCTGTAAAATTATAAGAAAACTATAGTGAACAACTAAATTTCAACAAAATGGAAAATTTGAAAATATGCATAAATTCCTAGAAACATACAATTTTCTAAAACTCAATGAAAATGAATCAGAAAACCTGAATAGACCAAATACAACTAATGAAATTGAAGCAGTAATAAAAAAAAAACCCACAAAAACAAAACAACAACAAAAACTCCCAACAAACAGAAGTTGTGGACCAGATTGCTTCACAGGTGACTTTTACCAAATATTCAAAAAGGAAATAACATCTATTCTTCTTAAACTATTCCAAAAATTTGAGAATAGTAAAGATTACCAAGCTCATTTTACAAGGCCAGAATTATCCTAATTTCAAAGCCAGATAAAGACACTACAAAGAGCCAAAACCGGTTTGGCTCAGTTATAGTGTTGGCCTGTGGACTGAAAGGTCCTAGATTTGATTCTGGTCAAGGGCATGTACCTTGGTTGTGGGCACATGCCCAGTAGGGGTTGTGCAAGAGGCAGTTGATCGATGTTTCTGACTTTCTATCCCTCTCCCTTCATCTCTGTGAAAAATCAATAAAATATGTATTTTTTTAAAAGACACTACAAAGAAAGAAAATTATAGCCATTATCCCTGATGAACATAGATGCTAAAATCCTCCACAATATATTAACAAACTGGATCCAGCAACATATTAAGAAGATCATACACCATGATTAAATGGAATTTATTCCAGGTATACAAGGTTGATACAATATCTATAAACTAATTGATGTGATACACTCCATAGACAAAGTGAAGGATAAAAATCACATGTTCATATCAATAGATGCAGAAAAAGCATTTGATAAAACCCAGCGCACATTTATGATAAAAACTGTCAGCAAAGTGGAAACCGAAGAATCATACCTCAGTATGATAAAAGCCATATTTGACAAACTCACAGCCAATGTCACACTACATGGGCAAAAACTAAATGCATTTCCTTTAAGGTCAGGAATAAGACAGAGATGCCTGCTTTCACCACTCTTATTCAACTTAGTACTAGAAGTTTTATCCACAGCAATCAGACAAAATGAAGAAATAAAATAGATTAAAGATTTAATATAAGACTGGAAACCATAAAAATCCTAAAAGTAAACATAAGCAGTACAATATCAACCATTTCTCTTAGCAGTGTTTTTTTTTTTTTCTGATATATCTTATTGGCAAGGGAAACAAAAGAAAAAAATAAGCAAATGGGAATACATCAAAGTAAAAAGTTTTGCATAGCAAAAGAAACCATCATCAAAATGATAAGACAACCTACTGAATGGGAGAAATTATTGGCCAAAGATATATCTGATAAGGGATTAATATCCAAGTTATAAAAAGCTTATGCAATTCAATACCAAAACAATAAACAATCCAATTTTTTAAAATGGGCAAAGGGACTTGAATAGAGACATCTCCAAAGAGTATGCATAAAGGGCCAATAGACATATGAAATATGCTCAACATCACTAATCATTAGAGAAATACAAATTAAAACCACAATGAGATATCACTTTATGCCTGTCAGGATGGCTATCTAATAAAAGAGTAACATGCAAATGTGACCGTAACTTGGTTCCGATTGGCTATGCTACAGGCCAATCAGGAGCAGGGGGCGGGACTGAGGGGCAGGGCCGAGCGGCACGAGGGCTGGGCCCCATGGGTTGGAGATGAAGCAGTAACGGTGGCAAGCATCACAGTGCCCAGGCTGCCTGAGCTTGGAGGTGGCCAGGGCACAGGGTGGGGCAAGCACAGGAGCGCCGCCGCCCGAGCTTGGAGGCGGCCTGGGGGGCAGAGCGTGGCGAGCGTGGGAGGCAGCCAGTGGGCGAGGCAAGGGGCCGGGGTGCCGGAGTGGAGGTGAGCGCCCAGCCCCTAAGGCCAGGTGGTCACAGGCATCTGGACCTGAACTGAGCAGGGAGATGGCTGAGTGTGAGCCAACAGTTGGACATCCCCTAAGGACTCCCAGTATGTGAGAGGGGGCAGGTTGGGCTGAGGGACCACCCCCCCCCTCTGTGCACTAATTTCGTGCACCGGGCCACTAGTCTATATGTATAAAAGCCTAAGTGACCATTAGGACCGGAACAACCAGTCAACCAATTGCTATGATGTGCACTGACCACCAGAGGGCAGATGCTCAATGCAGGAGTGCCCCCTGCTGGTCAGCGTGCTCCCACAGTCAACCTCCATGGCCCTCCCCTGAGCTGACCAGCCCCCATTGGCCCCTGGTGCTAAATCATTCATAGATCACCTGCTTCTGGATAGGGGTTTCATATGCAGCAAAGCAGCTCCCTCGATATGACCTATTGAAAGTCAGCCCTCAACAAAAGGGTTTGTCTCGCTCCCATTTTCTCTCTTTCCTGAGTGCCACCCTCCTGCTGTGGTGGTGTATCAGTGAGGGAAGGAGGAGTGGGGAGGCAGGGAACTGTCTGGTGGCAGGGTGCCAACTACACCTGGTGCCCCGTCCAGCAACTATCACCTCCTCTTCCCAATCCAATGGGGCCTTTGGGCCCTGAGCTGGGACAGGGAATTGGGGGTGGGTGGCGGCAGACATGGCCCCTTCCCCAGAGGGGCTGAGGATTGGCTCCCTCCTCGGGAGGCCTGCAGCCAACCTCCTGTGGTTTCTCCTCTCCCTTTTCCCCCCATTCCTGCACAAATTCGTGCACCCAGCTCTAGTTATCAATAAATCAATAAACAATAAGTGTTGTTGAGGATATAAAGAAAAGTGAACCCTTGGGCACTGATGGTGGGATTGCAAATTGGTGCAGCCACTGTGAAGACAGTACAGCATTACCTCAAAAAATAAAAAATGAAACTGCCTTTTGACCCAGACATTCCACTTCTGGGAATATATCCGTAGAAATCTGAAACATGAATTCAAAAGAATATATGCAACCCTAAAGTTCACTGCAGTGTATTCACAATAGGCAATATTTGGAAGCAGCTGGAGGAGGAGGGAATAAAGAATGACTGCTAATAGGTTTGGTGCTTATTTTTAGATTGATGAAATGTTCTGAAATTAGTGGTACTGGTTGTACAACTGTGAATATCTAAAAACTAATTGTGTGGTATATGTGTTTTCTACCTAATAAAAGAGTAACATGCTAATTGACTGTACCTTTGTGACACTCACCAGCCAATCAGGAGTGAGTATGCAAATTAACCCAACAAAGGCAGTGGATTAATTTGCATACACAGGCACTGAGGGGCTGGGGGCGGGGTGGGACAGTTGCATAATCACCATGGCAACAACACGGGCATTCCATACCACCCCAGCCACTCTGGGTCTCTGGGCAGCATGGAAAGGCAGAAATGCTGCTCCTGCTCTGAGCGGAAAGACAGCTCTGGCCAGAGCAAAGGCACTGCTGGCAGCCAGGGGAAGGAAGGCCCATTTTTGCACGAATCTTCATGCATCGGACTTCTAGTATATCAATAAATATACGTGAAACCTCAGTTCTTAAAAGTCTCTTGTCTCAAACAATTCTCTACCAGTTGTTCACAGAAATGTTTTGGTTGTCAAGCAAAACTTTGGTTGTTTCTCAACCTGACAACCCTTTTATGCTGATACTTGTATGATCAGTCACGTGTCTTTCAGGCAACAAACAAAAGAGAGAATGCCGAGTATGTGTCAGTTTCTGCTAAATCCCATGTTGTTAACATCTTAAGAAATGATGCTATGAATATTTTTGTGGTTTTTTTTTTTTTTGCTTTTGTTGCTGCTTATTATTATTAAATATGTTCAGTAAGTCTCCCTGGGTCCTAAAGTTAGTGACAATAGCAAAGTGAAAAGGAAGTTGTGAGAAAACAATAAAACTTTAAAAAGAAATAATTGAAAAGTATGATAGAGGCATTGGCTTGTCTGATCTGGCTACTGAGTATGGCATGTTGAAATTGATGATTAGCACAACTTTAAACCATAAAGAGGCCATCAAGAGGGCTGATGTTGCTAAGGGTGTGAAAGTGCTCACAAAATAATGACCACAGACAACCAAGAAAGGTTAAAACAGAATCAATTGGGGGAACATATTAATTCAATTTACATTCTTTCTAATGGGGGGGGGGGAGGCAGAAATGATTCAGATTTCAAACAAATTGCTTCTCGAGCAGTCTTCCAGAACAAATTAAGCTGAGAACCAAGGTTCCCTGTATTGTTTTTAAAATGCCATGTGTTTCAGCACTTAATTAAACATTCCATGGTGCTTTGTTTAAAAGAAGTTCTCCTTGGTATATGACTGGAGCCCAGTGGGAGTTGCTACGTTCCAATCCATTATTCCTCTTCTTCCCTTTGCTTCTTCAGGCCACCGGAGACCTTCAAAAACAAACAAAAATCCCCTCAAAAACCTACCAGTCTGGACATGCCCAACCAAGCTCTCTGTTCTGCAGCCTCTGAGAGCCTCTGTGAGCCTCTGCCTGGTCCCCAAGGCCTACCACATCCAGGCTATTGAGTCAGCCTCTGCATGGGAGTCAGGGCCCAACCCAGCTCCACCTCCACCTCCCATGAGCTGGGCACTCTCAGTGGCTAACCCCATGACCTCCCAGCGCCAACACCACAGAATCTATTCCTACATGTCTCAGAAATCCTTCCCAAAAATCCTCCTTTTTTCCTAATAAATAGTTGTGGCAACTGCCCAAGAGGCAAGCCCTTGTCAGGGAATGGGCCGAGTCGCAGAAAGAACCATTTGGCAACTCTGCTCTGACCACACCACTGGGGCTGCAGGTAAGTAGACACTCAGGGCCACTCTGTCATGGAAGGTGGACCTGGGCTTGGGGTCTGGGGTCCAGGGTCTGGGGCCTGGCATCTTGCCAGCTCTGCAGAGGACTCTGGAGGAGACCTGGGGCCCTGTTGCCCTCACAGGGCCTGTTTTCTCTGTGTATCCAAAGGGGGGTCTGAGTTCAGACTCCTACCTTAGACCTTGAGATGAGGGTTTGGTTCAAGACACTTATTTGGGAGGTCTCTTCAGGAAGCAGTGAGTAAGAGGCAGAAGAGAAACGAGGCAGGAAGTGCAGTGAGGCAGAGGAAAGCTCAGACCCCAGAGGGTCCTCAGGAGCAGCTTCGAAGTCTGGCTGCAGAGCCCATGTGCATGAAAGTTACAGGAAACTCTGAGATGAAACATGGAAAATCCCTGCCACAAAGTCAATCCCCTGGTAAGAGGAGTGCTAAGATGATGGTGAGACGCGTGTGAGGGTTATATGCATGAGGCAACGCATTCAGAGAACCCAGTCCAGCGTAGCACACCCCAACCTCCTGCCCGCGCACCTTTCGACCTCACAGAGCTGCTGTTAGTTGCACAGGGGGTCCTGGTGTGTGTGTGTGTGTGTGTGTGTGTGTGTGTGTGTGTGTGTTTGTGTGTGTGTGATGACTGCCTCCCCCAGGAGCCTGCCCAAGACCCCTGCCGAGGACCTGAGCAAACTCAGGGACAGGAAGCTATGTGCCACTGGCCCCAGAGCTAATGGACCTGCTTCCATCACCACCAGCGTTGGCTTTAATCATCCACTTTCCAGGGGAGGGCAGCACTCCCCAGACACCAGATAGGCCAGCATCCTCCAGCTGGCGGGCAGGCAGGGGTGCTGAGTGAAAGGAAAGACATTGGACCTTCTTTGCAGGCGGATCCCACTGGGACCAAGATTGCCTCCAGGCTGGGGGTGGGGTTAGGTGGTGAACAACAGCCAGAGGCAGGGAAATCAAAGGCTTTACCACAGCCCGCTGTTGGGAGGGGGATGCCTCACCTCCACTAGCTCTGGGGCAAAGGCTGGCAAGGCTCAAGGCCAGTCCTGAACTAGGCCCAGAGGCCACCTCCTCCATATGTGTCCAGACATATCATGGCCTCAGAACCGTGTTTCAGTGAGACACCAAGGAAGGGGCTGTTCTGTTTCTGCCCTCACCCCCTCTCCTTGACTGTCCCTAAGAGGGTACCAAGTAGCACACCGTAGGGGTCCACTTCTACCCTGTGCCTCCTCCCCACAGTATCCCCACCTGGAAGGGAGCCCCCGCTTTCCAGACTACATGGCCTCTTCTCTCAGCTGCCTCTCTGACCACCTGCCTCCCCTACATCCTCGACCTGCTCTTTGCATTGCCGTGGCCCCACATTCAGGGCACAGGGAAAGAGGGAGGTTCCAGGTGCTGAAACGTGAAGTTTCTTCCTTTTCTCTTTTGTCTTCCTTTTGTCATAGGGTTTTAATTTGCTGTTTAATGTCAACCTAAGTAAATAAAAAATAAAATGTCAGCGTGAATTTTACCGTTTACTTTTCTATTGTTCAAGGCCAGTATTAAGTGAAAACAAGAGCATTGAACTCATATGTGAATCACTACAGTTATGGTAACTCACACATGCAGATGCACTTTTTCTCATCAGAACAGTACAAATGCATCACACAACTCAGCTGTCTTTGCTTCACTCCTGACAACGAGGGAACATTCTACCAACACTGCTGATCTCAGCTGACTCTCAAGGAAGGAAGGAAAGCCACTCTCTCTCCCTTTTTTCTCTGTCGTCAGTGACATGAGTGAGAAACTATGTAGTAGGGCTTCTTGTTTGTGTTTCTTAGATTGCCACTGCCCAGCACATCCTGGTCCTAACAGCAAGTGCGACCTCGTAGGGCTGTCCACCCGACCCTTACCAGCTGTCAACATAACAAACTCCCCTTGTCCTCCCCGAGTCGCTGCCCCCATAGTTCTCCAGCACCGTGTGCTCATAAAACTTCATGCAGGTACATGAATGGGCTGCACACATATGCACATAACCGCCTCGATCCTGCCTGCTCCACTTTTCCCGGACTTCATTTAGAGGACACAAGTTCAAAACTAAAATCGTCCATAATTCTAAGATGGCTACGAGAAGCATTCACTTAGAATGGGCCCTGCTGCATCTGGGGCCTGTGTGCCTGTGTGGCTTCCCCCCCCGCCCAGGCTGTGCCTGTCCCCCCGCCTCCTCTTGGTTGACAGTGTGCTCACCGCTGGGACCTCAGGAGACAGGGCTGTGTATGTCCCATTGGTCACTGACCCCAGGTCCCAATCCTGGCACAGCCACTAAGTACAAATTTGCTGAATAAACACAGTGACCACCTACTGAGTTTGGGTGAGCACCTAAGATGGGACAGGTACCTCTAGGACCCAGATACAGACAGCTTCTGCCCACAGGGGTTTCAGCCTCATTCCCATCCAGATACCTTCTAACTTCAGGCTCTCTGTGCTGAGCAGGGTCCTTAGGGTTGACCCATCTTTTTTTTTTTTTTCCAATCCTTATCCAAAGATATGTTTTATTGGTTTTTAGAGAGAGAGAGTAAAACATCAATGTGAGAGAGAAACGTGGATCAATTGCCTCCCAAATGGAGATCGAACTCACAACCTAGGAATGTGACTGGAAATTGACCCCACAATCTTTGTGTGTGTGTGTGTGTGTGTGTGTGTGTGTGTGTGTGTGTGTGACAGTGCTCCAACCAACCGAGCCACCCTGCCAGGGCAGACTGACACATCTTGCTGATGTACAACCTGAGGCCAAGCGGGCGAGACTTGTCTGCAGAGGCCTGCTTTCCAGGAGCACACCAAGGACATGTGATAGCTGTCCAAGAGCCAGGCCACAGGAAAGAGAAGGACTGGGGAGGCCAATGGCCTAGTCAGACTCCGCTCACCTACACGTGCCTTCCCCTCCCCCTTCCCCCCCCCCCCCCCCCACACACACACATACAGTCTGGAGTAGCCAGGGTGAAAAGCAGCCTGTCCCAGGCAGGAAGGAGGCCTCTCTGACTTGGAGATGACTTGTTTGTCCTGTCCATGGATTTTCAATTGACCTACGCCTTTCACTTTACACTCCAAAGGCTGTGCGGCCTCAACTTCCCGGCAGGAGCCTTCAGAAATCAGGCTTCCCTGGACACCTTCCTCACCTCCCAAGGGATCCTCAGACCTTCAGCTGTCAACACCAGATCAGGACTTCTTTCCCTTCTCCTCTGTTAATTACACAAATAACAATGACTATAAAGGGCACTTTGCTTTTTTAACCTTTTATTTTGAAAATAATTGCAAACCTACAGAGAAAATGCAAGAAGAGGACAGTAGATTACTGTTCACCCTTAAATTCAATAACCATCAACAAGAGAAGGATGTTCTCTTTCACGCAGCAGCATTAGCAAAGCCAGGAAATGTAACAATGGCACAGCAGCATTGCCTAATATTCTGTTTTTGCCCAGTGTCCCAACATTGTCCTTTACAGCCCAGGGGTTTTCCCTAATTCAGGCTCCAACTCCAGGTCATGCATTTCAATTACTTATCACATTCCTTCATTAAGGATATTTTAACAGAATAAAGAGTAGTCACAGCCCTGCCACCCTGACAGTCCCCTTTCCCTATTCTCATGGCCAAGCTTCTTACACATGCGTACACACACACACACACACACACACACACACACACACACACCTGCCCAGGGTGGGGTCTTGATATCTGCATGCCAGGCCCTGTGGCCACCAACTTCTATGCACATTACCCGATGGGGCAGCCATGGTCTTAACTCCCCTCTGGTGGTGCATGGTGGTCCCCATGGTAGATGTGCCATGCTTTATTTGTGTTCCACAGAAAGAGGGAATAACTGCCTCTCATGATTTCTGCTGGGTCTATGAGGGGGTCTCTTTGAGTAGCTCCTGGGTACTCAGTCATCCTTGCCATGTGTCAGTGTCAGTTGGCCTGTCCTGGCCAGCCCAGCTCCCAGGGACATCTCCATGACAGGAGGAACAAGCCTGGGGCATGCAGTGTTACTCTGACTGGTCGGGAGGCGTGTGAAGCTCTGGCTCCTGGCAGGAGCCTCCACACTCAGAGAAGATAGCAGAGCCCAAGTGACCTGCAGCTCTCAGCTGTGTGAATACCATGTGGGCAGGTTCCCTGGTGTCTGGAAGCCTCAACTTTCCCTATCTGGAAAGTTGAAATACTATTGTCTATTATGTGAAGATAGAATAGGACCAGGCTCCAAAAAAATTCTTCCCATTTAAAAAATAGTCTTTACAATAACATTTCAAAACAATGAAATAGTTTGAAACTATACACTAAAAGCTATAAAACATTGTTGAGAAATTAAAGTGAACCTAAATAATTTGAAGAATTTATTTTATGGATTAGAAAATCAATATTGTTAAGATAGCTGTTGTTCCCAAACTGATATATAACTTCAATGTATTTTCCATCAAAATCCCAAAAAGCTTTCTTTGGTAAATATTGTTAAGTTGATTCTAAAATTATATAGAAATACAAAGGACATAGAGTGGTCAATAGCTTGAAAAAGAACAAATTTAGTGAGTTACATTGTCCGATTTTAAGATTTATTATGAAGCTACGGTGATCAAAACAGTATGGTGTGGCATAAAGATAGACATAAATTAAGAGAAAAAATAGAGTGCAGAAAGAGATCCAATTAATGGTCAATTGGCTTGGACAAAGAAGCTAATTCATTAGGAGAAGGATAGTATTTTCAACAAAGGGTGTTAGATGAACTGAATAGTCATACAAAAAACATAAATCTCAGTTCCTGAGACTTGAGCTCCCACCATGCACTTAAATTAACTCACGTTGTTCTTATCCCTAAACAAAGGAGCTAAAGTTCTAAAACTTCTACAATTAAACATAGAAGACAACATCTGTAAACTTGAGTTTCATCCTATAGCTTTAGATAAGCTCTAGAAAACTAGAACTATGAAATAAAATATATCAGACTTCATCAAAATTAAAAAATTTGGCTGAGAAGCATCGACTGAGGAGGCAAGCCACAGGCTGAAAGTATTCTCAATACATATAGACAATATAAGTTTTCCCATAGGCTATATTAATAACAATTGCAACACAATAATTAGAAGATAAATAACTCAAATAAGAATAGTCAAAAGAAAATATGTAAATGGCCAGAAAGTACATGAAAATAGTTACGATTAAAATGCAACTTAGAAGCAGAATGCATTTTACCCAATATATTGATCAGAAGAATAACATTTAAGAGACAGAATACTATACTGTACTATATATTAGCAAGTATGTAATGCTGTTACTGATAGGAATGTAATATGCTGTAATGACTTTGAAAAACAGCAGTTTCTGGTAAAGTTAAGTATAAACTCATTACACCCCTATGTATTTAACCAGGAGAAAGGAAAACATATGCCCACAAGAAAACCTGTACATAATTGTTCATAGCAGCTTTATTCATAAGAGTAAAACAAAAAATAAAAGAGGAAGAAAGAATAGAACTCTTCCCATCATTCTGGGAATGTATTAGGTGTTCAATAAATCTTGGCTACCCTTATCCTTACCTCTGTTTCCTTGCTAAAGGGAAGCACAGAGCCTAGCACGGCGGCCCAAGGCGTCTGCCTCCTTTCTCTTTGGTGCCCTCTGAGGCCCGGAGTCATCTCCGGCCCTGACGAAGGGCTTCTAGGAGGCTCCCAGGCTCTGTGAGCATGCACCTGTCTCTGAAGACCTCCCTGCCTTCTGCACACACCCACACAGGCAGGGCCCTCCGATGGCCAGGGCCCCAGACCTATGTGCTCTGCAGCCTTGAGCCTCAGAGTCCAGCCTATGGAACAGCTGCATGAATCTCACCACGGTCGGTGGTGAATGGCCAGGCCCACCTCTCTCGGCATCAAAATGAGGCCATGGAAGAGGAGGCCTTTCCTTTCTTGGCAGTGGAAAGGGCGCGGGAAAGCACAGCCCAACACAGTGACACTGCCCAGGTCCAGCCACTAGCTCTTTGGGCCACATTCCAACTTCAAGGACAGTGAGGAACACCAGTCCCTTCATGGCGATGTGCTGCAGGTGATCTTTGGACCAACCAATGTGACCAGGCTTTGGTGCTTCTGAAGGTCTCATATGGGCACACGGGTTTACGCAAGACCAAGACCAGCCCCTTCACTCATGTCCGGGCAGCCCCTCTTGTTCACTTCCTCATCTGGCAGGCCTGTGCCCCACCCAGGGTCAGGTGCATAAGATGTGTACTCAGGGGCCCAGGGCCACCTTGTATGGCTCTACCCAGACCTCTCTTGGTGATAAGCCAGAAGGTCACTGGTTTGCTCCAAGGCTGCTCAGACTGGGCATAGGACTTCACCCAGATTTTGCAAAGGGTTGGCATCTAATGGCAGAGCATCTGCTGTTCACTGCCCTGTTTTTCCGGTCCCTATGTTTTCTTTTCAGTACAATGTCTTTTCCCAAAGAAGACTTAGACTATTTCTAATATACTATTTGACCTTGAGTATATAGTATATAGTATATTTGACTAATATACTAATGTGTATTTGTCAGATCTACCTCTCACAACTAGGCTTATAGAGACCATAGGTATGTGGGTGAGATGCCATCTGAGATCAGAGTTTGCTTCTTGCAAGTACAGTCCACCAAGCAGACATCCTGGGAGGTGGCCTTGGGAGCATGGCCGTTGGGAAGGGTGACCCACAAGAGCAGAGGGTGAAGGTAGGGATAAGCATGGGTTGCCCAAGAAATGTTGTAAGGGGGCATGGCAGGAGGGACTGCTGGACAGATGGATGGAGTCAGCCCCAGAAGGACCACAGCCACTGTGGAATCCAGGACTGGCCATGTGCTGGGGTCACAAGGCATGAACATGATACCTTGGCAAAAGCTCCTGGCACACAGCTTCGAGGTGGTTATTGCATTACTGTCCTTTCAGGCTCTCCCCAGTGGGCACAGCAGCTCTGAGCCTCTCTCCCTGGGGTCTGCGTGAGCAGACGCCATACCAGCTTTGCATGGTGGGAAATGCAGCCCCAGAAAGCAGCCCCAGCTCCATTACCGCTGCAGCTCTGACATGCAACCAGGAAGGGCAAGACAAGCAGAACTGATCACAGAATTCTCTGAATGCAGAGAGTGTCACAGCCTGTGGCGAACATGTCACGATGCTGGGTCCCTGGAACTTACTGAAGGCTCATAGAAGCCAAGAATATAGCTCCTGATCGCTGCTGTGGTGGCACACCCCTCGCCCTGGCCCGAAGCCTGAGTGGGCCAACTGGGGCCAGGTCAGGCAGAACCTCCCAGTGCCTGCACCATGAGACTGTGAAGAGAGACAAGTTGGCAGGTGAGGGTATCAGCAGGTGATGCCCAAGACACCTGCAGTGCCCACACCCAGCCTCCCAGTGGTACCCAATGGTGTGAACCCAGAGTGAAATGTCAGCATCTTCAGGAATGCACTTTTCAATTCCCACAGTTGATGCTCTGCTCCTCTGAATGACAGGCAGTGTGGCCCTGGACCCTGCCTCTCCTGACCACAGGGCAACTCCTTCCCTCCTTTGAGACCCTTTCTCCCAAAGCAGAAAGGAGGGAGAGGGAGGCACTCAACCCTGGGAAGGAAAGCAGCATTGGGGGACCCCACCGGTGGCTCTCACTCACACAGCCATAGTCAAAGCATCTTCCGTCACTGGGCAAGTACTTCAAACTATAATCCATGTTTGAGATTATCCACATTGATACAATAAATCTACTTCATTCCTGTTAACTTCTCCATAAGGATTCTGCCTCATAAAGATCTCACTCATTCATCTACCTCCCTAATGAGTTGTTATTGCAGGTTTGCGCTATCACAAACTATACCGCAATGGATATTATATTCAGCTTCCTAGTGGTACCCAAGGGTGTGAATCCAGAGTGGAATGTCAGCATCTTCAGAAATGCACTTTTGCTTTGATTGATTGGTCGATTGATTGATTGATTGATTGATTTTTAAATATTTCCATTGATTTTTTTTTAGAGAGAATGGAAGAGAGAGGGAAAGATAGAGAGAAGTATTGATGTGAGAGAAACACATCCATTGGTTGCCACCTGCATCAGCCCCCAGGCCAGGGAGTAGCCTGCACCTGAAGTACATACCCCCAACCGGAATTGAACCTAGGACCTTTTGGTCCACAAGCCGACACTCTATCCACTGAGCCAAGCTGGCTGGGACAGAATGCACTTTTCCAGTTCACATGCTTGGTGCTCTGCTCCTCTGAGTGACTGGCTTAATTCACACCCCTGTCCCTGGGCATGAAATTTCCCATCTCTCATTCTTTTATCTATTCTTGGGATAATCAGACAAGATTTTTCCAAAGTGATGAATATGAAAGGCTATGTCTTTTCTTATTTGTATTGTCTTGATAATCAGTGATGTTGAACATCAGATTTCATGTTGCTATGGGCCATTCATGCTCCCTCTTCAGTGAATTGTTATTTTTTACCCTTTGGCCACTTTCCTCACAGGCTGTTTGTATTTCTTCTTACTGATTGTTAAGCTGCTCACTCTCACTTTACTCTGTGTGCAGCAAACAGCTTCTCCGCGCTGGTGGTTTGTCTCCTTCATGGCACTTAAGTTAACACCATACACCTACTGGGTGCGCAGCTCCGTGACGCTCCACTGTGCACACGTCATGTGGCCACTGGGTCGGAGCCCTGCCCCCTGAAGCCCCTTCACGCTCCTGCAGTCACACCCACGTCTGCTTTCCTTACTCACCCGTACTCATCAGAGGGATACCCTCCTGGTTGTGGGGTATCGTTCCTTAACGTCCGTTGTATGCTATGTGTTAACAATTTACTTAGGATGTTTGCATCTGTCTTCACAGAGAAGCATAGTCAGTGTTCTGGCCTGGCCCCAAGTCAGGCTCACAGCTGCAGGTGGACTCTTAACTGGGGTCCCAGGAGTCCCCCACCCCCAATTTAGCCCACCCAGGACTGGAAGGAGGCCGTGGAGCTCTCCTACCTGCACACGCTCAGCCCTGGAGTCTGAGCACGACAATGACTATTTTCATCGCAGTTGGTCTCAGCTGGAGCCTTGCCCAATTAAAATGGAAATGCTTCCCATGATTTGCAGGTGGGACTGGAGTGGAGGGTGTGGGGATGTGTAGACATAGAGAGTATTGCCTGAAAAGGGTCCCCGGGATTGAAAGTGAATCAGGCCAAGTCAGCCCCAATCATTGGCTCTCCTAGCAGATGAACGGGGTCAGCAGGCCCTGCCTTCCTCTCCCCCAGACCATGGAGGTCTGACACTCCAGGAATTCGCTGCTCCCTCTGCTTGCCAGGTGGGGCCCCAGGACTTGGTACCTGGACTGTATTCAGGCGTGGTGGGGGAGTGGGGTTCCCCTGTACTGGCTGGGGGTGGAGGTGTAGCATGGACATCAAGCCTAGGGCTCTTCTTGCACTCATCATGCCTGGACACTTGAGAAGTTACAGGGCCAGTGAACCTCAGAGCTGGGACCCTCGGCCAGTCAGTGACTGACAACCAGCCTGACGCTGAGGAGACCAGTTCTGAGCCCTGGAAGAACATTCCTCTAGGTTCCAGCGGGCCAGGCTGGGGAGGCCTGGGGGAGGAGTAGCCTTTGAGCTAGATTCTAAAGAGTAATCATGATTATTAGTTCAAAATTGTGCCCACCGGCAGCCACTCACTCCTGGTAGACACTGGCACAAAAACACAGAGGAGAGGAAAGGGTACCCTGCCTCACTGTGCAAGACAGACTAACAGGCACAGCCAATGGAGTGGACAGAGGGCCTGTGAGGGCTGGGAACCACAGCCACACTGAGAAGGGCAGAGGGCTCACCTGTCCTCCATCCTTCCTGCCTGTCAGAGCCCAGCACAGGGCCGCCTGCAGGGGCTGCCTGCTACTCCTCCTCAAGAAAGAAAGACAGGAGAAGCCGGCTCCAGGCCCTCCTGATCACCCAACCATGGCTCCGACCCTGCAGCTCTGGAACACGGAGGCCAGAGGCGAGAGCATGAGCTCTGTGCAAACATCCTGCCTTCCCCGAGAATCTTTAATAAAAGACCACAGAAATGTTAGCAAATCTAAATAAACAGCAAAGTCTTACGGAGGACGAGCAGCCGGAGTGCAAGCACCTCCCGAGTGCTCTCTGAAGCTTTGGGAAATCGGGTGCCAGAAGTGAAGCTCAGAATTCTTCCCTGTGGCTGGATAGAATTTAAGCTAGACTTCCCTTCTGATAAAGGAAAAAAAAGTGAACATATTATCTGTAAATTGATGTTTAGTGACTAGACATAAACTTGAAATACTAGAATACATTATAAGCCTAATCCTAGGTAGTCTTATGAAAATGTATCTCTTAACTATCTTTTGAATCTATTGTTTTCAATATATTTTAAGTTATATATTTTTTCCACTTTTCAGAGCTGCTTCTTTCAGGCGCATTTTTATTTTATTGAAGTGTAATTTACAAGGGTCAACATTTTTTTTTACAAGGTTTCTTTAACTATGGCTGGATGTTTTCACTAGTCTTCCAAGAAGGGTCATTTTATTTTTTAGAGTCACTTCTAAAGTCCTGTGATCTTTAACTTAGGGACTATTTTTTAAGAGAGTGCTAATATTTAAACCCAAGTAGACCTCATTACATGTCACCTTATGAATGTTGACAATGGAAGGGACTACCTTGTCTGTAGTATATCAGTTCTGGAATATAATTTTCTTTTTTGCATAAATCAGAAAAATAGCTAGTATGTGGAGTTTCCTTCTTGACCTCAGCAGATAAACTGAGCTGATAAACTGAGTGTTAATCCAGATTCAGGACATTATCTGAATCCTGGTTTGTGTAGATTTGCAATCTACATGCAATATTAACTAAATCAAATAGCTTTTCAGTTTCACATGTATACATAGGGTTTACCCACTCTTTTCAGCATCCATTAGTTAGTTATTGAACTTTATAAACTGGCATTGAAACATTGCAACACTGTTTTGTTGTACCAATTTTAGAAACTTACAGTGCAATACATGTAATTTTTCAAAGACAAACCAAAAGTTAATTTCTCAAGGTTCTTGCTGCCTGCTTTAGCAGCCTTTGGAGGATCTTTTATATACATTTGTAATAAATGAAAAATAAAACATTGCAAATCTTTTTTCTTTCTTTTTTTAATGTTTAAACCATGTACCAAGTTTTTGGTCCAAATCATGTAAAATAAGTTAAACTTAAATTACATTCTATTAACCAATATGAGTGTATTTCTGTAAGCATAGTTATGTTGAAATAAAGTTTTAAAAAGAAAAAAAAAGAATTCTTCCCTGTGGGGCAAGTACTTAAGTCATGATGACGCAGGGTTTTCGGGGTTACTGGGGGAAGGGGCAGGACCAGGTGTGGGGTGACTATCCCAGGTTCCCAGGAGAGAGGGACTGCCTCCTGAGCATGTGGAAGGAACCTCGAGGGCAAAGGTGCGGGAAAGTGAGGCTGACTTCAGATGCTCTCAGGCCTCCCTGCACTGGTCTACTTCCTGGCCCGCATCCCTTCTGGTCCTTGGTTATAGGAGACACCCGCAGGGCGGGAGGGGGGATGATCCCAGGGGCCTGCCCAGGTGCATGCACTAGGCGGGGAAGAAAGAGCTGCAGAAGGAGAGGAAATATACATCCAATCCTGACAAATTGGGCCTGCGCCTGGCCAGGTGGGAGTGGGGGCAGCTAATGACTCAGCCTCCAACAGTGTCGAGGGAGCTGAATCCATTGAGGGTTCAGAATACCCCCAAGATCCCGCCTTGCACAGCAAGCTGTGAACACTCACACTTCTGGAAGGTCAAGTTTCACTGAGCCACATGCTGGGAGGGATGGGCAGGGCCACAATCCAGGAAGGTTTTCAGGGTGCTGGGTCATGTGTGGGTGCAAATGGCCTCTGTGGCTTGTGTCCAGGTGAGAGCCACATGTGGGGAGAGCCGCACTCGGTAGCAGCTCAGCAGAGTGAGGCCTGGCTCTTGAGGCAGACCCCTGGTCCTGGGATCTCCCGACCCACACCCACGCTTCCCCATATGAAGCAGGGCACTCACACTTCTGCAAGGTCAAGTTTCACTGAGCCAGCAGTCAGCTTCAGCGGAGTGCGGGCTCTGGAGACCTACGGGCCAGGCTGGAATCTCCTCTCAGCCTCCAGATCCCCTGAGCCTTCCTCCATGAAGTGATAAGTGATCTCCTTACCATGTGCTGTTCAGAAGAGAAACAGGGGGGATGTGCTTGGGTGCCAGACCTGTGGAGGCACTGCTCCCTCTGAAGGGATATCAGGGAGTCCCTCCTCATTGCAGGGGACACTGCCCTCTGGCCTCTGGGAGAGGGACATGGTGGCAGATGGGATTCTCCAAAAATGGCCACAGTATTTCTCGTCTCACATGCTCTCTCATACCTTTGACACCCCGCTCCTCACCAAGAGTGGTTCTGTTTCCTCTCCCCAGGACACTCAGATGCACTGAGACACAGAGAGTGGTCGCAGGTGAGGGATGGCAGGCAGCTGGGGCCTCCTGGCTGCCTGAATGGAACTCAGCAGAAGTGATATCGAGTGAGATCAGAGACGAGGTCAGACAAGGCGATATGTTTTCTACCCGGTCCTCTCTCTCAGGAGGTTCACTGGGAACCAGCCACCCCACAGGAAGCCCCAGGCTCAGCCTGACAGTCCCAGTGACACCAGTGATGGTGGCCCCAGGGCCAGGCCTGGGCGCACCAGTGTTCAGCTGCCGTGGATGGGGCAGAGACCCAGGTCTCCACGGCGCCCGAGCAATTGGAACTGTTCATTAAGCCACTGGTGTGTGGTTTGATATGTAGCAAAAAAACGACAGAGGGTGGCATTCTGGAGCTGTCTTTCTTCCCGGGGCGCCCTGGTTCACTGCTGAGCGGGGCAGGCTGAGCGCCAGCATCATGCGTTCCCCCCTCGCAGAGGAACCTGGGGGAGCCCTGCCCACTGAGCCCTGTCTTGGAAGACAGGCCCCCGTGACCACTGCCTCCCTCCCAGCCCACAACCCCAGGACAAGACTAGACTTGGAATCTAGGATTTCTTCGCTCTGAGGAATAGGTCCCCCTGCCATGAGCCAGAAACTGCGCCACTCACTGTTCAAACTGTCTTGTTTAATCCACAGAGAGCCCTGTGCCATCAGGACTGCGGTTTTTCACATGAGAAAGCCGAGGCTCTGGGATCAGCCAAGTCCCTTGTCTAATGTGTCCTGGCCTGACCTAGAGGGAGGCCCGTCAGGGAGTGATTAAAGGCTCCTCCCCTAGGTCACGTCACAGCATCCCCTTGCCGGCCACTGCCCCACATTGTTCAGCACCCCATCAATCAATATTTTAAATTACTTACATGATTGACCAATAAAATCCTCTGCCGACTAATTGATTTTTTAATTTAGCAAGAGCCCCTGTTTTTATTAAAAGCCTACTTAGATGATTTTCTTTTCCCACTGAATTCAGAGGTTGTATTTCTTTTGGTCATTTTATAAGAATAAAAATATGAAGGGACAAGGATAGGGGAGACTCAGAGGCCAAGAGCATTACAGGTCCAAACCAATAGGCCCTGCAATGTAGTGAACTGGCAGCCCTCTCACTAGCTGCCCTGCCAGAAGCCAGCAGCTCTAGCTGTGACTCAGACTTAGCCAGAGGGGCCCGAGGCCAGGCGAGTAGGGAGCCCTGGCAGCACCCACTGCCCAACCCAGGCTGCACCAGAGCTGCTTTCATTGTTTTACAATGAACTGTAAACGTTCCTTTGCATTTTAATGAAAGTATTGGTTTTTAGGTTGTGAAAGTAACTCATTCTTCATGCACAATTTGGAAAAGGCAGGCAAATCTAACCAAACGCTAACAAAGTTCTCAGCCTGAGGCCTGAGAAACAGGTGATGGAAACACTGTGAGGGAAAACTTTCCCAGGGGTCCAAGGCCCAAAGAACCATTGCCATAGAAACCATCTGAGTCCGTGGCCCCGGGAAAACTACTCCGGCTGCCAAGAAGAGGACCTTACTTTTTGGGTTTGCTTTTCCCAAAGTGGTATCTGGCCGGTTTGGCAAGATCCTATGACTCCTCTAACTTTTAAAGCTGTGTGTGTGTGTGTTGCTCCTGACACATGTCCTGCAGATGACCCAAGCCTATAACCTGTTGCTGTCGTCCCCAGGCAGGGTCAGCTCGTAGGGCCGGGGCTTGGCATGGACAGTGAGGTGGGGAGTATTAGTAAGGAAGGGCAGGGAGTGGCATGGACCGCCACTTCCCTCTCCTGCCTCCGGCTTCTCATCCTGACCTCCATGCTGCTGTGAGCCTCTAGGGCCACTTTCAGTTCCCAGGCACTGAAGCACGGTGGTAGCACCAGCTCAGCTCTGGGCCCCGGCCTGCCTCTGCCATTCACATTCACGGTAATGGCCATCCTACTGTCCCTGATCACACCCATGGTCCTAGCCAGCCCACTGTCCCTGATCACATCCATGGTAATGGCCAGCCCACAGTGTCTGCTAACATTCATGGTAAAGGCCATCTCACTGTCCCTACTCACATCCACGATAATGGCCATCCCACTGTCCCTGATCACATATATGGTCATAGCCTTCCAACTGACCCTGATCACATCCACGGTCATAGCCAGCCCACTGTCCCTGATTCCACTCCAGCCTCATCTTCTGTTAACTGCTATGCACCCAGCACCCAGAACATGGTGGCATAAGCTGCATACTCAGTGGCAATGTCACAGGTGACTGCTGAGTAAACCCATGTTGATCATGAACACTTTGGTGGCTCCCTAACTGTCCTGAGCCAGCTGTGGAGCCGTGAGACAAGGAACCTCCCTGAGGCCGGTCACAGCAGATGTACAAAGTGATGGGTGGCAGTCCCCTTGCACCTCAGAGAGCCTGTGCACCGAGGCCACAGTGACGTTGTGGATAGGGATGGGAATGATTAAGAGGTTCCCATGGCCACATAGCCTGTTGGAAAGAGCTGTTTGATTCTCCATGGGGGACTTCTCAGGACCACGAATCAGTGCCCAGGTGACCTGTCCTCAGCAGAAGTAAAGCCTCCAGACCAATATGGGGGCTTGGAGGCTGCCACCAACCCACCGCCGTGTCTGTGGATCTGCAGGGTCTCTGGAAACTAACACTACTATTAAATAAAGAAAATGCACTGGCTTCTTTCTTCTGCAAAAGTGACGTCTGATCAAAGCAGAAAACTGAGAAATAAGAAGCACAAAGAAAAGAAGTCACTTGCTCCCCGCCCCTGGGGATTGATGACATGGGAGGGGAAGTGGAGACTTTTCTAAGATATGAAGGCTCAGTGGGAAGTGACCACTTTTTTCAGCACCTCAGTTCTTCTTGGGGTATGCCCATGCTGCTGGCTGCCCTTGAGGCTACGAGTCCCCTCGCTCCCTGGCCAGGGTTAGCAGAGCAGCAGTGGGTGGCTTCGGGGGACTTCCAGACGCACACCCCAGGGCTCTGGTCTCACTTCACCTGCCAGACACCCCATCCCTGGTCCTACTAGTCCATCCTTCCATGTGACTGTCCCAGGATCCTCCCCTTGTCATCCTCTCCCTCCCCTCGCCACCTCCTAGGTGATCTCCTCAGGCCTGTGGGCTGTGACTTCAGCATCTGTGTGCTGATACCTTCCAGCCCAGCCGGCGAGTATCACGCTGACCCTTGAAAAGACACTTCAAGGGTAACTTATATCAACTCCTGATCCATCCCCAGCACTCCCACCAAACACTCCAGACCTCCTTCCCATAACAGCAGTTGGCTCCTGGTCCTTTCAGGTGTTCAGTTCAAAACCTTAGGAGCTAAGTCACCTGGGCTCGGCTATGGAGCCCACTCTCCCTCAGCAAACCCTCTGACCCCAAGTGGAAGGCTCCAAACACACCGGCCTCAACTAGACCACTGCAATTACTCGTCCCCTGCACTTGGCCCTTGCCAATGATTTCAGTGCAGTGTCCTGAGAAATCAGAAGGTGACATAACTTCTGGCTCACTGTACCCCCTGCTCCTCATCTCCATCCCTCTAAAGAAAACCTATCACCTTTGCCATGGCCTTCAAAGTCGACAGCACCCGGCTCCTGCCACCTGGCCAGCCTTGTCTCCCTAACCCTCCCTGCTCCCCATGCTCCAGGCATGGTGGCCTCCCTGGGGCTCCTGGAGCCCACCAAGCAGGCTATCTCAGTTCCCCCAAGGCAGGGCCTGAGGCAAGAACTTGGGCTAGGTAGTGGATTTGGGAGACGATGGAGGAAAAGAGGAGAAAAGCCAGTAAAAGGGTGTCTCATCAAAAAGGGGAGTATCATCAATGGGGCTGGGGCTACTGGGTCTCCCTGAGAGAAGCTTCCAGAATCATCCACTGGGAGGAGCTGCAACTGGGCATCATCCTTGCTCCCACTCTACTGCATAATGGTTGACACAGCTTTACCTCCCTGCACCCCAGTTTGCCTTAGGAAGGCCCCAAAGACAGAAAGGGTCAGCCCTTTGAGTTAGCCAATCGCGAAAGACTGTGCGCTTGAGCTCCAACCAAGAGCAAAGGACAGGACAGGTCACATGCGTTAGGGATTATTTGCATCATTAGCCCCAGCCCTCACCCAACCAATTGGAATCGGCCAACTCAATGGTTCGAGTCTGGCCCCACCTCCCTATAAAATCGCCTGTTGTCAGATATCCCTCTCTCCCTTGCTTTCTGCGGCGACCGTGGAAGCAGAGAGCCAAGCCCAGGTTTGAATGAAGGTTCTTTTGCATCGAAATCGGCTCCCTGGTGGTCTCTGGGGATCATGAAATCTGGGCATAACAGTCAGTTATTATGGGGAAAAGCCAAACATATGGAAAGTAAACAGAATATTGCAATAAACCCCCAGGTATCATTATTCAGCTTCAGCAATTATCAACCTTTTGTCATTCTTGAGTCATCTATACCTCCCTCCATCAATTTCTTTCTCAGCTCAATTGTTCTTTTTACACATAAATTTACAGACGTCATGTAGAAATAAAGACCACTCAGATGAGAGAGGCAAAGAAAGGTTATTTGGCTTTTTTTGCTAAAGCAAGGGAGTCAGCCATGATCATTTGCTTTTGGCAGAGACTCAGTAGCAAACAGGAAAAGAAAACTTTATAGTAGAAAAAGGAGGCCACAGGTACGCCGCAACTGGGAGCCCTTAGCCTGCAGAAGCTGTAGGTGAGGTAACTAGGGATAAAGCATCCTGTGTGATTGGTGATGAGAACATATTTGGCTTTCTAGGTTGGTCTCAAGTTGAATTGGGGCAGCTGTCAGTTACTAATCAGGGCCTGGTCACTTGGGGGCCAACTGTTACACTGTTACTGTTGAGGTTCTGGATTGTCACTGGAGATGGCAGTCTGGCTGCCTGTGAGTGACTAACAGCCGCTGGCTTCCTTGGCTGGTTTTCCAGGCAGGTTACTGTGGATGGAGGACTGGTTTCCTGGGAGGTTATTGTGGATGGAGGGCTGGTTCCTAGGAGGTTAATGTGGATGGAAGGATGGTTCCTAGGAGTTTACTGTGGATGGAGGGCTGGTTCCTAGGAGGTTAATGTGGATGGAAGGTTGCTTTTCTGGGCAGGTTACTATGGATTGAGGACTGGTTTCCTGGGAGGTTACTGTGGATGGAGGACTGGTTTCCTAGGAGATTACTGTGGATGGAGGGCTGGTTTCCTGGGAGGTTACTGTGGATGGAGGACTGGTTTCCTAGGAGGTTACTGTGGATGGAGGACTGGTTTCCTGGGAGGTTACTGTGGATGGAGGGCTGATTCCTAGGAGATTACTGTGGATGGAGGGCTGGTTTCCTGGGAGGTTACTGTGGATGGAGGGCTGGTTTCCTAGGAGGTTACTGTAGATGGAGGGCTGGTTCCTAGGAGGTTAATGTGGATGGAAGGCTGGGTTCCTTGGCAGATTGTTGCAGGTGTAGGCCATTGTCCATTGTATCCCAATTGAGATGTATAAATATTAGCAGTATGATTTTTGGTAAATGGGTACACCCACAGTCACACATCCTTCTGATATGATATAGAACAAGGCATAAATAATTTCAAATTGTTAAACAATGGAATCTTAGATGTTCAAATTTTAAGTGAATGAAAAGAAGTTGACAAGGGAATAAGTGAATGAGATTTAAGTCCCCGATCTGTGCAACAGAGACGTTGCTAGGGAAAGAAGAGGAAAGTAGATGCATACTATAATATTTATTTCTTAATAGAGGAAATATAGCTGCTGATTAAATTTAGACTTGCTAGGAAATACATTAATTGAAATATTTGTATTAATTTATAAGTCACTACTAGAAAAATAAAAATAAAATGGGTAGCTGGTAGTGAAGGAACATTAAAATGAAGAGAACAGTTTTTGAGAGTTTATTATTTCCGAGGCACTATTCTAAGTGCTGGAGGTACAACAATAAACAAATAAAAGTTATCTTCTCTCTTGAGCTTACATCTCTGTGAGAAAAACAGGAAATAAGCAAAATAAGCAAGTCAGTACATATAATAGCTGGTGATCAACCTACTGAAACAAATCAGGAAAAAAGATGAGGAGTTAACTTGATAGTATGCAATTTTATTAATCCTCACCTGAGGGTATTTTTTCCCATTGATTTTTAATTTTTAATTTTTATTTTTAGGGAGAATGGGAGGGATGGGGAGAGACACAGAGAGAGAAACATCAATGTGAGAGAGATACACTGACTGACTGGTTGCCTCCCACATGTGCCCTGACCTGGGCTGGGGATCGAGCCTGCAACCGAGGTAGGTACCCTGATGGGAATCGAACCTGAGGTCCTTCAGTCCTCAGGCCCACACTCTAACCACTTAGCTAAACCAGCTAGGGCAAGTTTTCAGTTTTAAATAGAATGGTCAGGAGAGACAGAGAGAACAGAAACACTAAACCTCTGTGGCGGGGGTTTGACTGGTGCAGCAAGGAGGACCCTGTGGCTAAAATAGAGTGAATAAGGCAGGGATTAGGTAATATGAGGTTAAAACAGACATGGTAGGGTTTGTTGACAGACTGGGTATGAGCTGTGTGGTAGGCAGCTCTGAACTGGCCCCCCGGTAGTCACACCTGTACCATTCCTACCCTTCGAATGCAGGCTGAACTCAGTGACTCACTTCTGAATAACAGAACATGGCAGAAAGGATGATATGTCACTTTCAAGGTTAGGCTATAAAAAGATTGTGACTTCTGTGTCAGCTGCTCTCACTTCTGATTACTTGCCTGGGAGAAGCCAGCCATCATGCCACCAGAACACTCAGGCAGCTAATGTAGAGGCCCAAGTGGTGAGGAACTGGAGTCTGGCCACAGCCAGTAAGGAGCTGAGATGTCACATGAGGGAGCTTGGAAGTGGATCCTCCTACAGTTGAGCCTTCAGATGAGACTGAACTCCAGCCAACAGCTCAACTGCATCCTTCAAGAGACCTTAAACAAGAACTTCCCAGTTTAAGCCACTCCTGACCTGTAGAAATGCTTGTTTTAAACTGCTACATTTGGGGATGACTTTTTACATAGCAATAGATAAGCAATACAGGCTGTGTGTGTGACTTAATGACTGAACCAGTGGAGCTTCTGTTTACTCAAGTGAGGAAGAATATAGAAGAAACAGGCCTGGGGAGAAAGACTAGTAATTAAACTTTGATGGCTTTAGACATTGCAGTCAAGTAAGACTAGGATTTGGGGAAAAGTCTGAGCTAGAAATAAATATTTGGGGATCATTAGTGCAGAGTCTGTATTTAAAGGCCTGGATAAAATAATCCAAGGGAGGGAATGTAGATGGAAAAGATAAGGCAGGCAAGCACTGAATTTTGGGGCACATCCACAGTAAGAGACCAGAAGATGAGAAGAACCAAAAAAAAAGGGGGGGTGGGGGAGAAGCCAGGAAGAGGGAGGGTCAAATGCTGCTGAAAGCTCATGTAAGATAAGGACTAAGAGTTGACAGTTGTGTTTAAAATATGAAGGCATTGGCAATCTTGACTGCAGCAACTTTACTAGCAGTTGGGGATTAAAGCAAAAGTGATTATTCAATAACTAGTGGCCTGGTGCATGAAATTCATGCATGGAGGAGAGTGTCCCTCAGCTCAGCCTGCATCCTCTCCAATCTGGGACCCCTCAAAGGTTGTCCTACTGCTGGTTTACAGGGATTGGGCCTGAACTGGCCAGAGTCGGACATCCCTCTCGCAATCTGGAACTGCTGACTCCTAACGGCTCGCCTGCCTACCTGCCTGTCTGATTGCCCCTAACCACTCTGCCTGCCAGCCTGCTCGCCCCCAAATGCCCCCCTGATGGCCTGCTCGCCCCCACCTCCCCTCCCCACTGGCCTGCTCACTTAGCAAAATTATGTCATATATGTGATTGGTTGGAGTGTTATCACGTGCACTGAAAGAAGGTGGATTTAGTTTCCAGTGAGGGCACATACCCAGGTTGTGGGTTCGATCCCTGGTCAGGGTAGGTACATGAGATAGCCAATCGATATTTCTCTCTCACACTGATGATTGTTCTTCCCTGCCGCTTTCTCTAAAAAACAATAAAAAATGTTTAAATAAATAAAAGAACTTAGACTAAATTACAACAAATTCCATCTATATGTGTTTACAAGACACATAGAGAAAATATATTATACAAAAGATCTAAAATAGATGAATAGGAAAAAGTGTACTTGATAAATATTACCAAAAAGGTAGGCACCTCCATCTAAATTTCAGAAAAAAATTAAAATCAAGGTAAAAAAAAAACATTGAAAGTAACTAAAAGTATAATTATTATTAATGAAGACTACAATCTACCAGGGAACCATAGTGGTCACACATGTTATATCATATATATTATGTTATATAATAACAAAGCTTCACAGTCAGCTTCATTGACTGAAATTGTGAAATTCACAATGACAGTGGGAAATTTTAGGATATATTGTTCTGAAATCCATAGGTAAGAGACACCAATGAGAAAAAATATGAAGAAATTGGATTAATGTAACCTCAATCACATAGATGACATAATTTTGCTAAGCAGCAGGAATTCATATCTGTGTCATGAAAAAGTACCATATATTAATCCTGAAAGAAATTTCCAGTGAATTTCAAAAATCAAATATTCCTAAGGCTACTCTCTCTAGCAATGAAATAAAAGTAGAAATTTAATAATAAAAGCATAAGCTTCAAAGTCTATCAACTTCAAAACTTTTCCATTTGTGACCAGATCCAACTGTGCTCCTTTCTATACTGGCCAGGACATGGGAGAATCTAGAATATATTGTGCTAAGTGAAATAAGTCACATGAATACCATATGATTTCACCTATATGTGGAATCTGAAAAACAAAACAAACAAACAAAAATAAAACAGACTTACAGATACAGAGAACATGATGGTTGTTAGAGGAAAGAATAGATGGTTGGGGGGCTAGGTGCAAAAGGTGAAGGAATTAAGAAGTACAAATTGACAGTTACAAAATAGTCTTGGTATACAAAGTACAGCATAAAGAATATAGTCACTAATATTGTAATAACTATATATGGTGGCAGATGGGTACTTGAAATATCAGGAGAACATTTTGAAAAGGATATGATTGTCTAACCACTATGCTATGTGCCTAAAACGAATACAAAATAATATTAAAAATCAACTGTAATTGAAAAATTAAATGTGAAAAAAGCATTCTAGGTAAAATTTGAATTATGTAATGATAGATACAGTTACAGAATGGTAAATTTATATTCAAATAACCTCAAGACAATGCCACACAAGTTCTATGAGTACATACACATGTTCTCATGAGAAGATAAACATCTGAAGGCGTGCCATTGCTCCTCCCATAAGCACAACTTAGAACCCTGCAAATTATACATAAAACAAATTCAAAAAGACTCAAAATGGAAAAGTGAGCAAGGCAAACTGGCTCTGGGCCCAGGACCCAAGGAACAGCACTTTGATGGATTCTCTGGGTTTTCTTTTTGCCTCATAGATCCCAGACTTAAAGTGGAAGAGGCAGCAAGCCAGAAAGCCCAATGTGCATAGACCAAAAAAGCTCCAAAAAAGTACAAAAAGGGACATCCTAGGAAGACAGAAAATTTCAGACAATAATCTTTCTACTCTAACCAAGAATCACAGCCACACCCATACCAGACAAGTCCAAGACTTCTGCCTTTGCAAGGCCTTGACAAAGTGCCACACACACCTGCCAAGGGGGTGTTAGAGAAGGCCAGTGTGGAGCTGGGACTTCTATCCCCACCAGCTGTGTTGGTGAGTACCACATGGAAACTGGAACTCCCCACTCCCCAGCAGGAATGAGGATCTCCAACCCCACCTCAGGTATTAACAGAGGCTCAGTGACGAACCTGAGCTTCTAATTCTACCTGGTTGTAAGGAAGAGCTGCCCCACTTTCCCTGCCAGAAAAGTGTCTCCAAGGCCCAACCAATCCAGAAGACTTAAATAAAATCCAGACTCATCACATAATATAAAAATGTCCAGTTTTCTTCAGAGAATTACCAGCCATAACAAGAACCAGGGGAATAGCAAAGAAAATAAAAACGGACATTCAGTAGATGCTGACATCGAGATGACAGAGATATTAGAATTATCTGACAAAAATGTCATAGTAGCCATCATAAAAATGAGTAGGAATTATACTCATCTCCTCCTAGGACCAACCTGGAGTTACCACTAAGAAATAACAAATATGCTTGAAACAAATAGAAAAATAGAATGTGTCAGCAAAAGAAATAAAAAATATAATAAAGAACCAAAATCAGACTTCAGAACAGAAAAATACAATAACTGAAATAAGTGGGTGGAGAATCAGTGAATTGGAATCTAAAATAGAAATCACCTAACTGAACAACAGAGGAAAATAGAACGAACAACAACAACAACAAAAAGAACAGTACCTCAGGAACCTGAGAGACTATAACAAAAACTAACATTCCTATCATTCTGGTCTGAGAAAGGAAAGAAAAAGAGGGTGGACTGACAAGTACTCAAAGGAATAAGGGCTGAGAACTTTCCAAATTTGGCAAAAGTCATAAACCTGCAGATATAAGAAGCTAAGTAATAAAAACTCTAGAAACCCATGCCAAGACACATGATAAAATAAATTTCTGAAACATAAAGGTAAAGAAATAAATCTTGAAATTGACAATAATACAAATTATTCCTGTCTATAGAAAAAAAAAGAAAGAAATCTTGAAAGCTGTTAGAGAGAAACGACCCATTCGAATAACATCGGAATTTTTTTTGTTAAAACCATGAAGGTTAGCAGGAAATGGCATAGTATTTTTCAAATGTTAAAAGAAAAAAACTATAACCCAGACTCTCCCAGTGAAAATATCATTCTCATTCTCAGATGAAGGAAAACTGAGAGAATCTGTTAGTAGCTGACCTACCCTAAACAAATGGCTAAAGGAATTCCTCTAAGGAGAAAATAAGTAATAAGAGAAGAAAGCTTGAAACATCAGAAGGACAACCACTGTGGCAAACAAAAATATAAGTAAATACACCAGAATTCCCCTCTTCTCTTGAGTTTTCTAAATGATGTTTGATGGTTGAAGCAAAAATTATGTCACTGTCTGATCTGGTTCTAAATGCAGGAGGAGGAAATAGTAACAACAATTATGTTAAATGTAATAAATGGTAAATCACAAACAAATGTGAGATTTCTATACTTCAATCAAATGGCAAAACAATGACACCAGGAGGGGGAAGAATCAAGATGGCGGCACCTATACTGCTGCCTTACACAACAATTTCAAAACTATAACTAAAAGACAAAACAGACATCATCCAGAACCACTGGAAAGCTGGCTGACTGGACATTCTACAACTAGAAGGAAAGAGAGGAGGTGGGGAGGGCAGAGGTGTGGAGACACAGAGACAGAGGTGCGGAGAACATGCACGTGGAAAGGGTGGGCAGCTGAATACATGGCTGGTTTTCTCCAATGGGGAGGGAGACAAAGGCTCCCCACTGTGCTGAAGTCCAGTTCCGAGAGTGTCGGGGAACCCAGACTCATACAAGGTGAAACTGGACTGTCAGGAGGGAAGCTACAGAGACATGTGAGCTTGCAGAGAGGGCATGCAGCTCAGTGCATGGCTGGCTCTCTTGTTCTGGAGGGAAACAAACCTCCTGATTGGACTCTACTCTAGTTCTGGGTGAGATTTTGGGTATCTAGACTCATTCGGAGAGAAATGGAACTGTCTGGCAGCAGGCAAAACTCAAGGACAGCTTTCTCTCAGAGGTGCGTGCAGCCATTGCCACGGGACATGGAGAACCAGGTGGCTCTTAGGGTGGGCCTGACAGGAAACCAAGGCTGACTGCTCAGCCCAGAGACTCCACCTCATCTAAGCTCTCAGCATAGACACAGCTAATCCTCACAGCCAATTGGCCTGGAGGTCAACCCCTCCCAGTGATACCAACAACAATCTAGGCTTAACTACAACAAGACTGTACAGCCCATAAAGGGGTGCAACAAGAGTATCCACCTCAGGTAAATGGGGAGGCTAAGCCACTGTGCCCTAGAGGACACCTACCACACAAAGCTACTCGACCAACTCAGGGAAGCAGCAAAAATGTGGAGATAAGGAAACAGATCATAAATGAATGAAATGGAAGAAAACAAATGACTGGATATAGAGTTTAAAACCATGATTACAAGGTTTTTCAATAACTTCCTGGAAAAGCCAATAAATTTAACGAGACCCTCAAGGATATGAAAAAGGATCAACTACAAATTAAGCATACACTGACTGAAATAAAAAATATTATACCGATACCTAATAGTAGACTAGAAGATCGCAAGAATCAAGTCAAAGATTTGAAATACAAAGAAGCAAAAAACACTCAACTGGAAAAGCAAAAAGAAAAAAGAACCCAAAAAATTGAAGACAGTGTAAGGAGCCTCTGGGATATACCAACATCCGAATTATGGGGATGCCAGAAAAAGAGAGAGAGCAAGATACTGAAAACCCATTTGAAGAAATAGTGACCGAAAACTTCCTCCACTTGGTGAAAGAAGTTGACTTACAAGTCCAGGAAGCACACAGAACCACAAACAAAAGGAATCCAAAGAGGACCACACCAAGATACATCATAATTAAAATGCTAAGAGCAAAAGACAAAGAGAGAATATTAAAAGCAGCAAGAGAAAAACAGTTAGTTATCTACAACGAAGCACCCATACAATTGTCAGCTGATTTCTCAACAGAAACTATGCAGGCCAGATGGTAGTGGCAAGAAATATTCAAAGTGATGAATAACAAGAACCTACAACCAAGATTACTGTATCCAGCAAAGCTATCATTCAGATTTAAAGGTCAGATAAAGTGCTTCACAGATAAGAAAAAGCTAAAGGAGTTCATCACCGCCAAACCAGTATTATATGAAATGCTGAAAGGTATTCTTTAAGAAGATGAAGAAGAAAAAGGTGAAAATAAAAATTATGAACAACAAATACATATCTCTCAACAAGTGAATTAAAAATCTGATGAACAGAATAAACAGATGAATATAACAGAATCATGGGCATAGAGAGGGAATGGACTGACAATTCTCAGGGGGTGGAGGGAGGGGTGTGGGAGGTGCAAAAAGAGACTGGACAAAAATCATACACCTATGGATGAGGACAGTGGGGGAGAGGTAAGGGCAGAGGGTAGGTGGAAACCAAGTGGAGGGGAGCTATGGGAGGAAAAAGAGAAACAATTGTAATAATCTGAACAATAAAGATTTATTAAATTTCAAAAAGTAAAATAAAGTGGTATTACAATCAGAAAAAAAAAACAATGACACCAGGAGACTGGGATAAATTATGTATCCTATATAATAAAGATGTAATATGCAAATAGTCATTACGCCATGAAGCTTATCAACCAACTGAGGAAAGACCAGATTGCGGATCAACAGGAAGGTGGGGCAGCAAGCTACAAGTGGGCAGTGGAGACCTACAAGAGGGCAGCAACAAGTTACAGGCGAACTACTGGCACATGGATTCATGCACAAGGCTACTAGTATATTATAATTTAATTCTTCGAGCAATCATTTAAAGAACTATACAGAGATAAACTGAAAAATGTGAGAAATTACACTTAAAAATGAAATACTTAAGTTTAAATCTAACAAAATTTGTTATGCTAAAACCTATACCATACTAATGAGAAAGATCAAAGATGTAAATAAATGGAGAGACATACCATATTCATGTAATAGAAGACCCAACATACTAAAGATGTCAATTTCCTAAATTGGCATATATGTCTAACACAACTCCTATAAAACTCTCAGCATGATTTTTGTAGATATACTAGAGGCCTGGTGCACGGAATTTGTGCAGTGTGTGTGTGTGTGTGTGGGGGGGGGTGTTCCTCAGCCAAGCCTGCACCCTCTCCAATCTGGGAACCCTCAGATGATGTCCAAATGCCTGTTTAGGCCCGATCCTACAGGGATCCAGGACTGCTGGCTCCAAACTGCTCGCCTGTCTGCCTCCCTGATTGCCCCTAACCACTTCTTCCTGCCAGCCTAATCACCCTCTAACCACCACCCTGCCAGCCTAATTGATGTCTAACGGCAACCCTGCCAGCCTGTTTGCCCCCAACATCCCTCTTCTGCCAGCCTGGTCACCCCTAACTGCCCTAACCTGCAGGCTTGATCACCCCCAACTGCCATCCTTTGCAGGCCTTGTTCCTCTCAAATGCTCTCCCCTACTGGCCTGATGGCCCAACTGCCCTCCCTTGCAGGTCTGGACCTCCCAACAACTCTCGTCTGATGGCCATTTCATGGGGCCATCTTGTGTCCACATGAGGACAGGATCTTTGACCACATGGGGGCAGCCTCTTTTGTGTTGGAGTGATGGTCAATCTGTGTATTATTGTTTTATTAGGTAGGATAGAGGCCTGATGCATGGGTGGGGGCCAGCTGATTTGCACTGAAGAGTGTTCCAGATCAGGATGGGGGTTCCCTTGGAGCATGGGGCAGCCTGGGCAAGGGGCCTATGGTGGTTTGCAGGCTGGCTACGCCCCCCAGCAATCCAAACAGAGGCCCTGGGATCTGGGATTAATTTATGTTCTACAACTGAAACTTTGTATCCTGGAGCAGAGCCAAGCCTTCTACTCACTCCGTGGCAACAGCCATTTCTGTTTGGGTTTATTTTAATTCTATAATTGAAAGTTTGTAGCCTTTGTAGAGTGGAGGCCTAGGCGCTAGGGCTACAGAAGCTTGGCTTTCTCCATCGCCCGGGCAGTTGTAGCCTCTGCTCTCTTCAGCTCTGTGGCTGCCACCATTTCTGTTGGGATATATCTTCTATAATTGAAACTTTGTAGCTTTGAGTGGAGGCCTAGGCTGGCAAGGGCAGGCGGAAAGCTTGGCTTCCTCTGTTGCCAGAGAAACCCAAGCCTTCCTCCTGCTCTCAGTGGTGGCAGCCATCTTGGTTGGGGTTTATTTGCATAATTTGCTCCTGATTGGCTGATGGGTGTGGCTGTGGGCATGGCTTTATCAGAGGTACAGTCAATTTGCATATTATTCTTTTATTAGATAGGATATGAGTATTCTAAAATGCATACAGAAAGGCAAAAAAACTAGAATAGTTGAAACAATTTTGAAAATGAAAAATAAAGTGAAAGAAGTCAGTGTACCCAATTTTGAAATATATCATACTAGAGACCCAGTGCACAGATTCGTGCATCAGTGGAGTCCTTCAGCCTGGCCTGCACCTTCTCGCAATCCAGGACCCCTCGGGGATATCGAACTGACAGTTTTGGCCTGATACCCCCAGGCCAGGCCAAGGGAACCCATGGGAGCACAAATCCATGCACAGGGCTCCTAGTATACACATAAGATCTTTGGTTAATCTCTTCCCACACTTCTCCCTCCTTCCTTCCCTCTGAGATTCATCAGTTTCCTCTATGTTTTCATTTCTGTGCATTGAGCGTCTGCCCCCTGGTGGTCAGTGTGCATCATAGCTACCAGTCAAACAGTCGCATAGTTGGCTGGTCACTTAGGCTTTTATATATAGAGATTGCTACAATAATCAACACTGTGTGATACTGGCAAAGAGAAAGACATATAGATCTATGAAACAGAACAGAAAACCAGAAATATATCTACAAAAATATGTTCAACTGGTTTTTGACAAAGGTACAAAAGTAATTCAATGAAGGAAAGGTGAAAATTTCAACAAATGATACTGTGGCAATTGGACACCCACATCCCTAAGGATGAGCTTTGACCTTTCATAGCTTAGACAAATTAATTTTAAAAGGATCATGGAGTTAGATATAAAACTTAGAGTTTAGAAAATTTAGAAAAAATATAACAGAAAATCTTTGAGAGCTAAGGCTAAGCAATGAGTTCATAAACTTGAAAAAATAATTCTTATAAGAAAAAACTAGCTGAGACCGGTTTGGCTCAGTGGATAGAGCGTCGGACTGCGAACTGAAGGGTCCCGGGTTCGATTCCGGCAAGGGCATGTACCTTGGCTGCGGGCACATCCCCGGTAGGGGGCGTGTAAGAGGCAGCTGATCGATGTCTCTCTCTCATCGATGTTTCTGACTTTCTTTCCCTCTCCCTTCTGCTCTGTAAAAAATCAGTAAAATATATTTAAAAATAAAAAATCAATTTCTAAAGAAAGAAAAAACTAGTAAGTTGCATTTTATCAAAATTTTAAACTTGTGCTTTGCAAAAGACCTTGTTATGAGGATAAAAGATAAGCCACAGAGTAAGAAACATATTTGTAAATCCACATCCAACAAAGAACTGGTACCTAAAATATATCATTTTTAAAATGTGTCTTTTTATATGACATTTTCCTTTTTAAATATATTTCTTTTTTTAAATATATTTTATCGATTTTTTACAGAGCGGGAGAGGGATAGAGAGTCAGAAACATTGATGAGAGAGAGAAACATCGATCAGCTGCCTCTTGCACGCCCCCTACTGGGGATGTGCCCACAGCCAAGGTACATGCCCTTGACCGGAATAGAACCTGGCACCCTTCAGTCCGCAGTCCAACGCTCTATCCACTGAGCCAAACCGGTCTCGGCTTAAATATATTTCTTTATTGATTTCAGAGAGGAAGGAAGAGGGATAGAAAAATAAAAACATCAATGATGAGAAAGAATCATTGATCAGCTGCCTCCTGCATAGCCCCTACTGGGGATCAAGCCTACAACCTGGGCATGTGCCCTTGGCTGGAATCAAACCCGGGACCTTTCAATCCACAGGCCAACACTCTATCCATTAAGCCAAACCAGCCAAGGATATAGGAAATTTTCATACTTAAAGAACTCTTAAAACTCAACAAGGAAAAAAAAAAGAATCCCATTTAAAAATGGGTAAAAGAGCACTAGCTGGTTTGGCTCAGTGGATAGAGCGTCAGCCTGAGCACTGAAGGGTCCCGGGTTCGATTCTGGTGAAGGGCATGTCCTTCAGTTGTAGTCTTCTCCTAGGTCTAGGCCCTGGTCAGGAAGCAACTAATCAATGTGTTTCTCTCACATCGATATTTCTCTCTGTCTTTCCCTCTCTCTTCCTCACTCTCTAAAAATCAGTGGGAAAATATCATTAGGTGAGGATTTTTAAAAATTGGACAAAAAACATGAATAGACATTTCACCAAATATGATATCAAGTTATCAAATAAACATTTGAAAATATATTCAACATCATATATTAAAATCACTATGACATTATCAGAAAGTCTTAAAAATAGTAAAAATACCAAAAGCTGGTAAGACTATGGAGAAATTAAATTATTCATATGTAGTTGGTAGAAATGTAAAGTAGTATAGCCACTCTGAAAAATGATTTGACAGTTTCTTTAAAGAAAACAACAAAACATCAAAACACTAAACATGCAACTACCATACAATTCAGCAAGGTACTTATCCCAGGTACTTAGTTAATCTAAAAACCTGTATGTAAAAATTTATAGCATTTTTATTTCTTGAAAGAATCCAAATGTTCATTGGGTGAACAGTTAAACACACTTCTGGACATCTGTATCCAGGAATACCATTTGATGATTGAAAGGAACAAACTATTAATATAGGCAACAACCTAAATATATCTCCAGGGAATTATGCTGTGAGACAAAAATTGACCCCAAAAAGTTACATGCTGTATGATTTTATTTATATAACATTCTTGAAGTGACAAAATTTTAGACATGGAGAACAGATTGGTGGTTGCCAGGGGTCAAGAAGGGATTTTTGGGGGGGGGGAGTTTGGGCGGGGGAAGGAAAGTGGGTGTAGGTATACAGGACAATATGAGGGAGCCTTGTAATGGGAGTATTTTGTATCTTGACTGACTTAGTGTAAATACCTGGTTGTGATATTGCACTAGAGTTTTGCAAAATATTACCACTTGAGGAAACTGAATAAAGATCTCTCTGTATTATTTCTTAAAACCACATGTGACTCTACAATTAACTCAAAATAAATATTTTAATATTAAAATGATGAAATTAGAGGAGGGAAGAAGATAGTGACAGGGTAGGTAGCAATTACACTCATCTCCTCCTAAGGACCACGCCAGAATTATCACTAAATTATACAACAATCAACCTGAATAACCAACTGAATGCTAGCTGAACATAAGACTTATAATCAAGGATTTACAGAGGAAGCCACACCCAGACTGGTAAGAAGGTAGAGATGCAAATAGGACTGGCCCCACATCCACATGCAGCAGCTGAGAATAGAGAGAGATATGAGCTGCAAAGATCCCCCCCTAAGGAGAAAGGGATCTCAACCCCACACTGGGCTCCCCAGTCTGAAGTACCAGAGCCTGATAATCAGCCTGTCTTCCAGGGAGAGATCAAAGTCTGCTAGAAACCCAGACATCCTCTGAAAGGGTCAACACACAAAAATCTTATTTGCAGCCACTAACCCTGGCCTTCAGCAGAGGGAGTATGAATCAGAGTGAACTGGAATTCTGCAAAGACAGATGGGTTTGTGTGGCTCTGTGGAGAGTGCTAAAGAAACAGCCACCAGAGTCTATGGAGTGAGTCCCTCTTCTGCACCACCCACAGACACCATCCTTCCTGGGTCAGCACTCCCTCCATACTGCATCAGACTGGAGGAATGCAGTATTTCCACATTCCTGACTCTGTTTCACCTGCCCATGACCCTCCCACACCCACCCAGCAGTGGAATCTGCTGCCAGAGCCTCTGCTGTAGACTTTTTAAAAAGGGTCTTGTGCCCTGGTTGGTGTTGCTCAGTGGTTAGAGTGTTGGCCCATGCACCAAAGGGAAACAGGTTCAATTCTTGGTCAAGGGCACATACCTCAGTTTTAGGCTCCTGACCAGTCAGGGCTTGTGCAGGGAGCAATCAATCAAGGTATCTCTCTCACCTCTCTCTCTCTCTCTCTCTCTCTCTCTCTCTCTCTCTCTCTCTCCCTCCCTCCCTCCTCCCCCCTCCCTCCCCCTCTCTGTCCCCTTTCCTACTGCCCTTCCACTCTAAAAAAAAAAAATCAACTCAATGGAAAAAATATTCTTGATTGAGGATCTAAAATTAATTAATTAATTAAGTAAGTAAGTAATTAAAAGGGGCTTGAGGACAAACTCAAGGAGTAGTCAGAGACTAAGTTGTATGGCTCTGTGTGAAAGCCATTGCCCCTCTGGTGTGCTACTACACCAGAACACACCCTGCAACCCAGACAGCTCTGTGCACACTCTATGCCAAAATAGCAGCACCCTTGCCCCCAACACACCACAGCAGTGGTGTCCACCATTCGTGTGCCAGAGCAGTGGCACACTGGTGCCCCACATGCTAAAGCAGTAGTGCCCTGCTACCAGAGTTGGAGAGCAGGGATTCCCCCACTCCCCTGTATGCTACAGCAGCAGTGCCCCAACCCGGTGTGCCAGAGTAGTAGAGCCTGTCCTCCCATGAGAGACCCACCAGCCCCACCACAGAGAACCATTAGCATCACCCTTCCAACTCTCAGTGGCCCTGTCCTGTCAAATCTGTTCTCTGCAGTTAGGCTATAGGCAGGTCCCACTGTATAGAAGACTCTCCAGAAGGTCTGGGCAGACTTAAGGAGACCTCAACAGGCAACAGACCTTGTTATGGTCAGTTCTACTTTGTAGGATCAGCCCCCATACAGCATGTGGTCAGGTCAATCCTCATAGTTAGGTGGAGGGACAACCCTACCCACAGATGGGCTGACAGCAATCAAGACTCAACCACAACAGAAAAGCTCACATAATCACACAAAGAACAATCCTGGGCACCTAGCTCATATGGTCAGGGAGACAGCACCACTGAGTCCCATAAGACCCCTACTATATAAAGCTGCCATGCCAAGACTGGAAGGCATAGCAGATCAACCTAATACACAGAAACAAATACAAAGAAGCAGCCACAATGGGGAGACAAAGAAACATGCCCCAAATAAAAGAACAGAAGAAATCACCAGGAAAATAACTAATGGAGGTCTGCAAGCTACTAGATAAAGAGTTCAAAGCAATTGTTATAAGGAGCTCAAATAAATTAGGAGAAAATGTATAAACTCAGTTAGAACTTAAAGAGATAATAAATATATTTTTAAAAGAACAGAAACCACCAAAAAGAACCAGTCAGAAATGTAGAATATAATATCTGAAATGAATACACTAGAAGCAACCAACAGCAGGGTAGATGAAGCAAAGGACTTAATCAGTGATTCTGAAGACAAGGTAGCAGGAAACACCCAATTAGACCTGCAAAAAGAGAAAAAATGTTTAAATCAGGATTGTCTAAGGAAACTGTAGGACAACATGAAACAACATTCACATTAGGGATACCAAAAGCAGAAGAGATAGAGCAAGGGTAGAAAACTTATTTGAATAAATACTAGTAATGGCTGAGAAGTTTCCTAACCTGGTGAAGAAAAAAGACACACACACGTACTCATCCAGAAAGTACAGAGTGTCCCAAAAAGATTAACCCAAAGAGGCCCATACAGAGACACATCATAATTAAAATGGCAGAGGTTAAAGGCAAAGAAAGACTATTGAAAGCAGCAAAAGAAAGACAGTTAGTTGCCTAAAAGGGAGATCCCATAAGACTGTCAGCTGATTTCTCAAAAGAAACATTACAGGCCAGAAACCTACAACCAAGACTACTATACATAGCAAGACTATCTTTTAAAATTAAAGGGGAAAAATTTGCTTCACAGACAAGAAAAAGCTAAAGGAGTTCATTCATTAAAAATATAGGGTAGCTGAATAGATAAGAAAATAAGACCAATACACATGCTGTCTACAAGAGACCCATATCAGAAGGGAAGATATACACAGACTGAAATAAAAGAAATGGAAAAATGTTTCACTCAAATGGGAATAAAAAGCTGGCTTAGCTAATACTTGTATCAGACTAAATAGACTTTAAACAAAGAATATAATAACATACAAAGAAAGACATTATACTAATAAAAAGGTAATATGCTAATTAGACTGGACATTTCCAGGCATCCTTTTAGACTAAGTCACAGTCATGGGGGCCAAGGCAGAGACGGTTAGGGGTGATCAGGCAAACAGGGGAGAGCAGTTAGGGGGAGATCAGGCAGGCAGGAGAGCAGTGGCTCCAGATTGCAAGAGGGAGGTCCAATCTCTGGGCCTAAACATCCCCCGAGGGGTCCCAGATTGTGAAAGGGTGCAGGCCAGGTTGAGGGATACCCCTCCTCCGTGCATGAATTTTGTGCACCGGGCCTCTAGTGGTACAAGAAAGTTGACACTGATGCAATTGTTATCTGTTAGTCATGTTTTCATATATTATCCGAAGTTTTACTTACTTTTGTCAGCTGTCCTGACAGTGCTGTCAGTAATCATGTTTCCAGTCCAGGACCATGTGTCATGTTTGACTGTCATGACCCAGGAGTCTCCTGTAAGCTGAAACAGTCAACACCTTTCTTTTCTTGGATGACATGGACATTTTTGAAGGGGACTGTCTGGCTATTCTGTGAAATGTTCCTCGATTTGGGTTGGCAGGATGTCTCCTTAGGCACAGGGTCAGATTCTGCCTTTTTTGCAGGAATGCAGCAGAGTCACACTGAGACTGACATGGAGCTTGGTTATCGCTGATGGTCTTCATGGTGATTGTTTGGTTAAGCCTTCTCAATTGTGAAGTTGCTATTTTCTTTTGTAATAAACAAGCACTTTTATGGGAAGATACTTTGAGACTGTGACTTTCCCCTACAAATTTAGCATCTGCTGATGATTCTTGTCTGAACCAATTATAGTAATTGTTGTCAAATAATGACATTTTAAAAACTTCATCTGCATTTATTAGCTAACATTCGACTACAAAGAAAAGCTTTTCCTTTTCCTTTTATTTATTTAGTACTAGAGGCCTGGTACATGAAATTTGTGCACGGAGAAGTGGGGATAGACAGGGGGGAGTGTCCGTCAGCCCTGCCTGCACCCTCTCCAATCTGGGACCTCTTGAGGGATGTCGGACATCCTTCTCACAATCCAGGACTGCTGGCTCCAAACTGCTCCCCTGCCTGCCTCCCTGATTGCCCCTAACCACTTCTGCCTGCCAGCCTGATTACCCCTAACCATTACCCTTCCAGCCTAATTGATGTCTAACTGCTCTCCTGCCAGTCTGTTTGCCCCCAACTTCCCTCCTCTGCCAGGCTGGTCATCCCTAACTGCTCTCCCCTGCAGGCTTGACCACTCCCAACTGCCCTCCCTTGCAGGCCTGGTCACTCCCAACTGCCCTCCCCTGCTGGTCATCTTGTATCCACATGGGGGCAGGATCTTTGACCACATGGAGCAGCCATATTTGTGTTGGAGTGATGGTCAATCTGTGTATTACTCTTTTATTAGATAGGCTAGAGGCCTGGTACATGGGTGGGAACAGGCTGCTTTGCCCTGAAGGGGGTCCTGGATCAGGGTAGGGGTTCTCTTGGGGTGTGGGGTGGCCTGGACGAGAGGTCTATGGTGGTTTGCAGGCCAGTCACACTCCCAGCAATCCAAGCAGAGGCCCTGGGATCTGGGATTAATTTATGTTCTACAATTAAAATTTTGTAGCCTGGAGAAGAGCCAAGCTTTCTGCTCACTCCGTGGTGACAGCCATTTCTGTTTGAACCTTTGCAGCCTAGAGTGGAGACCTAGGCTAGGGCTACAGAAGTTTGGCTTCCTCTATTACCTGGGCAACCCTAGCCTCTTCTCTCTCCAGCTCCGTGGCTGCTGCCATTTCTGTTGGGATTTATTTATCTTCTATAATTGAAACTTTGTAGCATTGAGTGGAAGCCTAGGCCCGCAACAGCAGGAGGAAAGCTTGGCTTCCTCCATTGCTGGGGAAACCCAAGCCTCCCTCCTGCTCTCAGTGGCAGCAACCATCTTGGTTGGAGTTTATTTGCATAATTTGCTCCTGACTGGCTGGTGGGTGTGGCTGTGGGTGTGGCTTGATCAGAGGTATGGTCAATTTTCACATTACTCTTTTACTAGATGGTATTGTTAGAGGCTTGTAGAGATTTAATTTCGATGGTTATAATTCATTACTGTATTTATTCTGATGCTCAAAATGTCCCAGTTTGGTTAATGAGGGCCCCTACATTTGGGCTCCTGCATCCCTTTGACAAGTCCTCCTCATTCTCTGAGTATTTCCTTTCTGTCACAGCAGACTGTTTGTTCTATGCTCACTTTTTTGTTCCCTGCACCAACCCTGGGATTAGTCATTTCTCAAAGGAGCTCTGGTCTCTTGTTCTTTTTAGTGGAGACAGTATTTAGAAACCAAGATTGGGGCGTTAGATGTCACTCAGGTGTTTGCAAAATTGATAAAGATGGAAGCAGCCAGGAATAAGGACGGCATGGGCAGAGAGCACACTTGTTCTCCATCAGTGGTGGAGTGACTGGTGCAGCAGTTGAAAAATGACATTTGGCCACACCTGTCAGGCACTGATATGTGGGCACCTGGGCATGGCCACGCCACTTATGGGAATCTCTTCAATCCAAACTAGCACACGAGTGCACAAAAGCAACACACTCGAAACAACCAGTGTCCATTAACACAAGGTGAGCTAAAGAAACCGTAGTACTTCCTTCTGAAAGAACATTCAGCGTATGTTGAAAACAATGAGCCAGATTTTGTTAAGTCTATAAATTATTATTGGAGAAGAAACAACTCACAGAATGCTATGTATAGACTGATTTGTTTTATTTCAAATAAGATGTGTGCCTCTTACATAGGTGAGAGTGTTTGTGTGGAACACACACCCCAGCCTCCTAGGCAATGCTATCCCTTAGAATTGTAGAGGGGGTGTGTATGCGGCGGGGGGGGGGGGGGGAGAGAAAGGGTGCTGAAAATATGAGAGCAGAAAATTATAATTTTGATTTTATACATTTCTGAACTATTAGAGATTTTATAGCACCCATGTATTTCTTTTGTAATAAAAAATAAAAGAGCATGCAGAGATAGTAGGGGCAGATGAAGCAGCCAGCTAGCTCCCCAGCCTATGAGACTCACCATACTGTAGAATACTAAAGCAGCTCTGAAAATAATAATAAAATGATGTTATCACAAGTGGGGTTAATCAGTGTTGGAAACAGGAAGAAGAGAAGAAAATCTCAGCAGTATTCACTCGCTCTTGCCCTGGAGCTGAGGAGGGCCTTACCCAAAGTCTTGGCTCCTGTGAAGGGGCCCCACAGGCTATCTCAGAGATTCTGGTGTCAGCTCCCCAGCTCAGACCCTGGCTCCCCACCGCCCTTCTGAAGGTCACTGGCTCCCCTGGAGTGGTGCATGGAGAAGGAAATGTGGTGGCTACGCAGCTAGGGACAAGAGGGCTCAGACACGGCTGTTCTTCCCACCTCCTGGCCTTTGGGGTAGATGGAGAATACTGCATACATCAGGAGGACCCATCCTGGGGCCAGGCTTTCTAAATCCAGATGGCTCTCTGCCTACCAACTTGAGCAGGCTCCCCCCACCTCCCTGACACCTGTAAAATGCCCTCCATGGGGTTGTTGGAAGATCAAATGAGTAAACATGTCAAATGCTTAAGATAGGAGCTGGCATGTAGTGAACACTCAAAAAACATTGCATTATTCTCCTTCCCAGCAGTGACAGTGGCCCCTGTCCTGTCTCCAGGGTGACGGGGATGCAGCTGGGGCCTCACTGCTAGTGGTGTGCAGTCGCTAGGAATGCTTTTGGCTGCAAGCATCCTAAGCACAGCAGCTTAAACAGGTAGGTTTTGTTTTGCCTCCGTTCACAAGAGGCCTACAGTGAAAAGCAGCTGGCACAGGTTCAGCAGTTCGGCCACAAGGGACTTTGTCTCAGCACATGCTTAGCCTCTCTTTCATGTATGCTGCCTTGGTGCTACAACATGGCCGCCCCATCTCCGGGCATCCCGTGCAGCTTCCAGGTGGGAAGAGAGAAATGGAAAAAAAACTGGAAGCACCAGCCACACTTGGCTCTTTTATTGAGAAAAAGAAGCCTTACCAGAACCCCCAAGATCAGTGGTTGGCAAACTGCAGCTCGAGAGCCACATGTGGCTCTTAGGCCCCTTGAGTGTGGCTCTTCCACAAAATACCACGTGCAGGCGTGCACGTACAGTGTGATTGAAACTTCGTGACCCATTCGCAGAAGTTTTCAGCTCTCAAAAGAAATTTCAATCATTGTACTGTTGATATTTGGCTCTGTTGACTAATGAGTTTGCCAACCACTGCCCTAGATGACTGTCAATTATGTCTCATTCACCAGAACTGTGCCATCTGACCACACTTAGTTCAAGGCAGGCTGGGAATATAGTTCCCTTTTTGACATAAAAAGTACATATCATTCCCTAGCTGGTTAGTTTAGTGGATAGAGTGTCAGTCTGTGGACAGAAGCGTCCCTGGTTCAATTCCAATCAAGGACACATGCCCAGGTTGCAGTTTCGATCCCCAGTCTGGGGCATGTGGGAGGCAGCCAGTCAATGATTCTTTCTCATTATTGATGTTTCTATCACTCTCTGCCTCTCCTTCCCTCTCTGAAATCAATTAAAAATTTTATTTTTTTAATAAAAGTACAGATTGCAAGTGAAAGGAGTTTGGGAATAACCTCGAAGAGCCCACCACTATTTTCTTAAAGAAAAATCTGTGGGACTCTGTTTTAGAGAACTGGGTGTGGGTGACAGAGTTCACCAAACAACGTTCTCTCAGCAGAAATCTCATGTTCTCTCGGGGACTTAAGGAGACTCACAGCTGTGCAGACTGACCCAGGGCCCCAAATCCACCTTCTAGATTCCGCCAGCTCTCTGGCAGGAAGGGGTGGCTGCCAGCTTCAGGTGGGCAGGGCTCCTCTGTTCATTTCCTCCTGGACTCTTAACTGCTTTTCCATCTTCTGGATTCAGGAGCGCTGGTGCAGGCAGCTCCCATGTGTGACCCACGGCCCTGCTTCATGTCCGCTGAGCAGGCCGGGCTGATGGTATCTAGTTCCTGAGACCCCTCGGTGAACTCAGACCCCAGATCCACTCTCTTGATAACAGTTTCACCTTTTTCCTATCTTTTAACAAATACCAACTCCTGGCTGACACCCACACTCCTGGCCATTCCCAGAAGTGAGCCTGGTCTGAGACCCAATGGAGGAGGAGGCGGGATGGGGACAGGACTCCCCACAAGCCCAGGTAACAGGGAGCCTCCTCTGGGCCCCAGCTCCCCACCAGTGTAGCCAAGGGCAGATCAGATGCTTCCGGGCTGCTCTCCTCTGTGCATGTTCAATGGAGGAGGGTCTCGGCACAGTCCCAGGCCTCAGAGGAGAGGCGGTTCAGTATTTCTGAGTTTGGGGAAGTCACTTTGAACACAGTTGCATCAGTGAATGAAATAGTATGAGTCCCAAAAGGCCATAAAAGAAGAAAAATTCAAATAGGTGAGACACCCAATCTGTAGGTCCTGCTCTTACAACCCGAGTTCTTGGCCACTGAGAGGTGACAAGTCCTCCTAAGCCAGACGAAGTAGAAGAAAGCAGATGATGCATCAGACGAGGGGTTTTCCAGTTCAGGGACAAGTGGCCACTTTCCTAGTGATTTCGCCCCAACACAGCAATACTGACTATGGAGGAGACTCTCCCGTCCTGTGAGCGCCACCTGGTCTCTCACCTTTACAAAGTCCTTGCGGGCCTCCCTTCTCTCCCTCACACAGCCCATGAGACGGTGCTCTTTTCTGCTCCATTCACCAGATGAAGAACGCAGGCTTGGGAAGGCCAGGCCTTGCCCCAGGCAGCGGAGCCTGGGCCTGAGCCTGATCTTGCAGCTCAGGATGCTCCGCCACCCAGCCGCGCCTTCAGCAGGACTGACAGCCGTCCCCGGAGGCCCTATCCTGGTCAGTCAGGGTGCCCCGGGTTGCCTCTCCTCTCCTCTTCTCTGTAAGGCTTATCAACCCCTTCTCCCTATTTCTCACAAACCACATGAAACAAGGCTCTAACGACAATGTAAGATTAAAGGCTGGACCTCGTCCAGGCCAGGAAGTTCCGAGTGCAGTGTTTCAGCTCAGCTACGTGCCCTCGATCACCCCAGGGTCACCTGCTCACCAGCGTGGCGGAATGTCAGGGAGCAGCACGTGCTGCCTGGGTCCCACACCTCCCGGCTTCCTGAGGACCAGACACTGGTTTCCCTGGGGCCCTAGGCCAGTCTCCTCCCCTCCCTGACAGTGGCAGCCGCTGCTTACTCTCCTACCCCTGCACCCCGCTGCCACCCTCTCACACTCCCACACCCCTACTCCCTCCACACCCCTATCCCCAACCCTCATCCCCCAACCTCCCAACCTCTCCACCCTCATCTAGCCCAACAGTCCCTTTGGGTCCGAATACAGTTACTCCCACCCAAGACACCCTGTGTTGGACTCATTTTGCCCTTCAGCTGCTGCCCTATTTCTTTGCTCCTCTTGACAATAAACTGGGTCAAACTGCATCCCCTTGTTCCCTTTGCCTTCACACACTTGAGCCTTTGACAAAGCTTGAGACACTCACTACCCCTGAGCCTTGAGTCTGGACCCCGTCAGTGGGGGAGAGAAGGCCAGGCCTGTGGAGGGGCCGGGAGGGGAGATCCCTGCACAGGCACAGAAACATCAGAGCAGCTCCTGCCCTCCAACCTGCAGGAGGCACCTCCAGGGCAGATACTGGTGCAGGCTGGGGCCTCCGCTGCCTCCTCCATGGGACCGGCCTTGTAACTTCCCAGCACCACCCGGGGGCTATAGGGGGCAGATGAGAAGGGGGAGCAGGAACAGACAGGAGCCCCAGCAAAGGCCATTTAAACTGACTAGAGAGGTGGCAGCTTGAACTGAGGTGACCCTGAGTGGCGGGGCGGGTCACGGTGGGATTTTGAGTACGTTCTGGAGAGACTCAGCAGAATGCGCCATTGGGCCAGACACTGTGGGAGAAAAGGAGTCGTGAGGCCTCTTTGGTTCTTATCCGGAGAAATTGAGTAAGATGGGGAAACTGAGAGAAAAGCCAGATGTGGGGGTGGAAGAGTGGAAGCAAGAGTGTGTTTGGACACAAACTCTGAGAAGCTTGCTGAGTGCCTGTGGAGAGGCGGGGGGCAGGGAGCTTCAGAGGCAGGTGAGGGCCTGGGATGTTGGGGTTGTTGGGAGGGGCTGGCAGGGTTTAAGCCCTGCATCTGGATAGATTAGGTCACTGAGGAGCAAGGGTGTGGTCAGCTGAGGGCCCAGGACGGGGACCCTTTGCTGTCACAACCACGTTTATAAAAGAAGATGAGGAAGGCATACAGATGAAGAGAAGAGATGGGGGATCCTGGGAAGCCAAGTGAAGAGCGCGAGGTGGGGATAGGGAGGAAGTGGGGGTGAGGGTCCAGCCCTGCCAGGGGCTGAGAGGTGGATGAGCTGGGTCACCGGCCTAGCAGGGTGGAGGCCTCCAGCCCTCAGGCTGAGACAAGGCTAGATTTGGGGGAGGAGGCCGCTGGCTGGGATAACAGATACCGTTATCAAGGGCAGAGAAATGTCAGGGCCTAGGAGGAGTGCAGGTTTCAGGTGAGGAACACTGCATGTGCTTGTGTCCTAGTGGTCTGGAGCCACAGGAGAGGATGCACCAAGTGGATGGGCGGGTTCGGGGGCCCTGGCTGAGTAGGAGGTGCAGATGGTGCTGGTGCCAGTGGACCGGTAATTAGTGAGAAAGGCCGGTGGTTCCTTTAAAGAGAGAAAGAGGTGTGGGTTGGGGGGCGTTGGGGCTGTGTGGCACAGTCACCCCGGAGGGAGTGACCAGGGTGGGCTGGAGGTGTCCTAAGACAGACAGCCTGGAGCCAGGCAGGGGAGGCAGACAGCTGAGCCCACCCACGGTTTGGGTTTTGCCAGGTGAGTAGCAGCAAATATCATGTGTAGGGTGGAATGTCCTTGTCCCAGGTCACCCCCTGGGGCCCTCACCCTGCTCTGGGGGCATGGACCGGGTTGAACCTGCTCTGTCGCTGAGGACACGAGGTTTGCAGTTGAGTTATGAAAGCCGGAACTCAGCAGATGCAGCCAAGGTTCATAAATGGGCAGGTGATGGGACACAGGGGTTCGTGACTAGCTGACCTGGAGAGGGACGTGGGGTGGGAAGTGCTCCAAGGAGTGAGAATGAGTGATGGATCTTCTCATTTCTGCTGTAGACCTTGCAGATTGATGGAGTCCTTTCTGAGGCTCAAATCCAATGGCTTTGACCCAGAATGTGAACTGGAAGGGAACTCCAAGCAGATGCAGGAGAGCAGCCCTGCTCCCTTCTGTCTCCTCTGCCAAGTCTTGGAAGTGGCCCTGCCAGCACAGTACCACTGTCCACCTCACCCCATCTCAGAAACCCTCCCCGAGTCCTGGCAACCCTAATTTGTGGCCACAGCTTGCTCCCCATTCTGCGAATAACCAAAGGGCAGCAGAAGCCTCAGGTCCTGTGACCCGAGGTGTTGACCTAGAACCCCATCTGTGCCCAGCTCTGTGCGAGGCCTCATGGGGAGAGCAAGAGAAGGAGGGTGCCCTGGCCTTTGGATGCCTGTGCCCTTTGATGCACATTGCTGCAAGGTGGGCTTCGCCATGGCAACAGGTAAGGGAGGAGGCCTCAAGTGGGCCTGTGAACAATGTCCCACATCTGGCAATGAGAGAAAGGACGTGGGCCTGGGTCCCTGTGTGGGGAGCAGCTAGCTGCCCCCCACTCTTCCCACCAGTCCCTCCCTCTCATTGGGGCTGGGAAGCCTGGCTCAGGGTTCTGTCACTTGAATAAGTGTCACAGTATAGAAGTACAAGCATGATGAGTATGTGGGCCCCATCCCAGCCAATCATTGTGGCTGGGAGGGCTGCCATCCCGGCCCTCTCTGGGTCAGGTGGGTTCTGAGGGCCCAACGAGGGGAGGAGGCGGCCCAAGCACAGGCCAAAGGTCCTAGTCACATCATCTCATGCTGGCTGTGCTGTTATTAACGGGACCACAGCTTAGCAGGTATATCAAGCAAGAACATTTTATAACACGATTTATAAAATGCCCCAGGCATGACAGATCCTCCCTTTGTGGGGACTGTTTCCTGCAGGAGGCTGCTCCGGTGGCACATGTCATACATTGGAGAGTCCTGGCCTCCCAGACTGCAGGTGTCAAGGAGCCCTGACAGGTGATCACGGTGGCCTCTATGCTGATGGGCCGCAAGGCCAGAGGGGAGCCCAGACATGCCTCATGGAGGACTGACTCTAAAACTCACTTCAGCTGCAGTGGGGAGGCACTGTGGACGGTGTCCCTAACTCCTGGTGGTGAGTTCTAGCTGGAACCTGCCCACTTGACTATAAACAAAAATAACAACAGCATTCCTGCCCCACATGCTCTTTCCGAACCTTCCACCATACATTGGTGCATTCTGTTATTCCCCATCCCTTGAGACTGGGCCAGCCTGATGACTGCCATGAAGAAGAGAACAAAGTCAAGAACACAGGGGACTTCTGAGGCTCAGGTGATGTGACTTGACCACCATGCTGTAAGGAAGCCGGACTCTACGGAGGCATGTCTGTGCCCTGGCTGCTAGCTCCCGAGAAGATCACAGGTTGCTGCAAGGTGGGCTTTGCTGCAAGGTGGGCTTCGCCATGCATCAACCACAGCCCTGCCCACAGCCTGCCCCAAACTCAGTGGAGCGGAGCAGAGATGGGCTGTCCCAGCTGAGTGCTGCTCAAGCCAAAAGTGCAGACTTGTGCGTAGAGGAAATGCTGGCATTGCTTTCAGAACCTCAGTTTGTGGATAGTGTTATTCAGCAGTAGTGGAACAGTGCCTGGGTGACCCCAGCCTTCCCTGGAGCTCCCTGTCCCAGGGATGCAGCACTCACTCCACAGAGGCTGGCAGAGGACCCTGTGGGCACAGGGCTGCTTGTCCTAGACTGGCAAGAAGGAAGGGCGAAGAGCCACATTTACTGGGACCTGCTGTTCGCAGGACAAGAGGAGTCTCATGCCCAAAAGCCTGGTCTTAGGTTTACTATTTAATGCAAAATGTAATTCCTGGTAGCAAAATGCTAGGCACTGGCCTTCAGAGTTCAATATTTGTTCCTTTTCCCAAAGGTTGGGAGGTATCTGGATCCCTCTGTTGAACCTGCAGCAGGCTGAGGCTTGCTTTCTTCAAGTCTCTGCTGGAAAGCAGCAGAACAGGGCTGCTGTGAGCACAAGCTCTGGCACTGACCAGGGTGGGTCAAAGCAGCATCAACATGCTGTGAGGCCCTGGAATAAGTGTCACCAAGTGAGAGTGGATGATTTTATTTAAAATGTGTATCATGTGATCATGCCTGCACAGCAATGCCAGGAAACCCTTTCTACTCTAATAACACTACCTGTCATGGAAAAGGGCCAGCAAGCCCTCCATCCCCAGCTCTGACCAGAGGGAGGTGTCTTAGTTGTGGTGCCAAGGGGGTCCTCATCAAGGTCACTGTCATCAGTGGAGACATGAAACTTCACCCTGACGGCAGGAGGTGTGGGCTGTGGCTCCTTCCTTCACTCTGGCCTCCAGTGAATCTGACCTCCATCCCAGCAACCTTGGGACCACTCCCCATAGGGCCACTGCCCCTAGAATGCACCAGGCTGCCTTCCCCATCAGCTTCTGCTAAACCTCTTGTGGTTAATCAATACATTCTGATGTGTGGATCACTAACAATTTAAAATTACAAAAAATATCTGAAACACCCTCCACACACACACACACACACACACACTCAAAATAAAAAAGCTGGCATGGCTCAGTGGTTGAGCATTGACCTATAAGCCAGGAGGTCATGGTTCGATTCCCAGTCAAGGCACAGGCCTGGGTTTTGGGCTCAATCCCAGGTAGGAGGCGTGCAGGAGGTAGCCAATCAATGGTTCTCTCTCATCATTGATGTATCTATCTCTCTCTCCCTCTCCTTCCTCTCTGAAATCAATAAAAATATATATTTTTAAAAAAAAGCAAACAAAACTAACAGTGTTCTAAGTTCATTTTCATGATCTTCTTTGCAGTCTACATTAGTTTCCTGAGGCTGCCACAAGATACCACCTGGCTTAAACAAGAGACGTGTCCTGCCCCACAGGCCTGGAGGCTGGAAGTCTGAAATGCGGCTGGTTCTTCTGAGATCCCTCAGGGGAGGGTCCTTCTTCGCTCCTGTCTTTACATCCTCTTCCTCTGAGTTCGAATTTCCCTTTTGTCTATAAACATCAATTGGGTAAGGAGCCACCCAATGGCCTTATTTTCACTTGATTGTACCTGTAAAGACCCATCTCCAAATAGGGTCACCTGCTGAGGTCCTGGAAGTCAGGACTGCAAGGTGGGGAGACATGGCTCAGCCTGTGGCACAGTGTAAAGAGTAACATCAGGCCTATGCTTATCTCCTCAGTAAGCTCAGCCTGACTCTGTGGTGTCCAGGCCAGTGTCATGGGCAGCCTGCAGCCAGGCCCGGTAGGCAGAAGGCACAGGGTACTGTTTTGCTCTGTGGCCTTGACCAGTCTTTCTGGAGTCTCCTTTTTTCTGTCTGGGTGATGAGGCTGAGAATGGATGATTCCTCAGGCCTCTCTATTCAGGGATTGCCCAGGGGCTCTTGCCTGGCTTCAGAGCCCAGGGAAGCCCAGGATGAGCAGGACAGCTGTGCTGAGATCACAGGGCTGCTCTCTTGCGCTCAGGGCAGGCCACAGAATCAAAGGCTAGGTTCTCAGGTCAGCAAGAACAGGGAGCCGACCCTGCTGAGTTTCTCCACTGCCAGTCTCTCAGGAGTCTCCTTGGGGGCTGTGTGATCAGAGAAGCAGAGGCACACCTACAGGGCTGGACAGGACTTGGGGAGAGGCTGGCACAGGGGAGCTGGTCCCTGCCTCTGCAGCTGCTGTAACTTCAGACCTTGCAGAGAACATGGCTGATGAAGAGGGACCCTAAGGAAGGTGGGGACTTGGCCAGGAGGGGCTGGGAATAAAGGTTCTTTCCACCTTGCTTGGTCTCCTCCAGGGTCTCCATATCAAGGGACAGATGACAATGTATTCCTTCCCCTGGGGAACAAGTCCAGGGCAGACACTGCCCCAGGCAGCCAAGCCTATTGGCGCTGATTCCGCCTGCCCATCCACTTTCCACCCTGCCCAGGTACAGCGTGGGCACCAGGGTGGGTGGGGTGGGGGTTTCAAGAATGAGAGACAGAATGAGCAAGCACAGCCCTCACCACAGGGGAGAGCCAGTGTTGGCCTCTCACCTGGCTCACCTGGCCCAGCAGGAAGGCCAGAGCTGCTGTCGCACGGGACCCACCGCTTCTGCACACAAGCCCCAGCTGGAAGCTCCCCGCAAAGAATCCCTGGGCCCTGGCCAGCAAGGCCTTGGACTTACATCTCCTTGAAGGAAACAACGGATCCCAAATCAGGAACGGAGAGAATCCCTGCTGGCTTAAGTGGGTTTCATCTAGACCAGGAGTGTGGAGCAAAGACAGGGGTATGCGTGGTTGATTTCTGCCAAGAGGCTCCCCCAGCGCTGGGGTCTCGCTGCTCTGGTCTTGGGCAGTGCCTGGCCTCTTTCCTGGCCATCTTCTGCAGTCCCCACAGAGGTGGGCACAGGAGTGAGGCCTGCTGAGACAGTGCCAGGCCCAGACCTTCGGAATCTTTTTGGCAATGGCCTGGAGCTCACCACAGAGATGGTAGAAGGGGGGAAATGAAACTGGATGGGCTCCGATGGATCCCCTGCTCCCAGTAGCTTCCAGGCAGCCCCCAGGGGCAGGCATGACCCTATGGAGTCATTTCTCATCCGTCGATTATGCGGACCGAGCCCTGCAGCACAGAGGATAATCATTATCCGAGGTATGTAACCAGGGTGGGTGGATGGAGGTGGCATCCCTGAGTCATCCTTTCTGGTGTATGGGACAACACTCCAACCAACTGGGCCACCGGCCAGGGCAGGCCAGAGTAATTTTCATGCAACTGACTGCTATCTCCTCTCCACCAACCAGGAAACATGTCCGAGCAGTGCCTGTCTCTTTGAGCATCAGTCATTCAGAGTGGTGCTTCCTCAGGAGAGGGGCTGGGGAAGGTCTGGGCCGGCCCTGAGGACCACAGCTAAAGCTGAGATGTGGGGGCAGGGTGGTAGGGCAGAATATCCACAGGAATGGAAAAGCTGAGGCCGAGTTCCTCCATCACAGCAGCTGGAGCTGTTGAAAATGGCTCCAGGCACCCACAGAAGTCACCTGGCAAAAGGTGAGGACCCTCCTGCAATCAACATTGAGGTTTTTTTTGGTTTTTTTTTTTTTTTTGAGGGACATTTATATTTTCAAATATATTTTTATTGATTTCAGAGAGGAAGGGAGAGAGAGAGAAACATCAATGATGAGAGAGAATTGTTGATTGGCTGGCTCTTGCACGCCCCCTACTGGGGATGAGACAGCAACCTGGGCATGTGCCTTGACCAGGAATCGAACCATAATCTTCTGATTCATGGGCCAAGAGTCAACCACTGAGCCACAGGGACGTTTTTTAAAGCTGGGGATAGTGAAATAAGGAGGGGCTTCCCATAGCGGAAGCAGCAGGGGAGGCTAGGCAGGCTGCTTGAGCTCCCGGGGAAGTGAGGCAAAGGGGGTTAGTCCCAAAGAGCTGCCGCTGCCCATTGATCCCCTGGCTGCAAGTCTTGTGGGGCCCTTTGAGGTTAGGAGCCTGTGCCTGTGGGAGAAGCTGGGGGAAGGAGAGGGGAGGCATGGGAACGCTCTGGGAGGGAGCCGTGCTCGAGGCCTGGGTTCTATGTCTTCAGGGCTTTCTGTCTTTCAGTCAGGAACCTCAGGAAGGTCTCTGCCATTGAGTCTTGGTGCACTGGTTGATTAGACATTCCTGTCTAATGTCCTATCCTGTTTGGGTCCCTTCTCTCTGCCCCCCCCCCCCATCCCCACACTCAGTGCTCATCACAAGCCCTGTGAGGAAGAGGCCACCCTGTGCCCTTGGACCACACCAGCATGAGCCCCAGGCGCTTCCTCTCATTCCTCCTGTATGTTCTCTGTGAACCCGATCCTTGGTCTCCACAGTGGCCCCTCCTGCTCCTACCTGGGCTCTCTGCGAACCTCCCCTCCCACACCCACTGTGCTGGGAAGACAAGCTTGGCCAGGGACACCTCCACTCCCACGTGGCCCAGAGCCACAGCACGGACCGTGTGGGCTGAAGTTCTTTGGTGCTGGCCTCTTGGAAGATAAGTTGCCATTCGAAGGGGGCATCTCTCCCCTCACAAGGAAACCTGGTTCTGGGGAGGGGGCAAGTGGGAGCTAAGAACAGAGCAGCACATGGGCTAGTGGAACATGTGGCCGCTTGGTGTCCAGGCCAGAGCTGGGCGGAGGCCGGCGGCAGGACCCAGGGCTACGGGAGGACCTAGGCAGACAGAGCCCAAGATAAGCAGGTGGGAGCTCGTCTGGAAGCTGGAAGGGGCTCGCTTCCAGACATGATTGCATCTGACCTTCTCCTCGTGTCTCCTTGCTCTGGCGCAGGGCCCGCAGTGAGCTCAGCTGCTGCATGCTCTTGGCCTTCAGCACAGGGACTTTGCAAAGGTCCCCCCTCTGGAAGCACCGCATCCCCCACAGAGCCCTTCTCAGCCCCAGGAGCCCACCAGGGGACCCGAAGGGCAGGGGATCTACTTGGGAGTGTGGAGGATCCTTCTAAGCTTCCATATCAGCTTTCTGAGAAACCCCCTTCCCCACTCCCCCGACCTCTTCAGGACTGAGGTCTCCAGAACCTTCTGAAACATCCTGATTGGAGCAATCACAGCCCAGGGCAGATCCCCAGGGGACCGCAGGAGAATGTTCCGGCACTGAGATCCTTGTATCCTCATGTTTAAAAGGCCAGAGGGAAAAGAAGTCTGAGCTTTTAAGAGAAAGTCTCTCAATAAAACACTTCCTGGTGCTTGTCTTACACTAAAAACCTATTAAAGTCATAAACTTCTGCATAACACTTCTCAGAAAGGAATTTATCTAAAGGGCATCTGTGTTTACTCTTAAACGCAAAGGCTCCAAATGTCAGGCCTCACATAATTTATTTGGGCATCTTGTTCTCTGAGAGAGGCAGCCCAGAGTAGGGGCACAGAGGGGCAGGAGGGTATGCACGTGGGTATCCACTGATGGCCTTGAACCACCCTGGCTGTGGAAACTGGGCATCCCGCTTTGCCTTGGCCCAGGCGATCCTCTCTCCCTGGAGGGCCATTTCTCGCTGCGAGATGTTGGACTGCAATTGGCATCCTCTCCGGGTCCCCATTCAAAGACTCAGACGGAAATCCAGCAGCCAGGCCAGGAGGCACACGAGCCCCTAGGAGTGTCTCACGGAGCTTTGGACATGGATTGGGGAGAGGGTGCCTTGGAACAGACATTTCTGAGTGATGAATAGGAGTTGAACAACAGAAAGGGGAAGGAGGAGGCGGGAAGAGCTTTCTGGGCAGAAGGAACAGCTGCTGGAAGTCAGTGGCCAGGAAGCAGGTGGGAAGTCTGGGGCCAATGGAGGACAGGGGATGAAGGAGGAGGTACAGGGAGGAGCCTCAAGAGCAGAGGGATGAGGGTTGTGGAGAGGGGCTGGGGCCCAGTGCTGAGCTCCCAGCATTAGCAATTAGGCTCTTGGGTCTCAGGCTGCTGCACAGAGTCCCCTGACAGCCTTTCATCACTGCATCTTAACATGCAGAACTCATCAGCCCCTTTCCAAAGAGGCCCCTGAGAGGAGGGCCCTGGCCTGCTGAGTTGCACTCACTCTGCCTGCAGGGGCAGGCATTTCAGGAGGCAGGGCCAGGCCTGGGGCTGGGCCAGCAGAGGAACAGAAAGGTCCCGAAGGCAAGTGGGGTGTCCAGGGTATATACCCCAGCGATGCCACCCTTCTCCCTGGGGCCGTGGATCCTCAGGCCACTGGTAAGTCTGGCACAGGGTGAAAGCTGTTGGGTCAGAGCCCACTGGGGCCAGAAGTGGCCATGCCTGGGCTGGGCACCTCAGGGTTCTCTGCTCTCACCTCTTCGGGGGCTCCAGGGAGAGGCTGGGGTCTGTCTCTTAAACTTCACTGCCCAATAGGTATACTAGCCACATGTGGCTACTTAATTTTACATTATTATGAATTCAGTAAAATTACAAATTCAGTTCCTCACTCACACTTCAAGTGTTTACATTTCAAGTGTTCAGTAGCCACACTTGGACAGCACAGAGCAGGATGTATCCATCATCAGGAACATCCTATCAGCACTGTTCTAGGGGAGAAAGGCCAGCCTGGTCAACTTCTCAGCAAGCAAGGGAGGGGCCCCAACTGGCCTCTGTGAGGGGTCTGAAGCAGGGGTGGGAGCTCTGGAGGGCGGGGGGCAGGCTCAGAAGTGCTGGAGAGGAAGCTGTTTGGGCACCTGGGACCTACCTGGGGATTCTGAAATAGCTGGACTAGGTGTACAGGGGCTAACTGGGTTGGGGGCAAGTCAGTACCATGCTCCTGGCCCTGTCTACAAACACAGGGGTCTGGGGGAGCCACCCAGACTGTGCCCTATACTTTACACCTGCCCATAGGCAAGCTGTGGGTCCCTCTCACCCCCACCCCTCCTCCAGTTCACTGTGCACGCCTCAGCACCCCGGCCTGAGATGGGTCTGGAAGTTACACATCATCCCTGGAGCTACAGCCCAGGCCAAGGGCAAGGTGCCTTCAGAAGCCATTACCGGGCATTAAGTCAATGGGCTTCCTATTTATCAGCACTCCGACTGCACAGCAGGTTCTTCGGGCTCCAAAGACCACGTAGAGGGTATTTGCCTGCAGATCCTGTGGCTGTGACTTTCCAGTCAGAGCTGCAGCTTCCGGAAGGTGCGGGGAGGCTGCTGAGGAGCTGCTGTTATGAGAAGAGGACAGCTCCTGTCCCTGCAGGGGCAGTGCTGGAACTCTTTAAGGCCTGCCTCCACCTCCTTCCTGATCCCAGGAGATCCAGGGAGGGCAGTGCTGTCCCTGCAGCTCCATCCTCTTTGCCCCAAGTCAGCTCTCCAGGGCACTCAGTCCACAGGGATACTCTGCCCTACATCCCTCACCACCTGGGTCACTTGCAGGGGCATGGCGCATGTGTAGTGTGTTGGTGATGGTCTGTGAGAGGCTCCACAAGGGGAGTGTCTTCGTTTTGTTGACTGTAGTATTTCCACTGCCAAAAATGGCACCTGGAATAGAGACAGCACCAAGCAAATGTTTGTTAAATAAATGAATTCTTCAAGAAGGAGGGCAAGTGGGAAATGTGCAGATTTGGTGAAATGTAGACTTACACATGGGTTTTTGAGCAAAAATAAGGCTCAGCTTTATGCTGGTTAATCATGTTAGGTTCCATGATTGGGGAGGAAAAAGCAAAAATATTGGGCCTTTTGGGGGACTAGGTGGACCCTTGTTGAGGGCCTCCTCCCCTCTGCCGCAGCATCCTTCTCACAAAGCAACTTCCCTGCGGGGCCTGTAGCTCTGATCTCCTGCTGCCCTGTCCTGGGTTTTTTGAATGTTTGTTTTTATTGTGGGCCGTAGACCAAATGGAGAAGCATCACTCATCTTACCTGAGGATTTTGCCATTGTAGTCTGAAACTGAGAAGTCCTAAGTAGGTTTTGACATGGTAATGGTAAGTTCAATTTTTCATCTGCCTTCAGCTACTAAGCGTCCTCCTCGGATTCCAGAAGCAAAAGCGAAAATAAAGGCTTTCCAGTGACAGGACCATTTGTCAGAAAGTTATGAGTGAAAGCGAGCAGGGTTGTATAGGAAGTGTGTATTGAATGATATGACACACTGGCTTCTAATTGCTGCTACCCTTCTGATCAATAATACATGTTTTCAAAAAGCCTTCTGTTTGCATTTACGCAATGGACTGTAACTACTGCAAAGGATCCATTAAGACCTATTTTAAAAAGTGCATTCGTAAAAACTTGTCTAAATCTGCATTACAAGGCAGATTATGAAACTGCCTGGGGAGATGTTTTTTTTTTTTTTTTCCAAAGAGCATCCAGGCCATATTTGCTGGACTTGCCAATTCCAGTTCCCTGGATCTGCACAGCTTGCTTGGGAGCCAGGACTGGCCTTCTCCTTAGCCAGGATGATGCCAGAGGGAGGCATCGTCAGGCCTGAGCCCTGTCCAGCTCCAGCTGCCCTGAGTCAGCTGTGCCCTCAAGCTGGCACTCTACTCAGTGAGAGCAAAGCTCCCAGGAGCCAGGTGGGGCTCCCCAACGTGCAATGACAGGGCAGGATAATCGCTGCTGTGGCAGTGAGGACTCTGGTTCCAGGGCTCACTCTCCTCTAAGGCTGCAGGTCATGTGGGAACGGGCGGGGCGCTGTGGGCTCACTGACACTGTGATCTCCCCTCTCCCCGACCTGAGACTGGCTGCCATCCGGTGTGCATCGTTACCTGTGCAGTTGGGAGCCAACATAAGGAAAGCAGTCGTTTGGATTTAGGGGTCACCTGCTCTCTGTGCTAACTCAGCAATGTCCTCTGACCCCTGTGTCCTCTTGTCCTCAACTCCTGCTGCTAATGGGAATCAGTAGTAACAGCTCATACTGGCTGCCCGAAGTTCGCTTGTCAGACAGCTGGGGGAAGGGTCCCAGCTTTCCCACTGAGGCCCAGAGGCCCTGGGAACATGCTGGGTGGCTCAGCAAAGAGACACAGCCAGGACACACCCAGAGCCCTCCTGCAGCCTCCACACCATGCCTGGGCCCCGCCTCCCAGCCACCCTGAGCTGGGCGCACTATTTCACCCCCATTTTAAAGATGGCAAAACCGAGGCACAGAGAAGTAAAGTGACTTGAGCAATGACACATGACTAAGTAGCAAAATTCAAATTCAGGTCTGACTCACTCTAAAGCAGAATCCTGTATCAGAACCTCTTGTGGAACTATTGTTTGGGGACATGGATTTTTGTGGAGGTAGGGCCCAGGAATCCATTGATAAAAGCTGCCCTGGTGAGCAGGGGTGGGGAGCACTGATGACGCTGTGATCTCCCCTCTCCCCCACCTCCGAGAGCTTTTCAATACTTGTAAGAGCCGATGTCCCTCAACAGTGTGGCCAGGGGCAAGGAGGCTAGAGCCAAGTTCTAAGTCTGGGCAAGATGATGAGTTATTGAGCACTTACTGTGTGCCCAACCCTGAGCTCCATGCTCGCACATGCTCCCTCTTTTTATCCTCATGCCTTCTTTTTTAAAAAAAATATTTTATTGATTTTTTTACAGAGAGGAAGAGAGAGGGATAGGAAGTCAGAAACATCAATGAGACAGAAACATTGATCAGCTGCCTCTTGCATACCCCATACTGGGGATGTACCCGCAGCCACGGTACATGCCCTTGACCGGGATCGAACCTGGGACCTTTTAGTCTGCAGGCCAACACTCTATCCACTGAGCCAAACCGGTTTTGGTCTCATGCCTTATAAGGGGGTGGGGGTGGAGGGGGGGAAGGGTTACAGTTTGAAACTGAGACACCGGGGAGATGACTGGGGAAAGCCAGGACAGGGAACAGGAACCTCCTGGAGACTCTGCAGGGCCCCTGGGACGAGGTGGGGAAAGGGAGAGATTTCTTGGGGAATCAGACTAGCATCTTTGGATTCTGCCCTTGTTCGATTTCTGGCCTCACTCCATGGGACCTCAGGGAGGCAACCCCCCCCCCCCCCGCCCCCCCCCCCCCCCCCCCCCCTGCTGGGGAAGAAGCACCTCCCTGCTGCTCTGAAGTTCTGGTCCTGAGCCAAGGCACAGTCCTCGTCATTGAGTTGCTCCTCACCTGCAGTCTGAGGCCAGCAAGCCTAGGGATTCACCCCTGCCCTCTACTGGGTGCCCCTCCAGCCAGATCCCTGGGCATGCATGAGGGGGAAGGTATGTAACCATGTCCATGTATGTGTGTAGAGGCACACATGTGAGGCCCCACCAGACACTGACTTATGAAAGCAATGCCCTCACCATAGCAAAAGGTGTCCATTCAAGACCCCCAAGGGTGGAGATACAGAGAGTGGGAGAGGGGAGGGGGCCCAAACAAGAGCATGGCCTCTGATGGGACACACAGAGCCAAGCAGAAACCCAGCCTGCCCAGGGTGCCCAGGGTCAGCCAAGGCCTGGCCAAAGTGCTCCCTAGGAGGTTTGGGGGGAGGAGCTAGTTGGAAGAATAGGCCAAGCCATGTCTCTTCCGTCTGCATTCTCCTGCCACAGGAGCCTGTTGGTATTAGAGAAGTCCCCCTCAGTCCTCCTTTCCCACTCAGGTCCCTTCCCTGGGCATAGCCCTGAGTACACAGCCTTGGTAGCCATTAGCACCAGAGGTAGGTCCTGTCTACACCCAAGGGAGCCCCCGTGGCCAACTCCAGCCCCATAAACCTGAGGGTCCGGGCCCTGGGCATGTGTGGCAGCAACACATGTTCTGATGGCTGCAGGGTAGCTCTCCTGAGCTGGCAACACTGTGCACTGGCCTCCTGCCAGCAGGCCCACTCCGGACATCCTGGCTGGCAGAGCCCCCAGCCGGCCTGCCTTGGCAGCTCCTCCTCCCGCCTGCGAGGGTGACTTCACTTTGACTTCATATCTGCAGAGTGATGTGCAGATCTCTTATGCAGCCCTGAGCTCAGCCAGGCGAGAGGGTGGGGCTCTGCGCACAGCAGTCAGAAGAGACCCTGAATAGGACCGCCCAAGTTTAGGTACCTTGGACCCACCCACCTCAAGGAGGCCAGACCGCAGAGGCAGCTGGGGTGGAGGACAACAGTGGGCTTTTCCCACAGAGGGACAGAACTCACCTCCAACCTCACCTCAGGAGCCCCATCCATGTTAAGGGCCCCAAATGTTCCCTTTAGGATTATATGTCTTTGTGGGCATCATTTCTTTGAGTGAATTAAATTATTTGGGGCTCCAGTTCCTCCCTGCTACTCACTCTCCTACTCAGTCCCACATACAGAGTTCGGTTGAGGGTTGGGTATAGCCTCCTAGCACCCCACTAGACCACCATCAGCACTAGGTGTCTGAAAGGTGTGCCCAGGGTCAGTTCTTGCTCCCTTTGGTAGGGCCAGTCCTGAAGAGGGAGTATCACAAACTATCCCTGGGAGACCTCTACCCTCTCCTGCCCCAAAACGTGGGCATTATAAGCTAGACTCGAGGCTGGCTCCTGGAGACCTCAGAAGGTGCTTAAAAAGCGCTCCGGCTCCCCTACCCTTGTCCTGGCCCTTCCCCTCAGCCCCTCAGCTCGCTAGTTCCTTCCAAGGAGGCCGAGTTCCTCCTTCCCTGTCCCCGCCCTCCCCCCCACTCCCACTCCCACCCCCACCCCGACTCCCTACACACGCCCCCGACTCAACAGAAATGGCGGAGGATGCACTCCGCGCCAAGAGCCCGGAGGCGGGGCACCGCGTAGTCCCCGCAACCGCTCTGGGCATCTCAGCAGGCCTCCCAGACCCCACGTCCCGGCGTAGCGTCCCCGCCCTGTGTGAGTGATGGAGGAGGGCGAAGCGCTGGGACCCTGAGCTGGCGCACAGGCTGTGGTTGCAGAGGGGTGCGGGCTGGGCTGCGGATAGCAGACCCACTCCGCGCCCCGCACCTCGCTCCTGCTCGTGCCCACTCCCAACCCACGCCTGTACCGGCGTCCGGCGCTGGACCCCTACTGGCTCCTCGCCTGGTTCGCACTAGGCGTAGTCCAGCCGGTACTCTCGAGTCCTACCCCTCCCGCACCCGGCAGGCCCCTGGCCCCGCCCCGCCCCGCCCCAGCCGGCACCTCCTTCGTAGCCCGCTCCGGCTTCGCCTGAGTCCAGCGCCCAGAGCCCCGCGCACAGCACGGGAGATCGTCCGAGTTGCTCCCGACGCTCCGCGTCCGCAGTGTCCCCGCGCTCCAGGAGGGATGGGACGGCCCAGTTGAGCGCCGCCCCTTGTCCCCGACACCCCCTGGCCGAGCCACCGACCCTCTTGCCGTGGCCCCAGCGCGCCCGGGCGATGGCGAAGGCAACAGCCGGCACCGTGGGGCTGCGATGGCTGCTGCTGCTGCTGCTCAGCGAAGGTGAGTCCTGCCGGCGGCCGGTGCAGGGAGGCAGGGGCGAAGTTGGCGCCGCGCGGAGCGGCGGAGTGGAAGCGTTCGAAAACGCCTTTCTGCGTGCGGTGCGCATTTTCGGGCCGGAGGGCCCGGCGGGGAGCGAGGTGGTGCAGTAGGCAGGGCCCCTCCGGCCCGGAGCTGGGCGGGTCTCGGGGGAGCGGGACGCGGGCCAAACCGTGCGGCTGGGGTTGATGCCCGGGGTACGAGCCCCAGCCGCGCGTCTCAGCCTGGTGATGCTCGGAGCGAAGCGGACGGATCTTGTTGCGGTCTCGGTGCAGGTGGGGGAGAACGGGAGGGTAGCCCCAGAAAGCCAGCCACCTGCACACAGAGTTCAGTTTCTGCAGAGGATCGCGTTCTGGTGCGCATTCCGCGCTCCACTTGGGTACATTCCGCCTCCTGCTCTGATCCCCTGGCCCGCCCCGGGTGCGGAGAACCTCTGCTCTTTGACAAGAGGTTGCTTCTCCCTCGTGCGTTTTTGCTTCCCAAGTCTTTAAAAACCTAAAAGCCTGGCGTTTCTTGGCAGGCTGCCCTCAGTGGCCGGCTCAGACCGGCCAAGCGCAGGGGGCAGAAGCCTGCCATGGTGTCGAGCCCCTAGGGGCACCTGAAGGTGCTGCCTGTGTCTATATGACAGCTCTGGGCCAGCCTTTTCCAAGAGCTTTTGACCACCTTAGAGTGGGCAAAAAGACTGGCCACTGCCCCCACCCCACACCAACAGGATAAACCTCAAGGCTGTAGAATCTTACCCTGCTTGGCCATGATGTATTTTACTTTCCCTTACAGTGCCTGTCTGATCTGCTCCGGCAGTAGTACCCCTGTGTGCACCCCGTTTCCCTCCGAGAGGGTAGGCGCTCTGGCCATCTTCCCCGCTACTTACAAAGAGCTTTCTCAAAGCTCTGTGGTCTTTGGGAAAAGAAGAGCGGGTGGCACCCGAACGCTAGTCCCAGGTCTGCACAAACTCCGGGTTCACAAGCTTGCTCAAGGCTTAGTTTGTGTGACTGGGTTCCAGTCTCAAGGAGCAGATAGAAGGCCAGAATGATACCTGGAGTGAGACTCCCCTTCTTTGCCCTGGGAAAGAGTGGGGCAAATCCTGTTTCCAGTATAGGGCCCCTGGGGTCCCAGGTCACAGAGAAAGACAGGGAGGAGGCTGTAAACACAGGCGGGGAAGAAGTGAAGAGGAAGAGTGTAGGAAAGACCTCTTCTAACTCTTAGGCTGCAACTTTGTAATTGCGGGCTGTGGTCTAAAGCAGTGCGCAGGGCAGCCTCTAGGGCAGCAAAGGGTTGCCTGCCAGAGGCTTCCCCAGTGCCCTTCCACTGCCTTTTGCTTTAACCAGCGCGCCCAGGGAGGCTGCAAGTGGCTGAACTGTGGGGTCCGAGCTGCGAGGATTGGCCTGTGGCACTTGGCAGGAACAGGTGGCTTGTCTACACCCCTGGGACTTAGAGTTGGATGGCCCAAGACAGGCTCTTCAATCCAGGGAAAGCGAGCTGCACACCCTTCCCTTGGGATGACCAAGAAACCATGATTGGTGGCACTATGAGCGGAGAAGTGGCCCCGCAGCACCCTGGAGAAGACATCTGGGGCCTCTGGAGAGGCGTGTGAGTGCCCTTTGGAGTGGTAGAGCCTGACTCTCAGGGAGCTGCTGCCGGCTGCCACTCCTGTGCCTGCGCTGCAGAGACCCACCCAGGCTCGGAGCCTCGAGCGCCCTCTTGTGGGTGCTGTGCTCCAATGGCCTGGCCTGTTGCCTGGAGGATGAGCTGAGTAGAAGATGAAGGCCATCCCCCTGCTGGCCAGACACTCCCAGAGACTGAGCCTGGAAACGCCCTCTGTGCTGGGGGACTGGCAGGAGGGGGTTTCGGGGCGATCCAGATAAAGAAGCAGTGGCTAAGACCAGAGCACAGGGAAAGGAGCAGCACTGCCTCAGGCTGGCAGGGGTAGGCTGGAGGACCCAGAGGGCCCAGAGCAAGGTCATGGAACACAGGACAATTCCCCTGCTCACTACTCCCCCGCCCCACACCTCTGCTCCTTGCCTCAACGCCACATGTGCACATTTCATCATTTTAATCACACACACCAGAAAAAGATGCCGACCCACACAGAGCAGGCGGACTCCCCACTCACACCCTTGCATCCATGCTCACACTCACACTCAGTCTTCACCAAGATACACTCCTGCCCCTTCTCAAGGATGTGTGTTTGACCCCTGTGGACACACACTCCCACAGCATGGCCTGACCTTTCATACTCCACCCTCTCCCTGCCACTCACACACACTGGGGTTCTACATGTCCACACAGGGACGCACTCTTCACCCCCACACCCATCTGCCCCCAGTATCCTGGAACCAGAGCTAAGGAACATCCATCTAAAAGTTGTTCTTGGAAGAGTTTCTGGCCGTTTGCTACTCAGCGCAGGTGCAGCTGCCCTGTTACATAGCTGAGGAATCAGAATCCCTACTTCTGGGGCTCCCCTACATGTCTCAGGCTGACCCCATACCCAGCACCATCTTCCTGACCTGCAGCTCCTCCTGGGACTTACATCTCTCATCTTCCTACCTGGTTTCTTGGGTCATGTCACCTCTTGCTACAAGGAAGGACCACCCCCCTCTCTGCCTGGGGACCCCCCAGACCTTTGACTTCCAGGCACCAAAGAAGGGTGACTCGGCAGGCCCCTCTCCAGGCTGCTGGGCCCGCCCCCCTGCAGTAGGCCTGGACAGGCGCTCCTGCCTGGACCAGCAGGTACCAGAGCAGCCCCTTGGCCAGAAAGGCTGCTCCATCTCTTCTTCATTTCTCTATTGGCCCCGCCCCTCTCTGTGGCCAGGGACTAGTGGAAAACGGCTCCTGCTCTGCCAGGCTCACCTGTCCTCTTCCTCCTCACCCTGCTAAGGCCCTCTGGTCTCTTGAAGCTGCCTATGCCCCACACTGGCTGCCCTAGGCCCCAGTCAGGCCCAGCCTACCCAAGGACAAGGGGTGGAGCCAGCTGGTGGGCTCCTAAGGGTGGGACCTTTATTGAGCCTGTTGCTAAAATGCCTTCATTCTGCAGAACTGCTGTAGCGATGGCTAAGGAAATCACTGTTTTTCTGGTGATGTGAAGAAAATGGGACGCATCACCTAATGGGAAGCTAATGGCCTTTTAGCCAGGGAAGGAGAGAACTAATTAAAAATTGTGATATCTGTTAAAACAGAGCCTGAGGTGCCAGGGTGAAGGGAGGGCCCTGTGCTCCCCCTCTGCAAGCTGAGCGGACCCCCTGGTCCTCTGGCCTTACCTGAATAAGGATGGTGCCAACAGCATCCACACCCCAAAGGGGCTCACAGCCTGTTGGTCTATGGCAGGTACTGCTTGTCTGCTAGCTCACTGTATCCTCCCTAAACCCTGAGGGAGGTGCCTTGTTTTCCATTGCACAGGTGAGGAAACTGAGGCACCCATAGCCTGTGAACTTGAGCCCAAGGAGAGGTCTTACTGACTCCCCAGCCCTGGTCCTCTGGCTTTCAGCAAGCCTCTTCTGTGGGCCAACGGTGGTGGGGGCCAGGGGTAGGGCTGAGGAGGTGTTCTGGGCGGGAAGGTGGCACTGCGCCTGCTCCCCCAGCAGTGACTCACCTGTCAGGCCTCCGGGGCTCTGAGGACATCTGGCCCAGGTATGGGAGTGAAGGGTAGCTCTGTGCGAAGTTGCCTGAAACGGGCCTCACTGGGTCTTGGCTGGTTTCTTAGGTGGGGCGGCGGCTGCTGTAGTTGATGCCTGGGAGTCCTGCAGGCCGGGGGACTGCCACCAGGTATGGCTCTGTAATCGCAGCCCCAGGGGAGGGGACGAGTGTGCTCTGGTGTGGCAGGAAGAGGTCTCTGTGCTGGTGGCACCAGCCTGGAGTGTGTCCCCTGCACACACTCTCTGCCTAGGGACCCCGCACCTGGCAGAAGCTGCTGTGCTGAGGAGAGAGGGTGGGGGCGGTGCTGGGCTTCGAGGACCTGGGTGCAGCCGGGCACTCTTCCTGGGGGCCCTTCTCCCCAGGGCACCAGGTCAGGCTGGGAGAAGAAAGTGCCGACCTGCACCCAGAAAAAATGGCAGAGTTGGAGAAGTGCTCCCCAAAGTAGCATTTCTGTCCTGTAGAAGTGGCTCCATTTTTACTGGGAGCACCTTCGCCCTCCCCCTGGGCTTGGAGGACACTTCCTGGGGTGGGGGCTGAGGATACACAGCAGGGGACAACAGAGCTGTTATCTGCAGGGAGAGATGGACAGTAAAGTAAGTTCACAGGCTCTGGGCACCTCAGTTTCTTCACCTGTGCAATGGGAAAACAAGGCACCTCCTTCAGGTTTTGGGGATGATACAGTGAGCTAGCAGATAAGCAGCTGAGGGGGAGGAGGAGAGTCAGTTTCACTCAGAGAGGTCAGGCCCAGGGTGTCCCTCTGTGGGCCTGGGGAGGGTGCTCCTGGGGGACTTGAAAGGGTAAGAAGGCTTAGGCCTCCCCAGCCTACCTACCTCTCCCTTCCCTGCCCAAGTGGCAGAGAGTGGCAGCCCAGGGCCAGTGCTGGGGTTTAGGGGAGGCTGTGACTAGAGGACCTGCAGCTCCAGGACACCTGGGAACCCCTGTGGACTGAGCCCTCCTCCTGCCCTCCCTCCCACCTGGTTTTCCCACCACCTGCTGTCCCTGAGCTCTGGGGCCAGACAAGACCTTGGCTTCCATAGAGCTCTGGCCTCTCATCTGTGCATTAGAGGAAGCCTCTAGGACCCCTCTCTGCCCCCAGCTGTAGGCTGTGAAGCCAGTGTACCTCTGAGCATCCACCATGAGAACCCTGGGCAAGGCAGCGGGGGGCCAGAGGCAGCAGCAAGGCGCACTGCTCCCTTAGCCCCTACCCCGTGGGAGCCAATGCCCCTAGAAAATGTGGCTGAGGAGTAGATGACCCCAGTGGGACGTTGAGGGGGTCAGTCCAGGCACACCTGGGCCCTCAAGGAAAGCAGCTGGCCAGGCTTGAGCAAACACCTCTGTTTGCTTTGCCTTGTGAGTGGTTCCACCAAGTACAGGAGACAGGGCCCTGCCACAGCCAGGTGCCCTGACGAGCCAGACAGGCTGGCCAATGCCTGCTCTCCCTGACATCTGCAGTGTTCGCTCCACGCCTGCTCAGGGGAGGCGCCTGTGTCCTTACAGGCCCCTGTCCTGGGGACCACAGTCTCCCCTCCCTGATTTGCATGCTGACAGCTGCACCTCATCGCAATCATGGGCCTTTGCCCCTCTGTGGCACGGGGGCAGACATCTGGGTTCTGCAAGGCCCAGGGCTCCAGAGGAACCGTGTGGGCCTGGAGGAGGAGGCAGTGGGGCGAAGCTCCCAGCCCTGCCCAGAGCACCAGTCTGACCTGGGCTCTGCCTGGAGAAAGGGCTCTGCTGCTAAAGCACTCGGCCCCTGGCATGGCATTGGTCACCCAAACTGGTCCGAGTCCACCCTGCCCACATGTACCTGTGTGACTGCCAGGAAATTCTCATGACTCTCTTTCAGAAAGGGAAAAAGTTAATTTCCTAACACTTAACTAATAGCTGGAAAATGCTGGGAAAGATATGTGCTCTATGTGCCAGGATCTGGGAGTGGGGGTGGGGATTGATCTGGGGGTACACACAGTGATGGTGGGCCTCTGATCAGAAGGAGAGAGTTTATGAGTTTCTTCCTCAACTTTTCTGGCCAGTGACACAGGCAAAGACGTGAGCCGGGCTGGTCCTAGGCACCGGCTTCTCTGCCTGCTCCCCATCCTGCCTCCAGCACTGGCTTCCCATGCTCTCCTTTCTGGAGAGGAGAAAGGGTGGGGTCAGGAGCAGGGCTCTGCAGAGGAGTGGGTGCAGTGCCTGCCTAGGAGCAAGGCGGCATGCACCAGTGCCGCTGGGAGGTGGGCGGCCTGCAGGTGGTCCTTCTGGACCACAGACATGGCTCCACAGAGCCTTGAAAAGCCTTGAGCAGGGTCCATTGGGACTTTCTTCACTTCCCTAGCTTCCCCCGACCTGTATCTGTGAGGGCAGGCGGAACTGTACTTGGTAACAGAGACACCCTGCCTCCTCCTCCACCACCACCCCCCGCTGTCTCACTGACTCAATAGTGTGTGTGTCTCCTGCTCCTGACACTCATCAGCCACTCCACACCCAGGGGCACACGGTGAGGGGCACAGAGTTCTAAACAGCCAGGCCCCGTGGGGCCCACGGCAAGCTGCCCACGTTCCACGGCTGGAATCCCGCCACTCCCTCCCGGGACACTTGAGACTTGTGCCCCTGCACACCTGCTCTTCCAGGCCCACCCTCCTGGGCCACACAGCAGGCACCTGTATTGGGCCGAGCAGCAGGGGAGGGCAGGGCGAGGGGAGCAGGAGAGAGGGTGGAAAATAACTTACAATTCTTTGGAAGCGAGTCATGTAGCATAAAAGGAATCATTTTGAAAGGAGCCGTGCAGTGGCGTTTGGTACAGTGTTGCATAGGCATCACCTCTAGTGCTTCCAAAAGGAAATCCGTTCCATCAGGCAGCGCTGCCTCTTCCCCCAGCCCAGCCCTGGTAGCTGCCGCTCTGCATTCTAACTCTACAGAAATGCCCATTCTGGACGTTTCTCATAAATGGGCCTTCATTGACCTTGATGTTTCTGAGGTGCATCCACATTGCTGCTCACACTAGTATCTCATTACTTTTTAAGGGTCATGCTCCATGGCACGTATAGCCACGTTTATTTGTCCTGTCATCTGTCGATGGACATTGATTGGGGTGTGCCTCCCTTTTGGCCGTTGTGGATGATGCTGCGTGAACATGCATCCGACTGAATCCCTGCTTTCAGCTCTCTTCAGTGTAAACTGGGAGCGGAACTGCTAGTTCATAGCGGGATTCTGAGTTCTGTTTTTGGAGGAACTGCCACACTCTTTTCCACAACAGTTGACCCATTTTACATTCCCACCAACTGTGTGAGGATTCCAGTTCCACCACATCCTCACCAACACTCTCTCTTCGTTTGTTTGCTTTAATGATAATCAGCCTAGTGCATACAAAGTGGTATCTCATAGTTTTGATTTGCATTTTCCTAATGATTAGTCATGTTGAGCATCTTTTCACTCGCTTCTTGGCCATTTATATCTTCTTTGGAGAAATATCTATTCAGGTCCTTTGCCACAAACTCATTAGTCAACAGAACGGCAAACCACGACTCTCGAGCCGCATGTGGCTCACAAGTTGCAGTTTGCCGACCACTGGCCTACGAGGACATGTGTGGTCTAATCCTATTCTAGCCCCACATCCCTTGCCCCACAAGGGCCAACTAGGTCAAAGCCCAACCCCAAGTTCCATCCTGCCCCCATCCTGCTGGTCAGGATGCTCAGCACAGGCATCTCTCTGTGATCTGAAAGGAACCTCAGCATCAGGTGCAAGCCTCCCATTTCTCAGATGGGGAAACTTAGGCCCAGATGGAAGTGTGAGCTATCACATGTGGAGGAGGCATCGTTTAAGGACTTGACTTGGTGGCCATAAACCAGAGTCTCTCCAGTCCTGGAGCTGGCTTCCTTCCCCCCTCCCCCCCCCCCGATTAACCCACATCTGAGCTATTTTTCTTTTTTCCGGAGAGAGTGGAAGGAAGGGAGGGTGGGGGAGAGAGACACACATCGATTAGTTGCCTCCTGCACATGCCTCAACCAGGGCCAGGGATCAAACCTGCAGCCCAGGTACATGCCCTTGACTGGGAATCAAACCTGAGACTTCGGTGCTCTAACCACAGAGAACACCCGCCAGGGCAGAGGTTCCTGTTTTACTCTTGACGCTGAAGTCTGATGCCCCAAGGGGCTTGATGACAATGTCCAGATGAGGTGTTCTGTGCCCCAGCAATGGACTGCTGGGCATGCATTAGGGCCTGAGGACTCACTGACTTCCCTGGTCCCAGGTCCATGCTCTGCCAGTACTTGCCTCTCTCTCAGAGGTTTCCCCAGCTCTCTCACCTCCACATTCCAGCAGAGCAGACCCTCAGGCCTTCTTTGGGACCCTCTACACTCCCAGGGAGAGCCCCGCTTCTGCTCCAGAGACTGTGGTGGCTGTACCTGGAGTCTAGCCTACAGCCCACCTGGCTGCACTCTCAGTGCTCCTTCTAGGAGCAGGAGTGGAGAAAAGAGAGGACAGAGGCCCAAAGCCACAGGAGGGGCTAGAAGGGGGAGGCTCCCATCAGAGCACCATGACCCCCCCAGCCTGCCCTCGATGTGCGCTGTAGCCAGGATGGCAGGAGATAGCTTTCTTTGAGGGGGCGGCTCTCAGACATGGCAAGGAGGCATGTTCAGACTGCAGCGTGGCTTTCCAGCTCCGCTGAGCTACAGTGGTCCAGGTGAGGCCCATTTCTGCCTTAACAGGCTGGTGAGGGCTCATGGAGGCATCGTAGTCCCAGTCACCCCATGTGGGTGACCCTGTGCAGGTACTGCTCTCCCAGGGGCTGCCATGACCAACCCCACACACACAAGAAGTTACGAACGTGAGTCACCATCCATAGGCAGAAGCAGACTTTACTGGATCCACCTTCTCAATTGTTTGGTGGTACTAGGACCTGATAGAGCCAGAGGACAGAACCCCTCATGGCTCACCTCTGTGCCCAACAGGGATGGGCGTGGCAGGTCTCTAGCATCAGTGGGCCCCTGGCAGGTGCCCCCTACCCACACAGCAACCATTACTATGTTTGTCCCTGTTGGTAGGTACAGCCTGAGCAAACTCCTTCCCCATCACCCCTTCCTGTGCCTTCGCCCTATTTCACAGAAATGTTAAAGAGCAAATTATGCCGGGAAACTTTTAGGGGCACCTGCTTTTTAGAAGGGAGTGAGGGGGTCACGGATGGCTATTTATGATAGCCTGGTTTGCAGGAAGGTTGCCGGAAGCCATTTCCAGCATGTCATAATTGCAAGAGTTTCATCGAAAGGTTGATGGAACTTGAGGACTCAACAAGGGCTGAGTCACATATGTTATCACCTGTTGGGAGTGGCTAAAGGCAATTCCCCAAACCTGAAAAGGATGCATCAAATTGATTGTTTGCTGCCAGACAGCTTAGGGCATCTTAATCTACAAATTATTGCCTCCCCCTGGCCAAACACCTAACAGCCATAGGCTATTCCCCATTCTGACAATGCTTCTGTAAACCCTACCGTTTCGAGTATATATTGCCACCTTGCCTTAGGACAATTTATGTTAATGAAAAGCAAGAGGTCCTGAGATGAAAAGAACTTTGTTTCTTTTCTTTTTTTTTAAGTTAATTATTCTCAGTCCTTTTTATTTTTTAAATATATTTTTTATTAATTTTTTACAGAGAGGAAGGGAGAAAGATAGTTAGAAACATCGATCAATTGCCTCCTGCACACCCCCTACTGGGAATGTGCCCGCAACCAAGGTACATTCCCTTGACGGGAATCGAACCTGGGTCCTTTCAGTCTACAGGCCGATGCTCTATCCACTGAGCCAAACTGGTTTCGGCAAGAACTTAGTTTCTTTAGTTAGACTCCTCTGACCCCCAATGCCTTTCAACTGGACTCTTAAGTTACACACAGCATTTCTCCAGATTGTTGAATCCTTCTTAATGCCGGAACAAGAGCCCTGGCAGCAGGTGGCCTGGGTTCCCAGGTCATGGTGCCCTATACAGATGTGTGCGTGTCTGTGAGTGAGCCCGAGAGCCCTGTGGCTTTGCACACTGGCCTGTGGGGACCCTGGGCTTAGACCTGGCTCTCACTCTGTGTGGCCTTGTGCAAGGTGCTTAGCCTCTCTCTGCGCTGGTTTCCCTCTAGAGGACAAGAGTGACGTGGTCCCTCCCTCTGGCAGCTGTGTTGGTTAAATGCATGTGAGGCCCTTTGAATGGGTCCTCTCGGGAGGAATGCTCTGTAGAAGTCTCTCTGGTTAATACTGAACACCGGTGAGAAGAGTGCGAGAACAGGGGGCAAACATGGGCAGGCCAGGGCTGCTATGTCCAGTTTGCTGGAGCTGCGGAGCACTAGCGCCCTGGTGCAGAAGGGACCTGGTGATTGCACACGGTCATCAGCACTTAAGTGGCCAGTCTTTTTCCGGGCAGGCCTTGCCCTGAGCAAGAGATTAATTGTAGCCTAATTGTTAGTTTCCTTTGCATAGAAGCCGGAAGGAACTGCCGTGGAGTTTGGTGATTAACTCGGCAGCTGGGAAATCGCATTTGGGCAGGAGCGTCCATCATCTCAAGGAGGCCACTGCAGCTGGTTTGGGCAGGGGCGGGAGTGGAGGTGGCAGCTGCAGGTGCATGAGGAGTGCAGCCTGGGTCCCAGTCCCAGGAAGGGGAAGGCCAGGGCCTATGGGCAGAAGATGAGTCTAGGTAGTTGGCTCCCATGCTGCTGGCCTGCAGGTCTCCATCGCCAAGCCCAGACCCTCCCCCACCTTGGGCAGAGGGCTACATGGATGACATGGAGGTTCCAGGAAAGCCAGCCCTGTTTGCAGTTCTGCCATAAGTGTGAGAGATAAAGGCGAGGCTTGTTGCCCGGTGTTGAATGGGGAGAGTGAAGTCCCTAACATAGAAGGCTCCGGCAAGGTGTGTGAGGAAGAGCTTCGCACAAGTATGGAAGGGCCCCTGTGTGGGTCTTTGGAGCGTTGAGGCAAGGGCTGGCTTAAGGTCTCTCCTCCTTCACCAGCTGCTCCTCTGGATTTCAGTCACCCTGCACAGCGGGGCCCAGGAGGACAGGTGTCTGGGAAGCCACTGCAACCCCACATTGGGTCCTTGCCCTCCCTCACTGTGGACCACATCTTGGGGATTCAGGCTGGAAGGATGGTGGTGGGAAGGGCCTTGAGCGCTGTGCTGCAAGCCCCCAACCAGGCAGGCAGGCAGGAGCCTGGTTCTGTGCTGGTCGTGGGGCCGAGAGAGCTAGCATCTAGTGTGCCAGGACGGCTTTTGCTCCCTCCCATGTGCTGGGCCCATCAAGCTTGCCCTTGCTGTGTGACCAGCCCAACCCCCGAAGGCCACTCAGCCTTGTGGCCACGGTGGCACCGGCTGCCAACTGGAGGCTGCTGTCAGCATTTGGGGCAGAAGGAATGTAAGACTGGGACTGAGACGGCATTAGTGTTGACTAGGGTGCCTGATGGGCACCAGGGAAGTAGCTGCTCCAGGTGGTTATTTAGTGCCCAGAGTATGCACTATGCTCTGTTAGGCATATTCCTACAGAGGCCAGAGGTATGTTGTTGTTTTTCTCAATTGTTTTGCAAACAGAGGCTTAAATTCAGAGTAGCAGGATTGGGACAAGCTATCAGATTTCCTCAGGGAGGCACTGGCTGGTGAGTGAGTACAGCTAAGCTAAGTCAGGGAACCATGAGCAGAGGCCTCTGGCTCTCAGAGTGAGGTGGCTGGGCCATCAAGTTACTAGGGCCTTCCCAAGCCTCCCCTTCACACCTGCTCTGTGCCAGGCATCAGGCACGGTTCTGGGTATACCCGACAATGAGCCAGACAGACATAGTGCTGACACTGTAGGTCGTTACAGCCCAGCTGTTCTCCCACAACATCTAAGGGCCAAACCTGGAAAAGCTGCTTTCATTTGGAAGAATCAGGGTAGCTGGCGAAGTGATAGTGGTGGTGATGACGTAGTCCTGGGGAGGGTTGAAGGTGATGGTGGTGGTGATGGTGCTGGTGGTGATGAAGTAGTCATGTTAAGGTTGAAAGTGCTGGTTGTGATGGTGGTGAAGTGGTGATGGGGTGTGAAAGAGATGATGGGTGTGAAATGAAGGTGATGGTGATGGTGGTGGTGATGGTGGTTATGGTGAGGGTGAGGTTCTGGTAGTAGTGATGGTATGGGTGGTGGTGATGGGAGTTGGGGAATGGTGGTGATGATGGTGGAGACTGTGTAACCACACATGGGGAGGCCTGAGCGGGACATCAGCACTGCCTACTCAGTGCCACAGCAGGGCTGGCCTGCGGGTCCCTACTCTGTGCTCACAAGCACGGCTGCTGAGGAAGCAGCCTTTTATCTCCCGTTCGCCCTGAGCAGAGGCCTACCATGCTGCTCCCACTGCCACTAGGGGGTCTGGCCAGGTCCATGAGCTCTCTGATCTCAGCTTCCTCACCCGAAATTGGGCTGATAAGAGCAGCCTCTGGGGATGAGGATGGTGCAGTGAAGTGGAGCAGGCACTGCACTAGGACTGGGGCCTGATAAGAGGGAGCAGCAGCCTCTGCTCCTGCCAAATGGGGGAATTGCTCTGAGAGTTGAGGGAGCAAAGGCCAGCATGGCCAGGGGTAAGGGGAAAGGGCTGAGCTGGACACGGGCTCATCCAGGAGAGAGGATGGGGAGGACCGGGCACCCGGGAGCTGTGAGCAGGGCTGGACAGACCAAGCACAAGGCCCAGAGCCAGGGTCTAACTGTGGGAGCAGCAGGCCGTGGCTGCAGGCCTTGGGCCGGACACGGGAGGCCCGGCGAAGGGGTCAGAATGACACCTGGGAAAAGGTGTGTGTGGTAACTGCCCGGGGCAGGTGGGAGGCCAGGAGGCCACTGAACCCCTGGGAACAGGGAAGGCAGGAAGAAGGTGGAGAGTTCAATGGGAAGCCTGGCAGGGTGCAATGAGTGGTCACCCAAGACTCCTGGGGTTGGCACCTTGGCGTACACAGGGAGGAGGCCTGGCCACACAGGCAGAAGGAAGTGTCTACGTCAACCTGCACTGGCCTGGGTCTGCGCTGTGGCCTTCTCTGGGAATCAAGCGACTGGAACGACGGCCACACCAGGACCGCTGTGGCTTCAGGCCTGTGATCTTCGTGGGCTTGTTTTCCCATAAAAAAAGAAAGTTATGTTTTATGACTGTGTTGGTGTAAAGACAAATATAATCCATGGCACTTTTTATATCTTCTTATATCTCTTCTGATCCTAAAGTAAATTAAAACTAAAATATTTGTGGGCCCCAGGCACTGCCCACTGGGCAGCAGGAGCTGCAGTGTTGCTGCCTATCTGCAATGGAGGACCCCTGGCACCGAGGGCTGGCCCATGTGGCCAGGCCTGTGTGTGTCTTCCCATGGGATGGTGAGCTCCTCCTGTACTGGGCGCTGTGTTCCTGTGAGTGACTGGCAGTGAGGCAGGAACCTCAGCAGAAAGCAGAAGTACTAGGTACTTACCTGGGCTATGGCAGGCAGTAGGGCAGCCCTGGGGGGAGGGGGTGGGTAGGAACTTGCTGGTTCTAATTGGCCCAGGTTCTGGCTAAAGGTAGAGCTGTGGGCACACCTTATTTTTTTTTTTAATATATTTTATTGATTTGTTACAGAGAGGAAGGGAGAGGGATAGAAAGTCAGAAACATTGATGAGAGAGAAACATCGATCAACTGCCTCTTGCACACTCCCTACTGGCATTGTGCCCGCAGCCAAGGTACATGCCCTTGATCGGAATCGAACCTGGGACCTTCCAGTACACAGGCTGACGCTCTATCCACTGAGCCAAACTGGTTTCGGCTGTGGGCACACTTTAAAACTGAGATGCCCATATCTGACAACAAAAGCACAGGCGACAAAAATAGATAAATTATACTACATCAAAATGGAATATTATTCAGCCTTAAAAAAGAAGGAAATTATGATACACTAGAAGCCTGGTGCACAAAATTCGTGCACTGGGGTGGCGGGGAGTGTCCCTCAGCACAGCCTACACCCTCTCCAATCTGGGACCCCTTGAGGGATATCTGACTGCCTGTTTAAATGGGCAGTCAGATATCCCTCTCACAATCCAGGACTGCTAGCTCCCAACTGCTCACCTGCCTGCCTTCTTGATTGCTCCTAGCTGCTTCTGCCTGCCAGTCTGATCACCCCCTAAACACTCTCTGCCAGCCTGATTGATGCCTAATTGCTCCCTGCCAGCCTGTTTGCCCCTAACTGCCCTAACCTGCAAGCCTGCACCCCCCCATCTGCCCTTCCCTGCAGGCCTGGTCACCCCAAACTTCCCTCCTCTGCCAGCCTGGTCACCCTTAACTGCCCTCCCCTGCAGGATTGATTGACTCCAACTGCCCTTCCTTGCAGGCCTGGTCCCTCCCAACTGTCCTCCCTTGCAGACCTGGTCCTTCCCAATTGCCTTCCCCTGCTGGCCATCTTATTGTGGCCAACTTTTGTCCACGTGGAGGCAGGATCTTTGACCATATGAGGGCACCCATCTTGTATGTTGGAGTGATGATCAATCTGCATATTACTCTTTTATTAGATAGGATAGAAGCCTAGTGGATGGGTGGGAGCTGGCTGGTTTTCCCCGAAGAATGATCCAGATCAGGGTGGGGGTTCTGTTGGAACCTGGGGCGGCCTGGGTGAGGGGCCTGTGGTGGTTTGCAGGCTGGCCACGTCCCCTGGTGACCCAAACAGAGGCCCTGAGATCTTGAATTAATTTATGTTCTACAATTGAAACTTTATAGCCTGGAGCGGAGCCAAGCTGTCTTCTTCCTCCATGGCAGCAGCCATTTTGGTGGATTTATTTATCTTCTATAATTGAAACTTTGTAGCTGTAAGCAGAAGCCTAGGCCAGCCAGGGCATGTGAAAAGCTTGCCTTCCTCCATCTCTGGGTGCAACTCAAGCCTCCTGCTCTCTCCAGCTCTATGGCTGCCGTTGTTATCTTCTATAATTGAAACTTTGTGGCATTGAGTGGAGGTCTGAGCTGGCAAAGGCAGGTGGAAAGCTTGGCTTCCTCTATTGCCAGGGGAAACCCAAGCCTCCCTCCTACTCTCTGTGTCTGGCAGCCATCTTGGTTGGGTTTATTTGCATATTTGCTCCTGATTGGCTGGTGGGCGTGGCTGGTGGGCAGGGCTTCTGGGTATAGCAGAGGTGTGGGCAATTTGCATATTACTCTTTTTTTATCTTTATTGTTCAGTTTATTAATTACATTGTTCCCTTTTTTCCCTCTGTAGCTCCCCTCCACTTGGTACCCATCCCACCCTCTACCCTCACCCCCGCCACTGTCTTCTACCATAGTTGCATGATTTTTGTCCAGTCTCTTGCTGCACTTCCCACACCCCTTTTCTCCCCAAGAATTGTCAGTCTATTCCCTCTCTATGTCCGTGATTCTGTTACATTCACCAGTTTATCCTGTTCATCAGATTACTAATTCACTTGAATTTTAGATTCATTTGTTGATGGATGTGTATTTGTCGTTCATAATTTACACTTTTATCTTTTTCTTCTTCCTCTTCTTAAACAATATCTTTCAGCATTTCATATAATATTGGTTTGGTAGTGATGAATTCCTTTAGCTTTTTCTTATCTGCGAAGCACTTTATCTGATCTTCAATTCTGCATGATAGCTTTGCTGGATAGAATAATCTTGGTTGTAGATTCTGGCTACTCATCACTTTGAATATTTCTTGCCACTCCCGTCTGGCCTGCATCATTTCTGTTGAGAAATCCGCTGACAATCGTATGGGTGCTCCCTTATAGGTAACTAACTGTTTTTCTCTTGGTGCTTTTAATATTCTCGCTTTGTCTTTTGCTCTTGGCATTTTAATTATGATGTGCCTTGGTGTGGTCCTCTTGGGGTTCCTATATATTGGGGTTTGGTGCACTTCTTGGACTCCTAAGTCAATTTCTTTCACCAGGTGTGGGAAGTTTTCGGTCACTATTTCTTCAAATAGGTTTTCATTGTCTTGTTCTCTCTTTTTCTGGCACCCCTGTAATTCGGATGTTGATATGCTTGAGTTGTCCCAGGGGCCCCTTACACTATCTTCAATTTTTTGGATTCTTTTAGTTTCTTGCTTTTTCAGCTGAGTGGATTTTACCTCTTTGTATTTCAAATCTTTAACTTGGTTCTTGGGGTGCTCTAGAGTACTTTTATGTCTTTGTATAATATTTTTTATTTCAGTCAGTGTATGCTTAATTTCTAGTTGGTCCTTTTTCATATCCGTGAGGGTCTCGTTCGTATCCTTGTAGGTCTCATTCATTTCCTTGTAGGACTCATTCATTTCCACGTTGGTCTTGATCATTTCCTTGCAGGTCTCGTTCATACTCTTGAGGGTCTCATTCATTTCCTTTTCAGTCTTGCTCATTTCCTTATAGGTCTCGACCGTTTGTAGGAGCCTCTTCAGAAGCCCTATGACCATGGTTTTGAATTCCATGTCCAGTCGTTTTTTTTCCTCCATTTCTTTCACATCTGATTTCTTTCCATGTCTCTGCATGGTGGCTGCTTCCCTGAGTTGCTCAATTAGCTTTGTGTGGTAGATGTCTTACAAGGGACAGTGGCTCAGCCTCCCCAGTTAGCTGAGGTGGATATGGGTTGCACAGTCTTGCTGAAGTTAAGCTCAGGTTAATCGTTGTTAGCACTTGGAGGGGTTGACCTCCAGGCCAATTGTCTGTGACGTTCAGCTGTACTCAGGTTGGATGGGCGGAGTCTCTGGGTCAAGCAGACAGCGTCAGCTCCGCCCTATGTGGCCCCAGGGACTCTGAGAGAGAGCCACTTCCAAGCACCACCAGCTGCCGGAGAATTCAGACTCTCCCCAAATGAGTCTGCATACCCAATGTCTCACCCAGGGTCACAAAACAATGCAGTCTGACGGTTTCCCAAATGAAAGAGCAAGTCACGAGTGCTCTCTGCGCGTCACGCAGCTGCGCTGTTCTCAAGCCTGTGCATTCCACACAAGCTCGCTTTCTCCACAAGCCGGCAGGCCCCTGCAGCACCCGAGCTTCGGCATGCCCTCCCACTGTCCAGTTTTTACCCCGTATGATAGTGGGTTCCCTGGACTTTGCCCAGAACTGGAGAATCAGTCCAGTGGGACGTCTTTGTCTCCCCGTTCAAGAAAACTGGCCTGTTTTCAGCTGCCCACTTTATCCACTGGCGCACGCACTCCTCCAAACCCGACTTCGCGCGTATCTTCAACGCTGTCTGCCACCGCTCCTCCGAGTCACAGCGTCTTATCTTCCCTTTTATTTCTGGAATTTTCACTTACCAGCTTTCCGGTGATTCTGGATGGCGTTTGTTCTTTTGTTAAGTTGTAGTTTTGAAATTGCTGTGTATGGCAGCAAGATAGGTGTTTACCTATGCCACCATCTTGGTTCTCTCATGCATATTACTCTTTTATTATATAGGACTAGAGGCCCGGTGCACGAAATTCGTGCATGGGGGGTGTCCCTCAGCCCTGCCTGCACCCTCTCCAATCTGGGACCCCTTGAGGGATGTCCAAGTAGGATCGGGCCTAAACCGGCAGTCAGACATCCTTCTCACAATCCAGGACTGTTGACTTCAAACTGCTTGCCTGCCTGCCTCCCTGATTGCCCCTAACCGCTTCTGCCTGCCAGCATGATCACCCCTTAACCACTACCCTGCCAGCCTAATTGATGTCTGCTCCCCTGCCAGCCTGTTTGTCCCCAACTTCCCTCCTCTGCCGGCCTGGTCACCCCCAACTGCCGTCCCCTGATGGCCTGATAGCCCACTACTGCCCTCCCTTGCAGGCCTGGAACCTCCCAGCTGTCCTCCCCTGCTGGCCTTCTTGTGATGGCCATCTTGTGTCCACATGGGGGCAGGATCTTTGACCACCTGGGGGCAGCCCTCTTGTGTGTGGGAATGATGGTCAATCTGCGTATTACTCTTTTATTAGATAGGATAGAGGCCTGGTGCATGGTTGAGGACTGGTTGGTTTTCCCTGAAGGGGGTCCTGGATCAGTGTGGGGTTTCTCTTGGGGTGTGGGGTGGCCTGGGCAAGGGACCTGTGGTTGTTTGTAGGCCAGTCATACTCCCAGCAACTCAATCAGAGGCCCTGGAATCTGGGATTAATTTATGTTTTACAATTGAAACTTTGTAGCCTAGAGTGGAGGCCTAGGTGCTAGGGCTGCAGAAGCTATGCTTCCTCCATCACCCAGGCAACCCTAGTCTCTGCTCTCTCCAGCTTCATGGCTGCTGCCATTTCTGTTCGGAATATGTATCTTTTATAATTGAAACTTTGTAGCATTGAGTGGAGGCCTAGGCCAGCAACAGCAGGCAGAAATCTTGGCTTCCTCTGTACCAGGGAAACCCAAGCCCTCCCTCCTGTTCTCAGTGGATTCAGCCATCTTGGTTGGGGTTTATTTGCATAATTTGCTCCTAATTGGCTGATGGGTGTGGCTGTGGGCATGGCTTGATCAGAGGCACGGTCAATTTGCATATTGCTCTTTTATTAGATAGGATGCTACAACATGGGTGAATCTTTTTTTCCCTCTTTTTAAAATTTTTTAATTCATTACAAATAGTAGTACATGTTTCCTTTTTTTCCCTCCTATTGACCTCCCCCCAGCCTCTCCCACCCCCCAGCACATGCTCTTACCTGCCCCCGCCTCAGTGTCTTGTATCCATTGGTTATGCTTATATTCATGCATACAAGTCCTTCGGTTGATCTCTTACAGTTCCTGCCCCCCACTCTCCCCTGCCTTCCCACTGTAGTTTGACAGTCTATTCAATGCTTCTTTGCCTCTGTATCAATCTTTTCCCCCCATTTCTTTAAAAAAAATCTTGCATCTGCATACTGGAAATACATATCTAAGAACAAAAAAATGTTTGAGTCTCAGTTTCAATGTCCAACAGTTCTGAGTCCCAGTTTCAATGTCAAATAGTTCCTTATGTGTATATGTTAGCAATGGTATCTAGATGGTGGACATATGGTGGCAATGCAGGTCCCACCCTCTCTGGTTTGGACCTGAGCCGCCTGCAGCAACGCACAGCTGCTGACTGCTATAATGGCAAGGTGTCATCAGTGTCTGCCATCTCTGGACTGTCTTCGCAGTTGGAACAGACTTGTCAGTTCCTCTTTGTTGCAGGAATCTATATTGTTTTGGGGTTGTTTTCTGAAAATATACAAACATATTCTCGATCAAAAGCTAATAAAGGGATCTTTTCTGTAAATTAGACTTGGGATTCTTTCTATTTTTGCCCAATTGATTTTCCTTTAGCTTATTTTGACACCATGTGTGTTTTTGAGGGGTGTCCTGTTGTTAGCATTACAAATGGAAATTAATTTTCTGGAGTAAGAATTTTCTAGATGTAATTTACTTACAGGATATTTTTCCTTACATGATATTACCCCACTTTTTTTTTTATTAATGGGGGCTTTTGGAACTTTTATATTACAGTATTCGTAACTTTAAATTTTAATTTGTGCACAAAAATATGACTGCTTTAGGTTCTTTGCATGTTAGGCAAGTTTACAAAGAGATGAACTACTAATAGAAATTTTAGTTAATATTTTAGGAACAGGTTTTTGTCCAGTACACTTAAATTTTCTTGCGTGTTCACTTATTTGATATGGAAAATTTAAATTAATCTGAAACTTGATTACTATTTTACTGTCGAATTTAATACTCAAACAATAATCTTAGTTTGTGCTATAAATATAGTGGAAAGGATTTTTTGCATTCTTAAGTAGGCCCTGAGCATTTCTGGTACTAGATTGGATTTAGATATAGGGCAGCTGTTGCTGGCCAAGTCTCTGTCTGTACTCTGGGTCCCAATCTGAGCTGTGCGTGGGAGGCAAATCAGCCGTGGGAGCTGGAGGCCTCCCTCAGAAGGGGTGAGAGTTTAGGCCCCTGCCAGGTTAGGGGAGTGAGGGTCTGTGCTCCACCTCTATTGACCTTTAAGTTCTCTCCTATTAGCCCCTCTGTGACTGTGCCGGTTTTAGGTTGTTCCTTCCCTGAGGAATCTTACCCATCTCTGGCTAACCAGCCATCCTCCAGGGCCAAGCAGGGTGATGTGAGGTTCAGTTCTGTCTCCATTTCTTTCTATGCCCCCATGGCCTCCATGCACAGCCCGTGCCTTCTGATCCCCTCGCCTGCTGGTGGGGTCCTGTTACTGATCACGTAATTCGGGAGACTCGGGTTTCTTCTCCAGGGAGGGCCCACCTCACACCATTGGGCGAGAGACAGATCTATGGTGCCAGCCACCATGGGTGAATCTTGAGAAACTTATGGTAAGTGAAATTAAGCCAGTGACAAAAAGACAAATATTATATGATTCCATTCTTGAGGCACCTAGAGTCATCAGATTCAGAGACAGGAATTCACATGGTGGTTACCAAGGGCTGCAGGAAATGTGGAGTTATTGTTCCCTGAGTACAGAGTTTCAGTTTTACAAGATGAAAAGAGTTCTGGAGATCAATGGTGGTGATGGTTGCAGAGCCTGTGTGCTCACATGTGTACACACATGTTCGTGCACAGGCACGAACTGTACACTTAATGTAACTGAACTTAATTATGCTATCTAATAAAAGTAATATGCAAATTGACTGTCACTCCAACACACAAGATGGCTGCCCTCATGTGGTCAAAATGGCTCCCCCTATGTGGACACAAGATGGCTGGCAGGGGAGGAAAGCTGTGGGCAATCAGGCCAGCAGGGGAGGGCATTTGGGAGTGATCAAGCCTGCAGGGGAGGGCAGTTAGGGGTGACTGGGCTGGCAGAGGAGAGCAGTTGGGGACAACCAGGCCAGCAGGGAGGATAGTTAGGGGTGACCAGCCTACAGGAGAGAGCAGTTAGGAGTAATCGGGCCAGCCTGGGAGCAGTTAGATGTCAATCAGGCTGGTAGGAGAGTGGTTAGGGGGTGATCAGGCAGGTAGGCAGGTGAACAGTGGGGAGTCGGCAGTCCTTGATTGTGAGAGGGGTCCCAGATTGGAGAGGGTGCAGGCTGAGCTGAAGGACATACACACACACCCTCCCCCAACCTACACCCCCCCCCCCTCGTGCACGAATTTCGTGCACGAGGCCTCTAGTCTCTATAATAAAGACCCAAGGTGTAACAACTGATCATGACCAAAGGGTAACCCAGAGCTAACTACTGCTGGGTTGCTCAGTGCTTAAAATGTTGGCCCTGCAGACCAAAGGGTCTCAGGTTCTATTCCTAGTCCAGGGCATGTACCTCGGTTGCAGGTTCAATCACCAGCCCAGGTCAGGCTGCAAACCATAGGCAACCAATTGATGTGTCTCTAACACATCAATATTTCTTTCTCTCTATTTGTATCTCTCTTTCTTTCTCTCTCTCCCTCCCCCGCCCCACTCATATCCCTTCTACTCTCTCTAAAAATCATGGGGGGAAAGGATTTTTTTTTTAAGAAGAAAGATGGTAAATTTGTTGTTATGTGTATTTTACCACAATTAGTTTAATTTTCTTTTTTTTAATCAACCCCCTCCAGCCCACCACCCCAGGCCCTCACCACTGCACTGTCTATGTCCAAGTGTTAGGCACTTATGCATACAAGGTCTTTGGTTGATTACCTCCCACCCACCCTCCCCCACCTTCCCTCTGAGATTCCGCACTCTGTTCCAGGCTTCCATGTCTCTGGATCTACTCCATTAATCAGTTTATATTGTTAATTATTAGATTCCATATATGTGTGAGATCATGTAATACCTCTCTTTCTCTGACTGAGTTATTTCACTTATCATGATACTCTACTGGTCCTACCATGCTGTCTCAAAGGGTCAGAGGTTCTTCTTCTTCTTCTTTTTTTTTTTACAGCTGCATAGTATTCCATGGTGTAAATGTACCAAAGCTTTTTTGTTCACTCATCTACTGATGGGCACTTAGGCTGTTTCCAAATCTTAGCTATTGTAAATAGTGTTGCTATGCACATACATTTTTTCTGATTGGTGTTTTGGGTTTCTTAGAATACCCTGATTAATTTTAAAAACCAATATTCCTTTTAAATACCCCTCCAAATTTGTTATTTGCCACAGAGCCTCCCTTTTTTCCTAAAATCAAAATACATTACAATCCCTTGTGAAAGCAGCCTCCAGCTGAGACAAAGTACTGTGATTGTGGGGTGTGTGAAGCAAGTGAGCCTACCTTTGCGTGAACACATGTGTACGTGTATGAGCACACATGTTCTGGCTGACATCTACCTGCTGGCAGAGTTCCTCTATCACCATTTAGGTGCTTCCTGAGCTGGGATCAGTGGTTTTGTTCTCAGCCTGACAGTGGTTTGCTTAGCACCAGCTGCGTGCCTCCTCAAGGCAGCCAGTGCATGGAGAGGGCATTATGCCCATATGAGTCTCATGAGCAGAAGGGGTATCCATCTACATTGCTCTGTGTGCCTCATCCTGCTCCTGACTGTCCACCCATCAGACCAAACCAGGGTCTCCTAGCTGCATATGATCTCCCCCACCTCCCTGGTGCCGCCCCCTTCCATCCCAAATTCTGACCATTTCTCAAAAGTGTGCAGCCACTTCCAACCTGTTCATGAAACCATTTATTGGTTAGTTTGTTCTTCATTGATTCATTCATCAGTGACTTGACCAATATGGCTGGAAGGTGCGGGCACCTGAGAGAGTAGGGAGGGGTGAATTGGGGGTGGAGTAGATGGACCCACAATCCCAATGAGAAGCTGTCTTACTCTGCAACAGTGGACAGTTCGTGCTACACTGCAGACAGGGCAGCATGATTCGGCTGAGCCTGGCTGCTCGTTGGCAAGTGGCCTGTGGGGTCAGGAGTGGCTGACGGAGACTGTAGTGTTGTCAGGGGAGGGACAGTGGCAGTTTGCCTGGGGTGTGGCAGAGGGCAATCTGTGGGCTGGGCTAAGGGGTGGAAGAAGAAAGGGCTCAGGGTGACTCTTGAGTTGTTTGGCCTAAATGGGGCGGAAGGAGAGGGGCCTTGACCAGGGTGGGAAGAGTGGGAGGAGCAGGGGAAGGTGTCTGGGCTGGTGAACTGGTAGGTGCTGTAGTGTCTGCAATGGCCAGACAGGACATGGCAGTGAAACGGTTGATGGAGAGACACATCTGGCACTTGGGCTCAAGGTGTCTGGGCTGGTGAACTGGTAGGTGCTGTAGTGTCTGCAATGGTGGCAATTAGAACTGGGGACTGGTTGCTGTTTGCTAGAGAATTTGGAGAAAGAATAGGCACTTCCGTCACCTAGAAGGGGAGATGAGCATGGGAAGTGAGCATGCTGGCTGGTGGTGGTGAAACTGGAGAACTCCAGGCAGGAGGTCCTAAAGCACCTGGAGAGGAGAGAGGTAGGGAGTGACCATTAGGATGAGTGTGGAGTTTGTAGCAGCAACAGAAACAAAAAGACATAGGAGTGGGCCTTCACAGGACCGGCAACTCTGCCCAGCTAAAGTGCCTTCCACAAATTCGGTAAAAGTCTTTTTTTTTTTAATTTTCCAACTACAGTTGACATACAATATTACCTGAGTTTCAGGTAGACACTCCCCACGCTGTTCTCTTGCTCACTTAGTGCAGACGCACTGAGCCCTGCTAGGCCTTGATACGTTTTAGCAATCATCCCTGTAAGTCTAGAGTCAGTAAATAGCAAGAGACACTCAAGACCCAGTTCCATGTTTGCTGTGAGTGGGATGGAGTGGACGGGAGGGTGGTGGGTGCAGCAGTTTAGCTTAGTGTCCAATAAGGCTGACCATGGGTTCATGATGTTTGCTGTAGGGTCTACTTTCAAGGTAAATGTTATATAAAATGTATTCTTTCCATGTGTCTAATATTGAACTAGAATAAAAAGAATAGTGAATGGAATATAGGAGACGGGACCATGGGGACAAGCCAAATCCTGAGAGGCTGATGGTACCAAGTACTTGTGCCTGGGTCCTGGGTTGGGGCTGGAGGGACCCCTCCACAGGGACAGCTGGCTTGCATGGGACGGGGCCACCTGAGGAGGAGCCCATGCTACCTGCCTGCATTCCCAGTGAAGATGTCACAGAACAACCTTGCTTGGGATGTTGACACGTGGTGTTGCTAGGTAGTTTTATTTCCTTGAAGCAAGTACACAAAAGAGACCAGGAATTCACATTGAAGCTCTGTCTCCTTCAAGGGAGGCTTAGCCATTGCTTAGATACCATTTGGTTAATTACATGTTAATTTCTTTGAAATTGGCTACACTTACCTGGTTGAGTTCCTGGCAAGCTCATCCTGTTTACAGCTGTATCTGCAAAATAATATGCTACATTGTAACAGTTAGCAAGAAAAGAATTTACAAGAATGCCTGGACCTTGAGACCTATCCAACAAAGATGATAGCGTTAGGAAATCGCCTTTTAAAGAGACTTCTGGGCCTGAATAAAACTGTCACCAGCGAGGGCAGGAGAGTGCTGCCTGGTGAATGGGCTGTGGGAAGAGCCTGTGCTGCACACATACATATGTAGGCGCTTCTGCTGACCACACACTTCTTGGGCCACAGCATTTCACAATTTCTTTTTCATAAGGGCCCCAAATCTGACTTTCATGTTGCCATTTTTAGTTCTTTGGGGCTCTATGGGTCTCCGTGGCAGGTGACCATGGTGAGTGTGACTCACCGATGCTCAGAACAGCCTGAAGGGCAGGCCCAGAGGTGGGGTGAGAGACTAAGGGCATCTGGCCAGAAGGTGCCTGCATGGTCAGAGTGCAGAACACCCACCCCAGATGGCTGGGAGGTCAGAGGAACCTCAGGTGAGCTGTGTGACCCCTAATGGCCAGGACTGGCCAGGACCATGGAGAGCCGAGGAAGGTGAGCCCATAGTCAGGGCCTGGTAGGGTTCCATGTGTCTGCACTGATAATGGGTGGGGAAAGTGTGCACCAATGTGAGAGAATGTGTGTGAGAGAACATGCAAAATACTGTCCGTGTATTGTATGTGTGTGTGTGTGTAGAGAGAGAGGTGTATCAGTCTGGGTCTGGTCAGGAAATAGCACCCACATAGCAGTTAAAACTGGAGAAGTTCACAGAAGCATGATTATTAAGCTGTGATGAGAGAACAACAGTGAGGCATCTGGGAGCTCTGGCCACCCTCAGGCTCACAGAGGGACGGTAGCCAGGGAAGAAGCCCCCCAACCCCAAGCTGGGGTCAGCCCGCTGCCTGTGGAGAAGTTAGTGGGGCGACCACGGCCAGGGCTGGTCTGCAGTGGTGAGGCCAGCAGTGGAGACCCTGGAGGGCCCAGGGGAATGGAGGCCGTGGACAGGCCCGAAGAACTGTGTGTGTCCGGGAGGTTCAGGAAGGTGAGTGCCGGGCTCAGGCATGGGCTGCGCAGGTGCCCCAGGACTGCATGTGGCCGGGGCAGAGCACAGAAGCAGGAGGGAGGCACTTGTGTGCCTATAGTGGTCTTCGCTGACGAGGCTCAGCATCCTGCTCGCTGCAGAGAGGGTATTCAGAGAGCCCCGGGTAGGCATGAGAATATATGTGCTTGTATGTGGGCGGTGTGAGCGTGCATGTTTTGCACTTGTGTGCTCTTGTGAAGTGTTGAATAAACCAGAGGGAGGAGAGGACTTGGGCCTGTTCTATCTGCATCAAATATGAATAAATTAAACATCTCAACCAAGTAATGGAGCATTGAAACCTGCCTTGCCTGGCTGCAAAAAGGTAAAGGCAGAAGCAAAGCCCTGGCTGGGTGACGAGAGCCTGCCCTGCCTGCGTGGCGGACTCTGGGGGGTTTGCTGTAAAGAAAACCCTTCTGGCAGTCGGACTGAAGCATCCATCTTACATAAAAAGTACCGTATGAAATTCTAACCCTGCTATTTGGCTTCTGTAAATGCGTGCTTGCTTAAATAATAAGGAAAATAAGACTACTCCCACTTCAGAGAGGCCATTAAACCTTCCCCGGATGAAATTATCAGCGCTGGCACCAGGCCAGGCCTTTGGTTGAGTTCTCAAGGCCTTAGCACATAGGGGCTCTTTAAGAACTTGCAAAGGGGGCCGGAAACACCCCATATTTGGGAGACAAAGAAGGTGAAAACATCCAAATAGGAAAAATTCCTTCATGTTGGGGTCCAAAATTTGAGAGATGTTTTCCTCTGGACTCGTGCGTAATAAATGTAACTCCATCCTCTAAGTGTTGCTTGGTTCTTCTCTGGTTTTTCTGTAACAGGACGACACTTCACCCCACTGAACCTTACTTCTGTGTCTTTTCCGCCAGGCTGGGACAGGATCAGAACAGAAGGGGCATGGGGTCTGTGGGCCTCTGTCTCTGTTCCGTGTATTGTATGTGTGTGTGTGGCTACCGTCACATCCTGCACACCCATGTGCACGAACAGTGTAATACACGTGTGCGGGCACACACACAGGCCTTGAAGTTTCCTGGGGTCACTTTGTCAGCTGTGCAGGACCTGCCTGTCCCGTGTGAGAAGAGCCAGCTCCTTACCCCTCAGCATGGTGCCCTGGCCCAGAGGCAGCTGAGGAAGCAGAGCCACAAGGTGCACGGGAGGGTGACGTGACGCTGGCCAAGCCTGTTGGCAAAACGTTAGACTAGATGTGGGAGGATTCTGTCACCATGTGGCCTCAGAGGTGGAAGGCACGGGTGGGAAAAGCTTTGCAAATCTTGCTATGGGCCTGCCCAGAGTTCCCGATGCAAGTGCTGGGCAGAAAGGTGCCCGCTGTGGGGCGTCAGCCAGACTGGCCCTTGGCCTCCAGCAATCTCAGCATCTGCCTTTATCCCAACTCCTACCATCACTTTGTTAGCTGTTGTGCTGAACCCCAAGATGTAGAACCTCCAGCAGTTTGACTTTGGTGACACTCCTCCCCTCCCAGGATCAGTGTTCATAGCTGTGAAATGGGGTAGTAAAGGGATCTGTACCCCGGGGTTTTGAATCTGAAGTGAGAGGTTCACACAATGTGTACCTGTGCAAAGGTGAGGCCTGTCTGCACCTACACTGGCTGCTCCTCTCTCCTGCATGTCCCCCTCCGGTTCAGTTGGAGAAACTGAGGCTCAGAAGAGGCCAGCACTCTGCAGGCCATAGAAGTGGACACCAGTGACCCATCCCAGGCCCTCATCCCCCCCACTGAGATTGGGTGCATCCTTTGTGGGGCCCAGTACAGCGGGGAGATGTGAACCTCTTACGCACATCTTGTAAAGAAAGCCCTTCTGGGAGTAGAATTTCAAGACAGTGACAACAAAACATTAAACTAAGTGTGGCCCTTTGGGACTGCCCAGGCTGCACCCCCTTGAGGCCAGCCCTGCACCCACATCTTTTCCCTTCTGCCCTGGAGCATATGTGTTTCCATCTAAAAGTGTTTGTGACAAGGAGGAGCATTAAGGCAGCATGCCCTGCTCCAGGCACCACCTGGAAGGCATTTTAAATGCATTTAGGTCTGTTTCTGCTCACAATCATTGCCTGGCCCACAAACCCCTTTGGCAGCAACAGCCTGGGCCCACGGGGATTCGCAGGGCTGGGCTCCATGAGCTGGGAGCAGACAGGGCCCACTCTCCCTTGCAGATGTGGTCTGTGTTGGGGCTGGATCAGCTTGGGGGTAGGGGCTCCCAGGAGCTCAACTCGTCCCACGCCCCAGTCCCAGTCCCTGAACCACTGGAAATGTGGGCTCGAGGGCCGCCATCCCCAAAGGAGGACCCCACACTGGATCTGCTCCTACCTGACTGGCAGGCGGACCTTTGGGCAGAGCATCTGCCACCTGCCCCCCAAAAGACCCGTCCTCGTGGGCTGGCTCCAAAGGAGTGGGCTCTTGCCCAGTGATCAGGCCAGGGCGTGTGTCCCAGCAGAACAAGCTGGCAGCACCTCTGCTGCCTCTCATCACATACACCTGGTCGCCAGCCATCGCAATGCTCCCAAGGACGCCACCTCGGTGCGTGTGTCGGGCCTCTCGGGGACCCAGGCTGCCCAGGCCCGTATGCTGTCTTGTGGGCCCACACCTGCCCTCCCCTACCTGAGCCAAGTTCCCTGTAGCCCTGGGAGCTGGGATCCGCCAGCCCCTCCGCCAGCCGGGGTCAGCATCTCCCTTCCTCATGACATTCCCAGTTCTACCCACAGTCCCTCAGTGAGCAGGGTTTCAGGCAGTGTTAACATAGATGGAAATGCCCACACCTTGGCTGTACATTGTTGAGTGGATGTGCCTATGTGACCCCACCCCATTATAATATGGATCCTCTGTGTTCCCCAGAACCTTCTGTCCTTCCCAGTCTGCTGTCCCCTTACCCCCACAGCCCCCAACAGGTAGCCAATCAGATTTCCATCACCTAAAGGCGGTCTAGGTCATGCCATATGTATTCGTTCATGCCTGACTCTTCCACGTGGCCTGAGATGGCCCCAAATCATCATGTGCGTCGCTCCCCCACCCCTTTGTGTTGCAGCCCAGGATGCCATGCTGTGTAAACACTGGCTGATCTGTTCCCCTGGTTCAGGGCTGTGCATGACCCTGCCGTTTGTGAGCAAGTCTTCATTCCTCTTGGACAAATGAAGTGGAATTTCTGGGTCATACGGTAGGAGAGTGTTTAACTTTAGATAAAAATGTTTCTTTCTGATAAGGCACTTTCTTCATTTCTGGTGACTCTTGCCTGCCCACCCCGTGTGGCGGCGTCTTCTACACGGGAAACTCCGGCCCAGGTGACCTGTTCAGAAGCCTGGGGGAAGCCCCATCCACGTGGGTCACGAGCTTATCAAGCGAGGGTGATGGAGAATGGCTTTGCAGCTGCTGTAGATTGCCTTTTCCTCCTTTTTCTGTTTGAAAGCAGGACATTTTCAGCTTGTGTTTAACTCTACAAATAATTGTGTCAGTATTCTTGGAACTGCAGATGAGAAAGTCCTACTCAGTTCAGAGTTTTAAATGAGTGAGTTTCTTTTGTCCGTGAGCATCTTTTATCCAAGTGTGAAATGAAGCCGCTGGGAATGCCAGTGTGCCTAGGAGGCCTGCTCCTGGCTGTCACTACCCTCCCCCTCCCTCACGCGATTCCCTGCTCCCTGCAGCCCCGCTGGGACTCTACTTCTCCAGGGACGCGTACTGGGAGAAGCTGTACGTGGACCAGCCGGCCGGCACGCCCCTGCTCTACGTCCACGCCCTGCGTGACACCCCCGATGAGGTGCCCAGCTTCCGCCTCGGCCAGCACCTCTACGGCGCCTACCGCAAACGGCTGCACGAGAATGACTGGATTCGCATCCAAGAGGACACTGGCCTTCTCTACCTTCACTGGAGCCTGAACCACAGCTCCTGGGAGAAGCTCAGCACACGCAGTAAGGGTCCCCACCCGCCTTCTCCCCCACGCCCACGGCAAACCCAGGCTGAGGCTCAGAGAGGCACTCTGCTGTGCGAGAGGGAAGGAGACTGACCTGACCCTGCCCAGCCTGGGGAGGGAGCCAGGACAAGTTTGGGGGCAGCTGATGGCCCTGGGCCTTCCGCTGCTTCCAGGATTGGAAGGACTGTGTGAAGAATGGGTGATCTCTCCACACTGGACCAAGATACCTTCACAGGTTAACAAGGATTTAGGGCTGTAAGTGAGGGGATATGAGGGGCTGGAAAACCCCAAGGTTTCTCTTTAGCAAATGATTTGGAACTTGCTGGAGAAGCAGCACTTTGCACAGAAAGCCTGTCTCACCATCAGCACCAAGCTGCTCTTGGCTCCTGCTGGGGACTTGGGTCAAGGGGAGCAGATGGAAGATCTGGCCAGGCTCTGAGAGCAGGGGTCAGAGCCTGGTGGAGGCCGTGCATGACCCTGGTACAGGCAAGGGAAGGGGTATGAAGCACGATTGTGCCTTGTGGCACAAAATGGTGATTGCACACCCAGTAGGTCCCCGCTGGACCCTCATACCAGCCCTGAGCTGCCGTGTGAGAGTGAGAGGCAGGCAGCCTGTGAATACCCGTGGGTGTCACTGCCCAGCAGGACAGAATGACTGCACTGATTGCCAAGTAAAACCAGGGTCCCGGAGTAAAGAGGGCACCCCAGACAATTGCTGGAGGAGGTGGAATCTGAGACGGGTCTTGTTTATGCACACAGTTGCTGTCATCTTCATCCCAAGGCTCCTGGGGGGACTTGCGGAGCGGGGCTTGGGTGGAGGCCAGAGTGGAAGTTGCTACGGGCACCGTCTCATCGGCAGCCTCTTTAGGAGAGCAGCCCCATGCACTGCTGGGGCTAGCAGGGGCAATTGCACAAGCTCATTTCAACAGGGAACGTGTACAGAGAACTAGTAACCATGACGGGGGGATTGGCAAAAAAAAAAAAAAAAAAAGGCTAGTGAGAGGAGTCATGAGTTTGGTGACATGAGGGGCAGCCACTGTCTGCAGCTGAGAGAAGGGGTTCAGGAGGAGTCCCCCACCCAGCTGAGGTCTAGACCGCTTTAGAAGGGGAGTCAGTGTGGTGCCTCCATCATAGAATTTGCTAGAGATCCCACCTCTAGGTGCAAGGTACTCTGTCCACAGCGTGTGTCTTAATCAAGGGGCTCCTTGATTAAGCTGCCTGGGGAGGGTGTGGAGGCCCTGGGGAGCCCTCCACCTGGGGCTAGACCCAGCCAGGGCACCCCTCTGAGGGCAGTGTTTAAGCTGAGACCTGAATAACAGGAAGGGTTGGCCCATGATGAATCTCCAGGCAGAGGAAGTAGACAGACCTCAGGTCCAGGCAGTGGGGGGCCAGCAGGAGGTGATGGCAAGGTCAGAGCTCAGCTGGGCCCATTGACCACAGTGAGGACTGGACTTTCCACCCCACTGGAGCTCTTGTCCTCCCCTTCCTGCTCCATACCACCTAGCAGGTATGGCTGACACCCCTGGGCCTGACTTCTCTCTCTGCAGATGGCGGCTTCCCCCAGCTCACCGTCTACCTCCAGGTCTTCCTGTTGCCAACACCCCTGCGTGAGGGCGAATGCCAGTGGCCAGGCTGTGCCCGCATCTACTTTTCCTTCATCAACGCCTCCTTCCCGCCATGTGGCTCCCTCCAACCCCGGGAGCTCTGCTTCCCCGACAGGGAGCCTTCCTTTCGAATTCGGGAGAACCGGCCTCCAGGCACCTTTCACCAGTTTCGCCAACTGCCCGTGCAGTTCCTCTGCCCCAACATCAGCATGGCCTACAGACTCCTGGGAGGTGAGTGCGGGCCTCACGGGCCGTTCCTTGGTGCCTGCTGTGTACTAGGTGCAGGGATATGAGCCCCCACAGCGTCCATTCATCTCGTATTCCAAAAGGTCTGTTGTGTGCCTGCAGTGAGCCAGGCCCTGTGCTCAGGGCTAAGGTGACAAACCAGCAGAAGCCCAGCCTGCCTGGGGCTTCCATTCCTGTGGAGGATGGAGAGCACACATGTACTGAGGAAGTCAGGCAGCCTCTGAAAGGGGCGAGGTGGGAGCGAAGCTAGGAGAATGGAGTGGTGGAGCCGCTGTCTTCAGCTGGGTGGCCAGGGATGGAGGAGGCACTGGCGCCATGGTGGGAGTGCCACGGGGAGGGGTGTGCTGTGCGTGATGGGAGGTCAGGATTGCACGAGGGCAGAGAAGTTTCTGGAGAAAGGCCTGGGCTGCCCACTGAGGAACTGGGGAGTCGTGGAAGGCTTTTGAGGAGGGCATTAACAGTTCCTAACTTACCTTTAAAGGGTTAGTTTGGCTGCTGTGTTAGGAATCATGGGGGTGGGGTGGTTTAGGATGGAAGCATGGAGCCAGTTAGGAGGCTCCAGGAGAAGCCCTGAGCGTGAGGATGAGGACGGGAGGAGGTGTGGCCCGGGCCGCAGCAGGCTCTGCGGGGCTGAGAATGAAGGTCCAGCAGGGCTTCCCGATGAGTTGCATGTGGGTGTTGAGGGAAGAGGAGTCCACACAAGGTTGCAGGATTCTGCCTGATTAACTGTGAGGACGGGTGGTGTGGGGGAGGCCGGGGTGTGATCCCTGTGCAGGTAAGCGAGGCGTCTGTGTGGACACGTGAGAAACCATTTAAAGACAAGGGACAGGGGCTCAAAAAGGACATGGAGGCTGGACTGCGAGTATGTGGAACTGAGATTTGCACCAGGTTTATCACACAAGGTACTGATGTTAAAGAAAGCTCGGTAAAGTAAAAGCTGTCACTCACACTGCCCGTCCTTCCATCTGTCCCAGGGCAGGGATACGGATCTTTGCAAGACAGCCCCAAGCATATGGTTTAGCATGCTGCTCCTTCTGGCTAAGAATTACATAACTAAATTTTGTTGAGCATGTTTTTTTAACCATATCAACAGAGGGAAACAGTATATGACACGCATTCTCCACATGTGTAATCCACATGTTACTTTGTGGCTCTGATGTGAGAGACTTGTGATTTCCCACCAAGTGGCAGTGACGTCACCCTCCGTGCTGACCCCCCAGCCCTCAGCATTCCCCGCCTCTGGGTTTTCCTGGAGTATGAAATTCCAGGACAGACTTGGGTTGAAAAGTGTGTTGTCATTACTGGTCCTCCCCTCGCTGGGTTTCGGGAGGATGCGGGAGTCACTAAATGCACAACAGTGCCTGGCGAGAAGCAGGCATGTTAGTCTCATCCACTCATCCTCCGGTGGGGAAACTAGGCACACAGCGACCAGCCTCGAGCCACACAGCCAGGGACTGCAGAGCAGGGCGCGAACCTGGCAGAGGGAATAACACGTGTTAACAGCAACTCACTCACTAGTCCCCTGTGTTTGTTTTCTAGTGGTGGGATTGTGCCTTGACTTCTCACATTCTCTAAAATGAGCACATATTACTTCTGTCATTTAAAAAACCTAGCATTTTCTTCAAAAAGCAGCAAATGCTGGCAGCTAGATCTCTGGGCCTGCAGCCTGGCTGAGCTGATGCCACCCACAGCCCAGGCAGAGGAAATAGCATCCTCCATCAGCACCATTGTTGGCTGCAGCCACAGAAAGCTCACGAGCACACAGTCCTGCACACGATGTCCCTGCTGAGCCACAGAGCCGCTCTCCTGCCCGGCTCCTGCTGGGCCCTCAGAAAGCAGTGAAGCCCTTTCCCAGCCCCGGGTCACACTGGGGGTTTCTGGTCTGCTTTGCACAGGTGAGAACCTGCCCTTCCGCTGTGCCTCCGACAGCCTAGAGGTGAGCACAAGGCGACCCCTGGACCGGGAGCGCCAAGAGAAGTATGAACTGGTGGCCGCCTGCACAGTGCGCGTGGGTGCGCGCGAGGAGGAGGTGATGGTGCCTTTCCCCGTGACTGTGTACGACGAGGACGACTCAGCGCCCTCCTTTCTGGATGGTGTTGACACTGCCAGCGCCGTCGTGGAGTTCAAGCGGAAGAAGGTGTGTCCCCGTGTGCTGGTGCGTTGTCTGTCGGCCCATCTGTTTAGTGTCTGTTTCTCCATCCAGCCATCAGCCTGACCATCCCTCTATTTTTCCGTTGGTCAGTTGTCAGGGCATTCTGCCTGCCTCCAGGGCAACCCAGCCAGCTCCCAGCCAGCCCCTGACACAGGGGTGGCCAGGGCCCTGGGGACCCAGCCTGTGTCCCAGCAGGCAGATGAGGCTAAGGGCCTGCATCTATGGGCACACGTGTGCCCCCAGGAAGGGAGAGGACAGCACTCAGTCTTCACGGGTTGGGCTGGGACGGCTTTGAGGCTTCTGGAGGGTCGCCAGAAGTGCAGAAAGGCAGGACTGGGTAGTGGGGAGAGGAGACCTCTGGGGGCTGCCCCGCCCATCCTAGACCCAACCCTCTCTGGTGCACAGGTGGAGCACAACTGCCATCTGCTGGGCTTCAGGCTGTCCTGCAGCCAATCAGCCAGCAAAGGCAATGGGAGGGTGGGCTGACTGCCTCTCTGGGCATGGCAAGACGGCTTGGTGAGTGCTGGTGAGGAAAGCACATTCTGCCTGGGGGTGACAGTAGGAAATTCCGTTAGCAAAGATGTCCTGTGACTTTGCTGAGAGCTGTCCTTACAGCCCTCTCCAGCCTGGTGTCCAGACGCTTGGAGGAGAGCATTCTGGTGTACACCTGGGCGTGGATCCGGCCCTGCTGTGTGTCTCCGTGTGGCACTGAGCTAGCCCCTCCTCCCTGTGGGGCATGGCTAGCTTGGGAGAGAGGAGTATTCGCCGTGCTCTGCGGGGACCTGGCTGGGGTGTGTCAGCAGAGCACCCGGGCATCCGTTCTCAACATCTTTACAGGAAGTCTGTAGATTCTTACCATACCTGTGTCACAGGTGAGGTGAAGCACCGTGGCCCAGGAAGGGTGACTAGGCCAGGTGGGCAAGTGGCCCTGTGGGAACTTGAACCCAGGTCAGTCTGTCCTAAAGCCAGCTCTGTGCATACCTAGTCCACCTGCAAGGTGCATGCCCTCCCTGTGTCTTAGGCTGCAGGAGATCTGACTGGCATCTTCTGTTTTCTGCAGGGCACTGTGGTGGCCACACTGCATGTCTTCGATCCAGATGTGGTGCCAGCATCCGGGGAGCTCCTGAGGCGGTACACGGGCACACTGCTCCCGGGAGATGCCTGGGCCCTCCAGACCTTTCGTGTGGAGCACTCACCCAATGAGACCTTGGTCCAGGCCGACGGCGGCTTCATTCGGGCAACAGTGCATGACTACAGTAAGAGGGCTGGGTGTGGCCTGGGGGGCCCCAGGAAATCGGCAGCCGCTGTTGCTGGTCAGGGAAATGCCCTGCACACACCGACGCCGAGGCTGGCCCTCTGAGCCCCAGACAACCCTTCGCCCAGCCCCCGTCTCCCAGGCTCGCCGCATCCACCTTGGTGGGTTTGTACAAGCTGCCCTCTCTTTCTGAGCTGCCCCGGCAGGCCCCCGTCACACCTCTCCATACCGACCTTGCCTGGGCCCACTGCCCACTGCAAGCACACGTCCTTGCCTGAGTCCTTCCTCCGACCTGGCACATACTTTGCTGCCCTTCAGGTGGCTGAGTGCCCGGGGATACTGCCTCCTTTACCCTTCTTGGCCAGCAGCTCTCCACTGGCCGAGATCGATTGGCGCACAGTGCCGTTGGCACACAGTAGCAGCTCCACACCCGTGAGCGGTGAGACCCTGAGACGCTGTGCTGTCTGGCTCCTGGAAGGGACCTGCAGGACTGGGCCAGGGTGCTGGCACCGCTCACCTACACACGGGGCGTTCTGATGAGCTGCCTTCTCAGCCCTCCTGCCCGTTTCCTGGGATCACCTCCCAAACACCCCATTGTACCTGGGTCCTTGTTTTAAGGATCTGCTTCTGGGGGACCTGGGGATATTGGTCCCTTTACCCCTTTCTGCCTGGCCTGATCACTTTTCTTTCATATCCTCCCCTCCCCTACCAAACCATTGAAGGCTGCCTGCCTTGTGCAGGGAAAACCTCACCCACTTGCTCTGGACTCTGTGTGCCAGAGCCCCACCTCCATCCTTCGGTCTCCATGAAGCTGATGCCACAGCCTTGGCCATGGCAGGTGCAGAGATGGACTGGCTTGTAGGCCTGGGGGCAGCATGGGAGTCCAGTCCCACTGGAGGCTGCTGCTGTCGAGAGTTCTTCAGGGGCAGGGGACAGGAGGGCCAGGAAACTGCCCAGGGCCTCAGTGCTGCCAATCTTGACCTCTTGTGTGCCCACGCATCACACACACACACACACACATACTGCACACATACACACCACACACATAGCCCACACACATACTCTACAATACACTCTATACACACACACCGTACAGTACACACACATACTCCATACACACACACTCTACACATCCCATGCACACAGCATACACTCATATTCCATACCACACACTCCACACATACATATTCTCACACACATACATACTCTATACATACCCTGCGCGCGCGCGCGCACACCCACACACACACACACACACACACACAGTACATACAGTACTTTCCAGTTCAGTACAGTAGCTTACATTTAAATAGGTGTTCTAACCTATTGCCAGGGGTTCTAACCTATTGTCTGTTACCTGCCCACCGTGTATGTGTGTGTGTGTGTGTGTGTAAGAAGGTACATGTTTTCAACCGTGTGCACGTATGGGCAGCGTGTGCACCTGGGAGAAGGTGTGCAGTATCTGGGCCATCATCACCATGCCCCCTCCCTCAGGGCTGGTCCTCAACCGCAGCCTCCCCATCTCGGAGAGCCGCACCCTGCAGCTGGCTGTGCTGGTCAACGACTCCAACTTCCAGGGCCCTGGGGAGGGTACCCTCCTCCTCCACTTCAACGTGTCGGTGCTGCCGGTCAGCCTGCGCCTGCCCAGCGCCTACTCCTTCACTGTGAGCAGGCGGGCCCGCCGCTTTGCCCAGGTGAGCCTTCGGCCCACTGCCAACCTGGTAGGATGTGGAGGACTCCCTCAGGGTGGGGCACTCCTCGGGGTGGGCGCTCTGTCTAGCAGATTGCAAGCCAGGCTGGGGTGGGTGACACCCCTCCCTTGGCTAATAAGTACATGGAGTGGCCCAGGAGGAGCCATGGGGGAGGGGGAGGAGGGAGGCCAGAGCCTCTCTCTTCTCCATCATCTTTAAGTTTTGTTCTCTCCCTTGTTGGTAACTATAAGACGGCTGTGTACGAGTAAGAGCAATGCCAAGCAGGTATGTGTATGCTGACTTGGAGAGACATTCCTGGCGGGTTGTTAAGTGAAAACGTGGTTTGCAGGAATGTTGGTCACTAGCTCCACATGTCCAAAAGCCCGTCTTCATGGATGGGCTTTATTACCGGGGCCTTCCAGTGGGCCGGGTGGGGAAGAGGGAGGGCTCAGCCACTTCCCTCCTGTAAACACATTTGGCACTTGCCGTAGGCACAGGTCGATGAGAAGTGGGAACAATTAGAGTATTCCTGGAAGAAGACTAATCAAACAGTGCTTAGCATGTTGGTGCAGTTCTTTCTGGGATGTTTCGTGTGAGCACTTTTTAAGATGACTAGAAATTGCAGCAGGATTGATCTCACATACTGCCCCCTCCTGGGAAGCAGCTGGGGTGTCATGGTTAGGGCCATCTATTGCTGTCCTGGTGGTAGTTCCTGGGGTTGGCTCCCAGGCCCCCTTCGCTTCCAGCAGCCACCTGGGCCCTGCACAGAAAGGAGAAGGGGTCCCTCCTCCCTTCGACACATCCAAGCTCCCTGATTTGCCACCATCTGGGCCTTTCATAGAGGAGCGTCCAGGATGGTAGGTGACGAGGCAGCCCCTCTTTCCCAGGGTTTCAGCCCAGGAAGGCCCCTGGTCTGTGTGAGACCAGCAACCACGCTGCATGATGGTGTGGCCCGGTGCTGTGCTCTGACCAGGCTCCTGGAAGCAGGGGCGGGAGAGCAGGGCTAGGCAGGTGTACGGGGACGTGGAGGACGGGGAGTTCAGGGGCTGCTGCCATTCCCTGTTCCAAGACTCAGACCCCCAGGGAGTCCCTCCAGCCACCACCACGGGCCTGTCCGCCGCCCAGCCATGGCACTCCCTTTGCCTGCGCCTAGGTTGGGAAAGTCTCTGTGGAGAACGGCCAGGAGTTCACAGGCATCCACCTGCGGTATGAGCTACAGCTCTCCAGCGCCAACTGCAGCGCCCTGGGTGTGGTTACCTCGGCCGAGGACGCCTCGGGGACCCTGTTCGTGAATGACACGGAGGCCCTGCGGCGGCCCGAGTGTACCCAGCTCCAGTACACGGTAGTGGCCACCGACCAGCCAACCGGCAGGCAGGCCCAGGGCCCACTGCTCGTCACCATGGAGGGGACATGTGAGTTCTGGGCCCTGTGCAGGGCACGGATGGGTGGGATGTGGTACTGCCGCAGACTTCCCCCACAGAAGGGGCCTGCTCCTGCTCCCTGCCGCAGATGGGTGGCTCCCTGCGCCGAGTCTCCTTCCCGATGGAATGAGAATAACAGTGCATGCCGCACAGCAGAGCTGGAAGGGTGAAACCGCTCTGCCCAGAGACACTGCGTAGCAATCAGCACTGCTCCCCATCACTCTGTCAGTGCATCCACACATGCACTTACTATAGGGCTGCCAGATAAAACTAGAGTTTGTTGTATGTCCTGTGCAACCTCTGCAGAGTCTCTCAGAAGACAAGTTTTTAGGTGTGTCAACACAATGTTAGAGATATACTTACACAAAACAGGTATTTAGTGTTCATCTGAAACTCAGGGTTTAACCTTGTGTCCTTGGCCACATCTGGCCACCTCAACACCCTCCATACTCTCCCAGCCCAGTAGTTGTGCCCCCTTTGGCTGTGGTGGGCCCCCCCCCCCCCCCCATTTTCCAATAGCCCCATCACTCCCCTGCACCTGGTGCTGAGTTACTGCTCACCTCTGGACTCAACCCATGGGGGCAGCTCAGCCAATGCTGCCCTGTCCATGGGTGCTGGCTGGACACTGGATCCAGGCTGGCCCCCTGTGACCTGCTTCCTTCCACCCCCAGACATGGCTGAGGAGCCAGGCTGCCCCCTGTCCTGCGCCATCAGCAAGAGGCGGTCCGAGTGTGAGGAGTGTGGTGGCCTGGGCTCTCCGACAGGCAGGTGCGAGTGGAGACAGGGAGACGGCAAAGGTAGGCCCCACACAGAGCCAGGGGCCTGCGGCCAGACTGCCGACGGGGTGGTGACGGCTGAGTGGAAATGGGATCTGTGCAAATCCTTATCATGCCTCATCTCTTCCCCCAGAGCCTTGTCCCCATCCATGGCTCCTGATGCCAGGACATGGGCATGAGTTCAGGGTGTGGGTGGCATGAAAACGTTCAGTGGTCATGGCCAAGGGAACAGAGATGGTTGGGGCTGGACTCTTTTGGACTTGGGAGGGTCTGGACCCAAGCTGGGATGTGTAGGGGACAGATAGGCTCTACCTGGGAGGTCTCAGTCCAGGCAGTGGATCCCCAGGCAGGGAGGGCCTACGCTGTGGACAGCAGCCAACTCCAAGCTGCACCCGCCACTACCAGGACCCCTCTGGCAGTGCAGCCTTGAGGGCCTTCTGGTCCCCTGGGCATGAGGCTGGCACAGCCCTGGGGTACCCCAGCCCTTCCATCCCTCACCAAGTACCTGTCCTTATCCATTCAGCACCCCTAGGCACTTCTCAAGGATGCCCCTGCTTGTGGGGCTGCATGGGTAGGGTTTTTAATCCTCAACCAAAGGACATGTTTTTGGTAATTTTAGAGAGGAAGGAGAGAGAGAGAAACATTGATCAGATGCCTTCCATGCCCATCCCGACTGGGGACAGAACCCACAACCATGTACGGGACCGTGCTCCAACCGACTGAGCCACCCGGCCAGTGCTGCCTGAGTGGATTTCACTGCTCAGGCCTTAGAGGGGCTGGGCTGTCCCTGGAGGCTCTGGGGTGCCGCCTGCCTTCCTGGCTCTGAACCTGAAAGGCTGACCAGGGCTGCATTCCCGCAGGGCAGTGACCTGCCCACTGTGTGTTACAGGGATCTCCAGGAACTTCTCCACCTGCTCCCCCAGCATCAAGACCTGCCCTGACAGCCACTGTGATGCCGTGGAGAGCAGCAACCCCAACATCTGCCCCCAGGACTGCCTCCGTAAGCAACCCGCTGGGCCTGTCCCGTCAGCCTCAGCCAGGACAGGGCCCTGGGGAGGTGGGGGAGCACGAGGGAGGCCTGGACTCCCACCTGCACATCAGCCTGACCAGCCTCGTCCCTGGGTTTTAGGTGCCCACCTTTGTCTAACACTATTTGAATGAAGGGCTCTGCCCCCCTCAAAACAAAAATTGGAGCCTGACCCAGTGTCACCCTGGCCAACTCACAGGGATGCAGCTTCCCCGCCCCCCTCCCCAATCTGCTGGTCACCCCTGCTGCCCCTCCTCTGCTTCTGAAAGCAGCCCTGTATGGACCTTGGCAAGATCCCTGGACAGCCTATGAGCTCCTGCCCCCACCTGTGGTGACCAGGGAACTGGCTTGGGGACAGGTCATGCTGAGGCTCCTGTCCAGATGCCCTGGACTTCTGAGCTCACTCCCCAACTCCCTCCCCCCTCCCCACATCAGGCAAGCAGGGAGGGACCTCCCACACACCTCAGGGTGGTCCTGGCTGGTCAGGCCACCCAGGAGGCTGAGTGGCTTCCTTTGTCACCAGGAGGCAGCATCATTGGCGGGCATGAACCAGGGGAGCCCTGGGGAATTAAAGCCGGCTTTGGGACCTGCAACTGCTTCCCTGAGGAGAGGAAGTGCTTCTGTGAGCCAGAAGACAGCGAGGGTGAGTCGATGGACACTTGGGGGGCAGGGCTCCTTGTACCTCCCCACAGGCCAGAGAGGAAAGTGCAGGGAGGCAGTCACGCCCAAGGCCCTCCTCTTTCCCCCTGGGCCTCTGCTCCCCATCTTTGCCGGCAGGGAGCTAGGTCAGGACCTCCATGTCGTGCCTTATAGCCCTAAATTACATGACAGGGTTGGATTGGAAAACTACTTTTCCCACCAAATAACTCCGTGGCTGCTCAGATTGTCCTGTGCAGAGCCTTGGCTGAGCCCGGCGCTGGCCAGCTGGGTGCCTCTGTCCCAGCCAGAGCCTCTGGTGCTTCCTCCGGGACAGCAGGTGTGGTGGGCAGCATGGTTTACTGAGCACATGGACACGTTTCTGTTTCTGGCATTTGAGTGGCCCCAGGTCCTGAGCTACTCTCCTACCTTCTCTTTTTTATTAAAAAAGCACAAAAACATTGGGAACACAGGACGTTACCTCCCACAGTCCTCCAGGCCAGCTGACCACAGTGCAGCGCCCCCTCCCTCACCCCTGCGGTGTGTGCTGCCTCCGTGTGTGGCTTCGGGCAGGTTGCGTACACACCCTGTGCCTCTCCCTCCTGGTGTGTTGCTCCTGGTATTCTCATCCCCCCGCCAGCAGCACAGTTTGTCTCAGCAGCCACAGTTCTTCAGGCTGGAGGGCTGTGCCGGGCCGGTTGCCCTTGGGGTTCGGGAGGCCCTCAGGGTGTTCCTCACGGCCGCCCCGCCCGCAGACCCGCTGTGCGACGAGCTGTGCCGCACGGTGATCGCGGCGGCCGTGCTCTTCTCCTTCATCGTCTCCGTGCTGCTGTCCACCTTCTGCATCCACCGCTACCACAAGAACGCCCACAAGGCGCCCATCGCCTCGGCCGAGATGACTGTCCACCGGCCGGCCCAGGCCTTCCCGGTCAGCTACTCCTCGTCCAGCGCCCGGCGGTCCTCGCTGGACTCCATGGAGAACCAAGTCTCTGTGGACGCCTTCAAGATCCCGGTGAGGTTTTATGTGGGGCTCCTGGAGGCCCTGCAGGTGGCACTGGCCTCTGGGGGTTACAGAGGGGAGGGCTGCCCTGGGGTGGGGGGATGTTGTCCTGCAACCACAGGCAGCTCGTGCGTGAATTTCCAGCAGCCCCTGCTTCCACTGAAATTACTTCCAGGGAGGGCGGGACAGGGAGCAAGGAGGCAGTTTAGTGAGTGAGACTGATGGGTACTGATTTAGACGGGCTCAGGTGTGACCCTGAGCATACAGTGAGGGCAGTCTGCTACACCTGCCAATGCCCAAGGATTTGGGGGCCCCGCAGGGTAGTGTGGACCCCTGGGGGTGGCAGTTGAACAAAGGAGGTCTATGGTCTGCCTTCATTTCCACGGAATGCTCTGTTGAAGAGTTTGTAGGGTGGGTGCAGAAGTGGGAGACCGGGGATGAAGCGCTATCCCCATGCAGGTGAGAGATGGTGGCAGCAGCAGGAAGGGGAGCTCCTCTGTGGCGTGGGGGCCATCTGTGCAGGAGCCAGCCCCACAGCTCTGCCACCAGCCAGCTGACAGAGTGCCAGCCAGAGCCGGTAGGCGTCCAAGTCCCCTTCTCAGTGGGAGAAGCTGGATCTGTGGTCACCGTGTGCTCCTCAGGGACCCTACTAGCCAGGCCTACCCTCAGCCTGCCATGCCCCTTCGCATTCTGGCTGGGAACTGCCTGAGGAGCTGGGAGCCAGGTCTGGGGGATCTGAGGTCAGTGCTGAGTGGAGGGTGCGTGGGAACAGAAGTCCCACCTCGAGGCTGGGAAGGGGGAGCTCCGTGTCTTGGACCTTCAGTCAGGAAGCTCAGTGTCCATGGTCCACATGGTCCTGGCCATCACAGCCAGGATGGGGAGGTGGCTGGGTTTACAGGAGGAGCCACCGAGGTACTTGCCCCTTGTGAGTGTCTGGGCCAGAATATCTGTTCCCAGCAGCAGCAGCCATTGCAGCCTCCTCTCAGCCTTCCTACTTCCAGTCACACGGCAAGTGGGGGGCTGCAGTCACACGGCAGGTGGGGGGCTGCAGCCCCACCCAGCAGCATCTCAACTTCCACAGAGGCCTCTGGGATGAGCCATACGACTCCTTTATCTACCCTGGGAGTTTGCAGTGAGGCCCCTGGGAGAGGGGGCTGATGGTGCTCGTGCTAGTGGACCCCCCCACCTTGGCCCACGTCACCTGCTGCCCAGAATGCAGAGCGACCAGAGCCCAGCCTGAGACCTAGGGGCCACACTGCCCGGCTCTGAGGCCTCAAACATGCCACTCAACCGCTCACCTCCGTTTGCGGATACATAAATGAGGGAGAATGACGTTTAATATTTTTAAGAAGATGAAACTGGTGATAGCTGTGCATGCTCAGTGCGGTCTCCATAGTAACTGCAGTTTCCAGGCAGTGTGAGGTGAGTACTCCGGGCAGTGATGACAATGTTGTCAACTCTGATCCTGACTGTGGGTTCCTAGGGAACCTGAGACAACACCAGGAAGCCCGGAAGCCATCTGGAAGGTGCCCTGGCTATGGTGCTGAGAGGAGGCTGCCTCTGCACCCAAAATCAAAAAGCCAGGGGCAACAAGTTTTCAGGGGTGTCATCTTTGTGGGCTGGGTGAGCCCGGTATGGCACATGGTAAGCAGCCCCCAGAAGCCACGTCCATGCCCATCTGCAGGGGGACTTTGGAAGGGAGGTTCCAGTAAGAATCCCAGTGCACAGGCCAGGTGAGGTGTCTGAGAAGGCATCCTGGAGAGGTCTTGAGTAGGTGGGCAAGGTGTTTGTGAGGGGGAACATGACAGGCAGGTGTGTGCAGCTTCAGAGCAATGGCCAGCTCCAGGGGAGGAGCAGCCTCCTCCACAGGCTGCGGGAGGTCCCCCAGGAGCACAGTGGTACCCAGCCAGGGGCTGCCACACAGGGAAGTTGCCCTGAACACTTCCATCCATAGTGACTTGGGCCACAGAGGGTTCCTGGCATCTGGAGAGGGCATGCCAGGACCTGGGCTCAGCCCAGTCAGGACCTTGTGGGCCTGGTGTCCAGAGTGGAAGCAGCTGAGGGGATTGGCCTGGCTCCCAGGGAAGAGGCCTTATTCACACATGAGCACCTGTCGTACTCACTGAGCCCTGAACACCTCATTAGAGAGACGAGGACACTAGCCCAGGGTAGCCCCGGGCATGTTCAGTGAACTGGGACTGGTAGGGTACATGCATCCAGAGTCCAGGCCAGTCTGTGGCAACAACTGCCTTGCCCTAGTGGAGGCCTGTCATGGAATGCACCTCTGGGCCCAGCTATGGGGTCCTGCCCATAGGGACAGAGGTGATTGTCCCCTGCTGGTCCAGATCAGTCAGTTCTCTGCACACTGGAGCTCATCCATTGGGACTTGTTCATGGGTTTTGCCTTATTCTTCTTCCCTTACCCTCATTATCTTCCTCCCCTCACTTCTTCTCCCCATTCCTTCCACACCAATGCAGGAGGACCCCAAGTGGGAATTCCCACGGAAGAATTTAGTTCTTGGAAAAACTCTGGGAGAAGGTGAATTTGGAAAAGTGGTCGAGGCAACAGCCTTCCGGCTGAAAGGCAAAGCTGGGTACACAACTGTGGCCGTGAAGATGCTGAAAGGTACATGTCCAGGCAGCACCTACAGGTGGCTCTGCCATGCACACCTGTGGGAGCCCCAGGGGTAGATGAAACCACCCGACAGCCAGCTGGCACAGTGCTGGCACCTCCTCAGGAGCCTCCAGGGTTTTTCTTTTAAAAAAAAATTATTGATTTCAGAGAGGAAGGGAAAGGGAGAGAGAGGAACATCAATGATGAGAGAGAATCATTGATCGGCTGCCTCCTGCACACCTTCTCTTGGGGATCGAGCCCAAAACTCAGATCGAAATCGAACCTGGGACCGACCCTTCAGTCCGCAGGCTGACACTCTATGCACTGAGCTAAAACAGCTAGGGCCAGGGCTGTTCTTAAGTGGCTGCAGTCTGGGGATCCCACCCATCAAAGATGACCTGGGTCGTGGTTCCTGGAGAAGCAGGGCGAGGACTTTTCCTCCCTTGGAAGGTTCTAAAGTGGTGTAGCTTCCACACCAGTGGTGCCCAGCATGAGGCACATACCCCACAGAGGGGCAATTTGATTTTTAAGGGGGTAAATTCAAGAATGAGTTATTAACAGTGATTTTTTTTTGCATTTCTTATGTTTCTAGGGTCCTCTTATACAGTATATAAAATATTGTGACATATTTATGCATTTCAATTCTCTTATGTTTTGAAACTTTATTTATTGTTGTTTCATATCACTTCATATTATTATTATTTTTTAACAATTTCTTAGTGACTTCTTCCTCAGTATTTCAACTGTCCTTTCATTCTTTTATTTTTGTCTTTCATGGATGCCATGTTCTTTGGAAGTCTGTTTAGACCAGTGGCCTTTTAGGCTTCCTCCACGTGAATAGGATTTCACTTATTGAGTAATAAGAATTATATGTTACGGGGGGGGGGGGGCTGCATTGGGATTTTAGAGATGCTTAGGTGGAGCATGGCCAGGAAAAAGGTTGGGAACCACTATTTTATACCAACACTGGATGAAGACCTGAGTTTTAAAACAATTTCAAAGCCCTTTGTTGAACTGCTAGCTCTTCCCACCTCACTCTGCCCCATTCATTGCTCTCAGCTAAGTGTCTGCTGGGGCCGTGGTGGAAAGGCCGCCTGAGAGGACTGAAACACCCCCGTCTGGCCATGAGTGACCAGTTGTGCCACAGGCTTGGCTCTGAGCGGGCACACACCAACCAGAAACAAACTCATGTTTCTCCAGAAACTGGGTAGAGGGCCCTCTGTCATGCTGGGCACTGGGTGGACTGACAAGGTCCCAGCATAGTGTGGTGAGTGAGACCTGGCTGGTGCAGTCAGGCCACACATGCAGTGCTTCCAGATGCTTCCCCAGGCCTTCAGACTATGTCGCCCCTAACTGGGGAGATCCCACACCCCAGTTAGGCACAGTGAGGCCTGCCCAGGGCCTGCCGTGTGTGGTACAGGGGTTCCTGATTCCTGATGTCTCACCTGCTTTCACTTCCAGACAAGTCTGTGGCCATGGCAGAGGCATGGCACAGTTGGGGGCATGGGGCGCTAACCCAGGAGGAGGGTTTAGCACAGCTTCTGACTCAGAATACCTCCACATGGGCTCCCACTCCTGATGGGACCCCAAACCCAGCCCTGCCCACTCTCAGGATGCATGCCCTCCTCCTGGGAAAAGACTTCTGTAAAATCTGTGGCCTTTACCTTCCTCCAGGGCTTTGCCCCGATGTCAAGTGCTTGGTTATCAGGTGTTTGGGAGCATCAGGGGCTTCCCTTTCCTTCCCAGAGGATTACTGAGGGGTCTCTATGCACAGCTGTCTTTGAAAGATGGCGATTGCAAGGAAGTGACTCCACTTAACACCCAGCCCAGGCTGGGAGGCTGTCCTTGGAGAGATCCTACTATGGGACTGCCTCCTGGAGTTCTTATTCCCTGGAGGCAGAGGTGGGTGGGTGGGGGTGGAGAGTAGCCCCAAGCTGAGGAAGTAGGGGGAGGGGATCTGAGGAGGTGGCGGGTCTCTGGAGACACCTGTTGTGGGCCCATGTGACCCTGCCTGGTCACAGAGGAGGCTTCCAAAAGGGATGGATTTGCAGCCCTCTCCATTTACATGTGTTTCAGAGAATGCCTCCCCAAATGAGCTGCGGGACCTCCTGTCAGAATTCAACCTCCTGAAGCAGGTCAACCACCCCAACGTCATCAAGCTGTATGGGGCCTGCAGCCAGGATGGTGAGGCCAGCCACAGGACAGCAGCTGCAGGGCCCAGGCCCAGCTCTGGGGCATGGCACTCTTCTTCCTCCCCTCCCCCTTCTCTCCTGTGGCCCCTGTTCTCTGTCCTAGAGCCCCCGGTATCAGAGAGAGGGCTGGGAGGGGCTGCCCCAGGAGCACTTGCATGAGGCCAGAGCCCTAGGCCTGCTGGGCTGCCCAGAGGTCTCTGGTAGCATTCTGGTTGTTGGCACCCTGCTCCAGGCAGAGCCCCCGGGTGAGAAACTCCAGAAGTAGATGGTGCCTCCTAGGAGCCTACTAAGGACTAGGCATGCTGTGATCTCCAGGGGACCCCAGCCTTGCATGACAAAGGCATTGTCACCTAAAGACACCGGAGACCAGCCACCCGGGGCCTCTCACTGCTGTGTGCGCACATGTGTGCATGTGTGTGTTGGGGGTGTGAGGGGTCGGATCCAACGGAGAGGGCAGCAGGGATGCTGGTCAGTGCCAGCAGCATTCAGGCCTGGGAGCTGCTGAGAGCAGGCAGGAGCAGAAAGCAGGTGGGCCATGTGTGATTAGACCCTGCCTCCAGCAGTCACTCCCAGGCCATGCTGTGCCAGGACCAGGGATGCGGAAAGGCTGACACCCTAGCAGCGAGGGTGTGCACCCCCAGGAAGCACTGAGTGAGGAGCACCCTGGGATAAGATCATGCTCAACCACCCAGGCAGCGGCTTCAGCATGGGCCTCACAGAGGGAGAGCGAGTGATGTGAGAATGAGTTGGGACTTAAGTCCTGGAGCCACCTGGAACCCAGGCACTTACCACCCAGAGCAGGGCTGTGTCCCCCTGCCTACTTGCTGGGAGGGGGCAGAGCTCCCCTGAGGGACCTGCGTGTCCTCCTTCCCGTGCAGTGTGGGGCACTCAGAGTTAGCTTGACTTTTGTCTGCCAGGGCCTGGTAGGCAGCCAGCCCACAGTCCCTTCTGCCCCCAGGGCCACTTCTCCTCATCGTGGAATATGCCAAGTATGGCTCCCTTCGGGGCTTCCTGCGAGAGAGCCGCAAGGTGGGGCCTGGCTACGTTGGCAGCAGAGGCAGTCACAACTCCAGCTACCTGGACAACCCGGATGAGCGGGCCCTGACCATGGGCGACCTCATCTCCTTTGCCTGGCAGATCTCACGGGGGATGCGATACCTGGCCGAGATGAAGGTGTGTGCTGCCCCAGCCCACACCCCCACTGCCTTGGTGGGCCTGGGTTTTAGGGGTCCCTGCTATGTCTTCTTGCAGCTCGTCCATCGGGACTTAGCAGCCAGAAATGTCCTTGTAGCTGAGGGGCGGAAGATGAAGATTTCGGATTTTGGCCTGTCCAGGGATGTATATGAAGAGGATTCCTATGTGAAGAGGAGCAAGGTACCAGGTCTTGGGGCTGTGCTGGCCTGAGACCCTGGGCATGGTGGGGACAGCAGTCAGGGTACCCACAGGGTGGAGAGGATAAAGCGGATTTTTAGAGTATAAACTTCTAACCCTCATCCCAAAATCCTTCCCTGATCTTGGGTCTCCAGAGACCCAGTGCAGTACTAATCCTAGAGTCTGTTACTCTCTTCCAGAGGGCCACACCTGCACCTGCCCTTTGGGGCCGGCTGCCGAGAGCCTGGTACCAAACCTCCTCTTGCTTTCCATCACTGTCCTTTCGAAGGCCACCTGATGCTGTGGAAGTAGCCATCCTCTTTGCAGGGTCCCCCTCCCTTGTGCGGAATGAAGGCTGTTTCCGTCCTGTGTAACTCAGCTTTTTGGCAGAGGAGAGTGGTGTGGCCATTCATTGTAGAAAGGCATCAAGCATGTCACAGGTGGAGGTTCTGGGACGGGGGCCAGGGAGCCTGGGTGAATTGGAAGGCGCAAGGAGGGCCGTAGAGAGGATCCAGAGACAGCACAGGGTTGTCCTCAAAACAGCCAAAAAGTTAAAACTCAGGCCCCCGAGAGCACAGGCTGTAGGCCGCATTGTTATAAACACGTGCCCTGTAAATAGACTTCATCAGGGACAAGAATCCTAAAGAATGCTTTAAAGAAAAAGGGGTTACAGTAAATGCTGCGTTGAAATCCACTGTGCATCCTCCAAATCTCTAAAGTAGGTTGTCGGGGGCCCCTCTGGGGAAATCTGGTTCCTGGCATGGTGCGGCATTGGTCTTGGGCCTCTTTGTTGTGTTGCCTGCTTAGCCCTGTCCTGCAGCCTCTCTCCAGCCGACCAGACAGGCTCAGCTCACAGGCCATCCCAGAGTCACAGCTGACGTGACGTGCAGAACAGACGCTGCTCAAAAAGTAACACAAAGAGCAGCCACACATAGCGTCACCCTCTGAGGGTGGCGGGCCCTGTGGTCACAGGCTGTGAGGACGGTGTTTCGTTTTTGCTGGGATTTCCGTTGTGACAGCACATCTCAGCACTGCCAAAGGGGAAGTGGAGAGGGGCTATCCCCACCCTGTGGAGGAATGTGGACAGAGCCTTCCTGTTGTTGCCCTGACCCTCCAAGAAGGCTCTGTGCCATCCAGCAGAGAAGCATGAGGGAGGGTTCAAACACAAGGCCCCGAAAGCACAGGCTGCAGGCAGCATTGTTACAAGCATGGCCCCAGAAACAGTCCCACTTGGTCAAGGGCATGCATCCTAAAGGATGCTTTAAAGAAAAAGGAGGTACAGTAAATGTTGCCTTAAAATCCACCGCACATTTTTAAATGGATTTCTGCCTCAAAACTTACCTACTGGAAAGCTCTTCATCAGATGGCGTTGGGGTCACTTCTGGTCAAGATGGCAGAGCAGGTACATTCTGCTCACCTCCTCCCATTACCACATCTACACTTTAATGAAGTTACAGAATAGCCACCCTTCAGAACCACCTGAAGACCCGCTGATGAACAGAACTATAACCTAGATGTACAGAAGTAGCCATGTTGAGAGTGGTAGGAGGGGTGGAGACACGCAAAGGGCTGGTCCCACACCCCTGTGTGGCAGTTAAGAGGCATATCTCGGCTGCAGAGGGGTCCCCTGAGGAGTGAGGTTCCCAGCCCTGCACCAGGCTCTCCAGCCCAGATCATTAGGGCCAGGAAGAGTGGTCCCCACAACAGCTGGCTCTGAAAACCAGCGGGGATTCTCTCCAGGTGAGAGGGAGAGCTGCTGTAGACCCAGGTGTCCTTTTAAAGGGCCCCAGCACAGATTCATTTGCTCACAAACACTCTCCCCGAGCTCCAGCAAAGGGACAGCAGCTCGAAAATGCCAGGGACAAACAGGGAGGAGCTGAATTATCTGGCTTCGGGCAAAGGCTGGAGGGGCAGCTCTTCCCTGGAGCAAAGTGCCTGCACGCCATTATTGCTTAGCTGAGCCCTCTTCCAATCCAGCCTGCAAGTGCAGCTGGGCACAAAGTCTCCATTAACCACTCCACCTGATGATTCTCTTACTCCCTGCCAGCCCAAACCTCTTTCAGAGGCTAATTCACAAGCTGTTAGCCTGGGCTCACTCTGGAATTTTCTAAAATCTCTTAAAGTCCCACAAACCCCTACAAGAAGCGTCTGGCCTTGGTATGCTGTTGGTTAAGCAGCCCCAAGCCTGGCAGTGGTGGTAACCAGCCTTGGTTCGCAGCATAACCCAGGTGCTTTCAAGCCCAGAACAGGCAGCTACCAACCAAAAGTCACTTCGTAGCTCCTCCCAGGTGGTCCAGGCCAGATACAGGCAGCAGCTGACCTTGGCCTGCACTGGAGTCCTTCCCAAGAGACTCCAAAACCAGCACACCTGGTGGCTGGCTTCAGCTCACTCCAGTTCACCCCCCAATTAGCATTACAAACATCACACGCAAAAGGTGGACTTGGCAGGTGGCTGAGCCCCACTGCAGCAAATCTTACTCCTGGGGTCTGCCCTCACGCAACCCCTTGTCCACTGTAGTCCTGACCAGTCTTCATGGCCAGTCAACATGAGGGTCAGTTCCAGCACTGACATGCCAGTAGTAGTCAAGGCTCAACTATAAGAGGAGGGCACACAACCCACAGAAGGGACTCCCTGAGAGTGTCCGGCTCAGGTAAAATGGGGGCCTGTGCCACTGGGCCTCACAGGACACCTGCTACATAAGACCACTCTCCCAAGACCGGGAGATGTAGCAGACCCACCTAATACATAAAAACAAGCACAGAGACAGCCAAAATGAGGAGACAAAGCAACATGTCCCAAATGAAAGAATAAAATTCCAGAACCAAAACTCGTGCTCTACCAGAGGCAGAGTTCAAAACACTGGTCATAGGGATGCTCGGTGAGCTTGGGGGAAGAATAGATGATCACACAATTTCCGCAAAGAGATGGGAAACATAAAAAAGGAGATAGAAATCATAAAAATAACTGGTGAGAAATAAAGAATGCAATAACTGAAATTAATACACTAGATCGAATCAACAGCGGATTAGCTGAAGCAGAGGATCGAATCAGTCTTTTGGAAGACAAGGTAGCAGAAAGCATCTAATCAGAGCACCAAAAAAGTAAAAAAGAAAAAATCGCCCAAAATGAGGATAGTTCAAGGGATTTGTTAGGTCTGACTCACCCCAGCACCTCTGCAGTGAGGGGCACTCTTCCAAAGGATTCTGAAAGAGCCCTTGCATAAAGTAAGAGGCCCACAAACAGATTTCTTCCTTGGAGCTGCCCAGAAGAGCAGTTAGTGTGTTGGTTTGCATCAGAACTCCCAAGATGGACGTGCTGGTTTCCCAAAGTCACTCATCCTCAGAAGTCAGGGCAGATCTTGCTGGATGGTGTTCTTGGCCCACCAGCTGGGCAGCACTACCCAGGACATCCCAGGGCTCCCCGGATGTGGCTGTGGGGGTCCTAGCTTGGGCTTGGTATCAATTCCTTGGGTTTTTCCCAGCAGGAATGTGGTGCTTGACAAGTCAACCTGTGTATCCATGGGCAAGCCAGCTGACTCCCTCGGGCATCTCAGCTGTGCCAGGAGGGCCAGGCTGGATCCCAGGCCTCTGAAGCTGTGTGCCAGTTCTGTACCTGGGAGCATTCTGGTGTCATTACTCAGCATCCCCCAGAGCTGGAAGTGCCTGAGACAGGGCCACGCCCTCCTGCACACTTCCCTCCTCCAGTTCCCAGCAACATTAATGCCCTTCTTTCACTCCCTCTTTAGGGCCGGATTCCAGTCAAATGGATGGCAATTGAGTCCCTATTTGATCATATCTACACCACCCAGAGTGATGTGTAAGTGTGGGTGTGCCTTCCTGGATTAAATGTCAGGGGGACTATGCCACTTGTCTGGGCAGCTAGCTGGGAACAACGCTGGCCCTGAGTGCCTGTTCCCTTGTGCTAAGCATCAGCAGTGACTTCCCAGTCTGAGGGAGCTTCGTGTCTTCATTTAGCCCAGTGGTCCTCAACCCTTTAATACAGCTCCTCATGTTGTGGTGACCTCCAACCATAAAATTATCTTCATTGCTACTTCATAACTGTAATTTTTCTACTGTTAGGTATCGTAATGTAAATATCTATGTTTTCTGATGGTCTTAGGATCTACAGCAGCAGTTCTCAACCTGTGGGTCAAGAACCGCTAGCAGAGTCGCTTAAGACCATTGGAAAACACAGATATTTACATTACGATACCTAACAGTAGAAAAATTACAGTTATGAAGTAGCAACAAAAATAATTTTATGGTTGGGGGTCACCACAACATGAGGAACTGTATTAAAGGGTCGTGGCATTAGAAAGGTTGAGAACCACCAATTTAGCCAGTGCCCAGGCAGTAGTTTTGAAAGCCGCAGCAACTTCATGAGAACGTGAGCAGTGGCTGCAAATCCCCCCGCCTCCCCCCCCCCTTCACTCCCCGCTGTGGGAGTCTTAGTGACACACAGGCCCAGCCCAGCAGTTCCTTCCTGTGGGCCTGAGCAGGACTGGTTCCCACCACAGGGGAAAAATGGCTTCGAGTGAGTTCAGTGTGCCCCAAACTGCTCAAAGGCGAGAACCAAACTCAGTCTTCCAGTCAAACTACAGATGTGATCGTTTTTCAGACACAGCATTTTGTCTAAGTGCTCTGCCACTAAGAGGTGCGCATCTTGAACAGTGTGGGCTGTGAAAGGGCTGTTCTTATGGTTTTAAACAACTGCTTTCTGATTTGGGAAGTTGACCCTCAGACAATTGGGAAATTCAAAGTAAAGCATGATGAAGAGACTGAGTCATAAGGACCCATCAGCCGAGTAACCGTTGGCTCACATGCATGGTCTCCTCGTGGTCTCTGAGGTGTGCAGGTGTTTGCTTTCCATCCCTGTGAGTGGGCTTGTGTGATAATGCTGTTTGGTGATCCAGTTCTGTTCCCACTTTACAAAACTGTCCCTCACAGTTAAGTCTTTTCTTACAGCAGTGCTTTTTTTCTTTCTAAGACTTTATTAAAATCCCAAGCACACAGAAAAGGTGGAGGAAGTGTGCCAGGAACCTGGGTCAAGCCTGCATTTTGCTGCACTTACTGGGCAGCTCTGGGCCATTTCTGAAAAGCCTGGCAGTAGTGGGGGCAGAGCAGGCTATCCCCACTCCATCCTGCATGCATTGGTGCCCTGGGGCCCGGGCTGAGACCTGCTCTCTGCAGGTGGCAGTGGAGGCTTTGGGCTGGTGGGCCAGCAGCTGCTGGGGCGACCGACAGATGTCTGAGCTTCCCATAGGGCAGGGCAGGCCTGGCGCAGCCATTCAGTGGTTGTCTTGCTTCCTGTAGGTGGTCCTTTGGTGTCCTGTTGTGGGAGATTGTGACCCTGGGGGGCAACCCATACCCTGGGATTCCTCCTGAGCGGCTCTTCAACCTTCTGAAGACAGGCTACCGGATGGAGAGGCCTGACAATTGCAGCGAGGAGATGTGAGCAGACTTTGCTTCGGCCCGGCCTCCCTCATACAGACATGGGCTTTGGGAGGGGCAGGGCACATGCACTCTTCCCTCCTCTCCTAGCAGCCCTGTGTGCCAGTCTGCCGTGAGCTGGGGGGTGGGTAGTGACAAGCAGAGCATGACAGGGCAGAAGTCACAGAACCCCCCTCAGGCAAGGCAGCAGATGCTGAGGACCCAACTCCACTGGGGGCTGGGTGGGCTTCCTGGAGAGACCTACAAGGATGAGGGGGAGCAGAGTCCAGAGAGGTGTGGGAAGGATGAGATCAGACTAAGAGCAGCTGAGCCTATGGCCAGACACCTGTGCCTGCAGGTCACTTGGAGAGGGGCAGGTAGCTCAAACTGCCTGGGGCACATGTTGGGGAGTGCCCAAGGGGAGGTGCAAAGGTAGGAAAGGGGTAGGCCAGCAGCGCCCAGACACCAGCCCAGGGGCCAGCCTTCATGCATGGGGTCCTCGGGTGACTCTCACAGCACAGACAGCACAGGTAGAGAGCACATGAGAAAGGTGTTGTCTGCATGCAGGCGCAGGCTGGTATGTTTATTCCACAAAGTCCGCGTGCACTTGCCCCGTGCCCAGTCCAGGGCTAAAAGAGTGAGTGGCACCACCTCCCTCCAGCCTGGGCTGGCAGCCAGCTGGCCCAGCACTCCACACACGGCAGCCCTGGAGATCTTGCAGCTGTGTGGGGTGCCACAGAAGTGAGGAGGTGGTAAAGGTATAAGACAGAGGTGTGAGTGGCTGATGGGCGGGACTTTCTGTGTGTCTCCATACCTAGTTCAACCTTCAGAAGAGTTTGAAGGACTAGCATTGCCCACTCAGCCACCATAGTGGGCATGGTTAGCTAGCTACCAGTGTTTTTGAAAGGGGCTTGAAAACAAATCTCCCTCAAGGGACAGGAAGCCTATAGTGCTGGGCACCCTGAGCCCCAATGCCCCTCACTCTGGCCCAGCTCAGAGAAGGATGTCAATAATGCAGAAACTGCTATTGGGGCTCAGGAACAGAGTGCCCTCTCTGCACCCCCTCACCCCCCCCCCGACCCTTGGCACTGTGCTGGGTGTGGTGGCTGTGACAAGGGGGTCCTTGCTGGGTCATGGCCACCCGTCTGCTCTTCCCACCAGGTACAGCCTGATGCTACAGTGCTGGAAGCAGGAGCCAGACAAGAGGCCAGTGTTTGCCGACATCAGCAAAGACCTGGAGAAGATGATGGTTAAGAGAAGAGTGAGTACCTAGAACAGATCCCCAGTGTGGGCCACCAACAGGTTGGATGTGACAGTGGAGGTGGAGGGGTTGGGGGAGAGGTTCCAGCCCAACCCAGGTCCACGGAGGTCCCTGGGCAGGGGCAGAGTGAGACTATGCAGGAGAGATGGCCAAGCTGACCACGGAGGGCACCAGGCTCCTTGGGGCTTCTTTTCAAATCATGAAGACACCAAGATTTTTAGCGTGACACCTGGAAGAGCTCTCAAAAGACAGGTATATGAGAGAATCATTCCAAAGCCAAACAAAATCACAGGAAAAAGTTGACATGAGTGTCCTCAATGCAGATGTTCTGAAGGGCCCAGCTGAGGGACGGACTAGGGAGTAAAACACCATCCCCTCTAAAGGACTCCTTGTTGCAGCCACATGTGATCTGTAGGAAAGCGAATTCCAGTGTGTCAGGTCTTCTGAGTTTTAAGGGATATTTATGCTACGTTTCCCAGTTTTTAATGTTAGCAACTCATTTACATTTTCAAAAGCTCAGTGTAGGCCAAACAAAACAGATCTGAGAGGCCACATTCAGCCATGTGCCTTCAATTTAAACTCTAGGAAAATGAGAAAGCCACAAAGTTTCAGCTAATATTTATGGAGCAGTTGCTGTGCACTATGTTCTGTCTTAGATCATGGAAATGCAAGGAAACAAATAGCACACACCCTGTCCTCTTGGCGTTTACATCGGCGTTTCATCCTCATATGTACACATTTACCAATGGTTGTAATTTCTTCAAACAGGAAAAGCAGGATGCATGGTCTAGGGCTCTAGGCCGTTTGTAGTGAAACCTAACATCAGCTTATCACTTGAGCAAAGCCTCTAATCCCGTTAACGCAGGGTCCCCCTAAATAGGTGACAGCTGATGCCGGGGACGGCCTTTCTGGGACAGCGCTGAGAAGCAGGCAGGAAAATGCTGGGGCTGTTCTCCACATATTTCACCAGGGCAGCACTGCATGTGGCCCAGATAAGACCAGAACAATAAGGGAGGACATGCCCCCATAGAGGTGACTTTCTGGTGGGGAGCAGTGAGGTCTATGGAACAGGGCCAGGTGATGCAGGTGCTGGGGGACCTCAGAGCTGGCAATTTGGTGAGGAGCTCAGGTCTCTTGAAGAAGCCAGTAGACTGGCATCGGATGGGACAAGGCCCAGGGGCATGTCCCTCATGGTACATGTGTGGGGAGTGGTGACCAGCCATCTCTCTCTTCCAGGACTACTTGGATCTGGCCGCGTCCACCCCATCCGACTCCCTGCTTTATGATGACGGCCTCTCGGAAGAGGAGATGCCCCTGGTGGACTGTAACAATGCTCCCCTCCCTCGAGCCCTTCCCTCTACGTGGATTGAAAACAAACTCTATGGTAGAATTTCACATGCATTTACTAGATTCTAGCGACTTTGTTCCTCTCTGCGCTATCTTTACTCTCTGGAATGCTTTTTTAAGAGTCTTTCTGGTCTGAATGAAACCAAAGTCCACTCTGAACCTTTTTATTTGTAATGTCTGATTTTGCATCCGTTTACATTCAGGCATTTTTGCAACTATGTTTTTTTTTTAAAGGATGTGAAAATAAGTGTAATTACTCTACTGCCCAGCAATTTAAGATGATGAAGAAAGAGAGCAGGGCAGGAACACTCAGGGGACGTTGAGACTATGATGAATAAGTCATTTCTGGGGTGGGTATCAAGTCGTAGTATTTGCAATTTAACTACTGAAACACACTTACCCAAAATGGGGGGTGGGGGGAGCATTTGATTTAGAAATGAGGAGCCAGCAGCGCACGCCTGCACTGAGCGCAGCCAGTGGCCCCAGACCCTGTCTGGGTGGGCGGGTGCCCAGCCACAGGCCAGTACCAGGAGGTCACACGCAGGCAGCTGTTTTCACATCCTTTGTGTTACACTGTCATGACGGTTGTCACTTATGAAGTCAGTGCTGAAAGCTAGAGCAGGTGCTTCTTGGAAGAAGTAGTCTGTGGTGCTGTGGTCTCGCAATGGACAGTAAATATGGTTCTTGCCAAAACTCCTCCTTTTGTCTTCAATTAAATACTTGAAAATTTTCTGTTTCTTAACCTCATCATTTTTATTTTTATGTTTTTGAAATCTTGGTGTTTCGAGCATTTTTCAGCTGAGCGTGTTCCCTCTGCATGCCTCCTGGGTCACTTGGCTCCTCGCTGGCTTTGGGTCTAGTGCTATGTGCCTCTATCCTGGTGCCGCTGTGGGCTCCCCTGTGTGCACTCTAGATCTGGAAGAACCTTTCCTCCAGGATAAACTTGGGGGGAATACAGGCTTCTTTACGCCCGAGAACTTTTTATGGAAGCTCTCCGCTGCAGTAAGCCACTGGGTACAGCCACGAGCTGATGCTTCATGCTGCCTTAGAAAATGAGTTAAAGAAGTCCACAAATATGTCAGATCTGAGAGTCTGAAGCTTACAAAAGTCAAAACTAGTCATTTCTGGTCAGTTACCTAGAGAGCTCGGGATAGTTCCCCAGCCCATACTTTGCAAACCTGGAGCAGGAGCCCATTCGTGTAATGGGCATAGAAACCAGAGTTTGGAACCTCAAAGAGAGTTTTGCCAAGCCTTTAATGTCTGCACATGAAGTATGGGTTCTTTAGTGCAGAGCAAATGATCTGTTTTCATTTTTAGGCATGTCAGACCCGAACTGGCCTGAGGAGAGTCCTGTACCACTCACGAGAGCCGATGGCACTAGCACTGGGTGTCCACGCTATGCCAATGATAGTGTATATGCTAACTGGATGATTTCACCCTCAGCGGCACAATTAACGGACTCGTTTGATAGTTAACATTTCTTTGTGAAAGGTAATGGACTCACAAGGAGAGGATACTTGCCGAGATGGTCCACTGGCCCCTCACTGTGCCCTTTCTGCTGGCTGGCGGTTTTTCCCTCCCAGCAGACGCCATGTACTGGATGGGAGTCCGGTCCCGTGTGTAGGTTCCTCCTTCTCCTCCTCCTCCGCAGCCCTTGGCAGCGCCAGTGCTGGTCTGTGTTCATCAGGGATCACTGTGCTCTGTGCTCACACATTTGGGTTTCTCACTCACTACCTGATCTGTTTGATTCTCCTGGTTGCCACTCAAAAAGGCAACGAGATATAAACATGAAGCACACGCCCCCCTCCCAAAACCCCCACAAAGGCAGCAAGGACAAAACTGGCCTGATGGTGTGGAGAATGGGAGCCTGGCAAGGCTGAGTGTCGGTGTCAAAACCTGCCGGGGCTAGCATGGGAGAAGGGGTCTTGGCACAGCCCTCGGCTCAGGATTTGGGATCCTGAGATTTTTCGTTTTTTATTAAAAGAAAACCTTTTCTTAGGAAGACATTTGATTTTTTTATCATGATTAAAATGATTCTTAGATTAGCACAATGTAGAGATTTGACGCCATATTTGCTGTGTAGACAGGCGGTGTCGGGAGAGAGCTCACAAACCCATTTGCCCCATCACTGAGTGGTCACTTCCTGGTCTAGAACAGTGTGAAGGAAGTGGGTACTTGTGGAGTGGCCTCCAGTCCAGGCAGAGATGTGGCAGCTGGGAGCCCACCCCAGCCTTCCGTCCACTGCAAGCCCAGCACCAGAAAGCAGTGGCTCATCTCACACCTCAGGAGTGGGCGGAGTTGGTGCTCAGCGTACAAGGGACAGTTCAGCTAGTTATGCTAGAAGTAGCATTGACAATGACCAAGGACTGCCTCGCCTCTGATTTCAGTTCTGATGTGGAAGAGACAGTGTTCTGGCTCTCATAGAGCTTGTGTGGAAAAGTACGTGTATCCACACTTCCTGTGTGTGGACTTGATGCTGCTATAGCAAAACATTTTTGTTTCTTAGATTCTGACCATGACTCATAAGCTTGTCATTCTTCTCTGTTTGTGGTCACAGACACTGTGCTCCTCCCAGCTTGGGGGGAGGGGGAGCTTTTGGAAAGTCCTGGTGGCTCTTCTGTTTATCTCAGCACCGTAACTTACCAGGGGAGGATCGGTTACCAAACACTGCCTGGCCTTTGGATGGAACGCACCAGGGAAGGACTTACCTGTAGGTTTATTACAAGACTGTGTTTTACAGGCATTACATAAAAGCGGTTTTTGTGGCCGAGAAGGCTCAGCTGAGTATGTGCTAGAGCCTCGTGGTGTGTGCGCACTCGTACACCCCTGGAGAAAGAGTTGGAAAAACACTGGAGACACAAGGCGGCTATAGCTGGAGCCGTTTTCAGATGCCCTATTAGTTCTTTTACCAATATCTCATTGGAAGTTCTTGGTTTCAGACGTGCTTAACGCTAGTCTTCTTAAATAAGGGTAAACTGTCAAATTATTAAAAATGCCTACTCAGTAAGTGAGTTGCTGTAGCACGGCTGTTCTCAGCCTGTGGGTCGTGATCCCTTTACAGGTAACCTAAGATATCCTGCATATCAGATATTTACATTACGATTCATAACAGTAGCAAAATTACAGTTATGAAGTAGCAACAAAAATAATTTTATGGTTGGGGGTCACCACAACATGAGGAGCTGTAGGGTTGTGGCTTTAGAAAGGTTGAGAACCACTGCTGTAGCAGGTTTGTTAGCAGGGTGAGGACTCCAAGTCCAAGGGGCTGACCCAGTGGTGGGGAATTAATCCTTGACTGATAACCTAACTGTCTAGTCCTGAGTTATAAAAGTACTCATGCCTACTAGTTCTCTCAGAATTTTCATGCATATATGCAGAAGTTACTAAGTATTTAAGTGTTGCTGAGTATTAAGTAGCAATCTGAAAATTTGTAAAATCTATTTATGAAAGGTTATTAAAACCGTACCATGTTCATTTGTTTTTGTAAATGAAGGTGACTAAGGAAATAATTTTAGTTATGTAAATAAAATCATATATCTTAAAATGTGTAAACTTCTTTCCTCTATTTAACTTCCTAACTGGAAACATCAGGTTTTTATTTTGAAGTTTCAGTGCAAGGATTAAAATGTCACAAGGGAATCTGTTGAGGTAGCCCCTGGGAAACCAACAGTGGTGGAAGACCAGGAGCTCTTGGTGGTCGTATGGACTTGTCTTGCACAATATGTAGGTGAACAGGCACATTGACAGTAACTTGAAAATTCAGCCAGTCCCGCTATTCAAAGATTTACTTCCCAAGAATAAAGCAGCAGCCAAGGCCACATTCAGGTGTCTATGGTTCCCTGGCAGTGTGCTTGCCGCTTGTTTCTTGAAGCTGGAGTTGGACAGTTGTGGGGGGAGAGGATGTAAAATGCATTGTCATGACTGAAAGCCTATTGGGAGTTGAGGGAAAATTAAGAAGCATTATGAAGTTTAAGACACCGAGTGCTTCTGTTTCCATCCTCCATTGAACTGCAAAAATTCTATGAGTTCCTCAAAGTTCCTGACAAGGAGCAGGTGGGTCCGTCGCAAACACGAGTTGTTGCCACCATAAATCTGATGTGGGTTTGCTGAGGGCTTGTGTCATTTCCACAGTCAGGCGTACACACACACGTGCACATACAGGCTACCCATGTCCCGGGCACTGCAGCTGCTGGCCCCAGGGCCTGAATCTTCTCTGTTTCCTCCTTCAATCGACTACAGTAGCCAATTGCTCTTCGACCCCTTCAGTGTGGCTCTTCCACAAAATACCAAGGCCTGGGCGAGGCTATTTTGAAGAAGTGGTGTTAGAAGAAGTTTAGTTTTAAAAAATTTGGCTCTCAAAAGAAATTTCGATCATTGTACTGTTGATATTTGGCTCTGTTGACTAATGAGTTTGCCGACCACTGGACTACAGGGACTGGAAATAAACCTAATTTCTAGGCTCAAGTTATTTGCTACAGCCTTTACCTCTGAATGTTTAGAAACTCATGACGAGGAAAGTGAATGCTAACATACTAAACGCCCCTTTACATGACCATAGGAGTTTGTGTCTGGTTTTTCTTTTTATTTGTCTCTGGTTTATTTTTCTTCAAAAGCACATTCTCTGCCAGACTCCACAAGAATCCCTTCCCACCACAAGGCCAGCTTATTTGGGTGCAAATGTTGTGAATACAATGTCTGAGAAAAGGACTTGGACAAATAGTTTATATATAAAAGAAAATTTGAAGGAAAAGCACAATTTTTTTTTTGCAGTACAACCACACACACACACACACACAGTAAATGGCTTTCTTTCCTTCCTCCAACACATTCACACAAAGGATATTTAGTTGGTGGTGTTTAAGGTGGTTCTCGGAAATGCCTAAGAAATCCTGTGAAATGCTATGGCCCTGGGAGATGTAGTGAAAGTGGATCTGAAGATGCAGCATGGGGTGCATCTCAGCATAAAGGCACATGTGGAGTTTACCCTCTGCTCATGGGCCATTACATGCAAAAATGCCCCTCCACTGATCCTGCTGCTCTGTCCTCGTCCCTTCTCCAATGCAGCAGTCTAATGGCCTGTTAGAACTGTGTCGAGTCCCCCTGCCCCCTCCCTCTTTAGGAAGCTTGGGCTCCCACGAAGGATTATCTTATCTAAGATGATACGAAACCAGAACCCACAGGTAGGAGAAGTTTGCAATTTGAGGCACGCTACCCTGTCCTGCGGATAAGGCTGGAGGCTATTTCATTCCTCCAACTTTCACTCCTCAAGTTCATGGGGCACGCTATGAACACCCAAAAGAAAACACGGTTAATCTTTGCGACTCAGGTTGTGATTGCCATGTCAAGTGACAAGATACCTTTGCAGATAGATGTTTCTGACGTGTTAAAACACAGGACCTGGCTAACCAGGATCTCTCAGTGGGAGCCCAGCCAAGACAACACGACAGGAAGGCCATCTGGCTGCAGGCTGCAGGGACATCGATCACGGGGAGCTGGGCCAGGCAGCGTGGAGGGAGCAATGACCTGAGACTACTACCACCACTGACTTCAAGACTTCTGTCCCACACCAGGGAAGACCATAATCCTACATCCCTTCCAATGACACTGAACAATTCCAAGTTCAAAATGTGGGCAGGCAAGGTAAGGGAAGTGCATTCTAAAACTGAAGATACAAAAAGAAGTTTTATTTTTTGAGAAGGAAGTCATTTTGATGCTTCAATACAGACAATATTTGCCATGTACCACACTGTCAAGTTCTTGAATAAAAATGCATAGTCCATTTTAAATGTCCAGTTTTTATTGATCTTTGTTAATTTGTAAATAGCACCAAAGTAAACGGTATTTTTTTTTTACTACTCTTGCTTCTCACCTGCCCCAAACCCAGTCCCTTTCTGCACTTGTCATTTCCCCACTGAGGAAAGTCATTCCCGTGGGTTGACAGGGGTCTAGCCCAGGAGAAGGAAGAGCTACCTGAGGCAAGGGACTTGCAGGGACCCCATACAGTGCCTGCCTCACAGCCCCTGGCCTGGGGGCTCTTCCCACCAAGGTCATATGACTGGCTCCAAATTGTGCCTTTCTTCTGAGAGTTTTAAAGACCTTGACATTTTTCCTGAAGGCTCTGTGGCCACAGGACCTGAGAAGTCAGGAACACCCAAAGGGTTTGGGAGACTTAATGAATGTCTGGGGGTGGGAGGATAATTATAGGAAATTATTTTTAAGACTAGGAATAATACAGAGGAGGGGAAGATTCGGGTCTCTCTCAAGACAGTCATTAAAAGAAGTATTGTGGGAGAAAATTGTATTTTTAAAGAGAGGCCAAATGATCTATAATCCTTAGCTTTGTAGAAATATCACCCAAGTGAGAACAAGCAGAAGTTACTTATTCTGAACTTGCTATAGAAGGGGACTCTACTCATTTTGGCAGACACTCAAGGCAGCAGAGGAGTCCGAGAGTCCATATTTGAAACAAAAGGAGATAGGGAGGCCTCAGGTGTGCTGTCATCAGAGGTGGTTGGCATGGCAAAGCGGGAGGTTTTCACTAGAAGTAGGGCATGTTATGGGCCTCACCTGGGGAACATATTTGGCTTTCTTTGGCTGGTTTTGAGTTGGACATGGGAGCACAAAGTAGAGAAGCTAGCAGTCATTGACCAAGTCTTGATTATTCTGGGCTGATTAGTGCAAAGATTGTGGGTTAGAGTTCTTTGGTTATATGTGGTCTGGCCATTGTCTGTTTGTGTATTCTGTCTCTCAGAGTTTCCAAATTTGGTCTTTTTGTTTTTTGTTTTCTCCTTCCTTCCTTCCTTCCTTCCTTCCTTCCTTCCTTCCTTCCTTCCTTCCTTCCTTCCTTTTTCTTTTTTTTTTTCTTATAGTTTGAAAATGTCAAGGAAGTCCAATTGGGAGAAAACAATGACATCTGTAATACTTTCAACAATAAACTTAAAAAAGAAAAATTAAAGGAAGTGAAAAATCCAGATCTTTACCACTTTAAGATTGATCATTCAGTCATCTCCATGGTCAACAACACCATGAAGTCTTCTTGATCTTTCTGTTATATCATCATGGGGATCATCTGACAAGAAAGTGTGCAGAAGCATTTCAGACCCTGGATAGAATGCCATAAACCATTATGATCACTATGACAACAATAAGAACAATTAATCCCTATAATCAAGAACTTCAACCCAAGCCAAGAACAAGACCTATATAGAAGATTCACTTTAGAGAGCCAAGTAGCTTTTGCCTTAAGGCACCATATCTCCTGTTCCATCTTCCTGGTTTCGAGGATCCAAGAATTGTATTAGGAATGGCACAAACCATAACTAATCCACAAGAAATCTAGAGCAATGTCCATCATTGTCATGCCAAACAGTTGGGATTGATCTGTGTTCCATCTAGAGAAGAGATGGTACCACTAATGACGTTTGTCAGTGTTGGTGATAAGTTTCTTATAATTCTACTAGAGACCTGGTGCACGACATCCATGCACTTGAGGGAGGGAGTCCCCTCATCTAGGCCTGCACCCTCTCGCAGTCCCTAACCCTTCGGGCGATGTCTGCCTGCTGGCTTAGGCCTGGGGAGCAGGCCTAAACCGGCAGGTGGACATCCCCCGAGGGGTCCTTAGTGCTGCAGCAGAGGCATACAATGGTCCTGCCACCACCACTGCACTCACCAGCCATGAGCCTGGCTTCTGGCTCGCTGCTCCTTAGTGTTGCCTCAGAGATGGGAGGAGCTCCCACCACCACCACGTGGTCACCAGCTGTAAGCCCAGCTTCTGGCTGAGGGGCACTCCTCCTGTGGGCGTGCATTCACCACCAGTAGGCAGCTCCTGCATTGAGCTTCTGCCCCCTGGTGGTCAATGCACATCATAGCGACTGGTCATTCCACTGTTCAGTCAATTTGCATATTGGCCTTTTATTACATAAAACTAGAGGCCCAGTGCACAAAATTTGTGCACGGGAAGGGGGTCGCCTCAGCTTGGCCTACACTCACTCCAATCTAGGACCTCTGGCTCTTAACCACTCACCTGCCTGCCAGCCTGATTTCCCTAACTGCTCTCTCCTGGCAGCCTTTTTGCCCTGTTTTCCCCTGTTGGCCTGGTCCCCCTAACTGCTCTCCCCTGCCTGCCTGATTGCCTCTAACCTCCTCTGCCTTGGCCCTGCCAACATGGCTTTGTTGGGAAGGATGTCTGGAAGGACATCCGGAAGGTCATCTTGAAGATGTTCAGTCTAATTAGCATATTACCCTTTTATTAGTATAGATGCCACCTTGTCCTAAAAATGCAGGTTGTTCCCAGGTTTTCCTATCATGGAAGGGGAGCCTGCAGCAGCATCCTGGGTGCTGACCAGGGCTTATGCGCTTGTGCTTTATCTCAGCACATGTGATTCCTAGAAGAAGACTCTTGGATGTACCTTGAAAATTTCTATCGGAATTGCCAAATCATCCTCCAAAAATGTCGAACCGCTTTAAACTCCCACCAGCAACCATGGATGTGCCCTCTAGAGCCAAGTAGCCTCTGTCCCACTTTGATGCCAATATCATTGATTTCTCCCTAGAAGCTTCCCTCCCATCGGCTGGGACTGCTTGGTACTTAAGCCAACCTCATTGTTCAGCTGGGGACTTGGTTTCCTGAGATAGAATTATGGAGGAGGAAAAATAGTTTTCCTCTACCTTTCTGAGTTCTTAGTGGAGGCCCTTGTAATGAAAGACAGATCACCAAGAGAAAAACAAAAGTTCATTAACATGTGTACCTTGTGTATATGATCCCAGGGAAAAATGAGTAATTCCACAAGGTAGCTTAAAATGCAGCTTTAAATATCTTCTTCCTAGGGAAAGGGGATGGGAGACATAGGCCTCTTAGAGGAGAGTAAATGATATTTAGAAAAGATGAATGGGGTGGAAGGAAGTAGTTTGTAACAAAGTTTGGGTGTGATGTCAACTTTTACTCCTGTCTTGTGACAGGAGTCAGTCTTCTCTGCCTGACACTTCTCCCATCAAGGGGACCTATGACATTTAAGCTCCTTGAGGGGGTCTGATTTTAGGGAGATCAGGAGACTTCAGTGAAATCCTCTGCATGTATTTGCTGTTTTGCAAGTATCTACAGCAGCTCAAGATCAACAATATAACAACACAGCATATGTTAGGGTGGTATGTTCTCTGACCTTCAGAATAAACCCAACAAAAGCTTGTTTCCTCTTAGATGATTTGCCACAGTAGCATTATTCCCTGGAGACGGTATTCTGACCAGACCTTCCTGGGAGTGATCATAACATTACCCTGTATTTGTAGAAAGGTGTTGGCCATAGCACTAAGTAATCCAGAGACAGTTTTCTCATTTTGTGTAAAGGGGGATAAAGTTATGATAGTTTATCTCCCTTTCCATAGGTTTCTTGCGGGTTTGTACCTCTGCTGCCCCAACCCATGCCCCTCAGCAACCCAAGTGCCTCTACCTCAGGCCTTGGGGCTGCTAGGTGCCAGGCCTGCGGGTTTATGTCTCCAATCCACCTCCATGGCTGGGCTTGGGTGGCAGGGGGGCTGGCCTCTCTGCTGGTTTTGGGGCTGCGATCTGGACTCCCACCATCCCAGAGCCACCATGGCAGGCTTGGGAAGGCGGAGGCTGGCCTGCCATCTTGGTTGGGTTAATTTGCATACTCCTATTGGCTGGTAGCATAGTGAAGGTACGGTCAATTTGCATGTTTCTCTTTTATTAGATAGGACTAGAGGCCTGGTGCACAAAATTCATGCACGGGGGGGGGGGGGGGAGATGTCCCTTAGCCCAGCCTGCACCCTCTCCAATCTGGGACCCCTGGAGGTATGTCCAACTGCCTGTCTAGGCCCGATCCTGGTAGGATCAGGCCTAAACAGGCAATCGGACATCCTTCTCACAATCCAGGATTGCTGGCTCCAAACTGCTCCTGCCTGCCTCCCTGATTACCCCTAACTGCTTCTACCTGCCAGCCTGGTCACCCCCTAACCACTACCCTGCCAGCATAATTGATGTCTAACTGCTTCCCTGCCAGCCTGTTTGCCCCCAACTTACCTTCTCTGCAAGCCTGGTCACCCCTAACTGCCCTCCCCTGCAGGCTTGATCACTCCCAACTGCCCTCCCTTGCAGGCCTAGTCCCTCCCAATTGCCCTCTCCTGCTGGCCTGATTGCTCACAACTGCCCTCCCTTGCAGGGCCTGGAACCTCCAATGGCCCTCCCCTGCTGGCCATCTTGTGGCCACATAAGGGCAGGATCTTTCACCACATGGTGGCAGCCCTCTTGTTAGAGTGATGGTCAATCTGCAAATTACTCTTTTATTAGACATGAAAGAGGCCTGGTGTATGGGTAGGGGCCAGCTGATTTGCCCTGAAGAGTGTACCAGATCAGGGTGGGGGTTTCCTTGGGGCGAGGGGCAGCCTGGGCGAGGGGCCTGTGGAGGTTTGCAGGCCAGCCACACCCCCAGCGACCCAAGCAGAGGCCCTGGTATCTTGGATTAATCTATGTCTACAATTGAAACTTTGTAGCCTGGAGTGGAGCCAAGCCTTCTGCTCGCTCCCTGGTGGCAGCCATTTGTTTGAAACTTTGTAGCCTATAGTGGAGGCCTAGGCTGTTAATGGCAGGCGGAAAGCTTGGCTTCCTCCCTTGCCAGGAAAACCCAAGCTTCTGTTCTTGCCAGCTCAGTGGCTGCCGCCATTTCTGTATCTTTTATAACTGAAACTTTGTAACATTGAGTGCAGGCCTAGGCAGGCAACAGCAGGCAGAAAGCTTGGCTTCCTCTGTTGCCAGGGAAACCCAAGCCTTCCTCCTGCTCTCAGTGGCGGCAGCCATCTTGGTTGGGGTTTATTTGCATAATCTGCTCCTGATTGGCTGGTGGGCGTGGCTGGTGAGTGTGGTGAAGGTAGAGTCAAATTTGCATATTACTCTTTTATTAAATAGGATACTGAAGGACATAAGGGAGAGATCAACAGTAATATAGTCATAGTAAGGGCCTTTAACACCCCCATTGATATCAATGGATAGATCCTTCAGTCATAAAATCAACAAGGAAATGATGGCCTTAAGTGACAAATTAGACCAAGTGAATTTAATTGGTATTTTTAGAGCATTTCTCCCCAAAGCTGCAGAATATACTTCTGCAAATAATGAGACTTTTTACTTTATCCTTTCCAATTTGGATGCCTTTTATTTCTTCTTATCTAATCACTGTGGCTAGGACTTCCAGTACTATCCTATATAATAACAAGCTAATAAGCTCATTAAACCTGACAGCAAAACGACCTTCCAAAATGACCAGTGGGCATGAGGTGGGGCCAGTAAGCCTGTGCCACCAGGCCAGCCATGGTGTCCTGGCACACCCTCTTCTGCAGAGGCGGTGGGAAAGGGGGTGGGGTGCAGTTCCAGCACCTTTGCTGAGGTGAAATGCCACACGACTGCAGTACTTCAACCTCCCATAGCCCCTCCCCCGGCTGGCCCACTCCCGATCCATGCCCCCACCAGTGGGCAGGGCCAGTGCTGAGGAGCAGCCAGGCTCATGGCTGGTGAGTGCATCAGCAGTGGCGGTAGCCTCTCCTGCCTCTGTGGCAAGTAGGGGGCAAGGAATGAGGGGTTCTGGACTGCAAGAGCCCCGGACTACGAGAGAAATGTCTGAGTGCCAGCTTAGGCCCGATCCCCAGGGGTCCATCCCCAAAGGGTCCCAAACTGCGAGAGGCCACAGGCTGGACTGAGCCCCCCCACCACCACAGTACACAAATTTCATGCACCAGGCCACTAGTGTTGAATAAAAGTGGTGAAAGCAGACATCTCTGTGTTGTTCCTCTTTTTAGGAGAAATAGTTTGTTTTTGATGTTGGCTGTAGGTTTGTCATATATAGCCATTATCATATTGAGATATGCTCCCTTTATTCCACTTTGCTGAGAGTTTTTGTAAAAAATAGGTGTTGGCCAAAACCATTTTGGCTCAGTGGATAGAGCATCAGCCTGCGGACTGGAGGGTCCTGGGTTTGATTCCAGTCAAGGCATGTACCTTGGTTTTGGGCACATCCCCAGTAGAAGGTGTGCAAGAGGCAGCTGGTCAATGTTTCTCTCTCATCAATGTTTCTGACTTTCTATCCCTCTCCCTTCTGCTCTGTAAAAAAATCAATAAAATATGTATTTTTAAAAATAGGTGGATTTTGTCAAATGTTCTTTTTGCATCTATTGATATGATCATGTGATTTCTGTCTTTCAGTTTGTTTATGTGATGTATCATGTTTATTGATTTTTGAATATTGTACCAGCCTTGCATCCCTGGAATAAATCCCACTTGATCATAGTGTATTATCTTTTCAATATATTGCTGGACCCAATTTGCTGGTATTTTATTGAGGATTTTAGCATCTATGTTCATCAGAGATATTGGCCTGTAATTCCCTTTTTTTGTAGCATCTTTATCTGGTTTTGGAATTAGGATAAGCTGGTCTCAGAAAAAGAGCTTGGAAGTGCTCCTTCGTCTTGGACTTTTTGGGATAGTTTGAGGTTGTTTAAGTGTTAGTTCTTATTTGAATGTTTGATGAAACACCTCTGTGAAGCCAGCCAGACCCGGGCCTTTATTTGCTGGGAGTTTTTTTATTACTACTTCTATTTCATCAGCTGTTATTGGCCTATTCAGATTTTTTTATTCTCCCTAATTCAGATTTAGGAGATTTTTTTCTTTTTTTTTTTATCTTTATTGTTCGGTTTATTAATTACATTGTAAACTCCCCCCCCCTTAGCTGCCCTCCACCTGGTACCCATCCCACCCTCCGCCCTCACCCCCCTCCACTGTCCTCTCCCATAGTTGCATGATTTTTGTCCAGTCTCTTGCTGCACTTCCCATACCCCTTTTCTCCCCAAGAATTGTCAGTCCATTCCCTCTCTATGTCCGTGATTCTGTTACATTCACCAGTTTATCCTGTTCATCAGCTTATTAATTCACTTAATTTTTAGATTAATTTGTTGTTAGATGTGTATTTGTTGTTCATAATTTTCATCTTTACCTTTTTCTTCTTCCTCTTCTTAAAGAATATCTTTCAGCATTTCATATAATGTTGGTTTCGTGGTGATGAACTCCTTTAGCTTTTTCTTATCTGCGAAGCACTTCATCTAACCTTCAATTCTGAATGATAGCTTTGCTGGATAGAGTAATCTTGGTTGTAGATTCTTGCCATTCATCACTTTGAATATTTCTTGCCACTCCCATCTGGCCTGCATCGTTTCTGTTGAGAAATCCGCTGACAATCATATGGGTGCTCCCTTATAGGTAACTGTTTTTCTCTTGCTGCTTTTAATATTCTTTGTCTTTTGCTCTTGGCATTTTAATTATGGTATGTCTTGGTGCAGTCCTCTTAGGGTTCCTATATATTGGGGTTCGGTGCGCTTCCTGGACTCCTAAGTCAATTTCTTTCACCAGGTGTGGGAAGTTTTCGGTCACTATTTCTTCAAATAGGTTTTCATTGTCTTGCTCTCACTCTTTTTCTGGCACCCCTATAATTTGGTTGTTGGTATGCTTGAGGTAGTGCCAGAGGCCCCTTACACTATCTTCAATTTTTTGGATTCTTTTGGTTTCTTGCTTTTCCAGCTGAGTGGATTTTACCTCTTTGTATTTCAAATCTTTAACTTGGTTCTTGGGGTGCTCTAGAGTACTTTTATGTCTTTGTATAATATTTTTTTATTTCAGTCAGTGTATGCTTAATTTCTGGTTGGTCCTTTTTTATATCCTTGAGAGTCTCGTTCATATCCTTGTAGGACTCATTCATTTCTACGTTGGTCTTGATCATTTCCTTGCAGGTCTCATTCATATCCTTGAGGGTCTTGTTCATTTCCTTGCTGGTCTTGCTTATTTCCTTATAGGTCTCGACCTTTTCCAGGAGCCTCTTCAGAAGCCCTATGACCGTGGTTTTGAATTCCATGTCCAGTCGTTTTTTTTCCTCCATTTCTTTCACATCTGATTTCTTTCCATGTCTCTGCATGCTTCCCTGAGTTGGTCAGTTAGCTTTGTGTGGTAGACATCCTACAAGGGACAGTGGCTCAGCCTCCCCAGTTACCTGAGGTGGATATGGGTTGCACAGCCTTGGTGAAGTTAAGCTCAGGTTAATCATTGTTAGCACTTAGAGGGGTTGACCTCCAGGCCAATTGTCTGTGAAGTTCAGCTGTGCTCAGGTTGGATAGGCGGAGTCTCCGGGCCAAGCAGACAGTGTCAGCTCTGCCCTATGCAGCCTCAGGGTCTCCGTGCCGGAGGCAATGGCCGCCAGCACCTCTGAGAGAGAGCCGCTGCCGAGCTCCACCAGCTGCTGGGGAATTCAGACTCTCCCCAAATGAGTCTGCACACCCAACGTCTCACCCAGGTCATAAAACAAAGCAGTCTGATGGTTTCCCGAATGAGAGAGCAAGTCATGAGCGTTCTCTGTGTGGTCACGCAGCTGTGCTGTTCCCAAGTTCATGTGCTCTCCGCACAAGCTCGCCTTCTCCACAAGCCGGCAGACCCCTGCAGCACCCGAGCTTCGGCGTGCCCTCCCACTGTCCATTTTTTACCCCGTATGATTGTGGGTTCCCTGGACTTTGCCCAGAGCTGGAGAATCAGTCCAGTGGGACGTCTTTGTCTCCCCCGTTTGAGAAAACTGGCCGGTTTTCAGCCGCCCGCCCTATCCGCTGGCGCACGCTCCTCCAAACCTCTCTCCGCGCGTATCTTCAATGCTGTCCTCAGCCGCTCCTCCGAGTCACAGTGTCTTATCTTCACTTTTATTTATGGAATTTTCACTCAGCCAGCTTTCCGGTGATTTTGGATGGTGTTTGTTCTTTCGTTAAGTTGTAGTTTTAAAATTGCTGTGTATGACGGCAAGATAGGTGTTTTACCTATGCCGCCATCTTGGTTCTCCTGGAGATTTTATTTTTCTAGGAATTTTTCCATTTCATCCATATTGTCCAGCTTACAATCCTTGGTGTTTCTGTGATGTCAGTGGTTATTTCTCTGCTTTCATTTATGATTTTATTTATTTGGGTTCTCTCTCTGTTTCTTCATGAGTCTGGTTCATCAACCTTGTTAATCCTTTCAAAGAACCAGCTCCTGGTTTCACAGCCTTTTTTTTTTTCTTCTCCCTCTCTCTGTCATTTATTTCTGCTCTAATCTTTATTATTTCCTTCCTTCTACTTACTCTGGGTTTTTGTTGTTGTTGGTTTATTTCTAATTCTTTCCGTTGCAGGGTAGTTTATTATTGATTTATTTTTTTTTTATTTTTTTGTGTGGTACACTTGTAGTGTTATGAACTTCCTCTCAGGACTGCATTTGCTGTGTCCCAGAGATTTTTGGTTGCTGTGTGTCCATTTTCATTAGTTTCCAGTAAGTTTTTTATTTCTTTCTTGACCTCATTGGTAACCCATTCATTGTTAAATAACATGCTATTTAGCTTCCATACATTTGAATGTTTTACGATGCTTTTACTGTAGTTGATTTCTAATTTCATTCCACTGTGATCTGAGAAAATGCTTGGTGTAATTTTAATATTCTTGAACTTGTAGGGACTTGTGTTGTCCTAACATGAGGTCTATCTTTGTGAACTTAAAAAGAATGTATATTCTGCAGCTTTGGGCTGAAATGTTCTATAAATGTCAATTAAAACCATCTGATCCAGTGTTTCCTTTAGAGTCACTGCTTCTTTGTTAATTTTTTTGTCTGGAAGTTCTAGCCAGTGAAATCAATGTGGTGTTAAAATCCCCTGTTCCGTCTGCATTGCTATCAATCACTGCCTTCAAGTCTTGTAGAAGGTGTTGTGTTTTTTCCCCTTAAGGTGTTACAGATGTGTCCTTATCCCCCTATTGCCCCACTAATCCCCCCCAATCCTGCCCTTACCCTCACCCCTGTTGCTGTAAAAGGTGTTTTTATATATTTAGGTACTCCCATATTAGGTGTATATATGTTTACCAGGGTTGTAGCCTCTTGTTGGATCAATTCATTGATCTTTGTTGTCTCTTGTGATATCCTTTATTTTAAAGTCTATTTTGTCAAATATGAGGATTGCTACCCCAGCTTTTTTTTTTCTTTTTCATTTGCATGGAAAAAAATGTTCCAGCCATTTACTCTCATCCAGTATGAGTCTTGCTCTGAGGTGGGTCTCTTTTAGACAGCATATAGTTGGGTCATATTTTTTATCTATTCGTCTATCCTTCTTCATCTTTTGATTGGACCATTTAACCCATTTACATTTAAGGTTATTATTGATCAGTACTTATTGCCATTTAAATTCTGTATGCCTAGGTTTCTCTATTTCTTCTTCTCATTGCAGTCCCTGTAGCATTTCTTGTATTGCTGGCTTGGTGGTAATGAACTTATTTAGCCTTTTTTTTGTTAGGGAAGCTCTTTATTTCATCATGTATTTTGAATGATAGCCTTGTTGGATATGGTAATTTTGGTTTCAGATTCTTGCTTTCCATTAACTTGAGTACTTCATGCCATTACCTTCTTGCCTGTAGCGTTTATGGTGAGAAGTCAGATGATAGCTTTATGGGAGCTTCTTTGTAGGTAACAGTTTGCTTTTCTCTTGCTGCCTTTTAAGATTTTCTCTTTGTCTTTAACTTTTGGCCTTTTAATTATGATGTATCTGGGTGTGGGCCTGTTTGAGTTCCTCTTGCTTGGGTTACTCTATGCCTCCTGAACTTCTGTAACTTTTTCCTTCATCAGGTTAGAGAAGTTTTATGCCATCATTTCTTCAAACATGTTCTCTATCCTTTTCTCCCTTTCTGCCTCTTCTGGCATACCTACTATACAAATATTGTTATGTTTCATGTTGTCCCATAACTCCCTTATGCTGTCCTCCTGTTTTTTAATTGGTTTTTGTTGTTGTTCTCTGAGTGATTTTTTTCTACCCTTTCTAATTTACTAATCTGATCCTCAGCTTTCCCTAATCTGCTGTGAAAAGATATATGCACGTCTATGTTCATTGAAGCATTATTTACAGTAGCCAAAATATGGAAGCCACCTATGTGCCCAATAATAGATGACTCGATATACTTGGCCATAAAAAAAGGAATGAGCTTTGGCCAATATTACTCAGTGATTAGAGTGGGCCCTTGCACAGAAGAGTCAGAGTTTCAATTCCTTTAACCTGGGTTGCAGGTTTGATTCCCACCCCCTACTGGGTGCTTTTGGAAGGCAACAAATCATTGTCTCTCTCACATTGATGTTTCTTTCTCTAGAGGTCTGTGTGTGTGTGTGTGTGTGTGTGTGTGTGCGCGCGCGCGCGCGCGCGCGCGCACGCGCTTCCCCCTCCCTTCCACTCTAAAAAAAAAATCAGTGGAAAAAATATCTGGGTAAGGATTAACAGAACAAAAGAAAAAAGAATGAAATCTTACCATTTGGGACAGCATGATAGACCTTAAAGGGTATTATGCTAAATGAAATGTCAAACAGAGAAAGACAAATGCCATGTAATTTCACTTACATGGAACCTAAAGAAAAAAAATAAAAGAACAAGCAAAACAGAAACAGACATATAGAGAGAGACAGACTGACGGTTACCTCCTGGGAGGAGGATTGGGGGACTGGGTCAAAAAGGTAAAGGAATTAAGAAGTACCAATTTAGCCGAAGCTGGTTTGGCTCAGTGGATGGAGCGCCGGCCTGTGGACTGAGGGGTCCCAGGTTCTATTCCAGTCGGGGGCATGTGTCTTGGCTGCTGGCACATCCCCAGTAGGGGGTGTGTGGGAGGCGGCTGATCGGTGTTTCTCTCTCATCGATGTTTCTGACTTTCTATCCCTCTCCCTTCATCTCTGTAAAAAATCAATAAAATATATTTTTTTTAAAAAGAAGTATCAATTTATAGTTACAAGAGAGTCAAGAGAGTGTAAAGTACAGCATAGGAAGTACAGTCAATAATACTGTAGTAACTACATATAGTGCCACATGGGTACTAGAATTAACAGGGGCTTCACTTAGTAAATTATATAATGTCTAACCACTAAGCTGTACACTTAAAACTAATATGAAATAATATTAAATATCAACTGTATTCAAAAAATTATACAATTAATAGAGGTGGCACAATGACAAAAAAAATTGGCACCCATTGTCTGCAATATCTAGTTAAACCTCAACTTCCTCTCCAATGTAGCTTTGTGAGGTGTCTAGAATAGATTTGGATAGTTTTCAGTCTATCAGAAGAGAGTGTTTTCCCCCTTTAGAAGTGTCATGCCTTAAAAAAAAAAAAAAGACTGTATTATGGCAAAATTATAACTTATTTTTTGAAACTTTATGTCCAGATTCTGCTAAGGGTGAGAATGGAATCCTTTTTCTCTCAGCAAAGCAGATCTACAAATTGTGTCAGAACTGGATCATAAAAGAAATTGTGATTATTTAAGTCTTGACTAAAGACCTTGGGAAAATATCAGGGACTTTCAGTCAATTCCAAGGGCCTGACTATCCAGGAGGACTTCTGTCTTCCAGGATGAAAACTAAAAGCTATTGGCAGTCATTCAGCCTTAAAAAAGTGTGACTTTCTGACTTATGCTTCAACATGGAATAACCTTGAAAACATGCTGAGTGAAATAAGCCAGACACACAAGGTCAAATACTATGTGAGTTCACTTATATAAGTACATAAAGTAGTAAATTCATAGAGACAAAAGTTGAATGGTGGTCGCCAGGGCCTGGGGGAAGGGAAAGTGTGAAGTTTGTTTTTAATGGGTAACAAGTTGCTGTTGGGATGATGGCAGTTTTCTGAAGATGGATATTGGTGTTGGTTGCACAACAGTGTGAATGTATTTAATGCCACTGAACTGGAAATTAAAAATGGTTAAAGTGATCAATGTTATGTTATGTGTATTTTAACACACACACACACACACACACACAGAGAGAGAGAGAGAGAGAGAGAGAGAGAGAGAGAGAGAGAGAGAGAGAGAGAGACTTCTAGAGAAAGAAACATCAATGTGAGAGAGACACAATGATTCCTTGCCTTCCAAAAGCACCCCGTGGGGGGTGGGAATCAAACCTGCAACCCAGGTTAAAGGAATTGAAACTCTGACTCTTCAGTGCAAGGCCCACGTCTAATCACTGAGTAATATTGGCCAAAGCTCAATTAAAAAACATAAGCACGCTTGAAAAAGTTGAACAAAGATTCATTACAGCAAGTGCCTTCAGCAGTGGCTTTCAGGATGGTGTCTGAGTTTAAGGAAATGAGGAATAACAGTTTTATTGGTGGCCCTTCAGTGTTAAACAAGTGGATGTCCCTGTTCATTCAGTTTCTTTATTGCCAGGATGGGTGTATTACAAGGGTTAGGGCAGTACATGAGAAGACTTTTGGATCTGAGGCTTATACAATGGGTGTGATCCCTTCCTTTACTTCTGGCTTCGAGTGATATTGAGGAAGTTTGGATAATGGTAGGTAGGCTCCTTCTGAATTTGAACAGGTTCTGCTCCAATTATTTCTCCCATATCAGTGTCAAATACAGTGTCATATACTTATCCAGGATATGCATAGAATATAATGGAGAAGGGCTGAAAGAGATCAACCAAAGGACTTGTATGCATGCAGTTAAGCATAACCAATGGATACAAGACACTGGGGTGGGCAGGGGGCAGGCAAGGGCATGTACTGGGGGGTAGGGGAGGCCAGGGGGAGGTCAGTGTGGGAAAAAAAGGAGACATATGTACTACTATTTGTAATACTTTAAACAATAAAGAAAATTATAAAAAAATAATATAATGGAGAAAACAAAGAGATTCAGAGCAGAATCAACTTGCTTGTGAATAGAAGAATCCTTTGGAATCTCACAAATAGTCCCAAATACTCTGGTGTTCATTTAAAATTGCAAAGTAAATTTCTCCTTATTAAATTTAAAGGAGGCTGTCACAAAGTAGGAAGGAATGTTTTGCAATCAAGGGCTCCAGGCTTATAGTTAAGGGTAGGAAAATAGAGAATATATGTGGGTTAGCTGAAATGCTTGCCACCTGTGTCTGTTCTATGTTTACTCCAAAAAGGAGGCTGAGCAAAGATGGCAGGGTTTAATGCAGAAAGAGGAGTATTTGTATCTACCAGAAATGTGTGAGGTTGCCATATACAGTGGGTAGAACTGTGTCCCCACAAAAGCTACGTTCCAGTCCTTGCCCTCAAAACCTGTGAGTCTGACCTTATTTTGAAATAGGGCCTCTATAGATGCAATCAAGATAAGATGAGGTCATATTGGATTAGGGTGGTATCCTCAGCAGAAAAGGGAAATCTGGACACACAGAAAACACAGGGGAGAATACTGTGTGAAGATGGGATTTGAGTTGGGAGTGATGCATCTACAAGTAGAGAACACCAAGGATTGCTGGCAACCACCAGAAGCTAGAAGAGGTGAGGAAGGATCGCCCAGGGCCTTTGGAGAGAGGGCGGCCCTGCTGAGTCCTTGATATTGGACTTCAAGCCTCAAGAACTGTGAGAAAACACACTTCTGTAGTCTTGTGCTGCCCAGTTGGTATTTGTTCTAGCAGCCCTAGGAAACTAACACACTATCTACATTTCTAGTGAATTCACCTTGAGTATTGAAGGGTATGATCGGATAGCAGGTACTTTTTCTTCCTTGGAGCACCCTCATAAATCTGAATTAAGTTTTTCTTTGTCTCATAAGAGGAGACCATCTTTTTTCAGTGTTCTTTTTTCAAGTGTCCTTGTCAATAGGTGGTTTGTTGGGGAGTAAGCCACCTCACTGCTGACCTGCAGGGCCACAAGTTTATTTTGTGTCCTGTCTTGTTTTTATTAAAATCCTTTTCAAAATGTCTGCCAGGTATTGTAGTTCTAGTCAAGGCATTACTTCCCATTCTAAGTTCTGTTTTTTTGTTTTTTGTTTTTTTAATATATTTTATTGATTTTTCACAGAGAGGAAGAGAGAGGGATAGAAAGTCAGAAACATCGATGAGAGAAAAACATTGATCAGCTGCCCCCTGCACACCCCCCGCCGGGGATGTGCCTGCAGCCACGGTACATGCCCCTGGCCAGAATCGAACCTGGGACCTTTCAGTCCGCAGGCCAACGCGCTATCCACTGAGCCAAACCGGCTTTGGCTAAGTTCTGTTTTTGAATGTGGTCTGGAGTTTCAGGTGTAACTTCATTAACAAAATGAGGTGAAAAGGCAACTTTTAAAACTCCCAAATATTGTTGCAATTGTGGACCCTGAGAAAGAAGATACCTACTAAAGGCTCCTGGTGGCTAACTGGTCTCAAATTTTAACAAAGAGAGCCTAAAAGCCACTTCTATATAGAGCCTTTCACGCAAGCTGTACTTCATAGAGAGCCCTGCACTGAACACCCTGCCTGCACTGTGCTTCTGCCAGCTGAGCCAACCCTTACAAAGGAGTTCCTCAGGGGATGTCCAACTGATGGCTCACCCCCAGCCTGCCCAAGGCCTAAAGCTTCTGAGGCTTTAGGCCTTGGGCACCCAGCCATTGCCCTGCTCAGGTCAGCCCTGGCTGCCTGCGACCACCTGGTCCCAGGGGCTGGGCGCTCACCGCCACTTCCCCTCACAGCACGGCAGGGCTGGGCACTCACTGCCACCACCACCATTTCATCTCCACCCCCCAGGGCCCGGCGCTTGCCCCCGCTCCTGAATGGCTCATAGCATAACCAATCAGGAGCCAAGGTACAGTCAAATTTGCATGTTTCTCTTTTATTATATAGGATGTTTTAGGGATGGCTTTTAGGAGATCCTTTTTGTGTAACTGCTTTATTGTGGAAAGGGTTCTATAGATCCCTTTCCAGGTGAGTCCAGCCAACTTTTCCATTTAGCATTTGTACATAGCAATCTATGTACAAGTGGATATAGGTCAGCTAACACTGGGTCACATAACATTCCACAATGTTCTATATAATTCTATGAATAATTGCTGTTCTTGTCTGGGTTTGAGGAAATCCTTAATTATAGCTCTTAATTCCAGTTGGATCCAAGAGTTAAATTCTACAGTTGCCTACTTACCTAGTTCATAAGAGGAATGGACATTCAGAGACAAATGGAATTTGCAGTCTTAGACAGTTGTTAGGGAAAGATAAGGGGTGTAGACTAGGAAAGAGGAAGGAGGAGTGGATAGAGGTGTGGTAGGAAAGAGAACAGAAGGATGAGGGGGAGAGGGAGAGATGGATATATAGGAAGGCAGGAGGACCAGCCAAGGGCATTTTCCTAGGTGCATGAGTTTCTTGTTGCTTAAGTATCAGATTGCTCATTAGCTGGCCAAAGAATCTTTTAGTGATACAATTTTTGAATCAGAATATTGTTTAGAGTCCTTAAAATACCAATAAAAAATGCTGCCATTGGGTCTGGGAAATCTTATACCCTTTCTTTTCTAATGTACCACTCAAATGAACAACTTGTTCAAATTAAATGTTCCTCAGAGTGGCTACAAAGACCCCAAAATGCTTGGTAAAGTTATGCCATTTAGAGAAAGAAGCCCAAAAATTGGAATTGTAAAAAGAGTACATATAAGAAGCATGTGGCTTGCGAGCCGCGGTTTGCCGCTATGTTGACTAATGAGTTTGCTGACCACTGATTTAGACAATACCATGAGAACTGACAACTGAGCCAGAATAGAGTACTTATTCACCTCTCGGGACACAAGATCCAGATGGAAGAACCTCATCCGGTTTCACAGGTGACTCCATAGCAAAGTTTGTCCAAGTGAATGTTGGTCTGGTGAGAATCCCAAACTCACAGGTCTGTGAAGCCAGCTTCAGCAACAGTGTTCTGACGCTCATGCCTGTGGTCTACCCTATGATTTTCCTTCTTATAACAAACAACACTTTAAAAATATATATATTTTATTGATTTTTTACAGAGAAGAAGGGAGAGGGATAGAAAGCCAGAAACACTGATGAGAGAGAAACATCGATCAGCTGCCTCCTGCACACCTCATACTGCAGATGTGCCACAACCAAGGTACATGCCCTTGACCGGAATGGAAACTGGGACCTATCGGTCCCCAGGCCGATGCTCTATCATATGAGCCAAACCGATTTCAGCACAAACAACACTTTTAGACAGCACACAAAACAGTAACAAAAAATACAGCAAAATGAAATGAATGGCTTGGTTCCAAATGGGAATCGGTAACAAAACATGAGTACCAAGCTGAGAATAAAGAGCCACGGAATTCAATGCAAAGAGAGTGAGGTCAGACTCAGTGCTGACTTACCATGGCCTCAAGAACCTGATAAGTTAAGAACAGCAAGGCACAGGAGGTTTGTGTATATACTGCACCTGACAGAAGGTTCAACTGGAGGCAACCAGTAGTGCAGACCCTATCTTGATGCAGTCACCAGGAAAACTATGAAAAGGAAGGAAGATCACTGAAATGAAAGTGGGTTTGCTGTAGCAATGGAGTCAGCCCCCATCACTTGCTTTGGCAGAGACACAAAGGCAGGCAGGGGAGTAGGAAAGCTTTCTAGTTATTTTGTTAAGCCTCAGATTAAAGGAAATGTTAGTGTGTGTGTGTGTATGTGTTTTAGAAAAACTACATTCTTCTGATATTAATCATACCGTAATAGTACTTTAGTACTTTCCCCCAAGGGAACTACTAATTTATAAGCCCCAGTATATCATTCATTACCTGCCATGAAATTTGAATTATGCATTATCTTCTCTCCAAATTCAAATTACAAACATTGTATTTGATTTGGCAGTCAAAATAACAATAAGCTAACAATTAAATCCATTGATAGAACCTCAATTATTTTGAAAACAACTTTAATGGAAGATTCAAATAAAAATTTTAAAGAAATGACAACCAACACGAACCCTGCTGTTTCAATTTCATGCCAGGCTCTGTGCTGGGAGAGCCTCTGAAGCTCCCTCTCCAAGATTCTGTTCTCTCTACTATAAACTGAGGATTATAAACTACTCACACAAGGCTGATCTCGGTACTGAAAAATAACCAGAAATCAGACAGAAAGCTTAATTATGATAGGTGGTCAATTTAATCAGGCATGCTGTGTGCTTGAGTAGCTGGTCAAGTGGCAAAGATTGAGACAAGGGGGGGATTCTTGCATGTTCTTATCTTAATCAATTTAATTCATATGTATCAGACACATACTATGTAAAAACAAAGAAAGTACTAGGAGATGAAAAATACATAACCGTTCTCTTCAGGAGCTCACAGAACCAGGGGATCCATGACTAGAGGAATTCTTTACTCTTGGGCCATGTTGCGGGAAGGGTTGTTAGGAACAAATCCTCTCCTGGAATGCCACTCCTACTGGATGCACCCCACAATCACCTTAGCCTCCTGGTCTAAGTTAAGGCACTTAATGATGACAGTAGCTCCCACAGCTTGCAGCCTGCTAGGCACAGCACCGAACACTTCAATACAAAACTGGGATTCATCCTCACAACCACCTTAGGAAGCACATGCTATTGTTTTGTACCCACGTGACTGCTGAGGAAACAGGCTTAGAGAACCTAAGTCCAGAGAGCCTACCGAGATAACTTGGTAAGAAAAGCAGAGAGGAAACACCAGTCAGAAAGGACATATGCACCCCTATGTTCATAGCAGCACAGTTCACCATAGCTAAGATTTGGAAACAGCCTAAGTGCCCATCAGCAGATGAGTGGATTAGAAAACTGTGGTACATCTACACAGTGGAATACTATGCTGCAGTAAAAAAATAAGACATTCTTACCATTTGCAACAGCACTAATGGAAACTGGAGAGCATTATGCTAAGCAAAATAAGCCAGTCGGAGAAAGATAAATATCACATGATCTCACTCACTTGTGGAATATAATGAATAACATAAACTGATGAACATTTTTAAAAACAGATCCAAAGACAGAGAAGCATCGATCAAATCGTCAAACCTCAGAGGGAAGGCAGGGGAGGATGGGGTTAAGGGGAGAGATGAAACAAAGAATTTGTATGCATGCATATAAGCCTAACCCTTGGACACAGACAACAGGGGGCGAAGGCATAAGGGGGTGGGGGGGGGGAATGGGGGGATAAGGACACACATGTAATGCCTTAATCAATATAGAAAAAAATTATTTCAAACGAAAAGAAAAGCAGAGTGGTGGGAGGCAGACCCCAGAGCCATTCTCAGCGCAGCCTGTCCACCCAGACACAGGCAGGGTATTGATGCCCGGCATCCGCTCGCCTGCTCAGGGCAGGAAATGTGCCTTGAAGATGTCCCTGGAACAAGCAGTGGAATGGAGGGCCTTTCTTTTTCCTTCACTAAACTGATCCAGTGTAAGACCAAGAAGCCATTTCCCAGAATGTTTCCCTCATTTTACCTGTAAGGAAACCCGGGTTCAAATAAGTGGAGGGAGGAGCCCAGGAGCCTAAAGATCACTGGCAGCCCCGGGCTTCCTCCCTGGGGAACAGCCCACCTCCCCGGAACATTCAGACACCTCTGGCGACTTGTCAGTCCCTAGCTCAGTGCGCACGCAGGCAGGCACTCACCGCCCACTCGGGCTCTCCAGCCGGACTCGCGCCGGCCAGCAGTCGGGACTGATCTGATCCTTTCCCTGCCGACGGTTGAGGGGGCGAGAGCAGTTTCTGCTTCGGGCACTCTGTTCGCCTCCACAAATCATTTTTGGGTTTACACAGGCACACACACAAATTTTTAACAGGTAATCGATTAATCGATTTAACAGGTAATACTGTATGCCAGTTACCGAGCATTGTTTGCAGTCACTGGGCATCGACGGGGGACGGAGTCACCGCGAGCGTGGGCGGGGCTTCCGGGCGTGGGCCGGAGGGCTGGCGCGCGCGCGCGCGCAGCGGGGGCGGGTTTCCTCGCGCTGCCGGAAGTGGCGGTGCGGGCGCCGCGGCGCGGCCCCCGGCGGGCAGTGTTGCCCGGCTGCCTCTAGGAGCAGGAGGAGGAAGAGAAGGAGAAGGCGGCGGCTCGGTGCGGGGCTGGTGAGCGCGGTGAGTACCCGGTCTCCCCTATCCCTCCGGCCTCGCCCGCCTGCGGCTCCGTCGGGCGCGGCTCGGGGCTGCGAGTCTGTCCGGGTCGGGTCACTAGGGGCCGCCTCGCGGACGAGCCCTCCGAAGTCTTCTCTGGTACCAGGAAGAGCCGAGGATTCTCGACCAGTTGGTTTTCTTTTGAGAACGCTGCTGCCAGCGCTGATTTGCGGGTTTATTTTTTATCCCTCCTTTTGCCCGGGCTCCCTCCCGGCCGGCCGCCTGCCGGCAGCAGCGCCTCAGGGGTGCACACTCGGGTGGGAACGAGGGGCCGAGGCTGCTCGGAAAGGGACCTCCCGCATCAGTTCATCTTGAAAATTGCACTCTTCTGGAGCAACTTGCGAGGAATCATTTGTAAACGCAATGGTGATGCTGTTATTCGTGGTGGTGTTCCTGGCAGGATGAAAACTTGACTATAAAGCAAGCTTTTGTCCTTCAGCCTGGTCTGGGGGCTAGGGTGCGACATCTGACAGTTACCTCCACGGAAGGCTCCGGGGTTGGGTTTTAACTCCTGGGGAATTAATGTTGTCTTTGCTTGTTGTAGTAACAGTGCTTTCGAACATGGAATGGGAAACTCAGCGTTTTATGACTGAGAAGGTAATGCTCATTTTGTGTTATCACTTTGATACTGTTCGTTTAAAATTATCCTGTGACTAAATGCGACAAGGGATGTTGGATTTCCAGCATTTATGGCTCAGAGAATTTTGACACATAAGCACAGTTTTAGTTCCAACCAGTTTGAAAATTACATTTTTCTTATTTTTTTATTGAGATGTAAAACACAAATGAAGTCAACAAACGTATAAATCTTAATTGTACATCTCAGTGAATTTTTATATGTTTATGAACTTGTATAACCACCAGCTTGATGAAGTAATACCTACATTTATATAGAACATTTCTATCACTCTAGGAATTTCCCTCTGCTTCTTCCCTCTGTCCTTATCCCCTGATCAGCACTTGGATTTCTGTCTTCATGTATTTTGTCTACTTTGGGCTTCATATTAATGGAATTGTACAGTATATTACTGTGAGATTCACTCCTGATGTTTCGTGTAACATTGGTTGATATTTTTTTGCTGTGCAATACTTGTTTGTGTGATTATATGATTACTCTTCTGTTGATGTTATATTTGTGTTTCCAATATTTGTATATTACGTGTTTTGAAGACTACTGTGGACATTCTTGTAAATGTCTTGGTGAACATCTGTATGTGTTTCTGTCATCTGTGAAATGTTTGAATCATAAGATAGGCAGAAAATTATCTTTAACATGAAGCCTTTTTAAAAAGGTAAAATTTCTTATTTTTAACTTGTATAATAAAGATTGGTAAAAGGCGTAACTATTATGATTTCAAAACTTAAGTGATTCATCATATTATTATTTTATTTAATCCTTGGGTTGCATATCTATGATGATGATCTTCTCCCAGACTATTACTACTTCTTTAACTGTCTGTTGGAAAAGTCTGTTAGAGCTGGTGATGATCTGTCCCTGAAGCTTGTTGTATAACACTTAGGTAAGAACTATGTTACTCAAGTCAGTGGTTGTTAGGGGAAATGAAACACCAGAAAGATAAGACTTAAAATGGATTGAAGAATCATGGGATTGCACATCAAAGAATTTATTACACTGTTACTGTCATAAGTAACACAAGTATGGGTAGAATATATATAATTGAATTATAGGGTTAGTTACAAATGAGTTAACTACAAGAGTACAGTGATTTCTAAGGTCCTAAGATACATTGATACCTTTATCATGGGAACCAACAACAAAAATCATTAAGCATTTGTGGGAAATCGGTAACATGGAAGAGATGCCCCAGACTGAACAAATAGAAGAACTAGTCCTGAAACAATGGAGTCAACGTAAGAAACAGAAGAAACTTTAACAGAAATATTCGGGTGCTAGATTTAGAAGGATATCATGCCATTTGAACACATACAAGCTGCCCTAAAAGTAAGCATTAAGTTCTTGAATATTAAAACATAGAAAATAGGGGGAAAATAGCCATAACATCGAAAAGAAGAGCCATTTTACATCTCATAGGAGTTCCAGGAAGTAAAAGAAATTTGAAGAGGAGAACTAACCATAAAGAAAATAGAGATCATGAGAGTAGGAGGATCCAGGCAGAGTCTCTGACAGCTGAAGCCAAGCAGAAAGACACTATCACTTAGGAGACAAACTACTAGCAAATATAAAATAACCCTTTCCTCTCTATTCTCCATTTCTTCATCTGCAGTGGGGGGATTATACCTTTTCAGAAAGCTTTTGGAAAGATGTGGCACAAATTGAGGATTTCTGGCTGTTTTAACAGCTGCTTTCCCCCAAACTCTTCCCCTTGCAGCTCACAATAAATGCCAGATATCCCATTCCTACTTTATAATAGCACTAGAGGCCCAGTGCACGGGGGGGGGGGGGGGGGGGGGGGGGGGGGGGGTTGGAGGCAGGCCTTAACCCAGCCTGCACCCTCTCCAATCTGGGTTCCCTCAGGGGATGTCAGGCTGTGGTTTAGGCTCCCCGGACAGGCCTAAACCAGCAGTCGGACATTCTTCTCACAATCTAGGACCACTGGCTCCTAAATGCTCACCTGGTGCCCCTTACTGCCCCCCTGCCAGCCTGGTTACTCCCAATTGCCCCACCCTGCCAGCCTGGTCGCCCCTAACTTTCCCCCACCTGCCAGCCTGCTCTCCCCTTATTGCCCCCCTGCCAGCCTGGTTGCCCCATGCAGCATGCTGCTCGGTCATTTGGTCACCACTCACTGACCCCCCTCTGCCGGCCTGGTCGCCCCACGCAGCCTGTCCGATTGTCCATTCAGTTGTGATGGTCACTTAGGCTTTTATATATATAACCAAAATATTATCAAAAGGAACAAAGGAAGAAAATTTCTCTGAGTAGAGGTATTTATAAATAGAAAAGACTGATACATTCTGATGAAATTTATGAACTTCATGGATAAATATACAACCTCATAAGCTTCCAAAGAGAAGCATATGGTTTCCTATAAAGAGATGGAAATCAGACTTACAATTAGACTTTTAATCTTTACATGGAATGTTAGATGACAGTGGTGCAATTATCTAACTAAAATGGGCTCATGGGACATATTTTGAACTCTGAATCTTATTCCTAATGAAACTGTTATTCAGAGTGGAAGCAAAATAAGTCATTTTCATCCACATCCCAAGAATGCCTCGGGACGTTTACATCAAATAAAAAATAATCTAGGAAAAACAGAGGTAGAATTCAAGAAATAGTGATCAAAGAAAACAGTAAAACGTATTTCTCAACTCTAAGGTATTGACAATCATAGCTAAGAAATATAATGCAATGCTAAGGATTCATAAAACAAAGTAGGTGTAATAAGTATAATTCGGAGTATACATTCAACCTGATTTTTTTAAAGTTGGTTGGGAAGGTGGGAAATAGGTAAAGGTATTTTGGAAGGCTTTTCCTGAGCAAGGGAGAAGCTATAGATACTAATTACATGTTAGAATAAACTCTTTAAGGAAATATAACTGCAGTTTCATCTCTAGGGATTCATCCTATAGACGGAGAGTCATGTATATATAAGGTTATTTATATTGAAATGTGTAATCATGGCAATAGATTTGGAAGGATACACAAAAACTGGAAAGAGAAGAACTGTGGCTCTGGGACAGAAGGGAGAAGTTTCATTGTAGGCCTTATATAATGTGTAACCTTTTAATCACATATATTTATTTGGGGGAACTATAAAAAATTGGGGGAAGTGTAAAAAAATGTAAGACTTTAGAGCACAGGTTGCCAAACCTAGCTGGCTACTTATTTTATTATGACTTGTGACCTAAGTGATTTTTACATTTTAAGTGCTTGAAAAAAAAAAAAAAAGAGGAAGAATACTTTGTGACATGAAAATTATATGAAGTACAAGTTTCAGTGTCCTTTGGACCATAACTATGCTCATTCATTTACACATTATCTATGGATGCTTTTGTGCTACAAGATGGAGGTAACTGAATATGATGTTTACTGTGTGACTCTACCTAAAATATTTGCTAACCCTGGTTAGAGGACAGAAACTGGACCTTTGTATATATAGGAATTTTGCTTATGATAAATAACATGTCCATTTAGTGCTTGACACACAATAGATATTCAAAATATTTGTTGAATGAGGTGATGTCTTATGATAATCATACTTTTCTAAATACAATTGATTCATGGACATGTTAAATAACCTATGTATCATTTTTAATATTCATAAATTACTCAAGAAATAAAATATAATTCCCTCCACAAATATTTATGCCTCATAATGTTTTAGTTTGTTTTCTGACAGTGTTCATCTTTTCCAAATAATTTTGTGACTTTGTTTTAGTTTGTAAAAAATAAATTCAAAACTATAAATTTAGTTTTTTAAAACTTTAATAATTATTATTCTATACAGAAAGTTTAGGAAGGGAGAAGCAAAGATGGCGGCATAGGTGAACACCTATTGTTCTGCCCCTCGCAACGATTTAGGAACTACAACATAACAGCAGAACAGACAGCACCCAGAATCGCCAGAAAGCTGGCTGAATGAGAACTCCACTGACTGGAGTGGAGGTGGGACACTGAGACTCAGAAGCGGCGGGAGCGCAGTCTTTCAGACGGAAACAGGTTAGGAGCCGTCCTGGTCGCACGCGCACGGGCTGGGGCTGGAGCAGCAACGCCCGTCCCACTGCCCGGATTTCTCAGCACCAGGCGAGATCCGTCCCACTGCCCGGATCCCCCAGCCCCCAGCGCCAGGCGAGGTCCGGCCGAGGTCCGGCCGAGGTCCGGGGGACGCACCCTGGAAGCGGGGCGCGGCAGAGGCTCCTGAACTGCGAGTTTCCGCGAAAGGGTCGCGCAAACCCGCGACTTGCCCCCTGGAGACTTGTCTCCTGGTTCTGAAAACCATTTATTTTTACAATCCTGGGCTAGACTTTTGGTGTGCAGGCACATTTGGGGAAAGGCGGAGTGGTCTGGCAAGGGGAAGAGACTAGCGGCTTTCTCTTGGAGGTGTCTGCAGCCATCCCCATCCAACAGAGACCCGCATGCGCGAGCTCCGCATAGGAAGCAGCTGATGCTGACGCTGCCTGCACAGCTCAGAGACTCCGCCCATCCAACCTGAACACAGTCTCCCTTCACAGCCAATTGGCCTGGAGGTCAAACCCTCCTAGGGCTAACAACAAAAAGCTGGGTTTAAATTCAAAAATACTGAATACAACCCATAAAGGATTGCAGTAAGAGCACCCACCTCAGGTAACTGGGGAGGCTGAGCCACTGTCCCTTTGAAGATATCCACCACATAAAGCAGCCACCATGCAGAGACATGGAAAGAAATCAGGTGTGAAAGAAATGGAGGAGAAAAGACGACAAGACATAGAGTTCAAAACCACGGTTATAAGGCTTTTCAAGAGGCTCCTACAAAAGGCCGATCAACTTAATGAGAATTACCAGGAAGTAAACAAGACCAACCAGCAAATGAATGAGAATTACAAGGAAATGAATGAGAACCTCAAGCAAATGAATGAGACCCTCAAGGAAATGAACAAGGCCTCTGAAGATACGAACCAGACCCTCACGGATAAAAAAAGGACCAACTAGAAATCAAGCTTACACAGACTGAAATAAAAAATAATACACAAAGTCCTAAAAGCAGTCCAGAGGGCCACAAGAACCAAGTCAAAAATTTGAAATACAAAGAAGCAAAATCCACTCAGCTGGAAAAGCAAGAAACAAAAAGAATTCAGATAATTGAAGATAGCGTAAGGGGCCTCTGGGACAACCTCAAGTATGCCAACATCCGAATTATTGGGGTGCCAGAAAAAGAGAGCAAGACAATGCAAACCTACTTGAAGAAATAGTGACTGAAAACTTCCCCCACCTGGTGAAAGAAACTGACTTAAAAGCCCAAGAAGTACACAGAACCCCAAAATATAGGAATCTAAAGAGGACCACACCAAGACATATCATAATTAAAATGCCAAGAGCAAAAGATAAAGAGAGAATATTAAAAGCAGCAAGAGAAAAACAGTTGGTTACCTACAGGGCAGCACCCATACGATTGACAGCGGATTTCTCAACAGAAACGATGCAGGCCAGACGCGAGTGGCAAGAAATATTCAAAATAATGAAGAGCAAGAATCTACAACCAAGATTACTCTATCCAGCAAAGCTATCATTCAGAATTGAGGATCAGATAAAGTGCTTCGCAGATAAGAAAAAGCTAAAGGAGTTCATCACCACCAAACCAGTGTTATATGAAATGCTGAAAGATATTCTTTAAGAAGAGGAAGAAGAAAAAGGTAAAAATATAAATTATGAACAACAAATACACATCTATCAACAAATGAACATAAAACTCAAGTGAATTGATAGGCTGATGAACAAGATAAACTGATGACTATAACAGAAACATGGTCAAAGAGAGGGAATGGACTGAATTCTTGGGGAGAAAAGGGTTGTGGGAAGTACAGCAAGAGATTGGACAAAAATCTTGCAACAATGGGAGAGGACATTGGGGAGGGGGAGGTGAGGGTGGAGGGTGAGATAGGTACAGGGTGGAGGGGAGATATAGGGGGATAAAAAAGGGGAAACAATGTAATTAATAAACTGAACAATAAAGAGAAAAAAAAAGTTTAGGAAGATTATACAGAATAGAATTTTAAAAATAAGTAGATTCAAATTATTATTTATATTTTGCAGAAGACCATTGGTTACTTTTATATCAGAAGTTAGTTTGGTACACTGCAGTATATGTTATCCTGGAAATTATGTATGAAATAAGTATTAGTAGGACCATAAAATTTTGGAATCAGAGAGAGATACATCTATCTATTCATTGCCTCCCACACGTGCCCCAACCCTAGGGCCAGGTCAGGATCAAGCCCTTGACTAGGAATCAAGCCCAAGACCTTCAGTCCTCTGATGACCTACTCAAACCTGCCAGGGCACTACACTATTTAGAGCATGCAATTTGATAATTTGTAAATGTGTATGTATCTGTGAAATCATCACCAAATCAAAAATGATGGACATTATCAATCACTACCAAAAGTTTCTTTCTGCCCTTTTATAATTCCTTCGTGGTACCACCTCCTAAGCTTTATCACATCCCTACTCCCTGACTCTTCCCCCCATTCCAGGCAACCACTGACTGACTCAGTCTCCTTTCTCTCACTATAAATTACCTTACATTTTTAAGAATTTTATATAATTGGATTCACTCAGTATGTACTCGTTTGTTGTCTAGCTTCTATCACTCAGAGTAATTATTGAGTTTCACCTATGTCAAAGCATGTATCAGTAGTTTATTCCTTTTTATTGCTGAACAGTGATAAAGTTGCTCTGAACATTTGTGTACAACTCTTTAGGTGGACATATGCTTTCATTTATCTTGCATAAATATCTAGGAATGGAGTGGCTTGGTCATATGGGAGGTTTATGTTTAACTTGTTAAGAAACTGTGAAAACGTCTTACATTCCTGCCAGGAGTTTATGAAAAACTTCTAGTTCCTCCACATTGTCACCAACACATCAGTCTTTAATTTTAGCCATTCTAAAATTAGCCATTTTGAGTAGTGGTATCTCATTGTGGTTTAAATTTGCATTTGCCTAATGACTAATAATGTTGAGCATTTTTTGTCTGTACTTATTTGAAGTTTTTGTTCATATCTTTTGTAGTTTTAAATTGAGTTGTATTTGTTTTGTTATCGTTATATTTTAATAGTTTTTATAATATATTTGGAATAAAAGTCCTGTAGGAAATAAATGCTTTGCACATATTTTCTACAGGTCTATGACTTGTTTTTTCATACATACTTTATAAAAATTATACTTGACATTCAGGATTTTATTAGTTTCAGGAGTACAGCATAGTGATTAGACATTTATATAGCTTATGAAGTGTTCCCCTTGATAAGTATAGTACCCACCTGGCACCCTACATAGCTATTACAATATTATTGACTATATTTTTTATGCCATACTTTATATCATCATGATTATTTTACAACTGCCATTTTATACTTCTTAATCCTTTCACCTTTTTTACTCAGTCCCCACACCTAAGTCTTTATCAGTAGATGATCAGATAAAGAAAAAGTGGTACTATATAGAATGGAATATTACTCAGCCATAAAATGAAGGAAACCTTACCATTTGTGACAACATGGATCCTAAAGGGTATTACGCTAAGTGAAATGTGTCAAACAGAAAGACAAATACCATATGATTTCACTTATTTGTGGAATCTAAAAAACAAAACAGTAGAGTATATAAAGCTGAGAATTAAATCAGCAATTGGTAATACAAGGAAGCAAAATACACCCAATCAGAGCATCAAAAAGAAAAAAGAATCCAAATAAATAAAGATAACGTAAGGAGTCTCTGAGATGACTTCAATATTTGCATCGTGGAGGTGCCAGAAGGGGAAGAGAGAACAAGAAATTAAAATGTATTTGAAAAAATGATAGAAAACTTTCCTAACTTGGTGAAGGAAATAGACATACAAGTTCAGGAAGCTCAGAGTTCCAAACAAGATGAACCCAAAGAGGCCCATATTAAGACACATCATAATTAAAATGACAAAAGTTAAAGACAAAAAGAGAATCATAAAAGCAACAATAGAAAAGCAGTAAGTTACCTACAAGCTAGCTGATTTATCTACAGAAACTTTGCAAGACAAAAGAGAGTGACAAGCTCAGGCTGGTTTTGCCCAGTGGTTAGAGTGTCAGCCTGCGGATTCAAGGAAAGGTTCGATTCCGGTCAAGGGCATGTACCTCGGTTGGGGGCACATCTGCAGTAAGAGGTGTGCAGGCGGCAGCTGATCGATGTTTCTCTCATCGATGTTTCTAACTCTCTTCTCTATCCCTCTCCCTTCCTCTCTGTAAAAAAATCAATAATATATATATATATTTTTTAAATTTTCAAAAAAGGGAGTGACAGGAAATATTCAAAGTGATGAAAAGCAAGGACCTATAATGCAAAGCCATCAATTAAAATGAAAGAACAATAAAATATATTTAAAAAAATAAATTAAGTAAGTAAATTAAGTAAAATAAAATGAAAGAACAGCTAAAGAGCTTCCCAGACAAGAAAAAGCTGAATGAGTTTATCACCATCAAACCAGTATTATATGAAATGTTAAAGGGTCTTCTTTACAAAGAAAAAGAAAAATATGAACAATAAAACAGCAATAAATACATTTTTATCAACAATTAAATCTAAAAACTAAAATAAAAACAAGCAGAACAGAAACAAACTCATAGGTACAGAGAATTTTTTGATAAATGCCAGATAGGAGGGAGGTTGGGAGATGGCTAAAAAAGGTGAAGGGATTAAGAAGTACAAATTGGTTGTTAAGGAATAGTCATGGGGATGTAAAGTACAGCATAAAGAATATAGTCGGTAATATTTTTATAACTGTATCGTGTGAGATTTATCAGGATGATCATTTAGTAAGTTATTTTTAATCACTGGGGTGTACACCTAAAACTAATACAATAATATGAATCAATTGTAATTGAAAATTAAAAATAATATTTTTAAAAGATTTGTTAAGCAGGACCAGAGCCATGTTTAGTCTAGAGATAAGACCCTTTTGAGTACTCTACCCATTTCCCTATGAATTTGGGAAGTTTTCCAGTCTGTCTGGTGGATATGTGGACTATTCCTGCCCTATATGAGTGCTGAGTTGTATGTCCTCTTAATTTTTTGTATGGTTCTTTCCTTAGCATCAGGTTCTTCACATGCCTGCTGAATTCCCAAATACTGTCCTCTTTAGATCTCTCTCTGTGCAGATCTCACCTCAGATTATATCCTTTGAACCTAATTGTCTTGGGCTGCTGGGACTGTCAGCTCCATATCATCAACTTGAGTCTGTTGGGCTTTGTGCTATGGCCTGGAGACTAAGGTAGTAAGTTGAGCAACTGTTTTCTTGCTTCTCCAGGGATCACTCTCTTTTATTACCAGTATTCAATATCTTGAAACCATTTTTTCATATTTGGAGGTTGGTTGGTTGGTTTGTTTTTGGTTATTTCAAGTGTGAGAGTAAATCTGGTCCCTGTTATTCCATCTGGCTATAAGAGAAAGTCTCTTTAGTCTGTTTTAGAGAGTAAGAATTGATGGCTTCTAAGGTTTTTTGCAACTCTGAGATCTTTGATTTTGTATTCCATATCTTTACCAGCTTTTTCTTTTTTTTTTTTTTTAATCTCCATTCTCTCCTCAGAACACTTAACTATCTGCATTTTATGCTAAGAAGCTTTCTTGGGCCGAAACTGGTTTGGCTCAGTGGATAGAGCGTCGGCCTGCGGACTGAAAGGTCCCGGGTTCGATTCCAGTCAAGGGCATGTACCTTGGCTGCGGGCACATCCCCAGTAGGGGGTGTGCAGGAGGCAGCTGATGGATGTTTCTCTCTCATCGATGTTTCGAACTCTCTATCCCTCTCCCTTCCTCTCTGTAAAAAAGCAATAATATATATATATTTTTTTAAGTTTTCTTGGGATTAAATCTGTGCTGTGAGTGAACCTTATTTATGATACCATTGCATAGAATGATGGCAATCAAGATATAACAGCAAAATGTATAAATACAGTTCTGTAAAGATCATATATGTGGATAATTACAACACAAAACTTACTGCTATATGTAATATATACTGATATTTCCTGTTCTGTTTCAATGAAAAATAAACCTTTGGTATAACCCATTAATGGGTTATATCTCACAATTTAAAATATATTGTCTATATAAAGAAAAAAAAACTAGGAGGTATCATTAAAAAAGGATAGATGTACTTAGTTTACATTAGTTCTGTTATCAAGTTTCATTTCAAAAAAATTGAGTATAACTTTATTAATTTATGTAAGATTGTTTCCATATTTTTAGTTTTAGTCTTTTCCATAATAAATGGCCTAGTAATAACTTATAAATATTTAAAAGAGATAACACAGAGTTTTATTTTTTAATTAATGAAATTTGAGTGGTGTCTTCTGCTAAGAATTAAGGTTTTAAGGCATGATCAAGTCATAGAACTAATAATATTTTTGCATCCTTATTTTTTGTTTGTTTGTTTATAAATAGTGGAAGGGATGGGGAGAGACAGCAAGAGAGAAACATGGAAGTGAGACAGATCCATTAGTTGCCTTATATATGCTCCAGACCAGGGTCTGGAATGGAGTCTGCAACCAAGGAATCAAACCTGAGATCCTTCAGTCCATGGGCCGATACTTTATCCACTCAGACAAACCATCTAGGACTGCAGTTTCTTTTATGTACTTGAGAAATTGAAGAGAGGACTTAACCAAAGATTGGAGAGAGCAAGGTGGGGATTGGATTATAGGTTAGTTAACAAGATTCTGTGTTCTCTTGAGGATTAATACATCTTTCAAAGGTTATTACTTCTTCTGGTATTTCAAAGATGTGTTAACCTAGATGCACAAGAGCAATGGACAGGGCTGGCTTAAAACCTTTCACTGAAGAAGTTCCAAGCCTGGGGCATGATTAATGTACTATAACCTGCCCAGGTAGGAATTTATGATCAGGTCACTGTATAAGGTTACTTTCTATAGAACCCCTTTCCCTTTTTTCTCATTCAGTTTCCCCTTTTGGTAATAAATCAACATGATGAATGCATTGATGACTGACTTTATGGTCAGATAATGTGTTCTCACAGTGCTTGGAAGGTTCACTCCTAGGAAGTCCCAGTATTGACTTCATCTTGTGAACCACTAGGATGGGACAATACTGGAACCGTATGATCTGAGCTGAGGCCAAATTTTCCTCAAAAAAAGGAAAGGGCAGGTAAATGGAAGACAGGTCTTATGGCCTTCAATTAGGAAAAAAAACACTCTGGGTCATTTCTGTCTTATGACTATCATGATCCAAGTTTTGCCTTCTGCCTCATTTTTTTGTATTTGACATCTAATATAACAATTACATAAATCATGAAAAGATTGTTAACAGATATACGTCTTCAGTAATCATAAAGGTTGGACTATGTAGAAAAATCCAAAGAACAACTAACTTATTATGACAGTCAAAGTGGATTCTGAGTTCAGTATCAGTCCATAGGTATACAGGTTTGTCAATGCCTTGGGATAGCTGTTTACTTCTGATGTCAGCAGTTTCTTACCCTAGAGGGCTTTGATGACCGTGGTAAGTGGAAATGAGTATCAGAGATGGGGTGGATGTCCATTTGCAGTTGGGTACCTGATAAGGCCCCTTCTAATGAAGTTGGAGGGTATCTTTTATTTGATGTCCTTTTCAATAATCAAAATTTTAAACTCTTTGTCTCCTGGGAGTTCACTGTGAAAGGTCGCCGTTACCAACTTGGCATTGTCTTGAAGTGATTCTATCAAACCTTGGTGATAGCGTAAGATGTCTCCTTTCAGTAATGTCAACCCATAAGTTTCTTCATCTAAGTTCAGCTTAAATGCATTGTGATGCATGAAGGAATGCAAAAACTGGAAAATGGGGAGCCAGGGAGCAGGGGAAAACCAAGCAGCTGTGTTGAGTTTTTCATAGCCCTAACTCTGCATATTTTTCCATCTGTTTTCCCTTGCAATTTAGCATAAAAGATAAATCTTTTGACATATTTCAGGGGCCCTTCTGGAACACTGCAAGTTATTTCTGTCTATATTGGTATTTTTAACCCTTAAAACCTCAATTTCTAGTGAAAACATCAATTTCTAATGGAAAGCATTCTTTAACTGGACATTTTATAACCTCTGAAAACATTTTTCATAGACATAAAAGTCAGTTATTAACAATGACTTTATTTTTGTAAAACCCATGCAAAATAAAGACATGTTTTATTTGAAGCAGTAAACTTAAGCAAGTTTTTGTTTACTAAGGATTAACCTTAGATCATGTATACTTGAAAAGCATTTGAGTTATTTTCTATATTTCTGAGAATTTTAGAATACCCAATTCTTGGAAGTGGTTGGCTTTAAATTAATTTTAACAGTACCATCCAGAGGTAGAAAATTATCTCACATTTATAATATACATATATGTAGACACAGACAGACACAAAGAGAATAGTTGGATTTAAATTCTGTGTAGAAGGCATTTATAATTCATATCTGTCCTTGACAAGTCAAGTTCCAAATGACCTTCTCCCTTTTAAAATAAGGACAGCCATTGATCATTTGATTGATTTAGTAAAATACATTTTTATAGATTTCAGAGAAGAAGAGAAGAGGGAAAGAGATTGAAACACCAATGATGAGAGAGGATCATTGATCGGCTGTAAGGACAGCCATTTTTAATACCACAAAAAATTGTTTCGACACCTAAACGACATCAGAGGTGATCTGTTTATTTAATCCTCTTTTTGAAGATTCAAGAGATCAATTAAATATGATTTTTATTCATTCTGCTTAATTTTATAGCCAGCTATTCCTAATTGTGCATGCAAAAAATCATTTAGAAGTATCAGAGGATCCTCATTTTGGCCATCTTAGTCATAAATGGGAGGCTGACACGGTGGGTCTTGTTGACTTGGTGGCATGATTTCCCAAGTTAATTTTGAGATCTGTAGAGTGTGAACAAAGTTCTAGGGAAAACCAACCCTTACATGCACGTCTCCAGATTAGCTAATTGCAGTGGATATCTTTATAGGACTTCTTTATACTCTAGAGAAATTTTTTTCTCAGGAAACCCCACAAAGATTCTTCTAAGAATACTCAAACAAGGGCCAGCAAGAGCTTATCAAATGCAGCAAGAATACTGATGCCTTCCAAGACAGGGCCCCTCTCTCAGGTCCCACTTTCCGGGTGAACCCATTTCAAGGCTCTCTGTCCTCCCAGGGCTCCTGCATGCTTCTCTGGGATTGGCTGCACTACCTCACTGGCACCTTCTCTGCCTCTCTGGATTCGGGGGTCTGAAGCAACTGTTAATTGGGATGGGGAGCAAGTGTCCTTTCTCTCAGAACTAAAGAGAGCTTAGTCTCTCATTTAATTAGCAAAGATTTTGTTCAGACTCTCAGTAAGCAATCCAATCAAAAAGCTGAAATTATTAGTAAAAGCAGCAACCCACTTTTTCTCCCCTTTCCCCAAGTCATCTCAACCATTATCCACCTCAAGGATTTTCTATAATAAAGCCATAGCCTGCTACTTAAAGCAAGGAGGCCCAGGATTCACCCAAGTTCACTTGATACAAAGTGGAGAGTCTGTGGGGTACAAAGAGCCCTTGCTTTACCTAGTTACCAGTCCAGGGTCACAAGATGGTCCTGGGTGGGCTCCTTCAGAATCCTGTCACACTATGCCAAGTAAATGCCAGTGTAAGTAATGTCCAGACCTGTAGGGAATTTTTACAAGAGTTTATTTGAGCCAAACTGATAGCATATACCAGGGAGTAAGATCTCATATGCTCCCTATATGATTTCTTTTTTTTTTATTTTTTTAATTTTATTTACAATATAACTTATATTTAATAGTAGTACATATGTTTTCCTTCCCCCCCAAAATCCTCCCCCCAGCCTCCCCTAGCCCCCCGCACATGTCCCCACCTGCCTCCCTCCCCACCCCAGAGTCTTTCATTCATTGGTTATGCTCATATGTATGCATACAAGTCTTTCGGTTGATCTCCCCTAGCATCTGCCTCCCCTCCACTCCAGCCTTCCCCCTGTAGCTTGACAGCCTGTTCGAGGCCACCCTGCCTCTATATCAATCACTCTCCCCTGTTTCTTTTCTTCAAAAATACCTTGCCTCTGCATATTGAAAACAAATGTATAAGAGCAAAAAAAGTTTGAGTGTCAGTTTCAATGTCCAACTGTTCTGAGTCCCAGTTTCAATGTCAAATAGTTCTTCATGTGTACATGTCAGCAATGGTATCCAGATGGTGGACACATCGTGGCAATGCAAGATCCATCCTCTCTGGTATGTTCCTGGGCCGCCTGCAGCCCCACACAGCTGCCGACTGCTAGCATGGCAAGGTGTCGTCAGCGTCCACCATCTCTGGACCGTCCTCGTGGATGGAACAGGCCCGTCAGTTCCTCATTGTCGCAGGAACCCACATGGTCTTGGAGTTGTTCTCTGCAAACACACAAACACATTCTCGACCAAAGGTTAACAAAGGGATCCTCTCTGCATAATAGACTTGGGATTCTTTTTATTTTTGCCTAAATGATATTCCTTTGGCTTATTTTGACACCATGTGTGTTTTTTTGGGGGGTGTCCTGCAGCTGGTTTTAAAAATGGAAATTTCTTTTCTGGAGTAAGAATTTTCTACATGTATTTTACTTTTAGGATATTTTTCCTTACATGATATTACCTCATTGTCCCCCTCCCCCCTTTTTTTGGTTAATAGGGGCTTTTGGAAATTTTATTTTGCAGTCTTGGTAATTTTAAATTTTAATTTTTGCATACAAATATTACTACTTTAGGTTCTTTGGATGTTAGGCAATTTTGCAGTGAGATGAACTACTAATAGATAATTTAGTTAATGTTTTAGGAAAAGCTCTTTGTCCAGTACAGTTAGATTTTCTTGAGTATTCACTTATTTCACTTGGCCAATTTAAATTATTCTGAAAACTTGATTATTATTTTACTGTCAATTTTAATACTCAAGCAGAAATCTTAGTTTACCCAGTAAATACTTGTGGGAAGGAATATTTGCATTTTTGAGTAGGCCTCAGAATTCCTTGTAATAAATTAAATTTAGATATAGGGCAGCTATTGCTGGCCGAGTCTCTGTCTACCACCTGGGTCCCGGTGTGAGTTGTGCGTGGGAGGTGAAGCAGCCGTGGGGGTAGGAGACCTTCCTCAGGAGGGGTGAGAATTCAAGCCCCTGCAAGGTTTGTGGATGAGGATCTGTGCCCCACCTCTGTTGATCTTTTAGTTCTCTCCTGTTGGCCCCTCTGCGACTGTGCCTGTCTTAGGTTGTTCCTTCCCTGAGGAATCTTACCCGTCTCTGGCTAACCAGCCATCCTCCGGGGCCAAACAGGGTGATGTGAGGTTCCGTCCTGTCTCCTTTGTAGTCTATGCCCCCGTGGCCTCCACGTCCAGTACCTGCCATGGGGTCCCCTCGCCTGCTGGCTGGGTCCCGGTACTGATCACATATCTCGGGTGACCCAGGTTTCTTCTCCAGAGAGGGCCCAGCTCACGCCACTGGTCGAGAGACTGATCCATGGTGCCAACTGCCCAGAGACTTCAGCCACAGCTTGAACTGAAAGTTCACGCATCAGCTGTGTGTATTTGGATAATAAGAAGAGGTTCCCTCTTGGCAAAGGGGCCAGAGGGGCCAATATAGAATGCTCGGATGCCTTCCCAGTGCCTTCATCCCTTCTGAAAGGGATTAATTCCTTTCCTATCCTTTATTTAAGTTGCTGCCCAACATTCAAAGAATTAGTTTGTAAGTTTATTTGGGATAATTGTATAATATGCTGTTGTCAAATATCAAATATTATAATGACATTGTAGAATATCATGTAAGGGTATTGTGGTGTCACGGGAGGTTAAGGAGGGCCTAGCCTAAGAACTGGTGTCCATAAGAGATGACATGCTCTAGGCCGTGTTAATTCAATCTCAAACTAGCTGCCAATTTTTTTATAACTTTATATAAACTTTGTCAGGGATATAAAAACACACAAATCACTTACCTTAGTTCAAGCATTCAAATATATTGACTTTCCCCCTTACTCCCACCACCTGCCACTTACCCTGAGGTTTGACATTTTGATGGACTTTTCTCAGTCTCTGGATCCATTCTTGTTCATCATTCTATGTCATTCATTATATTCCTCAAATGAGTGAGATCATGTGATATTTGTCTTTCTCTGCCTGGCTAATTTCACTTAGCATAATGCTCTCTAATTCCGTCCATGTTGTTACAAATGGTAGGAGCTCTTTCTTTTTTACCGCAGCGTAGTATTCCATTGTGTAGATGTACCACAGTTTTTTAATCCACTCATCCGCCGATGGGCACTTAGGCTGTTTCCAAGTCTTAGCTATGATAAATTGTGCTGCTATGAACATAGGGGTACATATATCCTTTCTAATTCGCCTTTCTAGTTTCTTGGGGTATATTCCTAGAAGTGGGATCACTGGGCTGAATGGGAGCTCCATTTTTAGTTTTTTGAGGAAACTCCATACTGTTCTCCACAGTGGCTGCACCAGTCTACAATCCCACCAACAGTGCAGGAGAGTTCCTTTTTCTCCGCATCCTCGCCAGCACTTGTCATTTGTAGATTTGTTGATGTAAGCCATTCTGATAGGTGTGATATGGTACCGCATAGTTGTTTTGATTTGCATCTCTCGGATAATTAGTGACTCTGAGCAAGTTTTCATATGTCTCTGGGCCTTCCTTTTGTCTTCTTTAGAAAAGGTTCTATTTAGGTCTGTTGCCCATTTTTTTATTGGATCATTTGTCTTCCTTTTATTGAGTTGTGTGAGTTGACTGTAGATGCTTGAGATTAAACCTTTATCACTGATAACATTTGCAAATATGTTCTCCCATACAGTGGGTTTTCTTGTTGTTTTGTTGATGGTTTCTTTAGCTGTGCAAAAGCTTTTTATTTTGATGTAGTCCCATTTGTTTATTTTCTCTTTAGCTTCCACTGCCCTAGGAGCAGTATCATCAAAGAAGTTCTTTTGGCATATGTCTGAGATTTTATTTCCTGTAGCTTCCTCTAATGTTTTTATGGTTTCCTGTCTTACGTTTAAGTCCTGTATCCATGTGGAGTTTATTTTTGTGTATGGTGTAAGTTGGTGGTCTAGTTTCATTTTTTTGCATGTATCTATCCAATTTTCCCAACACCATTTATTGAAGAGACTATCTTGATGCCATTTTAGGTTCATACCTCCTTTGTCAAATATTAATTGAGCATAGTGGTTTGGGTTGATATCCGGATTCTCTATTCTATTCCATTGATCTATATGTCTGTTCTTGTGCCAGTACCAGGCTGTTTTGAGAACAGTAGCTTTGTAATACAGCTTAAAATCTGGTATTGAAATCCCACCAACTTTGTGCTTCTTTCTCAGGATTGCTGTGGCTATCCGGGACCTTTTTTTATTCCAGATGAATTTTTGGAGAGTTCTTTCTAGGTCTGTGAAGTATGCCATTGGTATTTTAATGGGGAGTGCATTAAATTTATAGATTGCTTTGGGTAGTATGGACATTTTAATTATGTTGATTCTCCCAATCCATGAACATGGTATGTTCTTCCATCTGTTTACATCTTCCTCTATCACTTTTTTTAGCGTCCTGTAGTTTTCTGCGAACAGGTCTTTTACCTCCTTAGTTAAGTTTATTCCTAGGTATCTTAATTTTTTTGGTGTGATGGTAAATGGGATTGCTTTTTTAGTCTCTCTTTCTGTAAGTTCACTATTGGTGTATAGGAATGCCATAGATTTCTTGGCATTGATTTTGTAGCCTGCTACATTGCTGAACTCATTTATTAAGTCTATTAGCTTTTTTATGGAGTCTTTCGGGTTTTTTATGTACAATATCATGTCATCTGCAAATAAGAATAGCTTTACTTCTTTTTTTCCAATTTGGATGCCTTTTATTTCTTCTTCTTGTCTAATTGCAATGGCTAATACTTCCAGTACTATGTTGAATAGGAGTGGTGAGAGTGGGCAGCCCTGTCTTGTTCCTGTTCTTAAGGGAAATGGTTGTAGTTTTTGCCCATTGAGTATGATGTTTGCTGTGGGTTTCTCATATTTGGCTTTTATTATGTTGAGGTATGATCCTTCTATTCCTACCTTGTTGAGAGTTTTTATCAAGAAAGGGTGTTGGATTTTGTCAAATGCTTTTTCTGCATCAATTGATATGACTATGTGATTTTTATCTCTCAATTTGTTAATGTGATGTATCACATTTATTGATTTGCGGATATTGTACTATCCTTGCATTCCTGGGATAAATCCTACTTGGTCATGGTGTATGATCTTTCTGATGTACTGCTGGATCCAATTTGCTAGAATTTTATTGAGGATTTTGGCAAGGAAATAAAGCTACAGGAAATAAAATCTCAGACATGAGGGATATTGGCCTGTAATTCTCTTTCATTGTGTCATCTTTATCTGGTTTTGGTATTAGGGTGATGTTAGCTTCATAGAAGGAGTTTGGAAGTGTTCCATCCTCTTGAATTTTCTGGAATAGTCTGAGGAGTATAGGTTTTAGTTATTCCTTGAATGTTTGGTAAAACTCCCCTGTGAAGCCGTCTGGCCCTGGGCTTTTGTTTGCCGGAAGCTTTATGATGACTGCTTCAATTTCTTCTATAGTTATTGGTCTATTGAGTTGTTTAGATTCTTCCTGATTGAGTTTTGGGAGGTTATATTTTTCCAGAAATATATCCATTTCCTCCTGATTGTCCAGTTTGTTGGAGTAGAGTTGTTCATAGTATTTTTTAACAATCCTTTGTATTTCATTGGGGTCTGTTGTTATTTCACCTCTTTCATTTCTGATTTTATTTATTAGGGTCCTCTCTCTTTGCTTCTTGGTGAGTCTGGCTAGAGGTTCATCAATCTTGTTTAATCTTTCAAAGAACCAGCTTTTGGTTTTGTTGATCTTCTCTATTGTTTCTTTGGTCTCTATGTCATTTATTTCTGCTCTGATCTTTACTATTTCCTTCCTTCTGCTTACACTGGGATTTTCTTGTTGCTTTCTTTCTAAATCTTTGAGTTGTTGGGTTAGATAATTTATTGCCGCTGTTTCTAGTTTTTTGCAGTAGGATTGTAGAGCTATGAACTTCCCTCTCAGAACTGCTTTCACTGTGTCCCATAGATTTTGGATTGTTGTGCTGTCGTTGTCATTTGTTTCCATGATGTTTTCTATCTCTTCCTTGATCTCTATAGTAACCCAGTCATAGTTTAATAGCATGCTGTTTAGTCTCCATGTGTTTGATTTCTTTGGGTTGTTTCTATTGTAGTTGATTTCCAGCTTTATGCCATTGTGATCTGAGAATGTGTTTGATATGATTTCTATCTTCTTGAATTTGGAGAGACTTTGCCTATGACCCAACACATGGTCTATCTTTGAGAATGACCCATGGGCACTTGAAAAGAATGTATATTCTGTGGCTCTGGGGTGAAATGATCTGAAGATGTCAATTAATTCCTTCTGGTCTAGTGATTCATTGAGGATTGATGTTTCTTTACTAATTTTTTGTTTAGAGGATTTGTCCAATGGTGATAGTGGGGTATTAAAGTCTCCTACTATGATAGTATTGCTGTCTATCTCTCCCTTGATATCCTCTAGGAGTTTTAGTATGTATTTGGGTGCTCCTATATTGGGTGCATATATGTTTACCAGAGTTATTTCTTCTTGTTGGATTGCTCCCTTTAGTATTATGTAGTGGCCTTCTTTATCTCTTGTTATATCCTTCACTTTGAGATCTAATTTGTCGGATATAAGTATTGCTACCCCAGCTTTTTTTCCATTTCCATTCGCCGGAAGAACCTTTTTCCATCCTTTCACCCTCAGTCTGTGTGCATCTTTTTTTTTGGAGGTGGGTTTCTTGTAGACAGCAGATATATGGGTCGTGTTTTCTTATCCAGTCTATTACCCTATGTCTTTTAATTGGAGCATTTAAACCATTTACATTTAAAGTAATTATTGATAGATAGTTATTTGTAGCCATTTTTGTTCTTTGCCCCTATGTTCTTTCATGGCTTCCTATTGCTTTTCACAGCAGACCCTTTAGCATTTCTTGCATTGCTGGTTTGGTGGTAATGTATTACCGTAGACCTTTTTTGTCTGTGAAGCTCCTGATTTGACCTTCAATTTTTATTGATAGCCTTGCTGGGTACAGTATTCTAGGATTCAGACCCTTTCTTTGCATAACTTTGTATATTTCATTCCAATCCCTTCTGGCCTGATAAGTTTCTGTTGAGAAATCACTTGCTAATCTGATGGGGGTTCCTTTGTAGGTGACTTTCTGTCTGTCTCTGGCAGCTTTTAGGATTCTCACTTTGTCGTTGATGTTTGCCAATTTAAGTATAACATGCCTTGGTGTAGGTCTTTTGGGGTTTAATTTGCTTGGAACTCTGTGAGCTTCTTGGATTTGTGTGGGCTTTTTCTTTCCTATATCAGGGAAGTTTTCTGTCATTATTTCTTCCAACAGGTTTTCTATTCCTTGCTCAGTTTCCTGTCCCTCTGGAAGCCCAATTATATGTATGTTGTTTTGTTTCATGTTGTCCCAAAGTTCCCTTAGGCTCTCTTCCTGCTTTTTAATTTTTTTTTCTAGAAGCTGCTCTCCTTGGGTGTTTTTTCCTACCTTGTCTTCCAGCTCACTGATGCGGTCCTCTGCTTCATCTAGTCTACTCCTGATACTTTCTATGGAGTTCTTTGCCTCAGCAATGTCACTTTTCATTTCTTCATAATTCTTCTTCATTTCTTCATAATTCTTCATCATTTCTTCATATTTCTTATTCATTTCTTCCTGGCCCCTCTTCATTTCCTCTTGATTCCTCTTCAATTCCTCATGGTTCTTACTTGTATTGGCTTCTGTTCTCTTCATCCACCCTATGACCATTTCTCTGAACTCTCACTCTGACAGGTTGTTTGCTTCCATTTCGGTTACCTCTTTTTCTGGTGAGGCTTGCTTTTCTTTCATTGGTGCGCTATTTTTTTGTCTCCCCATAGTCTTTCTTCTCTGTGTGTCTTGTTATGTAGTTCGCACTCTCCTGTGTTGATTTAAAGGCTCAGACTACAACACAACCAGGTGCAGCACACCAGGCACAGAAGAAGAATGTATTCACAGTATTGGTAACTCCAAATTAAAAGTGATTGCCAGAGGAAGGTAAATTAGGTGATAGGTGGGGTAAGAGAAAGTAAGAGAAAACACACTCGCACACACAAAATAAAGAAAGAAAAAAGAAAGAAAGAAAGAAAGGAAGAAAGGAAGAAAGAAAAAGAAAGAAAGGGAATGCCAAAATAAAGTTGGGAAAAGGGGGAGGAGTAAAAAGAAAGGAAAAGGGAGTAAACTATAAATATGGGTTGGAACCTCCCAGAGGACCACCACAAATCCCAGCAAAAGCCAGCAGCTAGTACCTGGAGACTGATAGAAACTACATACAACAACTAATATCAATGGAGGTTAGGGAACACAGAAGCTTAAATGTATCAAAAAACAATGTAAACATCACCAATACACAAAACAATGCCAACTCCCGCCCAACAAAACAAATTAAAGGGGAAGAATAACCAAACCAATCGCACGAATATGCATAAAATATAAACAACATCAGCAGGACCGAGAGAAAAACATTTTAGGATAGTGAAATCGGAGAAGCATTAGATGTGTATGGTCTTGGAGCAGGTGGTTGGAGATTGGATATAAAAGTGGGGTGAAATTTTAACAGGGGCTAAAAAGAGAGAATAAGGAAAATCTAAACCAGAAAAAGTGTAAGGGGAATAAGACACTAACTAAGGAAAGGTTAGCAAGAGAGTGCTGGCATAAGGGGGAAGTTGAAGTAGGTTAAAGAGATACTAAAGGGTAGATGAAAAAAGACTATATATCACTAATCTCTGAGTAGAATAAAGATGGAATAAAATGGCACTAAAAAATTTTAAATAGTAGTAGAACAAAATTGATTCCTTAATTTGTGTTACACAAGAGACGATTTATGATTCAGCCCCTAGGTGGCAGTGTTTCTGAATTGACCTCCGGGTCTATTGGTCCTCTCTAGCCTGATCTAAAATCCTGCTATGTCTATGGTATTTACTACTGATTTGTGGAAATAGGCTACCCCAGAGCTGCCTCTCTAATGGTGAGGACCTGTTCTGATCCCCAGCGTCAGAAAAACAGCTCGCCCCTGTGGTCTCCCAGGTTCTCTTCCACCAGGGGATCCCCCCTTTCTTGTTCAGTGCTGAGAAATTCGGATTTAGAGAGGACAAACGCAGGCACTGGAACTCACCTCCTGCTCGTATGTTTGTGAGAAACCCTTTCTCCCCTTGGGTTTGGCAGCCCGCTCCCAGGCTGGCCCTCTCCTTCAGGTCCAAATGTGCCGCCCTCTATGTATCCCCCCCCTCCTGTCACCAGCTCCGAGGACCCTCTTCCACGTTTGCCGGCTCCAACAGCCGCGGGTTTTCCTCTTTTTTTTTCGCCAGGCGCGAATCTCCCTGTGTTACCAGCTCCCTTAACCCCCGAAGAAACCTGACCTTTCCGCGGCTGAGCACAGGTTTCCTCCGAGTCCGCTTCTTCACCAACTAGGAACCGATGTTGGGGGGCAGGTGTGCGTCTCAGATGCTCCGTGGGTACCGTAACTGTAAAAATTTTAGGCTCTTCCCCTTTAAGATGGCGCAGCCGCCTCTGAGCCAGGCTCCGGGAGAGAACCCAGCCGCACGGAGCCGCTCCGTTAAGGGGGGCTAATCTGGCAGTCCCCCTCCTTCTCCCAAAGCCCTACTGTCCCCCCTCTCGCCAACAAACACTCCCCCCCCCCCCCCGCGACCCTCAGCTGCTCACCCCGTCTACCCAGGGACACAAATGATTACGCGTCCTTCTGACCCGCCGCCATCTTTTTCCCTCCCCTATATGATTTCTTAATACCAAAATTTTTTTCTGTTTTCTACATTATTTACAATTAAACAAAATTTACAATCTATAAAGTAGATGTTGTCCTGGTAAAGTTTAGCCCACTTATAAATACATTTTATGTGAGGATCTTATAAATATACGTATATATAATTGTAACACAAAACTATATGTGACATATACTGCTATTTCAGTGGTGAATTAAATTGTTCAAGTTACTTCATTATCATTTGGTTAACTAAAGCAATAAATAGCTAAGAATACCCATTGTTTGTGGTCTATTAATCATAAGTTTGAATCTATCCTGTATTTTTTACATATACTAGAGGCCCGATGCATGAAATTTGTGCACTTGGGGGGCAGGGGTCCTCTCAACCCAACCTGCACCCTCTTGCGGTCTGGGAGGCCTCCATTAGTCAGACATCCTTAGCGTTGCTGCTGAGGCAGGATAGTCTCCCGCCATTGCTGCTGTGCTCGCCAGCCAGGAGCCCAGCTTTTGGCTGAGTAGTGCTCCCACTGAGGGAACACATTGACTACCAGGGGGCAGCTCCTGCTTTGAGCATCTGCCCCTTGGGGATCAGTGCACATCATAGCAACCAGTCATTCTGCTCTTTAGTCATTTTGCATATTAGCCTTTTATTGTATAGGACTAGAGGCCCAGTGCTTGAAAATTCAAGCACTGGAGGGGGGTCCCTCAGCCCAGCCTGCCCCCTCTCACAGTCTGGGATCACTCAGGGGCAGGAGGTGACCTGGAAATCGGGAAGGCGATGCCCCCATCATACCTCTGCTGCTGCCACTGCCAGCGGTGCAAACCTCAGGTGGCCCTGGATGGCCGGACAGCTGCCATCCAAGGCCTGCCTGCATCTTAGGCCGGCCCTGGGCATTGGGTAGCCACCATTCAAGGCTTGCCTGCAGCTCGGGCCAGCCCTGGACAACTGGGCAACCACCACCCAAGGCTTGTCTGTGCCTCGGGCCGGTCTTGGGCAGCTGGGGGATTGAGTAGACTGGCGGACTCTGGAGGCAGGTGTGAGGCATGGCCAGTCCTGCTGAGGGGACTGGGCACCGCCATCTTGTGGCTATGGGCACCGCCATCTTTGAGTGTGTGGCATCAATTAGCATATCCCCTCCTTATTGGCTGTGGGCACCACAATATTTTGTAAGGGTGCTACGGTCAATTAGCATATTCCCTCTTTATTAGATAGGATGTTCCACAAAAAACATACAATGCAGCATCTTTCACAGAAAGCATTCAGACTTTCCTAATCAGTAAGAAAGTGACTAGGACTCATGTTCCTGGTGATCTTCTTCCATAGGTCCTACTACACTGGTAGAGAACATCTGTTAAAAGCATACTGCACTATTACATATCCTTCTTGACAAACACTTCATTAGAATAGAAGTTCTCTCTGTGTTAGAGGCCTCCCCTGTCTCCTGACTGCTAAGTTTATCCATATCTACTTCTAGAGTTAAGAATCCTTTGTTCAGAGAAAAACATGGGTGAGTTCACACAACTGGTTGTGGTATGGATGATACCATATAATTTGTAAATTTATGAAGTTTTTTTTCCCCTGCAAAACAAAAACAAAACAACACATTAAAATGTTCATGTTTTTTCTTTATGTAGACTCTAAGCCTTTCCGGAAGTGTAGGAAATCTGTTGCTCTGAAAGAATTATGTGATCTAATGCTCAGATAATCTACTGGATGATTTTGGATGCAAAAAAAAAAAATGTTTTTTAATGTGCTTTCCAGATGTCTGTGACCTTTTAAAATTGTTTTTCCCTCCACTTAATTTTAAAGCTCTTAGATTGACTTATTTGAATCATAGAAATTAATGAAGTAAAATATTTGAATTGAATAAACCAAAAGAGCCTAAGTCTCCCTAGCAAGCCATTATTAATGTAACAAACAATTTCTGGAAACTCAGTACCCAAATTGTGGTATGTAATAGGTGGGGAATGGTATATTGATTGAAATATTATGTTAATACTAGAGGCCCAGTGCATGAAATTCTTGCAGGGGGCGGGGATTGTCCCTCAGCCCAGCCTGCACCCTCTCCAATCTGGGACCCCTTCTCACAATCCAGGACTACTGACTCCAAACTGCTCACCTGATTGCCTCCCTGATTGCCCCTAACCGCTCCTGCCTGCCAGCCTGATCACCCCTTAACCACTACCCTGCCAGCCTGATTGATATCCAACTGCTCCCCTGCCAGCCTGTTTGCCCCCAACTTCTCTCCTCTGCCGGCCTGGTCACCCTTAACTCCCTGCAGGCTTGATCGCCCCCAACTGCCCTCCCTTGCAGGCCTGGAACTTCCCACTGTCCTCCCCTGCTGGCTATCTTGTGGTGGCCATCTTGAGTCCACAAGGGGGCAGGATCTTTGACCACATGAGGGCAGCCCTCTTGTGTGTTGGAGTAATGGTCAATCTGCATATTACTCTTTTGTTAGATAGAATAGAGGCCTAGTGCATGGATGGGGGCCAGCTGGTTTGCCCTGAAGGGTGTCCCAGATCAGGGTGGGGGTTTCCTTGGGGCCTGGGGCAGCCTGGGAGAGGGGCCTGGGTGGTTTGCAGGCCAGCCACGCCCCTTAGCAACCCAAGCAGAGACCCTGGGATCTGGGATTAATTTATGCTCTACAATTGAAACTTTGTAGCCTGGAGTGGAGTCAAGCCTTCTGCTGTCTCCATTGCTGTGATATAATTGAAACATTGTAGCCTGGAGTGGAGACCTAGGCCAACCAGAGCTGCAGAAGCTTGGCTTCCTCCATTGCCTGGGCAACCCTAGCATCTGCGCTCTCCAGCTCCATGGCTGCCACTATTTCTGTTGGGATTATGTATCTTCTGTAATTGAAACTTTGTAGCAGTGAGTGGAGGCCTAGGCCGGCAACGACAGGCGGAAAGCTTGGCTTCCTCCTTTGCCGGAGAAACACAAGCCTCCCTCCTGCTCGCAGTGGCTGCAGCCATCTTGATTGAGCTTTATTTGCATAATTTGCTCCTGATTGGCTGGTGGGTGTGACTTGATCAGAGGTATGGTCAATTTGCACATTACTCTTTTATTAGATAGGGTAGAGCTACATGCAATATAATCTATAATAATAAAAGTGTTCTATGCTAATTAGATTGGACAGCTGAACGACCTTCCAGATGTCCTTCTAGAAGAGACTACGGCAGAGGGGGCCAAGGCAGAGTCGGTTAGGGTTGATCAGGCAGGCAGGCAGGCAGAATGCTTAGGGGCAATGAGGCAGGCAGGCAAGCAGTTAGGGGCGATCAGGCAGGCAGGCAGAGAAGTTAGGGGTGATCAGGCAGGCAGACTGGTTAGAGGCAATCAAGCAGGTAGGCAGAGTGGTTAGGGGTGATCAGGCAGTCAGGCGAGCAGTTAGAAGTATCAGGCAGGCAGGCAGAGTGGTTAGGGACAATCAAGCAGGCAGAGGTGGTTAGGGGTAATCAGGCAGGCAGAGTGGTTAGGGGTGATTAGGCAGGGGAGCGATTAGGAGCCAGTGGTCCCAGATTGCACCTAAACCAGCAGTTGGACATCCTCTGAGAGGTCCCGGATTGTGAGAGGGTGCAGGCCAAGCTAATGGACCCCCACCTCCACCCCCATGCATGAATTTCATGCACCAAACCTCTAGTGTCCAAATAGAGTACAGTAGAATCTATTAACACAAACTATGCTAAACATAATTTTAATGTTTCTTTAATTCATTACTCTTGTTAGGAGTATTACATGTCATATTTTTGTGTTTTATAAAATATTTTTCTTAGTTTCTTCCATAATTTACTAATATTCTAAATTGTATTGATACCTCTTACGGTGTTCAACATATAGTTGTCACATAAATTTACTGAGGCTGCCAACAATTGATATTCTTAAGGAAACAAAATTCTGATTGATTATGATCTGTTTCTTTCAGAAAGGTCACCACCCATATAATGGAATTTTATCTGATTCTGTAGATCAGATTTCTTCATTCTGGATATCGCGGTAACAATATAGGAAGTATGCATAACTTCTCATTTCTACAAGTAGGCATGAGTGCTGAAGGAAGAAATTTTTTAAGCTACAGAAGAATTCATTTTGGTACCTTTTTTGGAATCCTGATTTTGTTTTGAATTTTTTCGTAACTTTTTACTAAAGGTATGAACACTCAAAGAACTTGTCTCATTGGGCAAGTCCACATTAATAAGAATGCCTAGAAGAGGATCGATTCTTCAGACCCGGACCCACTGGTTGTTGTTGGGTCTTGCTTTACTCTGCAGTCTGGTACTGTTTTTGTATCTTCTGGAATGTGCCCCACAGACGGATGGAAATGCATCTCTTCCCGGGGTCATTGGAGAAAATTATGGTAAAGAGTATTATCAAGCCCTACTACAGGAGCAAGAAGAACATTATCAAACCAGGGCAACCAGTCTGAAACGCCAAATTGCCCAACTAAAACAAGAATTACAAGAAATGAGTGAGAAGATGAGAACTTTACAAGAAAGAAAGAATGTAGGGGCTAATGGCATAGGCTATCAAGGCCACAAAGAACAAGCACCTAGTGATCTTTTAGAATTTCTTCATTCCCAAATTGATAAAGCTGAAGTCAGCATAGGAGCCAAACTACCTAGTGAGTATGGGGTCATTCCCTTTGAAAGTTTTACCTTAATGAAAGTGTTCCAATTGGAAATGGGTCTCACTCGCCATCCTGAGGAAAAGCCAGTTAGAAAAGACAAGAGAGATGAATTGGTGGAAGTTATTGAAGCTGGCTTGGAGGTCATTAATAATCCTGATGAAGATGATGAACAGGAAGATGAGGATGGAGAGAAACTGATATTTAATGAGAATGACTTCATAGAAGGTAATGTGAAAAATAGTTATGTTAGTATGACAAAATGCTATTATTGTATGCTGGTAAATCAGTAATTTTCCACACTGTTAAAACATTTAAGTGTTTACTCACTGCATTCCACTAAGAGTTTGAAGTGGCTTTTTGAAAAAAGTTATCATGTGATTGTAATAAAGTAGAGAATAAGAACCAGAGAAATAGAATAAATCTAAGCTTATACAGAAGACTACTGCCCAAGCTGAAAACTATTAGGGATGTTTCTGTATTATCATGTGTATGTATTTGCATTCCTCTCTTATCTGCTCTTGTTCCTTCCTTATATATTTTTTTTAACAATGTATGAACTAAGGCTCAAGATTTAAAAACCACTTGATAAAGTAATGAAAAAAAACTAATTTTGTAGATTAGTGGTTATTCTCTTTTGGAGGGAGCAGAGAAGATAGGTAAGAACATCGAGGAGGCACACATGGATTTAAAATGCATGTTAGGCATTTGGAAAAGTATTTTCCTAATACAAACTGCAGAAAAGGGCATTGGATTTTTATATATCAAGATGGGACATGACTCAAAAGTTGAGGAACACTGCTATGAATTTGATGTGTTTGTTGATTGATATAAACATTAATAATTACAGATCCCCGCTCATCTCCATCTTAATATTCTGTGCTAGATATTTAATTACAGGCTTACAACCATTTTAGAAATAAATCTTTTTGCTTGACTCTAAACAGTGTAATGATTTTGACCCTGAATCAGCATGGATGTCACTTGCTATACTGTAATATAATACCGGAAGACCTTTGGAGGTCATCAGAGAGAGCATTATACTTTTCTGGCATTTCAATTGTCTTCTCCCTGCTGCCACCTCTTTTTTCTGCTGTCACTTCCTGCCATTTTCAGTGAGTTGCTTCTCTAAAAATTTTTCCAGTTTTTCTGCAAGCTCAGCTTTTAGTCTTTTCACTCTATGTAGTTTATAGCAGAATTGAAAGCTGCTGAGAAAAATAACTACATAACATGTAAAATGTCTTCACATTTGCCTGAAAAGAAAGAAAACGATGCCAGCTTTATATTCTGCTTATAACTTTCCTTGGATTCTGTCACTTACAAGATTTTTCTCCATGTGGAGTATATTTTGTCCCTCGTTTTTCCTCCACTGTGATATCCCCCTCACCAAAAAATAATTACTGACAGCTAAGCAATTCTTATTCCTTTTTCCAGACTTCAGCTTAGAAGATACTTCAGGGAAGTCATCTCCAACCTGCAAGTCTAAGATAACAGTGCTTCTTGCATGCGCTTATAGCCTCTGCCGGTGTCCCCTCTCATAGTTCGTCTTTTTTGTTTGTTTTGAGAAGGATGTAATGTTTCCTCTTTTTTTTTAATCTTTATTGTTCAGTTTATTAATTACATTGTTCCCCTTTTTTCCCCCTATAACTCCTCTCCACCCGGTACCCATCCCACCCTCCGCCCTCACCTTCCCCACACTGTCCTCTCACATAGGTGCATGATTTTTGTTCAGTCTCTTGCTGCACCTCCCACACCCCTTTTCTCCCCAAGAATTGTCAGTCCATTCCCTCTCTATGTCCGTGATTCTGTTACATTCACCGGTTTATCCTGTTCATCAGCTTATTAATTCACTTGATTTTTACATTCATTTGTTGATAGATGTGTATTTGTTGTTCATCATTTATATTTTTACCTTTTTCTTCTTCCTCTTCTTATAGAATATCTTTCAGCAATTCATATAATATTGATTTGGTGGTGATGAACTCCTTTAGCTTTTTCTTATCTGCGAAGCACTTTATCTAACCTTCAATTCTGAATGATAGCTTTGCTGGATAGAGTAGTCTTGGTTGTAGATTCTTGCTATTCATCGCTGAATATTTCTTGCCACTCCCGTCTGGCCTGCATCATTTCTGTGGCGAAATCCGCTGACAATCATGGGTGCTCCCTTATAGGTAACTAACTGTTTTTCTCTTGCTGTTTTTAATATCCTCTCTTTATCTTTTGCCCTTAGCATTTTAATTATGATGTATCTTGGTGTAGTCCTCTTTGGATTCCTATATTTTGGGGTTCTGTGCACTTCTTGGGCTTTTAAGTCAATTTCTTTCACCAGGTGGGGGAAGTTTTCGGTCACTATTTCTTCAAGTAGGTTTTCATTATCTTGCTCTCTCTCCTTTTCTGACACCCCTGTAATTCGGATGTTGGTATGCTTGAGGTTGTCCCAGAGGCCCCTTACACTATCTTCAATTTTTTGGATTCTTTTGGTTTCTTGCTTTTCTGGCTGAGTGGATTTTGCTTCTTTGTATTTCAAATCTTAGACATGGTTCTTGCGGTCGTCTGGACTGCTTTTATATCTTTGTATAATATTTTTTATTTCAGTCAGTGTATGCTTAATTTCTAGTTGGTCCTTTTTCATATCCTCGTAGGTCTTGTTCATTTTCTTGTAGGTCTCGGCCTTTTCTAGGAGCCTCTTGAAAAACCTTATAACCATGGTTTTGAACTCTATGTCTAGTTGTCTTTTTTCCTCCATTTCTTTCACATCTGATTTCTTTCCATTTCTCTGCATTGTGGCTGCTTTCCTGAGTTGGTCCGTTAGCTTTGTGTGGTAGATGTCCTGTAAGGGACAGTGGCTCAGCCTCCCCAGTTACCTGTGGTGGATACTCTTGCTGCAGCCCTTTATGGGTTGTACAGTATTGGTGAAGTTAAGCCCAGCTTATTGTTGTTAGCACTAGGGGTGTTTGACCTCCAGGCCAATTGATTGTGAGGGTAAGCTGTGTTCAGGTTGGATGGGAGGAGTCTCCGGACTGAGCAGGCAGCGTCAGCTCCGCCCTATGCGGCACCAATGTCTCTGTGCCTGGTGGTAATGGCTGCACGCACCTCCAAGAGAAAGCTGCCGCCGATCACCCGCTGCCAGACAACTCAGCCTCACCCCAAATGAGTCTGCACCCCCAACGTCTCGCCCACGGTTGTAACACAATGCAGTCCGGTGGTCTTCTGAACGAGGGAGCAAGTCATGAGTCCTCTCTGTGTGGTTGCACACTTCTGTTCCCAAGTTTACGCGCAAACTGTTGTTCCCAAGTTTACGCACACTCTCCACAAGCTCGCCCTCTCCACAAGCTCGCCCTCTCCACAAGCTCGCAGACCTCTGCCGCTCCAGGCTTCAGCGTGCTTTCCCACTGCCCAGTTTCACCTCGTATGAATGTAGATTCTCCAGACCTCACCTGGAACTGGGGAATCAGTGCAGTGGGACGCCTTTGCCCTCCCTGTTGGAGAAAACCAGCCGGGTTTGCAGCTGCCTGCCCTCTCCGCTGGCGTGTGCACACGGCTCCAAACCTCTGGCTCCGCGAGTATCTTCAGCGCTGCCCTCCACTGCTCCTCTGAGTCACAGTGTCCTAGCTTTACTTTTATTTGTGGAATTTTCACTCAGCCAGCTTTCCAGTGATTCTGGATGATGTTTGTTCTGTCGTTAAGTTGTCGTTTTGGAATTGTGTGGGGGCAGCAAGAGAGGTGTTTACCTATGCTGGTTCCTCTCTGTAATGTTTACCTATCTTGGTTCCTCTCTGTAATGTTTCCTCTTAAATGTATCTCATAGTTCTTGTCTTATGGTATTGCTCATATCCTGATTTGTGGTTCCTGCTTGACTGTAAGCCTCAGGAAGAGTGGGAACAGTCTATCTCTGTTTTATTCCCAGACATTGACAGTGACTCACACGTCTGTAGGTCTAACCTTTCTCCTCAGTGTCATACTTAAAAATCAGCCCAGTAGACTTTTATGTTTTTCTCCCAAAGACATCTCAAGTCACCATGTTTAAACCTATACTAATGTTTTCTTTGTCTGACTTCACTGTATTCTGGGTGTGTGTGTGTATATGTGTGCACACATGTGTATCACTGTATTATTATTTCTTTACTTTTCTGTCTCCATCACTAACCTGAGCCTTACTCAAAACTGAAACCATGTAGCCCTCTTTATAGCACCAGTGATTGACACAAAGGCATTCAATTTATTTTTGTTGAATTGAACCAAGCAATAGAAATTTGAACTCTCAGGTCTAGAATTTAATATTGCTAGAAGTAATTTCTTTCTTTTCATCAAATGGTCAATAGGCTTTACTATTTAAAAATTCATATATAAAAAAGGAATAATTGTCATGTTAAACATGTTATAGATTGAATAATAATATTCAGAGCCGTGAACTTTTTTTAACCTCTCCTTTTATAAAGAAACTAGAAGCCCACTGCACAAAATTCATGCCTGGGTAGGGTCCCTAGTGGCTGCCGGCTGGGGCCTCCCTTTCCCAGCTGCTGGCAGTCAGGAGTTCCTCGCCATCCCTTGGTGGTCAGCACACGTCATAGTGAACAATTGAACTCCTGGTCAGTCAAACTCTAGAGGAGACACTTTGCATATTAGGCTTACATATATATAGATAGTTGTGGGGATAAGTAGTGGGATAAATGTTTTCACAAACAGATAAAAACCCTACAGATCTGGTTTCATACTTTTGACCTTTGAGTAAAATCAGTATTCACATTGAATGTATAAACTTTGACATGGAGACATTTTTGTCCCTGACTCTTTCCTTTAGGTTATTACCGCACCGAGAGAGATAAGGGCACACAGTATGAACTCTTTTTTAAGAAAGCAGACCTTATGGAATATAGACATGTGACCCTCTTCCGCCCTTTTGGACCTCTCATGAAAGTGAAGACCGAAATGATTGACATCACTAGATCAGTTATTAACATAATCGTGCCACTTGCTGAAAGAACTGAAGCGTTTGTGCAATTTATGCAGAACTTCAGGTAACTCTCAGGGCTTAATGATTGGGCTTAGTGTGCCTGAAAAAAAATTACACTTCAATTATTTATCTTCACTGAGAATGACTTCTTAGAATTACAGGATAATTTTACAGGCTTTGGTGAACGTTTTTATATTCTCTCTCTTTTTTAAAGCTTATTGTGTTTTTGACAATTTAAACTGTAAAGTAAATTTAGGGTGACAACTATGAGAAACTAAATTTGATGACCCTTATAAATGTGTGTGAATTCATGTTAGGACAAGGTGAATTTTTAAAAATAACTATTGAGGCATAATTTCCATACAATAAAATCCACGTATTTTAGGCATATGGGTTTCATGACTTTTGCAAATGTATACTCATGTAGCTACCTCCTAATCAAAATATAGAATATTGCTATCTCCTCAGGAAATTCCCTTAAGGACAATTTGAATTTTAAAATTAAAGTACAATTTAAAAATACAAACATTGAACTAAAAATGGGAGAAAGTTATTCCATGTTGGGAAGCAGAGACTGACAATTTTCAAGAGAATATTTTGCCACTTAATTTGGATATTTTAAAATGCTGAAGTGTTCAAAGATAACCACCTATCAGAATAACTATCTGGAGAGTTTTGCTTTTTTATTCTAACAATTGCCATGTTTTCAATACTGTAATATGCTAGTTTTGATGCTTTGTATACCCAGTCATATTGAAATCGATGGATCTAAAAGTTAACACTCTTGTGTAGCAGACTATCTAGAAGTCATGCTTCCAAATGAGTCTTGCATGTTTGAAATAGCTCACTTGAGATCTGATTTCCTACATCTTTTTTTCATTGACTTTCTTGGAATTGCCTTCAGAAGCTACATTATTCTTTACAGTAAATCTCATTCATGGTAAATATTCCTTGACGAGTGGCCTGGTGCACGAAATTCATGCATGGGGGAGTGGGGGCAGGGTATTCCCTCAGCCCAGCCTGCACCCTCTCCAATCTGGGACCCCTCAGGCCTCTGGCTCCTAACCGCTCACCTGTCTGCCAGCCTGATCCCCCTAACTGCTCTCCCCTGACAGCCTGTTTGCCCTAACTGCTCTCCTCTGCTGGCCTGGTCCCCCTAACTGCTCTCCCCTGCTTGCCTGATTGCCTCTAATCTCCTCTGCCTTGGCCCTGCCAACATGGCTTTGTCAGGAAGGATGTCTGGAAGGACATCTGGAAGGTCGTCAGAAAGATGTTCAGTCTAATTAGCATATTACCCTTTTATTAGCACAGATGCTACCTTGTCCTAAAAATGCAGGTTGTTCCCAGGTTTTCCTATCATGGAAGGGGAGCCTGCAGTAGCATCCTGGGTGCTGACCAGGGCTTATGCGCTTGTGCTTTATCTCAGCAGATATGATTCCTAGAAGATGTGATATACCTTGAACATTTCTATCAAATTTGCCAAGTCATTCTCCAAAAATGTCGAACCACTTTAAACTCCCACCATCAACCATGTGTGTGCCCTCCGTCCCACTTTGATGTCAGTACCATTGGTTTCTCCCTAGAAGCTTCCCTCCCATCAGCTGGGAACGCTTGATACTTGAGCCAATCTCATTGTTCAACTGGGGACTTGATTTCCCGAGATAGAATTATGGAGGAAGAAAAGTAGTTTTCCTCAACCTTTCTGAGTTCTTAGTGGAGGCCCTTGTAATGAAAGACAGATTGCCAAGAAAAAAACAAAAGTTTATTAACATGTGTACCTCGTATATGTGTGGGAGATTTCAGGGAAAAATGAATGACTCCCCAAGCTGGCTTAGAATGCCGATTTAAATACCTTCTTCTTAGGGAGATGTAGGCCTCCTAGAGAAGAGTAAATGATTTTTAGGAAAGATGAATGGGGTGGGGGGTGTTATGTCCTGTGACAGGAGTCAGTCTTCTCTGCCTGATGACACTTATCCCATCAAGGGGACTTATGACATTTAAGCTCCTTTAGGGGGGTCTAATTTTAGACAGATCAGGAGACTTCAGCGAAATCTTCTGCATGCACTTGCAGTTTTTCAAGAGTCTGCAGCTCAAGATCATCAATATAACAATAAAGCATATGTTGGGGGTGGCATGTTCTCTGACCTTCAGAATAAACCCAACAAAAGCTTGTTTCCTCTCTGAGATGATTTGCCACAGTAGGTTATTCCCTGGAGATGGCATTCTGGGTGTGGTCATAACATACCCTGTGTATGTAGAAAGGTGTGGGCCACATCACTAAATAATCCAGGGACAGTTTTCTCATCTTGAGGAAAGGGAGATAAAGTTATAATAGTTTATCTCCCTTTCCACAGGTTTCTTGTGGGTTTGTGTCTCAGCTGTCCCCACCCGCTGCCCCCCGCCCCAGCAGCCCCAGCCCTACACATCGGGCCTTGGGGCTGCTGGGTGCCAGGCCTGCGGGTTTGTATCTCCAGTCCACCCCCCTCCCACCCCCCAGCCCCAGGTCTGCGGTGGCGGGGCTTGGGGCTGCTGAGTGCTGGCCTCCCTGCTTGTCTGTGTCTCAGATCCAGCCCCTCGTAGCCCCAGCTCCCCCATGACGGGGCTTGCAGCTGCTGGGTGCCAGCTTCCCTGCTGGTTTGTATCTCCAATCTGGGGGCCGCTGGGTACTGACCTCCCTGCAGGTTTATGTCTCCGATTAGAACTTTGCAGCTCCAGCACCTGGGTGGCAGAGCTTGTGGGTGCAGGGTACTGGCCCCCTGTGGGTTTGTGTCTCTGGTCCAAGGGCTATTGGGTGCCAGCCTCCCAGCAGGTTTGCGCCCCACATGTGTGCCCCGCCCGCCGAGCCCCCTGTCAGCCCAAGGCTTAAAGCCCCCACCCCGGCCAGGCCCACCCCACCCTGCCGTTTCCACGTCCCCCCCCCCCCCCCCCGTCAGTACTTCAAACTCACTCCTACAGTGGGTCTATCAAGAGAACTACATTTCCCAGAATTCCTGGCGCCCACGATACCCTGCAGGAACCAAGAGCACCGTGAATTTTCTCCACCCTGTAGTGGCCACTGGGGTCTCCGCATACCCCAGCGACTGGCAGCAGCCCCCCCACTCCCATCGTGGGTGCTGGGCTGAGGGGCATGCAGGGACCCCGGGTGCTCATTTGCATATGATTCAGGCACCATAAGCTTAAGGAGGGCCGGCCCTTAAGTACCTTGTGGGCCACCCTTATAGGGTGGTGGTTGCTTTCACTGCACTGAGGCCACACCCCTGCCAGCCTCACCCCCTGTGTGCTCCCACGGCCCTGCTCTGCTCCGCCCCCTGCTCTGCCCCCTGCTCTGCCCTCTGTTCCACTTGGCTGGTAGCATAGCCAATTAGGAGCCAAGGTACGGTCACATTTGCATGTTACTCTTTTAATAGATAGGATGATAGGTGTAACTTCTGGTACTAGCCAGTCTGATGACAAAGTAATTCTCAAATCAAAACATGAATATTTATTTGTCTCTGAACTGATTGGACTTACTTCTTTGAGTAGCTTGTATTTTGCTTCTGAAGGCAATACCAAAGCAAAAGTTCCCAAAATGTTTTGAAAATTGGCAATGTTGTTGGACTGCTTCCATGGCCTTTCCAGAATTGCACTCATTTGAGACATATCCATTGCTATTCATTTGCTATGATGCCTTTAATAATTCAACAGTATTGCCACTTTTATATTTACTTACAACTTCATGTGATTTTCTTTTAGATTAGTAAAGCCTCATTCATTTTCTTGTTAAAGCTTCATGTGATTGCTTTCTGAATGAGCAGAGCCTCATATATTTTCTTGAATGAACTTCATTTTTCAATTCTGTTAGGGATGTATGTATTCATCAGGACAAGAGGATTCATCTCACAGTGGTGTATTTTGGTAAAGAAGGACTATCTAAAGTCAAGTCCATCCTAGAGTCTGTCACAAGGTGGGTGAGTTATGTCCACTTAGAAGTTCTTGATATATAACATTAGAAGAATGAGAATGTCAGATATTTAATGAGTTAATTTGGAATAGTGGCTGTTTAAAAGTTGGCTGAGCATGTGAGTGGTGCTGAGAAGTTCCTCATTTCACTTCTAGGTTCACTCATGCACCTCTAAATGACCCATCTTCACTTAACTCCTAGCAGACAGCCTGCTATGATCAGGGAGCTCTCACGCTGCAGCCCACTCACTTTCTGTATGTTTGCCTCCATTTATTACTTCTTTATTTCCTCCTGTTGAACTCTTTCCCTTTTTCTAAATCTAATCCCTTTGCTTTGATATCATCTCTTGAGCTTGTCTCTTGTTACCTGTCTTTCCATTTCCCCAAGTTCCTTTTCCTCACCCTGTAAGCTCTCCCTTGATCCTTACAACACTTCCCCTGGACTCTACAGTATCCAGTAGCTATTGTTAGGTTCCTTTCCTTTCATAGCTAAACCTCACAGGACAGTAGTTCTCTAACCAAACAACTCATATAGTACCTGGCACATAATAGGTGCTTAGAGGTTAGAATGAAAGAATTAGTAATTCCTTAATATTCCATTATTAGTTCCGTAGCTCCTTAGCCTTTTCATCTCTAAGGACCTAATTGCCAAATTAAGCTTTTTCTCTATCACCCTCCCTCATTTTAAAAAAATATATTTTATTAATATATATATATATTTTTTTTTTCTTACAGAGAGGAAGGGAGAGGGATAGAGAGTTAGAAACATCGATGAGAGAGAAACATTGATCAGCTGCCTCCTGCATACCTATCGGGGATGTGCCTGCAACCAAGGTACATGCCCTTGACCGGAACTGAACCTAGGACCTTTTAGTCTGTAGGCCGACACTCTATCCGCTAAGCCAAAACGGTCGGGACTATATCATCCTCTTTTACCACTTTTTTACATTTGATACCCAATGAGTACTTTCTTCTTGAAACGTTCCTCTGCTCTTTGTAAAATCTAAATTTTGAAAATGTAAATATTTTATGAAAGATATTAAGTTGATTTTCTTTTCTGACCACACCAATTTTGTATCCTTTACTTGCTTCTTTGCCTTTCTGCTAGTTTTGGACTTTCCCTAGGACTACAGATTTAGTTGGCCATTCAACTAACTTTCATTGAGTCCCACCAGCTATGTTCAAGGTACCTGCTTAGGAGCCTAACTCTGGTAGTAGAAATAGGACTGAGCATGGAAGAGGAAATTGTAGTTCCTATTTTTAAGGGCTCTCTCATAGCATTGATGTGTAAAAACAAACATTGCCTTTTCCTCCTGATGGCAGTCTTTCAGTTCAGACTAAGCCTATTTTCATGAGATGTTGATGTCTGAGAGCCCATATCTTTCACTCATTCTCTGCCTCTGATTAGTCAGTTCCTCTTCTAGGTCCTTTCCTTGCTGCTGTCACCACCCAGCTTCCCTGCACACCCCCTTCATTTCTTCCCTTTTTCTCCTCCCTCCTCACCATTTTCAGGTCACCTGTTAAGTGCCAAGCACTCACACTGGTACTCCTTCAGCTGCATTAATTAAAACTCTGTGATAAATATTGGAAACCTGTCATGAGTTTGCTTAAGAAAAATTAGTGTTATTGAAGACTCTTGAATAATTTCACAGAACTAAAGAGATTATTACAACCAAATTTGGAGAAGAAAACCAGATTGGCTTTATCTTTATGTACTGGAATCAGAGACTTGAAAATTATCAAAATTTTCTTGTCTTCTTATCTGTTTTTCTTTGCATATTGACTTCATTCTCCTCTTGGAGATTGTCTTCTTTCACATGTGAGGTGTATGGCTATTGGCATCTCTGGGCTCACTTCTTCTCAGCTTTGCCATCAGAGAGGAAAGAGCTTTCTCCCACATGCAGTTGAGAAAATCCCAGTGAGGAACCTTGCCTACTCTTGAGCCAATATTGGCCAGGTGGGGGTATTGTGATTAGCTCAGCTTGAGTCTGGGCCCTGCTCCTAGGAAATTAACGATGATTGGGGTGCTCTATGATTACTTCCCTCTACTTGTTGCTGGGAGTGTCAAGTGTTGATCAGCAATTTCCCAAAAGTAGGGAGAGATTTATATCTGCTAAGAAGGGGAGCATGGCCACTCATAACACTTGTAGTCCACTCCATACACTATTGGAGCCTTTGCTTCCATCTCTCCATTTCCCAGTCTATTATTATTGTAAGAATGTTCTTTCTGAAAGGTTCCTTTTTGATCCGACCATACTCTAGTGCAGCAGTTCTCCAGTTTTAACATCAGAATCAACAAGAAGGCTTATTAAGACACAGATGCTCAGCTCCCCCACTAGCATCTGTCTGAGGTGGGACCCGAAAATTTGCATTTCTAACACATGTGCAGGGAAAGCATGCTCCATGTTCAGACTTCACAGTGAGAATCACGGCCCTGATGCCAAAACCCTAGCTCTTCCTTGCCATTAGGACACTGACCAAGATCTTTACCTTCTCATGGAAGGTACTCCTCAGTCTGACCCTTTTCTGATTTTCTCTCATTGTTCCCATTCTAGGGCCCCTCTTTGCCAATTTTATTTGTCTGATCCCTGTTCTTTAAAATGTTTTATACTTTCTTACCTCATTGCCTTTGAGAATAATTCATTGGAACAACCTTTACACTCACCACTGAATTCAGGATTTTAACCAAGGCATAACTTAAATTCCAATTCTAACCTCAACTCTACTCCAGGTAGAAGCAAACTTTGTTTCTCAAAACTGCTATTTATTCATTTATTCAGCAAACATTTACTGAACTCCTGCTCTATGAGGGACCTGTGTCCATAGTAATGAGCAAAACAGAATCCTTGCTCTCATGGAGTTTACATTCCAGTGGGAGACACTCAAATATGTCTGGTGGGACTAAGAAAAGCAAAGCTGGGCAAGGGGATAGAGATGAAAGAGAAGGAGGTTGGAGCTACTTCATATATGGTATGAGGGGTAGCTCTCTAAGAGATAAAAGATCTGAAGAACTCAATAGAAGAGCATTCTTTGTGTGTATCATTCATATGGAATGTGTAATTTATTACCAAACGTTATGGCTGTTTTTCCATGTGTACATTTCTTATCTTCTCCAGTAAGTAGGCTCTTAAGATTCTGAAGGGCAGTGACCCCTCAACATTTATAAGCCTCACACCACCATCATGTTACCTCACGTGTGGGCATTTAGTAAATATATATCCCTGATGATGATTATACACATGAAGCTGATGATTTCCTTTCCCTATATGAATGTAGAACCAACATAATATTATCTGAAATGTAATTGTAAGTTGTAATGAAGGAAGAGAGTTGTTAAACTTTAAGTGGGACTTATAATTTGTTATATGTGCTTTCCTCATAGTGAGTCTAATTTTCACAATTACACCTTGGTCTCATTGAATGAAGAATTTAATCGTGGACGAGGACTAAATGTGGGTGCCCGAGCTTGGGACAAGGGAGAGGTCTTGATGTTTTTCTGTGATGTTGATATATATTTCTCAGCCGAATTCCTTAACAGCTGCCGGTTAAATGCTGAGCCAGGTGCGTAAAATGATAGAAGATGAGCCGAGTGTAGAATTTAGAACAAGGTCAGCATGTCGCATATTTCAAATTAAGTTAATTATGTTTTATTAAAGTTATATTAAAAACGTGAAAATTTGTCCCTCTGAAGTTCATATCCCTTGTTCTCTTATGGCCAAATTCTAATGTCTACATTTGAATGAAGATAAATAAAAAGAAATAAAAAGTCTTGAAATTGGCAAGGAGGAAGCAGCACCCCTCAGAAAAAGAGCCAAGCCAACTGTGTGGAGATATGGGAGAGTCAGGAGCATTCCATGTCAGGTGATGGTACCAGTACACACACTGGCATTCACACATGCTTGGTCTCCAGATTATGCATTTGGCATGATTTACTTTATTTTGCTTTATGTTATTGATATTTTTTAAATGTATGAGCAAATGGCATTTTTATAAATCAAATTTATAAATGCTTTTTAAATATTTTGAATGTAATTTAAATCTTGAAATGAAAAGGTTTTCTGTATTTTAAGAATCCCATAGTGGGGTTTTTTCAATGTGGAACTATTCATATCGTGCAGATTATTTCCACCCTATTAATTAGTTTAGTGGAATGTCAGGAACTCTCTTAGAGCCTATTGAGTAAGCAAAGGTTAGGTTTACTTTTGTTAACACCAGACAGCATGAAGTTCAAAATGTGAAGGAGATACTTGCTCAATGGGAAAGAAATGTTTTTATATCCAGAAATAGATTTGCCTCTGGGAGACTGAGCTCCTCATCCCTAAGTGGGTTTTAAGGAAAGTGAGATTAGTATCTGCTAGGATTCTTATAATAAGAAAGCTTACTACCTTACATACAGGGTCCTTGACAACTACTGAGCACTTTATATTATCTCGTCTGATTGAGGCTAGTCTTAGCAAGGGGGTCCCTGTAAGGGGAGATAGAATAGGTAGCTTTTAAGGTTCCTTCAGTGCTATCAAACTGAATGATAATGACAAGAGTTTCTGCAGGGGCTATTACATCAGGTATTTTTTATTCTTACCTTTCCAACTTTTCCAAATCTTGTTAAAATATATCTGTAGTTCTATGTTGTCATTATTCTCTATATATCTATTCTCTATACAGTATTCTTTGGATTTACTATTTCTATGGTTAATTTTGAAGGGTGAATTTAACTTAAGTTTCTTGGTGACTGCCAAAGTTAATCTGTATATTCCTGCTAATTAGATGAAATAATGAGTAATAAATGGCTCACCTAATGAATAGCTGAGAGAATACCTTTGTGTATCTCTGCAAAGTCAAGGGAATACATGTGTGGAGCACCCTTTAGTGTATTTTTTTTCCTCTGTGGTTTTTCAAGGTTATAGTTCCATAGTCTTGGAACTACTGATATGTTATAAAATCATATTCATGTTTATCAAACCAATAGGATGTTCAGTAGCCTGAATATTAATAAAATACAATATTGATATAATAAAATTTTCATATGGGATCAAAAAAAGACTAACAAATATTAGTAGATATTATAATATAGATCAGTCCTTCTTCATTTTATGACTTCTTTGTACGATATAAATATACATTTCAATTTATAGGTAAGAAGGTGTTTTACCCTGTGGTGTTCAGCCTTTACAATCCTGCCATTGTTTATGCCAATCAGAATGTGCCCCCTCCTGTGGAGCAGCAGCTGGTAAGACTATTGCTGTATTATGAAAGGCCCCAAAGATCCTTTTTAGGTTCCTTTATATTTGTAAAAAACAAAATTACAGTAAAAGCTGTAGTTAATGCCCTAACCGGTTTGGCTCAGTGGATAGAGCATCAGCCTGCGGACTGAAGGGTCCCGGGTTCAATTCTGGTCAAGGGCATGTACCTTGGTTGCAGGCACATACAAAAATCAATAAAATATATATTTTTTAAAAAGCTAAAGACATTTTCATAGTCCCTCTTTACTTCCTCCTAACCCCTATATTTATTGTTTTAGAATTGTGTCATTCCAGAGGGGGGGAAAAAAAGTAGGCCACAGAGAAAACCTCATATTTCAGAATGTGAAAATTGTATAGTTATTTTTGCCAACGTATTTATAGTAATACTAAAAATAAATTGTAATTTTAAGACCTTTTTAACTAGAAATATGGATAACTAAGAAGGAATAACAAACTATAGGAAATTACTTAGAAAGTTACAGCATGGGAATGTCACATGTCAGAACTTATAGTGGTACTTAAATCAGCGTAACAGTTATAGTTACACTAGCCGCCCTGTGCATGAGATTCGTGCACTGTTGGGGGTGTGGCCTGTGGGGATAGGCCCACTGTGGGAGCATCGCTCATCCTGGTCAGCCGAGCAGCACTCCCACTGTGGGAGCGCACTGATCACCAGGGGGTAGCTCTTGCATTGAGCATCTGCCCCCTGCTGGTCAGTGCATGCCATAGCAACTGGTTGGTCATTCTGATCATTCTGCCTTTTGGTCACTGGGCTTTTATTATATAGGGTAAGTTATTTTTAATTTTAAATAACTTATTATGTTAGAATAATTTAGATTTACAGAAAAGGTAGAAAAATAGTATAAAGTATTCCTAGATTTCACCCAGTCTCTTCTAATTTTAACATTTTATGTAACCATGGTACATTTGTCAAAATTGAGAAATTAATACTGCTAAGTTACAGCTAACTACACTATAGAATTTATTAGGATTTCACCAGTTTTTCTATTAATCTCTTTCCTGTTCCAGGATCCAGTCCAGGATACTATATTGCATTTAGTCTAATTTTTTATTGTTAACATTAAGAAAAACTGGAAACAAATAAACCAAGAAATCAATTTAAGATGTTACAAAAATAGAATAACTCAAAGGGGAAAAGATAAAGGCAGAAATTCATGAATCAAAAATAATAGTTTGACAAATATAGGAGATTATTATGTGCAAAAAATTTTCATCATAAAATAGGTAAATTCAAGGTAAAAAGGAAAATGCAACATTGAAATTTATAAGAAAACGAAAAAAAATTTTATATGATACATTTTAAAAATTCTAAATAAAAGGAAATATTTGAGAATTTATAAACCATTAATATGAGCTAAGTTTTTTTAGTATTTTATAAAAGCTGATGTTAGTATTTAGAAAAACTCACTGTTTTATTAGTGAGGTTTTTTAAATTTTCAAAGAACAGGTCATATTAATGCCATATGATCCACTTAACATATTTTATGAGACCATTATATCTTCATACCAATACCTGGCAAAGCATGTATGTACATACACACATACACACACACACACACACACACACACACACCCCTATATCTTATTACTTAAAAATATTGATATAAATGGGGTCTAAATGGAAAATCAAGCATCTATATCTGACTTAGCTAGCATCCTAATCCCTTTGTAAAAATGAATTAAGAAGAAAAAAGCATATACATATTGGAAAATTAGAGAATTACCATTAATAGTCTAAAGTTTGAGACATTTCTGTAAAATGGCAATAGATATAGGATTCATGGAGGAGAGAACAATCTAGGACATGTTGAGGAGGACATGCTGGAATATGTATGCTTGCTTCTCCAGCGGGTTGCTAAGCAGCAGGCATCTCAAAGATTGGCCTGCAGTCTGAGGCAGTTTGTATAGTCCTTGAAGCCAGAAAGTTGGGCCAGGGCACTGAGAATATTGAGTTGTAGGGAAGATAGGGAGCCTCAGAATGCAAAGATAAGCTGCTGTTGATACGTTGTACCCTAGACCATGTTCAGCCCCCCTTCCTCCACTGTTACTGGAGAGAGGCCCCTGTAATCATAGCTAACAGCCATGGGTTTTGAACAGTGATTTTTGTAACAAAAGTGAGTAGCAATTAACTTAAGACCAGCCAGACACTTGGGAAAAAACAGTAACATGAAAGAGGCAGGGACTTTGTCACCTCTTATTCACTGCTGTGTCCCAGCTCCCGGAACTATGTCCACAGATTAAACACATTGCATGTACTGTAGAGTGTGAATAAAATAAAAGAGGTTTATCAGGCTTCAACTTTTATTTGATTCTTGGGACTCAGTATCATCAAAGCCCTGAGTTTCTTTCTTTGCTTGGGCTTCAGAAGTGACAGCTTTATTTCATAGCTGGTTTCCATCATAGCGGAAAAGGACTGTAGCAGTTCCAAATGTTGCTATACCCTACACCTGGGATTGGCAAACTTACTCTGTATAGAGCCACATAGAAAATATTTGGGGCTTTACAGGCCATTCAGTCCCTGTTGCAGTTATTCAACTCTACCATTGTACTATGAAAGTAGCCATAGGAAATTTGTAAACAAATGAGTATGACTGTATTACAATAAAAGTATTTATAAAACCCAGTGGCAGGCCAAAGTTAGCCCGGAGGCTGAACTTTGTTGACTTCCCTACACCATCCAAAAAAGAGCAAGTGTCTTTTCTAGTAGCTTTCTCAAAAGGACAAGGAGCCTTTGTTTTCTAAAGTTCTCAACAGTTCTCCCCTTTTTTCTAATGTCTATTTATGAACCAATTCCTACAGTAAGTGGGGTGAGACTGTCATATTGGTATAGAGTCCTCATTGCCCAGTCTGAAGGTACACGTGGAAGGAATTTAGCTGAAATTTACGGTTGCATGGGGCAAACACTCTATGTAATCAGGAAGGTAATAGGAGAATGGATGCTGGGTAGGCATTAAATAAGGTCCACTCTGTAGAACTAATCACAGTGTATTACAGTATGTGCATCTGTTGTGCTCCTGGATTGAATAAAGGCCCTTGAGGTCAGACACCACAGTTTGATTATTAGTAACCTCAGCTTGCACCTTGTACAGGGCTTGAATTCGGATGTTGAAAATGGCTAGATCCTTGCTTATGGGGATTACGTACACAAGGTGTGGGGAAAGAGAAGGTTTATAGTTGTGAGTATGCAAAACACAGAGTTTATTGTATTATTAGTTATTAATTATATTATTTTCCATATAGACAACTGTAAACCTACTTTTCCCCCACTCTGTATATTTTTTGGTTTTATAAGGATTTAATAATATAAATACATGTTTTCATTATTAGTCATATAAATGACTGGAAAATTATTTGGAAAGCATTAATTTTTAATTGTTGATTAAAACTTTTCCTAGTCCTCAAGGGACTAATTTATTTATCTTTCTCTAACATAAGGTTCACAAAAAGGATTCTGGCTTTTGGCGAGATTTTGGCTTTGGAATGACTTGTCAGTACCGATCAGATTTCCTCACCATTGGTAAGTGTACCTGACATTTAAGGATAGGACTTTATGAATTTACAGTACTACCTTATGTTTCAGATTTGAGTATTTTTCTATTAAATTATAAATGTCTGAGAATAGCTGAAAAGAGGAGTCTGGATATAGGAAAAGCAATAGGAGTTTATAATTATTGTCTTTAAGTAGCAAAAATGAGGTCATAAAGATAAAATAAAAGTGTAATATATTGTTTCTTTAAAACACAACTTTTGATACCTGTGTGGCTTTTACCATATTTGCAGTTGATTTGAATTCTCTAACAAAAGATCTATTGTAATCATGGATTGTTACAGCAGAAAGTAATGTTGAGTTATCTAGTCCAAGGGCTTTTATATTTTTTATTGAGAAATGAAACCCCCTTTAATTGTCTATTGAACTGTTATACAAAATTCTAGCATCTAAAACAAAGGAAAAAACAGCTGCTTTCTCTGACTCTGGTTGAAGTTGGATTGGGGGACTAGGAGTTACTAGTTTAGTTCCCTAAACCAGAAATAACCATGAAGAATTTGATTGAAGCTTCCTGCCCCACCCTGACTCCATTCTTACCCAGCAGAAAACAGTGCCAGCGATAGTAGTTTCAGAAAGCAGGGTGAGACTTCCAGTCATTTTGGCAAAGTAGGTGAACACTGTTTGCCTGCTCCTACATTTACATCAAAACTACAACTAAATTATAGAACAACCACTTTTGAGAACCACCTGAAGACTAGGTAAACAGAACTCCTATATATAAGGATATCAAGAGAACCCATGTTGCGACTGTTAACTGGACAGAATTGTATAACAGACTAGTTCACACTCACATGTGAATTAGGAGGGATATTTTGTCCCCTAGAGGTCCCCGCTGATCCCAGCCCCACACCAGGCTCTGCAGCCCAGACCACCAGTGCTAGCTTAAGAAATACCAACAAGCCAAAACCGGTTGAGCTCAGTGGATAGAGCATCGGCCTGCGGACGGAGGGGTCTTGGGTTCGATTCCGGTCAATGGCATGTACCTTGGTTGTGGGCACATCTCCAGTAGGGAGTGTGCAGGAGGCAGCTGATCGATGTTTCTCTCTCAACAATGTTTCTGACTTTCTGTTTCTCTCCCTTCCTCTCTGTAAAAAATCAATAAAAAATATTTTTTTTAAAAAAAGCACCAACGACAAACAGGGAGAAACTGAATTGTCAGGCTTTGGAGTGAGCACTGAAGGGGCAGGTCTGTCCAAGATAAGTGCTGGCAAGCACCATTTTCCTTTGTTGACCCCTTGCCCCTCCCAGCCTGCGGGTGCAGGCAGATAACAAATCTGAGTCTATGTGAAACTAGATAACACAATTCCCACCACCTTGCTGATGCCCTGAGACCCTGTGCATTGGCCTGCCCCACCCAACCTGTGCATTAGCCTGAACATCTTTCAGCGGCAGTTCCTCACAAGCAAGGGGCTGCAACCCATGCTGTGAATTCCCTTAAATCTCTGAAAAATCCACATACCCCAAACAAGCATCAGTTGGCTGCAACATGCCCTGTACTTCTTGCTAAGTGACTCTCAGCCTGGCACTAATAGCAGCCTGCCTTGATTCATGGCAGAACCACACCCAGGTGCCTCCAAGCCCAGAACAGGCAGCTACCAAGAACTGATCACTTTGTACCTCCTACCAAGTGGCCTCAGGTAGGGTATAGGCAGAGGCTGATCTGGGCCTGCACTGGAGCCCCTCCCAAAAGGCCCAGGACCAACAGAGCCAAATGCCATCTTTCTTGTATGGAGACCTCACTAGAGCACCAACCAATTAGCTCAAAAAAGACACACCAAAAGGGTGGGCTCCAAAGAAACCGGAGTCCCACTACAGCAAATCCCATTTGAAGGGTGAACTGCCACTCAACAGCTCATCCTCTGTAATCACAGCCAATCCTCATAGCCAGTCAGAGAGTCAGTTCTACCTACTGAAGTGCCAACAGCAATCAAGACTCAACTACACTGAATGAGAACACACAGCCCACACAAAGGACAGCCCTGGAGCACCTGCTCAGATGATTAGGGAGAGTGTGCCACTGGGCCCCACAAGAAACCTACTACATAAGACCAACCTTCCAAGACTTTGAGATGTAGCAGATCTACCTAAAATGTACAAACACAGAGAGGCAGCCAAAATGACATGTCCCAAATGAAAGAACAGGACAAAAGTTCAGAAAAAGAACTAAACAGAAAGGAGGAAAGCAATCTACCACATATGGAGGTGAAAACAATATAAGGATGCTCAATGAACTTAGGGAAAGAATAGATGAACAAGGAAGACCTTATACAAAGGGACAGAAATCATAAAAAAAGAACAACTCAGTGGCCTAAGTGGAAGTTACACTTAACTCCTCCCAGTACTAAACTGGAATTACAATAAAAATTCGGAACAGTCAACCTGAATAACCAACTGAAGACTGGCTGAACAGAATTTTTATGCTCACAGGTTTACAGAAGAAGCCACGTAGAGACTGGCAGGAGGGGCAGAGGCACAAAAGGGCTGGCACCACTTCCACTGGTGGTAGCTGAGATTCCTGAGGGATTGCTCAGCTGCAAAGATTACCCCTTAGGAGTCTGTGTCTTAACCCCACACTGGTTCCCCAGTCCAGACCACCACGTGTTATGTGGAAGAAGCACCCATATAACCTCTGGCTGTGAAAATCAGCAGGGATTCTGACCACCAGGGCAAGAAAGAAGTCTACTAGAGACCCAGGCACCCTCTTAAGAGGTCAGCACATAAGATCACATTAGCAGCCACTCATCCTGGGCTCTGGCAGAAGGAAGGCAGAGCTGATGAGAATCCTGTGAGAATAAACTGGGTTTTGTGGCTCTAGGGAGAGAGCTGCAGGGACAGCTGCCAGGGTACCTGTGCTTACTTTCTTTTCCACACTACAGATGCCATCTTTCTTATGTGGAGCTCACCTTTCTATATGACATAGCCTGGGGGAATGCAATAGTCCCACCAGCTCATACCCTGCAGAGGAATCAGCTGCCTGGTCCTAGGTGTATAGGTCTGGGCAGACTCAAGGCATGTCAGTGACTGAGTTGTGTGGGCAAAGGTCATTTTCCCACCGTCCCGGTAGCCTGACTAGCACCTCTCACTAAGGGGAGATCCACCAGCCCCACCCTTTGGATTTTTTTATGAGCCTGCACTGTCGATCTTGAACTCTCTTGGGAGGTCCAGGCAGAATCTGGAACAGGCTGAGTTGTGTGACTATAAAATAGGGCCATTTTTCCCTCACAAATCTGACTATTGCAGAGCTCTCCCTTCACACAGCCAAATCTTGGTCTGTTTGGGCATGATAAACTCTGCTGGCCTCATCCTATGACTCCCTGACACCCCACCCTACTCAAAGTTCTGCTGGTACTGGCAAGTGGCAGGTAGCCTTGTTGTACTCTGGGACTTTTGCTGAGTGACCACAGACTCATCACTGACATGGAGGTTGAACCTGTATTGAGCTGGTGGACACCACTCACCCCTGCCTGGTGACTCACTGAAAACCTAGCCCACACAGTCAAGTACCACCAGAGACTCTTTCAGAAACTAGCCTAACAGGCAGCCAGCAGGGGAAACAGGCAGAGGCAGATGAATTGTGCCTTGTGCTGACCTGCCCTCAGGCTTCATGTGGTGGAAGCTATCCTTGGTGTACAGTTTGGTTCTCATGCAGAGGCAGCCACAAAGTACATCACTTTGTAACTTCCAACAGGTTGCTCAGGGGCCAGTCACAATCAGCGACTAATACTGATCTGCACCGGACTCCCTCCCAGGAGTCCCCAGAACCAGCACACCCAGTTGAGAGCTTCACACAACATCAGAGCAGGATCCAGTTAGCTTCAGAAGTGGCACATCCAAAGGGAGATCTCAACAGGCTCCAGAACCTACTGAATCAAATGCTGCTGTGTATGGTCAGCACTACACAGAAACAAATACAAAGAGGCAGCAAAATGAGACAAACAGCATGCCCCAAATGAAAGAAGCATAAAAAGAACCAGTCAGAAAGTAGAATACAATATCTGAAATGAAGAATACACTAGAGCCCTCGCTGGTTTGGTTCAGTGGATAGAGCATCGGCCTGTGGCCTGAAAGGTCCTGGGTTTGATTCCGGTCAGAGCATATGCCCAGGTTGCAGGCTCAATCCCCAGTGGAGGGCATACAGGAGGCAGCCGTTCAATGATTCTCTCTCATTATTGATGTTTCTATCTTTTCCTCTCTGAAGTCAATAAAAATAAATAAAAAGTATTTTTTTAAAAAAATACACTAGAAGGAATAAACAATAGGTTAAATGAAGCAGAAAATTGAATTAATGATATGAAAGACAAGGTAACAGAAAACACTCAATCATAGTAGCAAAAAGGAAAGAAATTTTTAAATTAGGATAGTTTAAGGGACCTTTGGAACAACATGAAGTGTAACAACATCCACATTATAGCAGTACCAGAAGGAGAGGAGCCAGAGGCATTGAGAATCTATTTGAAGAAATATTCTTCGTGCTTCTTTAAAAAGTTTTTTGTTTAGCTCAAACTAATCTCAACTTTAATTCCCGTTTCCTGTGTCCCCTCTAGTTAGCCCTCTGTTCCATTATTCCATCAGAATTGTTCTGCATGAGGTTATAAGTGCTATTTATGGTTCATTTTATGTTCTTAACTGAGCAGCTGCCTATACTTGACCATTTCTTCCTCTTCACTTGATCTACCACTGTGATATTTTCTCCCTCCTCTGGGGCCATTTCTTTTTCTTTTTTTCTTTTTTTTTTATTAATTTATTATTATTATTTTTTGTAGTATAACTTATATTTAATAGTAGTACATATGTTTTCCTTTTTCCCCCCCATTATCCTCCCGCCATCCTCCTCTACCTCCCAGCACATGTCCCCACCTGCCCCCCTCTCCGCCCCAGTGTCTTTCATTCATTGGTTATGCTCATATGCATGCATACAAGTCCTTCAGTTGATCTCCCCCAGCATCCGCCTCCCATCCACCCCAGCCTTCCCCCTGTAGCTTGACAACCTGTTCAATGCCTCCCTGCCTCTATATCAGTCACTCTCCCCTGTTTCTTTTCTTCAAAAATATCTTGCCTCTGCATACTAGAAATAAATGTATAAGAACAAAAAAAGCTTGAGTGTCAGTTTCAATGTCCAACTGTTCTGAGTCCCAGTTTCAATGTCAAATAGTTCTTTATGTATACATGTCAGTAATGGTATCGAGATGGTGGACACATCGTAGCAATGCAAGTTCCATCCTCTCTGGTTTGGTCCTGAGCTGCTCTCTGGGGCCATTTCTTAGTCTCTTATCTTTCTCTGCCTATTTAGCCTCTAGATGTTGGCAATTTTATTTAGACCTGGGCTCTGCTTTCCTTTGTAAACCAATCACTCATTTCATCCATTCCTTGTGGCTTTAAATCATTTGTGTACTCATTCTCAGACTTATATCTCCAGCTTAGCCATTTTTTTCTATTTTCCCCTCTGGTAAGTTTTATGTGACCCAGAAAAACTTGCATTTCAAAGGATAGAAAGAAAATGTGATAAAATATTAATGGTGGTGAGATTATGGGTGATTTATGTTTCCTTCTCATTTACTTGACTCTCTAAAGATTTTCTATAGATCTTTGAAGTTTACAAAGCAATCTTAAAAATGTATTTTATTTAATTTAATTTTGACACTCTCAACAACAGTCCTTGAGCTCCTAGATGTCATCTGGTAACTAGACTTCCTCAATTGAACTGTTCTGGCTGCCAGGCAGTTACTTAGTGTGTTAATTTTGATCCTGCAGGTGGATTTGACATGGAAGTTAAAGGTTGGGGTGGAGAAGATGTTCATCTTTATCGAAAATACTTACATGGTGACCTGATTGTGATTCGGACCCCGGTTCCGGGTCTCTTCCACCTGTGGCATGAGAAACGCTGTGCTGACGAGTTGGCCCCCGAGCAGTACCGCATGTGCATTCAGTCCAAAGCCATGAATGAAGCCTCTCACTCGCACATGGGAATGCTGGTCTTCAGGGAAGAGATAGAGACACATCTTCGCAAGCAGGCATACAGGACAAATAGCGAAGCTATTGGTTAACATAACCATCACCACATTAGTCCGAACCACAAACCAGCACTATTTATTTAGCCTTAATTCCAGTGCCAGATGCAGTGCCTCTTTCAAAGAATACATGCTTATCTTCTGTGCTCTTTCTGACATTACTTTACCCTAGCAGTATAATTTCATATGAGAAGAAAAGCCTGTTTTATGAGAATTTTGCACTATGGAATCATTGATAAATCAAAATTTGGTGTTTGGTCCCAAAGTAGTTTTGAGCTAGTTTGTACTCTGCATCCATGTTCTGATATTTCCTGATTGTATCTGGGCTAAGTGATGGAATGTGTTGTGACGATGGTTAGGAAGGAGATCCCATTCCCACAGAGGTGAACAGTTACAGATAAGGATTCTTCGCTGACCACTGAGTCAACTTGCTTGATTTTTATTTTTGTTTTGTTTTTTATTGTCTCCCATATGCGCCCTGACTGGGGATTGAACCTGCATGCTAGGTATGTGCCCCAACCAGGAATCAAACCCACAGCCTTTGGTTGGTATAGGGGACATTGTTCTAACTAACTGGGCCACCCAGCCAGGGCTGTGATTTTTAAAAGGAGATCTTTGGTCAGTTGCTTGAAGAATCCTTTTTCTGTGAAGCAGAGGACAATTACATGACACATCTGAAATCCCCAATCAGGAGGAGACAGAAGCAAAAACTCCTTAACTTCATCTTGCTTAGTCCCCTCAATGTCTGTTTTTAAACAAAGGTGTAATGGTGGGAAATACTTAGATGAGAATCCATGGCTTGATTAAAATATAAAGTGTTATTACTTTGTCACCATTTTGGGGATTAGAAATCAAGTTGCTGTAGACTGTCTTGAACAAACTGAAATCTGTGAAAATGTCTTGACAGACACTGTGTTGGAGTACAGGACACTAGTGGTGTCTGGGGGCGTCATGTACATGAGCCTGGGCACTATCAGGGCCGTTAGTGTTGGGTGGTGCAAAATAGATGAGCATAGCATGGTGCTGTGTTTTTTTGTCTTGTCTCATTTAGCATGGATTCATATGCATTTACTGTCCTTTTGTCCTAACAAGTTAATATATGCTGCATATGCATTTACATTATTATAATACTTTGAGAGTTTCACTGAAGAGAGAAAAAAACAATGAAGTAAGCCATAGATCACACTGATTTGAGAAAAGGGGAAACACTATGAAATCTGAATTACAGAATTTTTAAGAGATATGTATTACTTGCTGATAGAATGATGTTTTGAGGTATAAGTTTTATTAATGAGACAAGATGAATACGAAATTATATTCAGATAGGACTATACTATGTTATTTATCACACATGGATCTTTTACCATAGGGTCAATTGTTAGATCCAGAAATTGGAGATATGGTGAAAGGTGTGCATAGATTTTTGAATCTTTGGTTTTTAAAAAGGGACCTATGCTGTATTCTTTCCATTTGTTTATAAGCCTCTGAAAATCACAGAAGAAAAGTCATTTCTCTTTTGGCTCAGTACCACCTGAAATATTATAAATTCTAAATTTCTTGGTGCTACATGAATTCAATTTTATAATAACTCTTACTAATTATTCTTACAAGTTTTAAGTTGGGGTAGCACTTAGTCTTGTTTTATTTTTGAAGATATGTAAAATGTCCTGTGCAAAATTATTCAGGCTGTTGTCTACTTTTTATACAAGTATTTATTATGAAGACCAGTGAAAAGTGAGGGAACCTTATTATTTCCAAAGGTAAGTTTCAGCTTGTTTTTTGACATAAGCAAAAGATTTTAAATTTAGTTTCTGTTTGTTTTTTTTACTAGCTTTTAATTTAAAGATGGAAGCTAAACCATGAAAACAGTACTATGTTTTTGACATTAAATGGTACCAATAAAGTATTTTTATCAAAAATTAAATTAAAATGTGATAATTTTTTTTGTTGTGAAATATAAATATAGAAATGTGGAAAGCATGTAATTATGTACTTAAAGGATATAGAACATTACCAGCGAAAGGTCTTCTGTGTTCCCTTCTAATCACTTCCTGATTTTTATGATAATTTTTCTTTTTCTTTTTTTTTTTTTTTTTTTGGTTAATCTTCACCAAAGGATATTTTTTCAATTGATTTTTAGAGAGTGGAAGGGAGGGGAGAGACAAGAGAGAAACCAATGTGAGAGAGACACATAAGTTGGTTGCGTCCCACACACACCCCAACCTGGGCTAATGGGCCGGGGATTGAATTTACAACCTAGGTACCTGCCCTTGATAAGGAATCAAACACGTGACCCCTTGGGTGTGTGGGCTGATGCTCTAACCACTGAGCACACCTGCCAGGGCCACTTGTTTTTCTTCTTAGTTTTCCCAACTGTGTATGTATCTCTACCCAATGAACTGTTTAGTTTTGTCTGTTTAGTTTTGCAAATCTTCACCTGAGGACATGTATACTGATTTTAGAGAGTGAGGGAGAAAGAGAAAAACATCAGTGTGAGGAAGAAACATCAATTGGTTGTCTCCATATGTGCCCCAACCAGGGATTGAACTCACAATGTAGGTGTGTACTCCCACCAAGAATTGAGCCACAACCCTTTTGGTGAAAGCACAATGCTCCAACCAACTGAGCCACCTGGCCAGGGTAGTTTTGCCTGTTTTTGAATTTATATGGGGTGTGGGGAGGGTCCCTCAGCCCGACATACACCCTCCCACAGTCCAGGACCCCTCAGAGGATGTCCAACTGCCGGGTGTCCCTGTGGGATTGGGCCTAAACCAGCAGTTGGTCATCTCTCTTGAAAGGGCTGGCTGCCTGCCTGGTCGCCCCCAACTGCCCCTCCCAGCCTGATCACCCCTAACCCTCCCCCCCCTCCTGCTGACCTGATCACCCCCAACTGTCCCACCCTGCCTGTCTGCTTGCCCCCAACTGCCTCCCCACCACCAGCCTGATTGCCCCTAACCTGCCTCTGCCTCTGCTCCATCACCATGGCTTTGTCCAGAAGGTCTCCTGGTCTAATTAGCATATTGCCCTTTTATTAGTATAGATCAGTGGTTGGCAAATGGAAGTTTGCGAGCCATATGCGGCTTGCAAGCCACAATTTGCCCGCTCTGTTGACTAATGAGTTTGCCAACCACTGGTATAGATTATTTCATTATCTAGTTTTAACTTTCATTCAATATTATGTTTTTCAGGTTCACCCATGTTAATGTCAAAATTATTTTTATTACTGACTAGTATGCCACTGTGTGAATACAGTCATAATTGGTTAGTAACAAGCTGTTGTATATGACTGTGGTCCCATAGGATTATAATGGAGCACACCGTTGTGTTTTAAACCAACCTTTCCCACCTTAACCAGTTTGGCTTAGTGGATACAGCGTCGGCCTGCGGACTGGAGAGTCCCAGGTTTGATTTTGGTCAGGGGCATATACCTTGGTTGTGGGCACATCCCCAGTGTGCAGGAGGCAGCAGATCAATGTTTCTCTCTCATTGATGTTTCTAACTCTCCCTCTCCCTTCCTCTCTGTAAAAAATCAGTAAAATATATTTTTAAATAATTCCTTTAAACCAACTGTTCCCAAATGTTTCTTGAAATCCCACTATATTCTTAGCACCATTCTAGACATGGAGTGCAACAGAGAACAAAAATAGTGGAGTTTATATTTTAGTTCTGGAGAGAGAAGTTGTAGCACAATGCAGTAGTCACATGTTTGTGTGATACTGTTGGAAGCAAACCTGTGCTGACAGTCATACGATGCTGTACAGTACGTATACTTGATAATAAATGAGTATGTATTGGTTTGTGCATTCACTGACCTAGTTACCATCATTTTAGAGCGCACTTGAGACCCGAAGTATTAGGCTCACGTCTCATGTTTGCCACTTCCCTTGGTTGCACCACTTTCTCTTGTGCTTGAGTGAATCTCATGGTGTAGTGTAGCCTAAGTGTATAAGGTTTGTGAAGTCTCCAGCAGTGGGCACTCATGACCTGGCCTTGGCACTCACCCTTACTCGCTGACTGCCCCAGAGCAGCACCCAGGCCTGCCAGCTCTGTTCATGGTAAGTGCCCTACACAGGTGTTCCACTTTATCTTTCATACTATATCTTTACCTTTTCTATATTTAGATATGTTTGGATACACAAATACTTACCATTCTGTTACAGTGGCCTCTGGTATTTAGTAGAGGAACATGCTGTACAGGTTGTAGCCCCGGAGCAATAAACTATACCATAGAGCCGAGGTGTGCAGTAGGCTGTACCATCTAGGTTTGCTAAGTGCATTCTGTGATTGCACAAGGATGAATTTGCCTAATGATACATTTCTCAGAATGTGTCCCATCATTAAGTGGCATGTAACTGTGTACTACACTATTAATTCCACTGTGTAGATATTTGAGTTGTCTAGTTTTTTGTTTCTTGCTCTTGCTCTCACAAACAGTGTTTTTTTTAAATATGTTTTTTATTGATTTCAAAGAGGAAGGGAGAGGGAGATAGAAACATCATTGATGAGAATCATTGATGGCTGCCTCCTGCTTGCCCTTTACTGGGGATCGAGCCCGCAACCCAGGCATGTGCCCTGGCTGAAATCAGTCCGAAAGCCGACGCTCTATCCACTGAGCCAAACCAGCTAGAGCAGCAGTGTTTTTATAAATACTATTTTACAGGTCTCTTACGGTGTGCTAGAACTTCTCCAGGAGGGATGATGCTAGGTCATTCATTGTGTGCACATTCAGCTTACTTTCCCAAGTACACTGACGACAGCCTGCACTGACTTCACTTCGCACTCTTGCCAATGCTTAAGTTTGTTAGGCTTATTATTCTAATCTAGTGAGTTTAGACATGAATTATAATTTGTATTTCCAGTCTTTTTGTCCATTTCTAACAATTCATAGGAATTGTCCACATATTTCGGATACCAATTCTTGTTGGTTACATGTTTGCAACTATCTTCTCCCAGGATGTGGTTTGTCTTTTTCCATTCTTGATGGTACTTTTGATGAATAAAAATTAACTTTACTGTGACTAATCTTCCTTTATGTATTCTGCTTTCTATTATTGATGTATGCCCTCAAGGGGAAGGATGTTTTAAAGCTATGTTCCTTCTGCTGCTGCTCCCTTTTCCCCCTCCCCCTCCCCCTTCCTCTCCCCTCTCTGCCACCGCCACTGCAGCAGCCCCCTCCTCCTCCTCCTCCCCCTCCTCCTCCTCCTCCCCCTCCTCCTCCTCCTCCTCCTCCCCCTCCTCCTCCTCCTCCCCCTCCTCCTCCTCCTCCTCCTCCTCTTTTTGCCAAGGAAGTTGGACTTTATGATGCACTTTGGGGGATTATATTATTCTCCACTCTTCAGCTTTCCCAGGGCAATCCTCCAGGCCTCTTGCCTCATTCTTCACTCAGACCTCCCCTGTGGGGAACGGGAAAGAGGCAAAACCCATCTGATTCTGTCATCTGCTGCTTAATCTAAGCCCAGAAGAAATATGAACCAAAATGTATTTTACTTCATTTTAATTCAATTTATTAGACCAGCATTGATTAATAAGATTATATAGGTTTCAAGTGTATACTTCTATGATACATGATCTGTATATTGCATTGTGATCACCACCCAAAGTCAAATCATCTTCTGTCCCCATATATTTGACCCCCTTACAATCCCCCTCACCCCCACCCCTCTTCTCTCTGGTAACCACTATACTATTGTCTGTGTCTATGAGTTTTAGTTTTATATCCCATATATGAGTGAAATCATATGGTTCATAGCTTTTCCTGACTGACATGCTCCCTTAGTGTAATATCCTCAAGATGCATCCATGATGTTATAAATGACAGTATCCTTTCTTACAGCTGAGTAGTATCCATTGTATGTATGTACCATATCCAATCATGTATCCAAAGACACTTTGATTGTTTCCATATCTTGTCCACTGTGAATAGTGTTGCAGTGGACATAGGGATGCATATATCTTTATGAATAAATATTATCTTCTGAATACCTCAAACATGGCTTTGCTTTTTCCAATTAGATCTTTAACCTAAGTAGAAGAGATATTTGTGTGAGATAATGATTGCATTTTACTTCTTTCCAGCATCACTTTACTGAAAGGACCATATTTTACCTGCTGACCTGCAAAACCACTCTCACTCATCAGCTGCTGTACATTCACAGGTCTGATTTGGGTTCTCATGTGTTCAATTAGGCTGTCACCATGCCATTTCATTACAGTCTAACTTCTGTAACCTAATACAAGTCATTACCTCTTAGACCTTGCCCTGTTCTTAAAGATTGTCTATTCAAAGCCGTTTTACAATAAGCTTATTAATTTTCACAAAACTTTTAAGAATTTGATTGAAATATCATTGAATCTATTAGGTCACTGGGGAAAATTCATATCTTTATATTATAGATAATATAAATGTGAACCATCTGTTTAGGTCTTTATTGTCTTCAGTTAAGTTTTATATTTTTAACATAGTGAACTTACACAAGTGTTATTTTTAAATTTTTCCTAGATGTTTTGCATTTTTGATGCCACTGTAACTATCTTTTATTTTTATTTATTGCTGGTGTCTAGAAAAAATTTTGATTTTTATGTTCACTAACTTTGCCAAAAACACAATTCTAAAATGTATTTGTTTCTTTTGCATTTTTTGCCTTATATAATCATATATGAGTGGTAAACCTTTTGTTTCTATCTTCAATTTTTTAAAAATATATTTTATTGATTTTTTACAGAGAGGAAGGGAGAGAGATAGAAAGTCAGAAACATCGATGAGAGAGAAACATCGATCAGCTGCCTCTTACACACCCCCTACTGGGGATGTGCCTGCAACTAAGGTACATGCCCTTGACTGGAATCAAACCTGGGACCTCCCAGTCCGCAGGCCAATGCCCTATCCACTGAGCCACACCAGTTTTGGCTATCTTCAATTTTTATATCGTTTTTTGTCTTTCTATGCTAAATAGGATTTGTCACACAGTGCTGACTTGGAAGTGATAACAGTGTTTCCAAAGCCCTGGGGAACGTGCTGTGTTTCATCACTAAGTATGACATTCATAGGAGATGTTTTGTAAATACGCTTTTATAAAATTAGTAGAGTTATGTTCTATCACTCCTTGGCGAGTTTTTACGATGTGGGAGAATTTGTCAAATACTTGTACTTTATTAGATGATCGTGATTTCTATCTTTAATATGTTAAATTGGTGAAATGAGTTCATCAGTTTTCTGAAGTACCCAGGCATTTTTGGGGTCATGATGTGTTATCTTTATTACATTCTAGAGGCCCAGTGCACAAATTCATGCATGAGTCTGGCTGGTGATTGGTGCTGATCAGGGATCCGACCAGCCAGAGAAGGGGCCTCGAGAGGTTGGCAAGCCGCCGGGGGCAGGAACCATGGAGGTTAGCTGTGGGAGCCCACTGACCACCAGGGAGCAACTCCTGCATTGAGCACCTCCCCCCTTGCAGTCAGTGTGCATTATAGCAACCAGTCAACCTGTCATTTGGTTATTCAGTCGCTTAGACTTTTATATATATATAGACTAGCATGCACGGGAGATGGGGGGCAGGGTGTCCCTCAGCCCAGCCTGCACTGCACCCTCTCTAATCTGGGATTCCTCGAGGGATGTCTGGCTGCCTGTTTAGTCCTGAACTCAGTAGGATCAGGCCTAAACAGGCAGTCAGACATCCCTCTCACAATCCAGGACTGCTGGTTCCCAAATGCTCGCCTGCCTGCCTTCCTGATTGCCCCTAACAGCTTCTGCCAGTCTGGTCACTCCCTAAACACTCCCCTGACAGCCTGATTGATGCCTAACTGCCAGCCTGTTTGCCCCCAACTGGTCTTCCCTGAAAGCCTGGGTGCCCCCCAAACTGCCCTTCCCTGCAGGCTCAGTCACCCCCAACTTCTCTCCTCTGCCAGCCAGGTCACCCCTAACTGTCCTCTCCTACAGGCTTGATCACCTCCAACTGCCCTTCCTTGTAGGCCTGGTCCCTCCCAGGTGCCCTCCACTGCTGGCCTGATCACCCACAACTGCCTTCCTTTGCAGGCCTGGTCCCTCCCAACTGCCCTCCGCTGCCTATTTGTAGCAGCCGTCTTGTGTTCACATGGGGGCAGGATCTTTGACCACATGGGGGCAGCCCTCTTGTGTATTGGAGTGATTGTCAATCTGCATATTACTCTTTTATTGGATAGAATAGAGGCCTGGTGCATGGGTGGGGGCCGGCTGGTTTGCTCTGAAGGTGTCCTGGATCAGGGTGGGGGTTCCCTTGGGGTGTGGGTTGGCCTGGGCTAGGGTCCTATGGTGATTTGCAGGCCGGCTATGCCCCCCCTGGTGACACAAGCGGAGGCTCTGTTATCTGGGATTTATCTTCTACAATTGAAACTTTGTAGCCTGGAGCAGAGCCAAGCCTCCTGCTAGCTCCGTGGCCACAGCCATTTCTTTTGGGATTTATTTATCTTATATAAGTGAAAAAACTTAGTAGCCGTAAGGGGAGGAGGCTAAGGCAGGCCAGGGCTGTGGAAAGCTTGGCTTCCTCTGTTGCCAGGGAAACCCAAGCCTTCCTCCTGCTCTCAGTGGCAGCAGCCATCTTGGTTGGGGTTTATTTGCATAATCTGCCCCTGATTGGCTGGTGGGCGTGGCTTGTGGGAGTGGCGAAGATATGATTAAATTGGCATATTACTCTTTTATTAGATAGGATATGCTAGCTTATGAAATAAGTTACAAGTGTCCCTTCTCATTCTGTACCTGGAAACATTTCATGAAACTGGAATTGCTTCTTTCTTGAATATTTTCCAGAACTACCTGAATGCCACCTGGGCATGGACTTTCTATGCAGAAAGATTTTTTATTGTCGATTCAATTTATTTAATGATTATGGAACTGTTCAGATTTTAGATTTCTTCTAGTCAGTTTTCATTGAGTTCTTTTGGGTAAGGTGACTCTAGAAATTTATACTCTAAATTTGAAAATTTAGATGAAATATATGAAATTATTGCACTATCCTCTTATTATCTGTGTAGTATGTACAGGACCTGTACTGATAGCCTCCCTTTCATTCCTGATACTATTTGTTTGTGCCTCTTTTCTTATTAGCCTTGCCAGATGTTGGCAGATTTTTCTAGTCCTTTCAATAACTGGCCCCTATGAGCCATAGATGAGAGATCCAGCTTCACATCCTCCCAAAACACTATTTGCAATGTTTTTAATTTAGACTTTTTAATTTCTGTTGGGTATATAAAGATGAGCAAGTGTCAGTTTATAGTTGTTCAGATGGAAAATAATACAACAGTTAAATAATAATGCAAGAAAATAAACTGTTTTATGTACTCACAACTGTAAAACTACTTCTGCCAATCCCTGTACAGTTATCATTTTGGTTGTAGTATCATCAAGGAAATGATGTTAAGTATCTTTTCATATTCTTATTTGGCCATTTATCTTCTTTTGTAAAATGTTTATTTAAATTTTTGCCATTTTTTTAGTTGCCTTTTTAAACACTTTATTTTTAGGAGTTATTTCTGTACTTTGGGTGTGAGTTTTTTGTCAGATTTTTATATTGCAAATTAGAGGCCTGGTGCACAAAATTTGTGCATGGGGGAGGGTCCCTCAGCTTGGCCTGCACCCTCTCTCAATCCAGGACCCCTCAGGGGATGTCCGACTGCTGGTTTAGGCCCAATCCCTCTAAACTGGCAGGCTGATTGGTGTTTCTCTCTCACTGATGTTTCTAACTCTCTAACTCGCAATCTGGGATGCTGCATGCACCAGTGACCATACTTTTAATAAAGGTGAAAGCATCTATCTTGCTGTTGAATGGGCAGCTACATTTTTTTGCCCTGATTATAAAAAGTAGTACATAACATGATCCTTCTGAGGCAATAGTACCATTTTCCCCATCTTATGGGTGGAAAAACTGAAGTAGAGGGAAGTTAAGTAATTGGCTTTGTCACACAGTTATAAGTGTCAGAATTATGGCTGACCACAAAATGTGCAAGCCAGAGTCCATGTATGTCATTGCTGCATCATCCTGTTTTTTTTTTAGTGTTAGAGTAGCTTTGCCAGGTTTTAATTTTTAAATCTAAAACTGTTCCTAATATATAGGAATGCATATTCATCCCCATGTAGAATAAACAGGATATGAACAGTTTGAAGATTCTTCTGATGAATTAGGTTTAAGCAGCCACCGATCTCTTTTTCAAATATTGCAGAAGCCACCTTCCTTGTTTAACTGTGTGTGGGATGTAGCACTTTATAAGCTATGACATAGTCTCTTACATTCCAGGACTCCTTGGGGGATATAGTAGTGTGCCAAGCAGCAGGCGACCAGGGAGGAGCCCAGACTGGGGCTGGGCACTACACCACTCACATTCATCCTGGCCTTTGGCACAGCCTGCTGCTGCCACTCCCTGCTCAGTAGTGCTGCCGCAGAATCAGGAGAGGCTCCCACCACTGCTGCTGCGCTTGCCAACCATGATCCCGGCTTCTGTCTGAGCAGCACTCCCCCTGTAGGAGTGCGCAACCACCAAGTGCAACTTCTGCATTGAACATCTGCCCCCTGATGGTCAGTGTACATCATAGTGACTGGTCAACCAGTCGTTCCAGCCGTTCCGTCATAACAGTCGCTTAGGCTTTTATATATAGAGATATCATCTACCAAGCAGGAGACTGTTCTGATTCTCCCAATATTATCTATCTATATAAGAGAGGAATATGCAAATTAGCCAGGATGCCGTAACATCTCAACTGAACAGCAGGGACCTGAGGCTGCTTGGTGCCTGGCTGGGGCACCCTACAGGTCTTGACAGGGGACTTCAGGCTGTGCCCCCTGCCCTGGTGCCAGGCCAGGGGATCTGAGACTGTGCCCCCCACCTGGTGCTGGGCTGGGGGACCGGAGGCTGTGGCCCCCACCTGGAGGGGCTTGATGGGGGTGGGGCTGGCTATGTCTGGGTCTCACTCAATGGGGATAGGGTCAGCCGGGTCCCGGTCTCCTGTGTTTTCAAAATACATGCAGGTGGTGGGTGGGGACTTGACTCTAGGTCTCACTGTGTGCCCCAGACTCTTGACAGGAGGGAGATTTTCATATACATTTTACTAATTTTCTCTCATCTCTGACGCTTCGATTATAAAGGGCAAATAACAATATTAAAATATTTCCTCTACTTCCCTTGTAATGTGCACAAATTTTGTGCACCAAGCCACTAGACTGTTAATAATCAAAATTTCTTAATTTTAACAATGTTTAAATTATCAATTTTCTTTTATAGCTAGTGATTTAGGTGTCCAATTAAAAAAAATTGCCCTAACTGGTTTGGCTCGGTGGATAGAGCATTGGCCTGTGGACTGAAGGGTCCCAGGTTCAATTCCAGTCAAGGGCATGTACCTTGGTTGTGAGCACATCCCCAGTAGGGGATGTGCAGGAGGCAGCTGATTGGTGTTTCTCTCACACTGATGTTTCTAACTCTCTATAACTTTACCTTTCTCTCTGTAAAAAATCAATAAAATATATTTTTAAAATAATAATACATAAAACTTGCATACTCCAAAGTAAATAAATCTTTATATTTTCTTTTAGATGTTTTATTGTATTGCCTTTCATTTTGTGATATATGATTCATCTGGAAGTAATTTTTGTGTGTAGTATGCAGTAGAAGTCAAATTCATTCTTTATAATTTTTTTAGTAAAGATCTGCTAAGAGCAAACTTTATTTTCATTTGCAAATATCTTTATCTTATTTTTAAACTGATTCTTGAAGGATATAGAATTCTAGATTGGAAAATTTTGTTTTAGCACGTTGATGTTTACTTCATTGTCTTCTCGTTTCAACTATTTCTGTCGTGAAGTGAACTATGATACTCCTTTGTAGGTAATCAAACTTCTTTTTCCTTTTTATCTCTGTTCTGTGTCACTGTGACATATCTGTGTGCAGTTTTGGGTGTTTTGGGGTTTTTTTTCATCCTGATTGAGATTCCCTGGGCTCCTTAGATTGTTGCCTTTTATCAATTCTGAAAGATTCTCCACTGTTATGTTTCCATTGTCTCTACCTCCTTCTCCCTCGCCTAAAACCCTCATGACATATGTTGAACTTGTGTCCTCTGTCTCTTAACCAATTTCACTTTTCCCAGTCCGTCTCTGTGTTACATTCTGTAATTTTTAAAGAATTTGTGACCAAGTAGATCTGGGAAAGAACTTCTGTTTGGCTTGGCCGGCGTAGCTCAGTGGTTAAGTGTCAGCCTATGAACCAGGAGGTCACAGTTTGATTCCCAGTCGGGGCAGCTGCCTGGGTTGCAGGCCAGATCCCCAGTGTGGGATGTGCAGGAGGCAGCTGATCAGTGATTCTCTCATCATTGATGTTTCTCTCACTCACTCTCTCTTACTCTCTGAAATCAATAAAAATGTATTTACTAAAGAAAAGACATCCTTCTGTTTGGTTCTTCTAGAAATGAAAATTAATTTTTAAGTCCTAACAGATTAGACACAGCTCAGTATAGACACTATTTCAAACTATAATACAGGTCAGAATGTTTGCTTCCACTGCATCACTTAGGGGCAGAGCCATTTCAGGGCCACATTAACCAAATTCTCCACAGTTTTTTGATCAGTGTGATTTGTGTTGCAAAACATAGTAAAAATTCACTGACTTGTGGTTACAAACTATTGAGGGTAAAATTGTCCTCTTCATTCATACTGAGGTTCAAAATAGGCCATTTTTTTAACCTTGGTAGGGTTGGGGGTGGAGTATTTTAGTTCAACTTCACTGTTATGCAGAGGGTGCCAGCTTTACGCCCGGGAGCCTCTTATTTGACCCTTCTGATGCAGGCCTTTCTTTCTCTGTCCTCCAGGTAAAAGCCGGTTTCAGAGTGTCCCTAACCCTCTGGGTTCCTGCCTCCACTTGGACTTTTTAAATTTCGCAAAACATCCGTTGATTTCCACAGGCCAGCACATAGTCTTCCACACTTGCAGATGACACGGATGGCTGCATAACTCTCTTGCATCCTTGACAACGTAATTTCCTCCCCACGTTGCTGCTGATCTGTACCCGAGAGTCCTGGTTAGGTTGGGGGGATCTTTATGGGGTGTTGGGCAGCTCTTCACCTTCCTCTCGGTATCATGACTTCCCTTTTGGGAGTTAAAATAGAAATGGCATTGGCATAATCTGAGGTTACCACCCTATGAGTGGGTAGTGGGTTTTCATTTAGACGGTAGTTTAACTCCCCAGTTTGTGCGAATGTTTATACACGGGTTAAATTTAACGCACAAGTGACACTTCCGTAGCTCTAGAGTGTTTGTATTGGCCAGGGCTCCCGCTGTTCTTTGGGAAGGGCACTTGCAATCCTTTGCTTCACTTTTCCCAGAAGCGTTTGCTCTCTGCAGGAGGCGCGGCTTTCAGTGCCAGCAGAGGTGCTGCTGCCAACCCCCAGCTGCCACCACTGCTGCTCAGGAGCCAGGTGTGTACTTTCTGCCGTATAACATCACAACAGCCCCATGAGATGGACTGTTGTAATTCTATATTCATCATGAGAAGATGGAGGCGTAAAAATGTAAAAAGCTTGTCCGAGGGTACTCTGCTGGGAACTAGAACTCAAATTTTCTTACACTGAGCCTGTCTTACCTCCCTAAGGAATCAGACGTCCATTTTACGTACAGGGGTAGTAGGTGTATATTTCACAAATAATCTTAATTTTGTCACAGGGGTCTCCTTGCTCTTAGTGGAGATCCTTAGCTTACCTTCCAGTCACATCTGATCTGTAAACAGATTTGTGCCCGAAACGTGTGTGAAGTGGGGGGGTGATATTCAGTCATATGACGTTAGCAACTACACATTCGGTTGGCCTCTAGCCACACAAGGAAGAGCCAAGGCACGTGCAAGAGGCAGACAGCAGCAGGGTAATGTGGAGGAGGGCAGGGCCTGGAGGAGCAGAACGTACCCCTCCAGAAGACATAAGGAGGCTCCAAGCACGTGAATGTGAGAGCAGAATGGCGTTGTCAGGACGTGCAGGCGTGCAGCTGGTTTGAGTGTGCTATGACTGAGACAGTTCCTGGGAGAGGTGTTGTCAGTGTGAGCAGGAGCCAATTCCTGCAGAACTCCCTAGTCCTACCCCCCACCCCCACCCCCACCCCCACTCCACTCCCTGGATGCCCAGGTGTGCAGTGGGGCCCAGAGCATTAATTCCAAACAAGTTCCCAGGCTGTGGGTGACGGAGAGAACACCAGTCAGCCACACCAGCTGCTATCCATTCCCAGCCAAAGCTCTGCATTCCAGACGCAGACCCAGTGTTCTGCTCTTCTCAGATGAGATGGGTATCCACTTCCAAAATTAACTTTACCAAGAAATCAGTAAGCACTGAATTTAAAGAGTGATGCCCTTTACCCCAAATTCACATCCTCACAGGTGTTCTTATTTGCTCCACAAGCCCCTGAGCACCTAGTGTGTATGTGCTGACCATGGGCCCTGGGGAAGGGGGCAGCCTTCTGTCCAGTACAGTGGCCACTAGCTATCAAAATGTACTCCCGGCTGCATGTCCGTGCCCAAGGCTGTGTCACTGACGGCTGCGTCACTGACGGCTGCTGCAAGGACACAGACACAGGAATTCCATCTCAGCTCAAGGGGCTGTTGGGCAGCACTAGTCTAGTGCACACGACAGACCCTGCACACACTTAAACAGGCGGAGTTAGCTCTCAGGAGCAGGAAAGTTTGGTGAGCTCTGACCGTGGACCTGAGGGGCCCAGGCACTGTAAACAGGTGGCAGTGGGACAGGCCAGAGAAGAGCAGGTGAGAGCTCAGCTTCCCTCCTAGTCTCCTTGTCCTTCGGTTCCACAGGCCCTCACGTGCCCCTAACCCCCTTTTCTCCAGTGCTCTTGAAGGCGACTCATGACAACACAAAGAGCCCGTCTAGGACTGCGTTCTACAAACTGCCCTTCAGGGAGATGCCACGGGTGCCCAGCTTCCCCCGCCCCGGAAGAGACCACAGTGCCCTCAACTCTGAATGTTTGACTGGTCCTGCCGTGGAGAAGCCCGGACAATCTCATTTAAGTGGCGTTTCCCAAACTTCACAGGGCCGTGTCATACAGCAGCTGCTGACTCCTGGGATCTTACTTGGAGGACTGCCAGACTGGAACATGCCACCGTGGAAGTGCTGTTCCGCACTTTTTACCTGGAAAGCCTTTGTCAGCATTCGGTGTGGATGAGAGCGGCCTGCTCCCGTAGGAAAGGCCGTGGGGCCCCAGAAGAGCCTGCCGGCCCAGCTGCAGAGAACAGGCACACGAGGGGAGCAACATGTTCTTTTATTGATGCAAGTATGTCCAGTCACACCAACAGCTGACATGCTGTTACAGTACAGCTTGATGTTCACAGTTCATCTCAAAATACCAACACATCACAGTCAGGAGATGGACTCAACTGGGCAGATGAAGTGGCAACACAGGCGAGTGAGCACAGAACTGGGCCCCAAGACGTGGAGGTGACAGGGAAACTCCTTACACGTGGACAGAAAATGCTCTAACGCGTATTCCAAATATATACTCTCAGGTTTAAGCCTTTATCTCAAATACATAAACAAAGCAATATGTACTATCAATATACAATATGTACTAGCTAGGACATCTGGAAAGTGCAAAAACACTGTGACAATACAGTGTAAATACTCTCGCTCCACCCACTTACAGGTGACGACCACAGAGCCACTCCTTCCTGAGGCCTGCCCCACGCCCCCAGGTGTCCTGGAGCGGTGGGGGTAGCAGCTGGCAGGCCTCCTGCTGGAGGCTCCCGCAGAGCCAGGCATCCAAGAGACCAGGGTGAGGAGCTCCACACCACGAACAAAGGAAAGCTGCACGAGGGTGACGAGTCCGTGTGGATGGCCCGCCTCCCGCTCTCAGGGCGCAGGCGGCCACCATCCCTCGGCCAGGACGCCGGCCGTCCATGTGGAGTGTGCTCCTCGGTCTGGGAGTGGGAACACCTCCCAGTGCTGGGCAGTGCGTGTTCCACGTACACCGAGGAGACTGACAATTCCTACGCCCTCGCCTGTCATTATTTTAGATTTTCTATTTTCCTAAAATGTAGTTGAAGAAAGCTTGGCCAGACATGTTCCAACAGAAAAGTATGCCACCAGGTGTCCCCCTGCCCCGCCCGGCCCCAGAAATCCCTGATAAAGGAAAAGGAAAATGTAAACTTTGGGAAGCCCGCACTCAAAGGTTTGCTTCCAGAAGTATGCGAATGAGACCTCCTGGCCTCCCAAGGCCTTGTGGGAACCTGGAAGCTCGCGGCCCAGGCTTTGCAGGGGCCCAGGCTTTGCGGGCAGGCGCCGCCAGCCGTGAGCGCAGCGGCCTGAGCAGAGCGGGCCGCCCTCTGGGACCCTCTAAGGCACCAGCCCTGACATCCAAGACACTGGCTGGAAGGGCGTCCACGCAGGCAGGGCTCACGTGGGTTTTGGTTGGGTTTTTTTAAGTATTTTCTCATAAGGTGAATATAATCAAAAGTAGAAAATAAAAATTTACACTTCATTAGGCCAAGATGTTATCATGGATGCCATCTCCCATGATAACTCCTTCCCCACCCCTCCCTGAACCAGGGCGCTGCCCTGTTATTTAAAAGAAACAAAAACACGTTGCGCCAAAGGTTGATGCATGAAATAATTACCATTTTTTCCATAAAAGTTATATACAAAATGGGCCCCAACCAGTGAGGCCGCCCCATCTCCACCCAGGTCAAGTTAAAGCTCAGTTCTCCAGCTCGTCCTCGGTCGCAGGCCGCACCCATGCTTCAGGCTCTGTTGAGGAGAGTGGTCCTAGAGGGGACGGCACAGGGTCAGCGGCTGGCAGGCCCTTCCCGGCGGTCGGGAGGTCCTTCCCCGGTGGATTCCAGGCCCCAGCCATTAGGGGAAGAGGCGGGACATTCAATCCCAGGTCCTCGGCCTCCTTCCACTGGCAGCTGCCTAGACCCCTTCCTCCCTCGCGTGGAGGTGCCCTCAGCTGCCTTTCAGAAGGCAGGTCCATGATGCCCGTCCCGTCCTCTCCCCGCCTTGCCTGGTACGGCCTCTTCAGTTCTCCTACCTCAGGGTCTTCCAGCTGTCCTTCTCCATGTGGTTCTCAGGCCCCTCGCTTTCGAAGGAGGCGATGAAGAGTGCTGAGAGACAGAGGGCCCCTCAGACGCATGTCTGCATGCCGTCAGCCCACCCTCTGTCCCCTCTCCAGCCTTCATGGCAGGGGTGTAGCTGGGTTAAGAAGGAACTCCTGGATCAAGGGACAGTGGTCTTGGCTGGGGCTCGTCCACAGATCTCCACCGTGTGAGGCCCCAGGCCCCGGGAGGCCCAGTGCTCCCAGCTACCTGCTTGGGGGCTCTGCTTGGTGCCTGGTTCTGAGCGCTGGCCCGAACCTGCCTGGCTCTCAAGTGGCCTCCAGAGCCTGGTCTCTTAGTCCTTATCCTTCATCTGTCCTCTGCCCACAACCCTCCCTCACGAACTCACCTGTGGCGGCTTCCCCTATGTGGTGTGGGGATAGTGATCAGCCTCCATGGAGACCCGACAAGGGGGAGTCGGGGCCAGGTGCTATGTGGCTGCCGCCATGCGGGGTGGCCTTACCTTCCTCACTGTAGATGGGCGCCGTAAGCAGGTAATTCTGAATCTTCTTGTCCTTTTCAAAGGGACACTCTACCCGTGTCCATGTCATGAACTCGTGGATCTGTCTGGAGATCTCCCAAAATTTCTGAAGGGGCAGAGGACAACGGTGTCCCCTGTCACCTTGATCAGGACCATGTGCTGCTCCCTGCCTGGCCCCAGCACGGCGAGGCGGGGGCTCTGCACAGCTGACTGCTGGCCACGAAGCACGCTGTGCAGCGTCAGAGCCAGCAGGTGTCCCAGAGCACACACCATCCTGCTCTCCACCTGAGCCATCAGACTGGCGGCAGGGTCTGTGCCTCCCCTGCCCAGGGACCCCAATCCCTGACCCCCAGTTGAGGCAGGCAGCCAGCCAGACCAGCTGAACACATCATGATGTCACTCTTTGGGGCCCGTATGGGAATCCATAACCCACTCTCACCCTGACCTGCATGAGGTGAGCACTGGACACCCAGCTCTCCTTACACCTCCTCAAGCACCTCTGTCCTACCCTCCTGCCCTTGGCCAGTCAGGCCTCTGCTTCCATCTGGAGTTCTGTTGCCTCCTCCTTCCTGCTCAAGTCCCTCTTACCTAAAGCCGTCCTGATTCTCCTTGGTAGGATCAGTGTTGGGACCAGTGTCCAGGGCGAATGGAGGCTCCTGTGGCTCCAGGCCCTATAACCAGGTCATCCACCCAGAAGTGTGGGGACCCCCTCACATCTCGAGGTCACATAGTGTGCCCCACCTTGGAGCTGCCAGTCCTAAAGGCCCTCTGCCTCAGGGCCATGCTTGCTGCTCTCCTGCACAGGTGGATCCTGCCTGCCCTGGGCGAGGCCGGGAGGTCCGCCCTGCTCTGTGCTGGGACAGCCGCCCTCCCTCTGGACCACAAGGGGGCGAGCTCACCTTGAAGTTAATGTGCCCATTGGGCAGGTGGTTGGTGTGGATCTTGTGCAGGAAGTAGATGTCCTTAACAAAAAGGTTGAACACGGGAATCACAATCTTCTCTCGGCTGCTGTTGGCCATCTGGGACCTCTGTGTCGCCCCCTGGAGGGCCGTGCGGTAGTTGCAGAAGTTGCTGGAAGGATCCATGTGGTGCTATGCACGGATGGGAGGGAGGGAGGAACGGAGGGTGGATGCATGTGGTGGGCAGCGTTTCCCCCACCCCCTTTACAGGGCAGAGAGTCTGCTGATGAGGAAGGTACTTCCCCTCTGGGCAACTCAGACTGTCACCCAGAAAAGGCCTCCCTTCCAGGAGGGGGCCCAGAGATGCCAGCTGAATGCAGGGCAACTGAGTCTGGTCTGAGCATCACGGGACAACTGCAGAGAAGCTGCACAGCTCCCACGCCTCTTCCTTGCCCTGCTGGGCCTGCTCTCTCCTCCTTCCTTTCAAAACCCTCCTTTGTTCCCCCGATGTCCCCTCTCCAGGGGACTACTTAGATCGACAACACCCAACAACCACCAGCTCTGTAGACATACATTTGCAAAAACACAGACTGTGATCAAATACATCTGGGCCAGGCTGTGCATGAACTCACCCGTCAGCCCCCAGGCCATCCAGAGGGTCTAGTGCCTCGGAAAGCTGGGCCAGGAAAAGGCCCAGGTCTGCTGAGTTAGGCTCAGCCACTGCAGGTGTTGGGGGCTCATGCTTGTCAAACTCTTTAGAAACTACTCCCTGGAAGCAGCTTTAGATGAATGCAGATCTGACTGAGTCAGGGCCTAGGACAGCTGCAGCGGCCCATACTCCAGCATGGCCAGGTTGACCAGGCTGGACAGCCAAGCCCCCTCCTGCACTGCAGGCTGCAGGCCCTGAGCAAAGGGTAGAGTGTGATGGAGGCCCACCTCCTCAGGCCTACATAGGATGAGGCTGGGTGCCTACCTCCAAGACATCAAACTTCGCCGTCTTAACTTTGGACCATGTTTTCTTCAGCCGAGCCACAGGACTGAGGTTCATGCCAGCTGCAGAGAAAAGCAGGAAGGGTCAGGCTGGGCAGGTGGGTCAGAGAGGAGCTGGGAGGGCAGCCCAGCTGGACACTCACAGATGATGGCCATCATGGAGTTGAAGTTCCCGATGTTGAAGCACTCCCGGGCCACGTCGATGAAGAACTCCAGCATGCGGGTCCGCTGCTTCTTCTTCACCACCTGCGGGCAGCCAGCAGCCTCAGCGTGGGCCCCACAAAGGGCCACCCTTCACCACCAGCCCCTGAGGGCCTCTAGCTGGAGCTGCCCCAGGGCCCACAGAGCTGTCAGACTGGGGGAGGAGGGGGTTGCAGAGGCAGGAAACACAGCTGTGGCGTGTCCGATGCTCCGATGCGAGGCAGAGGGCAGGAGGATGGCAAGAGGACTGGCTGAGCTCATAGACTGTGCTGGGCACAGGGTGTACTCCATGGATGGATCTCCATCGCAATTTAAGGCATCACAGTTGGATGTGGGGGGAGGAGGGCAGGGAGGCAGCAACTCCAAGGCCCTGGCATTGGAGGCTCCTTATCTCCACTTGCAAAGTTTCAACGTCTGAGGGGCTGGAGCACCTGAGGATGTCTCGGGCACCCTGTGGGGGTGGGGAAGAGACTGTCATCCTGCCCGTGGCTGCCTTGCGGTGCGTACCCGGCACACCTCGGTGGCCACCAGCATGCTGAGGCAGTTGAACCAATTGTCATAGGCCTCCAGGCTGTAGGTCTTGGTCAGGTCCCCTCGGCACTGGGGAGGACACTGCAGGTTACAGGAAGTCCAAGGATGCTGCTGGTGGTGCTGCCAGCCCTGCCCCAGATGGAGGGGCCGGGACATTGTCCAGAGGAGGAAACTGCAAGTAACATTGAGTGGAGGCAACAGGACGAGTCCCCTTGGCTAGCCTGGGGCTCCACAATGCCCAGGGATCACCTTGGAGGCTAGGCTGGGAATACCAGGCCCCCTCCAAGCATGCATGTCCCTATGTGGCCTCCACTGACCCCCTGGAGCAGATGCCAGGAAGCCAGACAGCATCCATGGGTCAGACACCCCAGAGGTGCTCAGGCGTGCTGTGTGGGGTCTCCACCCACCCTGCACGGGATGGAGGTCCAGGCCCACCCGCAGGCCACAGCCCCTCACCCTGTGCTTGTCCCGAGAGTCCATGTGGCTGACGATCTGCATCAGGTCCTGGGGGTGAATGCTGCTGACCCTCTCCTGGGGCAGGTGGGAGACAGCACAGGAGTGATCAGCCTCTGGCCTGGAGGCCTCACACTCAGCGTGCGGGACGTGTTCGGAGCAGCAGTCAGGCATGTGCAAGGGTCCCTCCTTGATCGGAGCCCCCGCCAATGGGCAATCTCTGTCCAGGCTTCTCCGAAAGCACCCAAGGGGTCTGGAAGGCCCTCCTCTGGAGTGGAGGGAGCAGGGATGCAAGGAGTGGGATGGAAGCCTCGGGTCCGTGGCTGCCATGTACAGGGAACTGCCCAGACCAGGCATAGGCAGGGTGAGGTGACAGTAGGAGAACTGGCTCTCCCCCTCGAAGCCCCTCACCTCCATCCTGGGGCCACTTTAGTCCTGGCCACCCTCCTCCTCCCCTTAACATAGGGCTGTTGTGCCCCTAGGGGCCTGGATGCCAGGCACAGAGAAACCTGTTGCTAGGTGGACACGTCAGCCAGAGGCAGTGATCGGGCCGTGAAGCAGGCCTCCCCTGACACCCCGCCTGCCCAGCAGGGAATCCCTGTGGTGCTGATATTGAGAAAGTTGTGAGAGCTTTCGTGACTCTGGACAAGCAGGAGTCCGCGCACCCAGCCCGCCCTGAGCGGCACACGCACACTGACCAGCTCAATGTGAGTCAGCTGCTGGGCCAGCACCAGGGGGTCACAGCACACGCCCAGGATGTCCTTCTGAGAGGCCGGGGGCTTGGCCTTGAGGATGGGCCCTTTATCCACAGCCGGCGATCGGAGCTTCTCCCGCAGCTCCTGCAGTTGGCTCCGGGCGGCCAGGGACAGCAGCAGGCTCTGCGTCAGCTGAGCAATGGCCTTCTTCACTGTGCCATTCTCCTGCAGGGCAGGGAGCATGGAGGTGCCACACAGGCTGGCGGCAAGACCACCACCTCTCAGGAGGGACCCACCCATCTCCAGGGACATACCCAACACTGAGCCCACATGCCCAACCCAAATCTGCCCTGAACACTTAGGCCTGACAGAGTGGGACACAGTGTGGGCTCCTCTGAGTCTCTCTGGACAGGTGGCTTAGTGGGCTATCCTGTGAAGAAGGGATCTGAGGGTCAGAGCAGGGCCAGAGCTGTCCCTAAGGAACCTTCAACCTGCGCGCACGCGCGCGCGCACACACACACACACACACACACACACACACACACGGAGCTCCACTTGAGCCAAGGGAGGCCCTCACCTCATCACACTGCATGATCCAGTGGGTGATGGCCTTCAGTTCAGCCATGGCTTTCTCGTCCTGGAAGTCACAGGGGAAGGCCTCTGTCCACTCCTTTAGCAGCTGCACAATCTTGGCTGAGAAGGACTTCAGCATGGCCTGGGGGTAGCACAGGTGAGGCCTGACCCACCAGAGTGAGTGACAAGACAAGTGGTGTACCAACCTCAGGACCACTGAGCTAGGAGGGAATGGCCCCCAACAGGGCTACCTGCAGTTTTGTCATACCTGCTTTGTGCATATTCCCCTTGAGGATGCTGAGAAAGAATATACCTACCCAGAAGGGCTCCTGGCAGCTAACTGGGCTCACACTTAAAAAACAAAACAACAACAACAAAAAACAGCCAAGCAGCTGTTTCTAAACAGAGGTCTCGCACACAAGCCACACATCAGGGAGAAGCCTACACTGAACTGCCCATCTGCAGGTATTCCTGCCATTGGAGCCAAGCCTTGTAAAGGAGTTCCTGGAATCCTATTTCAACCAATAGGACTGACATTTTCCCCATCCAATCAGACCTGTGCAGCTATATCTCCATTAGCACCAGTCAGAGCCGCTCCATTCTGGCTAATCAGGGCAGTGCTTTTTGGACCAATCAAATTGCGAGGATTTGGAGTTCTCATTTGCATAAGGACAAACCAGTGAGGGACTAGGGGCAGGGACCTCTCTATATATAAGTCAGCTCTCCTGTTGCTTGGGGGCCTACCTTCCCTTTCCACTGAAGATTGCGTCTCCCTGGCTGAGCCGAAACATCAATGACTGGCCAGAGCACCCAGAGCACACAGAGCTGCCTCCCAGCTGTGCTGCTCATGCCTGAGCTGTGACACTGTTCAGAGCTGGCCCACACGGTGCTGTTGTCACAGCCATGCTGTTTCACAACTGAGTTGTTTGCACTGAATTAAGTTTCCTTCGTCAAGCCCCAAATTAGAAATTCTTGTTGGCCTTGAATTGGTGCCAATGACCATCAATTGACACCCTTAAGGTAATTCTCTTTTTCACTTAAGTGAACTCATTTTCAAAAACCCCAAACTTCAACCAGTGTCTGTCCCCACCGTGCCCCACAGCACCCGGGACAGCCCCTCTAAAGAGGATGCTCAGAAGGCCCAACTTCACAGGCCTCTGCCGAAACCCTGCAGAGCTGGCCTCGGGGAAGAAAGTGGAGGGAGGGTCATCAGTCCCCCATCAGGCCAGCTCTGCGCAGCCCCAGGAGGCCCTGCCAGCTTCCTGACAGCTTGCCTGCCACCCCTCTGCACCAGACCCTGGGCTTCTAAAACCTCACCCTAAGACCCAGGGCCTCGGAGCTGCAGTTTCTTGACCATCCTGACTGTCCACAGCCTGGCTCTGTCAGAAGGGACAACAGTGGCGAATGGCCCTGTTTGAGTCACTGAGAACTCCTATGAGCCGACACCAGCCTGAGGGTGCTGCACCCGACCCCCACAGGTGGCAGGGACCCAGGCCCCTCTGGCTTCTTTTGCACCAACTGGAGCCAGGCCTCCATTGGGAGGTACTGGCCCTGATCAGAAGAGGGGGTGTGCATGTCCAACACAGCAGTATGCCAGCACCCTGGGAGGTGAGCATGGCGCAGGACATCAGGGAGGGCCGGGCCAGGCTCAGCCAGATGCTGCCAGCTGCACTCAGCATGCTTCTCTTGGATTGAGCGTCGGGGGCAGCCAGGGGCACCAACAGGTGCATCAGGTCAGCACGCCTTTACCTTCTCAGACCCAGCTTCCAGCTGCTGCCTCTGCTCCAGGTAGATCTGCCCCACACGGGCCAGCAGGTCATGAGGGGGCATGAAGACGCGGGAGCTCAAGAGAAACGTGAAGATGTATGTTCTCTGAAGAAAAAGAAAAGAAAAGGGAGAGAGGGCAAAGTATGGGTCAAGCTCAGTGGGCCCCGTACCTGCTGCTCCCCTCAGCCCTGCTGGCTCCAAGCCCAGCATCGCCAGGCAGCAGCGTGATTCTGTGTGGTTTACTTCACTGTGGATGCAAAGCACAGATCAACTCCACTTTGTAGCGGCTCAAGGCCTCTCCAGTGAGCTCAGCTCCCAGCAGTCTCACTCCACAGGGCTTCTCCTCACCCTCCGTCCTACCCCAAGATGGGTGCTAACCCAGCCTTGGATGTTGGCAGGACTCTCCAGGCCTGGGTGAGCCTGCTGCCCAGCCCACTGTGCTCCCTGGCCTGGCTCTAAGCCTGCTTCTTCTCCAGATCCTCACTGGCCTGCCCTGTGGGCCCGGCTGGGGTGGCGGGTAAGGGAGGGGGATCTGTACCTGTGTCAGGGACTATTGCCAGGCCCTGTGCAGTCACTAACCAGCAGTGGGCTTGTGCCCAGCTGCCATGCCAAGGCCCTTACCACCGGGCTCTGCAGTGCAGGCTCGGAGAGTTCCTCAGCATCTGGCTGAAGAGTGACAGGGAGCTGCCCAGCAGGCCCTGAGAGGGGGTTGTGGATGGAACAAAGGGGTTTGTAGATGGAAGAGTAGACAGCACCCCAGGAGGGAGATGGTGTCTGGACTTGGTGGGTAGGCCAGAACTCGCCAGAAGCTTAGTGATCTCCAGCACCATCAAATAAAAGCTGGAGGGTGGGAGGGTGGGAGGGAGCTGGGGGGGGGGGAATTCCTCCCCCACTTTCTTTTTTAAATCTATTTTTATTGATTTCAGAGAGGGAGAGGAAGAGAGAGAAACATCAATGATGAGATCAGCTGCCTCCGGTACGCCCCACACTGGAGATCAAGCCTGCAACCCAGGGCATGTGCCCTAACCAGGAATTGAGCCTGACCTCCTGGTTCAACCACTGAGCCACACCAGCCGGGCTTCTCCCCACTTCCCACGGCTATTTTTGACTCACAAAGGCCAGCTAGCCCAGCTCTGCCTGGGGACGAAGCGGGCACCGGAAGGGCCAGCACGGCTTGGCTCTCAAAGGGAGCAGGCAGGCCCTCTGCTCTCAGAGGCAGAGGGAACCCACACGTGACCGGGGAGTTCTTTCTCTCTGGTCCAGCCACGCCCATCTCATGTTGAGGTGAAGAGGGCAAATCTGGCTGGTAGGTGGATGCTGGCCCTTCAGTGCAGGTGCTGCGGGTCCAAATGCTGGCGGTTGTGCAGGGCTGTCCCCTCTTCACTTTGACTATGGCGGTTCATGCACAAAGCAAACTTCCCAGCTCAGGGATGGGGCACGTACAGGATGAGGCCTCATAGAACTCCCTAGCACCTGGCTGGCCCTTAGAGTCCTCTTCCTCCCCGAGCCCTTCACAGAACCTGTGCTTGCTGGCACTACCAGGGCCTTCCTGGAGGCCACAGGGAAGCCACTCCCCTGGCCCGCCATACCCCTCCCCTGATACTCCCTCCCTGTCCAGGAGCAGCTTCCCCTGCAGCCCAGGTCACACACACACACACACACCCCACCACCAGGGCCAGGCACTCACATCAGGGTAATAGTCCACTGTGGGGACCAGGTGCTCCATCAAGGCCTCCAGGGACCCGGAGATGAGGCGGCCATCCTGGAAGATGAGGTCCCCGGAGCCGCTGGCCCCACCTCCTCGCTCCCCCATGCCAGGCGGCACCTGTCCACTACAGCTGGGCCCAAGTACGCTGGAGCAGATGATGGACGTCTGGGGCATCACTTCCTGCGAGAGAAGAGCAGGCCCTAAGGCATCAAAGGACCTCCTCCAGGTGCCCTCCTGGCCCGCACGGGAAGTAGGGTGCCATCGGACATCAGCTTGAGCACTGGCCGGAGTGGCTCAGTTTGTTGAGCGATACCCTGTGCACTGAGAGGTTGCAGGCTCGATCCCTGGTCAGGGGAGGTGCGGGAGGCAGCCAATCTGTGTGTCTCTCTCACAGTGATGTCTCATTCTTTCTCTCTCCCTCACTTTCTAAGAGTCAATTTTAAATCTTTTATTAAAAAATCACAGTCATCAGCTCAGGCGAACAGGTCTGCAGCCTCTAGGTGTCTTCAGCACCTGCTCCAGGCACACCAGGCCTCATTCCAGGTGATGGGACATGCTCCTGGGATTAGATCCCACTGGCAGAAAAAAGCTATCCCCATGCCCGAAGGAGAACTTGAACATGTCAGGTGGGGTAAGTCAGACTGCCTCAGGTAGGGGGCCTTGGCACACACTGATGTCATCAGCTGTGCAGCTCTCTGGGCTAAGAAAGGAACATTCGAAGCATAGAGATAGCAGGTGCCAAGGTCCTGAGGCCAATGTGTGAAGAGGGGATAGGCAGGTAGAATGGTCTGAAGAGGGACCAGCTGGACCATGCACACCCCAGGACCAGAGTGCACACACATGCTGTTTCTCTGATAAGGCAGGAGGTGTGGGAGCTCTGAGCACAGGAGTGGCCTGACTCAGGGCATGGCTGGACCAGAGAGAAATTCCCCTGTCACGTGTGGGTTCCCTCTGCCTCTGCCTTTGGCTGCCATGTGGAGACCCAGAAAATGAGGGGCCATGAAAACCAGTTGGTGGAGAGATTGCTCAGGTCAGGTGGTGCTGAGACAGGTTAGTAAGCCCGGACGAGTGAAACAGGGAAACTGAGACTGATACTTAACCAGCCCACCAGTTTACAGCCACCTAGTCAATCCCCAAATCCTATCTTCCCTAAGTAAGGACACTTACCCTTTCCTCCCCAACCAGAGGGTAAAGAGCTTAACCCATCCTATTCAGAGGGACAGAGCAGAAATCCAATCAGTGCCATTTGCCAACCACACCCATGGACGGATGAAGTCAGGGGAATCAATCTCATTTTGGCTCATCAGCTTAAAGCTGGTGAATATTCTACTGAGATCCTCCCCTAAATGCCCTACATGCCCAGCCTTGATTTTTTATTATTTTTATTTTTTAAATTGATTTCAAGGAGAAAGGTAGAAACATCAATGATGAGAATCACTGATCAGCTGCCTCCTGCATGCCCCCTACTGGGGATCGAGCCTGCAACCCAGCACGTACCCTTGACTGGAATAGAACTGGGGACCCGTCAGTCCGCAGGCCGATGCTCTATCCACTGAGCCAAACCAGCTAGGGCAATGCCCAGCCTTTAAAACCCTCCAAAGGAAGAACCCAGTAGGGCTCTCCCTTTCCCTCCCTCCCTTGCCCCCAGCATGTTCCTTCTCTCTGTCTTCCTCCTAAGCTCCAAGGGCCCTTCTACTACCTCTGTAACTTTCTAAATAAACTCTTAGAATCTGAGTTCTCGGCCGTGAAAGCTTTTCTTTGCCAAACTCAAGAACCGAGATCCAACGTCACTGCCAACACCGCCAGTAACAGCAGAGGAGGAGGGGCCGACCATTCAGACACTGCAGAATGGTCTCTGCCCAGCGACTAACCAGCATGGGAAAGCACGAGCGTGGGGTTGAGGAAAGATCTGGAGCGTGCTTTCGGGCATGTTGGACTTGACATGCCTATCACATTAAAGGCCAGCAGCAGTCAGGGGATTGGGTGCTCCTGTGCTGGGGCTGCCCCAGTGGCCTGGCCATGTGTGATGGAGCAGAGGGTCCCACCTCCCAACACTGCCCCTAAGGCTCTCAGGAGACCTGGGAGAGTCAAGCCCCTGGATTGCCATGTCCTCACTGCCTGAGGCAGCAGCTGCACTGGGAAGGGGCTCTCTGGGGATTTGCAAACCGGAGGCCTTGAAAGCCAGTTCTCCCTCATGCTGCGGGTGTGGCCTGACTCCTCCCCTGCACCCCCCCACACACACACCCTTGCTCAGACAGCCCCACCCTGGGGGGGCAGGTGGGCTGAGGTCAGAGTGGAGGAGCTGGGCCTTCCTGCCTTGGTGGTGCCACGGTCACAGGCTATGCCCTCTCTGGTCACTGGCAAGCAGGTGCCACTGCCCCAGTGCCTGCCTCCCCAGGCAGCCACGTGCCCTCCCTCTCCTGGGGCAGGGCTCTCTTGGCCTTCCGTGCTGACCTTGTCAGTGATGCCACTGTCCCTAGCCCCAGCCTGCTCTCCGCCTCAATGGGATAAGCTCTGGGTCATTCTGGCCTCAGCTTCTCTTCTGTGCAGAGCAAACCGTAGTCGCCATTATTTTACTGCCATGGGAGGGCCCCAGGCTGTGCCCTCAGAGGAGGGCACAAACAGAACCAACGCTCTCCCAAAGCACATCAACTGAGCCTCCTGGCCAAACACCTGGAGGCGCCTTAGACTCCTCTGGAAACCCTTTGCCAGGAGAGCAGAACTTCAGGCAAGTCCCCACACAAGGCAGGATGGGAATACCCGTGGCCCACGGAGGCTTCCCTTCAGGATGGGGCTCAGACTCAGCAAACATGTTATAGCACACCCTCGGGCTCTGTGGCCTCCCAGGGCTCCGATGCCTGTGAGGCTGAGAACCACCGACTGGAGCCGTCCTGCATTTTTCAGATGTTGAAACAGAAGCTCAGTGGGAAGGAACTTGGTGAGGAAATCATAGGGTTTCCAAGTCTAGTTCTGAGGTCACTACCTCCAGGAAGCCTCCCTGGATTAATCCCTAGACTACTTACTGGATGCTTGGAGCTGAAAATGACCACATCCTCCTGCCGGCTTGAGCCTGGCCCATGGTGCTCACTGGGATGAAATGTATTACTGGTTTGAATATACATAGTTTGCTGAAATTTAAACTTGCTATTTGTGGGATGAAATAACAAAGGTGTGCTCCCCAGGCACCTCAGCACCCTCAGCTGCTCTGCGGTGCCATTACTGGCTTCTGAGGGGACTTGAGCCCCAGCACTCCACCTGCTGCGGGGCAATCCCCCACGATCACATAGTTCTGGTTTCCAAAGGTGACCCAAGGGTGGTTTCCTTGGTCAGTAGGTGCTTTTTTGAGTAACTGGCCTCTCCCACTGTGGAGGCTGCAGGCTTCTCTGGCCAGGAGGTACCAGGGGAGGGGCACTATTGCCCCACTAACTCACACAGTCCCCGAGCATCCCTCACAAGGCAAGACCATCCTGGAGCCAGCCTATAGGGAGTACAGTCTGGAGCTCTGAGTCAACACACCTCAGGTCAGAAACTCTTTGTGGGCTTCAGACAAAAACTTTACCTTCTGAGCATTTGCAACTGCCCTACCCTACATCATGCACACAGACACTGCACACACAGCACATACACATACAAAGCACACATGCAGAGTGTACATACAATGCACACACAGCGTATGCAAACATACATAGTATGCACACACACAGCATGCACAGAGCATACACACATGCACAGCACACATGCAGTATGCATACATGCACATCATACACAGCACACACAGTATGCACAAAGTGCACAAGTGTATGCACACATACATAATACATACAGCACGAACACATATGCATAGCATATGTACACATGTGTGATACACATGTGTGCACACCTACTAAGGAACACATTGCACCAAAGCATGGACAGCATGGAAGCCGCCTGGACTGAGGACCCAGGGGGAGAAGAGGGCAGCTCAGTGGGGCAGCCTGGGTCTGGAGACTTCTGAGCCTTTGGGAGAGGGAGAAGAGGGATCTCAGGCAGCCCTAGTTCTGGGAGAGACCCTGGGAGAGGGGAAAAGAGAGTTTTAGGAGCTTTTTGCAGATGATTACGAATGAAACTCCCTTTTGCAACCTCTTCAAGAGACTTTAGCTTGAGATTGGAGGGCCGTTCCCTGCTAGGGCCTTGGGGGACCCATGCCTCTCCATCAGGTAGCAAAGTAGAAAGATGGTATCCTGCAGGGGCAGCCCTGTGACTGTCCTACTCACAAACTCGGGTGTGCCTGAGATGACCTTCAGCGACAGACAGCCTCAATCCATCATCCCAGGAGCCTCTGGTCCCAGGAGCTGCAGCTGTGGCAGAAGCCTGAGCCCTTGTGGGCCAGCCCAGCTTTCCTCTGACAGTGAACACCCAGTCAGAGCACCCAGTCAGACACTGCTGAGAGCACCCAATGGCGCTCATCGCTACACCTGCACATCTCTTCACAGGCACTGCACTTGTCTCCCTGGGCAAGGGTGACCTCCTTTCCCCGGTGCTTTTCCTGCCTCCTATACTGTAAGGCCCCACCAGGTCCTGACACCACTCAATGGCCTCCCATAGCTGAAGTCACAAACAGTACCTGGGAGAGGATATAAATGATGGTGACTCTAGAAACCGGCCCATCACTGCAGGGTCCCTGTGTGAGCTGTCGTGCCCACAGCTGCCAGGGCAGCCCTGCCACCTCCCTGGGTGCCCCACGCCAGGCTCTGCTCTCACAGGGAGCTCTCAGTCCTGCTTTCCAGCCCTCAAGGGGCAGGATGGCAGGGAGGGGGAGAGGACAGAAAGAGGCTCAGGGTGGCCAGGAGGGACAGGGGCCTCGTCCTTCAGAAGCCACATGGGAGGGGTCATGGCCCCAACCAGTAGACTCTCGAAGGCCTCTGAGGGCAGCTACCTGCCCCCACCAGCCCTGCTCCAAGGCACATGGCGGGAAGAGAGGCAGGGCTCAGGAGCATTCACCCCCAGCACCCGGGTGTCTGCAGAGCATGCCTCCCGGCCCAGATGGGCTGAAGTAGAAACACTGGAAGGTGGTACCCATGGTAACTGCCAGTCTCAGGCACAGCCAGCTCTGTCCCAGCTGAGGGTGAGATGACAGTGGGAAGGGGACAGTCTCCTGCTCAGCAGACAGGGACAGTGTCTGTCCTCTACTCAACCGCAAAAAAGAGGAGCTCTGGGGCAAGTTCCCAGGGCACAGCCAGAATTTTAGGACCATTTCCAGATCCTACCATCCGCAGTCTGGAAATTTCTGAGAAACACAGAAGCAGAGCCAATCTTTCTTTTGTCTGTTCATCGAGGAGTTGGAGGCACTGTGTGCTGAGCGTTACACATTTCATCTCACCCGATGCAATCCCTCTAACCTGGGGGCATGCAGACCCCCATTTCTCAGATGAGGACTGGCACACATCTGCCCAGCCTGCCCGCCTCACAGCCCTGCTCCTTCTCGGAACTGTCACTTCCCCCCCATCGCTGTCCTTGACCTGCACAGCTCTCTAAGCATCAGGCAGAAGCCCGCACCCGTGCACATGGGAAACGCCATTCCTGGGGCATTCTGCATGATTCCAGGAACCAAGAGGCTCCCAAGGCTCCAGGCAGAAACGGCCCTCAGGGCCCTGGCTGGTGTGCTCAGGGTTAGCGTGTCAGTCCTCACACAGAAGGGCTGTGGGTTCGATTCCTGGTCTGATTTGCGGTCAAGGACACATACTGGTTACAGGGTCGTTCCCCAGCCCTGACGAATCGATGTTCTCTCACATCAATGTTTCTTTCTTTCTCCTCCTCTCTTCCACTCTCTCTCAAAAAAAATCAATGGAAAAAATATCCCTGGGTGAGGATTAGTCAAAAATACATAAATACTCTACATCAGTGGCCCTCGGAGCCCATCCTGCATGAGACCCAGGAATCTTCCCAAAGGTGGAGGAGCGGCCAGGCTGTGCTTCTCTCTCAGGCAGCGCGCACACTCACACACACACACACACACACACACACACACACACACATGCACACACGCGCACACACATGCACACGCGCGCACACACGCACACACACACGCGCGCACACGCGCACACATTCGCACGCATACGCAGGCGTTTCTATTTTTTAACCTGCTCAACAAAACAGAGAATATTTTTAGCTCAGCAAGCTGTGAGGCATCACAATTAGCAACTGAGAATTACACACATTGCAGGTCTCCCTTCTGTTATCTGGGAGACACCGAGATGGTGCCCGGGAGGGAGCAGGTGCCAGCCCTGTGTCTCCACCCTGGGGGCCAGTTAATTGAGAGCCAGACTTTGGCAGAGATTTTGGAATGGGTGCTTCGGTGGAGCTGTCTCGGGTTTTATCCTGGTTCCAAAACACTCCCGCCTGGATGGGAGCAGGACAGGAGCCACACACAGTCAGAAGATGCTACTGGGGAGAGAACCGTGCTGGCTGGTTGGACCAGGCCAGTGGAGGGGAGCTCAGCTCTGCCAGGAACCCTGGCCTCCTGTCCCATCTGCAAGGTGAACTCCATCATCTTCTAAAGGCTGACAGTTCTCTGAAGTCCATGCACTGGGGTGTGGCCAGAGGTGGGGTGCTCCACAGAGCCCCGCTCCTGTCCATTCGTCCACTCACTCACTCGTCCATGCTAACAGGCCTCCCTGGACACCGGAGATGCAGCAATGGAGGACGGGGGCCTCGGGCCTGCGGGGGCCTCGGGTCTGCGGAGCCCACAGGCGCAGGCAGCGGTGGCTTGCTCGAGGACCGCAGGAGGAGGCCCTGAAGTTTATGGGTTAGCAGCAGCCAGTGCTCTCAAGAGGAAGAAGACCCCGGCTTCCTGAGGAGGGGAGGTCTGAGCCTAGGAGACTGCTGGGAAAGGAAGAGTCTGCGAGAGAGGACGGACGGGCTGGCGCCAAGACCTTCGGACCCATCTGCCTTCCACCGCATTTGCTTTCTGAAAGTCTCCCTGGAGCACTTCCCACTTGCTCACCCCCTCCAAAACCAGTATCTCCTAATTGCCTGTGTCATTCTTGCTAAACATGGATCTGTGCCAGGCTGCCCCTAACCCACCACAGCCCCTGGAGTAAGGTCATATGGAGTCTCCTCCTAGAGCTCTGGGAGGCTGGAGGGAGCATCCTCCCCAGCACAGCCCATCCCAGGCCTGTACGGCCTCCAGAAGGGCTCCTCCAGCAGGATCTGGCAGGTGACCCCTTTGGGGGGGCAGTCTGGGGAGCGGGATTAGCAGAGGAGGCCCTCACTTTACATAGCAGGGAACTCTAAGTAGGAAGTTTCAGGTCAAAGCAATTTGTAACTGAAATGCTTATTTAAGTGTATGGTCCCAACCCTGGGATTCTTGGAACAAATGCAAAACCTTTGGGTAAACTTTAGGGGATCCTCTGCAGAGGTGAGGATTTGGGCCTCCCCTGAAGTCACACCACCTGAAGGGGAGTGGGGGAGGGCTAACCCTGCCCAGCTAAAGCCATCGGGATGCTGAAGGTGGCCTCCATGCCTGGAACCTGTGACTAAATTGTCACTAAGAATCTGCCTACGTGTGTGTGTTGGGGGCGGGGGGAGGGAGGAGGAGGGCTGGATGTTCACTGATGAGTCTAGGGGCCCATGGCAACCATCTTAAGAGGGAAAGGTATTGGTGCTGCAAGGCTTCCTGGTCTGGACAGAGCCGTAGAATCACACTGGGGACAGATGGCAGGGCATTGAGCCTGTCTTTTCTGTTTTGTGAGCGCGGGCCTGTCTTGGGCTTCTTCCCTCTGGCCACACATGGCAAGAATCAGGCTTCCCACCCCACGCAGGCCAGGCCAGTGCCATTTAGCCCCAGGTGGCGGCACCCCCTTATTCCCCCATCCTCTCAGTCTTCCTTACTCTGATCCTGTGTCCCCAGCTGGACTCACAGACCAGAAAATGCAGCAAAAGCAGCAGACCAGCAGTGAATAGTGGCTTCACCGTGGCCTCTGTGGTCCCACCTGCAGTGCCAGGTGCTGGGGGAGGGGGCAGATAGAGGCAGCAGGCGCTGGACCCTCTGGCGGGAGGAGCACAGGGCTGCCCACCCCCAGCTCAACCACCTGCCTTCTCAGGTCCTCCTTCCTTTCCCTTTTTCTCTAATTCTCTGCTCCTGAAAGCTCCGTGTCCCTTCCTCCTCACTGCACACCCCTCCCCTTCCCACTCTGTGACTTGAAGTTTCTTGGAACTACTAGGACGGCGGTTCCCCGCTGGCCTCCATCCCCACCTGGGGCTAAGTGGCACTCGCCCAGTGACTTGCCAGTGCCAGGCCCTCTGGGAGTATCTGCACAGAGCACAGGCAAGCGACCCCTACTTGAGAGTCTTCTTGCTTAGCTCACTAAGAGATTCCAGTGGTGCAAGAGGTTTGGGAGCCAGGACCCTGCAAGCCAGGCCTTGCATCTGCCCCAGGTGGCCTGGGTCTGTCTGCCCTCCAGCTCAGGTGGTGGATCCCAGAACCCTGGGGACCCATTTCCTGCAGCTCTGCTATCCATCCTCCTCTGCATCCTCCATCCACAGAGAAGGAAGGGCCCAACCTCAACAACCCCCAACAACTGAGGGGTCCAAGCACGAAGCTCCCCACTGGAGGCTGTCCTTTCCCCTGCAAGTTCTTCCTAACTTTGAGCTGAAATGTGTCCCCCTGAGCTCCAGAAAGCCCTGGCTATTCAGGGTCTGGCTGCAAGCATGAGCTGGGGGCCCAGCAAGCTGGTAGGAAGACCTGGCCACCCTGTGAGCAGGAACCAACACCCTTCTCTGCACCTCCAGCACCTATTTCACAGCTGGCAGTGACCAAGGCATCAGACCACCGTGCTCAGGGCATGCTTAGGACCTGCTGATTTGGGCAACACCAGAACCATAGGACACTGATGGGCATTTGTCCTCAAGGTTACCTCCTGCTTTCTTAGATTATGGGGGCTGGTGCTGCTGCTCTCCCTGGTTCCTGGGCCCCTCTGGCCACTCATGCCCAGCACAGCCCATGTGCTCCTCTACGGATAAGGAAAAGCTGCCTCCGGCTTCCAGCAGGCAGCTCATGGCCTGGTTGCACTACCCTGTGCTGACACGTGGGGCCCAGAGCAGCCCTGGCCTGGGGGGGGGGGGGGGGGGCGGGGGGGCGGGGGTGCTCAGCCGATGCTTGGGGTGGGGAGTGGCAGAGGTGAACCACCTCTGGCAGGCCTCTTCAGTTATCACCCTCCTTCCACTCACCCCTTTGGACTTTCCACCAGGGAAGTCCTTGGGAGGACACGCTGGCCCCATCCCTTCAGCTCCCACCTCGGCATCCTTCCAGCCCAGTGGGCACTGGGGCCAGAGGGCGCGGGGGACGTTTTCATACAAACCAAGCTTCAAGAACTACATTCACAGATGCCATGAGGGTGGCCAGGCTCACCCTCCTGTGCCCTCTAGACTGTAAGCCAGACTCCAGCCAGGAGGCCGCTGCCATGGGAACCGGAGCTAGGTAGCACCTCCTCTATGGAGGCCGGCCCAGGGACGTGACAGATGCTGATAAGTAAGGCTTTGTTGCAGAAGCGTGATTCATATTTTCCCTCTGAATTCCTCCCCATTCCCAAATACTATCTGCATTGAGTGAAGGAATCTCGCCCTCTCCTCTTCACACTCCTAAATACAAATTCTGCTGAGTCTGGGTTTTTGTCTTCTTTTTTCCTCCTCCTTCTCTTCTTTTTTGTCCACTCAGCTTCTTATGCGGCTGCCCAGGGGACAAAATGTCATTGTCCACAATAACCATCCCATTATTGAGATGGAGCGGCAAGGAGGAGAGGGAGGGTTTCAAAGAATCCCTGCCCTTTCTCGAGAGCTTCCCACTCAGGATTGGGGGGGGGGAGCTTAAAGTGGGAGAGGGAGCCTGGGGCCTCTTCTCCCCCTTCATCTCTGGCCTCTCTCCCTCTTGAGCCAATGCCATCAGTTGCCAAGGGAGCCTCCCTCCCTCCCGCACTCCACAGCCTGCTCCTGGAGGCCGAGCGGGGCGCAGGCTAGGACGGGTGTGCCAAGGGAGGAAATCTTAGGAGCCAGGCCTGTCATTTCTGCTGTCCCTCCAGGTGCCTCTGAGATGGAGGTAGGGCTGGTGTTGACCCCAGCTCAATGGAAAGGGCTCCTCTTGGAAGCCTTTCAGGCGGGGGGGGGGGGGGGGGGGAACCCGAGTAAGACTCCGGCCAAGCAGGTGCTCCCACTGGGAAAGGAGGAGGACCCAGGTTCCGGAGGGGGCAGCTCAGCAGCTCCCCTTCCCAAGCAGCATGGCTCTGAGCGAGCAAGACAATGAAGGGCTGTCAGAGCTGAGGGTCCTGGAGGGCAGGGAGGCGGGCCGCTCTGGATGAACAGGTGGGGGGCAGGCCTCCACCCCCCAAGCCTACCTGGGGTGCTGGGATACAAAAAGAAAGAACACCGTTCTTTCATTTTAAAATGACATCCAATTAGACTGATACTTTAAACACAATACTTTTCCTTAAAAAACAAACAAAAATCCACTTCCTTGAATTTCATCCTCCTGTCCCTGGGACCTCACTGTGCTTCAGGAGCAGAGGTCTCTGTGCCACCGGAGGGGTGGAGGGAGGGGATACCCAGCTCCCCACTGGGCCCAGAGCCAAGACCTCGTCCAGAGGCCACAGTCTTTCAGAAACAGGACCAGAAACCTGTCCTGACCCTCCAACAGAAACCCCTGCCACTCCCTGTACACAGGCAACTTCCCTGCTCCATGCCCTGTGTCCCTGGAGGCTTACAGCCAGGCAGCTGGAACCTGCTCAGCCCCCAGAAGTCCCACCAGCACAGCCACCTCCAGCACCCACCCCCCAGGGCAGTGCATTTCCCCACACATCACAGTTCCATCTTTCTCACTTCAGGAAGGGCCCCTCAGGGCCCCTCAGAACAAGGCCCAAAGGGCTGACGCCATCCACCTCGGTTTTAAAGCTCCAAAGCAGGGCAGGTGGGGTCTGGTGAGTGTGACCATCATGATCTGATCCGAACCCAGGCCATCTGCCAGACTCAGGAAAACGACAAAGAGAAGCAGGTGAGGGCCAGTGGGGCTGCCAGGGCCCCTGAAAGGTGGATGAGACCTGGCCAGGTCAGAGGGCCCGCCGTGCAGTGCCCCTGAGGGGCCCTTCCTGAAACAGCCCAGCTCTCTCACTGCCAATGAGTGACATTCACAGAGGACGGCCCACCTACTGGTCACCCTGCACATCCCCACAGCGCCCTCCAAGGCGCTGCTGCCTACAGATTAGGGGCAGCCCTGGAGGCTAGGACAGCCTGAGGCCACACGGTGGCTGTGCCCAGGAAATGGGCCCAGTGCCCAGCACCACACAGGGAGCTCCTTCATGGCCCAGATAGGAGCCAGGACAGCCAGAACTTTCTACTCTTCCTGACACTGGTAGACACCCAAGGCCATTGGTGGGAAGGAATGGAAATACCGCAGTGCATCCTCTAAGGGGGGGGTCGGGGTTGGAACCATGAAGAGACAAACGCAGGAAACACCACGCCCTACACATAGGATGGCACGTCCTGCATCAGAGGGCCCATCGCCACGTTTACATGTCACAGCCCCAGGGAAGCCCGAAAGGGTCCCAGACAGAAACCTACAGGGCAGCGTGGTATGGACACGCCACTGAGCATCAATCTGCAAACAGTGACCCCAAAGTGCTCACCCACTTCACAAAATCGTCCCTAAGTCATGTTCGGGTTCAAAACAATCAAATTCCAATTACGGACACATCAGAAAAATAACCCTGGTAAGGAAACGCCTTATGTAATTTGATATGGCTAAAGCTGTACCCGGAGAAAAATTTATATAATTCAGTAGTTCTTAAAGAAACACGAACAAAGAAAACAAATGAATTAAACTCTTGATTCAAGAAGTTGAAAAGAATTTCTAAACAAAACAGACATCAGCAAACTGGAGGAAGGAATTACTAAGAGATAAATTAGTGGATTTAATGAAAGAAAGCGAGTAAAACTTGCTGATTACACTTAGGAACTGATTTTCTTTGAAAACACATATTAAAAAATCAACCTCTGGCAATTATAATCAACAAAAAGATGGAAGAAAAGAAGGAGAATGGCAGTGAGGGAAGAAGGGAGGGAGAGAATTGGGAGGGAGAGAAAATGCAAAAATATAGCTATTGGGAATGAAGATATGGAGAAGAAACTTAAAAAAATACACTGTGTAGATCTGTGCTAAAAGAATGAAAGCAGTTTGAACTGGGATATTATCTAGAAAATATAAGTAACCAAAATACACTAAAAACGTTTAGAGCGCGGAAAGACCAATAACCACAGTACAAATTAGGTAAGCTGACAGCCAACTAAACCTCAGAGAAAAGTAAAAGCAAGCCATAGCTGATACAATTTCTAAAATGAATTACTTTAGGCCTTGGAGAGTACGGTTTTATATTATATTTAAACTAGCTCAACTACACAATTCATGTTGAAAACCTTTCCTGTTCATTGTATGACACTAACATAACTATGATTTATAAACATGACAAATATGCCCCCTAATCAAATTCCATGGACCCTAAGGAAAGGAAAGCCTCGGAAGAAATACAGTCAATGGTTCAGCGAGAGCTATGCCTGGTGCAGGGGGAGCCATATTGAGGGGAACACTAGGTAAAGTATATGATTGTCTAACCGCTAAGTGGTCACTCAGAACCAATACATAACAATAAAAAAGGAAAGCACATATGAATTTCTACCTATGAATATAGATGAAAAATACCCTGAGCATCAAATCAGTGGGATGCACCTGAGCACTTTCAAGCACAGTTGAGCCTGACCCCTGGGATTCAGTCCAGGAACACAGGATGATTTTGCTCAGAAGAACTAATACATCAACACATTAACAAGCCCACAGAGACAGAAATGTGATGGTTTGCTGAGTACAGGAAAGCTTTTGACGATACTAAATATGTATATCCATTCTTGGTGTACACTCTTGGCGATTAATGTATGAATGGAGCATGCTGTTCATGAAGAAGAATATTTACTTGAAATTTAAGGCCAAAATCAGACTTAACCGTAGGACATTCGAGGCCCTCTCATTAAAATAAAAGCAAGCCAAGGCAACTGTCATTATTTAATGTTGCTTTGCACCTTTTAGGAAACATAGAACATAAATTAAAAAATACGTTAGAAATGGAGAGGTAGACTGTATCTTATGTGCTGTAATGGGATTAATTTCTTGGGTTTTCCAGAAATCCAAACTGAAAATCTGTTCCAGCTAATGAGAGTTCAATTATCAATTGCCTAACATACATTTTTTTAAAAATAGCTTGTTTCCCTGGGTACAGGGGTCCCCATCCCTAGAGACATTCCCACTGAGTCCACAGGGAGCAGAAACTGTAATGCTCACTCCAGTGGCCTGAGGGAGGGGCATGTGTGAGCAGGTGCCTGCATGTTGCTGGCCCTGGGTCGCCCTGACTCCCAGCCATTGGCCAGGGACATGGTCTCCCCAGTGGACCTGCTCTGTCAACCAGGGCTGCCACCTGACCTGTAGCCCTCCTTCCGGGCCCATGACACTGCACCGTTCCGCCCTCTGGGCTGGACCTGCAGGTTTCCAGCCTCCTTTAGGAACTTGCTCTCCTTCTTTAAGGACAATGTTCCTAGTCTGGTGTCCCAAGGGCAAGCAGGCTCTGGGTCAGCCAGTCTCAGAAAGCATGTGGGCTCCCCCTGCTCCTGGTGCTGCTGCAAGCTCTGACCCCTGACCTCTTGGCTAACTTCAGGCAAGCTGGGGGCCCCTGCGTGCCTTAGTTTCCCCGTGTGTAAAACAAGGAGGCAGAAACAGGCCACATGCTGCTTCCTGACTGTGGGATTGTTCTTTCCTTTCTCCCCTCATTCATTCAGTGAACAAACATCCATGAGGTCCTGCTGACCTGTGCCTCACACTTGGAAGTAGAACCCAGGGACCTCGGTGTCTGCCAGGGGAGAAAAATGTTAACACCACAGTGCAGTGTGAGCAACTTGGGATTAGGAGTCTTTGCTGGGTGCTGAGGAGGAACAAAGGCAGGAGAACTAACGCTAAAAAGAGAAAGCAGAAAGGGCTGCCTGGAGGAGGTGATTATTTATTTATTTATGAGGTGATTTTTTTAGATGGGCTTCTAAGGATGACCAGGAGTTTTCCAGTGGGTTAAGCGAAGGAAAAGCAGGCTGACACCTAGTCCCGACAAACCTAGCCCTCCTCTGGTCACTCCCAGCAGCTACCCTGAAGGGTGAAGTCCAGGGAGCCCAGAGGTGTGGAGGGTGCAGGCAACTTCCACAAGTGCCCCATCTCCATCCTGCACCCAAGTCAAACCCTGCTCACCCCAAAGCCAATGTGTGGTTCTCTCCCCCAAAGGGCCTCCCAGGCTGCTCAGCCCTGGAAGACTGTGGTCCCTGGCTTGATGGGTATGCGACTTGCAGGTGGTGCTGTCCGCTGACTCCCACACCTCAGCCAGCCCCAAGGCACACAGCCGCCCAGTCATACCAGACAGCGGCTTCCTCAGCTCACCTTCCCTCTCCAGGTGAAGCTCACTGAAGGGGCTCCCTGTCTCCTTGCAGAAAGTCCAGCAAGATGGGAGCGGGGTGTTTGGACAGGCCAGGCCCAGGGCCAGGCTGGCGTTAGCCAGTGGTACAGGTGTAAGCAGTGTGGCCAGGAAGTGGCAGGGGGCGCACAGAGTGGAGCAAGCTCAGGCTCCAAGTTAGCACTCCAGACCATACCTCTCCCGAAGGTGGGACTCTCCGGGGGGGTGATGTCACCTGACTGGAGGGTGGGTAGTCTTGCCCATCTTGCCCTCCAGGAGCCTCCACCCTGTGTGTCACACACAGAAGCCCTACCTGGGGCTCCAGAAACATCCTGGATGCCTGCTCCCCAACCCTGTCAACTGCCTCCCACCCACTTCCCTGCTCCACCTGCATCCTTTCTCTCCTCTGCTGAGGGCCACGCTCTCCTTCCAGCGGTGGTGCCTCTTCTGCACCCGCAGCACCGCACCCCTGCAATCAGTGAGACCTGTGCATCGCCTCCTCTCCTCCACTGCTACCTCCCTGCCTGGCACCTCTAAGCCCCTGCACCTGCACTGTTCCCAGTGTCCTTGCCTGCTCTACTCCTGACACGGCCTCCAGTCCGACCCCTGGACACACAGGCAGCTTCCTCTTCAAAGCCCCGCCTGGCCTTTTCCTGCTGCGCCCCTCTCTTCCCCTGCTGCACATCAGGTCTCCCCTTGGTCAGGTCTCCAAGCACCCTCCCTGAGGTGCAACAGCTCCCTGCACTGGCCAGGACTCTGCGCACCAAGTTGTCAGGCCCCTGCCAACCAGGCTGAGCAGATTGTCATCACTTGTCCCAGAGAGGCTTTCCTCTGGTCCCCCCCACTCTCCCACCCCCAGCTGCATTCAGCACCGAGCAAAGGGGGATTGAAAGGCAGGGCATCTGTAAACAGTCACAGACAGGCAACACTCCATGCTGGGGTCTTGACCTCCCACCAGCAGAGAGGAAGCTGCCCCTCACCTATTGTTCACTCTCCTGAAACCCACAGACATTTGTGGCTCCCAAGAATCCTGCCCCACACATGCCTCTCCTTTCTCCCACACACACCCCTTATATAAACACGCAGAAGTTTCACATGCTCTCACTCTTGCCCACGTGCCCTCTTCATTCCCTCCCTGCACCTCCTCCAGGGCTAGCAGGCAGCTCTGGACCCCTGGAGTCTAAGGCAAGACACAGGGAAATATTGGTTTCCACCAGCCTGACTGTGCCAGTTCCTGGGCAGCCATCCTGTTTGCACCTGCTCCCAGGACTGCTGTCTCCTGCCTCCCTGGCCCTGTTCACCCACAGGAGTCCCTGCCAGGCTTGCTGGTGCCCTCAGCCACAGCCCATCAGGAAAGGCATGGCAGCCGGGCCATCCCACTATCCTGAGCCCTGGGTGCTGCCTACTGGCAGCAGGTGCCCCTGGAGATGACGCAGAAGTGGTGTGTGTGTGGGGGGGGGGGTGCCTCTGGGCCAGACTGGAGGTGTTCAGAGGGGACGGTCGGGTCGCACTCCTTCCCCGATGACAAAACCCCTCTTCCCCAGATGTGCGGTGCAGAAACCGCTCAGCGGGTCCTGCTGCAATCGGGTCGCCCTGGCGCTTCCCCGTGGCGCCGCCTCCAGGACCCGCCACCTGCCAGTCACGCACCGCAACCCTACCTGGGACTCCAGAAACATCCTGGCTGCCTGCTCCCCGCGCGATCCACTCCCCACCCTCCTCCTCGCTCCTCACTCCTGCTCGCAATCTCTGGCGGGGAGGGGCGGGGCGGGGCGGGGTCAGGTGTGGGTGAGGTTGGGGAGGGGGTGCCGCGGGGACCAGCATGGCCAGACCGGGGGAATGCGGAGCTGGAAAGGCGAAGCCAGGACGGGAAGCGGGCGGAGGCCGGGGCGGGAGCGGGCCGGGGCGGGGTTGGGATGGGACCCGCAGCGTGGAGGGCCGCGGGGGAGGCGCCGGGATGGGGTGGGCGAGCGAAATGCGCTCGGCGGCGGCGGACGGGTGCTGGGCGTGCCGGGCTGTGCCCCCCGCAAGGGCGCGGTGGGCCCGGCTCCGCGCGGGACGGGAGCGGTCGTGTGGGTGAGACCCCGCTCTCAGAGAGCCCTGCACTCCCATTTCCTTTCTCGAGCATCTCCCCTCTCCCTGCCTCACCTGACCTCGCCTTCTCGGAGATCTCTACCGAGCTGCAGAGATGCTGGACAGCGCTCGGCTTGGAGGCGTCCCTGACGGGGCGCTCACTCCACTGGGCTCGGGCGGAGCGTCACATGGAACTCTGCCCTTCCATTTCCTTGAGTGAGCACGGGGACACCAGCTGCTTTGGTGGGAGGACCCATCTGAGACACGCGTGGGGCGGCGCTGGCACATGACACTGAGGCGCATTCCACCCCCAGGAGCCCCAACGCTCCGGAGGAATCCTGTCAGGTGACAGGTCTCCCCTCCGCCGTGTTCCTGCGTGCCCCCCAACCCAGGTGCGCAATTTGTTTGAAAAAGATTGACCGGCCAAGAGCGCCCTCTCTGGGAGATCTGGAGCTGGGAGCCCAGAGGCTGGGTGGGAGAGGAAGCAGGCTTGAGATTCCGGGGACCCATCACTAGAGGAACAGGGCCATGCTTTTTTTTTGCCTCATGGAGGAGCAGGGCATGCCCAGAGAGGAGCTGAGTCAAGCCCCTGGGAGCTCAGGAGCAGGCCCTGGGGCGGGTTCGAGGTGGGGACTCCTGTCAGGATCCAGGCAGGTCCCAGGATGCCCACCCTTTGCTGGGAGCTATAGGAGACAGCTATCCTCCTGGCTACCTCTTTTTTGCCGATCACCTCACCAGTCACGAGATTAGGTTTTGAAAACACAAATTAAAAAATAATTGACAGCTGATTCCCAGTTCCTCCATGGCTGTGGGCCCAGGACAAGCCCTGATTCTGGACCTCACCCTCTGTCCCCATACAATGGAGAAGGGGGGCAGCCTCACTTCCCAGTGATTTGCCTTGAGGAATGAGGGGCCGTGCTGGGTCCACAGCCTGGCCTGTCCCAAGAGGGTGCAGGAGGTTGGAGCAGCTGTCCTTCTCTTAAGCTCTGCCCCAGCCCCACTTTCTCTATGAGGCCTGGAACTCTGCTCTCACTGCTTCAGCACCTATAGTCCTAACCATGGGTGGGCAATGGGGGCAGAGAGGGAGCACCAGGCAGAAATGGCCACAGCTGCCCTGACTGAGTGGCTCGATTGGAGCATCATCCTATACACCAAACAGGTTGTGGGTTTGATCCTCAATTAGGGTACAGATAGGGGTCAACCGATCAATGTTTCTCTCTCACATCAGTCTTTCTCTTTCTTTCTCTCTTCCCCTCTCTCTCTCAAATCAATAAAAAAAACACAACTTCGTGTGAGGATTAAATAATAATAAATGGCCAGGGCTCCAGGCTAGTAGCACATCAGCCCCCTGAACTTCCACACGCCTGCCTCTGCTGCGCATGCCAGGCCAGCCGGAGGGTGCAAAGCTCCATGGCCTCTACAAGGGACTTGTGGCACCATCAGGCCAGTCAGGGCATTTGGGTCCTGGACCTGCACGATGGCTTCAGAGCACCAAAGAGCCCTGGGTCTTCCCTAGAGACACCTGTCAGCCACCTGTCCCCACCATCCTCAGCCCTGCCCTAGAACATCTGGTCCCTCAGGTGTCCATAGTATTGTCTCAGGGAGTCCATGTGAGCAGTTAAAACTCCTGCTGCCACCTGCACCCCGAGAAAGCCTTTCCCTCTGCCTCTCTGTTACACAGCCAGAAGAGGCGGCCGAGCTGGCGCGCAGCTGCAGGTGCCTTCCTGTACGTCACCCACAGAACTCTCCTGCTTCCCCAAAGGCTTCCCCAGGAGGAAGGAGGACTCTCTGCCCACTATCTCTGCCAGGAGCATCCTCGCAGACACGCAGACACGATGGCCTTCCCTCTCCTTCGCTCACAGGGGTGAGCCTGGCAGCTTTTCTGTGTGTGCCTGGACTACACCTGCATCCTTCCTGGAGCCCCAGAAGGCGGGACATGGGAGTGCCAGTGCTCCCCCTGCTGGCCGTTCCCCTGCTTGAAACGGTGGGAGGGGCTGGGCCCAGGGAGCAAGGTCCTGCAGGGAGGGCTGTGGGCTCACACAAGACCCCATTACCTTAGTCAGTCTCCTCGAGCTCCATGAGGCAGGGCCTTCGTTTTGTTCACTGCTGTGCCCCAGTGACTGACCTGTTTGCACACGGGGCCGTGACATTATATGTTGAATAAATGGGTGTGTGTGTGTGTGTGTGTGTGTGTGTGTGTGCGCGCGCGCGCAAACATAGAAATACCTGCAAATATCTAGTACAGGCCTTATATCCAGAATATAAAGAACTCAAACAAATCAAAAGTCAGAAGGCATGAGTATTTAAAAATGGGAAAAGACTTGAGAATATATGTCCAAAAAAAAAGATATGCAAGAAGATAAACATAAGAAAAAATATTCAACTTCATTAGTTATCAGGAAGGGAAATTAAAACCACAGTGTGACACTGCCATACTCCTACCAGAGCGCTTAAAATGAAAAGGCAGAAAATGCCAAGTGCTGACAAGGGTGTGGCCCAATAGGGATGCCCAGCCACTCGTGGGGGTGTGAACTGGGACAGTTGCAGGGAAGAGGGTCCCACAGTGAGTGTGGAAGCTGAGCATCTGCAGACACAGAACTCCTTCCTGGGAGGGGACCCACCAGAAACGCTTATTTACTCACACAGGAGCCACAACCGGAGCACGGAGCGCAGCACTCTCACCATGGTGCCAGGCAGGAGCCAGCAGGCGGCCCTGACAGCAGGCCTGTGTGTCTGCTCAGGGAGTGTCCCCAGCGATGAGGATGCACAGAGACAACCTCTGCAAGGCTGCCCTACCCCATCATGTGGACACAAGAAATAGGCATGCACATCCGTCGGGCTCCCCGCATGGCCAGGTCAGAGGTGGGGTGGGGCTGAGGGGCTGGATGCCCATGACCCACATGTTCACCCAGGAAAATCACTGAGCTGCACACTGAAAACTCGTGCACTTCTCTGTATGTGTGTCTGTTACACTTCAGAACAATTATGTTTTGAAAATAGTTGAGAGAGGAAACAAACAAACTAATAAGAACTGGTGTACCAGACACTGCCAGCAAAGCTGTCTGCACCCTTCCCCATCTATGGGGCCCACCTCAGAGCCGCTGACTCAGGGAAGGAGCATCTGGGGAACACTGGGGCCTTGGCCTCTCTCTCCTCGTGCCCCAAAGACCAAGGCAAAGGTGCCTCTGGTGAAGATGCTGCTCCCACCTTCACAAAGGTGCAACTGTAAGGTTTGGGTTCTGGAAGATGGAAGGTCACCCAAGGCAGGGCGACGGGCTTGGCAGAAAAGAGGAAGTGGGAAGGTGCCCCACCCGGGGTGTGGACAGGATCAGACAAAGACCCTACGAGACTAAGGCCTCTGGGCTTGGGTTTTGGGATGGGGGCTGCCAAGGGGTGGCCGAGCTGGCAGCAGCACAGATGCAAGTTTGTACTGTGCCCCTGGGACCACGCAGGAGCAGGCACTGAGGGCAGTGCTAACTCCCCACCCACCTCACTCCCCAGGAGAGCCGTGCAGGCAGAGCTTGGGTTCCAACCCTGAGTGTGAGGGATGGACCAGCAAATGCCAGCGGGGCTGCCTGAGGCCACACTCCAGTCCTTTCCACGCCCTGCCCGACGTCTCAGAGGGGCCATGCTCTGGCTCCTGCTCACGAAGAAATGAACTCATTTCTCACACCAGAACTTCCTTTGCAAAGCACCCCCTCATCAGGCCTGCTCTGGAGTGAGGTTGCAGAAGCCCAGACCAGTTTCCCTGGCAAGTGCCAGCAGCTCCCCAAGGTCAGACTCCCCCCAAACGGAGCCTGCACGGCCCACCTGCTGCCTGCACCCCAAAGGTTTCATTCCTCTGGCACTGAGGTTGGCCCTGCGAAGGTCCACCTGACATTGAGGGGCTCAGTTCCAGTTTTGTGATCAGCACAGTTGGGAGCACATCCCTTTTTGCCAAGGAGTATGGCCTCCAGGCTTATAAGCCCTGCTGGAGGCAACTGCCCCTGGAATGGGCACAGGAAGGTCAGGCTGAAGGGAGATTTCTGACTCCTGTGGGTCCCAGGGCTGAGAGCACAGAGATCCAGAGGCTGGCACCTTCCTTGGGCTGGGCAATCCTCCAACCTTGGGGACAGCAGGGCTCTCAGTCCAAGAGAGCATGTGCTTGTGTCTGTCGTAGTGAGGTAAGAAGTGCCTCTAGCCTGTGATGTCATCCGTGTCCATGAGCCTCAGTCCCCACCCAAACACAGCAATCAGGACGTGCTTTCTCACTGATGGTGCTAAGGCCAAAAGCTGAGTGGGTGCTGCTTCTCATGCAGAGGGGTGAGAAGGTGTCCCCGGAGGGCTCCACGGGCTGAGGGAAGGAAGCAGGGATGTAGGTGGCACACTGACCACCTGGAGAGAGACAGGGTATCTGATGAACACCAACCAAACCAGGGACCACCTGGGGAAGGCGCAAGGCAGAGAGAGTGGCATTTGGTCCAGGAAACCCCTTTCTCCGTTGCATGTGGACAGAGGCTGAGGTCCAGGAACGTGCCTTGTCCCCGGGCCCACAGCCACAGAGGAACTGGAATCTGGCTGTCACATCCAAAGGACAGAGGAAAGCTGAGGCAGGATGGCCAGACCACTATCCTTGCGCTCCCTCATGGGGGTCACCCCCCCGCAGCCTGCTTTTACCTTCACACCTGCCCCGTCGCTGTTGGCCACCATGATGAGTGCTGGCAGGGTGCCCTGTGGCGGAACTGCTATCTGAGTTTGCATCAACCCATAAACCAACACACTTTGGACACCACCTCGCACACCTCCTAGGGGAGGAGAAGGGCCCAGAGCACCCAGCAAGGTGGTGCAAACAGGGGCTGACTTTCTGTGGGTGCAGGGTAGCGGCTTCTAAGATCAGCACTGAGCTCTCAGTGCTCCCCTGGCTCCTCATAGCCTCAGCCAAGCAGGGTGGGTGGGACTTCTCGTCCTTGCAGTGCTGTGGTGGGAACTAGAAAAGGGCACCCTTCAGCCCCGGGGCGGGGGGGGGGGGGGCGGGGTGTGCTTTGCAAGCAGAAATCAGTGGCTCCCAGGCCACTCGCCCCACGACCCAGCACCCTCGCATTGCATGTGGCAGCCGTGTTCTAGAGCAATCGCTGGGCAGAGCATTTCTCAAAGGTGTGTGAGACAGAGTGCTCTCTCTTGAGTGTCCAGGAAGCCCTGCAGGGTTGAGGAAGGGCCTTCTAATGTGCCCCCCCAACCCTGCGGGCTGGCCACCCTGGTCCGTCTGCCAGCCCATGCCATGCCCCTGAGTGTCCGAGGCATGAGCCCAGCCTCATGTTTGTCCCCCCCCCGAGCCCTGCCTCATGTTTGTCCCCCCCCGAGCCCAGCCTCATGTTTGTCCCCCCCCGAGCCCAGCCTCATGTTTGTCCCCCCCCCCCGAGCCCAGCCTCATGTTTGCCCCCCCCCCCGAGCCCAGCCTCATGTTTGTCCCCCCCCCCCCGAGCCCAGCCTCATGTTTGTCCCCCCCCCGAGCCCAGCCTCATGTTTGTCCCCCCCCCCGAGCCCAGCCTCATGTTTGTCCCCCCCCCCGAGCCCAGCCTCATGTTTGTCCCCCCCCCGAGCCCAGCCTCATGTTTGTCCCCCCCCCGAGCCCAGCCTCATGTTTGTCCCCCCCCCCGAGCCCAGCCTCATGTTTGTCCCCCCCCCGAGCCCAGCCTCATGTTTGTCCCCCCCCCGAGCCCAGCCTCATGTTTGTCCCCCCCCCCCGAGCCCAGCCTCATGTTTGTCCCCCCCCCCGAGCCCAGCCTCATGTTTGTCCCCCCCCCCGAGCCCAGCCTCATGTTTGTCCCCCCCCCCCGAGCCCAGCCTCATGTTTGTCCCCCCCCCCGAGCCCAGCCTCATGTTTGTCCCCCCCCCCGAGCCCAGCCTCATGTTTGTCCCCCCCCCCGAGCCCAGCCTCATGTTTGTCCCCCCCCCCGAGCCCAGCCTCATGTTTGTCCCCCCCCCGAGCCCAGCCTCATGTTTGTCCCCCCCCCCGAGCCCAGCCTCATGTTTGTCCCCCCCCCGAGCCCAGCCTCATGTTTGTCCCCCCCCCGAGCCCAGCCTCATGTTTGTCCCCCCCCCCGAGCCCAGCCTCATGTTTGTCCCCCCCCCCCGAGCCCAGCCTCATGTTTGTCCCCCCCCCCGAGCCCAGCCTCATGTTTGTCCCCCCCCCCGAGCCCAGCCTCATGTTTGTCCCCCCCCCCGAGCCCAGCCTCATGTTTGTCCCCCCCCCCCGAGCCCAGCCTCATGTTTGTCCCCCCCCCCGAGCCCAGCCTCATGTTTGTCCCCCCCCCCGAGCCCAGCCTCATTTTTGTCCCCCCCCCGCGCCCACCCTCATGTTTTTCCCCCCCCCCCGAGCCCAGCCTCATGTTTGTCCCCCCCCCCCGAGCCCAGCCTCATGTTTGTCCCCCCCCCCGAGCCCAGCCTCATGTTTGTCCCCCCCCCCCGAGCCCAGCCTCATGTTTGTCCCCCCCCCCGAGCCCAGCCTCATGTTTGTCCCCCCCCCCCGAGCCCAGCCTCATGTTTGTCCCCCCCCCCCGAGCCCAGCCTCATGTTTGTCCCCCCCCGAGCCCAGCCTCATGTTTGTCCCCCCCCCCGAGCCCAGCCTCATGTTTGTCCCCCCCCCCAGCCCAGCCTCATGTTTGTCCCCCCCCCCCGAGCCCAGCCTCATGTTTGTCCCCCCCCCCCGAGCCCAGCCTCATGTTTGTCCCCCCCCCCGAGCCCAGCCTCATGTTTGTCCCCCCCCCGAGCCCAGCCTCATGTTTGTCCCCCCCCCCCCGAGCCCAGCCTCATGTTTGTCCCCCCCCGAGCCCAGCCTCATGGGCAGGGCTGCCCGGAAGAGGCCCGGCCAGACAGGAAGCTGGAGAGAGGCTGCCTGGCTTCCAGGTGCTGCAGACACAAACCCACACCTCTCCCCAGGCACTGAGCATTGGAACCTCCACGGGCACTGAGGTACTCCGCTGGGAGCTATGTTAAGGCACCGCAGGGTTCGGAGTGTCCTCTCACACGGGCTCCCAGGGATCTGAGTACGCACCAGCCTCCTGCAGACAGAGGCTCCTCCAGGAGCCGCTCTGCCAGCTCTGCAAGCTGGGGTCCACCCAGGACTCAGCTGCACTGTGGAGCTGCCAGACACAGGGGCAATGTGAGGTGGAGGCTCCCAAACCGGACCAACTCCCCAGAACTAGCTAAGGCCACGTCCCAGCCTGGGCCTCAGAGGGTGCATGGGGGCTCGGATGTTCAGGAAGACAGTGTGAGGACTTGGATTAGAACGCAGGGCCAAGACTGAGGGACAGCTTGTGCAAAGGCACGGGGACAGTGAGAAGCCATTCAGGGAGAGGACATAGGGTCAGGTATCAGGCCCAAGGCAGAGGATCTAGTGAGACTCAGGCCATCTCCAGGGCCTCTGGGATATGGCACTGAGGTGGGAGGTCAGGAGGAAGCTGCCGGACACCCCGCAGGTAGGGGCCAGGGCTGGTGACTTCCCTGAGATGAAGAGGTCCTGATGTGTACCAGGCACCCACAGAAAGCCCAACCAAAGTAACCATGAAGCAGAGAAGGCTGGGACCCTCCCCCACCACAGCTCCCAACACCCACACCCTCGCCCCGGCAAAGGACGGACTGCCCAGGAATCAGCGGCACAAAGTGGGACCAGAGCCAGGAGTGAAGGTCCTTGTGGCAGAGCCTCCACCTCGGTGCCTGGGGACAGGGGAAGGGCACACACATGAGGAAGCAGGGAAGGCCCATCAACAAGAGGCGAATCGCTGAATTCATAGCCACAAAAAGCCTGGTCATTGATTTTCACCTGTGAAATCTGCAAAAATCACGCCAAAGGTAATAGAGGGTGCTAGTGTGGGTGTTGGGGATAGATGAGTCACTGCAGGAGCAGGAGAGAAATGGTGACAGGGATTGGTTCCACCGGTGACCTCCCGGGAGAAAAGCCACTCCTTGGCAGCAGGCCTGTTTTAGAGCACAGCACATCTGTGTGTGCATGCATGCACGTCTGACCTTGTGTGTGAACACACGTATGTGTATCTCTTGTGTGCACGCATTTGCTCATATGCTTTGTGCACAAGCATATGCTGGTACTGTGCAAGCCTGTGTGTGTGTGTGTGTGTGTGTGTGTGTGTGTGTGTGTGAGTGCGCGCGCGCGCACCCATAACACAGATGAGCACATACACCCTGCAAGTTAATCAGGGCGTGGGGCCCACTGGCCTCTCTTCTCAGCCCCTCTTTTGCTCCCCTTCTCTTCATTTATCCTTGTTAAGTGTTTCCCAAATCGCCTCCACGAAACATGAGGAGTTCGGTCACTAACACAACACAATGCAGGTTCTTTTCCTAAAACCAGGACTTGAGGCTTCGGGGCTCCTGTGGATCCTGGTGGAAGCCAGGCTGCACAGTGGCCTCCCAAGGTCCTCCACTGGCCAGGTTGGAGCCAAGGAAGGGAGGGCACCCAGGGCAGATGCAGTGAGGGTGTGAGGATCAGAGAAGCCTGGTTGGATGTCAGCGTGGCTGCCTCAGGCAGCATGGCCGCTTGGGAGCAGCACCCTCAGCTACCTGGGTCCTTTAAGGGCGGTTCCTCAGCCTAGATTAGTGGTCGGCAAACTGCAGCTTGTGAGCCACATGCGGCTCTTTGGCCCCTTGAGTGTGGCTCTTCCACAAGATACCATGTGTAGACGTGCACGTGCAATTGAAACTTCGTGGCCCATGCGCAGAAGTCGGTTTTTGGCCCTCAAAAGAAATTTCAATCATTGTACACTTGATATTTGGCTCTGTTGACTAATGAATTTGTCGACCACTGGCCTAGATTGGTGATGCCCAAGCAGTTTCATGCCCTTCACTTCTCTCCTTAGTCGACAAGCTCCTCCTCCCCACAAGCTCCACCCTCCAGCTGGCACACCAGAAGGCTCTGCCTGGTGCTGGCAGGGACACTGTGGAAGCTGCTTGGGGGCAGACAAGTGAGCGAGCCCCCGAGACAGCCCGATAGGTGCCCATCTCTCTACACAGGCTGGTTTCTGTTGTCTTGGGACGTGTCCACTTGATTTTTACCTCCAAGACTTATGGTATTACCCACCCTCCAAATTGTCCTTCTCATTGCCCCTCTGCTCCAATGCCTTTCACCTCCTCCAGGAAGTCTTCCTGACCCTGGGAGCAGCCTCAAGGGCCTCACCTTGGACCGCCAGCCCACACACAGCATGCACCTTATGCCCTAGTCTTCCTCCCACCACCTCTCAAGGAGGGCTAGTGGCTCCCCACACGGCCTCTCTGGGAGAATCAGAGCTCCTGTCTAGGCTCTTTGAGTCGAATGTTCTGTGTTAGATTAGTGGTGTCTGACCAAGGGAGGAAGGAATCACTAGGGCCCTGGAACTGCATTCCTCATTTGTGGGTTCTTCAACAATTGACTGGTAATTTACATTCCTAACTAGAGTAGTCACTTAAAAAAAAAAAAACATTTTTATTGATAAAAGAAGAAGGAGAGAAATATCAATGTGATATAGCAAAACTATTATTGGCTGCCTCCTGCACGTCCCCTACCAGGGATCAAGCCCACAACCTGGGCATGTGCCCTGATGGGAATTGGACCAGCAAACCTTTAGTGCACAGGGTGATGCCTGGCCAGGGCGAATGAGCATTTACTAAGTGTTAAGTTCTCAGAGACACAGTCCCTGCTCTGCTCTCAGGGTTTATCTTAGTCATGGGATACAGGATGGTCAACAAGTTAACAAATAAGCAAAGTTATAGCTGGTGATGAGAAAGGCTACAGCACAGAGTGTGTGGGTCACCTGGAAGGTGAGCCTGGAGCAGAGACTGGCATGTGGGGTTGCCAGCCTGTGAAGGCACCAGAAGAGCGCGCCAGGCCAGGAGCCCAGAAAGTGTGAATGCCCCACGGCTCAAAGGAGGTTGGTGCGTTCAAGGCACAGAGAGACCAATGTGGGCGGCTGCAACGAAAGACTTCTGGATGCTCCTGTCTGTCCTGGGCATCCTCCAGAAGCTCAGCCGAGGGGCCGAGGGGGAGGTGGGATGGGGGATGCATGCTACCTGAGAGGTTTTCACCTGCTGCATCGAGCCTTGAGGATTCTGATGCCTCCACAGCACTCACAGGGTGGCTGGGCTGACAGCCTTAACCTCCTTGGGGCTAAACCTGCAGAAGCTGTTTCCCAACTGGCTGGAAGCACTTCACTGGTTCATACTAGGCTGTCCACCAACAGCTTCCCTGCAGCCTCCCCACACAGCCCCTCGGAGGCCACGCCCAGCATCTGCCCTCCTCCAGGGCTCATGAGGACCCTGCAGTAGAGGGCTGACTTTGCAGATCAAAGCTTTATTTCCACTTTAAAGGGGGAAACTCAAATTCACAGCTGCAGGTAGGGTTGGGGATGTGTATCTTGGGAACTGTATTCTCTTTTACTCTAGAAATCAAGGGAAAGAACATTCCCAGAAGATGTCCCAAGACAGATGGGGCAGAAATAAGATGTTGGGGCACCAGCTAGTACTGTGAGAAATAGTAATCATGCTCTGTTCGTTGTGATCGTCTTATTCTGATTAAAGGAGGCACGTTCTCACCTGGCTGGCAGCCACACTTGGGACCAGAGAGCTCACCTGGAAATGCGGCCCCCACCCCTTTGGATCTGCCTATTACCATGGGAAGATTAACTTTGCTGCAGAAACCAGAGCCTGAAACCAAATTGCCAGTCCTTTGAAGCCCCCAGCCCTCTGCTTACCTGTTAACTGCCCATTTGGCATACCCTTTGGCCACTTCCCCAGGTAATCTTTGGCCTTTTACCCAATATAAGCAGCCAGCTTATGGTGGGGTGCAGAGCAGACTTTTGTGGATAACCTGCTGCTCTCCCATGCTGCCAGCAGTGTTGGAATAAACACTCATAATGATTCAATCCTGTCTCTGTTTAATTGGTTCACGTAGTGACAGGCAGCCCGGCCATTGATTGTCTGATTACAAGACCCTCATGGCGACTGCCTCTCTCCTCTGAACCCCAGCCTAGGGCTTGCCTGTCCCTAGACCCTTCTGTACACTCAGAGGACCAGCCTCTGGGCTGCTGGCATGTTCTTGGGCAGAGTCCAAATGCCTGCAGTGTGAAATGCAAGTGTGAATTGTGTGGATTTTGGTTATCTCGATATTCCAAAAATCCTTCTTCATGAAGGATAAACAGATGCCAGAATCCATGGCTGATTCCTCCTGGCACACGATGAAGGGGCACATGACCAGCCCAGCAACACAGGCCGCTGCATGACTCGGGGCTCTGAGTGCAGACAGTGGACGAGCCCCCACTGGACTGGAGGCATAAGGCTTGTTGTGGAGCCTGGGCAAGCCCTGCCCCTCTGTGTGCCTCAGTTTCCCCATCTGGACTGGTAATTCCTTAAGGGCTCTGAAGCTGACCAACTCGGATAACACAGAGTAAAGTCCTGCTGGGCAGAGAGATGGGACCAGCAGGTCCTTCAACCTGGCAGGGGGAGCTGAGCTGCTAGGGGACCGCCCCTCCACCACTCTCCTCTCAGAACTGAAGCCCCCAGGAAACAGCACACCCCTCCAGTGTCTGTGGTCTCCGTGTGTGGGGACTTGGCTGTATTGTTGTTGCTGCTCCCCATCTCCTCTGCCTCCAGAATTAGACATATGACTCCAGTCTGGGTAGAGTATGCCTGGGGCCCACACTGGGTGAGGGGCCTCGTCTCCCATGTCTCTGCATCCCCTGCCTCTGGCTCCAAAGTACTCATGGGTCCCAGGCAGACCCCTCTGTCCTGCATGCTAGGGGTGCACAGTACCCCATCCTTGTATCCACTGCTCTCCGTCCCCCTCCCTCATAAGGATGGCTCGTCGGGGCCCTGCAAAGAGAGGACACATGCCTCTGTGCCTCTCTGTCCTCATTTACCTGCCTGGGAAGGGGCTCGGCCAGGTGGAGACTGAGGCCACCACCCTCTGGTCAGCCAGAAAGAAGGCCGGGGCCATCCTGAATTTCATCCCAGAGATCAGAGTCCCTGGGAGACCCATGTCCTTCCTGCTCTGTGGGGAAGGTCCAGAGACTGGAGGCAGCCAGACAGCTGTGAAGAGATGTGCCCATCACAAACACGTCTAGGTCAGGCTCGCCTTTGTCTGCTCAAGGATCAGGGAAGACTCCTAGGGACTTGTACCCACCTAGGGATGCCTGGCTCAGTGACCACATCCTCCTCCTTCCCGCAAGGTTGTCTGCTGCTGCCCACACTTCTCAGAGGAGACCCAGCCAGAGAACACACATTTGCGATCCCTGGTGAGTGTGCTCATGTGTGTCAGGGTAGGGGTAGGGGGTACTCAGGAGCAGCTGACTTGGGTGCAGTTGGGAGTGAAGGTGGTCGGTCACCCCTGCCTGGATTGAAGGCGGCAGTCAGGCTAGCCTGGTGGGGCTCTCCTCCTCCTGGGCTGTTCCTCACGGACATCACCCCGCAGCATCCCCAGCAGCCTCTTCACACACACAGCCCCAGCCACAAAGATATTTCTCTGGACACACATGCCCTGAAATTGCTTGGGCAACGGCACACTGAGACCCACCCCTTGTACACCCAGGGCATGAGCTAGGTCCAGCCTAGCCCCAGGCCTAGTGGGAAGCAGGAGCCAAGAGCAGAGGTGTGCCAGGGCCTGGGCAGGTGCCTCTGAGCCCCTTCAGGGACTGGCATTACCCAGCAGGACATGGGCCCCGGTGCTTGTGCTCCCCTATTTATTTCACTGGCCTCGGCTCTTTGGGAGAGTCACATTATCTTTTGACAGTGTACTTATATATTATCTTGGGTTTGGGGAGAGTAGGTCCCTCCCCGGACTTCCTTGTCCACTGTCTCATCTCCATACCTACATGCAGTCCTACAAAGGTTCTGCAACCTGAAGAGGCACCGGGCGCCTGGGGATCCCATGACTACCCCCCTAGCCCTCTCTGTCTTAGCTGTGATGGAAAGGGTGACCCTGTCAGCCACTTGGACATGTGAGCTGGGAGAGGCACTGGGGAGTGTCAGAGGGAGGCTGGGAGGCTGACAGGTGTGAGCAGGGGATGGGCCTCAGGAGCTGTGTCCTCCTCCTGTGCACCTGCCGGCCCCTGAGCATCTGAGCAGACAGAGCCTGTCTTGAGCTGGAGAGAGAAAATGATGCTCCAGGCTGTGGAAAGGGATTCATTGCTCATGAGGCAACTTGTGTGTGCAGGAACCCATGTGGGTTCCGTGCACCAGCCTATTCCTAGAACAGCACAAACGTCCCAAAAAGGTTTTTCCCAGAATCCTAGGCTCAGAAGGAAGCTGCCACCCGCTCCCCTCACCAGGCAGTTACGGTCCTCTGGCAAGTGCCCCCAGTTCCTGGCCATCACTGAGTAGTGACCCGGGGCGAAGGCTGGACAGGCCTGTCCTGAGAATACCAGGTGAAGTCACACCAGTAAGACAAGAGCATGTGCCCTGTCCCCTCTGGGGCCCCACCTCTGTCCCAGGGACCCCTGGGGGCAGGCACGGCCTGAAGAGGAGTGCTCTTCATTCTTCTCCCTAGAACCCAGGAAGAGAAGGAGACCAGACCTACCTGTGCAGGGCTCACCCATGAGCCCATACAATTACTTGCCTAGTTTGCTTGCCTATTTTACTCATTCTAAAACAGAAAATACACTATCATGCTCATGAGAAAATACTCCACCATACAAAAGATCAAACAAGGAAAAACAAGTCCCTTCCCACCCCAGGCTCCAGCGTCACCCCCCAACCCAACCCCAGACTTCCGCTACCAGCAGTTTCCTGTGTGCAACCTTTCAGAATGTCTTTGTGTTCATGAAATCATTGATATGCGATACAGGGTTGTCTTCTGAGCTTAAGGGCTCGTGCTCCACACAGTGTTTTCAACTCGCTCTTTTCTCTGGGCAGCCCCTCACATTCTGCACCAGCTGCAGGGCGCTCTGCTGAGTGGCTGGGCTGTTCCAAGCACCATAAGTCCCTAGCAACAGGCACTCAGCTGTGATACAGGACCACAAAGATTCCTCAACCAGCATTCCTGACCAAAGGTCTTTAGCCAAATGTGTGATCATATTTGAAGAATAAACTCCTGAAATTGAACTTGTTGGATCAAAGATTATGTGCACTTTCTGTTTAAAAAGATTTCACAGACCTGCTCTCAAAAGAGCATGGCCTATAGCAGTGAGATGGCAGAGTAATCACCTTCGAAAACTCTCTCTTGTCCCATAAAAGCAACAACAAAACTAATAAATCTGATCAGAATCAACTTCTTTTTTTTTTTTTTTTTTTAGAACTTCAGCAACTAATCAAGGACTTGAATAGATTAAGGAGTATTTATTGACACAGAAAAAGTAACTGAATCTCAGTAAGAATCATAAGCTTTGTAGGGCATTAACTTGCCCTAGTCCCACCCAAACTCCTTAGCTCCCAGTGCCTTGAAAACCCCAAACTCGTCATGAAAAGCCTGGAAGCCACTGTGGGGAGCTGAAACTCTTCCGAGGTCTCATTCCCAGAAAACTGTCATTACTTCCGCTAGTTTCCTGAAAGATCCCATTGGCATGAATTTCTGTATTTGACCTGATTTGGAGCTCACCTAGTACAAAAAGCCTGTTCTCCGGGAGCAGTTACAAGCATGTAACTTCTCAGCTGCCTGAAGCAGTAGGTAACAGTTGGAGGAGCAATAATTAAAAAGCTTAAGAGACAAGGTGTAGGAATGAGATGTCCACAGGAGCTTTAAAAGCTTGCCGTGGATTCCGGGAATCCAGAAGGCCACATTCATTGCTTGCCCAGGCTTGTGCACATGCTCACAGAAGCACTGAGGGGATCCTGAGCCCTCACCCGGGCCGACTTCGAGGCTCTGTGCAAACAGGCAATGAAGGCTAAGGCAGAGTTCTCATCCACCTGCTGAGGGTGAGGTGTGCCCCACCATGCACACAGAGCTCTGGGCAGATACTGGGGACTTTCCGGTTCCAGGCATTGAAGGAGACCTCTAAGTTGTCTTTGTTAAATGACAACTAACATAATGAAACAGAAAATACAGTGGCTACACACCACCAAATACAGACTTTGCAGAATTAATTCAGAAAAGTCACTAAACAAACAACAATGACTTCAAAAAACATCAATGACAACAAACCCTAAAGAGAAGGGAGAATCTGACTTCCAGAGTTGCCACATTAAGTTATTTTAAATGTCCAGTTTTAGCCGAGACCGGTTTGGCTCAGTGGATAGAGCATTGGACTGCGGACTGAAGGGTCCCGGGTTCGATTCCGGCAAGGGCATGTACCTTGGCTGCGGGCACATCCCCAGTAGGGGGCGTGCAAGAGGCGGCTGATCGATGTCTCTCTCTCATCAATGTTTCTGACTTTCTATCCCTCTCCCTTCCTCTCTGTGAAAAATCAATAAAATATATTTTTTTAAAAATGTCCAGTTTTAACAACACCAAAAAAAATTAAAAGGCATAAAAAACAAGATATAACCTACAAGCAAAAAAGCAATCAGAACTGTCCCTAGAAAGTACATTCAACTTATTAAACAAAAACTTTAAATCAGCTACTTTAAATATATTCAAAGAAATTAAGTAAAGCAACTTATGGAATGAGTGAAAATATCTGCAAAGCATGTTTGATAGGGTTCCAAATCCTTTTAAGGAACTCATATAACTCAACAGCAAAAACCCCAATAGTCCAATTTAAAAATGGGCAAAGCATCAGCAGATGAGGGGATTAAAAACCTGTGGTACATCTACACAATGGAATACTACGCTGCAGTAAAAAAGAAGGAATTCTTACCATTTGCAACAGCATGGATGGAACTGGAGAGCATTATGCTAAGCAAAATAAGCCAGTCAGAGAAAGATAAATATCACATGATCTCACTCATATATGGAATACAATGAACAACATAAACTGATGAACAGAAACAGATCCAGAGACAGAGAAACATCGATCAGACTGTCAAACCTCAGAGGGAAGGTAGGAGAGGGTGGTGGTAAGGGGAAGAGATCAACCAAAGGACTTGTATGCATACACATAAGCCTAATCAATGGACACAGACACCAGGGGGGTGAGGGCATGAGTGGGGGGGGGGGCAATGATGGGATATAAGGACACATATGTAATACCTAATCAATAAAGGAATTTTTAAAAAGTGGGCAAAGAACCTGAACAGACTTTTTTTTCTAAAAGAAGATAGTCAAACAGCCATCAGATACACGGAAAGGAGCTTAACATCTCTAATTGTTTTGGAAATGCAAATCAAAACCACAATGAAATACTACCTCAAACCTGTTAAGATGGCTATCTTCAAAAAGACAAGAGCTACCAAATGTGATTGAGGATTGATGATTTGGAGAAAAAGGAATCCTTGTGCATGTTTCCTGGGATTGTAATTGGTACAGACACTATGAAAAACAGTATGGAGTTTTCTCAAGAAATTAAAAATAGATCCAGCAATATACTCCTAGGTATAAATCCAGCAATCCCATTTCAAAAGAAACAAATCACTATACTGAAGAGATATCTGCACCCATGTTCACTGCAGCATTATTTACAATAGCCAAGAGATGGAAACAACTTAATTGTCCATCAACAGATGAATGGATAGGGAAAATGGGATAATGTCCTAAGAAAACCAAAGCACCAGTCAGAAAGAATGTAGGCACCCCTATGTTCATAGCAGCACAATTTACAATAGCTAAGATCTGGAAACAGCCCAAGTGCCCATCAGCAGATGAGTGGATAAAAGAGATGTGGTACATTTACCCCATGGAATACTAAGCAGCAGTAAAGAAGAAGGATCTCTTATCCTTTGAGATAGCATGGAGGGTCCTAGAGAGTATCATGCTAAGTGAAATAGTCAGAGAAAGATGAGTATCACTTTATTGCACTCATATGTGGAATCTAAAGACAAAATAAACTGATGAACAGTGGATCCAGAGACATGGAAGCATGGAATAGAGTGTGGAATCTCAGAGAGAAGATGGGGGAGGGTGGGTGGATGAGAAGTAATCAATCAAAGACCTTGCATGCATAAACCATGGACACAGACAATAGGGTGCTGAAGGCCTGGGGCAGGGAGGGAAGGAGGGGGCACTGCAGGGGATCAATGGGGGAAAAGAGGGGACATATGTAATACTTTCAACAATAACAAATTATTTAAAATGCTCTATACTAATAAAAGGATAATATGCTAATTAGACCAGATGGATTGGACATCTTCACTCTGGACGTCCTTTCTGACAAAGCTGAGGCCCAGATGAAGGCACTCTGGGCCCTGGGTGCCTTTGGCAGGCCTGGGTGAAACTGCCTGGGTACTGGGTACCTGAGGCTGGCAGAGGGAGAGAAACCCGGGTCTTAGGTGCCTGCAGCCAGCCGGAGGAGGGAAGCCCGGGTTCCCGATGCCAGAGGAAAGCCGGTGCTGACAGCCAGGGGAAGGAAGGCCTATTCTTGCACAAATTTTCGTGCATCAGGCCTCTAATAATAAATAAATAAATATGTGCTGATGAGTACACAATGTATAAAGATTTAAATTTTATGACAATAAGAGCACAAAGGAGAGAGGAGATAATATAACTGAAGAGGAGCAAAGTTATCATAATCTGCCAAGCAACAACTAAGAAAATAACTGAAAAAAATATATAAAATAAAGGCAAGGGAGTTTAAATGGTACTAAAAATATCTACTCAACATAAAAGAAGGCAATGATGAAGAAATAGAAGAACAAAAGTGATATAACATATGAAAAACAAATAGCAAACCCTATCTTATCAGTAATTTACATATCAGTCAAATGCAAATGGATGAAACACTTCAATTACAGTCAGAGGTTGGCAAACAGATTTAAAAACATCATCCATCTACAAGCTTTCTACAAGGGACATACTTTAGATTCAAAGTCAAATAGGTTGAAAGTGAAAGAATTGAAGATATTCCATGTAAACAGTAACCAAAAGACAGCTAAAATGGCTCTATTACACAAAACAGAATTTAATATCAACAAAATGAATTTTATCAGATAAAATAGATTTTAACAAAACATTATTACTTGAGACAAATGACATTTTATAATGATAAAAGGGCCAATCGGTCAAGAGTCTGTAACCTAGTAACAGAGCCCCAAAATTTAAGAAGCAAAATCTGATAGAATTGTGGCTAAAATAGACAATTTAACAAAAATAGTTAGAGAGAGCTGAAACCGGTTTGGCTCAGTGGATAGAGCGTCGGAGTCCCAGGTTCGATTCCGGTTCGATTCCGTTTCGATTCCAGTCAAGGGCATATACCTTAGTTGTAGGCTTATCCCCAGTAGGGGGTGTGAAAGAGGCAGCTGATTGATGTTTCCCTCTCATCAATGTTTCTGACTTTCTATCCTTCTCCCTTCCTCTCTGTAAAAAAATCAATAAAATATATATTTTTTAAAAATAGTTAGAGAGAGCTGAAACTGGTTTGTCTCAGTGGATAGAGCATCGGACTGCGGACTGAAGGGTCCTGGGTTCGATTCTGGCAAGGGCGTGTACCTTGGCTGTGGGCACATCCCCGGTAGGGGGCGTGCAAGAGGCAGCTGATCGATGTCTCTCTCTCATCGATGTTTCTGACTTTCTATCCCTCTCCCTTCCACTCTGTAAAAAATCAATAAAAATATATTAAAAAAAAAAAAGTTAGAGAGAAACCAAGATGGTGGCATAGGTAAACACCTGAAATAGCTGCCTCGTACAACCACTTCAAAACTACAACAAAAAGACAAAACAGACATCATCCAGAACCACAGGAAGGCTGGCTGAGTGGAAATTCTACAACTAGAAAGAAATAGAAAAGCACACTGAGACTCAGAGAAGGTGCGGAAGTGAAGTGCAGAGGTACGGAGGCACATGCGTGGAAAAGGCTGGCAACTGAGGATGTGGTTGTATTTTTCAATTGGGAGTGAGACACAAGCTCCTGACTGCTCTGAACTCCAGTTCCAGGTGAGACTCTGGGGACACAGGCTTATATGGGGAGAAATGGACTGTCTGGTATTGGGTGAAACTTAAGGGTGGCTTTCTCTCAGAGGTGCTTGCAGCAATTACTACGGGACAGTGAGACCCGGGCCCTCTTAGGACAGAGCTAAGGATCAGACATAGCTGCTCCACACTGTTGATTCCCTGAGACCCTGCCCCACCCAAGTTGTGCGCAGAGGCTTTTGCATATAAATGACCTAGCCCTTTACAATCTAACAAACTGCAGCTAGGTCAGAGAGACCCAAAACATCCAAAAGAAGGCCCAAGGCCCTGCAGCAGCTTGCATTGCTTCACAGCTGGGCCTCATCTGAGCACCTCCAAAACCCAAACAAAGAAGAGGAATCTGCAGATCTCTCCATAGCTCCTGCTGAGTGGCCTCAGGCAGAGAATAAATTAGCATCTTCTTGGAGATCCAAGAGTCAGTGTACCCAGTGGTCAGAGTGGAACCATCCAGGTTACAACTCCTCAGATCCATAAAGGACACTCTCAGGGGGCAGACTCAGTGAGCACCAAAGCCCCACTGAAGCAAACTTTGTCCCATAAGGGTGTCTCCAGCACAGAAGTTCTCCCATTGTAAACACAGCTGAATCTCACAGCCAATTGGCCTGGAGGTCAATTCCTCCCAGTGATACCAACAACAATCAAAGCTTAAGACTATATACACAACCCACAAAGGGGTGCATCAAGAGTGTCCACCTCAGGTAACTGGAGAGGCTGAGCCACTGATCCCTATAGGACACCTAGCACACATAGTCACTCTATCAACACAGGGAAGCAGCTAAAATGTGGAGACAAAGACACAAATGACAGAAATGGAGGAAAGCAAACTACTGAATATAGAGTTCAAAGCCACGGTTATAAGGCTTTTTAAGAATTTTCTAGAAACCGCTGATAAATTTAGTGAGACCCCCAAGGATATGAGAAAGGACCAACTAGAAAATAAGCATACACTGACTGAAATAAACTGGAAATTAAACATACACTGAGATCCAACAGCAGACTAGAGGACAGCAAGAATAAAGTCAAAGATCTGAAACACAAAGAAGCAAAAAACACCCAACTGGAAAAGCAAAAAGAAAAAAGATTCCAAAAATATGAAGACAGTGTAAGGAGCCTCTGGGACAGCCTCAAGTGTACCAACATCTAAATTATGGAAGTTCCAGAAGCAAGATACTGAAAACATATTTGAAGAAAAAATGACAGAAAACTTCTCCTACCTGGTGAAAGAAATAGACTTATAAGTTCAGGAAGCACAGAGAACCCCAAACAAAAGGAATCCAAAGAGGACTACACCAAGACACATCATAATTAAAATGCCAAGAGCAAAAAGACAAAAAGGGAATATTAAAAGCAGCCAGAGAAAAACAGATAGTTACCTACAAGGGAGCATCCATATGATTCTCAGCTGATTTCTCAACAGAAACTGTGCAGGACAGACAGGAGTGGCAAGAAATATTCAAAGCAATGGCCGAGACCGGTTTGGCTCAGTGGATAGAGCGTTGGACTGCAGATTGAGGGGTCCTGGTTTCGATTCCAGTCAAGGGCATGTACAGTGGCTGCGGGCACATCCCCAATGGGGGGCGTGCAAGAGGCAGCTGATCGATGTTTCTCTCTCATCGATGTTTCTGACTTTCTATCCCTCTCCCTTCTGCTCTGTAAAAAATCAATAAAATATATTTTTTAAAAAAAGAAATATTCAAAGCAATGAATAACAAGAACCTACAACCAACCAAGATTACTTTACCCAGCAAAGCTATCATTCAGAATTGAAGATCAGATAAAGAGCTTCACAGATAAGAAAAAGCCAAAGAAGTTCATCAACATCAAACCAGTATTATATGAAATGCTGAAAACTATTTTTTAAGAAGAGAAAGAAAAAGAAAAAGGTAAGATAAAAATTATGAACAAATACATATCTATCAACAAGTGAATTTAAAAATCAAATGAATTAAAAATCTGATGAACAAAATAAACTGGTGAATATAATAGAATCAGGGGCATAGAAAGGGAGTGGACTGATAATTCTTGTGGGGAAAGGGGTGTGGGGGTGAGGGAAGAGACTGGACAAAAATCATACACCTATGGATGAGGACAGTAAGGGGGAGGTAAGGGCAGAGGGTGTGGTGGGAACTGGGTAGAAGGGAGCTATGGGGGAAAAGGAAGAACAACTGTAATAATCTTAACAATAAATATTTATTTAAAATAAAATAAAATAAAACTTAAAAAAATACGTGGAGACTTCAACATCCCACTTTCAATAATGGATAAAACAACTATACCAGTAAGGATATAGAAGACTTGGGGAACACCAAGATGGCGGCATAAGCAAACACCTATTGTTCTGCCCCACGCAACGATTTAAGAACTACAACATAACAGCAGAACAGACAAGCACCCAGAATCACCAGAAAGCTGGCTGAATGTAAACTCCACTAATAGGAGCAAAGGTGGGACACAGACTCAGGACCGGCGGGAGCGCAGCCTTTCAGACAAAAACAGGTTAGGAGCCGCCCTGGTCGCGCGCGCGCGGGCTGGGGCTGGAGCAGGGACCGGCCGGATCTCTCCGACGGGGAAGGGCGGAGGCGTCCCACTGCCCAGATTTCCCGAGCCAGGCGAGGTCCGAGATCCGGGGTACGAGAAGTCCCCCTGCACAGATTCCCCAGAACTAGGCGAGGTCCTAGGTCCGGGGGATGCACCCTGGAAGCGGGGCGCGGCAGAGGCTCATAGTCCCAAGGGTCGCGCAAACCCGCGACTTGCCCCCTGGACACTTGTCTCCTGGTTCCGGAAACCATCTATTTTACAGCCCTGGGCTGGACTTTTGGTGTGCAGGCACATTTGGGGAAAGGCAGAGTTGTCTGGCAAGGGGAAGAGACTAGCGGCTTTCTCTTGGAGGAGTCTGCAGCCATCCCCATCCAACAGAGACCCGCGCGCGAGCACCGCATAGGACCCAGCTGCCGCTGCCGCTGCCGCTACCGCGCAGCCCAAAGACTCCGCCCATCCAACCTGAACACAGTCTCCCTTCACAGCCAATTGGCCTGGAGGTCAAACCCTCCTAGGGCTAACAACAAAAAGCTGGGTTTAAATTCAAAAACACTGAATACAACCCATAAAGGATTGCAGTAAGAGTACCCACTTCAGGTAACTGGGGAGACTGAGCCACTGTCCCTTTGAGGATATCCACCACATAAAGCAGCCACCATGCAGAGACATGGAAAGAAATCAGGTGTGAAAGAAATGGAGGAGAAAAGACGACAAGACATAGAGTTCAAAACCATGGTTATAAGGCTTTTCAAGAGGCTCCTACAAAAGGCCGATCAACTTAATGAGAATTACCAGGAAGTAAACAAGACCAACCAGCAAATGAATGAGAATTACAAGGAGATGAATGATACTTACAAGGAAATGAATGAGACCCTCAGGGAAATGAACAAGACCTCTGAGGATACGAACCAGACCCTCACAGATAAAAAAAAAGGACCAACTAGAAATCAAGCATACACAGACTGAAATAAAAAATATTACACAAAGTCCTAAAAGCAGTCCAGAGGGCCACAAGAACCAAGTCAAAGATTTGAAATACAAAGAACCAAAATCCACTCAGCTGGAAAAGCAAGAAACAAAAAGAATTCAGATAATTGAAGATAGCGTAAGGGGCCTCTGGGACAACCTCAAGCAAGCCAACATCCGAATTATTGGGGTGCCAGAAAAAGAGAGAGAGCAAGTTAATGAAAACCTACTTGAAGAAATAGTGACTGAAAACTTTCCCCACCTGGTAAAAGAAACTGACTTAAAAGCCCAAGAAGTACACAGAACCCCAAAATATAGGAATCTAAAGAGGACCACACCAAGACATATCATAATTAAAATGCCAAGAGCAAAAGATAAAGAGAGAATATTAAAAGCAGCAAGAGAAAAACAGTTGGTTACCTACAGGGGAGCACCCATACGATTGTCAGCAGATTTCTCAAGAGAAACGATGCAGGCCAGACGCGAGTGGCAAGAAATATTCAAAATAATGAAGAGCAAGAATCTACAACCAAGATTACTCTATCCAGCAAAGCTATCATTCAGAATTGAGGATCAGATAAAGTGCTTCACAGATAAGAAAAAGCTAAAGGAGTTCATCACCACCAAACCAGTATTATATGAAATGCTGAAAGATATTCTTTAAGAAGAGGAAGAAGAAAAGAGTAAAAATATAAATTATGAACAACAAATACACATCTATCAACAAATGAACATAAAACTCAAGTGAATTGATAGGCTGATGAACAAGATAAACTGGTGACTATAACAGAAACATGGACATAGAGAGGGAATGGACTGACAATTCTTGGGGAGAAAAGTGTTGTTGGAAGTACAGCAAGAGATTGGACAAAAATCTTGCAACAATGGGAGAGGACACTGGGGAGGGGAAGGTGAGGGTGGAGGGTGGGATAGGTACAGGGTGGAGGGAAGATATAGGGGGATAAAAAAGGGGAAACAATGTAATTAATAAACTGAACAATAAAAAAATTTTTAAAAAAGGATATAGAAGACTTGATCAATACTATTAACCAACTATACCTAAAAGACATGTATAAGACATTTAACAACAGCAGAACATATTTTCTCCTCGAGTGCACATGAAACATTCTCCAAGATAAACCATGTGCTGTCATAAAGCAAGTCTTAATAAATTTAAAATAGCTGAAATCATACAAAGTATGTCTTGTGACCACAGTGGAATAGCAGAAATCAAAACAGAAAGAAATCTTGGAAATTCACAAATACAGGGATGGGCATAACTCTGTGTTTTCTGTACTCACACTTGTAAACCTACTTTTATTCTACCCTGTATGTGAAAATTATACAACAGCTCCTAAATAACCACAGGAAAAAGAAAAAAATTACAAGGGAAATTTTAAAGTGCTAACTATAAATGAAAATGAATGTGCAATATACCAAAACTTATGGAATCCAAGTAAAACAGTGCTTAGATGAAAACTTCTAGCTGTAAACATCTGCATTTAAAAAGATCTCAAGAGGAGGAGAAACCAAGATGGTGGCATAGGTAAACACGTAGGCTTTTGTCCTGCACAACAATTTTGAGAATACAACTGAAAGACAGGACACTGTCCAGAACCACGGAAAGGCTGGCTAACTAGAAGATCTGAAACTGGAGGGACATAGAAATGCACACCAATAATCAGAGCCTCTAAAAAGCCAAAATAAGGTGGGAAACTTGTGCATGTGCGAGGACGGGTGTCTGAACCTGGCAGGGGAGCTCTGGCATAAAAGAGACAAAAACTCCAGGCTGTGCTGAACCCAGTTCATTTTGCACTCAAAACCTGGAGGAACCAGGCCCTTAAGGGGAGAACCTGGATTGCAGGCAAAATCCCAGGGGAAGAGCAAAAGTGCGCTCTGGAGGGGTGCACGCAAATGAGCACAGAGAGGACAAATGGGTTGCTGGCAGTCTGGCAGAAGAAAGGAACTCCAGCCAGAGGTGTAGCTCCGGGGGCGGGCACAAGTGCTTACGTGAGGGCATTCTGTTGACTGTGTGGCTGGCGTCTGGCGGAAGGGAAAAGGAGTTCTGACTGCACTGAACCCAGGTGCCAGGCGAAAATCTGAGATTCCAGATTCATTGGGGACTGAATGGTCTGGTGGCAGGCGAAACTCGAGGGCACCTTTCTCACAGAGGTGCCTTCAGCGATTGCCTGTGGACGCTAGGACCCAGCGACCTCGTGGGCCAGGGCAGACTGGAAGCCAAGGCTGTTGGCTTCACCCAAAAACTCCGCCCCACCCAAAAACTCCGCCCCATCCAAACTGAGCGCAGAGACTTTGGCAAGTTTGCACGTTCTGGCGCATAAGGCTGTCTCCCAGAGTAGACAGAGCTGATCCTCACAGTCAGTTGGCCTGGAGGTCAATTCCTCCCAGAAATACCAACAACAAACAAGACTTATCTACAACAAGGCTGTATACGCAGTCCACAAAGGGGTGCATACCTAAGGTAACAGGGGAGGCCGAGACACCTAGCACACAAAGCTAACCAACCAACTCAGGGAAGCAGTGAAAATGGGGAGAGAAAGAAACAGGGCACAAACAAAAGAAATAGAGGAAAACAAATGACTGGATATAGAATTCAAAACCACAGTTATAAGGTATTTCAAGAGGCTCCTAGAAAAGGCCAATAAGCTTAACGAAAACCTTGAGGATATGAGCAAGACTCTTGAGGAGATGGTCTTGGATATGAAAAAGGACCTTATGGATATGAAAAAGGACCAACTAGAAACTAAACATATACTGACTGAAAAAAAAATATTTTACAGAAACCCAACTGCAGACTAGAGGAACACAAGAATCAAGTCAAAGATTTGAAATACACAGAAGCAAAAAACACACAACTGGAAAAGAAAAAAGAAAAGAAAATCCAAAAATTTGAGGATAGTATAAGAAGCCTCTGGGACAACTTTAAACGTACCAACATCAGAATTATGGGGGTGCCAGAAGAAGAGAGAGAGCAAGATACGGAAAATATATTTGAAAAAAATAATGACTGAAAACTTCCCCCACCTGGTGAAAGAAATAGACTTACAAGTCCAGGAAGCGCACAGAACCCCAACCAAAAGGAATCCAAAGAGGACCACACCAAGACACATCATAATTAAAGTGCCAAAACCAAAGGACAAAGAGAGAATATTAAAAGCAACAAGAGAAAAACACTTAATTACCTACAAGGGAGCACCCATACACTTGTCAGCTGACTTCTCAACAGAAACTATGCAGGCCAGATGGGAATGGCAAGAAATTTTCAAAGTGATGAATAGCAAGAACCTACTACCAAGATTACTCTACCCAGCCAAGCTATCATTCAGAATTGAAGGTCAGATAAAGAGCTTCACAGATAAGAAGAAGCTAAAGGAGTTCATCAACACCAAACCAGTATTATATGAAATGCTAAAAGATATTCTTTAAGAAGAAGAAAAAGGAGAAAAAGGTGTCTGCTTCAAACTAGAGCATGGATGGAACTGGAGAACATTATGCTAAGTGAAATAAGCCAATCAAAGAAAGATAAGTATCACATGAACTCATTCATTTATGGAATACAATGAACAACATAAACTAATGAACAAAAACAGATCCAGAGACAGAAAAGCATTGACTGTCAAACCTCAGAGGGATGGCAGGGGAGGGAGGGAGTAAGGGGAAGAGATCAACCAAAGGACTTTTATGCACACATATAAACCTAATCAATGGACACGGACACCGGGGCAGGGGGTGAGGGCATAAGTGGTGAGAGGGGGAGGAGGGGATTGCAATGGGTAATGGGTGATGAGGACACATATGTAATACCTTAATCAATAAAGAAATTAAAAATAAATAAAAAGATCTCAACTTGTATCCACTATTGCACTGGACATTCTAACCAGGGCAACTAGGCAATGTATAAGATAAGATATAAATGTCATCCACATTGTAAGGAAGAAGTAAAGCAATCTCTATTTACAGATGACATATCTTGTATTAGAAAATCCTAATCAATATACACATAAATAGGTAAGTTCAGTAAGACTGCAGAATACAAGATCAATACACAAAAGTCCATTTTAATCCTATATACTGGTGATGAACAATCTGAAAATAAAATTAAGAAAACAATTCCATTCACAATAGCATCAAAAAGAATTCAAATTCTGCTCTAGCTGGTTTGGCTCAGTGGATAGAGCATCGGCCTGCAGACTGAAGGGTCCCAGGTTCAATTCTAATCAAGGGCATGTACCTTGGTTGCAGGCACAGTCCCAATAAGGGGTGTGCAGGAGGCAGCTGATTGATGTTTCTCTCTCATCGATGTTTCTAGCTCTCTACCTCTCTCCCTTCCTATCTACAAAAATCAATAAAATAAACTTTTTAAAAAAGAATTAAAATTCTTAGGAATAGATTTAACAAAAGAAGTATAAGACTTGTACACTGAAAACTACAAAACAAAGCAGGAAGAGATTAATTTAGTCTTAAATAAAGACATCCCATGTTCATAGATTGGAAGATAATATTGTTAACATAGAAATACTCCCCAAATTGATCTTCAGATTCAATATGATCCCTATCAAAATTCTAGGGGGGGGGTTTGTTTGTTTGTTTTTTGGGGGTTTTTTTGCAGAAATTTAGAAGTTGTTAAAGTTCACATGGAAATACAAAGGACCTAAAATAACCAAAGCAATCCTTTAAAAAAAATGTTGAAGGCCATAGCTGGTTTGGCTCAATAAATAGAGCATCAGCCTGCAGACTGACGGGTCCTGCATTCAATTCCAGTCAAAGGCACATGCCAGAATTGTGGGCTTGATCCCCAGTGTGGGGTGTGCAGGAGTCAACCAATCAATGATTCTCTCCTGTCATTGATATTATTTATCTCCCTGTCCCTTCCTCTCTGAAATCCATAAAATCTATATACATAAAGGGCTAATATGCAAATTGTGCAGTTTCTGTCACAGTGTTTGTCCAGGCCAGCATCAGTTAAGGTACTCTGATGTGCAGTGGCCACCAGGGGGCACATATGTAGGTGAGCAGGGCTGGAGGGGGGTGGGGATGGAGCAGCCACAGTACGGAGCTGTGAGACACCCCCCTAAGGTGCATGAATTCATGCACCAGTTTTGTTTTGTTTTTAAGTTGGAGGACACACTTTCTCCATTTCAAAACTTGCTACATGCCTAACTGGTTTGGCTCAGTGGATGGAGCGTCGGCCTGTGGACAGAAAGGTCCCAGGTTTGATTCTGGTCCAGGGCATGTACCTGGGTTGTGGGCACATCCCCTGTAGGAGGTGTGCAGGAGGCAGCTGATCAATGTTTCTCTCTCATCAATGTTTCTAACTCTCTATCCCTCTTTCTTCTTCTCTGTAAAAAATCAATAAAATATATATATTTTTTAAAACTTGCTACAAAGCTACAGTAACCAAATCTGTATGGTAGTGGTACAAGGATAAACATATAGACCACAGGAATAAGATTGAGAGTCCAAAAACAAACTCGTATATCTATAAAAATTGATTTTCATCAATGGTGGCAAGGTAATTCATGAGAGAAAGCATAATCTTTTCAACAAATGATACTAGTGGATAGCCATATGCAAAAGAATGAAGTTGAAACCCTACCTCACACCATGTACAAAAATTAACTCCAAATGGATCTAAGACCAAGCAAAAATCATAAACTCTTAGAAGACACAGGTGTGTATCTTTGTGACCATGGACTAGGCAATGGTTTCTTAAATATGATACCAAAAGTACAAGCAATCAAATAGAAAAGATATGAACCAGATATCACGATTTAAAACTTCTGTGCTGCAGACAATATTATAAAGATATTGAAAGGCAACCTCCAAAATGGGAGAAAATATTTGTATACCATATATATGAGAAGGGTGTAATATCCAGAATATATAAAGAACTCTTACAATTCAATAATAAAATGCAAATTAAAATTGTGCAAAGAATCAGAATAGATATTTCTCTAAAAAATCATGCAAATGACAAATAACATAAAAACTTGCTCAACACCATTAGATATTAGGGAAATGCAAATCAAATCCTCATGAAATACCACTTTACACCTACAAAATGACTATAATAAAAGAGATGAATAAGAACAACTGTCACTGAAGCTGTTGAGGAACTGGAACTCTACTATGATGCTGGTGACCATGTAAAACTGTGTAGTTGCTTTGGAAAACAGCCTGGCAGTTCCTTCAGATTTTAAACATACAGTTGCCAAAGAACTACCAGCAATTACAATCCTAGATCTATAGCCACGATATTTGAAAGCTCATGCCCACATAAAAATGTGCAAGCAAATGTTCATAGCAGGATAATTCGTATTAGCCACGAAGTGGAAACAATCCAATGTTCATCAACTAATGAAGAGATAAACATGCAGTATATCCATAGAGTGAAAGATTACATGGCAATAAAAAGGGAATGATGTTCATATTTCTTGTATGAAGCTTGGGAACTTCATTCTAAGCAAAATATACCGGACACATGAAATGTCCAGAATAGGCAAATCCACAGAGTCATGAACTAGACAGTGGTCACCCCGGGCTAGCAGCTGGGGAAGGAGAACTGACTGCTAATGGTGTGGGGTTTCTTTGGTTGGTAGTTAAAATGTACTGCAATTAAGTAATGATGATGGTTCTATAACCCTGTGAATAGAGTAAAAAACACTGAATTAGTCACTTTAAATGGGTGGATTTTGTTATATAATTTATATATTTCAATTTTAAAAAGAAAAAAGAGATGGTCCAAGTTACATTCCTAGGCCAACACCCCTATTCCCCTTACATTCACGACAAAGTGATAATGATCTCATTGCAGACTTAATTTGTATTTCTTTAATTATGAGCAAGACTGAGGTAGAGAAAAATAAAGAGGCATTTTTTCCCTTGAATTGCCTATTTGGGATCTGTCCCTATATTCAACTGGCTGTGGGTGTTTTCTTACTCGTTTGCTGATTACATATGGGACACATGCCTTGCGCCACTCTAGGCACTGGCGATAGTCGTGACAAGTCTTGGCTGTCAGCGGCTCACACGGTAGCAGGAAGGCACAAACACTGCATGAGGAGCCAGGCACCAGCTGATGTGAGTGCTGTGAAGAGAGCTAACAGGGCTTTGCTGTTACACAGGCCATCAGGGAAGGCCTCTCTGTATGATGACTTCCCAGCCAAGACCTGAGTGACATTTCCCTGGAGATCCATGGGAACATCAAGTACAAAGGCCCGGGGCAGAATCATATGTGGCCTGCAGAGCAAAGGCCTGTCCAAGGCCAATGTTGCTGGGGTGGTAAGAGGCAAGAGCAAACCCTACTGGGCCGTGTAGGCCAGGGTAAGGATGTGCATTCATTTCCTAGGGTTACCGTACACATTACCACAAATGGTCTGGGTAACTAGACGTCTGAAATCAAGGTGTCAGCAGGGCCACGTTTCCTCTGAGGTTCTGAAAACCCTTCCTTGCCTCTCCCTAGCTTTTGGTGGTTGCCAGCAATACTCTGCGTTCCTTGGCTTATAGATGCATCGTGTCAGTCTCTGCCTTCATGGTCATATGACCTTCTTCCCTCCGTGTTTCTATCATCTGCTTCTCTTTATAAGGACACCAGTCACTAGACTTAAAACTTACCCTAATCCATTATGGTCTCTGCAAACACCTATTTCCAAAGCAGGTTACATCACAGGTTCTAGATGGACATGCATTGGGGGGACACTATTCACTCCCATTCAGGCTCCTCTTGAGTCCCCAAAGTCTGCATATGTCTGCAGCGTGCCCTGCCTCTTTCATACCTCTGCACACTCCCTTTACTTCCCACTGGAGGGTCTGTGTGCAGAATGACACCATGATCAAACCATTATGGTTGGTTTATGGAGACCAGACAAGGGGGCAAGTTGGAAGTAGGAAACCCGTTAGAAGCTATGCAAAAACCCACATGCCCGGGAAGGTAGGTTAGACTTCGGAAGCAGCAGTGCCAGAGCGAGATCGGACGGAATCTGGACTTTATTGAGGCAGAAACAGAGGATTTGCTCATTGCTCAGATGTGGGTTTGGGAGAAAGAGAAATGAAGGCACTGTTGCAACTTCAGGCCTAAGGAAAGGAAGCAAAACGTGTGCATTTATAAGAATACTTTTATAGGAAGCAATCCTCTGACTTCTAGTTTAAATGGTGAACTAAACACATGCATTTGCTTTTTACCCTTCCCAACCTCCATGAGAGAGACGAGCACAGAGGAAAGCAGTGGGCAAGGGTGGCCACCAGTGGCTGAGATGACTCACACTTCTGGAAAACGGAAGGCAGATGGCTACAGGTGGATGGGTGCAGCCACAGAGGAACCTGACTGAGCAGGAAACCCCGCCGTTCGGGGGAGAAGCTGGCTTAGAGACAAGGCCACATGGAGGTCCGGCCCAGGAGGGCTCACCTGTCCTAAGACTGGACAAGTGCAGGGCATTACTGAGCTGGGAGACCGCAGACACACCATCACGAGCTGCCCTCTAAGCCAGCTTCCTGTGGAGCCGGCACCCCAGATGGAGCCCCCTGCATCCTGGACTAGGGGGGAAGAGTGGCGCAGCTTGCAGCAAAGTGCTGACTACCCCACTTCACTGCACCAGGTCTGCCTGGGAATTCTGGGCAGGGAGAGACACTGTGGGGTCTGAGGGAGTGCTCACCGGGTCCCCAGGTTCCTCCTCAATGTGGGCAGAAGGCATGAACAGGCAGGAGAGAAACACAGACAGCAAGAAAGAAACGGCCAAGAGAAGAACCAACCCCAGAGAAACAGATACTTGAAGCAACAAGTCTCTCTTTTTTAAATTTAATAAATCTTTATTGTTCAGATTATTACAATGTTCCTCTTTCCCCCCACCCCCCGATAGCTCCCCTTTCCCCAGTATCCATCCCACCCTCTGCCCTTACCTCCCCCCAACTGTCCAATTCTATAGGTGTACGATTTTTGGCCAGTCTCTTCCTGCATCTCCCAAACCCTTTTCCCCCTGAGAATTGTCAGTCCACTCCTCTCTATGCCCCTAATTCTATTATATTCACCAGTTTATTCTGATCATCAGATTTTTAATTCACTTGATTTTTAGATTCACTTGTTAATAGATGTGTATTTCTTGTTCATAATTTTTATCTTTACCTTTTTCTTCTTCTTCCTCTTCTTAAAGAATACCTTTCAGCATTTCATATTATACTGGTTTGTCGATGATGAACTCCTTTAGCTTTTTCTTATCTGTGAAGCACTTTATCTGATCTTCAAGTCTGAATGATAGCTTTGCTGGGTAGAGTAATCTTGGTTGTAGATTCTTGCTATTCATCACTTTGAATATTTCTTGCCACTCTCGTCTGGCCTGCATAGTTTCTGTTGAGAAATCAGCTGACAATCATATGAGTGCTCCCTTATAAGTAACCAACTGTTTCTCTCTTGCTGCTTTTAATATTCTCTCTTTGTCTTTTGCTCTTGGCATTTTAATTATGATGTGTCTTGGTGTGGTCTTCTTTGGACTCTTTTTGTTTAGGGTTTGGTGCACTTCCTGGACTTTTAAGTCTATTTCTTTCACCAGGTGGGGGAAGTTTTCGGTCACTATTTCTTCAAATAGGTTTTCAGTATTTTGCTCTCTCTCTTTCTCTGGCACCCCCATAATTTGGATGTTGGTATGCTTGAGGTTGTCCCAGAGGCTCCTTACACTATCTTCAATTTTTTGGATTCTTTTTGCTTCTTGCTTTTCTGGCTGAGTGATTTTTGCTTCTTTGTATTTCAAATCTTTGACTTTATTCTTGCAGTCCTCTAGTCTGCTGTTAGGTCTCTGTATAATATTTTTTATTTCAGTCAGTGTATGTTTAATTTCTAGTTGGTCCTTTTTCATATCCTCCAGAGTCTTGCTCATATCTTCGAGGGTCTCGCTCATATTCTCAAGGGTCTCGTTAAATTTAGTGGCCTTTTCTAGGAACTTCTTGAAAAAACTTATAACTGTGGTTTTGAACTCTATGTCCAGTCATTTTTTTAATCTCCATTTCTTTCAAATGTGATTTGTTTCCTTGTCTTCGCATTTTGGCTGCTTTCCTGAGTTGGTTGAGTAGCTTTGTGTGGTAGGTGTCCACTAGGGGACAGTGGCTCAGCCTCCCCAGTTACCTGAGGTGGATATCCTTGGTGCACCTCTTTATGGGCTGCACAGTCTTGTTGTAGTTAAGCCTAGATTGTTGTTGGTATCACTGGTAGGGTTTGACCTCCAGGCCAATTGGCTGTGAGAATCAGCTGTGTTTATGCTGTGAGCGCCTCTGTGCTCAGCTTGAATGGGGCAGAGTCTCTGGGCTGAGCAGTCAGCCTTGGTTTCCTGTCAGCTCCGCCCTAAATGGCTCCCGGGTCTCTGTGCCCTGTGACAAGGGCTGCAGGCACCTCTAAGAGAAAGCTGCCCAGAGCTCTGCCTGCTGCCAGATAGTTTAGTTTCTCCCCAAATGAGTCTGGACACCCAAAGACTCACCCGGAAAGGGTTCCCCAAGCCTCGCCCAGAACTGGAGCTCAGTGCAGTGGGACACCTTTGTCTTCCTCCCTGTTTGAGAAAACCAGCCACGTATTCAGCCACCTGCCCCATCTACTCGTGTGTGGCTCTGCTCCTCTGACTCCGCATGTATCCGCAACTCTGCCCTCCGCAGCTCCCCCGAGTCTCAGTGTCCTTTTATCTTTCCTTCTGTTTGTGAAATGTCCACTCAGCCAGCCCTTTGGTAGTTCTGGGTGATGCCAATTTTGTCTTTTAGTTGCAGCAGTATAGGTGTTTACCTATGCTGCCATCTTGGTTCCTCCTCAAAAGAAGTCTTTTTTAATTGATTTATTGGAGTGACATTGGTTAATAAGACTATCTGGGTTTCAGGTGCACAGTTCTATCATCCATCATCATCTGTATATTGTACTGTGTGCTTACCACCCAAGTGAAGTCTCCCTCCATCACCATTTATCCCCTCTTCTCTCTCCCACCTCCCTTCACCCCTGCTTCCCTCTGGCAATCCCCATCTGTTGTCTATACCCATGAGTTAACAAAAGAAATCTTAAGAGGAGAGAGAGAGAGAGAGAGAGAGAGAAAGAGAGAGACGACTTGAGAGTTGCATCCATTTAATGAGCAGGACACTGCAGCCGAGGGCCTGGCAGAGCTGCAGAGACCCCTCCCTGACATTCAGTCCCTCCCTGCTCTGTGTTTCCCATATCTGACCGTGTCTGTCTATCCATCCCCACAGGAACACCCTAGTCCAAGTAGCCAACCCTTTCTCCCCAGGGAATGGCGTTGACCTCCCGGTGGCCAGGTTTACTGCCACCCCCTCAACCCCTCCCCCGCTGCCAACCACTGTATAGATGGGGGCCTGTATGTGGCTTCCACCTGCCCCTTCTTAAAAATCTTAATGGCTTTCCACTGCTTCAAGCAGAGGAAACCTGGTGACTTAGCTGTAAAGGCCCAGACTCACTGGATGGGATTCCCCATTGCTATCAAGTGGCTCTGCTCCCTCCCCCACAGGACTGCTCCCTCTGTTCAGAATGCTCCTCCTGCAGGCCTCCCTGGCCTCCATTCCTTGCAAGGACACACAGACCTGCAGCCTTCCTGCCATGGCACTTCCCAGCTCACAGTTATGTTATTCTGGGACCATCCACACTTGGCCTCTAATTTGGAAGAGGTGCTCACAGCAACTGGCTCAGCCCAGTTCGCTTGTGGGCAGCTGTGTGCTGTGCTCTTTAAAGTCTGGCCTGAATCTGGCCCCCAGAGTAGGCTCAGCCTTCCTTTCAGACTATTACAGATTTTTTAGTAAGATGGAAAGCACAGTAATAATGTACTCTTGCCTTAGCTGGGTTAGCTCTAGGCCTGCCAACTGAATGGTCCCAGGTTCTATCCCAATCAAGGGCACATACCTCGATTGTGGGTTAAATCTCCTGTAGGGGGCGTGAAGGAGGCAGCCAATCACTGATTCTCTCAGTATTGTTTGTTTCTCCCTCTCCCTTCCTCTCTGAAATAAATAAAAATATATATTTTTAAAAATAATAATTTACTTTGTCCCAAGGAATCTATGCTCAGCATTCTCAAGAAGCACCTCTGCCCCCAAGAACTGAGGCGCCGGAGCTTGGCCAGGGTTCCTAGGAGGGAGGGTGGGAATGGATGGAGTAGGAGACTGTATCCTGGACCAGAGGGCAGAGGACAGGCCAGTAGTCAGGTGGTGCTAATTGAGGCATTGGCTCCAGAGTCTGATAGTTCCTTCATCAGTGAAAGTGCTGCTACAAATGCTTCCATTTGTGGGTTTAAAGTTTATTTTTAAAGCAGGATTTATTCCTTGTTCTCCTCAGGCAAAGCCCCCTGAGGACAGCCACACAGCAGCACAGAACGCCCTGCGGCTTGGTGGGGTCCCAGATTTGCAGCCTACTGGGGAGACAAGGGGTGGCACAGCTTTTGACCTCTCAGACCTTCAGTGTCTTCTCCTAGAAAACGCAGAGGGTGATGTGTACCCGGGAGGGCAGGTAGAGCTCAGTCCAGCACCTCCTCCTGGCTCTGCACACACACAGGTGAGACAGAGGTCTCGGGCCTGGCAGAGGATGACTGCAAAGGAGGGGGGTCCCCCACAGGGAGCTCTGAGCAGCTGGGACTGTTCTGCCTGTGGTGGTGCAGAGACGGCTCCCAGCTCAGCATGCACCTGTCGCCACCACAAGGAGATGTCACCCCAGCACACCAGCGACAGCCCAGTGTCTGCCTGTTGTCTGGTAATTCACTCTCAAAGTGTCCCCCACCCCACCCAGCAAGACTGCTACAAAGCAGCTTCCTGGGCTCCACCCTGGTCTGACTACACCTGAGTCCCAGGGCTGTGGTCCAGGAATCAGTACTAAAGTGCAGCCAGCCTGGAGAACCCCTACGAAGGTGAGCCAGCTGCCGCAGGGGGCCCTTCACTCTCAGCCCTCACCTGGCCCCTACATCAGGCCCAAACCATCAAAGGCCTCTGAGGAGCATAAGGCTCAGCTCTTTTTCCACATGCCACCAGGCCCAGGGCAGTCGCTAGAGGGCAGGGAAGAGAAGGCCAGAGTAAGATGGAAGGTGCAGTAATAGTGTACTCTTGCCTTAGCTGGGTTGGCTGGCCCACTGGGACAGGGTGGGAGGACTAACTGGCAGGAACCCGGAGCGGGCAGAGGCTCTCACGCCCACTGAACACTGGGAAGGTGGTGGGGAGGGGCCCTTGCCCCAAGAAGCAGAATAAGAGTGGGCAGTGCCTGGGGAGTTACACACAGCAGTGCAGGCTGGATTGCAAACCCCATGTTCCGGGGACACCTTCCAGGGCGCGGGGCATAGAAGGTAGTGGTCACCTCTCAGATGGACCAGGCCTTGAAGGAAGGGCTGGGAGGGTTGGAAACCCAGACATCCAGCAGGGAGACCTGTGATGAAGCTGCTCTGGGGTTGGGGTCTGGTCTCCCTGTCCTTCGATCCCACTTCTGAGACTTGCTTTCCCTTCCCACCCCCAGTCCAGATATGCAGTGAGGATCTGCTGGAGCAGCCACCGAGGTACCCTGAGAGGCCCACCCACCGTAGGCCCCTCCTGTCCCTAGGGTGGGGAGCAGCCCCGTGCTGCCTGCCTGCACCTCCCAGGCGCACCCCGCCCCACCATCCTGTGATTCGGGGCTTCACCAGGAACTCCCCAGGAAGCACAAATGCGGGAGCAGGACAGACCTCACATGAATGGAAAGGAAAAGCAGTTGGATTTCCTGTTCCTCACTGGCAGCAGGGCAGGAGGCGCAGGTGTACACACAGGCAGTTGTGAAAACAAATGTCAACCCAGGCTCGCCGCCGTGCCATCTCACCTCTACAGGCGGCCGGGGAACAGCGCAGCCCCATCCACTGTGTGACCCGAGCAGACGGAGCTGCGCTCGCTGTGGAAGCTGGAGGACCTAGAGCGGCGGGACTGTCCGGGACTGGCTTTCTGCCTTAGAGCTCACTCAACCCCACGGCGCTGCTGTTCTGCCCTCAACCTCCATCAGCTCCCCTGATGGACCATGGGCGAGCACAGGCGGTACTGGACAAGGATGAAAGCTGGCTCTGGCCGAGCACTGCCTAATCCAATCACACACATCCATAAAATTGGAAGCCTTCCCACTGTGGTCAGAGAAAAAGGTGTGACCACAAGGTGGGGCAGAAAGATGGACTGGACACCCCTCTGCTGGTGTGGGAGCCACATGTGCGGCCTAGAGGGACCCTAGGAGCCGAGGGCCGCCCTGCCAACAGCCAGCAGGGAACAGAGCCTCCGGTCCCAGGTGCCTGGATGGTAGGAAACATTCCTTGCCTTCAGGCCCAGGAGGAAGGCCAGCACCGTGACCTCTGCCCGCTGAGATGGACTGGCCTCTGACCCGCAGCACCATCTGATGATAAATGTGTTATTGCAGCTGCGATGTGTGTAGCATTTTGTTAGGGCAGCTGCCTGCACAACAGGTCCCTGGGACCATGGCAACCAGCTCTGCTTCGGAGCAACAGGGGTCTTCTACACCGCCTGGCTCAGTGCCACAAGCCCGAGTGCCATAGCCCTGGAGGCCACTCATGCCAGCAGTCAACCTGCGGCCACACACACACACACACACACACACACACACACACACAAACACACGCAGCTGACAGCTCCGCCTCTGTTCCTGCAGGCCAGGAGCTGGCCTGGATCTGGCACCTTCTCCTCCTCCCTCTGGAGCTGCTGTGAAAAGTGAGGAAAACAGACAGGACCTGGAATGTGTCCACATGGGTTGGTACCTGGCCAATGTGCTCCCTCCAGAAATGCCCCCGTGATCTCAGCTGTCCGAGAAAGCGGAGCTAAACGGAAACACCCGACGTGGCAAGCCCAGGCATTGGAGGGGATGCAGAGAGGGCAGCAGTACAGAGGGAGGTCCCCAACCGTGACAATGGCACTGAGAGGGGTCCTGGATGCACCCTCTGGAGCTGCCATGGTGCCTGCTGAGGCCACACTGCCTTGGGCTGCTCCTGTGGAGGCACTGGGGCGGCCCCAGCACCACGCCCCTCCTCCAGGGACAGAATGCCTCAGCAGGCGCCTTTCCTTTGGGCTCTGTAGGCCTAGCTAGCCTGGACTTCCTCAGGCTGCCTCTGGGATCTTCCCTCTTCCTGTCCACTCCTCCCACTGCTCTTCTCCATCTCAGGACTCACAGCAGCTCCCCAGCGCTCGCTCTCTCGCTCTCTCTCTCTCGTACGTCTGGTCTAGTCTGGCTCTGCTTCTGGAGGGCCTGGAACTTACACCTTCACGACCAAGTCACACCATTGCCAAACCACACCGAGTCTCTTGGGCCTGGGCAGCAGGACTGGATGAGGGCTGGGAGGTCCAGCAGGCGGCCCTGCTCAGCGGGCAGCTGGCATTGCCCCTCCACATGGCTGTGTTTAACAAGCAGAGTGCTTTTTGCTAAAGCAAGTCTGGAACCATTACTATAGCTCAAGATCACTATAGGGTGAGCTTCAAGCAGCGGTTCTCCCTGGTGGCCCCAAACTCTTAGCTAAAGGGAGGAATCAAGGAGGCAGCTTTTTCAGGCAATATTAGCAATGCATGAGGGCTACTTGTCGTGTCTGCTTTGGGGTCCGCGCACAGGAGACCACTGGTGCACCGGGTAGCGCAGTCGCATCCAGAGGCTCCTGGACCCCAGCAGCTGGACACAGAGCCAGTAGGGAAAGTTGGGGACTTTCCTCCTGGGCACCGGCTGCCAAATTCCCAGACATCTGGAAAGGAAACCAAGAGGTCACTGGGGTTCCAGCAATTCCTGGGAAGTCCCAGGGAATGGAAGCCATGCTAGCCCAGCCCTCTGGTATGGCTGAGGTGGAAATGACACAGAGGGAGGTGCCTGGGTTGTGGGAAACCCTCCAAGTGTCACTGATGGGCCACGCCTCCCAGCAGCCCACACCTGCCTGCAGCACCCACTGGCTTTGCCTCATTTTGATGTCCTCACTGCCCCAGTTCGCTACCTGCTCAGTTTTGTGTCTTCCTGCCCCTGCCCACTGCCACCATCTTTCCTCACTTGTCACCCGGGGTCTGGGACCCCCCACCCCCACCACACACACACACACACACACACACACACACACACACAGGGATGTCCTGGGCAGTGTGGGCTAAAGGGGCATGCTGACTTTAATGTCGATGCAGTGCCAGGCTGCACTTTTGTGTAGTTTGTCCCAAGGCTAGGGAGCATCTGAGGGACCCATCTCCTTCGTCTTCTCTTAACTGTAGGCTACTGGGGGCAGGGGTTGCTCCTCTCAGAGCCCCCGAGTCCTGCCATCCCATTTGTGGGTGCTCAGTGTGCCCTTGAGGACTCAATTAAACATCACAGCTTTGACATTTACTTGTCACAGTCACTCCTGTGAGGAGTGCTTCTGGCCCATTTTACGGGAGTGCACGTTGTAAAACAATCTGTTCAATATCAAACTTGAAACCAATACCCAGACTCTTACCTCAGAGGCAACTGGAGCCCAGTGCTAGGAGCAGGGGTTGGGGTTAGCTTCTGGCTCAGCACCCTTTCTCCTCTTACCTCCTGGCCTGCCCCTTAACCTCTCCAGGTTCCTTGTCTGTGAAATGGGGGTGGGGCAGCCTGCCTCGTGGGGTTATGAAGAAACTGGATGCATGAGTGCAGATGGGGTACCCGCCATGCCCCACATAGAACAAGCCCAGGCAAGCCTAGGCATCACCATCCATCCTCTACCCAAACCCTAAGCACCTCATGCTGGAGCATATCCAGGCTGCTCTCGATGAGCCCTGTGCCCACAGCCTGATTTGGCACATGGGAGGGAGAGCCTGCCCACTTGTGCTGGGCTGAGGGAGGAGCAGGGGCTGCAGGGGCCTGCAGAGGCTGCCTGTCCCTCTTCCTCTGGCTCAGGGAAAAGCCCCAAAGGTCACTGCTGGCCTGAGCTTCAGCTTCCTCCCATTAGCCTGTGCCCAGCACTCTATTCCCCAGGGGAGGGGAGGGGTGAAGGCAAGTGGCCAGCTGTGGTGGATAAGGGGAAGGTCAGGGGGTGCGGTACAGGGTGTGGTGACCTGCAGGAGTTTGGGACACAGCTGGATGAGACACAGCTGTTGGGGTGGGGTCAGGCAATGCAGGACAGAGGCTGCACCCAGCTCTAGTCAGGGCAGCCACAGGGCAGGGCTAGTATGGGTCAGGGTGCTTTAAGGACCATGCAGGCCTTGGCCCAAAGGCTCAGGGCTTTGCTTCAGCACCAGGTCCTATTCCTGAAATAGCCCAGGGCACAGGCTTCCAAGGATCAGGCTACTGGGGTGGGAGAGGAGGCTTCATGTTCAGTGAGTAAGCAAAGGCCCAAAGGGGTGGGGCTGGGGGTGGGCAGGGGCCAGGAAGGAGGATGGCATCTGTGGTACAGTTCAAACCATTAGAGAGACACTGTGGGTAATAAGAGAAGGAGTGGAAGGGAAAAGGTGTGGTGGGCAGCAGGCTAGGTCTCTTTGGATGGGGAGCCCTGCTCTGTGGGTGAATGAATGAATGGTCTCCCTGGACAGTGAGCCCTGCTCTGTGGGTGCAGTTTTGTAGCATCAGAGGTGCCCTCTGCCACCTGGAACTTGCCGCATGCTAAGAAGGGTCAGGGGCTCCTGCCCCACTCACCCCCTCCAGGAGCTAAGTCTCTGCCCACATCCACCCAGGACCCACTTACATGGCCCTTACACATCATGAAGGGGCCCTGTGGTGTGTGCCCTGGGCCCGGTGAGGAAAGGGAAGGAGCTGCAGCCTGGGCCCTGTGAGCAGACAGAGCCTTCGGACCTGAAGTTTCCCAGGTGACCTCCCTGCGCCTCCTGGGAAGCTGTCTACTCCCCACAAAGACCCACATGGACACCTGCCAGGTCTGAAGCCACCTCACGTCTAGGGAGACCTTTGCCAAGTGGGAGGGGGGCGACCAGGCTGTGGTCTCCGTGGCCACACCACTGAGCCTGCCTTTCCTGCTAAGGCACATCCAGCACCCTGTGCCCAGGCTGCCTGGCCGGCAGGCACCCCAGAAGGGCCAGGCAGGGGTGGGTGAGCCTCTCCACCACCACTCCCAGAGCTGCCCCTGCGGCTGCCCTGCCAGGGCCGCTCGCTCCTCCCAGGAGGCCGTGGAGATTCTATTCACTCACTTCTCTTCCCAAAGCCTCAGAAACCACACAAACATATGACCATCTGTTACCCCCTGGTAAAAATATCAACTTAACTTGCTGTTTAGCGATAACTATTTCTCTTTGTACGTCTGGGTGGGGGTCCCGGGTCATGAGCTGGCTTCCGCAGCCCAAGGCTTGTGCACTGCCTGATGGTCCAGGGTCCGGGTCCTAGTTCTGACCCCAGTGCTGCATGGTTTGTCAGCTTTCTCAGCCTCTCTGGGCCCACTTTGCTGCTGTGGACTGAAGAGCAGCCTCAATTCAGGCTCTGTGAGAACAGAGAGCTCTTATGGAAAGCTCCTCTGAAATGCTCACCTCTCATCCCCACCCACGCTTTGTCAAATGGTCCATTCAAAGGCCTCCCTATGCAGCGGCCTCCCAGGGCAGCCTCCTCGGGTGCAGTGGTCTTGTTTTGCCCCAGGCAGGGATATGCCAGCAAGACAGTCAGCTCCTGAGTGTCCCAGCTCCTGAACGCCAATGATGGGGAGTCTAATGGGTCGGTGCTCTGAGTACCTGGGCTCAGTGGCACCTGAGTGATTGTCTGAGCAAGTGTGTGGAGTGACAGGTGTGGTCTGGAAGTGAGCTCCCCCATGTCCTGGTCCTGGGCCAGTCACACCCTCCCCTAGAGGGTATTAGAGAAAGGCAGGGCCCGCAGCCCCTGAGGGATCAACCCAAGGGTGCAGTCATGTGTCTGGGGGAAATTTTCACCTGTAATTCTGTGACTGATGCTGGGAGTCGCTGAAACCCGCTGGGCCGCTCTCCAGGGACCGAAGAAAACACGATGAAAAGAAGTGTTCCTGTTCTACATTGAACTCAAAGGTCCCCGCACTGCGGCCCCACTGGGAGCATCCGGGTCCCAACTCGGTCCACTCTCTAGGCTGACCTGGCAGAGCAGCATCTGGAAGTGCCTTGCACTCAGGAGGGCTCAGTGGGCTCAGCAATGCAAGCTGGTGTCTGGGAAGGTTCCAGAACCAGAAGAATAGGTCTTATTCTTGTCCAGGCCTGAGACACTGGGCTGGGCTGTTTGGTCCTGAGGAGTGGTTCTCAGGCTTTATCACACAACAGATCCCCTGAGGGCTTATGAAGATGCACTGTGGCCCCCTTCCAGAGTTCTCACTCAGCAGGTCTGTGGTGGGGCTGGGAACTTGCATTTCTTTCTTTTCTTTTCTTTTTTAATTTCAGAGAGGAAGGGAGAGGGAGAGAACGATAGAAACATCAATGATGAGAGAGAATCATTGATCAGCTGCCTCCAGCACGCCCCCCACTGGGGATGGAGCCCGCAACCCGGGCATGTGCCCTGACTGGGAACTGAACCGTGACCTCCTGTTTCATGGGTGACACTCAACCATCGAGCCACGCCGCCGGGTGGGCGGCACGTGCCTTTCCAACAAGGCTCGGGGGTGTGATGCTGCAGGCCCTGGGGTCCCACTGTGAGGGTCACTGATGTAAAGTCCCAGCTGGGTGAGGGCCTGGAAGCAGAAGGAAGGTGCTGCACACAGAGCCCCCAGCCCCTGCTGCCCAGCCAGAGGCTGCCTCTGCCTCGGAGTCAGGCCGGGGGTAAGGGGGCAGGGCTATGAAGCAGGGCCTCAAGAGGAAGACCATGCTCCTGGAGGAGTGCCTGCAGCCCCACACACACCGGGACAGGAGGTCTTGGGAGCCTCAAGAAGCTCACTTCTCCTGCCTGGGCCCTGCCTGTCACTCTGCTGCTCTCAGCACTTCACCTAAGGGGACACTCTCAGATCCCCACCAAGCAGAGCCCCAGTCATTGGGCTCAGAGTTGGCAAAGAAAGGAATTAAGCACACATATCGCTTTGTTTAATAAGATGATTTCGGGAAAACCAAACAGCCCGGTTGATGAGGGGACGTTCCTTACATTCTTCTGAGGGTTCCCCAGACACCTCTGGGAGAAATGACATTGGGAAGAAAGCCCTGGTGCCACACTGGACGCCCACAGAGGTTACCAAAGGCTGGAACCCTCAGAAGAATGAATGAACGATGCCAGGATGAGGGTCTCCCCCGGCCCCAAGCTCACAACCACCACAGCCAAACCTGACTTGGTATACTCGCCACACCAAGAACAGAGCAGCACAGTGAAGCATTCTTGCCACAATAATATAAATCCCATAGAATGAAGCTGTTGAGCTAAACCCCTGCAATCCAGGTGCGTGCCTTCAGCGGGAATCGAACCCAGACGCTTCAGTCTACAGGACAATGCTCTACCCACTGAGCCAAATTGCCTAAGGGAAGGTTAAAGAGGAAAATAAAAACCAGGTGCCTATATGACTTTAATTTGGTGACCAATTATACAAAAAGCCAACTGAATAAAGGCATTTTCAAGATAAGGAAAATGGAATATGTACTGGGTGTTAGGTGATAGCAAGGAGTGGCTGCTAATTTTGTGAAGTGTGATCATGATCGTGTGGTTTTGTTCGAAAATGGCCCTGGTTGTTTTAGAGGTGCACGCTGGAGGACACAGGCCCGCCACACTGGGGCATGGATTTTGTTTCAATGCTTCAGCCAAAAAGAAAAAGAACAGTAGCAAAGGAAACGAAAGGAAAGATGAAGGGAGGGAAGGATGAAAGGTAAGAGAAAAATTATTACATGAGGCAAGCTGGTAAAATCTTAACTGCTGAATATAGACACATGTGGGTTTGAAAATCTTCATAATAACAATTAAATTTAAACCATGGTATCAGTACATGAATATACAGACAGAGCAACACAGCAAACAAGAAAATCTAAAAATAGCCTCAAACACATATGGCGGCTTAGTCCATGATAAAAGTAATAATTCAAATCGGCGAAGAAAAGGCAATTATTTAATGAGTGATGTTGGACAAATGGGTGTCCATCTGGAAAAAAATTAGGTTGGAGTCCTACCAGATGGATGAAATATTCACATCTGACAAATGAAACCATGAACCTTTGAGATAAATGAGAGAATTTCTTTATAGTTTCTGAGTAGAAAAGCCCCTGAAATTACTGATAGACAATCATTTTCGACCTATAGAAAGAGTAATTTTACAAGGTTCAAACCTAATATGTATATAAAAATTTGTTTTAAAAATCATGGTTCTGGCTACATACATTTTCAAAATTCTTCATGCAAAAAGCATAACAAAATGAACATACAGTAAACTAGAAGAAACATCTGCAACTCATACTCCAAAAGTTGTTTCCTTAATGTATGTAGAGTCCTCCTATGAATCAATGAAAAAAAGTGCCATAAACCCAACAGAAAGTGTTGGTAATACAAACACCAGCTCATGGAAAAGAAAATACAGGTGGATCTTATGGAGATAAACCCAAACTCATTCTTAGAAAGAGAAATGCTAATAAAATTCCAACGAGTTACCATCTCTCACCCATCAATTTGGCAAAGACAAGGGGGTGGAGAAAGAGGTGCTCACATACTTCCACAGCAGGAGATTCATGCCGATGGCTCTGGAGGAGAGTTTGGCAAAGTCTAACAAAATGACAAGCGCACCTCCATTTCACCCCGCGATTCTCTTCTACCAATGTGCTCACACATCTGCAAAGTGTTCCATGTGCAAGCATGCTCCCTGAAGCCCTGTTGAGAAAGAGAGCACACGTCTGAGTGGCTGCCTCTCAGTGTCTGGATGAACGGATTATGAAACACCCATCCGTGGGGGACCAGGCAGGCCACTCCATGTGCACTGAGATGTGCATTGTCCATGACTAACGCATTGGACATGTGCATGGACGTGAACTGTCCGGAGAGTATGCAAATAACCACAGGGCCTGCAGGGAGGAGCCGTGAGCTGCAGGGAAGGAAGGAGATGTGAGCCCTGTCCTTTTTGAATACATTAAAATACATGCAGCACCAGGATTTACATTAAGGAAAGGGTAGGGGAGAGGGAAAGGGAGGAGGAAGAGAAAAGAATTTCAGGTGCAGCCCTGGCCAGTTTTGCTCAGTGGTTGGTTGGAGTGTTGGCCCATAGACCTACGGCCACAGGTTTGATTCCCGGTCAAGGACACAAACCTTGGTTGCAGGTTCCCCAGCCCCTGTAGGGGTGCCTACAGGAGGCAACCAAGCGATGTGTCTCTCTCACGTTGATGTTTCTCCCTCTCCTCTAGAAAACCACTCTCTCTAGAAATCATTAGAAATAATATCCTTTGGTGACGGTCCAGTGGGTCACCAGAGTGGCCTCCCCAGAGTCCCTGTCCAAGTGGCCATGAAGAGGCCATACCTCTCTCTCTGCTTCCCAGGGCACCTCAAGCTCAAAGCTAGTCCTTCTATCTCAGCCCTTTTCCCAAGTGGCAGCCCCAGGCTCTCCCCTGGAGGAGGTGCAGTGCTCTCATGTTGGAGCTGAGGACATAGCTGGGGTGGTAGGGCCCTTTCTCAGAGCCAACACACATGGCCATGGATGAGCTGTGAGGCGCTATGAGACCCCAGCCAAGCCACAGCCACTGGCTCATCCCCGTGACACATCATCCGTGGCCCAAGAACCAGCTCTCTTGGCGTTCCAGCCATGCCAACATTGTCCACCTCAGGACACGGGACTTGCTGTACCCTCTGCAGGCAGACCCCTGCCTCTAGGTGTCACCTGGTCCCCTGCTTCCTCCTTCCTTCCTTCAGGGCCTTGATCATGCTCTGCCTCCCAAGGGGAAGGTGGGGTTGCCCTAACCACTGCTCTACACTGAAGCTAACACCCCTCCTCCTGCCCCATTTCTCTGGGCCTGGCACACAGGTCCTCACCTGCACCTCAGGGAATGCCATGATTAGACATCTCCCAGGTGCTTCTGATTCTTCAGTGGCTGTGCCTGAGTCCCTCTCAGGAGAGGGGTGAGCGACACCTCAGAGGATGGGTCTCACAGGCTCCAGAGGCCAGAGTGATGAACTAAGCGACAGGCCTCAGGCAGGGATCTCAGGCCCTCGGAAACTTGGCACTACCCGGATGACAATGTTCACAGCCACTTTAGACAGGCTTGTGTCTGATCGCCCCTCAGAATCTTTCTTGCCCTGTGGGCACCTGGGTGCCACCCCTCCTCCAGGCCTCAGCCCCCATCTCTGTCCTATTGGCCAGCACTCTCTTATGAAGGGACATTCTTCTGCCCAGACCTCCCCTGCCTCTCGTGCCCAGCAGTCTGTGACAGAGCACTGGACAACCACAGCTTCCAGAGCCCATGCCCCCCCTGCCCCCCCACCTTTACCTCCTACCCCCTACCCCCCCGTGCATCAGGCTGTTTGTCTTGTTATTCCTCCAGCAACACATCCGTCTGTGCCAGGGTTCCTCTTCATTGGGTTTCCTCGGGGGATGTTGGGCCTCACACTGGCCATCCCTGCTGGCCTGGGGAAGGTTGTGCCCCTCAGGACCGACACACCCGTAGGGCCACAGTCCACCTCCTCCCAATGCCCAGGACCAGGCAGCCAGTGCTTCGGACCAGGACATATAGAAAAGCCCAGTGAGTGTGGAGGGCTGGAGCCAGAACCCGGGGCCTCTGATGTCGGAGCTGTGAGGCCCAGCGGTTCCAGTGGCCACTGAGGGAGGACACATACCACCCGACAAGAGAGCCACATCTAGCACGGGTGAATGCAGGGTTGCTAGGGGCGAGGGGGGCTAGGCAGATGTGCACACGTGCGTGGAGTACCTTGTAGAGGTCTGCCTGCCTCTGGGCCCACACAGGGCCTGGGGCTCTGGAAACACTGTTCTAGTCAGCCTGTCCGTGAAAGATGGGAAACTAAGCCACAACTCAGTTTACTCAAACTCAGCATCATCCGAATCGGTGGGTATAGGGGTATTTAACCCTGAGGTGGGAGGTGCAATGCTTTCTCTGACCAACAAGCCTGCCCTGTCAGAAGGCCGAGGCAAAAGGCAGGGGCAGGGTGAAGATGTCCTCCTGGTGGGTAGCAGGAGGATGAGGTCAGGGCCCTCCATGGACCCTTCCTGAGAGGAAGGAGCACTGTGGGGAGCACAGAGGAAGAAAAGGACAATGGGGTAAAGGGGGATGAGGGGCTGTGCAGGGATCCTCGGAGGGGCCCAGCAGGGGTGGGGGTCTGCTGGGCCGGGTGCTCTCATGAGCCAGACTCACAGCCCCCTTTGTGCCACAATCACACTGCCCCTCACAGTCTGCCCTCAGCCTCTCTCCCAGTCAGTCCATGTGGCACCACCTGAGCTGCAAGGAGCCAGGGACAACTCATGGGCCCAACTGCAGGCTACCCAAGGGAGATCCCAGAGTCACTGTCACTGGGCACGACAACTTGGCGATGAGACAGTGGCTGCAGCTGGAGTGCAGGCCCCAGACCCCAGGCCAGGGCTCTTCCACCTCCACGGCCTTCATTGGCCTGGGGATGGGCACATCGAGTCTGGTGGGCTTTTCTGGTGGGCTCTGGCCAGCCCTGTCTCGGCTCTCCCATCCCTGGCCTGCCTAGCTTCCTGCCATTGAGCCCAGGGTGACAACTATGACTGTCAGCAGGCCTTCCCTGGACAAATTGATAGAGTCCCTCCAGCACTCAGTCCTGGAGGCCCCAGGGAGCAGCATGGAGCAGATGGTACAGATGGGCCGGGAAGATGACGCATCACAGCAAAGTAGCCAGTGCTGCGTGCGCCAGGCTGCAGGAGGGGAGGGCAGAAGCCAGGAGTTGGGGGGGCAGAAGCCAGGGAAAAGCAGGTAACATCTTGCCTGTGGGTGGTGACAGTGAGACCTGGCCATGCTGCTGGGGCCCACCCAGATTGCTAGGCCCTCCTGCTGGCCTGGGGCAGATGCCCCCTCCCCCACCTCCAGGGCTGTGGGCATGCTGCATAGCTCACACCCTCAACTGTGTCCAGAAGACTGGAGGGGTCAGCTATGGGTAGCTGATGAGCACAGAGGACTAGAGCCCAGCTCCCTGCCTCAGTGACACAAGCTGGTGGTCCAGACTCCACTGCTAAGTCCCCATGGGGTTAGGCTGAGGTGAGACTTCCAACCCTCCTCCCTTTCTTACCTGCTTGCTCTCCTCCTGTCCAGTGTCCCTTGAGAGCACACCCTCTACACCTCTGGCATCAGATTCCCTATCTCGGCTCTGTGCCTGAGGAATCTGACCTACGCCAGGCCCTTCAAAGATGCGGGTGAGCTGAGGGACACGCAGCAAAGCACTGGGGAGAGACGCTGACACACAGAACACGCTAGTACTGACACTTCAAGTCCCTGGTGCTTGTAGAGTTCCCTGAACTCGCATTTGCATCTAATGACCACAGAAAGTGGAGGAGCTCCCTGCTGGGAGCCTGAAATCTGAGGTGCAAATGTGAGCTCAGGGAAGCACGAGGGAGGGAGGGACGGAGAGTCACAGTCAAAGGCAGGAAAGGTCCTGGACATGGGGAGGCTCCGGAAACAAGGGCACCAGGAAGTCAAGGGAGGCACCAAAGCAGCACATTGCCCACTCTCTAAAGTGCTCCTCAGCAGAGAGGGAAGCCCTACCCCGCCATTCCCGTGAGACCCAGAGGTTCCTCAGCAACACTGGCGTAATGATATCACATGAAAAAGGTGTTCGAGGCATTAAGTGAGGTCAGGTCTTATTGAAACATGCACCTTTGGGGCAGCACCTTTGGGGCAGAGGGCTGTTCAGGGCCCCCGGCTTGGTGCTTGTGTGTGAATGTACACACACACACACACGCACATGCACACACGCCCAGCACACCAATATCCTGAGCTGAACAAGGTGGTCCAAGGGCTCTGGCCACCACAGTGCTCTCTTTCCTCGCCCCTCTGCAGCCTCGCACCCTTCCTGGCAGCAATCTTCTGATGGACACCCCTCCTCTCTGCCTCCTCTAACAGTATCCCTGGCCTCCTCACTGAACAACAGCTCTTCAGGCCCAAACTCTGGACATGCCTGGCTGTGCCCCGGGGCCTTGTCCTGGTGGCCACCCTGGCAAGATAGCGTGCTTTCAAAGCCCTGGTCTCTGCAAGACCACAGGCAGGGCAGCTCCCCAGGCCTGACCTGCTGACTGCAAGGAGAAGCTGGGGACTCCACACCCCCCGGGGGACCCCTGTGGTCCTCAGGAGGCCTGACCACCGCTCCCTGCTTCTAGCCCCTTTCCCATCTCCAGGCCAAGGAGGAGGCACCTCCACACGAACTTCTCAAGAACTGGGCTGTCCAGACCGACACCCGATGACACACTTGCAGTGCCACGACGGCTGTGCCCACCAGCCTCCCGCGTTGTTTTCATCATTGGGTTCCATTGCCATCTAATACCCACAATGATTTATTCTTTGATTAGTGATTAAAACTCCAAATATGAGACGCTTTAAACTACGTTTTGGTATTGATTTCTATCATTAGCATGGCCTGAATCACCATGTTTCTCTGATAAACCTTCGGGTGTTTTCACAGCTCGTCTGCAGGCAGTTTTCGGGAAAGTCCCCTCACTGACTGCAGGGTTCTGCTCCTGAGCATAGGCTCATTAGCCACTGGGGACGGGGCACATGTGGTGGGCGGTTCCCTCCAGGCCCCGCCCCATGCGCTGCCCACTTTTAACAGTGGTTCTAGCTGCCCTGGCCCTACCCAGAGGAGCAGCTCGCACCCTGGACAGCCCTGCTCACTGTCAACCCTCCCTCCTGAGTCCTTCAAAACCCCTTTTTGCTGGCCCAGCAGTGAGCCAGGGCTCCAGCGCCCAAAAGAGCGACCCTCAGTCACACCTTGTGTGTGTGGGGGGGGGGTGAGCTGGGCTCCCTCTGTAGTCAGCAGGGGTAGGGAGGGGGGGGCAGGCAGCCAAGACCAGGGCCTCAAAGGAGGCGATCCCTGAAAGGGCTCCTTCAGAGTGCATAGCAGGGAGGGGCCCGCGCAGAACCGTCTTGGGGAAGTTTCAGACAGAAGTATGGGCCTCTGAGCTGGGTTTCTACAGTGACAAGATGGGGCTCCTCACCTAGGAAGTGCCCAGTGCCAGGGTTGGGCACATCCCCCACACCCAGGGCCTTCCCTGGTGGCGGGCTGTGTCTGGGATCTAGGCTATACCCAGATGGAACTGAGGCACTGAGACAGGCACATGGGTGTCTGGATACCAAAGTCTCAGCTTCATGGGCAAACTGGGTCAGCAGAGGGGCCCATCCAGTGAGCAGCCTTAGCGGGGGTGGGCAAACAGGCTCAGCTAATAAACCTGTCAGAATGCACGTCCTCTCCCAGCCCCCTCAGCTTCTGGATGAGCCAGCCTCCTCCACGCAAGCTACTCTTTGTTAACAGAGTTGCCATGGCAACTGATCCAGGAAAACTCTCTTCAAGGTAGTATCTGAGGATGACACTTGGATAGATGGAAGCGGTGGTGACAACAGGCAGGAGCCTGGCCTCCCAGCTCACCCCCATTACTCCTTCCTAACCAGGTCTAGGTCACCAGAGACCTCCCCCTTCTCGGCCCAGAGCTTCTGGATCTGCTCCCCTCTCCTCTCCTTGAATGGGGATAGCAATGTGACCTAGGCCAGGCACATCCCTTACCCCCTCACCTCCCTCTCCTCACAGGCTCCCAGGCACAAATCTGTGCCCCTCTGCCCACCACACACAACTGCTCACAGACTTTGCCGAGTTTACCAGTGCAGCCACTGTTTCTGAGCTTGGGGTCCAATTGGGGCCAAGCTGGTGTAGACATGACTCCAAGGGGTCACAGACCAATAACTGTGCAGGGGCAGAACACAGCAGAGGCCTGAGGCACCTGACACAGCATGCCCATGTAGAGAGGCACCCCCTAGGAAGGCTGGGAACCGACTAGGTGGGCAAAGAGGTACCTGCATGGAGCAGGGGGTCCGAGCATCTTTACAACAAGAAGGTTGGAAAGGTCACCTGACTATGCTGTGAAAAGGGATTGCAGGGGAGGAGGCTGCTGCAGTTGTCCAGGCCAGGAGAGGGCAGCCTGACCTGGGGAGGTGGCAGTGGGCAGGGACAGGTAAAGGGGGTAGAAGACAGGTCTGGAATGGTAGTCTAACCTGGCTGATGACTCAGTCCATACAAGGGGGTTTGGCAGAGGCACAAGGGAGACTCCAACTGCCCCACTGCTCAGATGGGGAGCAGAGGGCAGGAGAGGTTCAGGGATCCATGACAGCTGACAGGCTGCCCGTGGTCACTGGAGGCATCCAGCAGGCACCAGCTTGAATGTTGACAGAGCCCAGAGGTCAGGAGGGGCTGGTATGAGTTGGAAAGGGATCAGCACCGAGGAGGGAACAGAAGTGGTGGCTGGGAAGAGAGGATACAGGTCCAGTTCCTGAGGAATGGCAACTGTACCCCGGGAATGGAGGCCAGGGGCCATGGAGGCCCAGAAGCAAGCCTGCAGAGCCCAGGCAATGTCTGCCTGGGAGTAGGGGCAGTGACTGCCTGCAGATGTCCACAGGCCTCTGAAGACCAGTTCCCTCGAGCGAAGGGGACGCACCAGATTGGAGTGGGAAGTGAAGGTGTGGAGTGAGCAAGTAGAGACAGCTGCAAACTCTGCCTGTGCAGGGGAGGAGAGCGGGGTGAAAAGAGCTGGAGAGGGAGATAGTGAGAAGGGGTGGTGGTTGTGTTTAAGCTGCAGAAGCTGCATGCAAGTAATTCCACCCACCAACTAGGGCAGCAGCACCTCACCTAGAAAGAGGTGACACAACAGCTGGACAAATGGAGAAAGTGCCCCCCTCCCCGACTGCCCAACACTATGCCCCATGGGCTGGATCTCTGACTCAAGGGAATCTCCCACAGGAAAAATGGGTGCTCTCCTCTGAAGAGTCAGGGAGTCTCCCAGAAGGCCATCCTCGGGGGACCCTCCTCCCTGAGCTGGTTCTTGCCCACTTCTCCCTGAACCCACCTGCACTGCAGACCTCCACAGCCCGCAGACCTCCACAGGGACAGGGCAGGATGTGAGCTCTGCCTCTGCTCTGGGCAGCACAGGCTCAGCCTGGCTCTGGTCCAATGCAGGTGCTCATGGGGGGATGGGGAAGAGGCTTTCTCCTTGCTGTCCACATCCCAGCATCACTGAACGGACCCTGGGAGCCTCCCTGCCAATAAGGGAGGTAGAAACGCTTCCCAGAGCAGGACCGCTGGCACCTGTATGGTTCTCAGGAAATGTAGACCTTGCAGATGAGAACATCACACTGCCCCCTGAGGCCACCACTCTGCCCACCCTCAGCAGGGACAGCCAGGGGACAGGAGCATTAGACCTTGCCCACCCTCGCCCTGGAAGGCATCAGGGTGAATGCTGACACCTTCACACTCTTGGTGACACGTCTCACAAGCCTCAGGCCCAACCCAGGAAACCCATTCCCAAGGCCCTTCCTGCCCCCCGGAACCTGATCTTCCACACTGGCCCTGGCTCTCCCACGCTCTGAGCAGGCCAGGACTGTGTGGGGTTCTCCCTTTCTACAGTTCCTATGCCACTGCCAGGCTGACCTTCCCAAATCTGGCTCCAGGTTTGTTAGACTGGCACTTCCTGGTGTCCCCAGGGAAGGGACTTTCTGAATGGACCCTTGGAGACCAGGCCAGGGCACCCTTTGCATTCACTTCCTGACACATACACATGTGTACACAGCCCTCTGTGCTGGAGAAGAGGTGAGCAGGTCATGCCCTCTGAAAAGAGAGCTGAATGCCCTCCTCAGACTCCTCAGGTCAGAGGGCCCAGACATGTGACCATGGACAACAGAGACCTCCACCCTTGGCAGTTTCCCTGCTGTTGCCACCACAGCCTCCATGATGACGGCCTCTCTCCCTCCTCCCCTCTCAGACTGCCTGGAAATCTCGTTGCTGAGTAAACACTCATCGGATGGAGGTGGGCACAGAGGGCAAAGGAACGAGCAGCAGCCTAGAGTGGGTAGGAGGTACTGGAGGCAGATCTCAGCGCTGAGAAAACCTAGCGACGAGGGCTGCAGCAGATGGTCTCAGGAGGGAAGGGGAGAGAGGAGGAGTTCCAGCAGGGGCTCAGGAGGATGGGCCAGGACTGGGAGCCAAACTGAGTCACGACCACCTGGACAGGCCTGCTCTGCATCTCAGTTCCTTCCACTAAAGCCGTGGGGCCCACCCCTGTGGGGAGGCCAGAGGCCCCTTCTGGGGGAGAGTCACACAGAATGTGCATCCTACACCAGACACACACATACACACACACACACACACACACACACACACACACACACATTAGGGCAATGCTTGGTCCTTAAAGGCCCAGCTGCTGGCCCTGCACCTTCACTTGACCTATTTGACAAATTTGGCTTCTGTGGCACATGTGGCTCAAAACCAACAGTCAACCAAAGCCACCACCATCCTGCTCATCCCACTCATTATTCCACAGGGACAGGGTATCAGGGGGTCTCAGGTGAGTGGACAGAGAAGTGGATCTGCACCTCACCTGTCTGGGGGGCCACTTGCTAGAGACACTCTCCCCCCTTAGCCTGGGCCCCTGGCCTTGCTCAGGTCTGCCGGGCACAAACGCTGGTGGGCCAGCATTTCGCATTTCTCCCGCCTCCTCCTCTGCCTGCAGTTGCTAAGTTACGCCAAAAAAATCCCTCCGCTCCGCGTGAACTGTTCCATTTCCACGATTTTCCAGGTGGAAGGAAGCCATCAGGCTGACAGTTCAAGAAAAACAAACTTGGTGGCTGGCTCTCAGGCACCAGGCATAGGTGGGGACACCTGCTTGTGCCCCAGACCCAGCGTCCATTTGCAAGAGTGCTCAGCTGCCCTGGGTGTGTCATACCGGGCACGTGGGTCAGAACTGCTCCCTCCTTCTCAGGAGCCTGCAGGTTCTGCTGCCACCCCTCCCAGGCTGCTGAGTCCCCATAACCCAGCCTCTAGGAACAGAAAAGCCCAAGCCCTCCACTTCCTCCCATTCAGGACCCCGCCTCCTGTCCTGGGCTCCAGTCCTGAAGTTCCACTGCAAACTGTCCCCATGTGTCAGGGCAGGAAGCCCCCTATGTCACTGAAACCAGGGGTCATTTCACAGATGGGGAAACTGAGTCTCAGAAAGGCCTGCGGATGTCAAGCCCTGTAGCCTCCGGACTTCCTAGTTCTCTGCTTGTGACAGGAGCTGCCGCTGTTCCCTGGGCCTTTCCAGGCAGGGAAGACCCTACCCTTGAGGGGCAGAGCAGGCCGCTGCCTCTGTGCGGTTCTCCTGCCTGCCAACCTGACTCCCTCTCCTGGGCTCTTGGGGCAGGTGGCCATCTGGGCCCTTTCCTCACTCCGGAGGGTAGAAGAATGACAATGCGGGAGAAGGGTGGGCCAGATGGGGCTCTAAGCAAGGAAGCAGCGAGCCCCGGCCACCAGCACACCTCAGCCCCCTGTCGCTCCCAAAAGGCAGGCAGCATCCCCCAGTGTCCACCAGCTTCAGCCCCACAAGCAGCCAGAGATGCAGGGGGCAAAGGCCTGCTGAGTGTCCTCCCTGGTCAGCAGTGAGCCTCCTCCCCATTCACACAGGCAACCAGAACGAGCTGTACCTGCTCCCTGCAAGGCCGGGGGCGAAGAGATCACGGTCCTTCAAATGACCCTGCACACGGTGAGGGTGGGCCGTCTCGCCCTGGTCCAGGCCGTCTCCCCTCCAATGCTGAGCTCACCCCCAAGTCCTTCTCAAACAGCAAAGGAGTGAAATGCCATCGCGGGGCCCAAAAGGCAGACAGCAAATGGAAACTTCCAACTGCGCAGTGCCCAGCTCCACCGACTCCCCAGCCCCCTCTGCCATGAGGGGCCCGGGACAGCGGACCTGCCAGGGGGTGCCCACGCCCGCTTGCCGCGTGCGCTCCCGCCACTCCCAGGCCGAGACCGCCGGTGCCCGGCAGGATCGCGGGACCGAGGATCCCGGCTCAGTCCAGCCGAGGTGACTTCTCGGCATTCCGTACTGGGCTCCAGCCCACCCTCCTCCACGCGCGTCCCCAAAACCGCGCCTGCAGCCCACGCCCCGGCCCCACGACGGCCGCGCCAGGCAGAACCCTGGGCCCACGCACGCCCCGCCTGCCCGTGCCCGCGACCGGAGAGGACGGCCCGCCGGCGGGGAGACTGAGGATGGGCGGCCGCTGCCTACCTGGGTCCGGGCCAGCGTAGCTCCCGCTCAACCCTCGCGCCGCAATCGGGCCCGGAGCAGCGCGCGGCCGGCGCCGGCGGCTCATGCTCCGCGCCCGGGCACCCGCCCACCCGCCGCCGCCTCCGCGCTGCGCCAGCTGCGGGCAGATCAGCTCCCTCCGCAGCTGGTGCGGGGGAGCGAGAGCGGGCGAGCTCGGCGGGGGTCGCGGAGCCGCACAGACCCGGCGAGAAGCAGGGGTGGGTGGAGGTGCTATCGCTCTGGGCTCTGGCGGGCGCCGGGGAGGGAGGGCGCCGGGCAAAGGCGGGGAGAGGCAAGTGCGGGACCGAGGTGCCCCGAGAGGTGGAGGGGTGGCCTGGAAGCTGGGCGGGGTCGGGTGTGGGGGTCGAAGAGGGAGGGCGCTGGGAGAGAACGCGCCAGGCTTTCGTGTTTAAAATTACAAGTAATGAACAGCCTAAATTTTTATCAGTGGCAAATCCTGGTTCCTTTGAGCCCCCTAACCACCCTGTAAGCTTGTGCTGGGTTTGTGGTCCCTGTACAGCTGAGGAACTGATGGTCAGGGAAGAGAAGTGACCCTGCAGGATCTCAGAGCTGGTAAGTGTCAGAGCAAGGGTCCAAAATCACCGTGAGCCGGAGCCGGTTTGCTCAGTGGGTAGAGAGCTGGCCCGCACACTGAAAGGTCCCAGGTCAAGGGCACGTGCTGGGGTTGTGGGCTGGAAACCCAGTAGGTGGCCTGCAGGAGGCAGCTGATCAATGATTCTTTCTCATCATTGATGTTTCTATCTCTCTCTCTCTGAAATCAATAAAAATATATTTTTTTAAAAATAATAGTGCTTGATTGATTTTTCAGTGAGAATATTGGTAACCATCTACACCTTGATTTTCACTGTGGGAGGGTTTTAGGTTACTGACTCTTATTCTTTTTTTTTTTAATATATTTTGTTTATTTCTATAGAGAGAAGGGAGAGGGATAGAGAGTTAGAAACATTGGATGTGCTGACAACCAAGGTACATGCCCTTGACTGGAATTGAACCTGGTACCCTTCAGTCCGCAGGCCGGCTTTATCCACTGAGCCAAACCAGTTAGGGCCTGACTTTTATTCTTTAATAGATACATGACCATGCAGATATTCACTTGTTCCCATGTCACTTTTGGTGAATTGTGTGTTTTTTAAGTTTCCTTGTTGTCTACATTTTCTGATTTACTGAGAAGTTGCTCATGACATCCTCGAGTCATCCTTCAGATGTCTATAGAATCTTTAGCAATGTCCTACTTTTCATTCTGATATTGAGAATCTTTGTGTTTTCTTTTTCTTTTCTTTATCAGTCATGTTAGAGTTTTGTCAATTTTATAATTTCTACTTTTGGGGAATATTAATTATTCTCTTTTTTCCAGTTTCTTAAATTGGAAGCTATGCTCATTGGTTTTCAACCTTCTTTTCCACTATATACATCTAAAGCTATACATTTTCTTTTAAGCACTACTTTACTGTCTCAAATTTTAAGTGCACTTTTCTCATTTAGCTCGAGATATTTTTATATTTCCATTTTGACTACCCTTTTAGCCCATGGGTTATATGGAAGGATGTTCCTTTGTTTCCAAATATTAGGGGATTTTCTAGTTACTGTCCTGTTATTGATTCTAACTTAATTATACAACAGGCAGAGGATAAACTCCGACTGATTTCCACACTCTGAAGTCTGCTCATACAGTCTTGATAGCCCAGGATATGTTCTGTTTGGGTAAATGCTCTGTATGCCCTTGAAAAGAATGAACACTCTGTATATATCACTTAGGTCAGATTGGTTTAGCACATCCAAATCTCTATTGTACTGAATTGTGTCTCACATTCTTTCGGTTCCTGAGGCAATCCAAAAGCCCTTCATTGAGTGAATGAATAAACAAACCATGCTACGTCCAGACAGCTGAATTCTCCTCAACAACAACGTGAATGATTCTCAGAAGCATTATGTAAAGTGAAAGAAGTCAGACTCAAAATGGTTGAACCTGTATGATTCCATTTATATGACATTCTAGAAAATGCAAAACTGTAGAGATGGAGAACACATTAGTGGTGCCAGATGTTTGTGGTAGGGGGAGGTAGGGAGGGGTGGCTCTAGCCTGGGGAAAATTTTAGGAGCCATGAAAGTGTACCTGTATCTTGATTTGTGGTGGTGGTCATATAACCCCATGCGTTTGTCAAACTTTTAAGAAGCTGTATACCAAAAAGAATGAATTTTGCTGTATGTAAATGTTAAAATAATTTTTAATCACTAGGGGCTTCTGTGACCACCTGTCATCTCTCTGTTCAATGTTGTCCACAGGACTTTGTTTTCCCCTCCTTTTTGCCTTATCTGTTATTATTGGAGGGAGGGATGGAATCAGGATGATTCATTACTGCCAATGACTAGGGCATTGCCACTATTGCCAGGAGGATGAAGTCTAGGGCACACAGGGGCAGCGAAGGGAGCAGTGAAAGGCCCATTGCAATAGTCAGATGGTCAATGGCACTGGCTTAGACTGGGATAGTCACACTCATGATGATGAGAAGTGCTTGCAGCTGGATATGAACAGCAGCTGGAGCCAAAAGTGCTTGGATCAGAGAGCAGGGAGGAGCGCATCATCGTCTTGCCCCGAGCACACCTAAGCACCCTCCCACGTTAAGGAGCGCCTCCAGCGGCACCTGCCTAGCAGGACATGGCAGTGTTCTCTGTACTCCTTGATTTGGGGTGGCTTTGGGGTGGAGGGAGTTCTGCAGGTAACAATTCAGCCACCCCCTGTCCCTGTCACACTCGAACATGGCTGGGCCTCCAATGCCCCACCCCCTTTAATAAGAAAACCTCAGTTTCCTTATTGTATTTCCAATGTGAGTTTGCTAGAGGCACATCACAATGTTCGGTGGTGAAATCTTGTGTTACTATGGTTCCCATTACTTTTCATTTAGTAGCGAATAAAATTGTATTTCAATACCTTTTTAAAAAAATAAGCAATAAAAGACTTTCCATCACAATGGGTGCACCAGCTGACAGCGCTGTCCTCCCTTCCTGTCAAACCAGGTCACCCAGGATGTCAGCTTTTTCCCTCCTGCCTTCACTCGCCTCCCTTGATAGCCTCATTTCCGAAGAATAGGTTTTCAGTTGTTCCCTTGCCAATACCCTAGATTTCCTTGCTCCTCTTACCTTTGTGTCCCCCACCTGGTGATACTCCAGTGACAGACAACCCCAAGTCTGCCTTCTCCAGATATCCCCGCGGGTCTCTGGTGCTGCTGGAGACGGCCACACACAATAAACTTATCACCACTCAGCCATTCTCCAGGGGTTCTCTTGCTCCTTTCATTTTCTTTCTTTCTTTTTTAAAATATATTTTTATTGATTTCATGGAGTAAGGGAGATGGGAAGAGAGAAATCAACATCAATGATGAGAGAGAATATTTGAGCAGCGGCCTCCTGCACACCCCACATTGGGGATGGAGCCCACAACTCAGGAACGTGCCCTGACTGGGAATCGAACTGTGATCTCCTGGTTCATAGGTCAATGCTCAGCCACGGAGCCACACCAGCTGGGCTCTTGCTCCTTTTATGAAATGAAATAAGTCACAAATATGGAAAAGTGTATGAAGTATGTATACAGTTCCAAGAATAATCACAATGAGAATCCAGCTGGAAGCAGGACATAGGTTAAGAAGTAGGGCATTGCCCGCATGTGAGAAGCCCCCTGTGTTCTTCTCCCAGGGCTTGCGCCCCCGTAAGCTCTCCCTACCACCCACCTCCCAGAGGTAACCATTATCCTGATGATACAGAACCCAGGGTCGTTTGGCTGCCTGTTGCTTGAAAGTCAATAATCAAAAGACAGGAGATAAGGGGAGGAAAATTCCATTTATTCAAAAGCCAGAGCTTGTCAGCAGAAGGACCATCTTAACATCTGTTGGTTTAATTAAATGTAAGAATTTTATGAGTTTATTCAAGCCAAACCAACAACAATTTCCAGGAAGCAAAATCACAATGGACTGAGAAAATACTGCGGAAAATGGCAATTTTGCACCTTCTTTTATACATCAGCCTCAAAGGAGAAGATGGAAGGGGTTACATGAAATGTATTGGTGATAGATTAGGTAGGCCGGAGACAGCAAAACAAGAGGAATTTCTGGGATTGGATAAAAAGTAAAATGAATACACACACACTTCTTTTACATTTGTGGGTATAGAATAGTTAGTAGTCAACAATTAACACAATAACAATGAGGGGATTTGTGGTCTCTGCTGGGTGCAATTAGGGGTCTGGAAAAAGGGCGTTCCAAATGTATGTTATCATAGATGCAAAAAAGGTAACAGACAGGCTCGATTAGGTGAAGATTGGCCTTTGTCAGGGAAGACAGTGGCATTGGACATGACTACCTGCCATGACTCGCTTTTAGCTGGACAGTGTTCATTTCAACCATCTTATGTGGCTCCTTTAGGTCTGAGTTTGTAAGGCCTCCCTTGAGTTTGTCCGGTTTCCTTATGTAGCCCCTTTTCCGTCCATACATTTCAGTGCAGGCCAGTGGGGAGGGTGGGGTTTGTTTGTTTTTTAATGTGCCTCTCGTTACCTTAATGATGTGACTTTTTTTTATTGATTGATTTCAGAGAGGAAGGGAGAGGGAGAGAGAGATAGAAACATCAATGATGAGAGCATCATTGATCCGCTGACTCCTGCACGTTCCCTACTGGGGATCGAACCCACAACCCCAGCATGCGTCCTTGACCAGAATTAAACCTGCAACCCTTTAGTCTGCAGGCCAATGCTCTATCCACTGAACCAAACTGGCTAGGGCCAGGCAGGGGTTTTATGAGTGGGACATGGGAAAGCAGAACAAAGGAAATTGGAGGGGTTGTGGCTCTCGTTTGAGAGTGCAGGGTGCTATGTGTGAGTCAGCACAGTTTGCTCTGCTAACCACCATGTCAGTCAAAGGCGAGCAAATCTCCTGGAGCTAAAATGCCCGAAGGCTGGAGTCTGCTTTCTTTGAGGTTAGCTCCTATAATGTTTTAAGCAAACAGGCTGTTTATCTGTAGCTACGTGTGAATTTACAAGTCATCATTTACAAAAACCATGTTAAAAGAATGATGGGGTTGGTTACATTGATATTTATTTCCATGCCTCCATTTTAAACTTTCATTCCTAAATATATACCTGTTTTTCGAACTTTGTGAATGGAATTTAGGGGGACCGAAGTTTTGCTACCCAAAAAAATATATCTTGGGACATTGATTTGAAGCTGGTTATTAGGAAACAAAAGACGGCTCAGCCAGTGTGCTCAGTGGTGGAGCACCAACCTATGAACCAGGAGGTCTGATTCCCTGTCAAGGCACATGCCTGGGTTGCAGACTCAATCCCCAGTAAAGAGTGTGCAGGAGGTAGCTGATCAATGATTCTCTCTCATCATTGATGTTTCTCTCCCTTTCCCTTCCTCTCTGAAATCAATAAAAATATAGTTTAAAAAAAAAAAACACACAAGGAACTTTGATCCTCCACCTTTACTGCCTAAGAGATTCAAATGGAAAAAATCTGCTTCAGCCCTAACTGGTTTGGCTCAGTGGATAGTGTCAGCCTGCAGACTCAAGGGCCCCAGGTTCAATTTTGGTCAAGGGCATGTACCTTGGTTGCGGTACTGGGGATGTGCAGGAGGCAGCTGACTGATGTTTCTCTCTCATCGATGTTTCTAACTCTCTCTCCCTCTCCCTTCCTCTCTTAAAAAAAAATCAATAATATATATATATTTTTTAAAAATCTGCTTCAGAAGGAACCTTTGTATTAGAAAGGAAGACACCAAGCAAGGACCTGTTAACAAGATCATCACCTGTGGCCTTTGTTTCTGAGTTGCCTAGCAAAAACCTGTAAATTGCCTATTTTCACTTTTTAAATCTAAAATCCTGTTTCCCCCACCTTTCTCCTTTTTCCAAAATATCATATAAAATTTTTTAAATAAAAAGAAGGAAAAAATCAAAATGTCTTATATACCCAATTTTATCTCACTTTCTCTGAAAATTTGGGGCTTCTGTGAATTACCTGTGTGCATGTATTAAAATTTGATTTTCTCTTGTTACTCTGCTCTATGTTGCTTGAATTATTAGCCCAGCTAGAAGAAAGGAGAGGGTGAAACTAAAAGTATTCTTTTAGCCCCCACAGAATCATATTCTATATTTTCTACTATCACTTACTTGTATTATCAATATTGTGTTTGCGAGATTCACCCCTGTGGATATAGTTTATTTATGTTGACTGTTGTTGGTATTATTATATGTTTACTTGGTCTACCATTAGTAGACATTTGGGGAGCTGACATTATTCATTTATTCACTAAAGGAATATTTTTTGAGCATCTACTATTTGCCAGGCACTGGGATGGAACAGTAATCAAAACAGGTAAAATTCCCTTCCATATGGGTATTCAATACCAGAAAAATTCGATCATGGAGAATGAAGATGGCAGTGTAGGTAAACACCAGTACTTGCAGCCTCCCACAACCACATCAAAATTACAACTAAAATACAGAACAACCATCATTCAAAACTGCCTGAAATCTGGCTGAATGGAAGGCCTACATCTAGAAAAGTAAAGAAAAAAAGCACATTGAGACTGGTAGGAGGGGCAGAGGCATGGAACAGGCTGGTCTGACACCCATGTGTGCCATTTTTTAATTGGAGGAGATATCTCTGCTGCAAAAGCTGCCTGTGAGGAGCAAGGGGTCCAGCCCCACACTGAACCCCGAAGACATGGTTTCAGTGATGGGAAAAGAAGTCACTGTGCCTTAGGCTATGAAAACCAGCAGAGATTGTGGCTGAGTAACATGGAAGGAGACTGTTGGAGACCCAAGCAATTCTTCTTAAAGGGCCAGCACATGGACTTACTCAAACTTGATTTCTCTGGGCTGAAGCACTGGGGCAACAGCTTGAAAGGAACCTGGGACATTTAAGGAATTGGGTTGTTTGCCATCAGGGCAAAAATTCAGGGGCAGCTTTCTCCTAGACAAAGGTGCTCACATGGGGTCATTTTTTTTCTCTGCTGAGACCTCCCCATCATAGAGCTGACTGATAGCCATCTCTGATTTTCCATCAGCTTAGCTCTCATGATACCCTTGTGATTCCCTAAGACCCTACCCCATCCAATTTGCACTTCCACCCAAGCAGTTTGCAGCAGCTTTTCCATATGAATGGCCTGTCCTGGCTCAGGCTTCAGACTTTGCTAAAATCTTTCAAACAAACAGGAGCTGGCATCAGCATGCCCTAAACCTATCAATAAAAGGCCTAAAACCTAGCACTAGCATCAGCCTGCTTTGCTTCTCAGCTTAGCCTCTCTGGGGCATTTCCAAATCTAATACAAGTATCAGCCATCTGCAGATGCTCTGTAGCTCCTGCCTGGTGGTTGACTTTGCACCTCCCAGAAAGCCCCAGAACAGTGCACCAACTGGACAGCGTCAGACCATACCAGATTACAACTCTACACATCCACAAGTGAGATAATCAAGGGGAAGAATTAGTGAACACCAAAGCCCCATTGAAGCAAGTCCTGATCCATAGGAGTGTCTCCTGCACAGCAGCTTTTCCAGTGTAGTTGCAGCTGGTCCTCACAGCCAACTGGCCCAGAAGTCCATTCTTCCCAGTGATACTAACAGCAATCAAGCCTTAACTACAACAAGACTGTGCACACACTCACACAGGGGCACACATTGAGTGCCCATCTCAGGTGACTCGGGAGGCTGAGCCATTGGGCCTGACACCTACTACACAAGGCCACTCTACCAGGATACATAGCAGCTCTATCTAATACATAGAAATAAACACAGGGAGGCAGCCAAAATGCAGAGACAAAGAAACATATCATAAATGAAAAATAAAATACAATAAAATAAATAAATAACAGAAGAAATCTCCAGAAAAAGAACCAAATGAAATATAAGCAAACTAACTACTAGTTACAGAGTTCAAAAATGGTTGTAAGGTTGCTCAAGGCTCTTAATGAGAACTGCAAGGAACTTAATGAGACTTTCAGGGATCTTAGTGAGAAATTAAAGAATTTTAGTGAGAACATCAAAGACATGAAAAAGGACCAGTTAGAAATTAAGCATACACGGACATAAATAATAATTCATAGGGATTCAACAGGAGAGGTGAGGATTCTAAGAATCAAATCAACAATTTGGAATATGTAGTAGCAAAAAAACACCCAATCAGAAGAGCAAAAAGAAAAAAAGAATCCAAAAATATTAAAATAGTATAAGGAACCTCTGGGACAATTTCAAACATACCAACATTCACATAATAGGGATGCCAGAAGGAGAAGAGACAGAGCAAGATATTGAAAACCTAGTTGAAGAAAACGTGACAGAAAACTTCCCTATCTGGTGAAAGAAATAGACTTACAAGTACAGGAGGTGAAAAGAGTCCCAAACAAGAGGAACCCAAAGAGGTTCCAAGATATGTCATAATTTAAATAACAAGGATTAAAGACAAAGAGACAATCTTAAAGACAGCAAGAAAAAAAAGTTACCTACGAAGGAGTGCTCATATGACTGTCAGCTGATTTCTCAATAGAAACTTTTCAGGGATTGGCAGGAAATATTTAAGGTGATGAATAGCAAGGACCTAATACCAAAATTACTCTATCCAGCAAAGCTATCATTTAGAATGGAAAGTTGAATAATGAGCTTCATAGACGAAAACAAACTAAAGAAGTTCATCATCACCAAATCAGTATTACATGAAATGTTGAAGGGTATTCTTTAAGAAGAGGAAGAAGAAGAAAAAATATAAATAATAAAATGGCAATAAATATATATCTATTAACAATTAAATCTAAAAATCAAAATAAACAAAAAAGAAATCTAATGAACAAAATAAACTAATGAATAAAATAGAACTAGTGGCAATAGAACTAGTGGAAACATGGAAAAGACTAATGAATCTCAGAGGAAAGGGGGGCAGGTAGCAGGAAGAGATTAAACAAAGATATATGCATGACTTATGAATACAGACAATAGGGTGGTAAAGGCCTGGAGTGGGGTAGGACCTAGGTAGAGGGGGGTAATTGGGGGAGGGGATGGGGGGGAAAGGAGGACATCTGTAATACTCTCAATAATAAATAGTTTTTTTAAAAAGATAAGTGACTCAGAATATCCATCTCTATAATACCCACCCACCATAAGGAAAGAAAAAAAGAAAGAAAGGAAGAAAGAAAGAAAGAAGAAAGAAAGAAAGAAAGAAAGAAAGAAAGAAAGAAAGAAAGAAAAATAGACCAATTATATTGTATGTCAAAAGATGAAGATGAAAATACTAATTAGGAACAAAAGCAGAAATAGAGATGAAAAGTACCAGAGTGGGATAATGCATTCTATGGTATTTCCCACTGAGTTGACATCTAAGCCAAGACTGGAAGGAGGTAGAGATGGTGCCATGTACCACCTGGGCAAGCTGTTCTAGCAGAGGAAGGAGTCCATGGAGCAGACTCAAGGCAGGACTAAATACAGAAAGGTCTGTGCAGCTTTAACTACCCAAGAGGTATCAACTACCCAGAGTTAGGACAAAATTTATTAGTTAAGAACACAGTCCTCACAAGATTTCTCTTACTTCAGACACCAACCACAAGATGAGGGGTCCCACCCAAAATAATGACCAACAGGTAAAAATGTGGAGGTTTCCATTACCTGCTCAAGTTTGATAATTCATTAGAACAACTCACAGAACTTAGGTAAGCATTGTACTCATCATTATAGTCTTACAATGACAAAAACAATTCAAATCAAAACTAGCCAAAAGGTCTCATAGGATAAGGTTCAGGAGAGCCCCAAAGAAGAAGCTTACATGTCCTCTCCTCAGAGTAAGACTGTGTCACCCTCCCAGCTCAGTGTATTGTCAACCAGGGAAGTTCACCTGAGCTTCTGTCCAGAGTTTTACTCCTATTTCTAGGATTTTATTATGTAGATAGGATTAAATCATCCATGTCCATGTGGTTCAATCTTCAGCCCCTTTCCCCTCCTCAAAGTTGGACAATTGTCACCTGACTCAAAGCACCAACCCTCTAATTACATGGTTGGTCTTTCTGGTATAACTAGCCTATTATGTATTACTAGTAGCCAGTTGCACAAAATTCATGCACGGGGGGAGGAGGGGTGTTTCTCAGCCCAACCTGCACCTTCTCCAATCTGGGACCCCTCGAAGGATGTCCTACTGCCAGTTTACAAGGATCAGGCCTAAACTAGCAGTCAGACATCCCTCTCGCAATCTGGGACTGCTGGCTCCAGCTGCTCACCTACCTGCCTGCCTGCCTGATTGTTCCTAACCGCTCTGCCTGCCAGCCTGCTTGCCCCGAAATGCCCCCCCAACTGGCCTGCTCACCCCTAACTGCCCCCCTACTAGCCTGCTCACTACAAACTGCCCCCCACTGTCCTGATCACCCCCAACTGGCTCCCCTGCTGGTCTGCTTACCCCCAATGGCCCCATCCCCACTAACCTGATCACCTGCAACTGCTATCCCATCCTGATCTGATCACTGCTCCCACCTCAGGGGCCCAAGCTCCCAGCCCCTCCTTTTTCCTTTTTTCTTTTCTTTTCTTTTTTTTCAGTGCCTCCTTGAGTGGAGGCCAGGGCTGACGGGAAGCAAGTATCTAGGATTTGTTTTTCTTCTATAACTGAAACTTTGTAGCCTTGAGCAGAAGCCAGGGATGGCCACAGTGGGCAGGAAGCTTGGCTTCCTCCATCACTGGGGGCAACCCAAGCCTCTTGCTTGCTCCAGCTCTGTGGCCACCACCATCTTTGTTGAGATTTATTTATCTTCTATAATTGAAACTTTGTAGCCTTGAGTGGAGGCCAGGGCCAGCCAGGGCAGGAGGGAAGCTTGGCTTCCTCCATCACCCAGGGCAACCCAAGCCTCCTGCTCCCTCTAGCTCTGTAGCCACTGCCATCTTGGTTGGGTTAATTTGCATACTCACTCCTGATTGACCAGTGGGCATGGCTTGTAGGCATAATGGAGGTACAGTCAATTTGCATGTTTCTTTTTTATTATTGTAGATGTGTGTTAAAAGAAGAGTATGCATGAACAAGAATAAAAAGGAGATGCACTCAAGGGAGATAATAGAACTAGATTATTTTTTACTATTTTATTACCTGTGTTCTGGAGCCTACGTGCAAGAGTTCTCTCAGATCTAGGCTGGAAGTGCACCTGCTAGATCATAGGAAGTGCCTATGTTCAACTCTACCAGGAAATATCCAGTTGTTTTCTAAAGTAATAATACCAAATTCCTAACAGCAGTGTTCTAATTTGTGGTAGGTAGAATAATGTCCCCTCAAAGAGCCCATGTCCTACCTAATCTCGGAAGTCAGTGAATGTGTTTCCTTACATCAATAAAAGGGACTTTGCAGATGTGATTAGTTAAGGATCTTGACATAAGGAGGTGGGTGTTTTTTTGGAGGGGAGGAGGATGTAATATAATCACAAGAGCTCTTATAAGAGGGAGACAGGAGGGTCAGAGTCCTAGAAGTGTGTGGGAAAACAAACTTTTCTTTACCCTCCAGGTTCTTCTGGCTTGTTTAATAATGAAATAGACATGAGACAGATTAGTAAGAGAAAATAAACAAATTTAATATATACATATGTTTCCCACATATATGAGAGAGTCAGACATCTCACATGCAGGAGGTACAGAGATAGAAATGGAACATGTGTATGTAAGACATCCTAAGCCAGGTATGACAGGTAAGGTGCATTGGGGCTTCAAAAGGTCATTGTAGGATGGAAGAAGAGAAGACCATTAGTAAACAGAAGTTTACTCTGCCCTATAGATAAGTCAAAAAAGTTATCTCTTATTGGAAGGGCCTCTAATTCAAATTATTCTAGGTAGGGGCGAGGGCAGAAGTTTCTTCTGAGCCTGTAGATAAAGTTGCCTTTAGCTAAAAACAATCTGCGTACCATACAGGCACGTACTGGGGTGACTTGTTCTGGACCCAGTTTCCTCCTCTGAAACTTCCCAGGAAATCTCACATTCCAGAAGTTGGGTTGGTAGGTGGTTCTATATTTTATTAATCTGTCCAGTATTCAAAAGAAGTTTGGTTCAGTTAAACAGCTATGCCCCATTTCAGGATGCGATGGTGCAGGTGGGCTTCCAAAGTTAAGCCTCTGGTACAAGCACGCAGATATTTTATGAGGCATCTCTATGAAAACAAAAGAAAAACAAAAGTTAATCATTGGAGCAGACTGTAATTTCAGTTTCTGAGTTCTGAATGCAGGCAGTCAAGATTTTCAGATATCTGCCATCTTCAGGTGGAGTGGAGACAGGCAGTGATAACAGTCTGATAGATTCTCCTGGTCAGCAGTTTGATGGTTTCTGGTGATTTTCTACAATAGGCACAAAAGATTGTTCACAGATGAGCTGTTCTCTGAAATCTATGTCAAGTTGCCCAACTTTACCTTGAATTGCCTTGGAAAAGGACAGTTTTGATTCTCAATTATCCCAAGTCAAAGATGAGAAAATAAGTGTTAATTTGGAGTGGTGGTCGGCAAACTCATTAGTCAACATAGCGGCAAATCACGGCTTGCCAGCCACATGTGGCTCATGAGCCACAGTTTGCCAACCACTGGTTTGGAGGATTGCAGACAAATATTTAAGAAAACTAGAAAAATTCAAGATCCAATACAGTTTATAGGTAGAAAAAACAAAAATCTCGAAAGACAATTAATAGCACTAGGCTCTAATATCCACAAAAGTATATTATAGTTTTTATTGAAACAAATTTTCTCTCTAAAATTACACCCAATTTGCCCTAGCTGGTTTGGCTCAGTGAATAGAGTATCGGCCTGTGGATGGAAGGATTCAAGGTTCGATTCCAGTCAAGGGCACATGCCTGAGTTGTGGGCTCTATCCCCAGTAGGATGAGTGCAGAAGGCAACTCATCAATGATTCTTTCCCATCATTGATGTTTCTATCTCTCTCTCCCTCTCCCTTCCTCTCTGAAATCAATAAAAATATTTTTTAAATTACACCCATCTTTACCAATATAAGATTAATTTATTTGCAAAATAAGTCAGTTCAATAAACTTAGTCTAATTATAAGTCCAGCAAGAAGAGTAATTAACCAGGGATGGGTGGAGGGTGGGAGTGGTGGTGGAGGGATCGGGTCAATCAGGGAAAAAGGAAACATATTGTAATACTTTAAACAATAAATAAAAATTTAGAAACAATAATAGTAATTAACCACATAGGCTCTTTTAAATCTTCTTTGCTGGACTTCCTCATAAGGAATCTTCAGATTGAACTTAAAAAGGCCTCTCAAGGCTAAGAAGCTAAGCCACAAACTCGCCATCAGACTTCACCTACAATACCTATAGACTTGAAGTTAATTCCTCTCTTCTCACGTTTCTCCATGTATTCTTAAGTGCTTACTTTGCATCTCCCAGGAAGCAACTTTTGTTCTATAGCTGGAAAGACTGATATGAACAGGTTAGCAAGATATCCGGCTGTTTCCCAGAGATGGCTTTTCTTGGCTTCCAAAGATAATCTTGATTCTTTAAAGCTTTCTAATTATATCTGAGTTTATGCATGTCTCTCTCAAATATGACATTCCAGTCAAAGCCTTAAGAATTATGTTCTGGATATAAAGAACTCTTGGAGGAACCAAGATGGCAGCATAGGTAAACACCTATCTTGCTGTAATACACAGCAATTTCAAAACTACAACTTAACGAAAGAACAAACATCATCCAGAATCACCGGAAAGCTGGCTGAGTGAAAATTCCACAAATAAAAGTGAAGATAGGACACTGTGACTCAGCGGAGCGGCAGAGGACAGCATTGACGATATGCGCTTGAGAGAGGTTTGGAGCCATGCGTGCGCCAGCAGATAGGGCAGGTGGCTGAAAACCCGGCCGGTTTTCTCAACGGGGGAGACAAAGACATCCCATTGCACTGATTCCCCAGCTCGGGGCAAAGTCCAGGAAACCCACAATCATACAGGGTAAAAACTGGACAGTGGGGAGGCACTCGGAAACTCGGGTGCTGAAAGGGTCTGCAAGCTTGTGGAGAGGGCGAGCTTATGCAGAGTGCGCATGAACTTGGGAACAGCAGAGCTGCGTGACCACGCAGAGAGGACTCGTAACTTATTTTCTCATTCGGGAAACCACCAGACTGCATTGTTTTACGACCCTGGGTGAGACGTTGGGTGTGCAGACTCATTTGGGGAGAGGCTGAATTGTCCAGCAACGGATGGAGCTCAGCAGCAGCTCTCTCTCAGAGGTGCTGGCAGCCATTGCCACCCGGCACAGAGTCCCTGAGGCCGCATAGGGTGGAGCTGACACTGCCTGCTTGGACCAGAGACTCCACCCATCCAACCTGAGCACAGCTGAACCTCATAGCCAATCAAGACTGTGCAACCCGGATTAGCCGGGAAGCTTGACTGTGTATATAGACTTGCCTGCATGGTCAGTACCAGCCACCACGCATGGTGAGGGATCTGATCAGGCCAGCACTTCCGCCCGGCTTCAAGGCTCTCAGGGCAGTGAGGGATGAGGAGCGGGACTCCAGCCCCATTGCAGGACCAGCTCTACCCCCTAATTATAAAAGCAGTAGTTCAGAGTCATCACACAGCAATGAGGACAGTAATTCTTTGTACGGAGAAGGAAACCAAGAATCTGAAGGAGATGACACTGGTCTACCTGCAAGGAAACAGAGGAGAAATCAAGATGATGATGATGATGATGATGATGATGATGATGATGATGATGAAGGATTTTTTGGACCAGCCCTTCCTCCTGAATTTAAAAAGCAGGATGATTCTCCTCCGAGGCCTATAATAGGTCCTGCATTACCACCTGGTTTTATTAAATCTGCACAGAAAAGTGACAAAGGCAGAGATGATCCAGGGCACCAAATATCATCATATTTCAACTCTAAGGAAACAGATAGCAGTGAAGATGAGGACATTGTTGGACCAATGCCTGCAAAAGGACCACTTACCTATAGTGTAACAGCAGAGTTTGATAAAAGAGCCCAGAGAATGAAAGAAAAACTGACTAAAGGAGATGATGATTCAGCTAAACCAATTACAAGGGAGTCCTGGATGACTGAGCTTCCTCCGGAATTGAAAGACTTTGGTCTTGGGCCCAGACTTTTAAGAGAAGAACCAATGTCAAATCTGGAGATCGATCAGTGTGGACAGATACTCCAGCTGACAGGGAAAGGAAAACCAAGGAGACAAAAGAAGCAAGGAAGTCATTCAATAAGAAGGATGAAGAACATATATTGTCAGGAAGGGAAAAGAGATTGGCTGAGCAGGTGTCCTCATACAATGAATCAAAAAGATCAGAATCTCTTATGGACATTCATTAAAAAAAAACTGAAGAATAAGGCTGCTGAAGATAAAAATAAGCCACAAGAAAGAATACCATTTGACCATGATAAGGATCTCAAGGTGCATCGGTTTGATGAAGCTCAGAAAAAAGCCCTAATAAGAAAATCTAGAGAACTAAACACCAGATTTTCACATGGCAAAGGCAGTATGTTTTTAGAAGTAAATATATTTCAGTGCGGTATATTTTTATAGCAATAAATTTGAACTTCTTAAAAATAAATTTAACAAAAAATATGTTTAATCCTTACCCAATTATATTTTTCTGTCGGTTTTTAGAGAGAATGGAAGGGAAGGGGAGAAACAGAAAGAGAGGATTATCGATGTGAGAGAAACACATCAATCAGTTGCCTCCCATATGCACTCCAACCAGGGCCGGGGACCAAGCCTGCAGCCGAGGTACATGCCCTTGACCAGAATCAAATCTGGAACCCTTCATTCTGCAGGCCTTCAATCGCTGAATCAAACTGGCCAGGACTAAAAATAAATTTTGTTTGTAAATAATTATGTATGAAAATCTATTTGCTTTTATAGTAAAATGGATTCTAAATCTGCAAATCTTTTTTTATAAGTAAACTGGTTTTTTAAAAAATTCAGCCCTTGTGGGTTTATAAATGTTGTTCATAGAAAAGTAGCCTTGTTTTTATAATAACTAACAGGGCATTGCTACTCTAAATTCTGTAATAAAAGTTTAGTTTATGAAAAATTGAAAGGAGGGTATAAAGGATGAATAAAGAAGGTTTATTAATAGTATTTTTAATACATGTCTTTATTAATTTCAAGGAGGGAGAAAGAGGGAGAAATAGAAACATCAATGATGGGAGAGAATCATTGATTGGTTGCCTCCTGCACGCCCCCTACTGGGGATTGAGTTCTCAACCCAGGCATGTGCCCTCAGCAGAAATCAAACTGACTCCTGGTTCATAGGTCTATGCTGAACCACTGAGCCACACTGCCTGGGCACTAGTAATCTTCTGATGTCAAATAAGATCACAATTAGAAAAGTGTTCATTGCTTTTAAAGGATCTCAATAAAGTAAGGTTCAAAACCATTACATCATTCATTTATAGTCCAAACTGACAAGAGTTCATAAAGGTGATTAAAAATTACATAAAAACTAATGTTGCTTCTTACAAACCTTTATGGCTTTTTTAAATTGTATGAAATCTGCATTAATATAAAAATGTGCTTTAAGAGAAAATAAAGTCATAAATATTTTCCAAAAAAAAAAAGACTGTGCAACCCATATCCACCTCAGGTAACTTAGGAGGCTGAGCCACTGTCCCTTAGAGGACATCTACCACACAAAGCTAATCGACCAACTCAGGAAAGCAGCCACCATGCAGAGACATGGAAAGAAATCAGATGTGAAAGAAATGGAGGGAAAAAAACGACTGGCCATAGAATTCAAAACCACTGTTATAAGGCTTTTCAAGAGGTTCCTAGAAAAGGCCAAAACCTACAAGGAAATGAACAAGACCTACGAGGAAATGAACAAGACCTACGAGGAAATGAACAAGACCTACAAGAATATAAACTAGACCCTCAAGGATATGAAAAAGGACCAACTAGAAATTAAGCATACACTGACTGAAATAAAAAATATTGTACAAAGACCTAAAAGTATTCTAGAGGACCGCAAGAACCAAGTTAAAGATTTGAAATACAAAGAGGTAAAATCCACTCAGCTGGAAAAGCAAGAAACCAAAAGAATCCAAAAAATTGAAGATAGTGTAAGAGGCCTCTGGGACAACCTCAAGCATACCAACATCCGAATTATAGGGGTGCCAGAAAAAGAGAGAGAACAAGACAATGAAAACCTATTTGAAAAAATAGTGACTGAAAACTTCCCACACCTGGTGAAAGAAATTGACTTAGGAGTCCAAGAAACACACCGAACCCAAATATAAAGGAACCCTAAGAGGACCACACCAAGGCACATCATAATTAAAATGCCAAGAGCAAAAGACAAAGAGAGAATATTAAAAGCAGCAAGAGAAAAACAGTTAGTTACCTATAAGGGAGCGCCCATACGATTGTCAGCAGATTTCTCAACAGAAACTATGCAGGCCAGATGGGAGTAGCAAGAAATATTCAAAGTGATGAACAGCAAGAATCTACAACCAAGATTACTTTACCCAGCAAAGCTATCATTCAGAATTGAAGGTCAGATAAAGTGCTTTGCAGATAAGAAAAAGCTAAAGGAGTTCATCACCACGAAACCAACATTATATGAAATGCTGAAAGATATTCTTTAAGAAGAGGAAGAAGAAAAAGGTAAAAATATACATTATGAACAACAAATACACATCTATCAACAAATCAATCTAAAAATCAAGTGAATTAAAAATCTGATGAACAGGATAAACTGGTGAACATAACAGAATCATGAGCATAGAGAGGGAATGGACTGACAATTCTTGGGGAGTAATGGGGTGTGGGAGGTGCAGCAAGAGACTGGACAAAAGTTATGCACCTATGGGAGAGGACAATGGGGGAAGGTTGAGGGCGGAGAGTGGGATGGGTACCAGGTGGTGGGGAACTATTGGGGGGAAAAGGGAGGAACAATGTAATTAATAAACTGAACAATAAAGATATATATATAAAGAATTACATTCTGGAGTTCCAAAATGGCAGCAGAGTAAGTGGAAGCTACACTGACACTCTCCCAGAATCAAACTGGAATTACAACTAAAAAACAGAAAAACCATTCCAAATAATCAGCTGAATACTATATAGAGAGAACCCTAATAACCAAGCACAGAAAATGGAGACCACATAGAGACTGTTAGAAAGTGCAGAGACACAAGAAGGCTGGCTGGGTTCCCACAGACAGTAGCAGCTGAAGTTCCTGAAGAATATTTCAGCTATGGGGGCGGAGGGTCCCAGTGAGAACTCTGGGATCAAAACCCCAAACTGGGCTCCTCAGCCAAGAGCACCAGAATTGAGAAAGGTGCCCACAAAACATCTAGATGTGAAAACAGCAGATTTGCTGTCAGCCTGGGAGAGAAGGCTGAAAATGCAGGCACCCTTTAAAGGGCCAAGGCACAAAAGTTTATGTGCAGCATCTCTCCTTGTGAGAACCCAAAGACAACAGAACTATGTGAGGAGAATTCAGGGTTGGGGCTCTGTAGTGAGAGTTTGGAAGGCAGCTATTCTGGTTTCCTGTGTTGAGTCATTCCATCATACTGCAAAAGACATCTTTCTCCAGCAGACCTTTAACAACCAGGAAGCTTTTGCCTGAAGAGAAAGCTATTGTCCTACCCTATTGGAAAAACCTCTCACCCCCAATCTGTGAAATTTATGCCTTGCTGTAGTCAATAGCATGAGGCTAATTAAGACTGAAAATAACAATAAAACTACAGGTAGAGGCAGATTTCTGGAGGCTTTGAGTCTTTGTCTGATCTTCTTCTGGACCCAGGGTTAGGAAAAACAGATGTTGGTACACTTCTTGATCCTTTCCAAAGGCACCCAGCCCAGCAGAGACAGCCACAAGCTATGGATTGCTTATAATTCCACATAGTACTCAGGAATAGTCACAAACCATGTCTAACATTGTTCTTCACCAGAGACTATGAGTTGTAGCAGATCTACCTAACACATAGACACAAACCCAAACATGCAGTCAAAATGGCAAGACAAAAAAAACTCAAATGAAAGAACAAGAGAATTCTCCATAAGAAGAACTAAATGAAATGGAGATAAGAAATTTATCAGGTACAGAATTCAGAATAATGATTACAAGGATGCCCAACAACATGAGAAAAATATAGTAGCTATGAAAAATGACCAGCCAGAAATGAAGAATGACATAGCAGAAATGAAGAACACATTGGAAGGAATACAGAGCAGAGTAGAGGAAGCTGAGGACCGGATCAGTGAATTAGAAGACAGGGTAGAAAAAATCAATCAATCAGAGAACCAAAAAGAAAAAACAATGAAAAAACAGGAAGATAGCTTAAGAGAACTGTGGGACAACATGAAACATAATAACATTCTCATTACAGGAGTACCAGAAAGGAAAGTAAAGGAGCAAGGGATAGAGAACGTTTATGAAGAAATAATGGCAGAAAACTTCCCTAACATGAGGAAAGAAAAAGTCACACCAGTTCAGGAGCCACAGAGAGTCCCAAGCAAGAAGGACCCAAAGAGGCCCACACCCAAGCACATCATAACTAAAATGCCAAAAATTAAAGACAAAGAAAGAATCTTAAAGACAACAAGAGAAAAGCAAATTGTTACCTACAAAGGAGCTCCCATAAGGATGACACCTGATTACTCATCAGAAACTCTGTAGGCCAGAAGAGAATGGCATGAAGTACTCAAGATAATGGAAAGCAAGAATCTTAAGCCAAGATTACTATATCTACAAGGCTGTCATTCAAAACAGATGGTCAGGTTGAAACCAAGATGGTGGCATAGGTAAACACCTAAACTGCTGCTTCACACAATAATATCAAATCTACAACTAAAAGACAAAACGGACACCATCCAGAACCACAGGAAAGCTGGCTGAGTGGAAATTCTACAATAAGAAGAAAAGAGGAAAGTACATTGAGACTCAGAGGAGCTGTAAAAGGCTAAAGTACGGAGACACGCATGCGGAGAGGATGGACGGCTGTGTGCACGGGCAGCTGAGTGTGCAGCTGGCTTTCTAAAGTGGGAGGGAGATGGAAGCTCCCAACTGCACTGAAATCCAGTCTGGAGCAAGACGCTGGGAAACCAGACTCATTTGGGGGGAATCTGGACTGTCAGGAAAAGAGAAAGCACACTGAGACTCAGGAGCTGTGGAAGGCAGAGGTCCAGAGGCATGCACGCAAAGAAGCTGAGTATGTGGCTGGCTTTCTAAAGAGGGAGGGAGACAAAAGCTCCCGATTGCACTGAACTCCAATTCCTGGCAAGTTTCTGGGAGCCCTGACTCATTTGGAGAGAAACTATACTGACTGGCAGTGGGCCAAACTCGAGGGCAGCTTTATCTCAAAGGTGCTTGCAGCAATTACTGAAAGATACTGAGACCAAGGGGCCTCATAGGGCAGGGCTGATGGGAAGCCAAGGCTGTCTGCTATGTCCTGAAACTCTGCCCCATCCAAGCTGAGCACAGAGGCTTTTCCAATTTTGCAAGTCTTGTCTGATAATAGTGTCTCCAGCACAGAAGTTGTCCCAGTGTAGACACAGCTGATCCTCGCAGCCAATTATCCTGGAGGTCAATTCCTCCCGGTGATACCAACAATAATCAAGACTTAACTACAACAAGGCTGAGCACACAGTCCACTAAGAGGTACACCACCTCACATAACTGGGGAGGCTGAGCCACTGTGCCCTATAGGACACCTACCACACAAAGCTACTCTACCAATTCAGAAAAGCAGCAAAAAATGTGGAGACAAAAAACAGATCACAAATGAAGGAAATGGAGGAAAGTAAATGACTGAATATAGAGTTCAAAAACCATGGTTATAAAATTTTTCAAGAATTTTCTAGAAAAGGCCAATAAATTTACCAAGACCCTCAAGGATATGAAAAAAGACCAACTAGAAATTAAGCATACACTGACTGAAATAAAAAAAATTATACAGAGACCTAACAGCAGACTAGAGGACCACAATAATTCAGTCAAACATTTAAAATACAAAGAAGCAAAAACACTCAGCCAGAAAAGAAAAAATAAAAAAGAATCCAAAAAGTTGAAGATAGTGTAAGGAACCTCTGAGACAACTTCAAGCATACAAACATCTGAATTATGAGGGTGCCAGAAGAAGAGAGAGAGAGAGATACTGAAAACCTATTTGAAGAAATAATGACTGAAAACTTCCCCATCTGGTGAAAGAAATAGACTTACAAGTCCAGGAAGCACACAGAACCCCAAACAAAAGGAATCTAAAGAGGACCACACCAAGACACATCATAATTAAAATGCCAAGAGCAAAAGAAAAAATATTAAAAACAGCAAGAGGAAAACACTTAATTACCTACAAGGGAGCACTCATACAATTGTCAGCTGATTTCTCAACAGAAACTATGCAGGACAGACGGGAGTGGCAAGAAATATTCAAAGTGATGAATAGCAAGAACTTACAACCAACCAAGATTCTCTACTCAGCAAAGCTATCATTCAGAATTGAAGGTCAGATAAAGAGCTTCACAGATAAGAAGAAGCTAGAGTTCATCACCACCAAACCAATATTAAATGAAATGCTGAAAGGTATTCTTTAAGAAGAGGAAAAAGAAAAAGGTAAAGATAAAAATTATGAAAAACAAATACATGTCTATTAATTAATAAAGTGAATCTAAAAGTCAAGTGAATAAAAAATCTGATGAACAGAATAAACTGGTTAATATAATAGAATCGGGGGCATAGAAAATGAGTGGACTGACAATTCTCAGGGGGAAAGGGTTGTGGGAGGTGTGGGAAGAGACTGTACAAAAAGCATACACTTATTGATGAGGACAGTGGCGGGGAGGTAAGGACAGAGGGTTAGGTAGGAACTGGGTGGAGGGGAGCTATGAGGGAAAAAAGAGAAACAATTGTAATTATCTGAACAATGAAGATTTATTAAATTTAAAAAATAGATGGTCAAATAAATAGCTTTCCTGCCAAAAAAAAAAAAAGGCTAAAGCAGTATACCACCACCAAGCCAGCATTACAAGAAATGCTAAAAGGACTGCTATAATGAGAAGAAAAAATAGAGAGAGAAACCTAGGCATACTAATTAAAATGGCAATAAATAAGTGCACATCAATCATAACCTTAAATGTAAATGGATTAAATGCTCCCATTAAAAGGCATATGGTAGTTGAATGGATATGAAAACATGACCCAACTATATGATATCTATAACAGACTCACCTCAGAACAAAAGACACACGGGATGAGAGAGAAGGGATGGAAAAAAATTTTTCCATGCAAATGGAAAAGAAAAAAAAGCTGAAGTAATAATACTCATATCTGACAAAATAAAATTCAAAATGAAGGCCATTACAAAAGACACCAAAGGTCACTACATAATACTAAAGGGATTGATCCAACAAGAGGATATAACTGGTAAACATATATTAGCCCAATAGAGGAGCACCTAAATATATTTTTTTTAAAAACTTCCAGAGGACTTTGAGAGAGATCGATAATATAGTCATAGTACGAGACTTTAACACCCCCACTGATTTTACTGGATAGATCTTCCAACCAAAAACTTAGCAAGGAAACAGTGACTCTAAAGAACACACTGGATAAGAGCAATTTAATTGACATTTACAGATCATTTCACCTCAAAGCTGAAGAATATACATTCTTCTCAGCGGGCACATGAATCATTCACAAAGATAGACAACATGTTAGGACACAAAATAAATCTCGACAAGTTCAAGAATATTGAAATCATATGAAGCATCTTCTCAGATTAGAGAAGAATAAAATTAGATATCAACTACAATAAAAACACCCCCAAACATTCAAATACATGGAGGCTAAATAGCATGTTATTAAATAATGAATGAGTTACCAATGAGATCAAGAAAGAAATCAAAGACTTCTTGTAAATAAATGAAAATGAACACAAAACCACCCAAAATCTCTGGGACACATCAAAAGCAGTCCTGAGAGGGAAATTCATGACAATACTGGCCTTCCTCAAAAAACAAGAAAAATCAACAATAAACTATTTAATCCTACAACTTAAAGAACTAGAAAGAGAACAACAAGAAAATCCCAGAGTAAATAGAAGAAAGAAAATAATAAAGATTAGAGCAGACATAAATGACATAGACACACACACACACACACAAACACACAAAAAAAAAAACACACACACACACAATACAAAAGATCAATGAAACCAAAAGCTGGTTCTTTGAAAGGATAAACAAGATGGATGAACCATTAGCCAGACTCATGAAGAAACAAGGAAAGAGGACCCAAATAAATAAATAAAATCGTAAACAAAAGCAGAGAAGTAACCACTGACACCACAGAAATAGAAAGGATTGTAAGAAAATACTATGCCAACAAGCTGGACAATGTGGTATGGGCAGTGAGGCTGCAGTAGGCAAGGGGCAGGTCTCCACCCATCCTCCATGTCCCCGCCCAGCCCCTCCTGCTGTGGCTCTGATCCCCTGCCTTGGCAGCCCCACTTCTGCAATCACCTAGAGATTGGGGCCAGTGCTGTCAGCCAGTACGAGCAGTGGCTGCTGTTCTGATCACCCCTCAGGAGCATGGGGAGATGGAAAAGCCCTTAGGAGTGATTGGTGCTGGCAGCTGCCACTCACTCCCTGCTGACAGCAACAAGCAATCAGAGCCAGCACTGGGCACCAGTGGTAGGTGTGAGCAGTGGCTCCAGTGCCCGCAGCAGGTACAAGTTCTGGGCAGGACAGCAGCACACGGGAGCAAAGAATTTTCAGTAACCACCAGAGGCTCACCCAAATGACAGTGACTGGTACCCCCCCCCCCACTTGGTCTGGCACCCCTGCTCACCAGTTCCACCATCCCACAGCTGATGCCTACCATGTTCCGTGCACACCCCCTGGTGGTCAGCACACATCATAGCAACCAGTTGTTCAGTTATTCCAGTAGTTCTGGCATTCGGTCTATTTGTATATTAGCCTTTTATCATATAGGATTGTTTATAACAGCAATACCTCTATAAAAATAAAATAACCCAAATGTCTATCAAAATGGAAAAGTGTAGCCAGACCTGGTTTGGCTCAGTGGATAGAGCGTTGGCCTGTGGACTGAAGAGTCCTGGGTTTGATTCAGGTTAAGGGCACATGCTGGGTTGTGGGCTTGACTCCTAGTAGGGGAGAACAGGAGGCAGCTGATCAATGATTCTCTCTCATCATTGATGTTTCTCTCTCTCTCTCTCTCTCCCTCTACCTTGCTCTCTGAAATCAATAAATATATATACTTTTTAAAAATGAAAAAGTGTAAATAAATTATCACTGTTCAGCAGTTTAGAAATGAAATCATCCTATATGCATTAATATGGCAAGTTCTCCCAAGATTATTAAATAGAGAAAGCATGTAGCAAAAGCATGAATATATACGATATTGTTTATTTTAAAATATCACTTGTGTTAACTCACAGATGAAACACAAATCACATAAAAGCAAATTAAAAAACTGTCTGGAGGGTTACATACACTAAACCATTACCACATCACCTGTGGGGAGGGCCTCGGGCTTGGCAGCAGGAAGTTTGTGGCCATAGGAGAGAGCAGTTTCATTGTTTTAAATAACAGAACATTTTCATGTATTATTTGTGCATTTAGAAAACAACAAATTTTAGCTATGAAGGACTTGATTTGATCTAAGACAGTGCTCGGCAAACCGCAGCTCAGGAGCCACATGCGGCTCACGAGCTGTGGTTTGCCGTTCTGCTGATGAATGAGTTTGCCAACTGCTGTCATATACTACCCTTTACCTCTTTGCACACAATATGCCACAATTGCCTAATCCTCACAGCTTCCAACTACACAGTAACATTTAGTCTAGTCCAGTGGTCAACAAACTCATTAGTCAACAGAGCGGCAAATGGTGGCTCATTAGCTGCAAGCCGTGGTTTGCCAACCACTGGTCTAAGGCAAATGGCAGACATACATGTGAAGCACCTGCTGGGTCTTGGTGATGCCCAGCATGAAGGCCCTCTCAGGGCAGAAAGAGGAGGAGAGAATGCAAGTCTGCTGGTCATGGGAATGGTAGATACCTTGTCCTGGGGCAGAGGGGTGTGTGTGTGTGTGTGTGTGTGTGTGTGTGTGTGTGTGTGTGTGTGTTGACAGAGAGGTGTTGATATTCACTTTGTGACTCTGAGACATTGATGCCCAGGTTTTTCCACATTGTGCCATCCTTTGTGCTGGCAAAAGCATGACTGATGTGACATTTTTTAGCACAATGCCTGCTGTTTTGTTTTTTTTTTTTTCTGGATTCTCTTCCATGCTGCTGATCCCCACTCTGAAAGGGTTGATGCTGAAATTTTCCTGATCTTACCAGAAGGTGTCAGCAGAATGTTTTAGTCACAGCACCAAGACTCGTTACTTCCTCCAGTGGTCCCTCAATGGCTTGCTGACAGAAACACTGAGGGTCTGGGGTCCCCCAGCCAAGCCACCAGGAGTGACAGTTCAGGAATTGAGGTTGAGTTCAGGACTGCCACCTGGCCAACAAGAAATTAAGGCTGCCAATGGAGAGATGTGCCCTCATTTCTGAAATGTTGAGATATAAAAGTGTGTTTCAAAACTGATTAGACTACTTCTCTCCCATCAAACCCAAACACCTAGTGATGTCATTAGTCTATAGGAAATCTGGGTAGGGTGGCAGGAAAAGGCAGCACTGTCTTATCACTCATCACCCCTCAAGTAAGGTAAATGAGCATTTATAAATGCTCCTGGGACACCCCCATTCCTAACCAAGGGCAGTCGTGCTGTTGCCTAGGGCATCATGCCCCTTCCTGACCAGTGTGACTAGTCTCTAGGAGAACTCCCTTTGCCTCTGTATGCTGTCTCCCTGTGTCATTGCATGTCCCTCTGAACAACCTGATTAGAGTTGGGAATTCCTATGGAATCTCCAGGTCACTCTGGCTCCAAACCCGTGTTAGAAGCCAGCACCAAGGGCCCCTCACAGAGAACTGCAGATGTCCCAGAGTGGCTATTCACCTGACCCCAGAGCCTCCATTTACATGTGTAAGACAGAGCCACCCGGCCTCTTCGCAGAGTTCCTTGCAGAGCCTAAAGGTGTTAGCCCGTGAGTGGTCCGGTAGTAGGTTGTTCGATCTGTTCAGTGTCTGCTGTCCCTTCCACAGCCCCCATGTTAGGATTATGCTTCCTGCCTATTGACAGCAGGCTTGACACTGTAGCTTGTTTTGGTCAAATAAATCTGAGTGGAAGCAACATGTGCCTCTTCCAAGCATAACATAAGGAGCCATTGTGCTGTTCTCCCATTGCTCTTGTCCTTCATCTGGGAGACCTGCAGGTCCCACATACTGGCTGCTTCTTCATCCCGAGGCCCTAACTGAGCAAAGCTGAGACCCACTTACAATTGACTTTTTTTTTTTTAGTATACTTTACTGATTTTTTACAGAGAGGAAGGGAGAGGAATAGAGAGTTAGAAACATTGATGAGAAATATCAATCAGCTGCCTCCTGCACACTCCCTACTGGGGATGTGCCCGCAACCAAGGTGCATGCCCTTGACTGGAATTGAATCTAGGACCCTTAAGTCTGCAGACGGACACTCTATCCACTGAGCCAAACCAGTCAGGGCTACAATGGACTTGTGATGTGAGTGAAAAGTGATTCTTTGCTGTCATTTACTGCTGAGATTTGGGATCATTTATTACAGCAACATCTAAGAGCCTACACTAACTAATGTACACACATAGAGGGCTAGTGGTAAATGTGGGTTCCTTACTATCTCCCCTCTAAGGTTGAAGAACCCATTAGGCTTAGTATAATGAATTAGAAAGATCAATGCTCCAAGTTTCAGAGGCAGGAAGGATCGGGGCCTGCTTGGGAATAGCAGGGTGTGGAGGACAGTGGCTGAAGTATAAGTGCTGGGAGTGATGGGGGGGTGGTAAGCAGGTGCAGGGCTCTGCGTGGCAAGCTTGGAGCTAGGATTTTACCCAACAGGCTCAGGCATGGCAGAAAATGGACTTCATCAATATATGCTGAGGTACTGGGATTATGGGTTGAAGACCTAGAGGAACCAAGTTGTGTTGCATTCTTATCTATGTTTCAATGTGAAAACAGTACCATTACTTACCTTTCACATCTTTCAGTGATAATAAAATTTTGTGAACACCTTATTTTGGAAGGGGTGTCATATATCCCATTTCAGGTGTGCCAGTGAGGGCCATGCTAGTTGTCCCAGGGTGCTAGCAGGTGACAGGCTTAGTGCAGATCCATGGACATGGTGGAGGTGGGATGGTGTGGACTAGGAGGCAGAGCACAGGTGTGTTAGTCGGTGTAGGTGGGGTGGGGCAGAGCCACATGGAACTACCTCTGTCCCTACCCCCAGCCCAGGCTTCTCCACAGGAGGGCGACTACCACAGGTCAGATGTGACTGGGGCTGGGAGTCCTGCAGCAGCCTGCAGTGTTTGTCTGGAATTAATGAAAATGTTATCTCCAAGAAAGGACATGCTCCTCAGCACACACGGTGATCATAAAAGATATTTGGCATGATAAACTTGAAGCCCTGCCACAGAGATCTGAGTGGAAGGAATACAGCTTTGTGCTCCTTGATAATTTCATGGTTGACTTAACTGTCCTTTTTCTTTTGATGAGTTTTAACTGGTTTTTAGAGAGAGGGGAAGGAGAGAGAGAAAAAAAAAACATCAATGTGAGTGAGAGCCTAACATTGATCCGCTGCCTCCTGCATGCTTCCTACCAGGGATCAAGCCCATAACCCAGACATGTGTCCTGACTGGGAATTGAACCAGCGACCTTTCCATGCACAGGACAATGCCCAATCAACTGAGCCACACCAGCAGTGCAGCCTGTGTTTTTTTTTTTATATATTTTTATTGATTCCAGAGAGGAAGGGGAGGGAGAGAGAGAGAGAAAAAAAATCAATGATGAGAGAGAATCATTGATTGTCTGCCACCTGCACACCCTCTACTGGAGATAGAGCCTGCAACCCAGATTCAAACCTGGGACCTTTCAGTCTGCAGGCCCATGCTCTATCCACTGAGCTAGGGCCTAACTGTTCTTAAGTGATTATAAATAATGCTGGTGAATATCTACAGTGAATATATATATTAAAGGTGTGCTTGAAATGCTCTTACTTTTTTTCCTACCAGTTTCTCTCTCTCTTTTTTTATCCTAAAAGAGTCAAACTCCTGATTTGAAATGCAACTTCCCAGCTTTGATGATGATGATGATGATGATGATGATGATGATGATGATGGTGAAAGATCTGCATTTCCAAGCAGTCCCCTGGCCAGGCTGCCTGAGTGCCTATGTTCCATGCATTTTTTTGCTGAATTCCCTCCATAGCCCACGAGACAGTCACAGCCACCTGGACTGTGCGTTCCATGAAGGCAGGGCTTGTTACCACTGCATCCAAGCATCAAGAACATACCTCGGTTGCAGGTTCAATCCCCAGCCTCAATCGGAGTGCAAACAGGAGGCAACCAATTCATTTGTCTTGCTCACATCAATGTTTCTCTGTGTGTGTGTCTATCTTCGCCACCTTCTCCCTCCCTTCCACTCTTCCTAAAAAATCAATGGGAAAAAATATCCTTGGATGAGGATTTTTAAAAAGAAAAGATAGGCAGGGGAATGGCATTAGAGAAAGAGGCATTTTGGAAAGATACAGAAAGAACTTGTCAACAGGATGAGCTGTATGTTTTTAAATGGATTGTGATTTGCCGCAGGTTGCACAATAATTTAAAAACTCTTGCAGCAGTATTCCCAAGAGGTGGTCACACATGCTCTTTTTACAGTGTTACATGGACTTGCCTCTATCCAGAGGTAGGGGCCAAGTCTCCTGCCCTTGAGCCTGGGCAGACCCCAGTAATTGCACTTCTGCAGCACAGCTTTGCTTGGACCTCTATTGGGACATGAGCCTTGAAAGTCTGAGCTGACGGAAGACTGACACTCCTGGGGCTCCTATGCCAGGACCCATTTAGAGGCCACTGAGATAGAAATGCCTAAGGATGGCCAGTGTCCAGACCACCAGCTGTTTGCATCTCCTAGACAACACTTGCCAGTCATGGAAGTGAGGAAAGGAGGAACCAAAACCATCAGGTGATTCCCACCTTGGTTTTCAAGCTACCCCAGTTTCTGCAGAGTGGGCAGAAATGAAAAGGCCCCACCAGAGCTGCTTGAATTGCAGTTTTGTGAGCCATATAAACATTGCTATGGCCCTGGCTGGTTTGGCTCAATGGATAGAGCGTCAGCCTGCAGATTGAAGGGTCCCAAGTTTGATTCCAGCCAAGGGCACATGCCTGGGTTGCAGGCTCAGACTCCAGTAGGGGGCGTGCAAGAGGCAGCCAATCAATGATTCTCTCTCATCATCAATGTTTCTATCTCTCTCCCTCTTCTTTCTTCTCTAAAATCAATAAAATACATTTTTTTTAAAAAAAACAACATTGCTATGGTTTCTCATGCTCTTGGTGGAAATGGTGGCCTGGAGGTAGAAGAAGGGATATGGACAGAAGAGCTGCTCCACATCTTGCTACACTATGCCCACTAGTGCTGCTGTCTGAAAAGTCCCATCCGCAGTGTGACCCCTCTACCCCTGGTCTAGCACTGCCATCTCTCCACTCGTACAGCGATGCTATGGTGCTATTCTGCCCCTCCAATAGACGGGTAAGCCCACTACCTCACTTGAGAAAGAATCCCTTCTCATTCCTACAGCATCACCTTCCCTCTCAATTGGATCATTAATACAAATCATAAACACCTTTTTATTAATCCTGCTCTTTAAAAAAAAAAATACTGTCTTGGAGCTTCAGGTCAAGATGGCAGTGGAGGTAAATATGGTACTCTCATCCTCCAACAACTGCATCAAAATTACAACTAACTTGCAGAGCAACCATTATTCAGAATCACCTGAATTCTAGCTGAACAGAAGTTCTACAACTAAGGATATAAAGAAGAAGCCACATTGAGATTGGTAGAAGGGGCAGAGGTAAGGAATGGGCCAATCTCACACCCACATGTATTTTTTTTAAATCCTAAATATACACTGAGTGGCCAGATTATTACAGTTATGAAGTAGTTAAAAATCAAAAGGGTTATCTCAACTGCAGAGGTTCCCTATGAGAATTGAGGAGGTCCCAGCCCCACAGCAGGTCCCCCAGGGTTCTAGTGCCAAGAAGAGAAGTCCCCTTAATTCTGGCTGTAAAAACCACCAGGGATTGTGGCAGAAGACAGCTAGAGTCCCAGGTGTTCCTCTTAAAGGGTCATCAGAAAACATAGATATTTACATTATGATTCATAACAGTAGCAAAATTACAGTTATGAAGTAGCAATGAAACTAATTTTATGGTTGGGATTCGCCACAACATGAGGAACTGTATTAAAGGGTCGCTGCATTAGAAAGGTTGAGAACCACTGCTTTAGAGTATTTCTTGTATACAGAAGGAAATACAGCCTTCTGACAGGTTAGCCATCCATTTCAACTCTGTGAGTTTAACTCTCCTCTGAAGGGAAGCACAGAAGACTTTCTTTAACTCTACTTGTCACATTGTGAAATTTCATCCCAAATGGATTATTTCACACTAAGTCACTTTGATCCAACATAAGATTTGAAAGCAGCTTTAACAAAGTTTTGTAAAGCCTTTATAAAGATATTCTCTCGCCGAAACCGGTTTGGTTCAGTGGTAGAGCGTCAGCCTTTGGACTGAAGGGTCCCGGGTTCAATTCCGGTCAAGGGCATGTACATTGGCTGCGGGCACATCTCCAGTAGGGGATGTGCAAGAGGCAGCTGATCGATGTTTCTCTCTCATCGATGTTTCTGACTTTCTATCCCTCTCTCTTCCTCTCTGTAAAAAAAATCAATAAAATAAATTTTAAAAAAAAGAAACATCTGTTTTAAAAAAAAAAAAGATATTCTCTCATCATTAATGTTTCTATCTCCCTTTCTCTCTGAAATAAATTTTAAAATTTTTCAAATTTTAAAGCAAGATAGTCTCTTCAATAAATGCTGTTTGGGAAAATTGAACAGGTACATCTGAAAAATGCTATTAGACTATCAACTTACACCCTACACAATAATAAACTCAAAATGTATAAAATATTTAAATGTAAGTTGTGAATCATAAAATCCTAGAAGAGTCAGGCCGGCATAGTTCAGTGGCTGAGTTTCAACCTATGAAACAGGAGGTTACAGTTCAATTCCCAATCAGTGCATTGGTCCTGGTTGTGGGCTTGATTCTCAAAGTGGAGCATGCAGGAGGCAGCCAATCAATGATTCTCTCTCAATCATTGATGTTTCTATCTCTCTCTCCCTCACATTTCCTTTCTGAATTCAATAAAATTATGTATTTTTTAAAATCCTAAATATACACTGAGGGGCCAGATTATTATGACCTCTGAACACATAATAATCTGGCCACCCAATATATGTATGTGTGTGTATATATATATTAGAGGCCCGGTGCATGAATTCGTGCATGGGTGGGGTCTGGCCAGCCTGGCCAGGGGGAGGGGACATGGGCAGTTAGCCAGCCTGCCTGCTGGTCGAACTTCTGGTGGAGGGGACAATTTGCATATTAGCCTTTTATTATATAGGATATACACTGAGTGGCCAGATTATTATGTTTTCAGAGATCATAATAATCTGGCCACTCAGTGTATATAGGCAGTAAAATCTGACATCTTGTAGCAGAATTTTCACTAATATATTTCCTAGGGCAAGGGAAACAAAGGAAAAATAAATGAAAGGAACTACATCAAACTAAAAAGCTTCTGCACAGCAAAAGAAATTACTAACAAAATGAAAAGGAAGCCCAGACCATGTGGCTCAGAGGTCGAACCAGTTCATGGTTCAATTCCCAGTCAAGGCACGGCTCCATTCTCAGTAAGAGTCATGCAGGTGGCAGCCAATCAATGATTCTCTCTCTCCACTGATATTTCAACTTCTCTCTCCCTTTCTCTTCTCTCAAATCAATAAAATAATATTTTTAAAATGAAACAGGAACCCACATTATGAATGTTAATTTCCAAAATATATAAAGACCTCATAACAACTCAATACCAGGAAGACAATATATTTTTTTAAATGGGCAGGGGATCTGAATAGACACTTCTCCAAAAGGACATACAAATGGTCAATAGACATATGAAAAAAATGCTCAATGTATCTAATCATCAGAGAAATGTGAACTACAGCCTGGTGGTGTGGGTCAATGGGTAAGCATCAATCTATGAACCAGGAGGTCACAGTTGGATTCCTGGTCAGGGCACAGGCCAGGGTTCAGGCTTGATCCCCAGTATGGGGGTGTGCAGGAGGCAGCCAATTGGTAATTCTCTCTCATCACCAATATTCCTCTTGCTCCCCCTCCCTTCCCCTCTGAAATGAATAAAAATAGATTTTAAAAAATATATAAAGCACAGACCTACCCACACAAAATATATTACGGTGAAACTTTTAAATTTATGTAAATGGACCACAGTTTGTTACTTCTCAGATCACAAAACTTTAATACTTCTCACTGACTATATGTTATCTTCAAAATTTTTCTCAAATTTTGCAATATTTTATCACTTAAAATTGTATGATAATAGTTTTTTACAGAGTTGAAAAGCACCTCAGGTTTATCTGTAATTTTCTTGATCAAAAACAATGAAAGAAAATAGTCAACTCAAAATGTCAGTGACTGCCCTGGCTGATGTGGTTCGGTAGGTTCAAGTGTCATCCTATACACCAAAAGGGGGCAGGTTCAAGTCCCATTTAGGGCACATACCCAAGTTGTAGGTTCTATCCCTGGTCAGGCACATATGGGAGACAGCCAATCAATGTTTCTTCCTCACATCAAGGTTCTTCTCTCTCCCTCCCTTTGTCTCTAAAAAAAAAGAATCATAGTAGTCAATATCTCTTACATTTGTATAATATCTGTAACTTTCTTTATGTTCTAATATTCCATTACTTTTTAAAAATATTTTTATGGCTAAGAGAACCGAGATGGCGGCATAGGTAAAAAACCTATCTTGCCGTCATGCTCAGCAATTTTAATACTACAACTTAACGAAAGAACAAACACCTTCCAGAATCACCAGAAAGCTGGCTGAGTGAAAATTCCACAAATAAAAGTGAAAATAAGACACTGTGACTCAGAGGAGCGGCGGCGGACAGCGTTGAAAGATTCGCGGGTTTGGAGCACGCGCCAGCAGAGAGGGCGGGCGGCTGAAAACCGGCCAGTTTTCTCGAATGGGGAGACGAAGACGTCCCACTGGACTGATTCTCCAGCTCTGGGCGAAGTCCAGGGAACCCACTATCATACGGGGTGAAAACTGGACAGTGGGAGGGCACGCCGAAGCTCGGGTGCTGCAGGGGTCTCCCGGCTTGTGGAGAAGGGAGCTTGCGCGAACAGCTCAGCTGCGTGACCGTGCAGAGAGCGCTCTGCGACTTGCTCTCTTATTTGGAAAACCATCAGACTGCTTTGTTTTATGACCCTGGGTGAGACATTGGGTGTGCAGACTCATTTGGGGAGAGTCTGAATTTCCTGGCAGCCGGTGAAGCTCCACAGCGCTTCTCTCTCAGAGGTGCTGGCAGCCACTGCTCCCGGCAAAGAGTCCCTGTGGCCACATAGGGCGGAGCTAACCCTGTCTGCTTGGCCCAGAGACTCCGCCCATCCAACCTGAGCACAGCTGAACTTCACAGACAATTGGCTTGGAGGTCAACCCCTCCAAGTGCTAACAACAATTAACCTGAGCTGAACTTCAGCAAGACTGTGTAACCCATATCCACCTCAGGTAACTGGGGAGGCTGAGCCACTGTCCCTAGTTGGAAGTCTACCACACAAAGCTAATTGACCAACTCAGGGAAGCAGCCACCATGCAGAGACATGGAAAGAAATCAGATGTGAAAGAAATGGAGGGAAAAAAACTACTGGACATGAAATTCAAAACCACGGTTATAGAGCTTCTCAAGAGGCTCCAACAAAAGTCGAGGCCTATAAGGAAATAAGCAAGACCGCAAAGGAAATGATCAAGACCAACATGGAAATGAATGAGTCCTACAAGGAAATGAAGGAGACCCTCAAGGATATAAAGGAGACTCTCAAGGATATGAAAAAGGACCAACCAGAAATTAAGCATACACTGACTGAAATAAAAAATATTATACAAAGACCTAAAAGTGCTCTGGAGCACCCCAAGAACCAAGTTCAAGATTTGAAATACAAAGAGGTAAAATCCACTCAGCTGAAAAAGCAAGAAACCAAAAGAATCCAAAAAATTGAAGATAGTGTAAGGGGCCTCTGGGACAACCTCAAGCATACCAACATCCGAATTATAGGGGTGCCAGAAAAAGAGAGAGAGCAAGACAATGCAAACCTATTTGAAGAAATAGTGATCAAAAACTTCCCACACCTGGTGAAAGAAATTGACTTAGGAGTCCAAGAAGCGCACCGAACCCCAATATATAGGAACCCTAAGAGGACCACACCAAGGCACATCATAATTAAAATGCTAAGAGCAAAAGACAAAGAGAGAATATTAAAAGCAGCAAGAGAGAAACAGTCGGTTACCTATAAGGGAGCACCCATACGATTGTCAGCGGATTTCTCAACAGAAACGATACAGGCCAGACAGGAGTGGCAAGAAATATTCAAAGTGATGAAAAGCAAGAATCTACAACCAAGATTACTCTATCCAGCAAAGCTATCATTCAGAATTGAAGGCCAGATAAAGTGCTTCGCAGATAAGAAAAAGCTAAAGGAGTTCATCATCACCAAACCAATATTATATGAAATGCTGAAAGATATTCTTTGAGAAGAGGAAGAAGAAAAAGATAAAAATGTAAATTAAGAACAACAAATACACATCTATCAACAAATGAATCTAAAAATCAAGTGAATTAATAAGCTGATGAACAGGATATATTGGTGAATGTAACAGCATCACAGACATGGAGAGGGAATGGACTGACAACTCTTGGGGAGAAAGGGGGTGTGGGAAGTGCAGCAAGAGACTGGACAAAAATCATGCAACTATGGGAGAGGACAGTGGAGGGGGGTGAGGGCAGAGGGGTGGGATGGGTACCAGGTGGAGGGGAACTATAGGAGGGGGAGGGAACAATGTAATTAATAAACTGAACAATAAAGGTAAAAATAAATTAATTAATTAATTAATTAATTAATAAATAATTTTAAGATAAAAAATAAATAAATTCCTCTGAGTAAAAAAATATATATTTTTTATGGCTATCATCAACAAATCAACAAATGACAAGTGCTGGCGAGGATGCGGAGAAAAGGAACCCTGTGCACTGCTGGTGGGAATGCAGACTGGTACAGCCACTATAGAGAAGAGTATGGAGTTTCCTCAAAAATTTAAAAATGAAACTCCCATTTGACCCAGTAACCCCTCTTCTAGGAATATATCCCAACAAACTTGAAACACCAGTCAGAAAGGATACATGCACCCCTATGTTTATAGCAGCACAATTTACCATAGCTAATATTTGGAAACAGCCTAAGTGCCATCAGCAGATGAGTGGATTAAAAACTTTGGCACATGTACACAATGGAACACCATGCTGCGGAAAAAAGAAGGAATTCTTACCACTTGCAACAGCATGAATGGAACTGGAGAGCATTATGCTAAGTGAAATAAGCCAGTTGGAGAAAGGTAAATATCACATGATCTCACTCAGTTATGGAATATAATAAACAACATAAACTGATGAACAGAAACAGATCCAGAGACAGAGAAGCATCAATCAGATTATCAAACCTCAGAGGTAAGCTATGGGAGGGTGGGAATAAGGGGGAGAGATCAATCAAAGGACTTGTATGCATGCATATAAGCCTATGAGTGGGAGGGTCAGGGGAGGGGAAATGAGGGGATAAGAACATATATGTAATACCTTAATCAATAAAGAAAAAGACATTATAAACCTTTAATTTACAAATTCAATGCTAAACATATAAATAACATGTGTTATATGTCAGATTCTTTTTTATTTCTTTACTAGTGGTCCAGTGCATGAAATTCATGCACATTAAAAGAGAATTAATTAGAGAAAATATTTTAATATTGCTATTTTCCCTTTCTCTATAATAGAAGTGTTAAAGATGAAAGAAAATTAATAAAATGTATATGAAAATCTCCATTCTGGTCAGAGTCTGGGGCATGCGGTAGGACCCAGAGTCAAGTCTTCGCCCACCCATGTTCACCTTGAAATTGCACAAGACCCAGACTCGGCCAGCCCCAGCCCCATGAAGCCCCACAGGGCAGGGAGCACAGCCTCAGGTCCCCTGGCCCAGCACTGGGTGGGGGGCTCAGCCTCAAGTCCCCCATCAAGTCCTATTGGCAGGGAGCATGGCCTCAGGTCCCCCAGCACAGCTGTAGGTCCCCTGTCCAGGCACCAGGTCAGGGGGTACAGCCTCAGGTCCCCTGGCCTGGCCTCATGTCCCTTGGCCCTGGCACCAGGGTATGGGGTGCAGCCTTAGGACCTCCAGCTTGGCCTCAGGTAGGCCAACTCCCAGTGCTGAGGTGGGGGATGTGGCCTCAGGTGTCCCGTCAAGCCCCTGCGGTGACGCTGCCACCCGCGCCCACACTGTGAACTGGCCACATGCGCCTTGGCCCCGCCCCCCCCGCTGCTGATTGGCTGGTAGTGCAGCAAAGGTACGGTCAAATTTGCATGTTTCTCTTTTATTATATAGGATAACGTTTGGTAACATTAACTACTTATTTCAATCTGTTTATCTAGAAATAATCACATCACATTTGCTTAGTAGAATTTGTGGAAGTGATTCTCCCTCCATCAGAGAAGCATCATTCCCAGAGGGGTAGTAGCTTTTTTCTTCTATATGCATATAGCATACTGTCAGGAATATCAGAGACAGGCTGTAGAATTTACTGAGTATGATTAAATAGTGAATAAACATATTAAGGAATAAATACCTATTTTTATTGATTTTAGAGATAGGAAAGGAGATAGAAACATCAATGATAAGAGAAAAATCATTAATCAGCTGCCTCATGCAATCCCCCTACTGGGGATCAAGCCCAAACCTCAGCATGTGCCCTAACCAGGAATTGAACTGTGACCTCTTGGCTCAGGAGTCATGCTCAACCACTGAGCAACACCAGCTGTGCAAATATTCAATAAGTTTTTAAATGGAGGTTACTAAATGAAAGAGGCACAGAGAAGCTGCAAGCATTGTACCCAAACATCTTTTTTTCCTTCCAGTTTTATAATCCTATCTAATAAAAGAGTAATATGCAAATTTACCATACCTCTGATCAAGCCATGCCCACAGCCATGCCCATCAGCCAATCAGGAGCAAAATATGCAAATAAACCCCAACCAAGATGGCTGCAGCCACTGAGAGCAGGAGGGAGGCTTGGGTTTCCCCAGCAATGGAGGAAGCCAAGCTATCTGCCTGCCATTGCTGGCCTAGCCATCCACTCAATGCTACAAAGTTTCAATTATAGAAGATACATAATCCCAGCAGCCATGGAGCTGGAGAGAGCAGAGGCTAGGGTTGCCTGGGCGATGGAGGAAGTCAAGCTTCTGCAGCCCTAATGCCTAGGCCTCCACTCTAGGCTACAAAGTTTCAATTATAGAATTTAAATGAACCCAAACAGAAATGGCTATTGCCACGGAGCGAGCAGAAGACTTGGCTCCGCTTCAGGCTACAAAGTTTCAATTGTAGAACATAAATTAATACCAGACTCCAGGGCCACTTGGGTTACTGGGGGGCATGGCCAGCCTTCAAACCACCATAGGCCCCTCACCCAGGATGCCCCAGACCCCAAGGGAACTCCCACCCTGATCCAGGACACTCTTCAGGGCAAACCAGCTGGATCCCACCCATGTACCAGGCCTCTATCCTATCTAATAAAAGAGTAATTTGCAGATTGACCAACACACAAGAGGGCTGTCCCCATGTGGTCAAAGATCCTGCCCCCATGTGGACACAAGATGGCCACCACAAGATGGCCAGCAGGGGAGGACTGTTGGGAGGTTCCAGGCCTGCAAGGGAGGGCAGTTGTGGGCGATCAGGCCAGCTGGGGAGGGAAGTTGGAGGCAATCAAGCCTGCAAGGGAGGGCAGTTAGGGGGGACCAGGCTGGCAGAGGAGGGAATTTGGGGGCAAACAGGCTGACAGGGGAGCAGTTAAACATCAGTTAGGCTGGTAGGGGTGGTTAGGGGTGATCAGGCTGGCAGGCAGAAGTGGTTAGGGGCAATCAGGTAGGCAGGCAGTCAAGCAGTTTGGAGCCAGCAGTCCTGGATTGTGAGAAGGATGTCTGACTGCCCGTTTAGGCCCGATCCTGGTAGGGCCTAAACGGGCAGTCAGACATCCCTCGAGGGGTCCCAGCTTAGAGAGAGTGCAGGCTAGGCTGAGGGACACACACACACACACACACACACCCCTGCTCCCCATGCACAAATTTCATGCACCGGGCCTCTAGTTGACATATAATAGCACATCTTTTTTTTTTAATTTTATTTACAATATTAACTTACATTTAATAGTAGTACATGTTTTCCTCCCCCCCAATATCCTCCCCCCAGCCTCCCTTACCCCCCAGCACATGTCCCCACCTACCCCCCTCCCCACTCCAGAGTCTTTCATTCATTGGTTATGCTCATACGTATGCATACAAGTCCTTCGGTCGATCTCCCCCAGCATCTGCCTCCCCTCTACTCCAGCCTTCCCCCTGTAGCTTGACAGTCTGTTCGAGGCCACCCTGCCTCTATATCAATCACTTCCCCCTGTTTCTTTTCTTCAAAAATATCTTGCCTCTGCATAGTGAAAACAAACATATAAGAGCAAAAAACGTTTGAGTGTCAGTTTCAATGTCCAACTGTTCTGAGTCCCAGTTTCAATGTCAAATAGTTCTTCATGTGTACATGTCAGCAATGGTATCCATATGGTGGACACATCGTGGCAATGCAAGATCCCTCCTCTCTGGTATGGTCCTGGGGCCGCCTGCAGCAATGCACAGCTGCCGACTGCTAGCATGGCAAGGTGTCGTCAGCGTCCGCCATCTCTGGACCGTCCTCGTGGCTGGAACAGACCCGTCAGTTCCTCACTGTCGCAGGAACCCACATGGTCTTGGAGTTGTTCTCTCTCTCCGCGCGAATCTTTCAACGCTGTCCGCCGCCGCTCCTCCGAGTCACAGTGTCTTATCTTCACTTTTATTTGTGGAATTTTCACTCGGCCAGCTTTCTGGTGATTCTGGAAGGTGTTTGTTCTTTCGTTAAGTTGTAGTATTAAAATTGCTGAGTATCACGGCAAGATAGGTGTTTTACCTATGCCACCATCTTGGTTCCTCTCTAATAGCACATCTTAATCCAAACGATTTTCTGACTTTTCTGAGGCCCCAGTAAGTGAAGGGATCTACATATGGGCAGAAAAACTTATGATCAGGCTAAAGCTGACAATTCACAATGGAGAAAACTAGCCCCCTAGCTCACTATCATCCAAGTCAGAACTTGCAGACGTGGCCTGCCCAGGAAGTGTGGTTAAAGTAACAGCAGATACTCAATACTGCCCTGTCCTTTGCTAGCAAGGAAACCAATTCAAGCAAGTAACCAACAAGCTGGCGGGGGGGGGGGGGGTATCCACAACCCCTTTCACTAACACAAAATGCTGTTTAAAAGAACTGTAAGTCCCTCAAAGAACTGCAAACCAGGTGGTAACTTACTTCTTGAGCAAGCATTGGTGCTGCTTCAAAGGGCCTGTTTTCTATCATTTTGCCTCTCATTGTCACCTTCCTGCCCTTATTCTTCCCAATATTTTCTTTCTTGGAAACTTCTTTGGACAATCTGTGCTCCTCTATCCTCTATTCTCCTTGGCCAGACATAATCTGACACTACTCTAAGAACTCCCTTAATTTAACTGGTGATTTTAAAATAATCTTTTGCTTAACTTGTGATGAATGCCTTGATTTTATCCTCTTTATGAAGTGTCCAGGAAATGGGAATAATCATTAATTCTAGAACTTATCTCGAACCATTTGTTACACTGTCTCAGGCGAGTAGTCCTTCCAGCCAGCCTGTGGGCTCAAGTGCTCTATACCTGAAAAGCCCTAATTCCCCTTGAGTCACCTTCGGAGGTTTTGGGGGTGTTTAGCCCAGGAACTAATCTCGTAAGCAACCCATTAATTCCCCCTAAATTCTGCCACCACAGCAAGCCTTCATCTGGTGTTTTCAGTTTCCTCCTGGGCAGGAAACACCTCTTTCTCTTCTCTCACGCTGGTCTTCAACCCAGGCTTCCTTTGGGCTCACTGGGAGGGCTCTCCCTGTCAGTATTTTCCGGACTCAGCGCTGAGGTAACCTTGCCACTCCCACTCCCAACTCCCAACTCCCACTGTCCCACTGCCCACCGCTCCCTCCTCGCCCGCCCCCTCCTCAGGCCCCGCCCCCGTCCGGCTGACCAATCCCCGGCTCCGCTTCGGGCGCGACTCAATGGCGACTTGGTGGGTTCCCGGATGCCCGCCATGGAGGCCCCGCCCCGCCGCTTTCTGCGTCTTTCCGGTTCCGTCTTGGAAGTACAACGACTGCATTGCGTCCTCTTGGAAAAGGTGAGGTTCTGTGGGGCAACCGAGCAGGGGTCGCACTGGCAGGCAGGAGCTGGGTGGGGGCGCGGGTTCCAGGGCTGCAGTTCTGGGTGTGGGGGCGCGGGGCTGAGAGCGGCGGCTCCCGAAGCGCTGCATGCGCATAAGGGGCGCTAGTTGTGGAGTTGGGCCTGTAGTGCTCAGGTCCTCCGGGAAGCCCCGCCCTGGGCGCGCAGCCAGGGGTTTCCATGGTGATGGTAAACAAGCCTTAACTGCCTCAGCTCATAATTGATTGGCTGCCTCCTCTCGTCCTGGGATTGAGCCTGTAAACCAGGCATGTGCCCTTCATCACAATTGAACCTTCAGTCTACTGGCTGACTGCTCTATCCACTGAACTCTGAGCTAGGGCAGTTGACTCTCATATATGCCCTGACCAAGTTTCAGACTGCAACCTTGGAGTATTGAGATGACAGCTTTAACCAACTGGGCTAGCTGGCTGGTTACATTTTTTATTCCTTACTAGTGGCCCAGTGCATGCAATTCGTGTAAGGCAGGTGGGGGTTGGGTCCCTCAGCCCAGCCTGCACCCTTTCCAATAGGGGACCCTTGAGAGGATGTTCAACTGCCAGTTTAGGCCCGATCCCACAGGGCCTAAACTGGCAGTCAGGCATTCCTCTTGCAATCTGGGACCACTGGCTCCTAATCACTCACCTGCCTGCCTACCTGCACGCTCCTAATTGCCTCTGCCTGTCTGCCTGATTGCCCTAACCCCTCTGCCTACCGGCCTGATTGCCCTTAACCTCTCTGCTGCCTGATTGCCCCTAACTGCCTCAGCCTACCAGCCTGATCTCACCCCTAACTACTCTCCCTTGCTGGCCTGATCTCACCTCCAACTACCCTCTCCTGCCAGCCTGATCTTTCCCCCAACTAATTATCACAATTTCTCTATAACCTCAGATTAGGCCTGATTGCCTCTGCCTTAGCCCCCACCACCATTGCTTTATCCAGAAGGAAGTCAGATGCCTGGAAGATGGCTGGTCAACCTGGTCTAATTAGCATATTTCCCTTTTAGTAGTATAGATTATATAGGATAGGATTGCTTAATTGGGGGGAGGGGAAGCTTTTTCAGCAGGAGGAAATGCTCTTGGCAGACAAAAATACATAATCCCTATATCCAAACTGATAGCTAGCCATATGCACTTTGCTGCAAAACTGATTGTTAGGAAATTGAACCACTTGCTTAAACCTTACACCAAACAGCTGTTGTCCTTAAAACCCCTCCTCAGCTTCCATCTTAGGTTCTGCCTTCACAGTTCACCCAGATTAGGTTCCAATTGGTCAGTTTCTGTGCCAATCAGCATCAAAAGCTCTGCCTCCTAGGCAGCCATTGGCTCCTCACAGTTCACCCAGATTAGGTTTTTGACTGGTTGGTTTCTATACCAATCAGCATCTCCCGGCCTATCTCCAGGCCTAATCAGAAAGGTGGGAGCTCTTCAAATTGGTTCTTGGCTTCCTTGGTTTAAAGTATAATAAATACTTCATTAAGTGGATCCACCAAAGTTTATCACCTGGATCTTTAGTGATGGGTATTGGGTAGTTTCTAGTCTTTTTCTACTAGAAGTGATGCTGCAGGGAACAGCCTTTGGAGGTTTCTTTTATATATATATATATATTTTATTGATTTTTCACAGAGAGGAAGGGAGAGGGACAGAAAGTCAGAAACATCGATGAGAGAGAAACATTGATCAGCCGCCTCCTGCACAACCCCTGCTGGGGATGTGCCCGCAGCCACGGTACATGCCCTTGACCGGAATCGAACCTGGGACCTTTCAGTCCGCAGTCCGACGCTCTATCCACTGAGCCAAACCGGTTTTGGCGGAGGTTTCTTTTTCCCTTTTTGACCATAAGGGTTGAACCATTTAATATTTCCACAAACACTGTTGGAGAGTTCCTGCTTATTATCTACAACCTTGCCAAGGAAATGTGTTAGCAAAATTCTGTGTTATTATCAATATGATAGGTATTTTAATTGTTATTTTATTTAAAATTTTAGTTTTCTTATATGGGTGAAGTTGAGTATCATCTTTTCATATTCATAAGCACTTTTTGTTTGGATTGTTGGACATTTTGTGTCTTTTTAGAAGCTCTTTATTAATAACACTTGGGAAACAAATTGCAAATATCTTTCCCATTTTATCATTGGTATTTTTTCTTTGCTTATAGTGTTTTTAGTCATTTTAATGTAATCCAATTTTATGTTATTTTCCCCACATTCTGGTTTTTGAGACATGGTCAGGAAAGTTTTCCCAATTCTGAGGTTATAGAGTAATTGTGATAATTAGGTGGGAATTGAGTGAATCCTAGCCAAATAGCTCAGTTAGTTAAAGCAACAGTTGCCAACCGGTGGTCGCAGACTACTGGTGATCCATGAGAAAAATTTGGACATTATTTGCATTTTTTATGTTTTACTAATCCTAATAAATAATAATAAAACAAAAAGTATTCCAATAAATTCTTATATTCTGACTGAATGATAATTTTGGCCTCTAGTACATTTTGTGAATTCCCCTTTCTAGTAACTAGAGAGGGAGAAACAAGAGAGGTGCAAGTGGCTTCAGTATTGTTTCTACCATTACAGCAGTCACCTGCTCTGCGATTACTGGTTCTCATCCATTTGTCTTATTTTATTTGTGTATTTTATCCATTTTCTTTAACTGTTATATTTAACTAGTGGCCTGATGCACAAAGATGTTTGCAAGAATTGACCTTCCTTCCCCTGACTGCGAGCACCACCTTTGCTATGGCCCGGAGCCGCCTTTCGGCCTTTGCTCTGGCCCAGAGCCGCCTTTCATCCTTCGCTGTAGCCTGGAGCTGCCTTTCCACTTTCCCATGCTGCTCAGAGGCCCAAAGCAGCTGGGGCAGTGCGGAACACCTGCATCCTACCCCCAGCCATTCAGCTCCTGTGTATGCAAATTAACCCACTACCTTTGTTGGGTTAATTTACATACTAACTCCTGATTGGCTGGTGGGCATCGTGAAAGTAAGGTCAGTTTGCATCTTTCTGTTTTATTAGTGTAGATGGCATCAAATAGTTTGACTTTAATAACTATCATTTCTTGCCCTAACCAGTTTGGCTCAGTGGATAGAGCATCAGCCTGTAGACTGAAAGGCCCCAGGTTTGATTCCAGGCATATCCGCAGTAGGTGTGCAGGAGGTAGCTGATCGATGTTTCTAACTCTCAATTCCTCTCCCTTTCTCTCTGTAAAAAAACAATAAAATATATTTTAAAAATAATAATCATTTCTTGTTTGGTTTTAAATTTGAATAAAATAAACCCATAATGAGTGAATAAAAGCAAAGAAATATTTTGCATTTCTTTAGTAACACAAAAGATAATGTACCTAATGATAATAGTAACAATAGTAATATATGTACTTACTAAACCATAAGCTGATCAATGAAGAAGAGTCTCCACAGTCCTTATCAGGCACCATTAGGAAGAACATTTGAACTGAAGGCAGAGAGAAGAAAAAACTCAAAATATCAAAAAAATGTGATTCAGACTACTTGAAATTTGGATTTGTTCAAGAACCTGTTAGTGAGCTGAATCCATGGCCACTTTGTGTTGTGTGTTCTGAGAGTTTATCCAATGATGCCACATGAAATCTTCAAAACTTGAAAGACACTTGCAATCAAAACACCCAGATTTAGCTAAAAGACCACGTTAATATTTTCCAAAGAATGCATGAAAATATGCAATAATTGCACTAACAAAAATGACTGTTGGAGATAAATCCTTATTAAAGGTTTCTCATCTGATAACACTTCAGATCATGAAAAAGAAAAAGCCGTATACTATTGGAGAAAAATTAATTACTCCTTGCATGTTACAAACCTGTGAAGAGGTTTTGGGAAAGCAGACTGTCAGGAAACTGAAAGCAATTCCTATGCCTGCTAACACTGTCAAACAGAGAATTAAAGTCATGGCTGAAGATATTGAAAATCAAGTTATAAAAATGGTAAAAAAAATTCATTTTACTCGATTCAACTTGAATCAACGGACGTAAGTAACAAGTTACTTCTCTTTTATTTTGTGAGGGTTGAATGTGAAGGAAAGTTACATTAAGAACTACTTTGTTCACTCAGCTTGCCAGGTAGATTAATGAGTTCTGAGATTTTTGAAGCACTTAATAGTTATTTCCTGGAACACAGAATTGAATGGAAAAAAATGTATTGGTATATGTACAGACAGTGCCGCAAACAGGACTGACATCTTCCCAGAATTGTTGCAAAGGTGAAAAATGTTCACCCAGACATTTTGTCTACACAGTGCATCATGAGCAACTTGTGGCAAAAAAAAAAAAAAATGTCGCTAGAGCTACACAAAGTATTATCAGATGTTATTAAAATTATAAATGAAATTCAACACAAAGCACTCAATTCTCGCATATTTGTGAAGAATCGGTTCCCAGTATACTCATCTTCTTCATGCTGAGGTGAGATGGCTTTCTCTCAGAGGTGCTTGCAGTGAATATTCTGCACGAAGAAGTCAAAATATTTTTCCAGTGGCAAAATAATCCGAAATTACAAGAACTCTCTTTGACGATGAATGGATAGCCAAGCTTGCATACCCGGCAGATATTTTTTCTCTATTAAATGAACTAAACATATGCTTACAAGGACAACTTAAGCAAGTGTTCACACTCTGAGGTAAAATGGATTATTTTCAAAAGGAAGTATTACTGTGGCAACACTGTTGGCTGAAGAAGATCTGGAAATGTTTTCAAACTTTGATGAATAATGTGAGAGAGAAATGTCAACCAGCAGGTGGTAAACATTGTTCAACAGCACCTACAATCACTCACAGAATCATTTTTACCCAAGGAAAGAATATCCCACACATTGCAATATGTGGATAATAGATCCATTTGCAGCAAACATTGAAGCATGAATGAAAAAGAAAGCTACATCGATCTGTCATCTGACAACAGTCTCTCACAGTTCAATTCCAGTCATCCTTATAAAGACCCCATTTTTTTAATATCCATTAAAGGGAATACCCATTGCTGAGTGAAAAAGCAATGAAAATTATTGTTCAATTTTTGAACAACATATTTGTGAGAAAATACCTTTTCATCTGTCACAGCCAGTCTTGGCTTGAAATAAATACAGCTCTTTGTCTTGCAGTAACATCATTGGAGCCAAAAAATACATAAACTTGTTTCATGCAAATAGGAGCAGACATTACACTCTAAACATGTGTAATACTGAGGAGAAACCAAGATGGCTCCATAGGTAAACACCTGAACTTTCTGCCTCGCACAACCACTTCAAAACTACAACTAAAAGACAAAACGGACATCATTCAGAACCACAGGAAGGCTGGCTGAGTGGAAATTCTACAACTAGAAGGGAAGAAAAAAGCACACTGAGACTCAGAGGAGCTGTGGAAGTAAAATGCAGAGGTACTGAGGTGCACATGCAGAAAGGCCTGGCAACTGAGTACATGGCTGGCTTTTTCAATCCGCAGGGAGACACAAGCTCCAAACTGCTCTGAACTCCAGTTCTGGGCGAGACTCTAGGAACCCAGACTCATATGGGGAGAAACTGGACTATCTGGCAGTGGGTGGAACTTGAGGGCGGCTTTCTCTCAGAGGTGCTTTCAGTGATTATCAAGGGACACTGAGACCTGAGGATCTCTTAGGGCAGGGTTGATGGGAAGCCATAGCTGTTTGCTCCACCCTGAGAATCTGCCCCATTCAAGCTGTGCACAAAGGCTTTTATATATGAATAGCCTAGTCCTTTGAAGTCTAAACTTACCTAACAAACTGCAGCTGAGTCAGAGAAACCCAAATCATCCAAAAGAAGGCCCAAGGCCCCACAGGAGCTTGCATTGCTTCAAAAGTGGACCTCATCTGGGCATCTCCAAAACCCAAACAAATAAGTGGAATCTGAAGATCTCTCCATAACTCAGGGTGGGTGGCCCCAGGCAGAGGCTAAGTTAGCACGTCCTTAGAGACCCAAGAGTCAATATACGCAGGGGTCAGAGTAGGATCATCCAGATTACAACTCCTCAGATCCCATAAGTGTCACACTCAGGGGCCAGACTCAGCACCAAAACCCAATAAAGTAAGTATTGTCTCATAATGGTGTCTCCAGCACAGAAGTAGTCCCAGCATAGACACAACTGATTCTCACAGCCAATTGGCCTTGAGATCAATTCCTCCGAGTGATACCAACAACAATTAAGGCTTAACTACAACAAGACTGTGCACACAACCCACAAAGGGGTGCATCAAGACTGTCCACCTCAAGCCAAAACCTGTTTGGCTCCATGGATAGAGTGTCAGCCTGTGGACTGAAAGGTTCTGGTCAAGGGCCTGTACCTTGGTTGCAGGAATATCCCCAGTAGGGGATGTGCAAGAGGCAGCTGATCGATGTTTCTTACTATCTCCCTTCCTCTCTCTAAAACATCAACAAAATATTTTTTAAAAAAGAGTGTCCATCTCAGGTAACTGGGGAGGCTGATCCACTGGGCCCGATAGGAAACCTAGCACACAAAGCCACTCTATCAACTCAGAGAATCAGCGAAAATGCGGAGACAAAGAAACAGGTCACAAATGAAAGAAATGGAGGAAAGCAAAAGACTGGATATAGAGTTCAAAACCACAGTTATAAGGTTTTTTTTAAAGAATTTTTCTAGAAAAGGCCAATAAATTTAGCAAGACACTCGAGGATATGAAAAAGAACCAACTAGAAATTAAGCATACACTGACTGAAGTAAAGAATATTATACAGAGATCTAACAGCATACTAGAATATCACAAGAATCAAGTCAAAGATTTGAAATACAAAGAAGCAAAATAAACACTAAACCAGAAAAGCAAAAAGAATCCAAAAATATGAAGGTAGTGTTATTAGGCTCTGGGACAACTTCAAGCATACCAACATCAGAATTACGGGGGTACCGAAAAATGGCGGCGGAACGGAGGGATTCTATCTGAATCTGCTCACAGGGCAGAGGGAGGGAGCAGCTTAAAGTCGCCCAGGGAGCATTTGTCGGCGACTAGGGGGACGGCTGTGCTCCAGGAGAAGATAGAGGACTGCTGGGCTGGCCTCCCCAGCCTGAGCGGCCCCAGTACTGCTGGGTTCTCTCACTGAGCCAACTGCGCGAGGAGGCGCGGGGAGGCAGACCACGACATCTTGAAGGGGAAGGGCCTGAAAATATACAGCTACGGTACCGGCTGGACGGCTGAGACTCCCGGAACACCGGCGCCCAGTTGGCGTGGAGGCGCACAGAGCCCAGGGAGCTCTAAACTCCAGCACGGAAAGGTCAGATTTCCCTGGGCGTACTTTGGGCATGAAACAGGGGGCTGGCAGTCTGGGAGATCTGCACCTTGGAACTCAAAACCTGGAGATCTGCACCTGAAATAAAATCTGTGGCTGTTGGAGCTGGTAAACGTGGGAGAGGGCCCTTGGAGCTGGTGGCAGAGTTAATCCCTGGAGCGCAATCAATTTGGACCGGACAGAGGAGGGAAACCCGGAAGATTTTGGGAGGGTCCTGGCTGCTAAAACAGCAGTCACCATTAGAGAGGCAGTATTGTTTAGTTCAGGATAGAGAGGACCAATAGACCCAGAAGTCAATCTAGAAACACTGCCACCCAGGGGACAAACCACAAATTGACTCTTGTATGATAGAGAATTGATTGTTTTCTCTTCGACCTTGGGAATACAGTCTATTTTCATCTACTCTTTAGTATCTTTTACTCTACCTCAACTTCACCTTTATACCAGCGCTCTCTTGCTAACCTTTCCCTATTTAGTGCCTTGTTTCCCTTACACTTTTCCCGCTTTAGATTTACCTTAATTCTTTCCCTTTACCCCCTGTTGAAATTTCATCCCACTGATATATCTAATCTCCAACCACCTACTCCAAGTGCATATATACCTCTAGCTTCTCTGACTTCACTATCTTAAAGTGTTTTTATCCCTGTCCTGTTGTTGTTGTTTACTTGACTATTGATTATATCGATTTTTTAAGCAGGTTTATGAGATTGATTTGCTTATTCTGTTATTTTCGTTTGTCTTGTAGGGAGGGTTATTTTTATTTTTGGTATTGTTTCTTGTTTTGTTGTCCTCGTTTGCATTGTTTTTGAGATAGATTTTTGCTTCTGTGTTCCCTCACCTCTCTTGATATTAGTAGTTGTATTTAATTTGTATCAATCTCCAGGTACTTGTTGCAGGTTTTGGTTCGGATTAGGGGCTGTCCTATAGGAGTTTTCACCCCACATTTATAATTTACTCCTTTTTTTCCCTTCTTCTCCCCCTTTTCCCATTATCATTTTGGCATTCCTGTCTTTCTTTTTTGTGAGTGTGTGTGTGGGGGGGTCTCTTTCTTTTTGTGTGAGTGTGGGTGTGTGAGTGTCTGTGTGTGTCTGGGGGAGGTTCTCTTTCTTTTTTCCCACCTATCACCGAATTTGCCTTTCTCTGGCGGTCACCTTTATTTGGAATTACCATTACTTTGACTACATTCCGGTTCAGTGCCTGGTGCATTGCACCTGGTTGTGTTGTATTTTGTGCCTTTAAATCAACGCAGGAGAGTGAGAACTACATAACCAGATACACAGAGAAGAGAGACCATGGGAAGACAAAGAAACAGCCCACATATGAAAGAAAAGCAAGGCTCACCAGAAAAGGAGGTAAACGAAATGGAAGTTAACAACCTGTCAAAGAAAGAATTCAGAGAAATGGTCATAAGGTGGCTGAAAAGAATGGAAGACAAATTTGATAATATGAGTAAGAACCAAGAGGAAATGAGGAAGACCCAGGAAGAAATGATGAAGAGCCAAGAAGAAATGAAAAGTGACATTGCTGAAGTAAAGAACTCAATAGAAAATATTAAGAGTAGACTAGAAGAAGCAGAGGATTGCATCAGTGAGCTAGAAGACCAGGTAGGAAAAAATAACCAAGTAGTGCAGCTTCTAGAAAAAAAATTAAAAAGCAGGAGGATAGCCTAAGGGAACTTTAGGACAACATGAAACAAAACAACATCCATATAATTGGGCTTCCAGAAGGACAGGAAACTGAGCAAGGAATAGAAAACCCGTTGGAAGAAATAATGACAGAAAACTTCCCTGATATAGGAAAGAAAAAACCCACACAAATCCAAGAAGCTCACAGAGTCCCAAGCAAAATAAACCCCAAAAGACCTACGCCAAGACATTATAATTAAATTGGCAAACACCAATGACAAAGTAAGAATCTTAAAAGCTGCCAGAGAGACACAGAAAGTCACCTACAAAGGAACCCCCATCAGACTAACAAGTGATCTCTGAACAGAAACCTATCAGGCCAGAAGGCAGTGGAATGAAATTTACAAAGTCATGCAAAGGAAGGGTCTGAATCCTAGAATACTATACCCAGCAAGGCTCTCAATCAAAATTGAAGGTCAAATCAGGAGCTTCACAGATAAAAAAGGACTAAGGGAATTCGTCACCACCAAACCAGCAATGCAAGAAATGCTAAAGGATCTGCTGTAAAAAGAAATAGTAAGCGAAGAAGGAACACAGGGGTAAAGAACAAAAATGGCAACATATAAGTACCTATCAATAATAACTTTAAATGTAAACGGTTTAAATGCTCCAATCAAAAGACATAGGGTAATAGACTAGATAAGAAAACACAACCCATGTATCTGCTGTCTACAAGAAACCCACCTCTGAAAAAAAGACGCAGGAGAGACACACACAGACTGAGGATGAAAGGTTGGAAAAAAGTTATTCAGGCGAATGGAAATGAAAAAAAAGCTGGGGTGGCCATACGTATATCTGACAAATTAGAACTCAAAGTGAAGGACATAACAAGAGATAAAGAAGGCCACTTCATGATACTAAAGGGAGCAATGCAACAAGAAGAAATAACTCTGGTAAACATATAGCACCCAATACAGGAGCACCCAAATATATACAAAAACTCCTAGAGGACATCAAGGGAGAGATAGACAGCAATACAATCATAGTAGGAGACTTTAATACCCCACTATCACCATTGGACAGATCCTCTAAACAAAAAATCAGTAAAGAAACATCAATCCTCAATGATTCACTGGACCAGATGGAATTAATTGACATCTTCAGATCATTTCACCCCAAAGCCACAGAATATACATTCTTTTCAAGTGCCCATGGGTCATTCTCAAAGATAGACCATGTGTTGGGTCATAGGCAAAGTCTCTCCAAATTCAAGAAGATAGAAATCATATCAAGTATATTCTCAGATCACAGTGGCATAAAGCTGGAAATCAACTACAATAAAAACAATCCAAAGAAACCAAACACATGGAGACTAAACAGCATGCTATTAAACTATGACTGGGTTACTAGAGAGATTAAGGAAGAGATAGAAAACATCATGGAAACAAATGACAATGATAGCACAACAATCCAAAATCTATGGGACACAGTGAAGGCAGTTCTGAGAGGGAAGTTCATAGCTCTACAATACTACCGAAAAAACTAGAAACAGCGGCAATAAATTATCTAACCCAACAACTCAAAGAGTTAGAAAGAAAGCAACAAGAAAAGCCCAGTGTAAGCAGAAGGAAGGAAATAGTAAAGATCAGAGCAGAAAGAAATGACATAGAGACCAAAGAAACAATACAGAAGATCAACAAAACCAAGAGCTGGTTATTTGAAAGGATAAACAAGATTGATGAACCTCTAGCCAGACTCACCAAGAAGCAAAGAGAGAGGACCCTAATAAATAAAATCAGAAATGAAAGACGTGAAATAACAACAGACCCCATTAAAATACAAAGGATTGTTAAAAAATACTATGAACAACTCTACTCCAACAAACTGGACAACCTTGAGGAAATGGATATGTTTCTAGAAAAATATTACCTCCCAAAACTCAATCAAGAAGAATCTAAACAACTCAATAGACCAATAACTGTGGAAGAAATTGAAGCAGTCATCATAAAGCTTCCAGCAAACAAAAGCCCAGGGCCAGACGGCTTCACAGGGGAGTTTTACCAAACATTAAAGGAAGAACTAAAACCTATCCTCCTCAGACTATTCCAGAAAATTCAAGAGGATGGAACACTTCCAAACTCCTTCTATGAAGCTAGCATCACCCTAATACCAAAACCAGATAAAGATGACACAATGAAAGAATTACAGGCCAATATCCCTCATGAATATAGATGCCAAAATCCTCAATAAAATTCTAGCAAATCGGATCCAGCAGTACATCAGAAAGATCATACACCATGACTAAGTAGGATTTATCCCAGGAATGCAAGGATGGTACAATATCCGCAAATCAATAAATGTGATACATCACATAAACAAATTGAGAGATAAAAATCACATAGTCATATCAATTGATGCAGAAAAAGCATTTGACAAAATCCAACATCCTTTCTTAATAAAAACTCTCAATAAGGTAGGAATAGAAGGATCATACCTCAACATAATAAAAGCCATATATGATAAACCCACAAAATACATCATACTCAATGGGCAAAAACTACAACCATTTCCCCTAAGAACAGGAACAAGACAGGGTTGCCCACTCTCACCACTCCTGTTCAACATAGTACTGGAAGTATTAGCCATTGCAATTAGACAAGAAGAAGAAATAAAAGGCATCCAAATTGGAAAAGAAGAAGTTAAGCTATCCTTATTTGCAGCTGACATGATATTGTACATAAAAAACCTGAAAGACTCCATAAAAAAGCTAATAGACTTAATAAATGAGTTCAGCAACGTAGCAGGCTACAAAATTAATGCCAAGAAATCTATGGCATTCCTATACACTAATAGTGAACTTACAGAAAGAGAGACTAAAAAAGCAATCCCATTTACCATCACACCAAAAAAAATTAAGATACCTAGGAATAAACTTAACTAAGGAGGTAAAAGACCTATTCGCGGAAAACTACAGGACACTGAAAAAAGAGATAGAGGAAGATGTAAACAGGTGGAAGGACATTCCATGTTCATGGATTGGGAGAATCAACATAATTAAAATGTCCATACTACCCAAAGCAATCTATAAATTTAATGCACTCCCCATTAAAATACCAATGGCATATTTCACAAACCTAGAAAGAACTCTCCAAAAATTCATCTGGAACGAAAAAAGGCCCCGAATAGCCACAGAAATCCTGAGAAAGAAGCACAAAGTCGGTGGGATTTCCATACCAGATTTCAAGCTGCATTACAAAGCTACTGTTCTCAAAACAGCCTGGTACTGGCACAAGAACAGACATATAGATCAATGGAATAGAATAGAGAATCCGGATATCAACCCAATCCACTATGCTCAATTAATATTTGACAAAGGAGGCAGGAACATAAAAAGGAGTCAAGACAGTCTCTTCAATAAATGGTGTTGGGAAAATTGGACAGATACATGCAAAAAAAATGAAACTAGAGCACCAACTTACACCGTACACAAAAATAAACTCAAAATAGATACAGGACTTAAACGTAAGACAGGAAACCATAAAAATATTAGAGGAATCTACAGGAAGAAAAATCTCAGACATATGCCAAAAGAACTTCTTTGATGATACTGCTCCTAGGGCAGTGGAAGCTAAAGAGAAAATAAACAAATGGGACTACATCAAAATCAAAAGCTTTTGCACAGCTAAAGAAACCATCAACAAAACAACAAGAAAACCCACTGTATGGGAGAACATATTTGCAAATGTTATTAGTGATAAAGGTTTAATCTCAAGCATCTATAGGCAACTCACCCAACTCAATAAAAGGAGTACAAATGATCCAATAAAAAAATGGGCAACAGACCTAAATAGAATCTTCATGAAAGAAGACAAAAGGAAGGTCCAGAGACATATGAAAACTTGCTCAAAGTCACTAATTATCCGAGAGATGCAAATCAAAACGACTATGCGGTACCATCTCACACCTGTCAGAATGGCTTACATCAACAAATCAACAAACGACAAGTGCTGGCGAGGATGCAGAGAAAAAGGAACTCTCGTGCACTGCTGGTGGGATTGTAGACTAGTACAGCCACTGTGGAGAACAGTATGGAGTTTCCTCAAAAAACTAAAAATGGAGCTCCTATTTGACCCAGTGATCCTACTTCTAGGAATATACCCCAAGAAATTAGAAAGGCGAATTAGAAAGGATATATGTACCCCTATGTTCATAGCAGCACAATTTACCATAACTAAGATTTGGAAACAGCCTAAGTGCCCATCAGCAGATGAGTGGATTAAAAAACTATGGTACATTTACACAATGGAATACTATGCCGCGGGGAAAAAAAAGGAGCTCCTACCATTTGTAACAACATGGATGGATTTGGAGAGCATTATGCTAAGTGAAATTAGCCAGGCAGCGAAAGACAAATATCACATGATCTCACTCATTTGAGGAATACAATCAATGACATAGACTGATGAACAAGAATGGATCCAGAGACTGAGAAAAGTCCATCAGAATGTCAAACCTCAGGGTAAGTGGCAGGTGGTGAGAGTATGTGGAAAAGTCAATATATTTGAACTCTTGAACTGAGGTAAGTAATTTGTGTTTTTACATCCCTGACAAACTTTATATAAAGTTATTTAAAAAATGGCAGCTACTTTGAGATTGAATTGACATGGCCTAGAGCTTGTCATATCCTATGGAGACCAGTCCTTAGGCTAGGCCCGCTTAACCTCCCGTGACACCATAATACCCTTACATGATATTATTCTACAATGTCATTATAATATTTGACATTTGACAACAGCATATTATACAACTATCCCAAATAAACTTACAAACTAATTCTTTGAATGTTGGGCAGCAACTTAAAAAAGGATAGGAAAGGAATTAATCCCTTTCAGAAGGAATTAAGGCACTGGGAAGGCAACCGAGCATTCTATATTGGCCCCTCTTGCCCTTTCTGCCAAGAGGGACCTTCTTCTTACTATCCAAATACACACAGCTGATGCCTGAGTTTTCAGTTCCAGCTGTGGCTGAAGCCTCTGGGCAGCTGGCACCATGGGTCTGTATCTCGACCAATAGTGTGAGCTGGGCCCTCTCTGGAGAAGAAACCTGGGTCCTCCGAGATATGTGATCAGTACCGGGACCCCGCCAGCAGGCGAGGGGACCCCAAGGCAGGTACTGGACGTGGAGGCCACGGGGGCATAGGCTACAAAGGAGATAGAACTGAACCTCACATCACCCTGTTTGGCCCCGGAGGATGGCTGGTTAGCCAGAGACGGGTAAGATTCCTCAGGGAAGGACCAACCTAAGACAGGCACAGTCGCAGAGGGGCCAACAGGAGAGAGCTAAAAGGTCAACAGAGGTGGGGCACAGACCCTCATCCACAAACCTTGCAGGGGCTTGAATTCTCACCCCTCTTGAGGGAGGTCTCCTACCCCCACGGCTGCTTCACCTCCCACGCACAACTCATACCGGGACCCAGGTGGTAGACAGAGACTCGGCCAGCAATAGCTGCTCTATATCTAAATTCAGTCTATTACCAGGAATGCTCAGGACCTATTCAAAATTGCAGATATTCCTTTCCACTAGTATTTACAGGATAAACTAAGATTTCTGCTTGAGTATTAAAATTGACAGGAAAATAGTAATCAAGTTTTCAGATTAATTTAAATTGGCCAAGTGAAATAAGTGAACACTCAAGAAAATTTTAGTGTACTGGACAAAAAGCTGTTCCTAAAACAATAACTAAAATATCTATTAGTAGTTCATCTCACTGTAAAATTGCCTAACATCCAAAGAACCTAAAGCAGTCATATTTGTGTGCAAAAATTAAAATTTAAAATTACCAAGACTGCAATATAAAATTTCCAAAAGCCCCCATTAAAAAGGGGAGGGGGCAGTGGGGTAATATCATGTAAGGAAAAAAATATCGAGTAAGTAAAATCTAGAAAATTCCTACTCCAGTAAAGTAAATTCCATTTGTAAAACCCATTGCAGGACACCCATGAAAAAACACACATGGTGTCAAAATAAGCCAAAGGAAAATCATTTAGGCAAAAATTAAAAAGAATCCCAAGTCTATTTTGCATAGAGGATCCCTTTGTTAACTTTTGGTCGAGAATGTGTTTGTGTGTTTTCAGAGAACAACTCCAAGACCATGTGGGGTCCTGCGACTGTGAGGAACTGATGGATCTGTTCCAGTCACGAGGATGGTCCAGAGATGGGGGATGCTGACGACACCTTACCATGCTAGCAGTCCGCAGCTGTGCATGTCTGCAGGCAGCCCAGGACCAAACCAGAGAGGATGGATCTTGCATTGCCACGATGTGTCCACCATCTGGATACCATTGCTGACATGTACACATAAAGAATTATTTGACACTGAAACTGGGACTCAGAACAGTTGGACATTGAAACTGAGACTGAAACATTTTTTGTTCTTATACATTTATTTCTAGTATGCAGGGGCAAGATATTTTTGAAGAAAAGAAACAGGGGAGAGTGATTGATATAGAGGCAGGGTGGCCTTGAACAGGCTGTCAAGCTACAGGGGAAGGCTTGGGTGGATGGGAGGCGGATGCAGGGGGAAATCAACTGAAGGACTTGTATGCATGCATATGAGCATAACCAATGAATGAAAGACACTGGGGCGGGGAGGGGGGAGAGTGGGGATATGTGCTGGGGGGTAGGGGAGGCTGGGGGAGGATAAGGGGGAAGGGGAAAGGAAAACATGTACTACTAATATAAGTTATACTGCAAAAAAATCAATAAAAATATATTTTTAAAAAAAAGAATTACGGGGGTACCAAAAGAAGAGAGAGAACAAGATACTGAAAACCTATTTGAAGAAATAATAACAGAAAAGTTCCCCCACGTGGTGAAAAAAAGAATTACAAGTCCAGGAAGTGCAGAGAACCCCAAACAAAAGGAATCCAACGAGGACCACATCAAGACACATCATAATTAAAATGCCAAGAGCAAAAGACAGAATATTAAAAGCAGCGAGAGAAAAACAGTTACCTATAAGAGAGCACCCATACAATTGTCAGCTGATTTCTCAACAGAAACTATGCAGGCCAGATGGGAGTGGCAAGAAATATTCAAAGTGATGAATAGCAAGAACCTACAACCAATATTACTCTACCCAGCAAAACTCTCGTTCAGAATTGAGAGTCCGATAAAGAGCTTCACAGATAAGAAAAAGCTAAGAGTTCATCACCATCAAACCAGTATTATATGAAATGCTGAAAGGTATTAAGAAGAAGAAAAAGGAGGAGGAGGAAGAAGAAGAAAAAGAAGAGGAGGAGGAGGAAGAGAAAGGAGGAGGAGGTAAAGATAAAAATTATGAACAACAAATACATGTCTATCAACAAGTGAATCTAAAAATCAAATAAAAAATCTGATGAACAGAATAGTCTGGTGAATATAATAGAATCAGGGGCATAGAAAGGGAGTGGACTGACAATCCTTGGGGTAAAAGATGTGTGGGGGTGCACAAGAAAAGACTGCAACACAAATCATACACCTATGGATGGGGGGGGGTAAAGACAGAGGGTGGAGTGGGTACCAGATGGAGGGGAGTTATGGGAGGTAAAGCAGAACGACTGTAATAATCTGAACAATAAGATTTAATTTTAAAATTTTAAGTATAATACTTAAATAAGCTTCAATTATTTTGTAAACATTAAACTTTAATGAATTTGTTACAAGCAACTCCTTGTAAATGTTTCTAATCAAAATTAGATATCACATAGTCTGAATAGTCAACTATTTCTCTAACGTCGTATCAAAGACAACAGTGATTCCCTCTGTTTCCCACTGCCTGCTCCCAGAGGACATCATTTCCAAGTTGGACATTTCCCCTCCTGAACTCTGCCTATCCTTCCTTCATCTCTGAGGTCCTGCATCTCACCCTCAGCTATTATGTCTCCACCAGGGTCTGATTTGCAGCGGTGACTCCTTTATCAGCTTGTGTCATTGGATACAAGATGTTTGGTCAGGCTTTTCATGTGCTTCACGCAACAGTCTTCTTACACATCCATTTGTGTGTGTGTCTGTGTGTCTGTGTGTGTGCATGTGTGGTATCTTCAAAGTGATCCATTGCTGGTTCCTTTTCCTTAACTCATCTTGAAGATGAGTTTTCCTGAATCAAATTTGTACAGGACATTGTGTCACTGAGAACCAAGGTCTGTGTGATTGAAGTTTATATATGTAATTATGTGTTTTTTACCTTAAAAGAATATGATTTCATATGGAGTTTCCTCAAAAAACTAAAAATGGAGCTCCCATTTGATCCAGTGATCCCACTTCTAGGAATATATCCCAAGAAACTAGAAATGCAAATTAGGAAGGATATATACACCCCTGTGTTCATAGCAGCACAATTTACCATAGCTAAGATTTGGAAACAGCCTAAGTGCCCATCAGCAGATGAGTGGATTAAAAAACTATGGTACATTTACACAATGGAATACTACATTTCGGTAAAAAAGAAGGAGCTTCTACAACAACATGGATGGAGCTGCAGAGCGTTATGCTAAGTGAAATTAGCCAGGCAGAGAAAGATAAATATCACATGATCTCACTCATTTGAGGAATACAATAAATGACATAGACAGATGAACAAGAATGGATCCAGAGACTGAGAAAAGTCCATCAGAATGTCACACCTCAGGGTAAGTGGCAGGTGGTGGGAGTAAGGGGGAAAGTCAATATATTTGAACTCTTGAACTAAGGTAAGTAATTTGTGTTTTTACATCCCTGACAAAGTTTATATAAAGTTATTTTTAAAAATTGGCAACTAGTTTGAGGTTGAATTGACATGGCCTAGAACTTGTCACCTCCTATGGACACCAGTCCTTAGGCTAGACCCTCCTTAACCTCCCGTGACACCACAATACCCTTACATGATATTATTCTACAATGTCATTATAATATTTGACATTTGACAACAGCATATTATACAATTATCCCGAATAAACTTACAAACTAATTCTTTGAATGTTGGGCAGCAATTTAAAAAAGGATAGGAAAGGAATTAATCCCTTTCAGAAGGAATTAAAGTACTGGGAAGGCACTCGAGCATTCTATATTGGCCCTTCTTACCCTTTTGCCAAAAGGGACCCTCTTCTTACTATCCAAATACACACAGCTGTTGCCTGAGCTTTCAGTTCAAGCTGCGGCTGAAGTCTCTGGGCAGCTGGCACCATGGATCTGTATCTCGACCAATGGTGTGAGCTGGGGCCTCTCTGGAGAAGAAACCTGGGTCCCCCGAGATAAGTGATCAGTACCAGGACCCCGCCAGCAGGCGAGGGGACCCCAAGGCAGGTGCTGGACGTGGAGGCCACGGGGGCATAGACTACAAAGGAGACAGAACTGAACCTCACATCACCCTGTTTGGCCCTGGAGGACGGCTGGTTAGCCAGAGAAGGGTAAGATTCCTCAGGGAAGGAACAGCCTAAGACAGGCACAGTCACAGAGGGGCCAACAGGAGAGAACTAAAAGGTCAACAGAGATGGGGCATAGACCCTCACCCACAAACCTTGCAGGGGCGTGAACTTTCACCCTTCTGAGGGAGGTCTCCTGCCCCCACGGCTGCTTCGCCTCCCATGCACAGCTCAGATCGGGACCCAGGTTGCAGATAGAGACTCGCCAGCAATAGCTGCTCTATATCTAAATGCAGTCTAGTACCAGGAATGCTCAGGACCTACTCAAGAATACAAATAATCCTCTCCACTAATAATTACAGGGTAAACTAAGATTTTTGCTTGAATGTTAAAATTGACAGTAAAATAGTAATCAAGTTTTCAGGTAATTTAAATTGGCCAAGTGAAATAAGTCAACACTCAAGAAAAGTGTACTGGACAAAAAGCTGTTCCTAAAACAATAACTAAAATATCTATTAGTAATTCATCTCACTGCAAAATTGCCTAACATCCATAGAACCTAAAGCAGTCATATTTGTGTGCAAAAATTAAAATTTAAAATTACCAAGACTGCAATATAAAATTTCCAATAGCCCCCATTAATGAAAAAAGGGGAGGGGGAGAGTGGGGTAGTATCATGTAAGGAAAAATATCCTATAAGTAAAATACATCTAGAAAAGTCTTACTCCAGTAAAGTAAATTCTATCTGTAATACCAACAGCAGGACACCCTTGAAAAACACACATGGTGTCAAAATAAGCCAAAGGAAAATCATTTAGGCAAAAATAAAAAGAATCCTAAGTCTAATTTGCAGAGAGAATCCCTTTGTTACCTTTTGGTCAAGAATGTGTTTGTGTGTTTTCAGAGAACAACTCCAAGACCATGTGGGTTCCTGTGACAGTGATGAACTGATGGGTCTGTTCCAGTCATTAGGACGGTCCAGAGATGCAAGACACTGACAACATCTTGCCATGCTAGCAGTCGGCAGCTGTGCATGGCTGCAGGCGGCCCAGGACCAAACCAGAGAGGACGGAACTTGCATTGCCACGATGTGTTCACCAGCTGGATACCATTGCTGACATGTACACATAAAGAACTATTTGACATTGAAACTAAGAACAGTTGGACATTGAAACTAAGACTCAAACATTTTTTGTTCTTATACATTTATTTCTAGTATGCAGATGCAAGTTATTTTTGAAGAAAAGAAACAGGGGAGAGTGATTGATATAGAGGCAGGGAGGCATTGAACAGGCTGTCAAGCTACAGGGGAAAGGCTGGGGAGGGTGGGGGCGGGTGCTGGGGGAGATCAACCAATCATGCATGCATATGAGCATAACCAATGAATGAAAGACACTGAAGCGGGGAGGGGGCAGGTGGGGACATGTGCTGGGAGGTAGGAGAGGCTTGGGGGAAGATGATGGAGGAAAAAAAGGAAAACATATCTACTACTATTCTAAGTTATACTGCAAAAATAAAAAATAAAAAATATTTTTAAAAAATATGATTTCATTGTCCAACTGGGGTGGCTCAGTGGTTGAGCATCTCCTATGATCCAGGAGGTCATAGTTCAATTCCCATCAGGACATATGCTCAGAGTGGGCTCGATCCCCAGTGTGGGGCATACAGGAGGCAGCCAATCAATAATTATCTACCACTGACTAGAGGCACAGTGCACAAAATTCGTACTGGGTGGGGGGGTGTCCCTCAGCCCAGCCTGCACCCTCTCCAATCTGGGATTCCTCGAGGGATGTCCGACTGCCCAGTGGGATCAGGCCTAAATGGGCAGTCGGATATCCCTCATGATCCAGGACTGCTGGCTCCCAACTGCTCGCCTGCCTGCCTTCCTGATTGCCCCTAACTGCTTCTGCCTGTTAGCCTGATCACCCCCTAACCACTCCCCTGCCAACCTGATTGATGTCTAACTGTTCCCCTGCCAGCCTGTTTGCCTCTAACTTCCCTCCTTTTCTGGCCTGGTCCCCCCCAACAGCCCTTCCCTGCAGGCCTGGTCACCATTAACTGCCCTTCCCTGCAGACCTTGTTCCCACCAATGCACTTCCCTGCAGGCCTGGGTCCCCCCCAACTGCCCTTCCCTGCAGGCCTGGTCACCCCTAACTTCCCTTCTCTGTCAGTCTGATCACCCCTAACTGCCCTCCAATGCAGGCTTCATCGCCCGCAACTGCCCTCCCCTGCTGGCCATATTGTGGTGGCCATCTTGTGTCCACATGGGGGCAGGATCTTTGACCACATGGGGGAAGCCGTCTTACGTGTTGTAATGATGGTCAATCTGCAGATTACCCTTTTATTAGATAGGATAGAGGTCTGGTGCATGGGTGGGAGCCAGCTGGTTTGCCCTGATCAGGAATGGGATTCCCTTGCAGTGTGGGGCACCCTTTGATGGTTGGCAGACTGGCCACGCCCCCCAGTGGCCCAAGTGGAGGCCCTGATATCTGGGATTTATTTTTCTTCTACAATTGAAACTTTGTAGCCTGAAGCAAAACCAAGCCTTCTGCTCACTCAGTGGTGGGTGGGAGTCATTTCTGTTGAAATTTATTTACCTTCTATAATTGAAACTTTGTAGCCTGGAATGGAGGCCTAGGCCTGCCAGGGCTGCAGAAACTTGGCCTCCTCCATTACCAGGGGCAACCCGAGCCTCCGCTCTCTCCAGCTCCATGGCTGCTGCCATTTCTGTTGGGATTTATGTATCTTCTATAATTTGAAACTTTGTAGCATTGAGTGGAGACCTAGGCCAGCAAGGGCAGGCAGAAATCTTGGCTTCCTCTATTGCTGGGGAAACCCAAGCCTCCCTCCTGCTCTCAGTAGCTGCAGCCATCTTGGTTGGGGGTTATTTGCATATTTGCTCCTGATTTGTTGGTGGGTGTGGCTTGTGGTTGTAGCAGAGGTACAGTTAATTTGCATATTATTCTTTTATTAGATAGGCTGTTTCTCTCTCTCCCTCTCCTTTCCTCTCTGAAATCAATAAAAATATTTTTAAATGGTGTTACGTATGAGAGGTTATAAAAGGCATATTGAGTGCTAATAAATAAGCCCAGTGATTTATTGATAAGGCCTCAACTTGTGAAGTAGAGCACACATCTGAGACGCCATCTGTGGACCTGAGTCTACACCTGCAGCTCAAGGTTGCAAACTATTGGTCCCAGGTGTGGGCATATCCCCCTTTTCTGGTTCCTTACAAATGTATCTTGGGTTCACTTTTATCCTCAAGTTTAATGATTTCCTTGCTTTTGTATGTGGTTTTATTACATTTGTGTGTACCCTGAAAGAGATTGCCCTTGAACACACTCTATCCAGGGCCTTGTGCCTGTGTCTTCCTCTCGGGGGCATAGGATTCAGCCTCAGCCAGAGCCAGCCTCCTCAGACAAGCCTTTTTGGTGTTGTTTTCCTTATTCTGATCAGACACTAGCTTGGGGAAGTAGAGGTGAAACAAGACTGTCAGCAGGGTTTTATACCCACCCCATCTTGATGTTTACTGGTAAGCTTGAGCCCCAGCCTGCTCCCTCTCCTGACCCCACAATCATGTGCAAAAGGAACTGGAAATAACCGGCTGAGTGCCATCCTCTATATTTAATTAGCTTCACATTTTTCATTAACACATCAAATTGCTGACCTGCTGACCTATTTATCCAGCCCATAGAGTAGGAAAATCTTTCAAATCTAAAAGGCAAGCTCAGCCTTTGGAAGTTAGTTTTGTATATGCAAAAGGTACAAAGTGTTAATAAAATCTTATAGTGGTGAATGCTTTTAGAGTCCATCGCTTTACAGGGTGACTTGGAAAACCTGGCTGTCAATTTGCCTACTGTCTGTGCTGTTTTTGCCCCCTGGGGATGTTCTTGTGACCTAGTTCTATATCAGACCTCACAGAAGTTCACACCTTTTCATTCTGGTATTGCTGGTTACCGTGATGATTTAACCAGCCCATTCAGTCTTGTCTTTAGGACATAGTTTCTACTTTCCTGCTATGCTTGCCTCAAGATCCATTTTAAATTAAAAAACAAAAAATGCATGTCCAAGCAAGGACATGCATGTCCAAGCAAAGCCCGAGTGAGGAGGACTGGAGTGGGTACTCAGCCAAGGGCATTACAAAAAGATTCCTGGTCCAGGATCCTCAGCCTCAGCTAACATCGCCATACAACTGTCCCAGGGAACTGTGTGAGGGCTTCTGGGGCCCTTAGTTCAGAACTGAAATGAGGCAATCCTCACAATTGTGCTGGGGCTCTGGCATGTGTTTTGGGAAAGCATAGAGATTGGAGCATTGTTGCCTCATGCATTGGCACTGTATTGCCCTCGGCACGCCGGCGGAACTGTGCAGGGGGAACGACGTCACACCCCAGGCCACGAGCCTGCACACTGACCTGCCCATGAGCAGACAGCACAGTGAGATCCTAGGGGCCTGCTGCCCGCCCCCATGTGAGATGACAAAGGACTGAGCTCATGCCTGCAGGCACATTTATCCAGCCCACAGGGTAGGAAAGCTCACACGTCTTCAGGGCCATCCTCTGCTTCAGTCCTGCCTGAAGGGAGTCTTGGTATTCAGGAGAAACCAAGATGGCAGCATAGGTAAACACCTAAACTGCTGCATCACACAATTTCAAAAACACAACTAAAAGACAAAATGGACATCATCCAGAACCACAGGAAAGCTGGCTGACTGGAAATTCTACAACTAGAAGGAAAGAGGAATACACACAAAGAATCAGAGGAGCTGCAAAGCCTGAGGTAGGGAGACACACGTACATGGAGAGGATGCGGCTGGAGAGGACGGGGCGGCTGAGTGCCTGGCTGGTGTGCTCTAGCGGGAAGGAGACAAAAGCTCCAGACTGCGCTGAACCCCAGTTCCGACTGTACTGAACTCCAGTTCCGGGTGAGACCCTGGGGACCCAGGCTCATATGAGGGGGAAATAAGGGGGAGTCTGGACTGTAAGGCGGAATCTCAGGGGAGCGGCAAAGGGCAGAGATCCAGTGGCTCATGCACGAGTGCACACAGAGATGACTGAAAAATCTCTGGGCTGCACTGAACCCCAGTTCTAACTGCACTGAATTTCAGTCCCAGGTGAGACCCTGGGGATCCAGGCCCATATGGGGGGAATCTGGACTGTAAGGCGGAAACTCAGGGAAATAGTGAAAGGAGAGTCCAGAGGTACACGCACAAGTGCACACAGAGAGGACAGACTGTTAAGTGTGCCAGTGGCTTGATCTAGCAGGAAAGAGACAAGGGCTTCAGATGGCCCTGAACCCAAAGTTCTGACTGCACTGAACCCCAGTACCCAGTGAGAATCTGGGAGACCAGATTCATTGGGGGAAACACTGGACTGTTTGACAGCAGGTGAAGCTCTAAGGCACCTTCCTTTCAGAAGTGCTTGCAGCAATTGCCTGTGGACACTGAGATCCAGGAACCTCATGGGGCGGAGCTGATTAGAAGCCAAGGCTGTTGGCTCCACCCTGAAACTCTGCCCCATCCAAGCTGAGCACAGAGACTTGTGCAGTTTTGCAAGTCTTGTCACATAAGGCTGTCTCCCAGCATAGACACAGCTGATCCTCACAGCAAACTGGCCTGGAGGTCAATTCCTCCCAGTGATTCCAACAACAATCAAGACTTAACTACAGCCGAGACCGGTTTGGCTCAGTGGATAGAGCATCGGACTGCAGACTGAAGGGTCCTGGGTTCGATTCTGGTCAAGGGCATGTACCTTGGCTGTGGGCACATCCCCAGTGGGGGGCGTGCAGGAGGCAGCTGATCGATGTCTCTCTCTCATCGATGTTTCGGACTTTCTATCCCTCTCCTTTCCACTCTGTAAAAAGTCAATAAAATATTTTTAAAAAAAGACTTAACTACAGCAAGGCTGTGCACAAAGTCCACAAAGGGGTGCACCAAGAGTGTCCAGCTCAGGTAACAGGGGAGGCTGAGACACCTAGCACACAAAACTACCCTACCAACTCAGGGTAGCTCTGCAGCAAAAATGCAGAGACAAAGAAACATCACAAATGAAAGAAATGAAGGAAAACAAATGATTGGATATAGAGTTGAAAAACACAGTTATAAGGTTTTTCAAGAGGTTCCTAGAAAAGGCCGATAAATTCAGCAAGACCCTTGAGGACATGAAAAAAGACCAACTAGAAATTAAGCATACCCTGACTAAAATAAAAATATTATACAGAGACCCAACAGCAGACTAGAGGAACACAAGAATCAAGTCAAAGATTTAAAATACCAAGAGGCAAAAAACACTAAACCAGAAAAGAAAAAAGAATCCAAAAATTTGAGGATAGTGTAAGAAGCCTTTGGAACTTCAAATGTATCAGCATCAGAATTATGAGGATACCAGAAGAAGAGAGAGAACAAGATACTGAAAACTTATTTGAAGAAATAATGCTGAAAACTTCCCCACCTGGTGAAAGAAATAGACTAACAAGTCCAGGAAGTGCACAGAACCCCAAACAAAAGGATCCAAAGAGACACATCATAATTAAAATGCCAAGAGCAAAAGACAAAGAGAGAATATTAAAAGCAGCAAGAGGAAAACAGTTAATTACCTACAAGGGAGCACTCATACAATTGACAGATGATTTCTCAACAGAAACTATGCAGGACAGACGGGAGTGGCAAGAAATTTTCAAAGTGATGAATAGCAAGAACCTACAACCAACCAAGATTACTCTACCCAGCAAAGCTATCATTCAAAATTGAAGGTCAGATAAAGATCTTCACAAATAAGAAGCTAAAGGAGTTCATCAATAGCAAACCAATATTATGTGAAATACTGAAAGGTATTCTTTAAGAAGAGAAAGAAGGAAGAAAAGGTGACTGCTTAAAACTAAAGCATGGATGGAACTGGAGAGAATTATGCTAAAGTGAAATTAAGCCAATCAAACAAAGATAAGTATCACATGTTCTCACTCGTTTATGGAATATAATGAACAACATAAACTGATGAACAAAAACAAATCCAGAAACAGAGAAGCAATGACTGTCAAACCTCAGAGGGAAGATAGGGGAGGGTGGGGGTAAGGGGAGGAGAGCAATCAAAGGACTTGTATGCATGCATATAGGCCTAACCAATGGACACAGACACCATGGGGGGTAAGGGCATGAGTGGGGGGGCAGGGTTGGAAGGGGTAATGGGGAATGAGGACACGTATGTAATACCTTAATCAATAAAGAAATTTTAAAAAATAAAATTCCTGGAAAAGAAAGGAGAAGAAGAAGAAGAAGAAGAAGAAGAAGAAGAAGAAGAAGAAGAAGAAGAAGAAGAAGAAGAAGAAGAAGAAGAAGAAGAAGAAGAAGAAGGAGAAGAAGAAGGAGGAGGAGGAGGAGGAGGAGGAGGAGGAGGAGGAGGAGGAGGAGGAGGAAGAGGAGGAGGAGGAGGAGGAGGAGGAGGGGAAGGGGAAGGGGAAGGGAAAGGAGGAGGAGAAGGAGAAGGAGAAGGAGAAGAAGAAGAAGAAGAAGAAGAAGAAGAAGAAGAGAGGAGGAGGAGGAGGAAGAGGAGGAGGAGGACAAGGAGGAGGAGAAGGAGGAGGAGGAGGAGAAAGAGGAAGAAGGAGACCTCACAGCCTTAGCTGGTTTGGCTCAGTAGATAGAGCATCAGCCTGTGGCCTAAGGGGTCCAGGGTTCAATTCTGGTAAAGGACACATGCTAGGGTTGTGGACTCGATCACCAGTAGGGGGCGTGCAGGAGGCAGCGGTCAATGATTCTCTCTCATCATTGATGTTTCTCTCTCTCCCTTCCTCTCTTAAATGAATAAAAATGTATTTTTAAAAAGAGAAGCAGCAGCAGCTTCACATTTTGAAGTATCCCTACTGTGGCCAGCCAAAACAGTTCACCTACCCGCACCTTCAGCCTGCTCCTCTCCCCAGGGCGAGGTAGAGAAGGCGCTTGAGCCAGGCTGGACACCTGTGAGGTAGACCCATGGGGACGGCAGCTAGTTCCAGGCCGCCGTGGCCGAGTGCAAGGGCCCTGAGTAACAACTCCCGAGTTGGCGCCCAGCTCTGCCACAGCAGGCTGGGCCTCAGCATTTCTCTTCTTCCTTTATATGGAATCATGAGGAGCGCCTCCTCCCCCTGCCCCCTGAACCTTAAAAGAGTACATACATCTAAATAACATAGACCAGCACAGCATGATGAATGCCTGAGGTTTTCATTCACAGGCCTCAAGGAAAACTTCCTTTGAGCTTTAGTGACCATGTTCACCTCAGACCCATTCTGGAGATCAGCTGAGATCATGGTAAGAGCTTCATCAAGGCCACTCACTGGCAGTGCAGGGGCAGGCCTGGGAAGCATTGCAGTGTGTATCTGTTGCTTCCCTGGAACTGTGTTGTTCCTGCTCCACTGCACCTGCCCAATCCTCCCAGCCTCGCTGGGCCCCTCACTGCCAGTAGTTCCTGCCTCAGATTTTGCCTCCAGTTCAGAGCAGGATTCCTGCTCACCCAGAAGCAAGGTGAGTGAGCAAACACCTTGTGAACACATGGGTGAATTTTATTCCATGTACATAGGCCTGAGAGTGAACTCTGGGCAATGGGCTGGAAGGTGGTCTCAGTCTTCTTCAGAGCCATTTGCCTGGCACAGTGCTAAGCATGCCCCACAATTGACGCTTCTGTCAGAGGGCTCTAGGGTCTATCACTAGGACTTCCAAAGCTATAGTGTCCCCTGCTAATATTTACATCTTACTACCTTTTGAAATAACATTGCAGTGAATTCCCATCAATAAGTATCTGTGCATGCCCTTAGTTGTTTCTTAGAATAAATTTTTGGTGATAGAATTATTGGGTTCGTATAATAATTTTGACACAAACAAGCTGCTACCAATTTACACTTTTATCATCAGCAAATTAGCACTCATGGTTCCTGGGCCCTTGCCAAACACATATTTTATAGTCTTTATATATCTTTGTCAATTTCATAGATGAAATATTATGTCTCCTTGTGAAATATAAAAAGTTCCCATAAAAGTGTATTGGTTGGCTACTGTCAGAACACTGTACAACAAACAGCCACACTGTGGAGTATATGATGAGATTTTATTTCACATTCATGCACCTGTGGGGTGGCTGGACCTCAGCCAATAGGCTTGACCCAGCCCCAACTCCAGCGTGTGCTTGGGTCTTCTACGTGGGTCTCACTCTCCTGGGCCCAACAGGCAACCTGGGTAAGTTCTTCTGCTGGCAATGACAGAAACACATGAGACTAAGTCTGCTTCATCACAGCCACAGGAGTTTCAAAGCAAATCACCTGCCAAGCCAAATGTCAAGGGACAAGAAGTCCATGCCCCTTACCAAGAGGCCACAGTGGCTGGATGCCACTGCTGCAGGAAAGTGAAGTATCCGATCAGCAATTCACCCACGACTATGAAGCTGAACACTGTCCCATGCCTATGAGCAGCATTTCCTCCTTGGGAGTACTGCCTGCCTGGGAGTGCCAATGGACAGATTTAGTTATGAAGATCAGAGAAGGTAAGTTCTGAAGCAACAATGAGCTTGTAACGCTTGGAGAACTGCACTGGGGCCAGTGTGAGCAGAGCAAGGAACAGGGAAGGTGGGAGGGATCCAGGGGCCCATGTCACTGTGACATGCTTCGATTAAAAATGTGGGAGAGTTGACTGGGATCCAGAGCACCAACAGGGAGAATGTGTTCTCGGGCTCTTGCAGTTCAGAGCAGATAGCGGAAACAGTGAGAAGTGATAGAATGTAGACATAGATGACACAGGAGATGGGAGAGAAACGGGGCAAGGCCTGGGCCTCCAGGGAATAGTGGTTTGGAAAGTCAGCACACACAACTCAACACCATGGCCTCGATAACTTCACCTGGGGGGTGGGAGGGTCAAGAAAAAGAGGAAAGTCCAAGAGCTAAGCCTACTTTCTCCCAGTGGAGAAAGTGAGATTCAGGGATCCATAAAATGTCACCCCAACCTAGGTAGGAAAAAGGCTTAAGAAAGGGAGAAGGCGAGCTTAGAGATGTGGATGATAGATGGCTGAAATGGTATTACCAAAGCGGGGTTGGTAGGTTCAAACCCTCAACCACTGTAAGTAAGGCACCAAGGCAACTTCCCCAACAGGCTCTTTCTTCCCCTCATGTTATGGAGGGCCCTCAACTCCACACTTCGTTTACCAAGGACAACACTCCCCCAGACCACACACAGTCCTAGGTTCCATCCTATGGCTCAGCATTGGGCCAGACTGCCTCTTCCTGACAAGGGACAGACCCTCAGAAGGCTCCTCGCTCAGCTCAGCACGCCCCAAGAATGTTATTATTTTGAGGGGGAAAAAGAAAGAAATGGCTATTGGGGAACAGACAACTTTGTTTTCAGGGACAAGGAGTCAAGGACCTGAGAGGCCAGTGTATGTAGAAGGATCTCCAACCCAGAGGGCTGTGGGGGACCTTGAAGTACCTGTTTTCCTAAGGTCGTATCCCCTCCACTGTTCAACTGCTTCTCAGATACCTGCCTGGCCTGTCCTTTGGTCAAAGTGCCCCTCGCTCCTAAAGGCCCTGGCTGTTTACCGTCACCATAACAACACTGCTCCCTGGGCGGGGCTGTGGGGCCCTGGCCAGGAGGCAGGATTGTGATGCTCCCAAATGGGAGCCTCAAATCGGCCAGTAAGGCCTGGGGTGGGTGAGGTGAGCGGGGTGGGGCAGGGCCAGCAGGGCCACTGCAGTGAAGGGAGTTGCAGGTCAAAGACTCCTGATAAAAGCCCAAAAGCCCCTTGCTAAGCCCTGACAAAGAGAGGGAGACCAGATGGCCCTTCTTACAATGTATGGCATCACCACAGGGAGCTAAGAGGTGCTAAGAGTAAGGACAGAAGCTTCAAACACACTTTCCCCTGGCTAGGCCACTGACAACACCCACTTTGTATAAAAATAGTCTACCTCTGGCTACTCCCAAGCCTCCATAATCCCAAAGAAATGTATTCTTTAAAACCCATGGAACAGCCCTTGCTGCTGTGGCTCAGTGGAGAGAGCATCCGCCTGAGGACTGAAGGGTCCCAGGTTAGATTCCAGTCAAGGGCACATGCCTGGATTGCAAGCTCGATCCCCAGTAGGGGGTGTGCAGGAGGCAGCTGATCAATGATTCTCTCTCATCATTGGGGTTTCTCTCCCTCTCCCTCCCTCTCTGAAATCAATAAAAATATTTTTAAATAAATAAAACTCATGGAACAGCGACAAACAATAAACGGAGGCCAGAAGACAATGCAGGATTGACATCGCTAATTTTTCAGCCTATCCCAGAGGACCAAAAGCCGCTTGCTAGGGTCACTACTGTGCGGTGGGGGAAGAGAAATAATCATACTTTTTAGGGAGTGCAGGACGCTGGCTCTGAGCTGATTCCTGGAGACTCACCATTCAGAGCAGGGGCTCAAGTAGGACAGGTGACCAATGAAGTTGATTTTGCAAGACACTATTTTTGTTCCAAATGCAGTTGACATACAATATTATATTAGTTTCAGGTGTACAACATACTGATTAGACACATGTTACAAAGTGATCATCTCACTAAATATATTACTCATCTCACACCATTACAATATTATTGACTGTATTCCTTCTGCTGTACTTTACATCCCCCTATTTGGCAACCATCAATTTGTTATTTGTATCTATGAGTTTGTTTCTCTTGGTTTATTACATTTTTGTTGTTGTTGTTGTTGTTGTTTGTTAATCCTCACCCAAGAATATTTTTCTATTGATTTTCAGAGAGAGTGGAAGGGAGAGGAAGAGATACAGAGAAACATTGATGTGACAGAAACACATTGATTGGTTGCCTCCTGAATGCACCCCAACCAGGGGAACCTGCAGCCAAGGTACATGCCCTTAACCAGAATCAAACCCAGGACCCTTCAGTCTGTGGGCTGAGGCTCTAACCACTGAACAAAATCAGTTGGGTAATTTATTAATTTTTTTAGATTCCACATATTTTTCCTTCTATGTCTGGCTCATGTCCTTTAGCAAAATAACCTCTATAATACCTTCCATGGGGAAGCTGAGCCACTGTCCCTTAGAGGACATTTACCACACAAAGCTAATCGCCACCTCAGGAAAGCAGCCACAATGCAGAGACATGGAAAGAAATCAGATGTGAAAGAAATGGAGGAAAAAAACGACTGGACATAGAGTTTAAAACCAAGGTTATAAGATTCTTCAAGAGGCTCCGGGAAAAGGCCGATGAACTTAATGAGACCTTCAAGGAAACAAACAAGACCTACGAGGAAATGAACAAGACCTACAAGGATATGAAAAGGAATCAACTAGAAATTAAGCATACACTGACTGAAATAAAAAAGATTATACAAAAACCTAAAAGCAGTCTAGAGGACCACAAGAACCAAGTCAAAGATTTGAAATACAAAGAGGCAAAATCCACTTAGCCAGAAAAGCAAGAACCTAAAAGAATCCAAAAAATTGAAGATAGTGTAAGGGGCCTCTGGGACAATTATAGGGGTGCCAGAAAAAGAGAGAAAAAAAGATAATGGGAACCTATTTGAAGAAATAGTGACCAAAAACTTCCCCCACCTGGTGAAAGAAATTGACTTAAAAGTCCAAAAAGCACACAGAACCTCAAACTATAAGAATCCAAAGAGGACCACACCAAGACACATCATAATTAAAATGCCAAGAGCAAAAGACAAGGAGAGAATGTTAAAAGCAGCAAGAGAAAAACAGTTAGTTACCTACAAGGGAACACCCATATGATTGTCAGCGGATTTTTCAACAGAAACTATGCAGGCCAGATAGCAGTGGCAAGAAATATTCAAAGTGATGAATAGCAAGAATCTACAACCAAGATTACTCTACCCAGCAAAGCTATCATTCAGAATTGAACGTCAGATAAAGTGCTTCGCAGATAAGAAAAAGCTAAAGGAGTTCATCACCGCCAAACCAATATTATATGAAATGCTGAAAGATATTATTTAAGAAGAGGAAGAAGAAAAAGGTAAAAATAAGAATTATGAACAACAAATACACATCTATCAACAAATGAATATAAAAATCAAGTGAATTAAAAATCTGATGAACAGGATAAACTGGTGAATATAACAATCATGGGCATAGAGAGGGAATGAACTGACAATTTTTGTGAGGTGCAGCAAGAGACTGGACAAACATTATGCACCTATGGGAGAGGGCAGTGGGGGGGGGGGGTGAGGGCGGAGGGTGGGATGGGTACCAGGTAGAGGGGAGCTATAAGAGGAAAAAAGGAGGAAACAATGTAATTAATAAACTGAACAATAAAGATTAAAATATTTTTTAAAAGAGTAACATGCAAATTGGCCATACCTTCAATCAAGCTATGCCCAGAGCCATGCCCATCAGCCAATCAGGAGCAAATTATGCAAATAAACCCCAACCAAGATGGCTGCCGCCACTGAGAGCAGGAGGGAGGCCTGGGTTTCCCTGGCAATGGAGGAAGTCAAGCTTTCTGCCTGCCCTTGCTAGCCTAGGCCTCCACTCAATGCTACAAAGTTTCAATTATAGAAGATACATAATCCCAACAGAAATGGCAGCAGCCAAAAAGCTGGAGAGAGCAGAGTCTATGCTATGGGCGATGGAGGAAGTCAAGCTTCTGCAGTCCTAGCACCTAGGCCTCCATTCCAGGCTATAAAATTTCAATTATAGAATTTAAATAAACACAAACAGAAATGGCTGTCTCCATGGAGAGAGCAAAAGGCTTGGCTCCGCTCCAGGCTACAAAGTTTCAATTATAGAACATAAATTAATCTCAGATACCAGGGCCTCTGCTTGGGTTGCTGGGGGCAGGGGGCATGGCCAGCCTGCAAACCACAACAGGCCCCTTGCCCAGGCCACCCCACACTCCAAGGGAACCTCCACCCTGATCCAGGCCACTCTTCAGGGCAAACCAGCTGGCCCCACCCATGCACCAGGCCTCTATCCTATATAATAAAAGAGTAATATGCAGATTGACCATCACTCTAACACACAAGAGGGCTGCCCCCATGTGGTCAAAGATCCTGCCCCCATGTGGACACAAGATGGCCACCACAAGATGGCCAACAGGGGAGGGCTGTTGGGAGGTTCCACGCCCTGCAAGGGAGGGCAGGTGTGGGTGATCAGGCCAGCAGGGGAGGGCAGTTGGGAGGGACAAGGCCTGCAAAAGAGGGCAGTTAGGGGTGACCAGGCCGGCAGAAGAGGGAAGTTGAGGGCAAACAGTTTGGCAGGGGAGCAGTTAGACATAAATTAGGCTGGCAGTGTAGTGGTTAGGGGGTGATCAGGCTGGCAGGCAGAAGTGGTTAGGGGCAATCAAGGAGGCAGGCAGGTGAGCAGTTTGGAGCCAGCAGTCCTGGATTGTGAGAAGGATGTCCGATCCTACCAGGATCGGGCCTAAACGGGCAGTTGGACATCCCTCAAGGGGTCCCAGATTGGAGAGGGTGCAGGCTGAGCTGAGAGACATCCCCCACACCCCCCACTGCCGTGCACGAATTTTGTGCACCAGGCCTCTAATTGTAAACAGTACTGCAATGAATATAAGGGTACATATATCTTTTTAAATTAGCTTTTTGGATTTCTTTGAATTAATACCCAGAAATGGAATTCTGGGTCATATGGAAGTTCTATTTTTAATTTTTTGAGGAACCTCCATACTATTTTCCGTACTGGCTGCACCAATTTATAATCCTACCCACAGTGCATAATGGTCCCCTTTGCTCCACATCCTCCCCAACATTTGTTGTTTGTTGACTAATTGATAAGAGCCATTCTGACACATGGTGATAGATCATTATAGTTTTTATTTGCATTTCCATAATGACTAGAAACACTGAGCATCTTTTCATAGGTTTATTAGCCATCTATATGTCCTCTTCTTTATTTTATTTATTTTTTTAATCTTTTTGTTGAAAGTATGACAGATATCCTCCATTTTTTCTCATTTACCCCCTCCACTCCCTCCACCCTCCCCTGTCTTATTTGGAGAAATGTTTATTCAAGTCCTCAGTCAATTTTTTAATTGGATTTTTTTGGAGGGGATAGTGTTAAATTATATGAGTTCTTTATACATTTTGGATATTAATCCCTGTCAGATGTAACATTGGTGAATATCTTCTTCCATTCAATAGTTGTCTTTCATTTTGTTAATGGTTTCCTTTACTGTACAAAAAATTTTTACTTTGATTCAGTCTCATTTTTTAATTCTTTTCTTTTCTTTCTCTTGCTTGAGAAGACATATCCAAAAAATTATTGCTAAGAGCAATGTGAAAGAGTTAACTGCTGCCCTAGCTGGTTTGACTCAGTGGATAGAGCATCAGCTTGTGGACCAAAGGGTCTGCAGGTTTGGTTCCAGTCAAGGACACATACCATAGTTTTAGGCTCCTCCTGGCCCAGGAGGAGCTTAAGCAGGAGGCAACCAATCAATGTGTTTCTCTCACACTGATGCTTCTCTCTGTCTCTCCTTCTCTTGTCCACTTTCCCTAAAAATCAATGGAAAAATATCATTGGGTGAGGATTAACAAACAAAAAATAAAACCACTTAACTGCCTATGTTTTCTTCTAGTTCTTTTTTTTAATATTTTAATCTTTATTGTTCAGTTAATTAATTACATTGTTCACCTTTTTTCCCCCTATAGCTCCCCTCCACCCGGTACCCACCCCCCCATCTTTACCTCCCCTCCCACTGTCCTCTCCCATAGGTGTATGATTTTTGTCCAGTCTCTTGCTGCACTTCCCACAACCCTTTTCTCCCCAAGAATTGTCAGACCATTCCCTCTCTATGCCCATGATTCTGTTATATTCACCAGTTTATCCTGTTCATCAGATTTTTAATTCACTTGATTTTTATGTTCATTTGTTGATAGATGTGTATTTGTTGTTCATAATTTTTATTTTTACCTTTTTCTTCTTCCTCTTCTTAAAGAATATTTTTCAGCATTTCATATAATATTGGTTTGGCAGTGATGAACTCCTTTAGCTTTTTCTTATCTGCAAAACACTTTATCTGACCTTTAATTCTGAATGATAGCTTTGCTGGATAGAGTAATCTTGGTTGTAGATTCTTGCTATTCATCACTTTGAATATTTCTTGCCACTCCCATCTGGCCTGCATAGTTTCTGTTGAGAAATCCTCTGTCAATCATATGGGTGCTCCCTTATAGATAACTGTTTTTCTCTTGCTGCTTTTAATATTCTCTTTTTGTCTTTTGCTCTTGGAATTTTAATTATGATGTGTCTTGGTGTGGTCCTCTTTGGATTCCTTTTGTTTGGGGTTCTGTGCGCTTCTTGGATTTTTAAGTCAATTTCTTTCACCAGGTGGGGGAAGTTTTCGGTCACTATTTCTTCAAATAGGTTCCCATTATCTTGCTCTCTCTCTTTTTCTGGCACCCCTGTAATTCGGATGTTGGTATACTTGAGGTTGTCCCAGAGGCCTCTTACACTATCTTCAACTTTTTGGATTCTTTTGGTTTCTTACTTTTCTGGCTAAGTGGATTTTGCCTCTTTGTATTTCAAATCTTTGACTTGGTTCTTGTGGTCCTCTGGACTGCTTTTAGGTCTTTGTATAATCTTTTTTATTTCAGCCAGTGTATGCTTAATTTCAGGTTGGTCCTCTTTCATATCCTTGTAGGTCTCGTTCATTTCCTTGTAGGTCTTGTTCATTTTCTTGTAGGTCTCAGCCTTTTCTGGGAGCCTCTTGAAAAACCTTATAACCGTGGTTTTGAATTCTATGTCCAGTCTTGTTTTTTTTTTCTCTCCATTTCTTTCACATCTGATTTCTTTCCATGTCTCTGCATGGCGGCTGCTTTCCTGAGTTGGTCGATTAGCTTTTTGTGGTAGATGTCCTCTAAGGGACAGTGAGTGACTCAGCCTCCCCAGTTACCTGAGGTAGATACTCTTGCTGCAGCCCTTTATGGGTTGCACAGTCTTGTTGAAGTTAAGCCTAGCTTATTGTTGTAAGCACTAGGAGGGTTTGACATCCAGGCCAATTGGCTGTGAGGGTCAGCTGTGCTCAGGATGGATGGGCGGAGACTCTGGGCTGAGCAGGCAGTGTCAGCTCCGCCCTATGTGGCACCTGGGTCTCTGTGCCAGGTGGTAATGGCTGCAAGCACCTCCGAGAGAAAGCTGCCGCCGAGCTCCACCCACTGCCGGGCAGCTCAGCCTTTCCCCAAATGAGTCTGCACCCCCAAAGTCTCACCCAGGGTTGTAAAACAACACAGACCAGTGGCCTCCTGAACTAGAGAGCAAGTCACGAATCCTCTCTGCACACTCGCACACCTTCTGCCACTCCCAAGTTTATGTGCACTCTCCCCAAACTCGCCCCCTCCACAAGCTAGCAGACCCCTGCAGCCCCCGAGTTTCAGTGTGCTTCCCTACTGTCCAGTTTCACCCCGTATGAGTGTGGGTTCCCCAGAGATCGGAACTGGGGAATCAGTGCAGTGGGACGCCTTTCTTTTTGCAGCCACCCACCCTGTCTGCTCACACACACACACGGCTCCAAACCTCTGACTCCGTGCATATCTTCAACGCTGCCCTCCGTCACTCCTCTGAGTCACAGTGTCCTATCTTTACTTTTATTTGTGGAATTTTCACTCAGCCAGCTTTCTGGTGATTCTGAATGATGTTTGTTCTGTCGTTAAGTTGTAGTTTTGAAATTGCTGTGTGGGGCAGCAAGATAGGTGTTTACCTATGCTGCCATCTTGGTTCCTCCCTCACAGATAGGTTTTTTTTTTTATTTTAACTTTTCTGTCTTGTTTTTTTTTTAATATATTTTATTGATTTTTTTACAGAGCGGAAGGGAGAGGGATAGAAAGTCAGAAACATCGATGAGAGAAACATCGATCAGCTGCCTCTTGCACTGGGGATGTGCCCGCAGCCAAGGTACATGCCCTTGACCAGAATCAAACCCAGGACCCTTCAGTCCGCAGTCTGACGCTCTATCCACTGAGCCAAACCGGTCTCGGCTCACAGGTAGTTTTTAAAGAACATATCTCCCAGTTGGTTCTTACAGCTAAGACTAGCTGTACTAAAGAAGCTTCAGAAATCATAAGATAGGCAGACCTGGCTTGAGTGACACTCCAGATAAATACTCCCAGTCAAAAACCCCATAAAGACTGAAGGACTGAAATTTTACACATATAAAAGCTGTGAGTTCATAGAAAGATTGATGCATAGCCTTCTGGGACAAAGAGGCAATAACACACCAACAGTATGCTGCAGGAGCCCTCCCCACTCCCCACCCTGCCCCCCACCATGGAAAGCTGAATATATGTGGGCTTGCTCCAGAGGAAACCAACTCAGAAGTCCCTGAGAGGTGTTTAGTACTAGGGTTACTAAACAAGAAAAAAATAGGTCCCAGCAGGGCAGGTCACTTTTTTGTGTCCCATCAGTACTTGAAGAGTTACAGAATAGTCAGTCTTTTTAGGATTTTTTCTTCTGTCACTAGCTGAAGCCTCCCCCAGTGTCCTGGGCAGTGGATGTGGGGACAATCTCTTTGCCTGAAGGTGACTTCATGCCACAGATGGTTTTGATACACTGGCAGAGAGGATGATTTACACAGTGAAGTCATCGCAAAGCCACTGCTTAAGTCCAGCCCCTGGCCTCTTTTTCTGCTCTGTAGTCCAGAACATCTCTTTAAAATCCAGAAAATAGGTAAACATGAGCAGCGTGTTAAAATGTCAGCAACCACTTCATCTGTATGGTGCTGTAAAGTTGTGGAAGTGCCATGTCAGACCCCGAGTCCACTCCAGCAGCTATTCTTCAATATATTTTTCTACAAATAAATCCATTTGTTAAAAATAGGTGTGTATGGAGGACCAAGACGGAGCCTGCCAGTCTCTCTCCCTAGATAGTGTCCCAGCAGGACCCCAAATGTGTCTATGGTCCACACTCGAAGTTTTAATGACAAAGAATGAAAACAATCACTATTCATTTTATGAAAAGACTAGTGGCCCAGTGCACAAAATTTGTGCACAGAGGGGGGTTCCCTCAGCCCAGCCTGCACCCTCTCCAATTAGGGACCCCTTCGGGGATGTCTGACTGTTGGCAGTCAAACATCCCTCTCGCAAGCTAGAAACACTGGCTCCTAACTGCTCATGGCCTGCCTGACTGATCACCCCTACCCCTAAGTGCTCCCCTGCTGGCCTGATTGCCCCTAACTGCCTCTGCCTTGCCCCATACCTGGGACCCAGGCTTAGATCAAAGATAACCAACTATGCCCCCTGTGCTAAATCTGGCTTTCTGCCTATTTTTGGTCAATGAAGGAAAAAAGAATGTTATTTTGTGACACGAAAATTATATGAAATTCAAATTTCAGTGGCCATAAAGTTTTGTTAGGACACAGCCCAGTTCCTTTGGGCTTTGCATGCTAGGACTGCAGAAGTTGAGTATTCGAGGCAATGTATAGCCCACAAAAATTGAGCTGCACTCTGGCTCCTTATAGCAATGGCATTTGGCCCCTGCCCTAGATAAATTCTGGAGTGTTATTATGTGAAATGTGCATACTTAAAATATCCTATCTAATAAAAGAGTAATATGCAAATTTGACCTTACCTTTGCTACACCCATGAGCCATGCCACCAGCCACGCCCACCAGCCAATCAGGAGCAGATTATGCAAATAAACCCCAACCAAGATGGCTGCCACCACTGAGAGCAGCAGGAAGGCTTGGGTTTCCCCGGCAACAGAGGAAGCCAAGCTTTCTGCCTGCCATTGCCAGCCTAGGCCTCTACTGAATGCTACAAAGTTTCAATTATAAAAGATACAGAAATGACAGCAGCCACTGAGCTAGAGAGAACAGAGGCTTGGATTTCCCTGGCAAAAGAGGAAGCCAAGCTTTCTTCCTGCCATTGCTGTCCTAGGCCTCCACTCTAGGCTACAAAGTTTCAAATGTAGACATAAATTAATCCCAGATCCCAGGGCCTCTGCTTGGGTCACTGGGGGTGTGGCCAGCCTGCAAACCTCTGCAGGCTCCTCACCCAGGCCACACCTCACCCCAAGGAAACCCCATCCGCAGGGCAAACCACCTGGCCCCCACCTGTGCACCAGACCTCTATCCTATCTAATAAAAGAGTAATTTGCAGATTGACCATCACTCCAACACACAAGAGGGCTGTCCCAATGTGGTCAAAGATCCTGCCCCCATGTGGACACAGGATGGCCACCACAAGATGGCCAGCAGGGGAGGGCCATTGGGAGGTTCCACGCCCTGCAAGGGAGGGCAGTGGTGGGCAATCAGCCCAGCAGGGGAGGGCAGCTGGGAGGGACCAGGCCTGCAAGGGAGAGCAGTTGGGGGTGATCAAGCCTGCAGGGGAGGGCAGTGAGGGTCAACCAGGCCAGCAGAGGAAGGAAGTTGGGGGCAAACAAGCTGACAGGGGAGCAGTTAGACATCAATTAGGCTGGCAGGATAGTGGTTAGCGGGTGATGAGGCTGGCAGGCAGAAGTAATTAGGAGCAATCAGGGAGGCAGGCAGGTGAGCAGTTTGGAGCCAGCAGTCCTAGATTGTGAGAAGGATGTCCGACTGCCCTTGAGGGGTCCCAGATTGGAGAGGGTGCAGGCTGGGCTGAGGGACAACCCCTGTCCTCCCCACCCCTTGTATGAATTTCATGCACCGGGCCTCTAATAGGCTTATAAAATGAAAACATTTTATTTCAGTGTTCACAGTCATTTTAAAGGGCATTTTTATTTGTAGCAAATTCAGTTTTCATAGGATTTGTAGAGCCCAATGCTGTGGAGTGGATGCTGTGCGCAGGCGGTCCCGGCACTCTGCATGGCTCCCGCTCCAGCCTCAGGGGGCAGGGGAGCCCAAGGCCAGGCTCCGCATGGCTCTCACAGTAGTAGCCATGGCTCCAGAGGCTGCGGGGGGCACAGCGTCCTCCGGCGAGGGCCTTTCTTAGTGACGGCCACGGGACCTCTCTCCTGCGGTCCAGGGTCACCTGTCCCCGAAGCCGGCAGTGTGGCCCTAGTCTCCTTCCTTCCCCACCCCCCATCATATCCTCGCTTCCTTCAGCCGCCCTCCTCTCTGCTGCCTCTGCCATTCCTCAGGAGCACTGGCCCGCCCACCCTGCCCACCCCGCCTTCCCCGAAAGGAGGCCACGAGGCCGGCGGGTCCTGGACTGAGCTCACGTGGCACAGGGTCTGGGGGGCTTTGTGCCCCCTTCCCCACCTGCATTCAGCCCGCTGGGATCCAGAGCAACTGGTGCTGATTCTGCAGTAGCAGAGAAGGAGGTGGCGGCAGCCCGCCAGGGGGAAGAGGCCTCAGCCTGAGGAGCTGACGCCATGCCAGCAGTCCCAGCCTGTCTGCAGCGCCCCGCGGGGCGGACTGCCGCTCGGCTTACAGCCCTGCCTTACACCTGGCTCCCATTACTCAAGGTGCCCCGGGCGCTCATTTGCATGTGATTCAGTCACCATAACAGTAAGGAGGGCTGGCCCTTAAGTACTGTGCAGGCAGAGCTTATAGCGTGGTGGTTGCTTTCACAGCACTGTGGCCACACCGCTGCAGGCCTTGCCCCCTGTGTGCTGGCCATGCCTGCTGTCCATGTCTGCTGGCCACGCCTGCTGGCCATGTCTCCTGGCCACGCCCCCTGTCTGCTGGCCATGCCCCCTGCTCCTGATTGGCTGGTAGCATAGCAGAGGTACGGTCAATTTGCATGTTACTCTTTTATTAGATAGGATGGCAGGGAATGAGTTATGTAATGACAAGAGTTATATTTCAGAAGAGACAGGAGTACTTTCCTTAACAGGAAAGCCAAATCCTGCTGGAACACTAGGTGCAGGAAACAAGCCTTTATTAGTAACAGGAAGGAAGCCATGTGTTAGAAGCACTGAAGAGAGATTGGAAGAAATAGTAATCTAAATTCAGGGCTGAGCCTTTCAATTGGAAATCAATCAAGTGAACGGAGTTCAGAAGCAGCAGAAACTGGACTTAGTATAAATTAAGAGAACCCTATGGAAATTATTTCTGAAACACCTGTAAAGAATATTTACCCAGGCCACACCGGTTTGGCTCAGAGGACAGAGCATCAGCCAGCAGAACGAAGGGTCCCAGGTTTGATCCCAGCCAAGGGCAAATGCCCACATTATGGGCTTAATCCCCAGTGGGGGGCATGCTGGAGGCAGCCAATTGATGGTTCTCTCTCATCATTGGTGTTTCTATCTCTTCTATTCTTCTCCTTTCCTCTCTGAAATCAATAAAAATATACACTGAGTGGCCAGATTATTATGATCTCTGAAAGCATAATAATCTGGCCACTCAGTGTTTATACTATATAATAAAAGGCTAATATGCAAATTGTCCCCTAGACCAGGAGTTTGACCAGCCAACCACCCATGTCCCCTCCTCCTGGCCAGGCTAGCCGGATCCCATCCATGCACGAATTCATGCACCAGATATCCTATCTAATAAAAGAGTAATATGCAAATTTGACCGTACCTTTGCTACACCCACAAGCCACGATCACAGCCACGCCCACCAGCCAATCAGAAGCAGATTATGCAAATAAATACCAACCAAGATGGCTGCCTCCACTGAGAGCAGGAGGAAGGCTTGGGTTTCCCCAGCTACAGAGGATGCCAAGCTTTCCGCCTGCCTAGGCCTCCACTCAATGTTACAAAGTTTCAATTATAAAAGATACAGAAAAGGCGGCAGCCACTGAGCTGGAAAGAACGGAGGCTTGAGTTTTCCCTGGCAATGGAAGAAGCCTAGCTTTCAGTCTGCCGTTGATGGCCTAGGCCTCCACTCTAGGCTACAATGTTTCAAACAGAAATGGCTGCTGCAATGGAGTGAGCAGAAGGCTTGGCTCCGCTCCAGGCTACAAAGTTTCAATTGTAGATATAGATTAATCCCAGATCCCAGGGCCTCCACTTGGGTTGCTGGGGGACATGGCTGGCCTGCAAACCTCCACTGGCCCCTCGCCCAGGCTGCCCCTCACCCCAAGGGAACCCTCACACTCTTCAGGGCAAACCAGCTGGTCCCCACCAATGCATCAGGCCTCTATCCTATCTAATAAAAGAGTAATTTGTAGATTGACCATCATTCCAACACACAAGAGGCCTGCCTCCATGTGGTCAAAGATCCTGCCCCCATGTGAACACAAGATGGCCACCACAAGATGACCAGCGGGGGAGGGCCGTTGGAAGGGATCAGGCCCTGCAAGGGAGGGCAGTTGTGGGTGATCAGGCCAGCAGGGGAGGGCAGTTGAGAGGGACAAGGCCTACAAGGGAGGGCAGTTGGGAGTGATCAAGCCTGCATGCGAGGGCAGTTAGGGGTAACCAGGTCGGCAGAGGAGGGAAGTTGGGGGCAAATAGACTGACAGGGGAGCAGACATCAATTAAAGTGACAGGGTAGTGGTTAGTGGGTGATCAGGCTGGCAGGCAGAAGTGGTTAGGGGCAATCAGGGAGGCAGGCAGGTGAGCAGTTTGGAGCCAGCAGTCCTGGATTGTAAGAAGGATGTCCGATTGCTCATTTAGGCCCGATCCTGGTGGATCGGGCCTACACTGGCAGTTGGACATCCCTATAGGGGTTCCAGATTGGAGAGAATGCAGGCTGGGCTGAGGGACATCCCCCACCCTCTCCCTGTGCATGAATTTCGTGCACCAGGCCTCTAGTATTATATATATTATATATAATATTTATATATAAAAATATTATATACACACACACACACACACACACACATACTGAGTGGCCATATTATGTGTTCAGAGATCATATTAATCTGGCCACTCAGTGTGTGTTTTTTTAAAAGAATATTGACCCAATACAGAATGAGGAGATTAATTCTGATCAGGCTACTCAGGGCAATATTAGCAGTGACCAAGGAAAGAACAGTAACAGCAAATGGTGCAGGACATATTTAACAAAAGACAGAGGAGAACGTAGGTGAATCAGGACCACCTGCCCCTCAAAGGCCAAGGAGAGGACATCATCCTGAATCTGAAGCTTAGGATAATACAACCAAAAATCTACACTAATAAAAGAGAGAGATGTAAATTGACCATACCTTTGCAATGCCCACCACCCAATCAGGAGTGAATATACAAATGAACCCAACAAATATGGAGGGTTAATTTGTATACACAGGTGGCAGGCAGAGGGGTTGGGATGCCTGCGTCATTGCCATAATAACAACACAGGCATTCCTCACTGCCCCAGTCATTCTGGGCCTCTGGGGAGCATGGGAAGGCAGAAAGGCAGTGCTGGGCCACAGCAAAAGTGGCTAGAGCAAAGGAGAAAGATGGCTCCAGATGGAGCAAAGGCAATGCCAGCAGCCAGGGGAAGGAAGGCCCATTCTTACACAAATCTTTGTGCATTGGGCCTCTACTAACAATATAAGTGAACCTCTTAGCAAGGGAAGAAAGAGAGCCATAGTCAGAAAAACCCTGGGGGTTTGAAATTGGTATGGCAAAAAACCCAACTTCAAGATGTAGCCAGAAAGACAGCACCAGCCCATGAACCAAGAGGTCATTTTTCAATTCCCATCAGGGCATATGCCTGGATTGTGGGCTCCATGCCCAGCAAGGGGTGTGCAGGAGGCAACCGATCAGTGATTCTCTCTCATCATTGATGTTTCTCTCTCTCTCTCTCTCTCTCTCTCTCTCTCTCTCTCTCTCTCTCTCTCTCTCCCCCCTTCCTCTCTCTGAAATAAAAAGTCCTGGGACCGATTCCAATCAAGGGCATGTACCCTTGTATTTTAAAAAAAGGAAAAGAAAAGACAGCACCAATAGAGACAAATTGACTTACAATGGTAATGAGAAAACTCATTTGCAAAGGAGAAAATAAAGGCTAAGCAGAAGCTGGCTCAAAAGGACAGAGCATCAGCAAAAACTTGAATTGAAAATGTCCCTGAATAGAAAATGAAGTTAACTTTAGAACACACACTTTCTGCCTTGAAAACGGAAAGACACTGTCACTTCCTTTCCACATGACCGCAAGTACTTTGATGGAAATGTACAGCAGGTGCTCTTCAGAGAGAAGCTAAAGCAACTCTTCTACCTCCCCCAAAGCTTTTCTTACAAAAGGTTAATAATTAAGCTAATTGTATAACACTTGGTCCCAGTTCCTGCGTAGCTGGAATTTAAAGGCATACTACACCAATTAATTTTCATGCTTCAGGTGTTTTTTTTGGTTTGGGGGTTGTTGTTTTTTTTTTGGGGGGGGGGTGAATTCTTTTATTTGAAGGAAGGTACAAATGAGAGAGATGAGGGGTGACTTGGTACAAGTTATAGAAAAGGTAAAGGTAACTCCAATATGCATCCAGCCGGGGTGACCAGGAAGTCACCCCGAGGCCACAGGAAGCAGCCCCGACTTAGCTCTCATCACAGCTGCCCAGGGTGTGCTTGTCAAAGAGGTACTCAGCCATGCCAGTTTGGGGGGGTAGGGGCCGCAACCTGCGAGGTTGGTCACGTGGTCACCTGCTGGTTCAGGTAGTGCGTCTCCAGGAAGTCACACAGATGAGGGTCGTTTTTTGTCAGTGGCCAGTTTGTGCAAGTCCAGTAGTGACTGATTCACACTTTTCTCCAAGTGCAGGGAGCACTCCATGGCGTTCAGCCAGTTCTCCGAGTCCTCGCGGTCTGGTGGTCTGGTTTCTTGATGTCCCGAAGGAAGATCCTGCCAACCCGCTGGCTCTGCAGCTTCATCAGTTGCTCCGCACGCTCCCTCTCCTCGTGAGACTGGTGAAGGAAATGTTTGGCAAAGTTCTTCAGATCCACGTCATCGCGGTCAAAGTAGTAAGGCATGGACAGGTAGACTTAGGAGGCGAACAGCTCCCGGTTGGTCTGGCGGTTGATGGCGGCCTCCGAGTCCTGGTGGCAGTTCTGGCGCACCTGCGAGGCAGGGCGGCTGCGGAGGCGGAGGCGGGGGCTTGGGGTGGTCGGTCCAAGGAGCAGCGAGAAGGGTGCTGAGAGGAGGCGGAGGGCGGGCTGGCGGCGGAGACTGCGGAGCGAGCGCCGGTTCCGTCCAAGCGCTGTTGAAGCAGAAACCCCGGCCGCTCTCCGCGGAGACCGTCCATGCTTCAGTTTTTAAAGGAAGTAACAGAATGTCCTTCACTGATGCCGAAAATTCGTCAGTGGAATTGCCATGTTACAAGAAAAAAAATGGAAGTCTACTGAATTAATTGTCTAGAGAAAAAGAGAACAGATTAAATATTGGGTTTTCCTTTTGGAAACTTTTATGTATAACTAGAGGCCCCTGCAACTGGTAGCGTCCCTAGTAGCTGCCAGCTGCCTGTCGGGTACTCCCTCCATTCACCTTGGCCGGCCCTGCCCCCTGGTTGAACTCCCAGACAACTCCTGGTCAAGGGGACAATTTGCATACTACTCTTTTATTATATAGGATTCTTTCCACCTGTCTACTTTTCTGCAAAAGTGCAGTACAGATTGCAGTTCCCTGTTATGAAAAGTGATGTGGCAGCCGAAACCGGTTTGGCTCAGTGGATAGAATGTGGGACTACAAACTGAAGGGTCCCGGGTTCGATTCCGGTCAAGGGCATGTACCTTGGCTGCGGGCACATCCCCAGTAGGGGGCGTGCAAGAGGCAGCTGATCGATGTTTCTCTCTCATCATTGATGTTTCTAACTTTCTATCCCTCTCCCTTCCGCTCTGTAAAAAATCAATAAAAATATTTTTTATCTTTATTGTTCAGTTTATTAATTACATTGTTTCCCCTTTTTATCCCCCTATAGCTCCCCTCCACCCTGTACCTATCCCACCCTCCATCCTCACCTCCCCTCCCCACTGTCCTCTCCCATTGTTGCAAGATTTTTGTCCAGTCTCTTGCTGCACTTCCCACAACCCTTTTCTCCCCAAGAATTGTCAGTCCATTCCCTCTCTATGTCCATGTCTCTTGTTATATTCACCAGTCTATCCTGTTCAACAGCCTATCAATTCACTTGATTTTTATGTTCATTTGTTGATAGATGTGTATTTGTTGTTCATAATTTTCATCTTTACCTTTTTCTTCTTTCTCTTCTTAAAGAATATCTTTCAGCATTTCATATAATGTTGGTTTGGTGGTGATGAACTCCTTTAGCTTTTTCTTATCTGCGAAGCACTTCATCTGACCTTCAATTCTGAATGATAGCTTTGCTAGGTAGAGTAATCTTGGTTATAGATTCTTGCTGTTCATCACTTTGAATATTTCTTGCCACTCGCGTCTGGCCTGCATCGTTTCTGTTGAGAAATCCGCTGACAATCGTATGGGTGCTCCCTTATAGGTAACCAACTGTTTCTCTCTTGCTGCTTTTAATATTCTCTCTTTGTCTTTTGCTCTTAGCATTTTAATTATGATGTGCCTTGGTGTGGTCCTCTTAGGGTTCCTATATATTGGAGTTCGGTGCGCTTCTTGGACTCCTAACTCAATTTCTTTCACCAGGTGCGGGAAGTTTTCGATCACTATTTCTTCAAATAGGTTTGCATTGTCTTGCTCTCTCTCTTTTTCTGGCACCCCTATAATTTGGTTGCTGGTATGCTTGAGGTTGTCCCAGAGGCCCCTTACACTATCTTCAATTTTTTGGATTCTTTTGGTTTCTTGCTTTTTCAGCTGAGTGGATTTTACCTCTTTGTATTTCAAATCTTTAACTTGGTTCTTGGGGTGCTCCAGAGCACTTTTAGGTCTTTGTATACTATTTTTTGTTTCAGTCAGTGTATGCTTAATTTCTGGTTGGTCCTTTTTCATATCCTTGAGAGTCTCCTTCATTTCCTTGTAGGATTCATTCATTTCCACGTTGGTCTTGATCATTTCCTTGCAGGTCTCATTTATATCCTTGAGGGTCTTGTTCATTTCCTTGTAGGACTCATTCATTTCCTTTGTGGTCTTGCTTATTTCCTTATAGGCCTCGACCTTTTGTTGGAGCCTCTTGAAAAACCCTTTAACCGTGGTTTTGAATTCCATGTCCAGTCGTTTTTTTTCCTCCATTTCTTTCACATCTGATTTCTTTCCATGTCTCTGCATGGTGGCTGCTTCCCTGAGTTGGTCAATTAGCTTTGTGTGGTAGACTTCCTACTAGGGACAGTGGCTCAGCCTCCCCGGTTACCTGAGGTGGATATGGGCTGCACAGTCTTGCTGAAGTTAAGCTCAGTTAATCGTTGTTAGCACTTGGAGGGTTGACCTCCAGGCCAATTGTCTGTGAAGCTCAGCTGTGCTCAGGTTGGATGGGCGGAGTCTCCGGGCCAAGCAGACAGCGTTAGCTCTGCCCTATGCGGCCCTGAAGACTCTGTGCCAGGGGCAATGGCTGCCAGCACCTCTGAGAGAGAGCCGCTGCCGAGCTCCACCGGCTGCCGGGGAATTCAGACTCTCCCCAAATGACTTTGCATGTGCAATGTCTCACCCAGGGTCGTAAAACAAAGCAGTCTGACAGTTTTCCAAATGAGAGACAAGTCGCAGAGCACTCTCTGCGCCGTCATGCAGCTGAGCTGTTCGAGCGCAAGCTGCCTTCTCCACAAGCCAGCAGACCCGGCAGCACCCGAGCTTCAGCGTGCCCTCCCACTGTCCAGTTTTCACCCCGTATGAAAGTGGGTTCTCTCGACTTCGCCCAGAGCTGGAGAATCAGTCCAGTGGGACGTCTTTGTCTCCCCGTTCGAGAAAACTGGCCGGTTTTCAGCCGCCCACCCACTCCGCGGCGCGCACTCCAAACCTCTCTCCGCGGGAATCTTTCAACGCTGTTCGCCGCCGCTCCTCCGAGTCACAGTGTCTTATCTTATCTTATCTTTTATTTGTGGAATTTTCACTCGGCGAGCTTTCTGGTGATTCTGGAAGGTGTTTGTTCTTTCATTAAGTTGTAGTATTAAAATTGCTGATTATGACGGCAAGATAGGTGTTTTACCTTTGCCGCCATCTTAGTTCTCCGCAATAAAAATATTTTAAAAAAGAAAAGTGATGTGGCAATTTTATAAATTTTGCTTTCTGATTTTTATCAAAGTGAGAAAATATTTTAAATTATTATTGATTTTTATATCACTTTATATTTTGATTTCTGCTCCATTTTACTTTAATATAATTTGCAATAAATGTACATATTATTGCTTCATAAAGCATATAACTTTAAAATGGTTTTACTCCTGCCGAAACCGGTTTGGCTCAGTGGATAGAGCGTTGGCCTGCAAACTGAAAGGCCTCAGGACCGATTCCGGTCAAGGGCATGTACCTTGGCTGCAGGCACATCCCCAGTAGGGGGTGTGCAAGAGGCAGCTGATTGATGTTTCTGACTTTCTATTCCTCTCCCTTCCTCTCTGTAAAAAAATCAATAAAATGTATTTTTTTATTTTTTTATTGATTTTTCACAGAGAGGAAGGGAGAGGAATAGAAAGTCAGAAACATCTATGAGAGAGAAATATCAATCACCTGCCTCTTGCAAACCCCCTACTGGGGATACACCTGCAACCAAGGTACATGCCCTTGACCAGAATCAAACCCGGAACTCTACAGTCCACAGGCCGATCCTCTATCCATTGAGCCAAACCAGTCTTGGCTAAAATGTATTTTTTTTTAAATAAAAATAAAATGGTTTTACTCCTATGATTATGTTGAAATATGTGGAATTCTAAAAGAGTAGACTGTCCAACATTTGGTTTTACGAAGTTTGTCACCATGTTTTTATCATTAATGTTAAAAAATCAACATTTAAAATAGTTGGATTTTGGCAACTTTGTAAAAAAACATTGGAGGTGTTTAAGATTGCTATTAATTTTCAGCATTGTGCTATTAGGACATAAGATTTTTGCTTTGATTTGCCCATCTGGGCTCAGTTTTTATGTTTATCCTAGAAGACAACTGTTGCATCAATATATTGTTGCCTGGCATCATCATTCAGCATAGGTAACATATGCACTTTTGTGTACACATAATCATATTTAAGTTTTTGCATAAATAAATACTTCTAGATGGGGGGGAAAGTATGTAGGTGAGTATTCTCTTCTGTGTATTCAAACTCCTGGTAGCACTTCTCCACGACAGTCCAGCATAGTGTCCTCTAAACACCCAACCACCGTCAGGGCCAGCCTGACAGTTGAACCGGGCTGAGGTAGGGAGGTGGGAACTGAGAAGAAAGAACGACAGAAAAGCAGGATCGGGAGGTCTGCAAGCCCTTTGTCAGACTGGGGCAACTTTATTAACACCCTTTATGCACAAACACTGACTGGGAGATACATCACAAGCAGGAGATCAAAACATTCTTTGTTCTTCTAAAATCACAAGACAGGGTTGAAGGACAAATTCTTGCTACAATAAATCTCACTAACTGGATTCATACATCTTGAATAAGCCATGAAAGGCAGCTCTTATCCTACTGATAATTGCCATCTAAACAAGTCTGGGAAAACTGTGTGGGTAAGGGACTGAGCCTTGCTAGTCCCTTCAGGTGCAAGGACGGTGTCAGCTTACACCAGTCTCCAATAAACCACAGCATCAAATTCTGCCTCAGAGGCCGTGAGAGGCAGCCAAGCTCTCCTCCTAGAGGGTGTCCATCTTTGCCTCCATGTCTACCCCCCAGCAGGGAAGCAGGTCCTTCTGCCTCCTGCCCTGCCCAAGACCCAGGCCCAAATTCCTTTCTGCTTTGCAGCGCCCCCACCACCAGGGCAGGCCTAACCACCAAGGCCACGGTGAGCTCACAATCCAGCATCCGGCAGAGTCAGTGCCTGCTGGAGGCCACAAGCCTCGGACTTGAGCTCCTCAGCTGCAGTTCTTCCAGGAATTTTATGGTATTAATTTTATGGTTGTAATCCATTTTGAGTTTATTTTTTCTTATGGTGTAAGAAAGTAGTCTAGCTTTAATGTTTGCTTATACCTGTCCAGTTTTTCCAGCACTGTTTATTAAAGAGACTGGCTTTGTTGGTTGTATATATATTCTTGCCTCCTTTGTAGATTAATTATGGTAGATACAGGATGGGTTTCTTTTGGGCTCTGTATTCTACTTCCTTGACCTATGTATCTGTTTTTATGCCAGTACCATGATTTTTTTTTTAAGGATAAAATAAGTTTTTATTTGTAGCCTTGTAGTAAAGGAGAAGCCATAAGTTGCAAGACAATTCTTCAGCGGTATGTACAACATACTTTTTATTTCCATGTAATGGAATCAAACATGGACTGAGACTACAGAGTATAAACTAGAAATCAGCAAGTGTAGGAAATGGAGTAGAAAAAAAGACACAAGAAATTAGCACTAACAACACAAAACCCTTCACTGGGATCTGCTGACCGGAGCAAAAACCAGAGCTGAATCTCCCAATAGAGACAGGTCCTAGAACAGTCAGAAAGGGAGTGAGTGGAAGGTGAGAAGGAGCCACACTGGAGTGCGGGTTTAGTAAATTGCTCTTGGTGTTTATACAATATCAGCTGGCTCAGAACTGAATTGAATTGCAGGACACTCAACTGGTGTTACAGAATTGCTTGGTGTATGGAAAAACTACACATCTTGTGTCAGAAATGTTGTGAGTGTAGTAGCAGTGTGAGAATAAGATTGTTTTTCTTACACAAAAAAGGTTACTGGCCCAGCCAGGGTGGCTCAGTGGTTGAGCATCAACCTGTGAACCAGGAGGTCACAGTTCCATTCCCAGTCAGATTTTGGGCTCAGTCCACAATGTGGGGTGTGCAGAAGGCAGCCAATCAAAAATTCTCTCTCGTCGTTGATATTTCTCTCTCTCTCCCCCTCTCCCTTCCTCTCTGAAATCAATAAAGATATATATTTAAAAAAACAAAAAGGTTACTATGTTTCACCATGAGAAGTGGGCCAGCAGCATTTCTCATCTCCAACTTCCAGCTGAAGAGGCTAAATTCCTGGTGAGTGTGTCTGAGAGGTTAGGAAACCCCTTTCTCAACTATAGGATAATGGCTCCATCTCAGTGCAGCAGGTCCAGAATATGGGGGTCCTGATCACTGGTTCCCCAGCTCACTGGTAGGGCAGAGGTCCCATACTAGGAAAAGAAGCTGAGAAGACCAGAAGCTATCACACCAACTCAGGTGCCTGAACAGTGGATTCACAGATATTGCCAGAGGGAGAGACTTCTAATGTAAAAGAGAGGGGTTGTTTGTTTGTTTGTTTTTTCCTTTTTGTTAGAGAATGGAAGGGAGAGGTAGAGACAGAGAGAAACATAGATGTATGAGGGACACATCAATTGGTTGCCTCTTGCACACGCCCCGACCAGGGTTGGGATTGAACCTGCAATAAAGGCATGTGCCCTTGACCGAACTTGAACCAGGGGCCCTTCAGTCCACAGGCCAGCACTCTATCCACCGAGCCAAGCCTGCTAGGGCAAAGAAAGAGTTTTGAAGCTCTCGCCAAAGAAGTTGACTTTACTTGAAACAGAATATGAAGTTCAGGTTCCAGTTCAATCACTCCTCTTAATTAAAAGCAACTAACTAAACTGCAGGCTAGCTAGCTTGCCTGAGAAAACCAATAGAAGAGACAGCTAAGAGCCCACCTGCTCAAAAACTGTCCTCAAACACCACCCTTGACTGAACTTAATTGGATCAGACTATGAACAATGTATGCCCCAAGGCATTGTCAAAAATAATACAGTAATTAGCCACTAATTAGTGCAGCCTGGTATTACACATATGGGTGTAATACCAAATGAAGCAGACAGCTTAACAGAGATCAGTACAAAGACAGTTAAAAAAAACCCTGCTGAAAATATGGTCACCCCTGGGTGAATGTGGACATGCCTGCAATGCACCCTCAAGGAATGTCATCAGAGGCTTCTCACTGCAGGGGAACTAGGCTGCACTCCAATAAACTCCTAAGACCACAAAACAAACAAGAAAACAACAAAAACAAGTCAGGAAACCTCTTCCATCATGTGAAGAGGACACATTGAGAAAGTGGCCATCTGTGAGCAGGCTCTCACCAGACATCAAATCTTCTGACACCTTGATCTTGGAGTTCCTGTCCTCCAGGACTGTGAGAAATAAATGTCTGTTGAGCCCGGCTGGCATGGCTCAGTGGTTGGGTGTCGACCTATGAATTAGGAGGTCATGGTTTAATTCCCAGTCAGGGCACATGCCCGGTTGTGGGCTCCATTCCCAGGGTGGGGTTTGTGGGAGCCAGCCAATCAATGATTCTCTCTCATCATTGATATTTCTGTCTCCTTCTCCCTCTCCCTTCCTTTCTGAAGTCAATAAAAATATATTTAGCCCTAACTGGTTTGGCTAAGTGGATAAAGCATCGGACTGAAAGGTCGCAGGTTCGATTCCAGTCAAGGGTATGTACCTTGGTTGCAGGCACATCCTCAGTAAGAGGTGTGCAGGAGGCAGCTGATCAATGTTCCTCTCCCACTGATGTTTCTAATTCTCTCTCCCTATCCCTTCTTCTCTGTAAAAAATCAATAAAATATATTTTAAAAAAGAAAGCACAAGTGATTCCTCTCACATTTACCAGAAAGGTTAACATGAAAACACTGGAAAATGCCAAGCCCATGAAGGGGAGAGCAGCCAGGCCTCTGCAGGGAGAATCTATGCGTGTCCTGTGTTCCCTCTGACTAGTATCTCACTGCCAAGAAGAGACCCAAGAGAAAGGTGGGCCGAGGTTTACCTAATAGCACTACTCTTTTTTTAATTACTATTGAAAGTATTACGTATGTCCCCTTTACTCTCCATTGTCCTCTCCCAACTTGCTCCCAGACCCAACCCCAGTCTCCACCCCCCTCTATTGTCTGTGTCCAATGGTTATACTTATATGCATGCAAGTTCTTTGGTTGACTTCTTCCCTCCCAACTCCCTGACACACACACACACACCCTCCCCTGTCTTCCCTCTGGGGTTTGATGGTCTGCTCAATGCTTCCATGTCTCGATCTAGTTTTGTTCACCAGTTTATGTTGTTCATTATATTCCACAAATGAGTGAGATTATGTGATACTTAATTTCTCTGACTGGTTTATTTCACTTAGTATAATGCTCTCCAGGTCCATCCATACTATTGTAAATGGAAAGAAAACTCGCGTTTACAACAGCACTATTCTTTTTTTTTAAAAATATATTTTATTGATTTTTTACAGAGAGAAAGGGAAAGGGATAGAGAGTTAGAAACATCGATGAGAGAGAGAAACATCGACCAGCTGCCTCCTGCACAACCCCCACTGAGGATGTGCCCACAGCCAAGGTACATGCCCTTGACCGGAATCGAACCTGGGACCTTTAGGTCTGCAGGCTGACGCTCTATCCACTGAGCCAAACCGGTTTCGGCACAACAGCACTATTCTTTATAGCCCTATTTCAGAAACTGCCTACATGTTTATCAGCAACAAAACTCAAATAAATGAAAGTATATGCACCAATGCAAGACCAGAAATGAGAATAAGAATGTCTTGCCCAGCTGGCTTGGCTTAGTGATAGATCGATGACTTGTGATTCAGGTCCCTGCCTTCCCAGCAACACTACAGCAAGATGGCAGATGACCAGAAAAGACCCCAACTTTTTCAAGCTGGTGGAGGACCTCAAGATGGAGGAGAGTGAGGAGCAGAAGCAGAACGGGTGGGTGGTATCCTGAGATCATCAAGTCCTGAAACCAGGTGCTGATCTTGTCCATCCCCATATGGTGTGATGGCTCCTGAGAGGTCCTCGAGGGCTACCCAGCCCAGCACAACCAGCACTGAGGGCCATGCCAGGGAGGAGTTCCTCACAGAACTGGTGTGAGTGTAGAGGAAGTGAAAGCTTTCGCTTCTCTGATGACATAAGCATGCAGTGGTTGATGTGCCATGTGGGGTTGCCAAAGCTGGTGTTAAGGTCAATTCCAAGAAATACTGATCATGAATTGAAATGATCACAAGGAGGTTCACCATGGAGCTGGTAAAGAAGGGCATTATTGGTCCTGGCAGTGATGTGCCTGCCCCAGACTTGAGCACGGGCCAGCTGAACATGCTCTGGAGTGCTGACACCTACACTAGCACCATTGGGCACTAAGGTAGTAATGCCCATGCCTTCACTGGCAAGCCCATCAATCAGGATGGATTCCATAGATAGATGGGCCTCTGCTACTGGCTAGGGAGTTTTCCATGGGATTGAAAACTTCATCAATGAAGTCTCTCCCAGGAGTATTTTAGGGATAAGATCAGGGTTTGGAGATAAAACATTTGTTGTTCTGGGATTTGGTAATGTGGGCCTGCACTCTGAGATATGTGCATCACTTTGGTGCTAAATGTGTTGGTGCTGGTGAATCTAATGGGAGCATGTGGAATCCAGATGGTACTGACCCTAAGGAACTCGAAGACTTCCAATTGCAACACAGATCAATCCTGGGCCACCCCAAGGCCAAAGTTTTATGAAGGGAGCGTTTTTGAGGCCAACTGTGACATACTGATCCCTGCTGCCAGCAAGAAGCAGCTGACCAAGTCCAATTCACCCAGAACCAACGCCAAGATCATTGCTGAAGGTACCAATGGACCGACAACTCCAGAAGCTGATCAGATTTTCCTGGAGAGGAAGATTGTAGCTATTCCAGATTTCTACTTAAATGCTGGATTAGTGACAGTATCCTACTTTGAGTGGCTGAAGAACCTAAATTATGTCAGCTATGACCACTTGACCTTCAAATATAAAAGGGATATGGGCATGCATTATAAAAAAAAACATTTTTAAAATATATTATTGATTTCATAGAGGAAGGGAGAGGGAGAGAGAGAGAAGCATCAATAATGAGAAAGAATCACTGATCAGTTGCCTCCTGAAAGCCCACCATTGGGGAGAGTCTGCAACCCTAGCATGCCCCCTTGACCAGAATCAGACCCAGGACCTTTCACTCTGCAGGCCAATGCTCTATACACTGAGCCAAAGCAGCTAGGACTAAACCATGTTTTATAAAGCACAGAGGGAATCTGACATGCCAGGCATGCAAGAAATGTATTACACATCTATCTTCCTACAGATACACATGTAGACTGGTTTAAACAACACCAAAAAGAAATGTAGACTGGTTTAATAAAAATTACATATAAATACATGGAATGGTTAGAGAAGTATAGTGGTTACATAAATATTGAAAGAATGACAGAAATGTACCATAGTGTTAAAATTAGTTCTAAGGGAGAGAGATAGTACAGATATACATTTATGCACACATGCTATTTCTGTAGATTGGTAAAGGCATACATTTGTATGTATATAGTGATTAGATAAATATAATTTTAAATGGATATTATGTGTAGAGCTCATTTCTTCAGGTTTCTTGACAGACCACATAGATACCGTGATTCAAAAAATATATACTCAGCCGAGACCGGTTTGGCTCAGTGGATAGAGCATCGGACTGCGGACTGAAGGGTCCCGGGTTCGATTCCGGCAAGGGCATATACCTTGGCTGCAGGCACATCCCCAGTAGGGGGCGTGCAAGAGGCAGCTGATCGATGTCTCTCTCTCATCGATGTTTCTGACTTTCTATCCCTCTCCCTTCCGCTCTGTAAAAAAATCAATAAAATATATTAAAAATATATATATATATATATATATATATATATATATACACACTCAGATATTTAAGTTAAGTACAGTTGTTAAGGCATCTGGACTCTGAAAAGTTTTTCCCACCAAAAGCTCATCAGGACAAGAGGAGAGTGGTCCTGTCCAGTGCTGTGCCCTTGAGCACCAATGGGAGCACATGCCCAAGGAGACAGCACCAGCCAGTGGTGAGGCTGGATGAGAAATGTGAGAGTGATGACAAGGGCATTGAATCAGCACTGAGCACTCAATATGCACCAGGTGAGCACCTCCTTTCAAATTACCTCCAGTGGAAAATTATTCCATTATCCTCAAGTTAGAGAAAAGGAAACTGGGGTCCCAAAAGGAATATTTGGCACACTAGTAACTCTGTAAACCTTCTAGCTTGTGAGGATTAGTGGTAGGCAGGAATAACATTGCAACAGTCTTTCACTGCCACCTGCTGGCCAGTGGAGATGGGCTCAGTCCTGTTTCCCATAGTGAAACCCCCTCGGGATCCTGTGCCCTTACCTGCCTGACTCAGAGGCCAGGCCCCAGTGAAGCCAGGGTGGGTAAAACGGTGGGCTGGGGGCACTGTGGCCTGGGTGTAGTTGCTGTGGCCTGGAGGGAAACACAAAGGAGATGTCTGGAGCCACAGAAATTTCAGCAATAAGCAAACACCAGGAGGCACTAGATATAGAAATAAAAATTGAACAACTCAGAGATCAAAGGGAAGAGACAGAAAAGACCCAGGAAGAAACAAGATATGCAGAACACTAAGCTTCACAGAAGAGTGAGGGTCGGCGGGAGGTTTCTCCAGCAGGAAGGCCCAGGCTGCTACTGTCCTGGATTCCCAGGCAATCCTCCAGCCCCGGGTGCTGTGCACACCCACCTTACCCACCTTCCGAAGGCCCTGGGCGCTCCAATTCCTAGTCCTTTCTGGTTTTCCTGGCACAAATCAGTTCGCCACAGGGCTTTCCCCAGGACAGGCGAGGTGCTGCCTCTGCTCTGGGAGGCCCCGTCTTACAGCTTCCCTGTATCCCTTCTCTTTCTCTCGGTGAGTATGCTGTTCGCCTTTGTATACATAATGTGCATTTTCACATCCACAAAACTCTGTAGCACTTGCCTGGGAGAAAACAACACTGACTCGGGGCTTCCTTCCATCTGACTCTGTCCCATGGAGGCTGATCAAGTTGGAGGGCCTAGAGATCATTCCTGGGCTTCAACCCAACCTGTCGGACAAACAGAACTGATCCTAACTTACTGTGGACCGCCTGTGGCTTCATTGCTTAGGGGAGTCAGCTCAGCTCACCACTTATCAGAACAAGGGCCAGCTCCTCCTGGCTGGCACTTAGCAGGCTCCTGGACTACGCAGGTGAGTTGACAGTGGAGGGACTAGAGAACGGAGGAAACCCTGACCTCCCCAGTTCAATCTACCGTTCATCCCCCTTCTCCACCCCTCTTATCCTCCCCACCCCATCTCACCCCCAGGCACATTCAACAAACACTGCACAATTTATGGCCCAGATGCCTTTATCCCACTTTTGTAGGAGGGAACCCTAGGGGAGGGTTGCAACAGAATATTCTTGGACTTTCAGTTGTATTTTTTAGTACACTGATGTATCAAAATGAGTGCATAGAGCAGTGATGGGAATGAGCTTGGTGTGTCAAAATTTGCAAAAAAAAAAAAAAATGAGCAAAACTCGGGTGGTGTGTCACTTCGAGAAAAAAACAACATAATTTTACGATATTTATAGTTTAAATAACAAAAATGTATAATTGTAATTTATAACTGTATTTAATAAACCAAAAACTAATTATTTAACTTACCTGCTTAGTGACTTCTTTGTTCATCTGTCAGTTGGTTTCTTTTGTTGGTCTTGATATTATTTAGCTTGTGTGGGGTGCCGTGAACTAAGGTAAGTGAGGGGGAAGGGGAATTCTTTAACTAACCTGCCTATTAGTGACTTTTTTGTTGCTGAATTTCATTGGCTAAACCTTCAGTTGAAGGTTGGTATTTTGTACACTTCAAGCCCAAGCAAGCGCTACTAACTTCATCTGTCAATCTGTTTCTTTTGTTGGTTTTGATATTATTTAATGCTGAGAATAAGGTCTCACAAAAGTACGTAGAGGGAAAAATCATGAGTAAAGCCATTGCTATATTTTTCAGGGTGCTAAAAGTGTCTGGTAATCGGTTCCAGGGCACTCCAAAGTTCTTGTTCATAGTGGCACTCCTCTTGATTGTCCAAGCGGCACCTTTCCAGATTCTCAAGCTTTGACCTCAAGTCAACAAACACCTGAGCCCAGATGCTGTCTTGAAATTCTGCAAGTTGCATCTCCAAATCATCAATTTGCATCCATTGGAAACCACTTAATTCCAAACTACTGTGGACTACTACAACAGGATACTTAATTATTTTTATGGTCTGTTCTAGACTTCTAAATTGATTGAATCTATCACTGAACTGGTCAAGTAATGAGTTTAAAACATGCTGGTACTTAATATGCAAGGGTTCCATTTCATTTGTACAGCTGCACTGGCTTTCTCAAAATACTTTGTTACTTGAGAAAAATACTTATAAGTTTTAGTTGCTACATCTCGCTTGAAAATTTTAAGTTTACTTTCAAAAGCTTTTATGTATCCAAACATAACGTCAATACTTTTGCCAAAACCTTGTAACTTTAAGTTCAATTCATTAATATGAACAGAGAGATCTGTAAAAAATATCAGGGTGTTGACCCACTTATCATCATTGAGCTGAGAAAAGTTTTCCAGATCCTTATCCTCAAGAAATACCTTAATTTCTTCAAAGCACTCCACAAAGCGCTCAAGAACTTTGCCTCGGCTCAGCCATCTTACATTATTCTACATCAGCAGTCCACTGTAGGTGGAATCAACCTCCAGTAAAAGTGCAGAAAATTCTCACTTGTGAAGGGGGCGAGCAGCTATTAAATTAACTATTTTTGTAACAGCTGACATTAAGTCATTTAAGTCTGTGAATCCTGCCTTGGCACATAAAACCTCCTGATGGATAATGCAATGAAAAGGCACAATCAGATGTCCAATAGCATCCGTAAACAATTTGACAAATCTGACTTTTTTCCCCATGATGTTTGGTGCCCCATCTGTCATCACTGACACAACTTTATAGATATCAATGCTTAGGTCACAGAATGTTTGTATAACAACCTGACATATTTCGCTTCCTGATGTACTTGTTGGCACTGATACTAACTTTATCAACTCTTCTCTCACTGTGAGACCACCAGAATATCAACCAATAATGGCCAACTGAGCATGTGATGTGACATCAATAGTTTCATCAAGAGAGATCGAAAAATATTTACAATTACTTATGTCTCTCTTTAATTGACGCTGTACGTTTGTGTTCAGTCTCATTATTTGGTCTTTTACGATATTTCTACTGAGTGGTAACTCAGATATTCTCTTAACAATTGCATCTTTATTGTGCATATTGTGAAACAGAACTGGTGCACATCTTAGGAGAGTTTTTTAATAAATTCTTCCTCACTGAGTGCTTTTCCATGCTGAGCTATGGAGTGAGCAATGCTCAAACTTGCAGATGTTAAATTTGTAGAGCCTTTTATAAATTTAAGGATGGAATTAGATTGGCTCTTATAAAGGTATAGCTGACTGGAAATGTATTCCTTTCTTTCATCCTCACTTTTTTTCAAGAGCTGGGAATGATTAGTTTCAAAATGTCTATTTACATTCCACCTTCTGCTTACTACTGTTTCAGTACATAGAACGCAAAATGATCTGCCATTTTTTTCCATAATGCCATACATCTTGGTCCATGTCTCTTGAAAGGGTCGGCTACTGCTACTACCCCTTCCTTTACTTAACCTTGGTTTTTTTTATTTTTTGGGTTCTCCATCAGGGGGGCAGTGACAGAAGATAGAATTATAGATAGCCTGTTAGCCCTGCATGCAATTAGGGGTTAAGTAGCCTAACTGACCACAAGATAGCACATATAACTGTCTTTTAGGAAAAGGCAGGGTTAATAAGCAGAAATAGGGGTTAATAAGGATGCACAACAGTAATAGTGGTGAAATGGAGTCTGCACTATGCTGCAAAATGACGTTCCTTATATAAATTAAGATGGCTGCAGCTATTTCTTTTTTTTTTTTTTTAATATATTTTATTGATTTTTTACAGAGCAGAAGGGAGAGGGATAGAAAGTCAGAAACATCGATGAGAGAGAGACATCGATCAGCTGCCTCTTGCACGCCCCCTACTGGGGATGTGCCCGCAGCCAAGGTACATGCCCTTGCCGGAATCGAACCCAGGACCCTTCAGTCCGCAGTCCGACGCTCTATCCACTGAGCCAAACCGGTCTCGGCTGCTGCAGCTATTTCTAATGGCAGGAAGCGGCACCCATAGCACAGTCCCTCACCTCTCCCAGCCTCCCTGTCACTTATCTCAGTAATGATGGTCAATTAGAAATTCACGCCACCCCAGAACAGTAGATTGGATGATGGTTGCTGTGGTTATGTGGTTGTTGGTAATGGGGATCACAGGGCCCCCAGAGATGCGTCCCCCCACAGCATTCTGCTGTTCCCTTCAGCAGAATGGAAGGGTATGAGGTCAAAGATCCCCTAAGAGCCTAACAGGAAGTCCCAGAACTCGATGCTCTGTGTTGGAGTTCTCTTGTTTTGGCCTACAGACCTCCTGCACAGAGTGTCTACACTACACTACAGTAAATGTTTCATCCTCGGCTACTGCACCTGGCCATGCAGTAGCCGAGGATGAAACGTCCTTCTGGGCATGCGGCCCCGTACTTCTCTGTATGCGACCTCCTCATGTGGCCGCGTGTCATCGAAAATGGCTACGCGTGTCAGTGCTGACATGCATGTCATAGGTTTGCCATCACAAGTCTTGTGCTTTTGCCCTATAGCTTCTGACCTCTTCAGGGATTCACCAGCTAGTCTCCCCTATTACCACGAGGGATTATCACCTTCAACAAGTGGAAAGAAAGTCACCTGAGCAAGGTGGCATTGACACTGGTCCAAGGTAGGGGACAAGTTGAGTCTGGGGCAGAATCAGGAAGAGGATCCCAGCTACCTGTGAGTAATTTCTGCAGGCACAATGATGAGTCATCATCTCATCTCTTCTTGCCCAAATTGCTGTACTTGTAAGTATACCATGGCCAAGTCCTGCTGACCCTTCTGAGAGGCCACATAGGTTGTCTACACACTCAGTGATGGGTAGCAATGGGAGTGGTGTCAAGTCAGTTCCCAGGTTAGTGAATTGTTTTCTTAGCTATTAAACCCAGTACTTATAAATGGTCATAAAACTTGGTATAGAAAGCATTAGAAACTTTACATACTAAGAAGTATTTACTATTCTGTCCTTTTGTTCCTTAGAAGTGTTTAGAATGAACAACTACTCTCTCAAGATGTAACTCCTGAGGGTGGACTAGTAGTGAAGGATGTTTTCAGGCTGTCACATTCAAGAAGAGTTGCCCACTGGCCCTGCTTCTTGTATATGCATTTATTTTTTGTTGTTGTTGTTAATCCTTATCCAATGATATTTGTCCATTGATATTTATTTATTAAATATATTTTTATTGATTTCAGAAAGGAAAGGAAAGGGAAAGAGAGGTGGAAACATCAATTATGAGAGAGAATCCTTGATCGGCTACCCCCTGCATGTCCCACACTGGGGATTGAACCTGCCACCTGAGCATGTAACCTGACTGGGAATTGAACCATGATCTCCTAGTTCAACCGCTGAACCACACTGGCTGGGTTTTTTCTATTGATTTTTAGAGGGAGTGGAATGGAGGGAGGGGAGAGAGAGAAAGAGAGAAACATATATGTGAAAGAGATGCATCAATTGGTTGTTTCCTGCACACATGCTGGCAGGGCCTGGAATGGAACCTGCAACCCAGGTAAGTGCCCTTGAATGGGAATTGAACCTGTGACCCTTTGGTGCTCAGGCAGACACTCTAACCACTGGATCACAGTGACCAGGGCTTGGATACACATTTCTCATCCAAATCCCTGGAGCCATCCATTTGGGTCTGATTTTTTATTTACTACAATAGAGGCCCTGTGCACTGGGGTGTGGGAGAGTACCTCATCCTGGATTGTGAGAGGGCGCAGACCAGGCCGAGAGACCCCACTAGTGCATGATAGGTACTGGGGAAGGACTTAGGAGGTTGGCCAGCCAGGGAGGGACTGTGGGAGAGCTCTACGGCATGTCTGGTCAGTCTCACTCAGTCCCTATCAGCTGGACCCCAGCAGCAAGCTAACCTACCAGCCAGAGTGTCTGCCCCCTTGTGGTCAGTGCATGTCATAGCAACTGGTCGACTGTCTGCCCCCTGGTGGTAAGTGCACGTCATAGCAAGCGGTTGAGTGGCCTTAGCATATCATTAGCATATTATGCTTTGATTGGTTGAACGTCCGACTGGATGATTGGACACTTAGCATATTAGACTCTTATTATATAGGATGGGAGAGCAAGGCACGAAGCACTAAAACGTACAGGAAAATCAAACCTCAGATGATGAAAGGCTGGGAGGAGTGGGTGATGGAAAGCCAGCCTCAGCTGGGTAGATGCAGATGAGAGCTTGGAGGTATCAAAAGCTGAGAGAAAACTTCTAGATCCAGCTCTACACTTTTTTTCCCCTTCTGGACTCAGCACTATAAAGGATACAAAGGACCTTGTGTGGAAGGAGGGAAGTCTGTTGCCAAGAGGGGGCTGAAAATCAGCACTCACACCTAGGTCTCCCTCCTCTGATCAATCAATCATTGCCACAGCTCCCACACTTTCAAACTGTGCTTTCCTCCTTCTCCAAGCACTGCCTATTGTCCTGTGAGAAAGATATATTCTAAAAGCCATTGATTTCTCTGAGAAAAGGTAATGAAATGGGACATTCTAACATCCTATATAATTAAAAAAAACATGCAAATGTGACCGTACCTTTGCTACGCTACCAGCCAATCAGGAGCAGGGGGCGGGGCCATGGGCCACAAGACCCCCACCCCTCGTGCTGCCTTTGCACGGCCTGGGGAATGGGTGCTGCGGGCCTGGGAAGTGGACGCTGCACTGGTGGTCCTGGCAGGCCTGTGGTGCCCGTTCCCCAGGCTGCACGAAGGCTGGCGGGAAGGCCGGCCACCACCGCACTTCACTGTGGGCGTCGGGGTTCCCATATCACGAAGAGTGCGTGCGTGGGGGTCCCAGATCACCAGCGCACACACGAAGGGCAGGGCCACAGGAGGCTGGGGGGGAAGACCACCACCACTGCACTTCGCCGTGGGTGCCGGGAGTCCCAGATCACCATGGTGGCAGAGCCAAGGCAGAGGCCATTAGGGGTGATCAGGCCAGCAGAGGGAACCAGTTGGGGCAATCAGGCCAGCAAGCAGAGTGGTTAGGGGTGATCAAGCAGTCAAGCAGGTGAGCGGTTAGGAGCAGATTGTCTAAATTCCAGTTTAGGCCCAATCCCACAGGGGTCTCAGATTGGAGAGAATGCAAGCCGGACTGAGAGACAACCTCCCACCCCCTGCGTGCACAAATTTTGTGCACCGGGCCACTAGTTACCAAAGATAAAATGACAGGGAAGTGGCTTATATCTGTCTGTTATATAGTGGTGAGGAGATAGTAGAAGAGGATTAGGTAGAGAGGGGCAGGACCACAGGGGCTGGGAAGTGGAGCATTGCAGGCATGGGTAAAATACAGCTTGCTGACCATGCCTGGTTCCAAGAAAAACCACAGAGACAGGCAAAATGTCCTAGAACTAGATACAGCTAGGCAAAATTGCTAAGGCAACCCAGCTGGATGGGGAAAGAAGGGTATGCACGGGAGATGTGAGCTTTAAAATGTCTGGATGTTGAGACTGAAAGATGGTGGCATCTGCAGAGTTGACACTGCTGGAGAAGTCTCTGGGGCTGAGTAAAGGGAACAAGTACAGTGCTCAAGGTGAGCGCCAGATTCCAGTCTTCAAAGAAACAGCAGTCCATGTCTAACAGGATTGGCTACTATAGCAGCTCATCTAGTCAAAGAAGCCAACAAGAATATTTGCTTGGGAGTACTACAGAAGAAAAAGCAATAATCCAATAATGGTTAGAAAACAGAGTAACTCGAATAGATGGAAACTCCAATAAAGATGATATCTGCATTCTGTTGAAGGATCTTAATTCATATCTTGAAGCTAAAGTCTATCTTAGAGGATATAACTTTACCTTAGCAGATATTGTTTTACACTATGGACTCCATCGCTTCATAGATGACCTGACAGTTCAAGAAGAGGAGAACTATCTTAATGTGTCTCACTGGTTTTGTCACATTCAGCATTTTCCAGGCATCAGGCAACATCTGTCTAGTATTGTCTTTATCAAGAACAGACTGTATACAAATTCCCACTAGAAATTACCCATGCCATGCAGAAGTTATTAAAAATATTTTAGGGGAACCAAGATGGCGGCATAGGTAAACACCTATCTTGCTGCCCCACACAGCAATTTCAAAACTACAACGTAACAAAAGAACAAACACCATCCAGAATCACCGGAAAGCTGGCTAAGCGAAAATTCCACAAATAAAAGAGAAGACAGGACACTGTGACTCAGAGGAGCGGCTGAGGACAGCGTTGAAGATACGCGGGGAGAGAGGTTTGGATAGGGCGGGTGGCTGAAAACCTGGCTGGTTTTCTCGAACGGGGGAGACAAAGATGTCCCACTGCACTGATCCCCCACCTCCGGGAGAAGTCCAGGGAACCCACAATCATACAAGGTAAAAACTGGACAGTGGGAGGGCACGCCGAAGCTCGGGTGCTGCAGGGGCCTGCCAGCTTGTGGAGAAGGTGAGCTTGTGCGGAGTGCGTGTGAACTTGGGAACAGTGCAGCTGTGTGACCACGCAGAGAGCGCTCATGACTTGCTCTCTCATTCGGGAAACCGTCAGACTACATTGTTTTGCGACCCTGGGTGAGACATTGGGTGTGCAGACTCATTTGGGGAGAGTCTGAATTCTCCGGCAGCTGGTGGAGCTCGGAAGCGGCTCTCTCTCAGAGACCCTGGGGCCGCATAGCTGTCTGCTTGGCCTGGAGACTCCGCCCATCCAACCTGAGCACAGCTACACTTCACAGACAATTGGCCTGAAGGTCAACCCATCCAAGTACTAACAACGATTAACCTGGGCTTAACTTCAACAAGACTGTGCAACCCATATCCACCTCAGGAAACTGGGGAGGCTGAGCCACTGCCCCTTGTAGGACATCTACCACAAAAAGCTAATTGACCAACTCAGGGAAGCAGCCACCATGCAGAGACATGGAAAGAAATCAGATGTGAAAAAAAATGGAGGAAAAAAATGACTGGTTCACTCTTGCCAGTAGCAAGTCTGCAACTCCCCCCCCCCTCCACCCACTTGGCAAAGGGATTTATCACAGAGAAACCAGACTCTGCATCAAGTGGTTGCACACCACTTTGACATATTTCTATTGAACCAAAGATACAAAACTAGGAAATTATCAAACTATCTCATTAGATGGAAAGAAACTTTTTAGTAAACCTGGCTATCTTCCTGAAGTCCCTTTTCAGGACTAAAAATGACTGAAGTTTAGGTTGTAATTATTAAAACAGAAATACTGGCAAAAGTGAAGCAAGCAGGTGAGTAAACCTATCCTGATAGGGGAGCATATTTCTGTGGGAGTTTAGTCTTGATAAAAGTGTCAACACAGGAATCGGACTCCTGCGGAGTTCCAGAGCTCCTAACAGGACTACCAACCATTCCTGGGCAATAATGTTGGTGTTCTCTGAAGTGGTGGGCTGGGATGCCTGCCTTCAGATGTGTTCAGACGAGTTGGTGAGCAAACCAAGGAGAGGTTGGATGATTAAGCAAGAAATAAGGGATTCTTGGTTAAACTGAAGGCTTCATTTGGGAACCAAAAATCTTAACAAATCTCTTGGACCTTGAACCACATATTTTCCCTGAAAAGTATGCATTTTTTTCCCAGCAGAATTTTGTTGAGGGTTATATTACTGAGGAATGAACTGAAATGGGTATGAAACTTATTTAATGGCTTACTGTACTAGAAAACAGAAGACTTACAGGAGATTTAAAACCAACTCTTGTTACAACTTTTTAAAAGATTGTGAAACTGTCAAAATGCACATTAATCAAGTTTTAATATGCTGTATGATGGATAGAGAGGATGTCCATTGTACCATTTCTTTCTTTGAATTCTCGGGCATAGTTTGGCAGTGCAAGAACTCTTGTAACATTAACAAAGTCAATAAAAAGTGACTGGAAAAAAAAACGACTGGACATGGAATTCAAAACCATGGTTATAGGGCTTCTCAAGAGGCTCCTAGAAAAGGCTGAGACCTATAAGGAAATAAGCAAGACCTACAAGGAAATGAACGAGACCCTCAAGGATATGAAAAAGGACCAACCAGAAACTAAGCATACACTGACTGAAATAAAAAATATTATACAAAGACCTAAAAGTACTCTAGAGTACCCCAAGAACCAAGTTAAACATTTGAAATACAAAGAGGTAAAATTCACTCCGCTGGAAAAGCAAGAAACCAAAAGAATCAAAAAAATTTGAAGATAGTGTAAGGGGCCTCTGGGACAACCTCAAGCATACCAACATCCGAATTATAGGGGTGCCAGAAAAAGAGAGAGAGCAAGACAACGAAAGCTATTTGAAGAAATAGTGATCGAAAACTTCCCACACCTGGTGAAAGAAATTGACTTAGGAGTCTAAGAAGTGCACCAAACCCCAATATATAGGATCCCTAAGAGGACCACACCAAGGCACATCATAATTAAAATGCCAAGAGCAAAAGACAAAGAGAGAATATTAAAAGCAGCAAGAGAGAAACAGATGGTTACCTATAAGGGAGCACCCATACAATTGTCAGCGGATTTCTCAACAGAAATGATACAGGCCAGACGGGAGTGGCAAGAAATATTTAAAGTGATGAATAGCAAGAATCCACAACCAAGATTACTCTATCCAGCAACTGAAGGTCAGATAAAGTGCTTCACAGATAAGAAAAAGCTAAAGGAGTTCAACACCACCAAACCAGTATTATATGAAATGCTGAAAGATATTCTTTAAGAAGAGGAAGAAGAAAAAGATAAAAGTGTAAATTATGAATGACAAATACACATCCATCAACAATGAATCTAAAATTCAAGTGAATTAATAATCTGATGAACAGGATAAACTGGTGAATGTAACAGAATCACGGACATAGAGAGGGAATGGACTGACAATTCTTGGGGAGAAAAGGGGTGTGGGAAGTGCAGCAAGAGACTGACAAAAATCATGCAACTATGGGAGAGGACAATGGGGGGGTGAGGGCGGAGGGTGGGATGGGTACCTTGTGGAGGGGAGCTATAGGGAGAAAAAGGGGAATAATGTAATTAATAAACTGAACAATAAAGATTTAAAATATATATATATATATTTATTTTATTTTATTTTTTTAATGGAAAGTGTATTCTGGACCAGAGAGCTAATGTAAATTGATATGCAGTCATCTTTTATTTTCTGAAGTTGATCGAATTTTTAAAGTATAAACATGTCTGGCCTTAGCTGGTTTGGTTCAGTGAATAGAGCGTTGGTCTGCGGAGTGAAAGGTCCTGAGTTTGACTCCACTCAAGGGCACGTGCCTGGGTTGCGGGCTCAATCCCCAGCAGGGTATGCGGGAGGCAACCAATCAATGATTCTCTCTCATCATTAATGTTCCTATCTCTCCCTCTCACTTCCTCTCTGAAATCAATAAAAACATATATTTTTTTAAAAAAATAAAGCGGTTAACCAATAAAAAAAATGTCTGAATGTTTTATTTTTTCTGCAATTTTCAATGTAAAAATTCAACTGCTACCAAAACTTGACTTAACCTTCCCCCTGTAGCTTGACAGCCTGGGGAGGGTGGGTGATGGGTGCTGGGGGAGATCAACCGAAGGACTTGTATGCATGCATATGAGCATAACCAATGAATGAAAGACACTGGGGGGGGGGCGGGGGGCAGGTGGGGACATGTGCTGGGGGGAGGATGATGGGGGAAAAAAAGGAAAACATATGTACTACTATTAAATCTAAGTTATACAGCAAAAATATTTTTAAAATGTGAATACCCTTAAAAAAAAAAACTTGACTTAAGATCAAGTTATTGTAAGGTCTGTGGCTGGGAAAATAGGGACTTCTCCCATCCCACTGGCTGAGGATGTAAGGTTTGGGACTGGGAAGATAGGAAATTCCCCTATCCCATCCGCTAAGTTAAATAGCAGCCCCCAAGGACTTACCAGAGCTGTGCTGACATCCTGCTGGACAATAAACGACCACCCTGATTTATCAAGGATGGCCAGGTTGGAGTTGTAAGAATTCCCTGCTCATAAATCACCTGCCACAAACTTCCTCGGAACATGCCAACAGCAGCATAAAAGAAACCTTGCTGGGCATAGACGGGGGTGACTCCCCTGGCCCATGTTTTCAGACCGAGGGACCTCACCCGAGAGCATTTAATAAACGTGAACTTTTGCTGGTGCCCTGCTTGTCTTGGTCAATTATTGGCTTCGGTGAGATTCAATCTTATTTCTCAGATTAAAACCTTACAGTTATAAATCAACTTGTTTTTACAAATGAAATTTATTTTAATAAAAGTTGCAAATCAATGGCTTAATTATAATAAACATTAGTCCTTTTAATGATTACCTATTTGGCTATTTATTGACCTATCTTTCATATTTTAAAATGCATTTTCCCCTTATGACTATTTACCGTTGTTTGTTTATTAAGATGCCAAGGATAGAGGAAGGGAAGACAGATGTGTTTGTCTTCAAATATTTATGTGAACCAGTAAATGTGGTTGAAAAAGTAAAAAATAAAATGTATGGATGTTGCCTGACTGGTGTGGCTCAATGGTTGAGCATTGACCTATGAACCAGAAGGTCATGGTTCAATTTCCTTTCAGGGCACCTAAGGAGGTTACAGCCTGGATCCCAGTGTAGGGCATGAGGAGGCAGCCAACCGATGTTTCTCTTCCATCGTTGATATTTCCATCTTTCTCTCCCCCGCCCTTCCTCTCTGAAATCAATAAAAAAAAATTTTTTTAAGGTATGGATGTTGCAACGACAGGCAACTTGCAGATTACCAATTATAACACAGTGAAGCGTAGAAACCAATCCCAAGGATGTTGCTAAGGCAAAATTATTTGAAAAGACCAGTCAGAAGCTAGCAAGCATGTATTTGATCCCTAGCAAAAAGGCCTTGTTCTCTCCCCACCCCACCCCCTGACACTCCTGTGGCAGGAGATATACTCACCTGCACCCTTGTGTCTTATGGCCATGTTGTATTCCACACGTGGACTAATGGACTTTAATTAGCTTGGATGCTGAACTACACCTAGCTGCTCATGGCGTGGAAGCTCTGTACACTTTTCGAATCCTAGCTGCACTTTTTCCAGGACTGACTTCTCTTAATAAACTTTGCTTCTGCCAACCGTTTTTGTCTGTGACTTCATTCTTCGATTTTGCTAGACAACGGACTTGGACCCAATCACCCCATTTTGGTTTCCATGGGAACATGAGTCTTTTTCCTATTGTCTAGGGTGGACTGAATTTCACAGGCATTAGTGGGAGGCTGACATTGTCTATTTTGAGGGCTCTGGTGCAGGAGGAAAAAATACCTCTTTTTATATATATATATATTTTATTGATTTTTTACAGAGCAGAAGGAGAGGGATAGAAAGTCAGAAACATCGATGAGAGAGAGACATCGATCAGCTGCCTCTTGCACGCCCCCTACTGGGGATGTGCCCGCAGCCAAGATAAATGCCCTTGACCGGAATCGAACCCGGGACCCTTCAGTCCGCAGTCCGACGCTCTATCCACTGAGCCAAACCGGTCTCGGCAATACCTCTTTTTTTGTTGTGTTTTTAAGTTTTTATTTGCTGATGAGAGAGAGAGAGAGAAAGAGAGAGAGAGAGAGAGAGAGAGAGAGAGAGAGATCAATTTATTGTCCCATTTATTTATGCATTCATTGGTTGATTCTTGTATGTGCCCTACCAGGAATCACACCCACAATCTTGGTGTATCAGGAGGCTGCTCTAATCAACTGACCTACCTGGTCAAGGCAAAATATACCCGATTTGTAAGAGGACCAGAGGTGGGCAGAGGGAATTTGTTTTCTGAGAACTCTCCCATCTGGACCCACTTCCCAGGCTGTGTCTCCCTCAGGGATCCTCTTGCTCTTCTTGCCCTCTTGTTGCTAACCCTTTTGGGACCAGTGACCCAAATGAAGCAAGGCCCTTATGCGCAGCGCTAATAGAACTAGAATGAGGGATCCCTCTGGTAAAGCAGAGTAGAAAGTGTCTTCTTTGATCAAGGAGTGGAGGAGAGTGATGCTCGGAAATATGCCTTCTCCAAATGGGAGGTCAGGAAGCTTTTAAGGGGTTTAAGATAGGTAGGTGGAATACTGGAGGTGATGAATTTCAAGAACAGGGGAGCCGAATTCAGGGAAGAATTGGGGTATGCCGAGCACAAATGGCTCCCTGGGTGTGACTTTCAATTGAAAGATGAAACAGATGGGGCAGAGAGAGACCAGGGTACCAGGACACAGACTTTATTGAGGAGACCCTTCCCAAGGGAGAAAGAGCTCAGATGCAGGATGAAGGCAGAGAAACCAGGGGAGAAGGAGAAGAAGGGACCCAGCCAGACCGCCTCCGGGACTGCCTGGGAGAACAGTCCGGAAGAAAAGGTGCCACCTGGCGCACTGAGACACCTTTTAAGGGCAGGAACAGTAAGGGGTTGGTTCCAGAGCAGAAAGGGAGGGGGTGGGACACAGAGAACTCAGCATGGCTTGATGGTGGCTCAATGTCTCTGTGGCAGATGCCAGTTACATCATAACTCCGCCCACCAGTTGGGGGGAGGGAGTGTCTATATTAATATGTTAACGAAGACAAATTCCCCCGAGTTACTGCTATTGAGCTCTCCACTGGAGCTGTCTGCAAGTGTTGCGGGTAACCATTTGCAGTTCCACTTACTTCCTGTGAGGAAGCGTGGCTTGTGACCTGACATTTGGCAACAGTAGGATTTCCTAGATGCTAGCCCTGCAACACTGCATGTTCCTCAGGTCCCCTATGTGCGCTGAGTGCCTTCTGGTCCTGGGCCCATAGATCTGGGGCTCACTCCCTTGGAGAACCGCGTGTTCGAGTGTGTGTGCCGAGGCGGGGGAGAGGGAAAGAAGGTAGCCTCACTGCTCACTGGCCTGCCTACATGAAAGCAGGAGTGAGCGGCATAAGACAGGAGGGAAGGGTGGCCACCTGAATGGTAGTGGCTGAGGGACCAACGGCTCACTTCTGGAACTCAGCCTTGGCTCATCTCCAGCGCGTTGGGGAAACTGCGAGAGGGACCCTTCGCGCAGAGACGCCTCCGAGCCTTCTGGACAAACGGGTACAGAAACGGTGCGCGGGTCTCAAGAAAGGGTCCCCGTGGCAGCTACGCCCCTGTGAGTCTGGCGTGAAGGCCCCGCTCCCTTTCACAGACTCTAGCCTCCAGGAACGACTTCCTCCACCTCCAGGAGGTCCCGTTCAAGAGGCCATGCCTGATTCAGGCTCTCCACCGAAGGAGAAGCAGCCAATCGGAGCAAGGCCGTGGTGGCTTCCAGCCAATCAGTATCTAGGGACGGCCGTTGAGTCGGGCGTCGGAGGGGCCAGGCCGTGGCGGCGGGGCTCCCCCTTGGCGGAGCGGTCCCGCCCTCCTCGCGCGGTTTGGCTGCTGGCGCCCCCGTAGCGCCGCCCGGCCATCCAGCTGCGCTGAGCGGCCGCTGCTCCGCGCCCTCCCGTGGCGGTCGGGTTCTCGGTTAATTGAGCGCTGGGTCTTTGTTGGTTCTTCCGTCCGCCCCGCGACGCGGGTCACGGGCTGTGGAGGTCGTTGTGTTCAGTAGCAGCCGCCTTGGGTAGCTGAGGTAAGCGGCCTGGCAGAGGCGGAGGGCCCGCGGGGAGTGGAGCCAGGAGCCGGGCCTGGACCGGGAAGGCTTCCGCAGGGGAGACTCGGCTCGTCCTTCGGGTGGGGTGAGCGTGAAGACCTGTGCAAGAGAGGAACGGGAAGGGTTGATAGCAGAGGCAGGCCATCACATCAACCTTTTTCATATTCTTTTTTAAAATCCTCACCCGAGGATATTTTCCCAATGATTTTAGAAAGAGGGAAAGACAGAAATATCAGAGAAAAACACCGATTGCATGTGTCGGAATCGAACCCGGGACCCTTCAGGCCGAGGCTCTGTCCATTCAACCAAACCGGCTGGGGCTTCGCTCCTTTTAGAGCTCCCTGCGCCTCCCTCCATCCCACAGGGCGCTCCCCACCCAGTGCCCCCAGACTTCTCAGCCTTTGGCCTTAGAATTACCTGCAAGACTCACCTGTTTCATTTCCCACCGCACCTTCTAAAAATTAAGTCCTTCTGCCCAGCTGGCTCAGTGGTTGGGCCTCACCTTGTTGCAGAAGACCAAAGAAAACCAAAGAAGCTTCTAAGAAGAGGAGGGACATTGTTTAATACACCAGCGGACTCAGGGAGCAGCCGTCCAAATCTGAGTGAAGGAACACGGATGGGGCCTTCCTTTATATCTCCCTCCCTGTGGTCTTTGTCCCACAAACATGGGTTATGCTTCTGGTCCTTTTCAAGGGCTTTGCAAGAAGACCCCCAGGTGTTGGGAGTCTCCAGGCCATATCTGATGGTCTGGCCAGCGTTAATAACCCTCCCTCCAGGGCAGTGCACTGTTGTTCACAGTAACAGGTTCTGTAAGACCAGCATCTGGGAAGGAGATGGGGACTTAATTATAGGTTATCAGTGTTGTGGGTGGACTTCTACGACCAGTTGCAAACGACCACGGACTCGGTTAAGTTGGTAATAAGCAGGCAAGGATTTATTGAAAACTGGCCAGGACGGTCTCGCACTGCCCCTGGTGCAGGCAGGCCTTTTAAAGGGGTCTGAACCATAAATGTTATTGCCCTGCATTTGGCAAACAGCACCCAAGGCCGCATCTGGGGAAGGGATGCCAATAGACTATGAATGACCTTATTGCTCGTTCTTTATCTTCTAATTATGTATTTTGCTACACATGGGAAAGTGGTCCTATCTTGTAAAAACAGGTGGTGTAGCAACATAATTGGCATCGACAGGTTACTCCTCTGGTTCTAGTATTCAAAGGGTTTTTTAGCCTTCAAGGTCACAAGCTGAAAACTAAAGCAATAATTCTTTTGTTTTAAGCAAGCAGGGGTGAACAGTGGCCAAAGTTTCAAACAGCAGTTTTACTCTAGATAAATGTTTTTATGACCTTATTTTATTCCCCACTGGTTTTATGTATATGAGTCAAATCATGGGTTCATCCTTATTAGGTGATTGTACTGCCCCCTAACTTCAAGTAGTTTGACCATATTAAATTGTCTGCTTGGCATAATTAGTTTTTTATTTATATATCCTATTTCCTCTGGTTTTAATTGTCTCCCCTTTCTGATGTCCTGGCTAAAGTTGGTAACCCTTTTTCTTGGGGGATGGCATTGTGTCCCCTTGTTCAGAGACTGTGCCAAAATGGTGTGGTCTAGGGTGATTATCGCTGCTCCTGCATATCAGATCCCATCCTGCACATAACTGCTCCCGTCCGTGAACAGTACCTTGTCTGGTGATGATAGCGGGACATCTGTCAGGTCTGTTACCTCTATGCAGTCATGAATGGGTTCCTCCGGATCATCATCTGGAGCAGGCTGGCAGGGCTGATGGCCAGTGTCTTATGGAACCGGATGAGGGGCTGGTCTAGGAGAAGAGCTTGGCATTGGGTGATCTTGGTGTTTGATGTCCATTTCTCCAGAGCACCTCGAAGGAGGGCCTCCACAGTAGGGGCTGTTGTCAGGACTAGTTCCTGGCCCAGAGTCAGCTTATCTGCCTCCTTTACCAGCAATGCTGTGGTGGCCACAGCCCAGAGGCATGCTGGCCACTCTGCTGCCACAGGGCCCAGTCTCTTAGACAGATAGGCAATAGGTCTCTTCCAGGGACCTAGAGTCTGAGTGAGGACCCCTTTGGCAATGCCCCTTACCTCACTCTCTTAGAACTGGAAGGGCGTGGTGATGGCTGGCAAGGCCAGGGCAGGTGCTGAGACAAGAGCCTTCTTTAGCTCCTTAAATGCCCATTGTTCCACTTCAGTCCAGCTCAGTGGCTGAACTGGAGTGGTGGTGGCTTGCAATTGACTACTACAGGAGCTTGATGACTTGTCAACCCAGGGGGGTGGTTTTCTGCCCAGACTATGGATAGAGACACTGTAATTCCTTCAAGTAGGTGGACAGCTAATGCTCTTCCTCCGGCACTGCTTTTTCCATTTCCTGCAAGAGATATTCCTCTGAAAGAAGACAGGTTAAAAGAGCACAGGCAGGGGAGGATGTAACTGGAGCCGGGTTCCTTGGATCCATGGTGGGATGTGCTCTGTCCCCCTCAAAGGATACGGTGACATCCAAGTCGGGGATACAGGCATTCTAGCATGACCAAAAAATGAACGTGTTACCATGTTCCTCCCGAGGTCCACAGTCCTTTTTGATGTCTAAGGAAAACAGGCAATTTGTCCATTGGCTTCCTGGACTGATGTCTCCTTAGAGGTTACGGGTTCCATCAGCTCTGTCGAGACTGAATAGGCTGCCCAGTGTCTACCAGGAGACTAACAGGTCTGCCCTCCACTTGTAAGATTACCTTGAGCTCCTGGGGGTTAAGTGGAAAGGAGCCCCGGTCCTGTCAGTCCTCTTCCTCTAAGTTTAAGACTCTTGGAGTCTGAGTTTCTCCTTTTGCTTCCCTAGCTAACTTGACAGGACATTCTCTCTTCTGGTGTCCCTGCTTTTTACAGTAAGTACATTGATTCTTTCCTAACTGCTTTCTGTCCTTTTTTTTCATTCTGTTCTCTTTTCTCATCATACATATTAACCTTTACAATTTCAAATTAACCTTTAAATCTTCTTTCTATGTCTTTTAAAAATGTATAACCATGCCTCAAACCTTCTATTATTTAGAAAAGGCAGAGGGATGAGGGAACTCTCTGCCACTTAAATTTCAAATTGTCACATTTTTCCTAGAGATAAAGATTTCAGTTTTAAATGAGCCTGAAAAGGGGAATCTCTACCTGTTGCCTTCAAATGCCCTAACAGAACACGGTGAAAAGTGTCCAAGAAGTGGGTTCTTGGGTCTCATTGGGGCACAGGGGGTCACAAGGGAATTTCTCTCCTCACAGCCGCCACATTCAGCTACTCAAAACAACTCCTGGAGGGGGTTCGGTGGAGGGTGAGCAGGGGCAGGAAGCACGGCTCGAGTCCCAGGTGGTGAATGGAGGTGCTCACACTGAGGAAGGCTGCAGTCCTTACCCCTCTGTTCCCACTGGAAAAAGCACTTGTCTCCTGCCAACAAAGGTGGCGTGCGGGGAGGAACCGGTGACCCTTACATTGTAATCAGACTTCCTGACCTCTCTGAAAAGCCCCTCTGCTTGAGTGTTTCTATTAAAAAGTACTGACTTTAAAACTAATAAGAGTTGCCACATATAAAAAGGAACAAGTGGCCTTTAAAACATTTTCCTCTCTTTCTAAAGGTTTTACAATTCATTTAGTTTTCTGGGCAGGCTTGCCAGTTCCGGCTTCCTTTTAGTAAATAGTTAACTTTAGAATTTGATCCCTGCTTAAAATCTCTTCAGATTATAGTTGTTATAATTTTATCAAATTAATAAACATAGACAGAAATTTTGGTGGGCTGGTTTTCTCTCTGACAGAGCAAGCACCCCTGGGAAAAAGGAATCCCAGTAGCCACTTGGGGCTGTTTGCTACTCGTCAGAGCATTCAGTCTTCAATAAATGTTTCTTTTTTCTCTCCTTTTTTTTTTTTTACAGACTTCTATATTTATATGAAGAAATAATTATGCCTAGGTAGATAAACAAAATATCAAACAAACATATGTATTTACACCCTTTTAGTGAACAAGTACTCTTACAGACTTGGGATCTGAGCAGATAACAGGAACACTGCCCAAGTCCCCTGATGGGGGCCCAACAGGAACAGATGTGGGGGCCTCCCTTTCCCACATCCCAGTCAGAAGTCTCGACCCATGTTTCTGCAAAACAGAAATGGCATTCATGTTTGACAAAGGAAACAAGGTTAATAGGCACAACAAACAGATAAATGCCCTATCCTACAACTAAGGGAGTTTCTCCGGAGCTAGGAGGAGCCCGTTCTGCCTCCTATAATGAGGGCGGGAGTAGAAGGGGCGGGGAAGGGCTTGCAAACGCCGCTGCTGCCACTGCTGCTGCCGCCACAGGCAGGACCAGTTTGTAAAAAGAAAAAAAGTTAAAACTGCTCCCGGAGTCCTCTAAGGACTCTGAAGGGAAGGCATCCTGCACTCCTGCGCTGACCTGGGAAAAAGAAAGTGCTTAGTCGGGGAGGGGCAGGTTACACATACAAGGTTATTTTTAAGAGGTGAAATCCTGTAAGGAACCTTGATAAAAAGATCAGTAATCCAGTCGCACAAAGGCCAAACAGGAAGGGAAGAACCACTTAATGTTCTCTAAGAGGATTTCGACAAACTGACAATAAATTGACAAAATTTGACAAATTACAACCTAACAAATGATACACACTGGGCCCAATTATGACAACACCAAACAAAAAGTCCTGACATAACTACAACAAACACAAGACAAACAGTCCAGACACTACCAAGAGCTTCCTGGGAGGGAGGGAGAGCCTCCAGCCCGAGAACGAAGGTACCTCTCTCTTCCCCGCGAAGGAGAGCCTCCAGCCCGTTCAGCGAGGGTCCCTCTCTCCCCCTCCAGGAATCCCACACTCACACCTGTACCAGCCCGAGGACACCGTTATGTCCCTGGCCAGAGTCTAGAGGTTATGCTGCGTCCAGCCCTCTGACAGATTCTACCCGTGAGATCTCAACCTAGGCGCCTTACCACCTGAGACCGGTCTTCCCTTTTTCAATAAATCCTTGCGGCTTTCACCTCTGGCTTTTATCCCAGAAAGGAAGGAGAGCCTCCAGCCCGAAAACAAGGGTACCTCTCTCCCGGTAATCTCACTGGGAACTTCCAAACCTTGTGGGGCGACTTCTATGACCAGTTGCAAACGACCACGGACTCAGTTAAATTGGTAATAAGCAGGCAAGGATTTATTGAAAACTGGCCAGGACAGTCGCAGGGGCACCGTGCAAACACCCACGACCACGCCGCCCTGAGTGCAGGCAGGCCTTTTAAAGGGGTCTGAACCAGGAATGTTATTGCCCTGCATTTGGTGAACAGCCCTGAAGGCCGCATCTGGGGAAGGGGTGCCAATAGACTATGAATGGCCCTATTGCTCGTTCTTTATCTTATAATTATGTATTTTGCTAGACATGGGAAAGTGGTCCTAGCTTGTAAAAACAGGTGGTATAGCTACATAATTGGCATCGACAGGTTACTCCTCTGGTTCTAGTATTCAAAGGGTTTTTTAGCCTTCAAGGTCACAAGCTGGAAACTAAAGCAATAATTCTTTTGTTTTAAGCAAGCAGGGGTGAACAGTGGCCAAAGTTTCAAACAGCAGTTTTACTCTAGATAAATGTTTTTATGACCTTATTTCATCAGGAATGCACACTGAGCTTGCTGGCTTGGATTCAGATCACTAGTCCCAAATATCAGAGTTACATGAGAATTAGCCCTTTTTAGCCTTCTTACCCAGTGAACCAGGTCATGGTTCCCCATCAGGGCACATGGCTGGTTGCGGCTCCATCCCCGGGAGAGGGGAAATGCAGGAGGCAGCCCGTCAATGATTATCATCATTGATGTTTCTATCTCTCTCTTCCTCTCTGAAAGAAATAAAAAAATACGTTAAAAAAAAATAAACAAACCCTTCTGGCCCTGGCCTGTTTGGCTCAGTGGATATTTGATTCAGGTCAAGGTATCCTCCAGAGAGAATTAACAACCAAAAACAGCAGCAACATAAACCCCTTCAGTGGTCTCACACTCCCCGTTCCCCAAGCCTGTCTCTATTCCATGGAGTTCCCCCCATATTTCGTCACTCCCTGATCCTCCCGGTCGCACTGGCCACCACTAAGCACCTCACTGGGGAGATTATCTGTTGATAGGCCTCCCCTGAGCTATGACCCCTCAAGGGCTTTTGCATTCCTCACTGGGTGACAGCAGCAGCCTTTGTGCTGCCTGGGTGCCCTTCCAGGACTCCCCCATGCTAACTCATCATCCTCACAGCCGTTAAGGGCGGACTCTGCACCCAAATTCAGAATGAGGAAATCAGTGAAGAGGGCTAAGTGAAGCGCTTGTCTGGCTTCGGGTGGCTTTTTTTCCTCCTACTACAGTTCACACAGAGCATCAGCACTCAGTATTAAACTGCATGTGGATACTCTGGTCTTTTTTCTCTTCTTTCTCCTTCCTTCCTTCTTCCCTCTCTCCCTTCCTTTTTCCCTCCTTTTCTTCCTCTTCTCTCCCTCCCTCCCTTCCTTATCATTGAATTTTTTGGGGGTCATAGATTAATAAAATTATATAGGTTTCGGGTGTATAATTCTTTTTTTTTTTTTTTGAAGTTTTATTGCCCTAGCCCCTTGGTCGGCAAACTGCGGCTCTCAAGCCACATGCAGCTCTTGGCCCCTTGAGTGTGGCTCTTCCACAAAATACCACCGCGTGGGCAGCCTGGGCGAGTCTATTTTGAAGTAGCATTAGAAGTTTAAGTTTATAAAATTTGGCTCTCAAAAAAAATTTCAATCATTGTACTGTTGATATTTGGCTCTGTTGACTAATGAGTTTGCCGACCACTGCAGCCAGTTTGGCTTAGATAGAACATCAGCCTGTGGATCAGAGGGCTCTGGATTCGATTCCAATCAAGGGCACGGACCTTGGTTGCAGATTCTTCCTTGGCCTGAGCTCTGGTCAGGGCTCATGCAGGAAGCAATCAATTGATGTGTTTCTTTCACATTGATGTTTCTCTCTGTCTTCCCCTCTCTTCTACTCTCCCTAAAATCATTGGAAAATATCCTTGGGTAAGGATTAAAAAGCTTTTTAAAATTATTATTTATTTCGGAGAGGAAGGTAGAGGAAGAGAAAGAAAGAAACAACAATGATGAGGGAGAAACACTGGTCAGCCACCTCCTGCGTGCTCCCCCGGGGGGCAGCCGAACTGGGACATGTGCCCTGACCTGGAATTGAACCATGTCTTCCTGGTTTATACATCAACATTCAACCGCAGCTATGCAGGCTGGGCTGTACTGTGCTTTTATAATTTAATAGATTATAATTTGACTTTACAACTTTTAATATATTTTCATTCTAATATAATTACTTGACATCTACTGATTCAATGCTGATTTTTAATTTTTATTTCTTTTTAAAAAATATATTTATTGATTTTTTACAGAGAGGAAGGGAGAGGGATAGAGAGTTAGAAACATTAATGAGAGAGAAACATTGATCAGCTGCCTCCTGAACTGTGCCCACAACCAAGGTACATGCCCCTGACCAGAATCGAACCTGGGACCCTTCAGTCCGCAGGCCAATGCTCTATCCACTGAGTCAAACCAGTCAGGGCTTTAATTTTTATTTTTATGATAATATTTATTGATGGGTTCAACACTGATTTGTTATTAGTGCTAAGTTTGAATCACACAATAGTTCTGGCACTTTTCCAGGAACTGGGACTTCTGAATGGGTCAGTGCAAAGCTCGTGCCTCAGATATCTGATGAACAGGAAAAATAAATAAATGGTAAGATATTTCAAGTATTGATTGACAGGTGTAGTGAAGACACACAAAATGGCTGAGATGGAGAGAGTGATGTGGTAGAGAGACAACTTTTCTAGGTTGGCTGTCAGAGTTGTCAGTGATAGGAACAGGTTTAAGACATTTGTATGCCACAGTCATAAATTTCCCTTTACATTTATTTTCTGATTAAACTGAGCCAAATGAAGTAATATATACTAGTATATACCCAGATTTTACATTAGAATATAATTTATGAAAAGGGTTTATTTTCTAGAACTAGTGGTTCTCCTCCCAAGAAATGTCTCTCAATGTGATTTATCTATATCTTTATATGTTAGTTATAATAAGATTAAGTGATAAGAATTACTTACATATTTGACAGTTTTAAAATGTTTTCCTGGCACTGAACATTGAAGTTGAAAGACTAAAAACAGTGGCTTTGGAAAGGATCTACATTTAAGCCTATCTGTGTTTTGTTTTTAGCATTGAATGTCACTATGAATGTCATTAGTTTTTAGAAGCTTGTCTGTAAATAAAGAATGCATTAAAAGGATTAAAATGCAATACTGTATAAGCTTGACAGAGTCTTTCCACTGCAATAACTAATTTAAAATCCCTGCAGTCATTTGTTATGTAGTTTTATCAACAAAAGGGCTAGTGTATTCTACTCCAGTCAGACTACAAAAGAAAATAAAAAGCCCTGGCTGGTGTGGCTCAGTTGGTTGAACATCATCCCAAGAGGTCTTGGTTAGATTCCCTGTCAGAGCACATGCCCAGATTGCCTGTTCAATCCTCAGTAGGGAGCGTGCACCTATGGATGTTTCTCTCTCATTAATGTTTATCTCTCCCTCTCCCTAAAAATACCAATAAAAAATATTTTAAAAGAATATCAAGTACCTTCAAGCAATGTGAACTAATAAGAAGTTGAAGTGAAAGGGCAGAGCGGGACTGCAAAGAACAATTTAGACAGCTGACATTTTGGACTGTGTGACTTGGCAGCCACCATGTTGGCCGCATGATGTGTAAACTTACCTAGGGGCTGCCATCTTGAAATTACAAAGACCAACACCTCCCTTTGAATTAGCCAATCTCAAAAGACTGTGTGCCTGAGCTCCAATCAAGAGCAAAGGATAGCCAGGACCGGTTTGGCTCAGTGGATAGAGCGTTGGACTGCGGACTGAAGGGTCCCGGGTTTGATTCCGGTCAAGGGCATGTACCTTGGCTGCGGGCACATCCCCAGTAGGGAACGTGCAAGAGGCAGCTGATCGATGTCTCTCTCTCATCGATGTTTCTGACTTTCTATCCCTCTCCCTTCTGCTCTGTAAAAAATCAATAAAATATATTTTTAAAAAAAAAAAAGAGCAAAGGATAGGTCACGTGCGTTAGGGATTATTTGCATCACTAGCCCCAGCCCTCACTCAACCACTTGGAATTAGCCAACTCAGCAGTTCGAGTCTGGCCCCACCTCCGTATAAAATCATTGTGCTTTGAAACACGCCCTCTTTTGCTTTCTGCCACTGCGTTGGTGGAGACAAAGAGCTAAGCCCAGGCTTGAATAAAGGCTCTTTTGCTTTTGCATCGGACTTGGCTCCCTGGTGGTGTTTGGGGATCATGAAATCTGGGCATAACATTTGGGGGTTCATCCAGGATCCCCAAGACCCATGAGGGACCCCAACCCGGGGAGCCTGACTGACTGTGGTAGGTATTTGTCTGTTTGTGTGTTCTGTCCTGTATGGAGGACTTGGAAGATGTTCCGATCCTCCTGTCTGGAGGGATATGGAATCCCCTCACCCTGGAGACATGTGGAATCCCCTCGCTCTGGAGGGACATGGAATTCCCTCACCCTGGAGGGATGTGAATCCCCTCACAAATCTGAGAGGTGAGTGTGTGTTTGTGTGTTCAGTCCTGTACAAGCTCGTCTCTGGTCTGGTTGTGCCCAGAGCAGTCTAGATGGACGCACTGAAGGACCACAGGTCGAAGGACTCGGAAGACATTCTGATCCTCTATCTGGAGGGACGTGTATTCTCCTCACTCTGGAGGGACATGGAATCCCGTCACAAATCTTAGCTAGCATTTGGTTTTGCTTCCATGGAGTTGGAAGACAGTTTGTTTTTGTGGGCCCGTGTTTTTCTGTTTTATTCTGTGGACTTACTGGACGGACATTATGGGACAGACTCGACTACTCCTTTAAGTATTATGATTGATTATTTCAAAGAGATTAGGGAAAGAGCCAACGACCTCAGTGTGGAGGTCTGGAAGGGCCAGTAGACTGATTCTTGCTTTGCAGGAGAAGATCACCCAGCCCCCCCTCCTCCCCCCATTTTGGGGAAGCAGACGCTGCTCCGAGAGCAGAAGGCGGAGGAGTTCCCATGGGAAGCCCGCCCTGCTCAGAGAGAGCAGCCTGCCTCCGTCGTCACTGAAAAGCCGGCAGGGCTCATTGATTTCTCTTCTTTTCAGCAGCTTTTGCAGGTCTTATTCACCACTGAGGAGCAAAAGAGGAACCTTAATGAGGCCCGGAAGCTATTTCCAGGTGCGGACGGGAATCCTACATCTCTTTTCCTCTAACTAGGCCTGAATGGGATTTCAACACCGCAGAAGGTAAGGAAAAGCTCCGGGTCTACCGCCAGACTCTAGCAGACTTCAGGTGGCTGCTAGGAAGCCAACTAATTTGGAATGGAAGAAGAAGAGTAGTTGCCCTCCTCCCCACCCAGTTTACAAAGAAAGAATGTGATAATTTGTATTTGACTATCTCCAGGCTGGCCACTCAATTCCCCCAGGCAAGGGAAAATTTATGGCCTTTTTAAAAAGTCAAGCAGCAGCCTGGGCTTGTTAACCAAAATAATCTGAGTCTGCTTCCTCATGAGAAAAACCTAGGGGACAGAATTGAAGCTATTATGTCTTGTATTTATTCTTAGAAATGTTTTCAAAAGTCTGTTCTTTCTTAAAATATACATTTTCAAATTAAATTAAAATTAAGGTTTCAGCTAAATGAAAATGCCAGTGCTGATTGTAGGAAATGACTGACGCCTCTGAGAAATTTTCTCCATTACAGAGATTATTCGAGCTTGTCAGAATGTGGGATCAGGCACTTTTCAAACAAGTTTACTCACCACTGCAGTAACAGTGGGGAATAAGAGGTGTTATAAGTGTGGAAGAACAGGATATTTCCAAAAGGAATGTGGACAACCGAGAAGGATACAAGGTAGCGCTCTAGAGAGAGGCATAAATGATCGATCTCCAGATTCAATCCCTCGGTGCCCTAGATGTCAGAAAGGGGACCATTGAGCCAGTGTGTGTAGATCGAAATTTCATAGAAACGGGCAGCCGATAGATCAGGGTAGAGGGCATGGTCAACGGCTGGGAAACAGCCAGAGGAGTGCCCCCCAGCCCCATCTTCAATAGGGGAAATCTGCCCTGCAAGGCCCATAGTGGATTCCCTCACCCGAGCAACTCCAAGAAGCGCAGGCCTGAATCTTAATAGCACTCTAGTGGTCACTTGGACTTCTGGTATTGCTCAGCAAGCTACTCCTACAGGAATTGGGTCCTGTGCCACCGGGAACTTTAGGATTAATCTTATGGAGGAGTGGAGACACCCTTAAGAGGACTAACTGTTCTGCCTGGAGTCATTGATTCAGATTATGAAGGAGAAATTAAAGTTATACTAGAATGTAATTATGTTATGCAAATTACTCCAGGGCAAAGAATTGCTCAGATACTACTTCTACCTTATGTTGAGCAAGGTGAGGCTATAAATAAATTTTTTAAAAGGACAAGAAAGGCCAAGACCGGTTTGGCTCAGTGGATAGAGTGTCGGACTGCAGACTGAAGGGTCCCGGGTTCGATTCCGGCAAGGGCATGTACCTTGGCTGCAGGCACATCCCCAGTAGGGGGCGTGCAAGAGGCAGCTGATCGATGTCTCTCTCTCATCGATGTTTCTGACTTTCTATCCCTCTCCCTTCTGCTCTGTAAAAAATCAATAAAATATATTTAAAAAAATAATAATAAAATAAAATAAAAGGACAAGAAAGGATTTAATCCCTTCCACTGTGTGGGTAGGCACTTGAGCATTATATGTTGGCACAATCCAATTGCCTACAGCTGTTGCCTGAGTTTTCTGTACATGCTGAGGTTGAAGTCTTGTGGTGCTGGTACCATGGATCTGTCCCTTGCCCAATGGTGTGAATTGGGCCCTCCCTGGAGAAGAAACCTGGGATCCCCAAGATATGTGATCAGATCAATTGCTGAGGCCCTGCCAGCAGGCGAGGGAATCCCAAGGCAGGCACTGGGCATGGAGGCCATGGGAGCATAGGCTACCAAGGAGACAGAACTGAACCTCACATCACCCTGCTTGTCCCCGGAGGATGGCTGGTTAGTCAAAGACGGGTAAGATTCCTCACGGGAGGAACAACCTAAGACAGGCACAGTCGCAGAGGGGCCATCAAGAAAGAACTTGGGGGCCAACAGAGGTGGGTTATAGAACCTCACCCCCCCAGCATTGCAGGGGCTTGAATACTCACCCCTTCTGAGGGAGGTCTCCGGCACCATGGCTGCTTCGCTTCCCATGCCCAGCTCAGATCAGGACCCAGGTAACAAAGGCTTGGCCCAGCCCAGATTGGGACCAAAGCAACAAACAGAAACTTGGCTAACAGCAGCTCACCAGGGATGCTCAGGGCCTACTCAAGAATGCAAAACAATCCTGTACAGGATAAACTAAGATTGTTGGAGTATTAAATTTGACAGTAAAATAGCAGTCAAGTTTTCAGATTAATTTAATTTGGCTAAGGTAGGAATGTACAGCAGGAGAAAGACACCTTTTCTGGATAGGTAGAGGCATACCCAACCAAACATGACACAGCTCAGATGGTGGCCAAGAAACTGCTAGAAGACATCCTACCCAGGTATGGATTTCCTGCTATGATAGGGTCAGACAATGGACCAGCTTTTATTTCATAGGTAACACAGGCAGTAGCCAAGGCCACCCCTATCATTCCCAACCTCAAGGCCAAGCTTCTTACTGAATTTGTTTCTTAAGAGGGCTCCAGAGGGCACACAAGGACATTTGGCAATGCCTCCATGATGAGTCTGGCCCAGCCCCGACGCCTCATCAGTGCAGACCAGGAGATGAGTTTTTGTCAAGAGGCACCACCAGGAGACCCTTGAGCCACGTTGGAAGGACCAACCCACTGCTACACCCACTGCTCTCAAGGTAGATGGCATCACAACCTGGGTCCACCACACTCACATTCGCCCAGCTGATCCCTCTGCAGTCCGGGAGGACCTCATCACCAATGGAGCCCAACCCGCTGAAGCTCAAGTTATGGCGCATTCAACCCACCTGATGTTGGTAACTCTGTTGACTCTGTCCGCTGTCACCCGCACTGCTGGGAGTCCACCCTTTTTCCTAGCAACAGTCATGGCCTGCCTCTGTATTCATGCAGCAAGGATGCCTAGGTGCAGCCCTAGGGGAAGAATGTTGTTTTTATGTTGATTATTCAGGAGTAATAATGGAAGGCGAGGTAGAAATGCAGTCCGTCTCATGATTGAGCCGTAAGTTCCAAGACAAGGGGGGAATGAAAGGGCAGAGCGGGACTACAAAGAACAATTTAGACAGCTGACATTTTGGACTGTGTGACTTGGCAGCCACCATGTTGGCTGCATGATGTGTAAACTTACCTGGGGGCTGCCATCTTGAAATCACAAAGCCCACCACCTCCCTTTGAATTAGCCAGTCACAAAAGACTGTGCGCCTGAGCTCCAATCAAGAGCAAAGGACCGATCACGTGCATTAGGGATTATTTGCGTCATTAGCCCCAGCCCTCACCCAACCAATCGGAATTGGCCAACTCAGCGGTTTCAGTCTGGCCCCACCTCCGTATAAAATCATTGTGCTTTTGAAACACGCCCTCTTTTGCTTTCTGCCACTGCATCTGTGGAGGCAGAGAGCCAAGCCTGAGCTTGAATAAAGGCTCTTTTGCTTTTCATCGAACTCGGCTCCTTGGTGGTCTCTGGGGATCATGAAATCTGGACATGACAGAAGTATAGTAACAATGGGAAAAAATCATAGTAAAAATTAAATAACAGCCTGGCCCGGTCATTTGGTTGGAGTTGGTTGGAGCTGGTTGGAAGGTGCCTTCAAGTTCTTAGCACACTAGTAAAATATTAATATCTTAACTTCTGATGATCAACATTGGAATTTTCCACAGTGAGGGTCTGAAGCCATGCCTTCTACCACACAGCACTTGAAGAACCAGTTTGGACACTAGGGATGGGTGTAGTTGACAGTATTATACTTTTTTCATTGATGGTGTTAGGACTAAAAGGGGTTACATGCTAACCTGGCTAGCTTAGCCAACACCTGCATGGAGGCCTTGCAAACTCTGAGACTTAAATAACCACAAAGGATGGTCTGAAATGAAAACCTTTTTAAAATATGTACATATTTTATTGATTTTTCAGAGAGGAAAGGAGAAGAATAGAGACAGAAACATCGATGAAAGAGAAACACCCATCAGCTGTCTCCTGCACATCCCCCACTGGGGATTGATCCCATAACTAAGTTACATGCCCTTGACCAGAATTGAACCCAGGATTCTTCAGTCTGCAGGCAATACTCTATCCACTGAGCCAAACTGGTTAGGGCGAATTAAAACCTTTTTAACAAAAAGCAATTTTTGGTGGGTTGTCATGTCCTAATCAGTATCTTCCCTGACAAAGGTCAATCTTTACTTTAATTGAGCCTGCCTATTATCTTTTTGCATCTATGATAACATGTCTTTGGAATGACAAAGTAATTTTCCTTTTTTCCAGACCCCTCAAAGTACAGGCACCATTCTGTTGAGACCACAAATCCCCTCATTGTTATTGAGTTAATTGTTGACTGTTAACTATTCTACACCCACTAAGTAAAAGAAGTATGTGTCTATCATTTTACTATTGACCTAATCCCAAAGGTTTTCCTACTTTGCTTCCTCCCAACTCCCTAATATATCACCAGTGGATTTTTATGTAAACCTCTTACACCTCCTCTTTTGATTATAATGTATAAAATAAGGTGCAAAACTGTCATTCTCTGGAGCAGCATCTCAATCCGTTGAGATTTTGCTTCCTAGCAGTTGTTAACAGTTTTGTCTCAAACTCACAAAAATTCTTCACATGTTTGAATGTTTTTTACATTGTTATAACTAAGATCTTCTAGCTCCTCAGAGTGGATAGAGTGGGGCACATGGATCTCCTTTCCTAAGTTGGTTCACCTGCCTTGGAAAACAATCAACATGGCTGCAGACGATTGAAGGTGAGCAAACATGGTGCCCAGCAGTGATGCCCCAGCACAGTAGCACCTGCACTAGAAGTGCTCATTATAGAAATGGGATCTTAAGGCTGTAAGTTCTCTGTGAAAAGAACACAAAATTATGAGCATAAAATGTTAGTGTCTTTTAATCTGAAGGAAAACATGTTCAGGGCTTCTAAACACTAAGGAGAAAATGTTGGCTTCCACTGGTGTTCACTCAGGTGTCAAACTTCCAATAGATTCAAATCCACATAAGAATTTTATTCAGAGGCAATCCTAATAGAGTAATTCTTCAATCTTCTAAAAATTTGCTGTTTTAAAAAACAATGTTAAAATAACACGTTTGTGTCAAAGTTTATTTTCTTTTAAAAAATGTTATTTTTATTGATTTCAGAGAGGAAGGGAGAGGGAGAGAGGGATAGAAACATCAATGATGAGAGAAAATCATAGTTAAGCTGCCTCCTGCACACCCCCTATGGAGACCAAGCCTACAACTTGGGCGTGTCCTGACAAGAAATCAAACTGAGACCTCCAGGTTCATAGGTCGAAGCTCAACCACTGAACAACCCTGACTGTACCTGACTGGTTCTTTATTTATTTATCATTTCTATGTCCATTTCAATGCTGTTGAAGTTCTCACTAAGTTCCTTGAGCATCCTGATTACCACTGTTTTGAACTCTATGTGGTAGTTTGCTTGCCTCCATTTCATTTAGTTTATTTTTTAGAGATGTTTCCTGTTCTTTTATTTGGCACTAAAGGCCTGGTGCACGAATTTGTGCACCTTGAAAGGAACTGTGAGCCGCAAGGCTGAGGCAGGCAGAGGGGTGGGTCTCAGTCCATCCTCTGTACCCCCGCCATGGCCCTTGGTCCCCTGTCTGCCAGCAGTGGGTGGGAGAGGGGGAAGTGAAGAAGCCCTGAGGGGCGATTCGGTGGGTCTGCAGCTCCTGCCCTGCTCCCTCAGTGCCTGGGAGTGGCGGCCCTGTCCCTGCTACCACCACTGGTTGCTGTGTTGGGGTGATCAGGTCTGGGTTGGCGCCAGCAGTGGGTGTGAGTGGGGCCAGTGTGGGCAGTGGGTGTGAGCAGTGGCTGCCGGTCCTAATAGCCCCTCAGGAGCAGGGGAAGGTGAAGAAGTCCTGAGGGGCAATTGGAACCAGTAACCACCACTTGCACCTGCTGATGGCACTGCGCTATCGGGACCAACGCTGGCTGGGTGTGTGCTTAAGGTGGAAGTGTGGGAGCAAAAAATTTTCAGTAACCACCAGAGGCTCGACTCAATGACAGCGACTGGTGCCCCTCCTTGGTCTGGCACCCCCGCTCACCTGCTTCACCATGGCACTGCTGCTGATGTCCACATTGTTCCACGCATGCCCCCTGGTGGTCAGTTCATGTCATAATGAGCAGTTGAACTCCTGGTCCACTGCCCACCAGGACAATTTGCATATTAGGCTTTTATATATAGAGATTTTTAAAAAAACTCTCACCCAAGGATTTTTTTCCATTGATTTTTAGAGAGAGTGGAAGAGAGAGGGAAAGACAGAGAGAAACATTGATGTGAGAGAAACATATTGATTGGGTGCCTCCTGCACAAACCCTGACCAGGCTGCAACCAAGGTATGTGCCTTTGACCAGAATTGAACCCGGGATCCTTTGGTCTGGAGACCAATGCTCTATCCACTTAGCCAAACTGGCTAGGGCTAAACTTTGCTATTTTAATTATAATGTTTTGGTGTAGGTCTCTCTGGGTTTATTGTGTTTGGGACTCTGCATTTCCTGGACCGGTATGTCTATTTCCTTTGCCATATTAGGAAAGTTTATATTACTTCTTCAAATAGGTTTCAAATTCCTTTCTCCTCCCCTATGATGTGAATATGCTTGGTATTGTCCCAGAGACCCTTTAAACTATCTTTATTTTTTATTGTTGCTCTGTTTAGGTGTTTTCTGCTTCCTTATCTTCCAAATTGCTGACCCCTTCCTTTGCTTCATCTAATCTGCTGTTTATTCCTTTTAATGTATTATTCATTTCTGACTATTCCTTTTTTCTGTTTCCTCTTTTTATGTTTTCTGTCTTCATTGAAGTTCTCATTTTTATCTATTCTTTCACTAAGTTTGTTGAGTTTCCTTTTTAAAATATATTTTTTATTGATTTCAGAGAGGGAGGGAGAGAGACAAAAACATCAGTGTGAGAAAGAATCATTGATCGGCTGCCTCCTGCATGCCCCATACTAGGGGATCAAGCCCACCACCTGGGCATATGCCCTGACTAGGAATTAAACTGTGACCTCCTGGTTCATAGGTTGATGCTCAACTACTGAGTTACGCTGGCTGGGCTATTGAGCTTCTTTAACCAGTGTTTTGAACTATCTACCTGGTAGATTACTTGTTTCTATTTCATTTAGCTCTTTTTATGGAGTTTTGTCCTGTCATTTTATTTGGGACTTGATTTTTTAGCTCCTCATTTTAGTTGCCTCCTTGAGTTTGTTTCTATTGTATTAGATAGAGCTGGTATGTCTCCTGGTCTTGGTAGAGTGGCCTTATGTAATAAGTGTCTGTGGTGCCCAGTGGCATAGCCTCCCCTGTCACCTGAGTTGCTCCAAGTGCACTTCCCATGTTGGCTACATGCACCTTTCTATTGTAGTTGAGCCTTGATTGCTCTTGGCACATCAATAGGAGGGATTGACCTCTAGGCTAATTGGCTGAAAGGACCCACTTCCATTACCATAGAGAATCTGCTATGCAGTCCCCCACTTCCTTACACCTCCTCTCTCCCAGACACGACCTTCTTCAATGGTACTCTGGTGTGCTCATAGAGGTGGTTGGATGGTGCTTCAGCATGGCCTAAAGCTGTCCACTGGTTGGGCTGGCTCAGGGGTTTTCCCAAAGGTACAGTGCAAGGTCAGCCTCTGCTTTTTTCCTGTAGCCTCTTGGCATTAGCTACCAAGCAATCTGCAGATAGTTGCCAGTTGTGCTGGACATGGATATGCCCAGGACAGGTAAAGCTGTGAACCAAAGCCGGCTACTCAGTACAGAGCTTCAGGATGCTTAGAGAGAGTTATGGGACATGTGTGCGGGCCCTTTAAGAAGAATCCCTGGGACTCTTTAAAAGCACCACCAGGACTGCTTTTAATAATCCTATCTAATAAAAGAGAAACATGCAAATTGACTGTACCTTTGCTACACTACCAGCCAATAGACACAATATGCAAATTAACCCCAACCAAGATGGCGGGCAGGCCTCCTCTGCCCCCAGCCAGCCATGGCAGCACTGGGGTGGCAGGGGTCTGGATCGCAGCCCCAGACCCAGCAGGGGATCTGGTCCCCCACTGCCTGAGGCTGGGCCATGGTGGCCGCTGGAGCAGCGGGGGTCCAGATCGCAGCCCCAGACCCAGCAGGGGATCAGGCCCCCCGCCACCCAAATCCCGGTCACGGCCCAGCTTCAGGTGACGGTGGCCAGGATCGCAGCCCCAGACTCAGCAGGGTGATGGGCCCCCCGTTGCCCGAAGCCCGGCCATGGCAAACCTGGGGCTGGGTGGTTTGGAGGGTGGTTTGAAGACAAAAACCTGCAGGCCTGGCACCCAGCAGCCCCAAGGCCTGAGGCTGAGGCGCTTGGGTTGCTGAGGGGCGTGGGTTGGGGCAGCAGAGACACAAACTTGCAAGAAACCTGTGGAAAGGGAGATAAACTATCATGACTTTATCTCCCTTTACACAAAATGAGAAAACTGCCCCTGGAATATTTAGTGCTGTGGCCAACACCTTTCTACAAGTTATGATCACTCCCAGGAAGGTCTGGTCAGAATATCGTCTCCAGGGAATAACGCTACTGTGGCAAATCATCTAAGAGAGGAAACAAGCTTTTGTTGGGTTTATTCTGAAGGTCAGAGGACATGCCACCCCAACATACTGTGTTATTATATTGATGATCTTGAGCTGTAGATGCTTGGAAAACAGCAAATGTATACAGAGGATTTCACTGAAGTCTCCTGATCTCCCTAAAATCAGACCCCCCTAAAGAAGCTTAAATGTCATAGGTCCCCTTGATGGGGAAAGTGTCATCGGGCAGAGAAGACTGACTCCTGTCACAGGACAGGGGAGTAGAAGTTGACATCACCCAAACTTTGTTACAGACTATTTCCCCCACCCCATTCATCTTTCCTAAATATAATTCACTCTCCTCTAAGAGGCCTATATCTCCCATCCCCTTTCCCTAGGAAGAAGGTATTTAAATCTGCATTCTAAACCACCTTGGGGAGTTACTCATTTTTCCCTGGGATCTCCCACATATACACAAGGTACACATGTTAATGAACTTTTGTTTTTCTCTTGATGATCTGTCTTTCATTACAAGGGCCTCCACCAAGAACTCAGAAAGGTAGAGGAAAACTATTTTTCCTCCTCCTTAATTCTACCTCGGGAAATCAAGTCCCCAAATTAACAATGAGGTTGGCTCAAGTACCAAGCAGTCCCAGCTGATGGGAGGGAAGCTTCTAGGGAGAAATCAATGATATTGGCATCAAAGGGCATATCCATGGTTGCTGGTGGGAGTTTAAAGTGGTTCAACATTTTTGGAGGATGATTTGGCAAATCCGATAGAAATTTTCAAGGTACATCCAAGAGTCTCCTTCTAGGAATCACATCTGCTGAGATAAAGCACAAGCGCATGAGCCCTGGTCAGCACCCAGGATGCTACTGTGGGCTCCCCTTCCACAATAGGAAAACCTGGGAACAACCTGTGTTTTTAGGACAAGGTAGCATTTATGCTAATAAAAGGGTAATATGCTAATTACACTGAACATCTTCCGCACGACCTTCTGGATGTCCTTCCGGACGTCCTCCCCAACAAAGCTATGTTGGCGGGGCCAAGGCAGAGGAGGTTAGAGGCAGGCACGGGAGAGCAGTTATAGGAACCAGGCCAGCAGGGGAGAGCAGTTAGGGCAAATAGGCTGTCAGGGGAGAGCAGTTAGGGGGATCAGGCTGGCAGGCAGGTGAGTGGTTAGGAGCCAGAGGTCTCAGATTGGAGAGAGTGTAGGCCAACCTGAGGCGACCCCCTTCCTGTGCACGAATTTTGTGCATAGGGCCTCAAGTAGTAATAATAATGATAATAATAAAAATAACCTAAGAAACAATGTATTAGTGAAGAAAAATTTCTACTCCCATCAAAGATTCTTTTGACTGGCCTGCTAATCAAATTGAGATGATTATGTGGGAGAAAATAGAATAAAGTTTAATAACATGTACACCTCCTGTTTACCAGGGAGAGACCCAAGAACATTGAATAATTTGCTAAAATGGTGGAAGCCGTCAACTTAAATCCCATAAACTTTCAGCTAAAAGCAAAAGAAGATGTTGGAGGTGAAGAGGTAGTTTTGGTAAGTTACCAGATAAAGCACAATAAACAAAGGTAAGATTGTTAGGCAGATTTTCATTCAGGGCCTTCTCCACTTATAGATTAGAATTTCCTTTATAAATGTAAATGTCCTCTTACAAAGGACTACTTCTATTTGGTTTTCATATCTTCTCCCAACTCTGCTAATTCTTAAAATTAACCAGCCTAAATTCAGCTCACCTTCAGTTGACAGAGAAAGATAATATGGCAGTTTTGTGGGTTAGAACTTTAATTTGCAGTGAAGCTAGTGAACTAGTCATGCATATATACATGGATTAGGGTAAACAGCATATCCAATGAAACAATAGAATACTGCTTATATATAGTAAAACTACAAATATGCCCACATAAGAATGTCCAAACCTGCAGAGAATTTTGTGAGTTTATTGAGCCAAACTGATGACATATGCTGCAGAGCAAGCAGTATTTCAAATGCTCCCGAAAGTAACAGTTTTGCAGATTCATTTATGTATTTGAAATTAAGGAGAAAGCAAGGTGAGGACTGGCTTATAGAATAGTTAAGATTATATGCTCATGTTAATAGCTCCTTTGAGGGGTATTACTTTTGTTATTTCAAAGGTCTGTTAACCTAGAGGCACAAGAACAATGGACAGGGCTGGCTTAAAATCTTCCATTAAAGAAGTTATAGGCCTGAGGCATGACTGCCCACCATGATCTGCTTAATTAGGAATTTATAATCTACTAGTGGCCCAGTGCACAAAATTTGTATGGGGGGAAAGGAGGAGGAAGTGTTCCTCAGCCGGACCTGTATCCTCTCCAATTTGAGACCCCTCAAAGGATGTCCTACTGTCGTTTTACAAGGATTGGGCCTAAACCGAAGTCAAACATCCCTCTCATAATCCGGGACTGCTGGCTCCAGCAACTCACCTGCCTGCCTCATTGCCCCTAACCATTCTGCCTGCTGACCTGCTCACCCCCAACTGTTCCCTGCTGCTGGCCTGCTTGCCCCCACCTTCCCTCCCCATTGGCCTGCTCACCCCCAACTGTCCCCCTGCTGGTATGCTCACTCCAACCCCCCCCCCCCCACTGCCCTTATCACCTCCAACTGACCTAGTGATGACTTGCTCACCCCCAACTGGCCCCCCTGCTGCTCTGCTCACTCTAACCCCCCCCCACTGTCCGCATCACCTCCAACTGACCCCACTGATGGCTTGCTAAACCCCAACTGGCCCCCCTGCTGCTCTGCTTAACCCCAAAGGCCCTGCTGTCCCATCCTGATCTGATCATCCTCTGGCGACCCAAGTTCCCAGCCCCTCATTTTTTTCTTTTTCTTTTCCAGTGCCTTTTTGAGCGGAGGCCAGGGCTGCCTGGAAGCAAGTATCTAGGATTTATTTAACTTCTATAATTGAAACTTTGTAGCCTTGAGTGGAGGCCAGGGCTGGCCAGGGCAGGCGGGAAGTTTGGCTTCCTCCATTTCCAGGGCAACCCAAGCCTCCTGCTTGCTCCAGCTGTGGGGCAGACTGCCATCTTGGTTGGGTTAATTTGCATACTCACTCCTAATTGGCTGGTGGGCATGGCTTGTGGGCATAGCAGAGTGATGGTTAATTTGTGTGTTTCTCTTTTATTAGTGTAGATTACAGCATCCTTTTTTTTTTTTTACATTTGCTCTCCTTTATTTGTTAGTTACAAAATCTCATTTTTGACTGGACTCAGAGGTAGAAGCTCTCAAAGAGGACAGTCTACGTCTCTTTGCAATCTGCTCCTGACGTTTTTCTTTGGCCTCCTTCATTCTCTTAGCCAAAGTTTAGCATATTCTGTGGCCTCTTCCTTGTTCTTCTTAGTATGTTGTTTTTTCAGAGCAATACACCTGTGTTTGTGTTGCAGGACACATGGAGTAACAAGACGCTGAATCTTGGGTGCTTTAGTCCTAGGTTTCTTACCTTCTTTGTTTAGAGGTTTTCTCAAAACATATTTTCAGACATCATCTTCTTTAGAGAGATTGAAAAGTTTTCAGATTCTGCTGACTCTTTTGGGCCCCAGGCAATGAGGCACAGTGGTATCAGACCAGGAATATCTTTCTCCCCTTTTTTCACAATCACCAAGTTGAGAACACTGAGATTGGCATCCACAATGCAACCCCGAACAGATTTGCGTTTTCTCTCTCCAGTCCTCCTCGGTCTATAACAGGAGTGCTCCTTACTCAGCAGCAGGCAGACTCGGTTATGGATCAAGACACTCTGCTTCATGGGGAAACCTTGTTTGTCATTCCCACCACTGATTCGAACCACATAACCCTTCCATTCTTCACCCAGAGCATCGGCAGCAACTTCAGTAGTCATAGGCTTCTCATAAAAGGTATGAAGTTGGCATTCATTGTCCACTTCAATGAGTTTCTGGCAGCCAGTGGCTGGGAAAGAGATGCTGAGCTTCATCCTGAACCAGCCAACAGCCTCCGAGATGCCATGAAAAAGAGACCAGGCATGTGCCCTTGACCGGAATTGAACCTGGGACCTTTCAATCCACAGGCCGACACTCTATCCACTGAGCCAAACAGGCCAGGGCTCTTTTTCTTTTTAAAACATATTTTTATTGACTTCAGAGAGGAAGAGAAAGAGAGAGAGAAACACACACAGAGAGAGAGAAACATTGATTGGTGGCCTCATGCACACCACACACTGGGGATTGAACCCAAAACCTAGGCATGTGCCCTGACCAGAAATTGAACCATGACCTCCTGGTTCATAGGTCTGTGCTCAACCACTGAGGCATGCTGGCTTGGCTATAGAATTCTTTTTTTTATTTCTGTCTTTGGTAGTAGTGGAAAGTTTTTCTTCCCTAATACATTGTTTCTTGAGTTATTATTATTATTATTATTATTATCATTATCATTATTATTATTATCATTATTAAAAACAGTTCTGCTGTCCAGTAGGGAAGCACACAAAACTCGGGCGCTGCAAAGGTCTGTGAGCTTGTGGAGGGGGCGAGCTTGTGAAAAGTGCACATAAACTTGGGAACAGCAGAAAGTACGTGAGTGCGCAGAGAGGACTCGTGATTTGCTTTCTCGTTCGGGAAATCACCGGACTGCATTGTTTTACAACCCTGGGTAAGACTTTGGGCGTGCAGACTCATTTGGGGAGAGGCTGAATTGTCTGGCAGCAGGCAGAGCTCGGCGGCAGCTTTCTCTCAGAGGTGCTTGCAGCCATTACCACCAGGCACAGAGACCCAGGTGCCTCATAGGGTGGAGCTGATGCTGCCTGCTCAGCCTGGAGACTCCGCCCATCCAACCTGAGCATAGCTGACCCTCACAACCAAATGGCCTGGAGGTCAAACCCTCCTAGTGCTAACAATAATAATCTAGGCTTAACTTCAACAAGACTGTGCAACCCATAAAGGGCTGCAGCAAGAGTATCCACCTCAGGTAACTGGGGAGGCTGAGCCACTGTCCCTTAGAGGACATCTATCACACAAAGCTAATCGACCAACTCAGGAAAGCAACCACCATGCAGAGATATGGAAAGAAATCAGATGTGAAAGAAATGGAGGAAAAAAATGACTGGACATAGAGTTCAAAACCACAGTTATAAGGTTTTTCAAGAGGCTCCTAGAAAAGGCCAAGATCTACAAGGAAATGAATAAGACTTTTGAGGAAAAGAACGAGACCTTCGAGGATATGAAAAAGGACCAACTAGCATACACTGACTGAAATAAAGAATATTATACAGACCTAAAAACATTTTAGAGGACAGCAAGAACCAAGTCAAAGGTTTGAAATACAAAGAGGCAAAATCCACTCAGCTGGAAAAGCAAGAAGCCAAAAGAATCCAAAAAATTGAAGATAGTGTAAGGGGCCTCTGGGACAACCTCAAGCACACCAACATCTGAATTATAGGGGTGCCAGAAAAAGAGACAGAGCAAGATAATGAAAACCTATTTGAAGAAATAGTGACTGAAAACTTCCCCCACCTGGTGAAAGAAATTGACTTAAAAGTCCAAGAAGTGCACAGAACCCCATACAAAAGGAATCCAAAGAGGACCACACCAAGACACATCATAATTAAAATGCCAAGAGTAAAAGACAATATTAAAAGCAGCAAGAGAAAAACAGTTAGTTACCTATAAGGGAGCACCCATACGATTGTCATCGGATTTCTCAACAGAAACTATGCAGGCCAGACGGGAGTGGCAAGAAATATTCAAAGTGATGAATAGCAAGAATCTACAACCAAGATTATTCTACCTAGCAAAACTATCATTCAAAATTGAAGGTCAAATAAAGTGCTTCGCAGATAAGAAAAAGCTAAAGGAGTTCATCACTGCCAAACCAACATTATATGAAATGCTGAAAGATATTCTTTAAGAAAAGGAAGAAAAAAAAGGTAAAAATAACAATTATGAACAACAAATACACATCTATCAACAAATGAATATAAAAATCAAGTGAATTAAAAATCTGATGAGCAGGATAAACTGGTGAACATAACAGAATCATGAGCATAGAGAGGGAATGGACTGACAATTCTTGGGGAGAAAAGGAGTGTGGGAGGTGCAGCAAGAGACTGGACAAAAATCATACACCTATGGGAGAGGGAGGTGAGGACAGAGGGTGGGATGGATACTGGGTGGAGAGGAGTATAGGGGGGAAAAAGGGCAACAATGTAATTAATAAACTGAACAATAATTATTAAAAAAAAAAAAAAACAGTCCTGCTGGGGCTGTTGAAGTCCCAGGCATTCCTAGGGCCCCTAGACAGATTTACTGAGATTCACTCACTCTGAGCCCCAGCATTGGGACAGCAGTAAAAGGCAGGAAAGAGTGAGGCAGAGTATACTTGGTGGCTTCATGGGTCCCAGTAAAGGTGATGCTATTAAACTGACCTGGCTGGTTTGGCTCAGTGAATAGAGCCTTGGCCTGGGGACAGAAGGGTATGATCAAGGGCATGTGTCCTGGTTGCTCACTCCGAATCCTGCGACCATCTTGTGATGATATGGGCAACCAATCTTTGTGTCTCTTTCTCATAGATGTTTCTATCTCTCCTCCTCCCTTCCACTCTCTAAAAATCAATGGAAAAATATCCCCAGGTTAAGATTAACAAAACAAAAACAAATGAACAACCACAAAAAAACTGGTCTGGGTACTGCCTACTCACTTTATTATGTTTACTTTGTATGAGAAAACCAACTGAAGATCATTAGCATAATTAGGGTCTCTCCTTGAATGCCAGGAAGGAGGAGGCTCTGAAGAAGCAAAGGGACTGCTAATTTGGGAAAGGCCTGCAGTGTATTATGGAGTGGTACAGGAGTTTCTGAGAATTAGCAGCCATGGGCTGGGGAGGTTGGTCATTCTAGAGATGAAGAGGAAGAGGTATGGATGAGGTTGAGGAGGCACAGCTAAGTTGACAGGGCCTCCAAAGCCATTGTGGCCAAGTTCCACTTCTCAAGGTCTTCAGGTTCACTCATACATCTAATTAGATATGACCCAGGTGTTTATAGAATCACTAGAGACTTAGTGCATGAAATTCGTGTCCCTCAGCCCAGTCTGTACCCTCTCCAATCTGGGACCCCTTGGAAACAGGCCTAAACTGGCAGTCGGACATCCCTCTCACAATCCGGGACCGCTGGCTCCTAACTGCTTGGCTGCCTGCCAGCCTGATGGCCCCAACTGCCCTTCCCTGTTGATCTGTTCATCCCAACAGCCTTCCCCTGCCGGCCATTTTGTTGTAACCATCTTGTGACCATCTTGTGATGACATGGGATGACCATATTGTGGTGGCTATTTTTGACAACATGATGTGGCCATCTTGTGATGATGTGAGGGCATAATGGCCACCTAGGCTTTTATAGTATAGATTATGCCCATTTTACAGGTGAAAAATGAAGCTTGAAGAGATTAAGTGTATTCTCCAAGGCCAGTCTGACTCCAGAGCTCTTAGTCTTACCTCTGTTCAGCACCTCACTTTGCAATGCTCACTTACTGAGTCCTCAATCACCCTGTGAAGTTGGCACTGCTGATATTCTATATTATACCTGGGGGAGCAGGCTGTGAAGAGCAGTCAGGACATAGTGAAGAGGGCAGAATATTATGTTAAAATTTTTGACAAGTGGGAAAAGGGAAACTGAGGCAAATGGTTAGACAAATAGGGCCAAACAAGTCAAGCAAATTACAGCCAGCTAGTTAACCACAAGATCTTGCCTTCCCCAACTATGGACAATTGAGAGTAAATGGTTTACACCTCTCCTCCTTAACCAGAGAGTAAGAGCTTAAATCACTATGGTCTGGAAGATAGATAACAGAGACCCAATTAGTGCCATCAGTGCCAGCCAAACCCAAGGACAAAGTCAGGTGACTAAATAACAACAACAACAAAAAAAACACAATTAGACCGAACAAATCCAAGATTGAGACAAAGCTGACCAGAAAATGACCTTCTATGCCTGTGATGGCAAATCTATCACACACGTGTCAGCACTGACACGCATAGCCATTTTTTATGACATGTGGCCACATGCGGTCGCATACAGAGAAGTATGGGGCCACATGCTAAAAAGGACATTTCATCCTCAGCGACTGAACAGCCAGGTGCAGTCGCTGAGGATGAAACATTTGCTATAGTGTGTGTAGACACTCTGTGCTGGAGGTCTGTAGGCCAAAGCAACAGAACTCCAGCACAGAGCATCGAGTTCTGGGACTTCGGGTTAGCCCCTTAGGGGATCTTTGCCTTCACTTCCGGCCAGCGGAGCAGGGAGCAACAGAATGCTGAGGGGACGCATCTCTGGGAGGCCTGTGATCACCATTACCAGCAACCACATAACCACAGCAACCATCATCCAATCTACTGTTCTGGGGTGGCGTGAATTTATAATTGACCATCATTACTGAGATAAGTGAGAGGGAGGCTGGGAGAGGCGAGGGCCTGTGCTATGTGTGCCATTTCCCACCATTAGAAATAGTGGCAGCCATCTTAATTTATATAAGGAACGTCATTTTGCAGCATAGTGCAGACTCCATTTCACCACTATTACTGTTGTGCATCCTTATTAACCCCTATTTCTGCTTATTAACCCTGCCTTTTCCTAAAAGACAGTTATATGTGCTATCTTGTGATCAGTTAGGCTACTTAACCCCTAATTGCATGCAGGCCTAACAGGCTATCTATAATTCTATCTTCTGTCACTGCCCCCCTGATGGAGAACCCAAAAAATAAAAAAAACCAAGGTTAAGTAAAGGAAGAGGTAGTAGCAGTAGCCGACCCTTTCAAGAGACATGGACCAAGATGTATGGCATTATGGAAAAAAATGGCAGATCATTTTGCGTTCTATGTACTGAAACAGTAGTAAGCAGAAGGTGGAATGTAAATAGACATTTTGAAACTAATCATTCCCAGCTCTTGAAAAAAAGTGAGGATGAAAGAAAGGAATACATTTCCAGTCAGCTATACCTTTATAAGAGCCAATCTAATTCCATCCTTAAATTTATAAAAGGCTCTACAAATTTAACATCTGCAAGTTTGAGCATTGCTCACTCCATAGCTCAGCATGGAAAAGCACTCAGTGAGGAAGAATTTATTAAAAAACTCTCCTAAGATGTGCACCAGTTCTGTTTCACAATATGCACAATAAAGATGCAATTGTTAAGAGAATATCTGAGTTACCACTCAGTAGAAATATCGTAAAAGACCAAATAATGAGACTGAACACAAATGTACAGCATCAATTAAAGAGAGACATAAGTAATTGTAAATATTTTTCGATCTCTCTTGATGAAACTATTGATGTCACATCACATGCTCAGTTGGCCATTATTGGTCGATATTCTGATGGTCTCACAATGAGAGAAGAGTTGATAAAATTGGTATCAGTGCCAACAACTACATCAGGAAGCGAAATAAGTCAGGTTGTTATACAAATATTCTGTGACCTAAGCATTGATATCTATAAAGTTGTGTCAGTGATGACAGATGGGGCACCAAAAATCATGGGGAAAATTTGACATCAGATTTGTCAAATTGTTTACGGATGCTATTGGACATCTGATTGTGCCTTTTCATTGTATTATCCATCAAGAGGTTTTATGTGCCAAGGCAGGATTCACAGACTTAAGTGACTTAATGTCAGCTGTTACAAAAATAGTTAATGTAATAGTTGCTCGCCTCCTTCACAAGCGAGAATTTTCTGCACTTTTACCGGAGGTTGATTCCACCTACAGTGGACTGCTGATGTAGAATAATGTAAGATGGCTGAGCCAAGGCAAAGTTCTTGAGCGCTTTGTGGAGTGCTTTGAAGAAATTAAGGTATTTCTTGAGGATAAGGATCTGGAAAACTTTTCTCAGCTCAATGATGATAAGTGGGTCAATACCCTGATATTTTTTTACAGATCTCTCTGTTCATATTAATGAAATGAACTTAAAGTTACAAGGTTTTGGCAAAAGTATTGACGTTATGTTTGGATACATAAAAGCTTTTGAAAGTAAACGTAAAATTTTCAAACAAGATGTAGAAACTAAAACTTATAAGTATTTTCCTCAAGAAACAAAGTATTTTGAGAAAGCCAGTGCAACTGTACAAATGAAATGGAACCCTTGCATATTAAGTACCAGCATGTTTTAAACTCGTTACTTGACCAGTTCAGTGATAGATTCAATCAATTTAGAAGTCTAGAACAGACCATAAAAATAATTAAGTATCCTGATGTAGTAGTCCACAGTAGTTTGGAATTAAATGTTTTCCAATGGATGCAAATTGATGATTTGAAGATGCAACTTGCAGAATTTCAAGACAGCATCTGGGCTCAGGTGTTTGTCAACTTGAGGTCAAATCTTGAGAATCTGGAAAGGTGCTGCTTGGAGATTCAAGAGGAGTGCCACTAGGAACAGGAAATTTGGAGTGCCTAAAACCGATTACAAGACACTTTTAGCACCCTGAAAAATATAGCAATGGCTTTACTCACGGTTTTTCCCACTATGTACTTTTGTGAGACCTTATTCTCAGCATTAAATAATATCAAAACCAACAAAAGAAACAGATTGACAGATAAAGTTAGTAGCACTTGCTTGGGCTTGAAGTGTACAAAATACCAACCTTCAACTGAAGGTTTAGCCAATGAAATTCAGCAACAAAAAAGTCACTAATAGGCAGGTTAGTTAAAGAATTCCCCTTCCCCCTCACTTACCTTAGTTCACGGCACCCCACACAAGCTAAATAATATCAAGACCAACAAAAGAAACCAACTGACAGATGAATAAAGAAGTCACTAAGCAGGTAAGCTAAATAATTAGTTTTTGGTTTATTAAATACAGTTAAAAATTACAATTATACATTTTTGTTATTTAAACTATAAATATCGCAAAATTATGTTTGTTTTTTTCTCGAAGTGACACACCACCCGAGTTATGCTCAGTTTTTTGGGGAATTTTGACACACCAAGCTCTAAAGGTTGCTCATCACTGCACTAGACCCTCTGGAACGGAGGATTTGAAGTCTTTTTTGAAATAAGGTCATAAGAACATTTATCTAGGGTAAAACTGCTGTTTGAAACTTTGGTCACTGTTCACCCCTGCTTGCTTAAAACAAAAGAATTATTGCTTTAGTTTCCAGCTTGTGACCTTGAAGGCTAAAGAAAAGACCCTTTGAAGGCTAGAACCAGAGGAGTAACCAGTTGGCGCCAATTATGTAGCTACACCACCTGTTTTTACAAGATAGGATCACTTTCCCATGTCTAGCAAAATACATAATTAGAAGATAAGGAGCGAGCAATAGGGTCATTCATAGTCTATTGGCACCCCTTCCCCAGATTCGGCCTTGGGTGCTGTTTGCCAAACGCAGGGCAATAACATTTATGGTTCAGACCCCTTTAAAAGGACTGCCTGCACCCGAGGTGGTGCATTCGTTGAATGTTAGGTCTCCAACTGTTTTGGCCAGTTTTTAATAAATCCTTGCCTGCTTATTACCAACTTAATCGCCTCCGTGGTCGTTTGCAACTGGTCGTAGAAGTCGCCCCACAACACTTTTCATATTTTTTGGAGACCTTCCAAATTAAAGATGGCACTTGGGACTTAAAGTGTCCCCTTCCTACAAATGCCTGCTTTCTGGCTGCTTATTTCCCACTGTAGCCTGATAGGGCAGAAGAACTCTGCTGAGGAGCCTAGAAACTTTGGTTAAGTGTCCAGAGAGTGACCTTGGGCAAGACCTTTCTTTTCTCTGGAATGCAGTTTTCCCATGGGGATCTCTCTAATGATGATCCCCTTTTTCTCATGCAGATCTCTCTGTGTGTACATCAGGGAGTGTCCCAATTCCAGTTAACAGCTCCTGGGAACCCAGCAGCCTTATCAGATGTCATCATGCCATTAACATTCAAAGCAGGCACGTTATAGATAAGTAAACAGGTTCTGTCAGTTGCTCAAGTGCACATAGCTAGTAACTAACAGAGCCTGCATTTGACTTCAGAGTATGTGGCTATTAATGCTTCTTCTGAATCTTGAGGTTAACAACTTTCCACACACCAGGCCTGAGAGGCATTCATTCTGCAAGTACACACTGAGGGCTGATGAGGTGGCCCCGAGCCCCTGAAGCACTTCCAGCCCAAACCTCCCAGCTAAAACCTGCCATTAGTCCATTTTATGGGAGAGGGAACTGAAATGAAGCCCAGAAAGTGAGTGGCAGAGCTGGGCTTCAAATCCAGCTCTTTCTGACCTCAGAACCTCTGGTCAAACTCCTTGCAGAAGCTCAATCTTGAAAAATGAGATCCATGAAAAATTTTCATGAGGAAATGCAACAGATTCACAGGATAAATTCCCCCCTCCCTTTCTACTCACCTGAATCCTCCCTGCCCTGCCTTTGGGGCCTTGGCCTGTCCTGTGCCCCCAGCACTGGGAGCATCTGATGGCTTCTTGTCCTCACTGACTCAACAATCTCATTCGTAAACTGGCCGCCTACAGGGAGGAGAGGAAGAGACTGAAGAAAGAGGCAGACCACTCCAGATAGATAGGCAGAGGTTAATAAGCAAGGGAACTTATTGTCTTGGTCAAGCACAAAGAGGAGTAAATATCCTAATCCGCCCACCAGAAACTTAAACGTTTATATAGAGCCCTTAACTGGGCACAGAGGTACAGTCCCATCAGAAAAGTGTTTTCAGCCCTGACTGATTTGGCTCAGTCGATAGAGCATTGGCCTTGGGACTGAAGGGTCCCGTCAAGGGCACGTATCTTGATTGGGGGCACAACCCCAGTAGGGGGTGTGAAGGAGACAGCTGATCTGTGTTTCTCTCTTATTGATGTTTCTAACTCTCTATCTCTCTCCCTTCCTCTCTGTAAAAAAATCAGGAAAATATATTTAAGAAAAAAGAAAATGTTTGGACAACACTTTTCTCTCTCAAGGTTTAGTGTTAGCCCTGACAGTTATTGTAGTGCAAATCTCTGACTTAAGCTTGATTGTCCAGGTATGAAATATCCATTTCAAAGAAGGTTATCTCAAAGAAATACTTGACTAGTCATATAGATAAAGAGCTAAATAAAGAAACAGGTCACCTCCCTTGGAGGCTCCTTTGCTCTAAGAAATTTGATTTCAATAACTGGCCATCAGGGCTATTTGTTTTTCTTTCTCTTCCTGGACTTTAAATTCCAGCTCTAATGTTTTAAATCCACCAAAAAAGTGTGAGCCTGCGAAGCCCTAGGCTCCCACCCTCAACCCTAATAACTGCAGAACCCAGGCCATTCTCTCCCTTTCCCTCTCCCTCTCCCTCTCCCTCTCCCTCTCCTCTCCCTCCCCCTCCCCTCCCTCTCCCCCCCCTTCCTCTCCCCCTCCCCTCCCTCTCCCTCTCCCCCTCGCACTCCCTCTCCCTCTCCCCTTCTCTCTCCCCCTCGCTCTCACCCTCACTCTCCCTCTCCCCTCCCCCTCCCTCCCCTCCCCCTCCCCCTTCCCTCTCCATTGAGTGGTCCCAAGTGTGCTGTGTAATTTCCAGATTCTATGAGTAATAAACCTCTTCTTTTTTTCAAAGTTTATTGATGGTGATTGCTGAAGGGCATCTTGCAATCATAATAAGAACCACAAGACTGGTTATGGATAGGCTAAGCTCAGTACAAAGGCTGTGTCCTTGAAACAGCTCCACGGTGGGGTTGGTACCCAGAGTGTACATTTCAAGAACATGGGACAAAGTGAGGAAACTTTGACTGCCATGGTCCAGCAGCCACATCCTCTTGCTTACCTCTGAAATAAGGTCATAAGAACATTTACTAGAGTAAAACTGCAGTTTGAAACTTTGGCCACTGTTCACCCCTGCTTGCTTAAAACAAAGGAATTATTGCTTTAGTTTCTAGCTTGTGACCTTGAAGACTAGAACCAGAGGAGTAACAGTCTGATGTCAATTATGTAGCTACACCACCTGTTTTTACAAAGATAGGACCACTTTCCCATGTCTAGCCAGAAAACATAGAAGATAAAGAATGAGCAATAGGGTCATTCATAGTCTATTGGCACCCTTTCCCCAGATGCGGCCTTGAGGGCTGTTCGCCAAACGCAGGGCAATAACATTCATGGTTCAGACCCCTTTAAAAGGCCTGCCTGCATTCAGGGCGGAGCGGCCGTGGGTGTTTGCATGGTGCCCCCGCGACCGTCCTGGCCAGTTTTCAATAAATCCTTGCCTGCTTATTACCAACTTAATCGCCTCCGTGGTCGTTTGCAACTGGTCGTGGAAGTCACCCCACAACAACCTCCTCCAATAACAATCCAGTCAAAGTCTATTTATTGGTGTCATAGCTGGGCATTGGGAATAAGGGAGGCAACTTCCCTGCCTGGACTTTAGTTGGTCATCAAGCAGTGGGAAGAGCAGTGAACAGAGAGAAACTGGGAGAGGGGGTTGCAGAATGGGGAGGCCTGGGATCATGCAGGGCCAATGGCACAGCCTAAAGGTATGCAGTGGAATAAGAGGCAAGAGGACAGTTGGCCAGCAGCACATGAATCAGGCCTGGGGGCCCACTCCTTTTCCTGGAGCTGGCAGCCTTCCTACACCCATCACCCAGAAGGTAGGGAGAAACCCGGGTTGGGCTGGGTGCTTTCTGATTTTCAGTTGTCAGTCTCCCTGGTTAAAGTGGGGCCTGGTCAGAGGGTGAATGACCCTGAGGCGTGCATCAGCCTCAGCCCTCCTCCTCCATGAACACCCAGTCCAAAGAAAAGCAATGGGTCCACTGAGCAAATGGAACTTCAAGGCCAGTGGCTGACTCCATGTCAGCTTGTTATGGGCAGAAATAGAACACTGGGGACTAGCTATAGTTATAAGAAATATTAATCATGCTTTGTTAACTTTGTGAAACCAGAAAACCAATGGGTCTGTGCTGCCTATCACTACTTGAGCCAATTAAGCAGGAAGAGGTTAGAATCATATATGAGTATTTATTTCAAAACAACAGCAGAATGGGAGAGCAGCAGGTCATTCATGAAAATCTGCTCTGCACCCCACCCATAACCCAGCTGCTTATCTTGGGCAAGACAAAGATTACTTGGGGAAGTAGGCAAAAAGAATAAGAATGGGTATGCAGATGGGTATTACAGGTTTGGGAAAATAGCAATGCAAACTGGAGTCAGATTCTATTGTTTAGGCAACAAGGTTGTTAATCTTTCCCTGATAATAGGCAATTCTTGAACAATAGTGGACTACATTCCAACATTGACTCCCAGGGGGCATACAACTCCTAGCCAAGTTAGAATATGCTATCTTTAATCAGAATAAAACAATTGTTAGGGGAAAAAGTAGAATATAGGGGACTAGCTGTAGTTATTAGAAATATTTTAATCATGCTCTGTTAACCACAATTGTTTGTTTTTCTTTTTTGTGTTTTGTGGCCTCTGTCGGGAGACAGTTCTGTGGGAATAGTCCAGCCTGAAGTGGGGCTGGTTGTAAAGCAGCCCTTTTTGCTGTAGTGCCAGCGAGGTTGTTTTCTGTAATAATGTTTGTGTTTTCCCTTTGATGTCCTTTATAGTGAAGTACAGCTACCTTTGCAGGTTTTACTATTATTTGTAGGAGAGTGAGTATTTCCTGGATATGCTGAGTAGGGGAGTTCTTTGCTGTCAAGAGTCCCCGTCCTTTTTATGTTGCTGTATGGGGGAGAAAGGCATACCTGGAGTCGTAAATATGGATTTTTGTCCCTTCCACAGCTGTAGGACTCTAGTCAAGGCAATGAGCTCAGCCTTCAGTCAAAGGCACTCAGAGGCAATGCCGGGGCTTCAGTGACCTGATTATGGTCTGTTATTGTATATCTCGTTTTCTTAATGTCTTTCCTTCTAAAATTATTGTCATTAGCAAACCATACTTTATCTGGATTGCCTAATAGCGGATATTTTAGATCAGGCCTGTCTGAATAAACTTGTTCTACTGTTCTTATGCAGGAGTGCCAAATTTCCTCTTTTTCCTCCACAGGCAGGAGGGTGACTGGAATGAGTTTGACATACTTTGAGAGTCACCCCAGGGAAGTCCAGGAGTAAGGCCTGGTATCTAGTAGAGGTGTCCGTCCCCTGTAAGTCATTATGGCCTTTAGTTTCTTTCTTTCTTTTTTTTTTTTTTTCTTGTTTCTCGTCTTTATTAAAGCTTGGTCCTCCTGCCCACAGCCCGGACCAGGGCTGCAGCAGCGGAGGGCAGGAGGGGCACCTGACCCAGGGCTGCGCAAGGAGGGACCGCACGGAGCCAGACCCCAGCCACGTGGGGCCACCCCAGGGTGCCCTCGGCCCTGTCTGAGGCCCCTGTCCCACAGGCAGAGGAGAGGCTGGGGACCAGGACCCCTGCCCTCCTCACCATCCACCCACCACCCCGCCCGGCTAATTCATGCCACCGCCACCCAGGCCCTGTCCCCACCCACTGACCACTGGGCCTCCCGTCCAGCCCCCAGTTCGGCTGCCGGCTCAGGGCCACGTCTACATTAACCGGAAGGAACTAGGTCTAAAAGGGAATGCAGTTTTCTGGTTCCTCTCAGGATGGAGGGGCCACCCAGTGGTCCCAAGGCCCCAGGTGGGGGTGGGGTGCGGGCCGAGGAGGGGGTCTTGCATAGTTGGGTGTTGGTTTGGGGTTCAGCCCAGGGCTTGAGCCCACGCCCGGAGGCAGACTGCCCGCTCTGTCTGAGCAGAAACATTAGCTTCGTGTGGAATGACAGAAGCAGAGGGAAGGGGACCTGCAGGTGTCTTGGGCCCTGGTTGTGGGTGCGAGGAATGATCTTGGCACCGACCTCAGTCACTTCACGCTGGTCATTAAATCCAGGCGAGTGCCTGACCCCGAGAGATGGCAGTAGGGGGTGAAGGCTGGGCTTGGCCCGTCTCTGAGTGTGCACCCCAGGGCCGGGGTCGGGGGAGCACCAAGGAGTCAGAGGAAGGCAGAGAGAAGCACCGGGCCCACCTCGGTGCTCCAGTAGGCAAGGCGAGTGGGTGACCCTGAGAATAAGGCTGTAAACTCCCTGGGTCTGCCTGACTGGGGCCCCAGACTGGGGTTCTGGCTTCCTTCCTCCTCCAGGTTCCTGGGGCTGCGGAGATGGACATAAACCAAGGCTGTCCCGCTGCAGCTCCGCCTGGGATGGGGGACTGGGTCCTGGGAAACGTGGGCCATCAACTCTTGGAGGGACTGGGGTGACCGGGGGGTTGGGGGGCAAGCCCCTCACTGCAGGACAGGACATCCGCACACCCACGGGCAGCCCTGCTTGGCCCTCTGGTTCCCCTCTGCCCCCCCCCCCCCAAAGGGCTCCCCCTCTCGCTGTAAGGCCCGGTGACAGGCGCCTCGGCCACCCGTTCGGAGGCTGAGTCAGATCCGAGTGAAATAAATAGCAGGGCCTGGCACCCCACCCCCGCTTCGGGCACCGACCAGGGTGGCGCCGTCTGGGGGAGTGGCCGCCCCAAACTGGGCGGGCAGAGGGAAGGCACCACACCTGGACTTGCCCTCGGCCCAGAGGCCAGAGGGAAATGGCCTTTAGTTTCTAAGAGCCTTTGAATCTAGTGAAGGGGTCAGGACCTCTTAGTGGCTGTGCCAATGTTAACATGGTGGCCTATTTTACCAGGAGCATTGTGGTTGCAACAGCCCTTAGAAATGCTAGCCATACCCAGCCGGCATGGTTCAGTGACTGAGCATCGACCTATGAACCAGGAGGTCATGGTTCAACTACCAGTCAGGGCTCATGCCCAGGTTTCGGCCCGAATCCCAGGGTAGGGTGTGCAAGAGGCAGCTGATCAAGAAACTCTCTCTTCATTGATGTTTTAATCTCTCCCTCCCTCTCTCTCAAATAAATAAATGTATATATTTAAAAATGGTAGCCATGCCCGGCCACTGTGGCTTGGTGGTTGGGCATTGACCTATGAACCAGGAGGCCACAGTTGACTCCCAGTTGGGGCACAGGCCCAGATTGTGGACTCAGTCCTCAGTGTGGAGCATGCAGGAGGCGGTCAATCAATGATTTTCTCTTATCATTGTTTCCATATACCTCTCTCCCGTCTCTGAAATTAATAAAAATATAAACAAACAAATATATATATATATATATACATATATATATATATATATATATGTATGTATGTATTTTTTTTAAATGTCCCCCTACTCCTCAAGAGAAGGGTCAGAGGATCTGCTCATCCCTCTCCCTGACCACCACCTCAGTGTCTGGGCTGCCCTGGAGCCCCCAGGAGCTCTGCTCTGCACTGGGTGTGGCAAGGATAGCCATCTCCTTAAAATCAAACCGGGGAGAGTGAGCAGCAGGAATCTAACAGTCTGACCAGTTCCCTCCAGTCGGAAGGAATTGTTGCCCTGGGCGAGGCTGCTGGGTTTAAAGAGCTGGAACCCACTAAACTGAACACAGCCCAGCGGCCTCCTCAGACCTGCTCTGCCCTCAGGTGAGCTCAGGAGAATTGGCTCTCAGGTGAGCAGACAATAGCTAGGACTTCAGGAGGCGAGGTGGAGGGGTGAGGGCAGAGGGATGGCCCAGACTGCCAGCCTGAGGAAGGGTGGTGGTGCCTGGATGTTCTCGGTAACAGGGGTCGTGTTTGGGGTTTTGAGAATTGGAGGTGTCTATTCTGTGACGGCTGTCAGCTGGATGGAGGAAACAGGAGCCAGCCTTGTCTAAAGAATCTGTAAAATGGAGTTGCAACACTCAGGATCCAGGAATTCCAGAGCGTGAGAGGAGGAGAGAGGCAGCCTAGTCTAAAGGAGGGCCAGCTTCAAAGATTGCTCAGAGGACACACGCCTGCCTTCAAAGGCAGCATGTTAAGGCCCTCCCTTCAAGTCAGTAGGATCTGGGTATTTATGTATTTATTATTGTAACACATTTTACTGTTCTTAGACTTGACAAATTAACTTGTTTAATTCAGTCATAACCTCATGAGGCTGCTATTCTAGTTATCCTCATTTTACAGGACAAAGAAGCATAGAGAGATTAACTCCCTGAGTCACACAGCTGTGAAGTGGCTGAGAGTGGCTTAGACTCCCCACCCAGCTGAGCCCAGCAAATAGTAACAATGGCTTCAATATGGAACACTGACCATCCCTATCCCTCCCCGCAGCTAACAATATGCAGAGAGTTGGGAAGGGCCTTATCTCCTGAGCAGGGCCACTCCAAGGACTAGTTCTGGCACCCTAAGGGGAAAGATGGATGTCCCACCCACCAAGCAGTTTCCTGCCAGTAGCAGCTTGCACTCTGAATTTGGGGCAGCCAGGAGCAGGGTCAAAGTCAGGTTGGGGTGGGATGGGAGGCTCTGTCTGCCCCTAGCAGTCCTCCCACTTCCCTGGTAGGCCGCTGCCTAGCTCAGACCTCGGTGCACCCCTTGTGGAACAATAGCCCAGGACCTGACAGCCTTGCCCTTTGTGTGTGGTTAGGAGAGCTGGCATCAAAACTTGCGTTAGTACACCTGAAACTAATACAAAAGAACATTGAATGTAAACTGCAATTTAATTTTTTTTAATTAAAAAAACGGGGCGGGGGGGGGGGGGGCCTGAATTAGAACAGCAGCCCTGTTCACCTGATCTTGGGTCAGGCATCTGACATAGATTCTTTTTTGGGGGGATCACCGTGGATATTTTTCCATTGATTTTTAGAGAGAGGGAACGACAGAGAGACATGGATGTGAGAGAAATACATCGATTGGTTGCCTCCTGAACACGCCCAGACCAGGATCCAAGCTGGAGAGGAGCCTGCAACCAAGGTATGTGCCCTTGACTGGGATCAAACCCGGGACCCTTCAGTCTGCAGGCCAAGGCTCTATCCATTGAGCCAAACGGGCTAGGGCCTGACATATATTTTAACAAAGCCTTACAGGCACTCAATATGCAAAGGCACTGCTCTAAGCATTGACCCAATAAGCAAATGCACCTTTGGGGTGGGGGCCCTTCCTTTCCCACTCCAGCCTGACCCTCCCCCTACAGCCCTGCCCTGCAGCTGTGACATGGAGAGAGTGACCTGGGGCCTTCTCCTTGTGCTGGCAGGTGAGTCCTCTAGAGGTGACCCTGCTGCCACTCACATACCCAGTGAAGACCAGAGCAGCATCTCTCAAGGGGGGCCTGGTGTCAAATAAATGTGTTGTTGTTAATATATTTTTATTGATTTCAGAGAGGAAGAGAGAAGGAGAAAGAGAAACGTCAGTGGTGAGAGTCACTGATGGGCTGTCTCCTGCATGCCCCACACTGGGGATCAAGCCTGCAACCCAGAACCCTTCAGTCTGCAGGCCAATGCTCTCTATCTGTTGAGCCAATCAGTTAGGGCTCAAATAAATGTTTTCATTTACACTGTCAATTTAAAGGGAAAAGATAGTACAGAAAATAATAGTTCAGGGAAGAAGTGGAAATTGCACAATTTATTCTGGGTTATTGAACTCAGGGAAGCCTGTAACCATCTGTTGGCATGAAAAGAATAGCATCCCCATTTCTTTAAGAAGAGGGTCAGCTAGGGTCTGTGTTGGAAGCTTCTATGGAGAGGGTAGAGATACAGACATGCCATCCCACTTTGAGTGCAAGAAAGAATAGCAGGAAGCCTGAGAAATAGCAGCAAGGGCTGAGTGAGGGGCCAAAGGCTAAGGAATGGGAAACAACCTCAGCACTGTCTGGGGCTGAAGAAGACGTGAGGGAGGGAACCAGCCCCAGGGCGCCTCCCAATGAGTTGGTTGTCCTTCGGGCTGAGGTCTGCCTGCCAATTCACGTTGAGACCAGTGTCATGAATGATCACCCAAATCTTCTGCTTCTCCCACCCAGGCCTGCCTGCCTTGGAAGCCAACGACATGATTGGTGAGTAGTGAGACCCCAAACTGTTCTTCCTGTCCCACATTTTCCCTCTAAGACCCCGCATCCTGCCTCCAATTTTTGGTCCTTACTTTTTCTTTCCTACAGATAAAGACAGTTCCTTCTCTTACGGTAAGAGCTGATATCCCTCATGTCACCCCTTCCCTTGCCTATCCTGGACCTCTGCTAGAGGTTGGTGAGGGGTGATGTGGAGCCCCGTGCAGACATAGCAGGGCTTGAGGGGGCGAGGAAGAAGGGGCAGCATAAGGTGGGAGCTGGAGATTAAAGTGCCAGTGTGGTCAATTGAAACAAAGGCCAACATGCAACCTGGTCTTTGAAAGAACCTCCTTCCAGCATGGAAGGAAGGCACTCACCATGTTTAGGAAGAAGATTCTGGGGAAGTAGCTGCAGGCAATGGACTGCTGGATAGCCAAGTATCTCACACCAACCTTCTTCCTTCCCCTCACTCTCACTTGCCTTTCTCAGCACACAATTCTCTGTTGCCCTCCAGCCCCCCAGTGGATTTGCACTGTCTTCCAATGCCCCCAAATGCCTTTGAGCTCCTCCTCCCTCAGATCACATGCCACCACTCAGAAAAACCTTCCTTTATCATCCCTTAAACGCCCCTTCCCCTTTTTTTTCTGTGCTCTTCTGCTTAATTTTTTCTTCCTAGTCTTTGCTCCTACCAGATGGTGTACTAGTACTAGTGCTATGTATCTATTTATTGGCTGGGTTCTCTGCCTGGAATGTGAGTGCAACTGCACAGGCAGGTGCTCACAGATACCTTGCCCGAGTGCTGGGGTAGCAGCCTGGCTCCAGCTCCTCTCCTCCCCTAGACTGGGAGGCCCTGCAGCTGGGCGGGATGATCTGTGCTGCACTCCTGTGCATCGCTGGAATCTTGTTCGCCCTGAGTAAGCTCTGGGGTTGGCGGGATGGGGCTGAGGGAGGGCATGTGAGAAGAGGGGGGCCCAGGGTCCCTATGCACTTTGCATAGATGTCTCTTGCTCTCACAGGTGGCAAGTGCAAGTGCAAGCACAATCGCAAGCACAGGTGAGCATAAGGCCACTATTGGGTGAACCTCCAGCTGAGCAGACTATTGTGGGGGAAAGTCCTGTAACTTGAAGAGGACAGCTTCTTGGCTGCTCCCTGGGCTTGCAGGGGATTATTCACAGATAATCCACCCCGAAGGGGCCCCACATCAGAGAAAGCCCTGAGCTCTGCCATTGTTTAAAATGACCGTGGAAGAATAGCAAGGGGGCAGTTGGGAACCCTCTTGGAGGGGGCTCCAGGAATCTTGGTGGAGAAGGACAGAAGGTCCAAGTATGTTAATCTGATGTCTGATGTTCCTTCCTTAGCCCCTTATCTGAGAAAGCTGTTCCACTCATCACTTCAGGTGAGCGGCTTCTCTGAGGGGCTTCCGGGCATCAGTCAGGGTGACCATAGCATTTGAGAGTTAAAAAAATGATATGCTGTGTGTCAGGTGGGACTGTCCTGAGCCAGCCCAGCCTTGGGGTTGCCCAGGGCTGAAGGGGGCATCTGTGAAGTGACCATGTTGTGAGGACCTGACTCCCATTCTCTCCACAGGCTCTGCCAGTACCTGCTGAGCACAGGACCACCTTCGTGTCACCACCAGGGCCAGCTCCCATGCTGTTTCCTCCCCACTTGGGAGCCTTAGGCTCCTTCTGATCAGGAGGCTGTTCAAAGCTTATTTCTAAATTAAACTGGTCTCACTCCTCCCCTGGCCTCGTGACCTTCTGTGGGGCTAGGCGAACCAGGCAGGAGCTCTGACATCTTGCTCAGGAAAACCCAGGCTCTCAGCAGGATAGTTACTCATGCTTCCTGCATCACATATCTGGCCTAAGGGCTACTCCCAATATATCTCATTCTTTTTTTCCCCACAAAACAAATGCAACAAGTTATGTTTCTCATTGCCTTTGATCATATTTTTATTCAAAATTAGCTGTCCAGAGTGATTTGACCGTTATGGAACAAACAAATTTAAGTTTGTGCCAAAGGCTTCTTTTCTTCTGTGGTGGGTTTCTTTTCTGCGGACTTCTTCTCAGTTGCTGGTTTCTTGGTAGCTGCAGCCTTTTTCCCCACCAAAGGCTTCTTCTGCTTCCTAAGACCAACAGCCTTCTTTCCTTTCTTCTACCACAGGCTTCTTGCCTGGAACCCCCTTCTCATCTGATTTGGCTTTATCCACCCAAAGCTTGTGGTTCTTGGCCTGATGAAGAATGGTGCATGGTCTTTGCATATGGGTTTAGCTTCAACATGGTTCTCAGGGTTTTCAGTGGGTTCTTCTTCAGGACTCTGAAGTGAATCTTCTTGCTTGGTGCTCGCAGGGCTCTTTGGATCTCTGTGCTTTTCAAGATTCTGCTCAGGTCTGTATTGAGCAGCTTGTGCCTAGGAAGGTTGTAGTTACTCATGAGGGAGGCAGCTCCATGCTAAGTGCCATACAGCTCATCCAACTTGCAGAAAGCACTTTCAGTCCAAAAGCAGAAACGGCCCACATGCCCTCCAGGTGCAAGTTTCAAAATGTTCAGTTTGCTTACATTAAGCAGAGTCATTCCAGGGATGTTTCGGAAGGCTTTGAGGATACCGTTGTCCTCATTATAGATGATACAAGGTGCCCTGCGCTGGATACGATGACGGTTTCTCATTTTGCCCTTGCCAGCCCTCATTCGCTGAGAGGCATAGACCTTTTTTATATCATTCCAGGCCTTCAGTTTCTTAAGAAGCAAAACAGCCTCCTTGGTTTTCTTATAGCCTTCAGCTTTCTCTTCAACCACCAAAGTCCAGGAACTTCCTCAATACGGTGATCTTTAGACATGACATTACTCAGTGCTGGTAAGGCTGAGGCGGTGAGGGCAGAACAGATAGCATATTGTTTCTGTGTTGTGTTTACTCTGCGGTACCAATGGCGCCAGGTTTTGGTTGGTGCAAACATGTGGTCCCCATGACACATTTCCAAAAGCACCCTGGTCAGAACGATGAATTTCACCACCTCGGACTCTGGGAATTGGAGCCACAGCTCTGCCAGTAACCCAGGACTTGGCACTGGTTTGATGACCTGCCAATTCACTGACAGCATAGGGCTGCCCATTGTTTTTTCACAAGTTGGTGTGAATAAAGTTCATAATATCTGGTAGAATAGGAGCCTTGAACACAGCAGGCACAGTGACATTTTTGCCAGATGTTTCCCCCTTTTCAGAGTACACAGATATTAGTGGACGAGCACACACCTCCAATCCACTCCTGCCAGGCCTGACAGCAGGGGAAAGTCCAACAGAGAACTTCCACTCACTATGGCAGAGCTGTCTCCCAGTTTGAGAACCTCCTGATACTTGATTTCCTACCCCCTTGCCTCATTCATGCCCCATTTGAGACACCCCAATATTATACCAAAGGGCCTTACAATTTCCACACCTTGCCTAGAGACCCTAGAAGTCCCGGTGAGCTGGGTACCCATGACATCCTGTAACCCAGAACGATCCCGTGGCTCTCCCTCCACTAAAACCCCACCTCACTCAGGGAATGCTCTCTGTTGCTCACACAGCCCAGGAAATGCAGCAATTCCTTCATTGCCCCATTCTAATAAAACCCTATATAATGTTCACACCAACCCCTGAACCCTTCCCCTCATTTAGGTAATACCCCAAGACCCCACTATATGCTGCATCCCAAGAAGCCCACGTAGGGCATTGAAGACCAAAAGCCATCCGAAGAAATCTAGCTCCCTTGCTATTACCAAACACAAGGAGGGCTCAGTACTTGGGTGCTCTCCTCAAGAATGACATGTGGGTACTCTTAGGTAGTTTTAGTTACTTGCAGCAAGTAAAGGATACCACCGATTCACATACAAAACTTTGTCTCTGAAGGGAGGCTTAGCCATTGCTAATATACACTTTTGGATCAATTACATTTTGATTTATTTGCAGTTGGCTACACTTTAACCAGTTGAGTTCCTGTCAATTGCTTTCTGTTTACAGCCATTTCTGCAAAGCATTTAGCATTTAGCAAGAATAGAGTTTAGTAAGAAGCCCCAGACCTTTAGAACCTTGTCCTATCTAACAGTATTCACAAGTCCAACCCTGGATCCCCTCACTTGAAAGGTCCCTGCTTGTATGGACTGGGGCTGGAAAAGGATACATCTCCCACCTCAGCAGCTGCAGCCTCACTGCTCTTGCCAAGCTCCATAGCCAAGGATGTAAGGTGCATTCAGCCCATCCCCAGCCCCCAGCGGAGACCCTGGGGCAGTAGAGGTGTGCCCTGGCCCTGTCTGGCAGTAGCTCATAATCTAGGTCTGGATTGATGGGGCAACCACTTTTGATGTTGCTTCAAGCCAGCTCTTTGGTGGTGTCCTGCTCCAAACCCCCCATTTCTCTGTGGTGCCAGATCTGGAAAGAAAGATGTGGCCTAGACTCTGAGTCCCTGTCTTGCGGGCTGGAGTCAAGAGGTCAGTGGGCAGGGACCCTGCCTCCAACTAGCATTTCCAGGCCCTGAGGTCTGAAAATGGGTTCTTAGACCTGCTTAGAGCCCTTCAAACAGAATGTGTAAGGGAAGGTTTCTAAGGTTAGTCCAGAGCTGCAGCAGGAGTTCTGAGGTCCTGAATGGGATTCAGGATGCATGGCTGGAAGTGCAGCCACTGTCCAAGCTGAGTGATGCAGTGTGAGCAGAAGCCACCAGATTGGGTGGCTGCACCAAGCCCATTCATCTGCCAGCCAGATTCTGCAAGCCCCAACTCTGGGCGGGTGGGATGCACACCTGGAAAATAAGAGGAGTGGGTGGATGCATGAGCATCAGTGGGTGATGTGGTCGGGCCAGAGGTGACATCTTAAGTGTCTCAACTGTGAACAGTAGAAGAGCCAGCCACACAAACATCTTCCTAGTAAAGAGCACAGTGTCTGTGAACGACTTGCAGGACACTGGCCTTCATGCCTTTTCAAGGCTATAGGAGTCAGTGTGACTTGAACGCAGGCAAAGGAGGAGGTAATGTGGCCACTGCAAGGAGTACCACTGCCCCCTGCTGAGCTGGGTCTCCGGAGGGACTAGGGAGCAGGGGAGCGCAGCCAAAAGTACGATCTCCAGAGGAGGGCGCAGACGGGCGAGCCACCTCAGAGCCTTCGCCACAGAGTGGGTGCATGTCCCTTCCCTTTTGGAACACGGCGGATCTGGTGTGAGTGGATTGCATCTGAGAAAGTGAACACAAGCTCTGCTTAAGAATGCAATCTGTGGCCCTTTGTGGGGCCTTGGCAGGCGTTCCTCTGAGTGCCTGACAACTGCTTCTTCTGGAGAAAGTTGGGTCCCCATCATCTCATGCTGTGACATATTCTGCTGTTTGAAATCCTTTCTGTAACAAGGAAACCCCATCGTATCCTGGGGACCCAAGTCCTAAGACATTTTGACTCATAATTTGGAGTGCGCAGAGAAGAGGATTCCACATTCCTCTTCCCATGTTAGTCCAGTGGATACACACACACACACACACACACACGGGAATACACAGTTCTGCTCTGCTTGTAGCCTGCCTCGCACTGCTTCATTTAAGTTTTGCCTGAACAAATCCCACAGACCACTCAAGTCCCATAAGCATCCATTTTGGGTGAGGCCACAGACCTCCACCCCCAGAGTGTGTGGGAGAAATGAGCCTTGTCCAATAACAGGCTGTTTAGGCTGATTCTACATGTTTCAGGCTGGACAGGGGGCTCATGGAGGATATCTGGGAGCCTTGGGCTAATCCTGGGTGGGAGGAGTCAGGACTGTTGGTGGTGAGAAGGCAATGCAGGATGGATTGGTGTTACCTGCCAGGCTGCTCCTGGAGCCCTGCAGGTGGGCTGCTGACTCCCAAGGGAAACAAGCTCTTCTCTTCCCAGCTCTGGAGGAGGGCATGGGAAAGGTTGCCATAGGATGTGGGTCTCTGCCCCGGCTTCTTGTATGCTCGAGACCCATTCACGGGGCCTTTCTCTCCTAAGGGAGTGGGTAGCTTTAGTCAAAATTCCTTCCTGTCATTTTCTCCCAGATGGGGTGCAGCCCAAGAAAGGACCAGAGAAAACAAAGGGTAATTTTCACCTATTGAATCCTTAGTATGTGATGGACACACAGATATTTCACGTTTACTCAGTTTTCCCAGCAACATGAGACACAGACTTGCATTGCCCCCTCTGTGCATAAGCAAGCCTTTCTTGCCTTTGAGCCATTTCTGAAGGACTAGGCCCCACTGCCTTTCTGATATTTATCATTATCTGAAAGAAAACCCAGTGACTGTGCGTTTGGTGACTCTATATCCCTCCTCCCCTTTAAGCAATCTTATTTTTTCTAATTGCAAACATTTTTCATGCCTATGAGAGGAAACTTGAACATTACAGAGATATCTCACTTAGAAGATAAACCAATTTCTAACCCAGCACCCCAAAATAAATCAAGGTTAAAAGTTTGATATAATATACTAGAATTCTATTATATACATTTCTATAATTCTGGACATCCTGCCAGGTTCTTATAGTAATCAGTAGTTCATTACTTTGTTTTGCTGAGTAGTAGTCTGAGAGTGCTTTTAAAATGAGGGCCTATTAACTTAAGTTATAAGGTTTATTCTAAGACTAATGACTTGAAAACACTGTAATATTTGTTTCCTAGAAAGTACCAGCATCTTACCCTAAATCTTTCTAATACTATAAAACCCAGGGTGAGAAGTAAGGGCTCACAGCTAACACAGGAGCATGTGACCGGATCTATCTGGGTTGATTACTGGTTAGGTCCTATGCCTGACTCTGGAGAGGGATTTATTTCTCAAGTCTCAACCCCGCCATCAGAAGAATATTCTTAAAGCAAGGCCAGATCAACTCTGTTTAAAATGCACCAAAGATCTCCTACTTACCTTTCAGAAAAATACCCTTTCCATGGCCTATTGACCCTTGAGTCTGATCCCAGCCCCATGTCTGACCATCAGTTCTCCAATATCACCTGTGCTCTCCCACACTCAGCCTGCCTCCTAGGCCAGTAGTCGGCAAACTGTGCGGCTCTGTTGACTAATGAGTTTGCCGACTACTGGGTTAAGGGCTTAATCACAAGGAACAGCAGCCTGCAATTATTGGAATAGAGAGTCTAGGGCAGTGATCGGCAAACTCATTAGACAACAGAGCCAAATATCAACAGTATGACAACTGAAATTTGAGAGCCTATTTTTTTAAACTTAAACTTCTTCTAACGCCACTTCAAAATAGACTCGCCCAGGCCGTGGTATTTTGTGGAAGAGCCACACTCAAGGGACCAAAGAGCCACATGTGGCTTGCGAGCCGCAGTTTGCCAACCTCTGCGGGCCTTGTCCCTATTCCCCAGCATCTCTGCACTCCCAATTCCCTTCCTGTAGGACCTTTCAGAGGCCTCCAGGGCCACTCTACAACTGCACCTCAACACTCGTCCTTCTCATGTTTCCTTCTTCTTCTCTTTGTATATTGCCTTAATTCATGTAGTATTTATATTTCACCGATTCGTTTAATGTTCTCCAATGTAATTAAAATTGGCGCCTGCAGAATTTCCTGGGTTTTGGCTCTCAGATTTGGTTGTTCTGAATGCTAGCTTTATGATTTCCACTGAACACCTACTTCCTTATTTGGAAATAGGGTCTTTGCAGATATAGTATTTTTAGATGAGGTGATACTGGATTAGAGTGGGTCCTAATCAATGACTGGTGGTGGCCTTATAAGAAGAGGAAAATCTGCACATAAGGAGGAGGTCATGTGGCAACAGAGGTAGAGAAGTGAGGCAACACCAAGATTGCCAGGAACTATCGAAGTTAAAAATAGGTAAGGGATAGTTCTTCCTTGGCCTTATCAACACCTTAATTTTGATATCTCCCCACCAGACCTGTGAGAAAAATAATTTTTTTATATTAAGTAAAAAAAAAATTAAGTAAAAAATTTAGAACTAAGTTCTTTTATTTTTCAAGAACTAAACATTCTTAAGTGAAGTTAAGAACATGACGAATGTTTAACAACAAATTAGACTTAGCTGAAGAAAATGAGTGAATTGGGAAAAGGATAAGAAATATCAAGCCCTAGCCAGTTTGGCTCAGTGAAGAGTGTCGACCTGTGGATCGAAGGGTCCCGGGTTTGATTTTGGTCAAAGGCACGTACCTCGGTTGCAGGATCATCCCTGGCAAGGGCCTTGGTTGGTGCTTGTGCAGGAGGCAATGTGTTTCTCCTACATCGATGTTTGTCTTTCCCTCTTTCACTCTCTCCAAAAATCAATGGAAAAATATCCTCAGATGAGGACTAAAAAAAAGAAGAAAAAAGTAATATCAAGATAATATTAGGAAAAAGTGCATTAAATAAAATCCAAATTTTATTAATGATTTAAAAAACAAACAACCCGTAGCCCAGCTGATGTGGCTCAGTGGTTGGGTGTCAGTCTATGAACCAGGAAGTCATGGTTCAAATCCTGGTCAGGGCACATGCCTGAATTGTGGGCTCTAGCTCCAGTGAGGGGTGTGCAGGAAGAGGCCGATCGATGACTCTCATCATTGATGTTTCTCTCTCTCCCTTTCTAAAATCAATAAAAACCTTATACTAAGCCAGAAATGGAAATTCAACTAATGTAATAAAGATTATGCAACCAAGAATCAATCATTTTAATGGAGATATAAAGGTTTCTCTCTGAAAGTGGGAGTAAGATACCCTCTGATCCCTACTTTGTTCAGCATCACATTTTTTTTCCCAGCATCATCTTTTCTAATAAAAAATCAACTTATCTAAGAGCAGGCAACAAGGCAAGAACAACGTATATAAAGATTAGAAACAAATTAATAAAACTGTCACAATTTGGCCTTGGTTGCAGGCACATCCCCAGTGGGGTGTGTGCAGGAGGCAGCTGATCAATGTTCCTCTCTCATCAATGTTTCTTTTTCTTTTTTAAGTTACAGAAATATTTATTTTTAAAATTATCTTTATTGTTCAGTTTATTACATTGTTCCCTCCCCCCCAATAGTTCCCCTCCACCTGGTACCCATCCCACCCTCCACCCTCAGCCCCCTCCACTGTCCTCTCCCATAGTTGCATGCTTTTTGTCCAGTCTCTTGCTGCACTTCCCACACCCCTTTTCTGCCCAAGAATTTCAGTCCATTCCCTCTCTATGTCCGTGATTCTGTTACATTCACCAGTTTATCCTCTTCATCAGCTTATTAATTCACTTGCTTTTTAGATTCATTTGTTGATAGATGTGTATTTGTTGTTCATAATTTACACTTTTATCTTTTTCTTCTTCCTCTTCTTAAAGAATATCTTTCAGCATTTCATATAATATTGGTTTGGTGGTGATGAACTCCTTTAGCTTTTTCTTATCTGTGAAGCACTTTATCTGACCTTCAATTCTGAATGATAGCTTTGCTGGATAGAGTAACCTTGGTTGTAGATTCTTACTATTCATCACTTTGAATATTTCTTGCCACTCCTGTCTGGCCTGCATCGTTTCTGTTGAGAAATCCGCTGACAATCGTATGGGTGCTCCCTTATAGGTAACCGACTGTTTCTCTCTTGCTGCTTTTAATATTCTCTCTTTGTCTTTTGCTCTTGGCATTTTAATTATGATGTGTCTTGGTGTGGTCCTCTTAGGGTTCCTATATATTGGGGTTCAGTGTGCTTCTTGGACTCCTAAGTCTATTTCTTTCACCAGGTAAGGGAAGTTTTCAGTCACTATTTCTTCAAATAGGTTTGCATTGTCTTGCTCTCTCTCTTTTTCTGGCACCCCTATAATTCGGATGTTGGTATGTTTGAGGATGTCCCAGAGGCCCCTTACACTATCTTCAACTTTTTGGTTTCTTTTGGTTTTTTGCTTTTTCAGCCGAGTGGATTTTACCTCTTTGTATTTCAAATCTTTAACTTGGTTCTTGGGGTGCTCTAGAGTACTTTTAGGTCTTTGTATAACGTTTTTTATTTCAGTCAGTGTATGCTTAATTTCTGGTTGGTCCTTTTTCATATCCTTGAGGGTCTCGTTCATTTCCTTTGCGGTCTTGCTTATTTCCTTATAGGTCTCGACCTTTTCTAGGAGCCTCTTAAGAAGCCCTATAACCGTGGATTTGAATTCCATGTCGTTTTTTTCCCTCCATTTCTTTCTAATCTGATTTCTTTCCATGTCTCTGCATGGTGGCTGCTTCCCTGAGTTGGTCAATTAGCTTTGTGTGGTAGATGTCCTACAAGGGACAGTGGCTCGGCCTCCCCAGTTACCTGAGGTGGATATGGGCTGCACAGTCTTGCTGAAGTTAAGCTCAGGTTAACTGTTGTTAGCACTTGGAGGGGTTGACCTCCAGGCCAATTGTGTGATGTTCAGCTGTGCTCAGGTTGGATGGGTGGAGTCTCCGGGCCAAGCAGACAGTGTCAGCTCTGCCCTATGCAGCCACAAGGACTCTGTGCCAGGGGCAATGGCCGCCAGCATCTTGAGAGAGAGCCGCTGCCGAGCTCCACTGGCTGCCGGGGAATTCAGACTCTCCCCAAATGAGTCTGCACACCCACGGTCTCACCCAGGGTCGTAAAACAAAGCAGTCTGACAGTTTCCCGAATGACAGAGCAAGTCGAGAGCGCTCTCTATGCTGTCAGGGTCACACAGCTGTGCTGTTCCCAAGGTCACGCGAAATCCGCACAAGCTCGCCTTCTCCACAAGCCGGCAGACTCCTGCAGCACCCGAGCTTCAGTGTGCCCTCCCACTGTCCAGTTTTTACCCCGTATGATAGTGGGTTCCCTAGACTTTGCCCAGAGCTGGATAATCAGTCCAGTGGGACGTCTTTGTCTCCCCCGTTTGAGAAAACTGGCCGGTTTTCAGCTGCCTGCTCTATCCCCTGGCGTGCACTCCAAACCTTTCACTGCGCGTATTTTCAAAGATGTCCTCAGCCGCTCCTCCGAGTCAGTGTCTTATCTTCACTTTTATTTGTGGAATTTTCACTCGGCCAGCTTTCTGGTGATTCTGGAACGTGTTTGTTCTTTCGTTAAGTTGTAGTTTTAAAATTGCTGTGTATGATGGAAGATAGGTGTTTTACCTATGCCGCCATCTTGGTTCTCCCAGAGATATTTATTTTAAAATTAGCACTTTATATATATACATATTAGAAACACAGAAGTGATTTAGATTAAAAGCTCCAAAGTGTATTGTTTCTGTTGGTCATTGCTAGCTATACCTTCACCCCATTTATTAAGCCATTTCAAGTGACTTTAAGTTCCCATGAGTCCAAATCATAAGAGCCGGCACGGCTCCTCAGTGCGTTTCCTGTGGAGCACCTGTGACCCATGGGACGCCTCAGGGTTCTCCCTGCATCTGAATTTTGGATCCTCTGGCTATGGCTGGATTAGTCTCCTGTTTCTCACAGTGGGTTTTTGCTGCCTAGAAGTTGATCCAAGCTTCCAGCTGTCCTTCTTATCAAGGTTCTGGTTCTGGAGAAGGCCACACGCCAACGAATAGAGACTCGGAAAAAACATTAATTTGGAAAAATGGGGGGCTAGGCAGCAGCCCATCTCCAGTGGAAGGACTACCTCATCAATGTTTCTCTCTCCCTTCCTCTTTGTAAAAAATCAATAAAATATATATTTAAAAAAAAAAACCGTCACAATTTGTAAAATGGCAGTTTTGTATGTAGAAAACCCAAAGAATCCACATTTAAATAAGCACAGAAGTGAATTTAGCAGGCCCACAATATTAAAAATATACTCTTAAAAAATGTCCGATTAAATGTGTGCATGAATTTTATATATAAAGACTGAAACCAACAGAGATGCCATGAGAACCTTACAGCGTGATGCACCTGCCCACCTCGAGCATGAGTGGGGCTAAGAACAGTGGGCTCAGCAGCACCAGGAGATGCTTTGTAATAAGTTAATAGCTCTCTGCTGCATCAGATACATGAACCTATTCATAACACACAGGGTCTGAGCTGCTTATTGAGATTTGTCAAGAGACCACACAAAACCATTTATGAATAGATACCTCCAGGATGGGGCTTGCTCTGTCCTTTGTAGCAGATGGCAGGGCAGCTTTTGGAACCCCTGCAACCTCTGGTCAGCTAATAATCGTGTAGGAGCAATATTTTCAAGCATAAAATGAGGTTTCTCCAGCCCTGGCTGGGTGGGTCAGTTGGTTGGTGCCTTATCCCATAAACCAAAAGTTTATGGGTTCAAGTCCCATAGGGCACATAGCTGGTTTCCAGTTCAATCCCAGTGTGTGTTGCTTTTTCTTACCTCTCCTCCCTAATAATCAATGAAAAAACATATCATCTTCGCCGATTTGGGTCAGTGGATAGAGCGTAGGCCTGCAGACCCAAAGGTACCAGCTTTGATTATGGTCAAGGGCACATGTCTGAATTGCAGGCTTGACCCCCAGTTGGGCTGGGGGGCCGGGGGGGAAGGAGGGTGCAGGAGGCAGCCAATCAATGATTCTCGTTTCTCTCCCCTTCTCGGAAATCATTAAATTAAAAAACATATCCTTGCCCTAGCCCTGACATTCCTCCATTTAGATCCTCAGTTCCAAGAGATGCTTCATATTAACCATCTGTCCGGCATCAAGATTCCTCATGTGCTATGGGTCCAGTCCACACATACCAAGCAACTTTTCTGATAAAATATATGCTTCCTGCTATAGTAAGGTCTCTTCCTTCTGTACCATGCTCAGTCCATAACATTTTTATAGAACCTAAGTCCACAAACTTTTCTCTTAGACTATTTCAGATTTCGCATAGGTTAAGGCAAATGTGAAACTTTCCAGTTTTTGACTAGTACAGTATTTTGTACTACATCAAATTATTTTGGGGGGGGGGGGGGAGGAACGTCATACATTTAAATCAGGGCTCCCTTCCAACAAATTGATTCAGCTCGTGAACCATAGGAAAAACAGGTGGCAACCTGATTATACTTAACAGAATAATTCGCAACCTATTCTGGAAACAAGCTTAGAGCAAACTTTATAAAATCATCTACAAGTGATGCCTCTGGGTAGTTTCTCCTGGTAAGTAGGAAGGGCCAAAGGTACCAGCTGTTGGCAAGAGCTGAGAATCACCTTGGGATTTTACGGTTATTTAGCATAGCCTCCAGACTTCCCACATCTGTACCAACTTAGCAAATAAGTTTTGCATGTAGCCTGTCATTCAAGCTCCCATAAGGTTCCAGGTGCTGTTCAGTTTCCTTACAACCCAGTAATGTGCTTCCCCCAAAGTGGGTATTGCCTGAAACTTGGATGGACCCATGGAATGTGCAGATGCCGTGAACATGGTCTAGAAAGGGCGCCTGGTTTGTGGCTACCTGGAATTCTCATGCTACCAGTCTTTAGATCCTAGTTCCACCTGCTGTGGCACTTGCAGTATTCCTGGATGCTGCCTGCAGCCTTGAGCCTGTGGAATACTAGTGGGAAGGATAAGAAGTTAAGGTGGGCCTGTGATCCCCAACTAAGTCAAGAGACAGCCCTTCCTATGGACTGATCTACACTAATTAAAGGGCAATATGCTAATTAGACCAGGCATCCTTCCGGGGAAAAGCCATGGTGGCAGGGCCAAGGTAGAGGCAGTTGGAGGGATCAGGCCAGCAGTAAAACGAGTGGTTACGAGCCAGCAGTCCTGGATTGAGCAATGTCTGCCAGTTTAGGGGTAGGGTAACATCCCAAGGGGTCCCAAGATTGTATAGGGCATAGGCTGGTTGAGGGACACCCCCAACGCTTATGCACCAGGCCTCTAGTTTTTATTAAACTGTGGGGGATAACAGAACACTTTCTCTGTAAACATTCTCTGAAGGTATCAGATTATGATCCTTAAACTGGTAAAAGGACAAGTGGACTGTATTATATGGTCATTAAAGACAAATGAGAAAATAAACTAGGGAAAATTACCAATAGCAGCTACCAAGCAGTTTGCAGTTTCCTTTAAAAATAAACTCCATATACCTTGGCTGGTGGCTCAGTTAGTTAGTGTCATTCTGATATGTTGTGGTGAGTTTGATCGCTGTCGGGGCACATGTCTCAACCAGTAAATGAATAGACCAAATCAATGTCTACCTTCCTAAAAACAAAGTAAAAAATTAAACTCCATTCACATTTTACAATCTTGGCTTTATTGAGTGCTTGTCAAAGTTAAGTGTGATGGTAATATGACATGTGTAGAGCTGCCTGGAATTTGGATACTTCACTCTGCTAGGCAGATGAGTTTTCTAACAATTCTGGAGAGATCTATTGCTAACCTAGGAGTGTACCCTATAGAAATATCAATTACATATGAAAAAAAATTTTATTCAAAACTATGAATTTCTAGCTATGAGAAATGACTGTGATTCCAGCATAATGTGAGGGACCAGCAGGACTGAAGAACAGAGCACAAAAGTCACAGAAGGCAGAGACTGTGTGCTTCTATTTTCCTACTTTCTGGGATGTGTCACCACTTCTACCATCCATTTGTACATAATACCTTTAAAAGATGACTTCTAATTCAGCTTCCTTGTAAAAAGATAAGGGAAATCAGATTTGATGCGCTAACTTATAGTCACACTGAAACAGCATTTGAATGAATTTTCTTCAACCACCCAGGCATTTTGCTACTTTTTGGTGAGTAGATAGTCTATGCCAGTCATTGTGAAAAAGTCTTTATTTTAAGAAAAAAGTTTAGTTAACAAAAAAATTCTTAACAAATTTCACTTAGCAAAATACACCCAAAAGGAAATCACAGTAAAGAAAGCTTTAAGTCAAGGCCTCACCAATTCCTACAGTATTAGTAATGTGTCTCAATTTTCAAAACTATCTTTTAAAAAGCTTAAACTTAACCTAAGAGATTTTAAATGAAAATAAACTAGAATGAACAAACATGAGAAATGTTCCTCTTTGAATTAGGGATCTAGCACCTGGAGTTTCCCAAAAATCTCATCTCCCCAATGTGTTCATGGTGATATGGTGTAAAAGATCCACATTTGATGTACTTAAAACTACTTGAAGTCAGATTAACATCACCCCCTGAAATACACTACCAAAATATTAAAGAAAAAAACCAAAAAACTGAAAACAGTTTTAGTTTACTCAATATCACATGCCAGAAGAAAGTTTGCATGAGAAAACACTGAAGAGGTAACTTTTTAATCCAGATTTCACAAACTCATGGTGCAAAATGGGTCCCCACAGCTTCTTCTAGAGTAATAACTGCTTTTCACTGGTTGTTGGTTGCCTATGAAAAATTGTAACAACTCAAATGCTTTATAAAATATAAAATTAGTCATATCCAGTCATGCTGTTCTGGCCACTGTAGCTAGCAGCTCCGTAACAGCCACTCACAGATGGGCTCTCAAGGCCACTGTAAGTGGACTGGGCTGACACTCCCATGCCTTGCATCATCTGGCTGCTATATGCCCCATTGCTAGCCCCTGTTGTAGAATTCAGGAAAAGTTCTATGTATCTATGCTGCATGTTGGCCCTGTCTTTGGACATAGCTGCCACAGCTTCTTCATGAGTGGCAAACTCAACATCAGCTTCACCCGTCACTCTTCCATCAGGGCCAATCTCAATATGGACTCTTACAGGGTTGAGAGGAGAGAAGAAGTTGTAAATGTCATTCTCTGTAGCTTTGTATGGCAGCCCTCTCATATGGACACAGTGTCCAGTGGTACTCTGGACAGTGAACTCGCCATCTCCATATCTGTGGTCATACACCCCCGAGAGACAGTAACTGAGGTCTCTCCCAAACATGTCAGCGGTAAAGCCATAGCCATCGCTGAGACCGCTGTACTCCTCATACCCCCCATAGCCTGCACTATAAGCACCAGACCTCATCCTATCCAAGCCTGCCTGCTTGACAATGCCAATGTATCTCCTGGCTGTACCTGGACGGTCATAGGGCCCTGGCCGCTGTACAGACATAAACTTCAGAGGGGGATCTGAATATGTCCTAACTTCTTCCTGACTGCTCTTGAATACTTCAATATACCTGTGCCCTATTCTCTCCTTGTGCTTTCCTAGAGCCTTCTCGGCTAACTCCTGTGAGGCAAACTGCACAAAGGCTTCCCCTGTAATCTTGCCCTCAGGGTCCACAGGCAATGTGATCCCATTTGGCACAATTTCCAACCCTGAGAAGAACTGAACAATTTCCTCCTTGGTGCATCCAAATGGGAGTCCTCGAAGCCGCACGAAGCCATCATTAGCAGTGTCAGCACTGTTTGGACCACTGTGCTTCAACACCCAATCCATCTCGGTTCTGTGGGATTTGAACACCTCAATGTACCGGTGTCCCATGCTTTCCCTGTCCTTTTTAAGGGCCATTTTCACGTCATCTTCGGATTCAAGTTCAACAAAAGCCTCACCACTCTGCCTGCCTTCTCTAGTGTAGATGAAATGAATGCCTGCAGACCCGTCATGAATTATGCAGCCGGAGAGGAAATTCTGCACATCCTCAATAGAGCAGGACCAGGGCAGGCCACGGAGCTTGACCACAAAGCCTTCACCTCCCTCAGGACCCAGCATCATGGACACTTGACAGGGCAGACTTCAAATAAACTCAGCTGCTGCTTTTTGTAGCTGAAAAGAAAGCATAATCTACATAATTTCCCTTTCGTATGTATAACAAGAACATGCAGTAAATACAATTTTCTCCCTTTTACAAAGAATAGGTTAAGAGAAGTTGAAATATACCAAATACACTTGAATTTAAAATTCAATTCCAGGTCTTTTAAGTGGGGTGAGTGGGTGTTTAAGACCTCTATGAGACTCTTGGACATCAAATAAAAACAAGTGATGAACACAGTCTAGTTTAAACCACAACATAGGCTAACATTTCCTTTGACACTGATGTTCTCTTTATAAACAACACTGCAAGGATGCAAGAGAGCAATGACTTGCTGCGTCTAAGGATTTTCAAACTTCTTTGCGGGGTCCCAGGTTCTATTCTGGCCAAGGGCACATGCTTAGGTTTTGGGCTTGAACCCCAGGAGGGGGTGTGCAGGAGACAGCCGATCATTGATTCTTCTCTCTCTCTCTTCCTCTCCGAAATCAATAAATAAAATTTTAAGAAATCAGTGGTAAGAGATGCCTTAAGAAATGGGGGCATGCCCTAACCAGTTTGGCTCAGTGGATCGAGCACTGGTCCTGGGACTGAAGGATGTCTGCTTCAATTCCGGTTAAGGGCATGGTTGCAGGATCAATTCCTGGCCCCCCATCAGGGTGTGTGTGAAAAGCAACCAATTGATGTGTCTCTCTCACATTGATGCCCCCCTCCCACATTCTCTCTAAAAATCAATGAGGAAATATCCTCAGGTGAGGACCAATAAACAACAAAAATGTGAGCATATTAGAAAAAGATAAAAATAGAGCCTTAGCTCAAATGAATCACAAAACGTCTCTCATGGAATTGAGGTACTTGCACTATTAGTGCAAAATATGGACAAATATATAAAAAGAACTTCTAAACTCGCTCAGCTGACATGGCTCAGTGGTTAAGCATCAACCTACAGACCATTATGTCTGGATTGTGAGCTCTATCTTGAACCCCAGTAGGGGTGTGAAGGAGGCAGCCAATCAATGAAATCGATCAACACTTTCTATTTCCCTCTCCTTCTCTGAAATCAATAAACACATACACACATATATGTAATTCCCAGTTCTTCCTAAAACAGAACAAAAAAACACAATTTAAAAAATAAAATGCACAATTAGGTCATTTGAGCTAAGAAATAGCAAATTGTTAAGAACTGCACTAGTAATTATAGAGAACAAATTAACAAGTTCCATAATTCTCATAAATGCAATGCATCAAATTAATTTGAGGCCTCTGCCTCATTCAATGAACCCATCATTACTCTCAGGTGGTCCCGTTCTCCACCATAACCATGCCCCAAGCCCTATCAGTAACTCTTCAATTATTAAGGCTTCTTACAGTTCTATCTTCAGTTCTTACAGACTGCATGGCAAAGAATGAGTTAAATAATTCCTTGGTGATCTCAATGACCAAATTGTCATTTTCTTTTTTGTACTGCCCTCATATTTCTAATTTCCCTATCAATATCCCATACCAGGATCTGTTTCTTAAACTTCTCTAAGCATAATGACTCAATCTGCATCTGAAGTGTTCCATGGTAAAGGTGACTTGATGTCACACTCCCATTCAAAGTCTCGGTGGCCTTCCAGTAATATTGGAACAAACCACAGGCTAAGGGCTTCTAAGGTCTTGCAACTTAGGCCTGCCACACACTATCCATCACTAGCTGGTATCACCCCATAATTTAAAAATCTTGTTTATTCCTGTGCCTGAAATGTGCCAGGCTCCCTTGGATTTGATACACATGATAATTCCACCCAACCTTCTGTCTAGCTAAATCCTACTAATCCTTAAAGCCTCAGCGCAAATATGCTACGTTCCAAAAGATCTTCTCCTTGCTACAATCTAAATCTTATGATTCTATGCTCTCATAGCATAGAACTAGTATTCAAGCTGCATTGGAAGCCTATGTCAGTTCTGTTGATCACATCTCCTCCCACTGCAGGCTGAAGACCAGCAAGGGATTTATGGCCACATGGGATCAGTATCTTCCTCTAGAACAGGTGTGGAGAACCTTTTTTCCTGCCATTTGGATATTTATATTATTTGAAGACATACAAAATTACCAACTTAAAAATTAGCCTGTTCTATTTGGTCTAACAATTAATTACCTCATCCCTAATGCCTTTGGGAGGGGGCAAACCAATGACTTATCAGTCTTTAGAAAGGCCTGTGGGCTGAGGTCCCCCACTCCTGCTCTAGAAAATGGCAGTCCAGTTAGGGTGAGAAAGACATGCATCAAACATAAAAGAACAGGCATTTCATAAGAATCAATTATGTAATTAACCACCACATAAAACTAAAATTATTTCCACTTTTGCTTTCACAATCCTCATCTGCACGTTTATATTGAATGCCAAGACAGTACTAAGAACGTTTTTCAATTACACATTCCTAAGAAAATTTTATGCTTGAATATAACACAAATTACATTCCTTAAATTAGCTCACCTTAAAGAACAAGGAGGGATGCCAACAGTCGGAGACACTCCTGGCAGGTACGAATTGTCCTAAAAAAGAGCAATATGGCCACCTTGTCTCAGTGCCAGAGCAACCAGAAGTGATCCTGCACCTTCCTCCCAGAAAGCAGAAAGCTGGGCTGGGGGCTGCCCTAATTTAAGAGCATACCTGCCCCGCCCTCAAGCACTTAAAAAGATTTACCTTTTCATAAGGTAATACGGAGGATTAACAGCAAGGCAACTCCCACTTGCCTGGAGGGGACAACTCAATTCCTTATTTCTACACAAAAAAACTACCCGAAAACTTAAATTTTGAGGGCGGGTGGAGCAGGAGTACTCTGGGGGATTGGAGGTTGGGCATCGTGTCTTGGCAGGAATGGGCTCCAGAGAAAGTCGGCCAGGGCTGTAATATGCAAACACCCCTGGGTGGCAGCGTGGAGACACGCAACACTTTCTTTCCCAGTTTTACTCGATAACTTCACTTCTCGTGACCTGACATTAACCTTTTGATTGACTGAGGAAGGTTATGGGGAGGAAATTTTGAATGAAATATGCTTTCAGTAGAAAAAACACTCCCCGCGCCCACAGCCACGCGATACGGCTGCCCCCAAAGGACTGACTAGGTATTGAAGTACAGGAAACTTATCTGAAAACTTAAGCTACAAAGAACAGGAACGTCGTTAATTTCTCTGAACCTTATCTTAAATATTTGTCCATTTGCCTTGTCTTACTAGGCAATATCACAGGAGGCACTATTTTGGCGGGAGACCTTGTATAAATTGTTTAAAACGCTGTATCTGGAATCCTAGACTTAACCTTAACCCTTGCCCTAGCCCAAACCTTAATTTTACTCCCAAATCTAAACCTAGCCCGAATCCTAACATTAGCCCTAACCAAAAAATAAAAATAAAATAAAACACTGTACTGGGCCGAGACTGCCTTGGACTCCCGCGCGAGGCTCTCCCCTACGAGCCCATCACTCTACCGGTTCAACGGGATTTACTCAAATTCAGGCAGATCCAATCGAGATAAAATGGACGCGCCCTCGAGGGCCCGGCCGGGCCGATTAAGTTTATCAGTGAAGTCAACAAGGCGCTCAAACCGCACCTCCCACCTTCTGGAAGGTTCAGGGACCGGAACTTGGCCCTCCTTCCCAGCCGTATTCTAGGGAGGCCCGAAGAGCATTTCCGCCCTCATTTGTAAATTAATTTTAACCCGCAGCTGGCGGCATGAAAAGCCAGGTTGTCCGGGACGTCTTAACGACTCGGAAACTCCTATTTCTAAATCTCAGCCCGCGGGAGACGCCCCTCAGGTCACACGGTTGACTTTTTTTGCTTTAAAACTTACCGCTGAGGAGAGCAGGGCCGATGTCGATTTTCATCAAGCGAGCGCGGTTTACAGCCAAAGGACCCCGATTCCACCCGCCGCTCAGAAACGCAGAGGGCTCCGGGGGAACTCCAGGCGCATCTCCCGGTGGTTCACCTGAAACTGAAAACTGCCGGCGGTGAGGACTCGTTAGTGCGAGGCGGAGGCGCCGCCAGTCGCGCGGCCGAGTGGTTTCGGCGGGAAGCGTGGCCGCGATCCCGGACGTGGAGCTCCTGGGGCACACCGAGCACCGGAACTAGGAACAAGAGTTCGCCCCGCCTCCGATCTGGTGCCCGACAGACCCCGCGGCGGAGCTGGGAGTAACGCCGGACCCTAGGGCGCCCCAGCCAGCGCCTGGGCGGGGTCAACGGCCACTTCCGGGGCGGAGCGTGCTGCGCGACGGGGGAGGGGAGAGCGAGCGACGCGCGCGCGGGGGGTGGGGAACCTGGGGGGGGGGCAGGGCGAGGAGAGCGTCTCCCCCGGACGCGCCGGGGTGGGGGATGGGGGGTGGTGAGAGGGCACTAAGCTTCCCAAGCCGGTGGCGGGAGGGGAGACCCCGGATTTGAGGGCTTACGGGAATGCCGGGAGGAAGTCCCCGGGCGGCGAGAGGAAGAGTTCTCGCGCCGACTCCAACGGGCCTCGGGGAGGGGGGCTTCCCAGGGAGGCCGAGAGCTCCCGGACCCGCGCGTAGCCGGCGACTTCCAGGGCTGGGGCGGAGCTCCGGAGTTGGGAACTTCCTGGGACGGGTGGGGGTGGCGGAAAGTTCCTGGGGCAGCGAAGGGAGAGTTGGGGTGGGGGAGAGTTGCCACTACCGCGAGGGTGAGGGTGGCGGGTGGGGGGGTCGCCCGCTCGAAGCGGCTCACCACGTCTGGCCTGGGGTCCGAGTCCGGAAGGCCGGCGCGCGCGGATGTGTCCCGTAGGCAGAGGCCGCGTGACTAGGGAGGCGGCGAGCGGACGTAGGTCACGGGGTGTAAAGGAGGAAGTGCCACGGCCCGGCCCGCCAAGATGTCACCAATGGAAACGCGCTCTGCAGGTGCGGCCCCGCGGCCCGCGCGGTTGGCCCAGGCAGGAAGTGGGAGGGAAGAAAAGCGACGAGGAAGCGGGTTCCGAGGGCTCAAGAAGGTGCCAGTGGGAGGAAAGTCCAGAGTACCAGGGGCGGGGAGAGCGCGCAGCAAGGTTACGTGGAAGGAGAAACTGTAAAATTTAAAGGGAAAAATCCCATCTCTGAAGGCAGGAAGAACTTAGTATGGGAACTAGTGGATATACCCTTCAGCACCTTGCTTTGTAGCCTTGGACTCAATAGTTTGCAGTTTTTAGATTAATTTTAAAGCACGCAATTCTCAAAACTCCAACGAGCAGCTACCTACATTTTAGAAACTTTTAAATCTTAGTTCAAATGAACACACTGGAAAAAAAGGCAATTGCAGTAATGTGAATAGCGACTTATATCAGGAATCATAAACTATAACTGAAAAGTACACAATTGAGCCAACCCTTCAGCAGATTAGCTCCAACAAAAAAGGGGGATATTTATTCAATAAGAATTTAATAAACGTATCAAGGATTTACATGGCACATTTTTTGGGTCTTGATTCAAACAAACTGGTAAACATTTATGGGACTGGGGCAATTTATTTGAATATTGACTAGAAATTTGCTTTTAACATGTTATTTTAGAGAAGATAGAATTGTAACGCTTAAAAACAAAGGAATTAACATTTATAAATGTATTTTGAAGTATCTGTAAATGAAATGGTGTGATGGCAGGGCTTTGCGTCAAAATTAAGTAGATGGGGAATCTAGATAAAAACCGTGTATAATTGGTAAATTGTTGAAGCTGGGGGACAGGATTCAAAATCTAGCCATCCCATCAAAAGTGAGAAAGACACTAAAAACTCACACATTCAAGATAAGCAAAATAATATTCTGAAGAAAACTGGAAAAAATATCTCTACAGAAATGGGTACCTTGACTGCTTCATAAGCATTTACTTCCCTTTAAGTCCTCTTGGTAATTTAGTATATCGGGCATGCATTTTCTAACTTATTTGCTGCATTTTAGTTTTATGAGTCTTCTTAGCTTAACTGGTTGGTGACACCGGCAAGGAGAGCGTTAATAATTGATTAATCATGATAATGGTTTCTGCCAGTGAAGGAACAACAAGTACAGAATACACCAGGGAGCCTGTCCTGCACGTAGACAGAAGCATCTACAACAGCTCCACAAAGGAGGAAGGCAGAAGATCCTCCACAGCCCTGAGGTCTGGGGTCTGGTTCGCTATTTTGGACTTTGGATAGTGTTGGCCTACAGACCAAAGGTCCAATTCTCTCACACTGATGTTTCTCTTTCCCTCTCCTCTTCCACTCTCCCTAAAAACCAATGGAAAAACAACCTCCGACGAGGATTAACAACAACAAAAAAGTGAAAGGATTTGAGTGATGTGCAGTAGACAAAATTAATCAAACTAGAGTCATTCATTAATACAGAAATATTGTGCACTTACCACAGGGGTGAGGAACCTTTTTTCTGCCAACTGCCATAACAGTAAAATGAAAAGAATTAATTTTTAGAAATTCACTCAAGTGTTTGTGAATGAAATAGTGTGATGGCTGGGATTTGCTTCAAAATTATCCAAGTGAAATAGATGGGAATGTGGAGAAAACTGTCCATAACTGGTAATTATCGGAGCTGGGTGACAGGATTCAAAACTAGCCATTTTATGTAAAGTGAGAAACAGACAATAAAGAAATAAATGTCTGGTGACAAATTATGAAATGGCAAAATACTAGAAAATGAGGATTAACATTGGGGTTCTGAAGAAGTAAGTAACATTTAAATGCACCAGAAGCAATGCAGAGGTAGGAACATGAAACTCCATTCCACCCCCACAACCTCCAGCCCCAATAGCTAAGGTTTCAAAGTAGAAGTTAGAAGACCATCTTTGTCTTTTATTCCTTTGTATTATTATTATCCTACTTATTCCCCCTGATGTTCAAATTCTTTATAATTTAAAAATGCAACCCCTTGCTTGGTGTTGGTTGCTTTGTTTAAACATTTTTATTTTGTGTTTAATCCTTTTAATCTTTATATTCAGTTATTATATACCTAAATTTCCCAGGGGTTCATGCATCCTAAGTGTGAAGAACTAACTCTTACCTAATTTGCACAGGATGCAAGTTCAAGACACAAAGCTACCTGAGAAAACGTGTAGATGGATCATGAAATACTCTAACATTTTAAGTGTTTATTGCTATTACACTTTTTTATCCATCAAAGGTAATAGGTAATAGGTCATAATCTGTAAGCAACAGGAAAGCTGTTTTCTATTATCTAACTATTGGGCTCTTTACTTAGAATAACTAAATCTGGAATTAGAATACATTATTTTTCCTAAATATTTAGTTATTTAAAGCTATGTTAACTAAAAAGCAAAAATAGTATAATGTGATGCCAGGTAAATTACATCTACCATGCTTGCGTTGAAATTAACTTAAGGGATGAATTTTTATCCAACAGAACAAGGAACTATTGCTCTGTTTAAATTTCAATGATTTAACTTTATATAACAAAAGTATTAAATAACCAATATAAAAAATGAGATTGTTTACATTTTTTCATACTAAGTCTCAAAATCCTATATTTACTCTTACAGCCCTTATCTATTTGGACTAGTACATTTCAAATGCTTACTAGCTACACGTAGCTAATACCTACCATAGCGGGCATGGATCTATATTGTGATTTTCAAAGTTTTTCATCTCATGGTTCACAAACTTATTTTTAAAAATAGGTATAATTTTGTCTCATCCACACAGGACAGCTATTGTTGTTGGCCGATGTCATTTTTTTATCTGACACTATAAGGGAAAAGTGGTCAGTGCCTCTGACATCTCTCTCTGAAATCAATAAAAAGAAACACTTGCTAAAGATAAAATCTGTTCTCAACTGAGGGGAAAAATTAATCACTTGTATTAATTGGTAGTAAGTACTCTCTCCCATAATAAGAAATATGATTCTAGCCTAAGAAATGGAAGTGAGGAGGGGAGTTTTCGGTAAAGAAAATACAATGGTTTAGAAGATAATCTCCCAGTACCCAACTCCCTAACTCCTGTAGCTCTCTCTCCTGAGGCAAGCAGCTCTGGGGTGGGCAGATTCTGGAGCCAGGCTAAAGGCCTCAGGAGGGTTGTGGATTACACTTGGTCTCCAGGGAGAAGAACATTATAGTACTTGCCCACAGCCTCAAGGTGTCCTTCAGGGAGCCTAGAGCTTCCTCCTGGGGCTCCTGGAGAGTTGTGTTATCTTGTCCGGTCCCATGCAGCTGCCACAGGAGTGGAGACCACTGTAGCACCTTGACTCAATGTTCACTGTTCAGGGACCACAGAGCACACTATCCATGAGTGGAGAACAGAGCCAAGAGGAGGGAAGGAACAGGACAATGTACTTGAGGGGCTTCCAGCACTGAGAGAGAATACCACACATAGGAAAACAGCTTGTAACAGCAGTTTTCAGAGCACAAGTGCTAGGCAAAACCATAATATTTTAACAGAAAAAAAATGAGCACTTTCAATGAAATGCAAAATTAACTTTCCAGTACTAAAAATTGAGTTGAAATATTTTGAGTATATTGAGTTAATAAAAATACATTGAAACATTAAATTAAAATAAGAATGTGATAGGAATTTGTAATATTCATACTAGGTGAGAATTTTTGAAGGAGACATACTGTCAGGGAAAACCTAAAAGGAATTTAAAATTTTTCAGTTTCAAATTACCAGCCCATTAAAAAAATTCTTTTAATCTATTGATTTTAGGGGAGGGGGGAGGAGAAACATCAATTTGTTCCACTTATTTACGAATTCACTGGTTGATTCAGGTATGTGCCCTGATCCACAACCTATCAGGACTATACTGTAACCAACTGAGCTACTTGGGCAGGATTCCCCCCACCCCCACCTATTTATCACAATTTCTCTATAGAACAGGGAAAACTTTCCTGACCATGTCTCAAAAACCAGAATATGGGGGAAATAACATAAAATCGGATTACATTAAAAACCAAGCCACCTCTGCATGACTAAAAACACTATAAGCAAAGAAAAAAATACCAATGATAAAATGGGAAAGATATTTGCAATTTATTTCCCAAGTGTTATTAATAAAGAGCTTCTAAAAAGACAAAATGTCCAAACAAAAAGGGCTTAAAAATGAAAAGATGACGCTAAACTTCACCCATAAGACAAACTAAAATTTTAAATAACTTAAAACCTATCATATTGATAACACAGAATTTTGCTATCATATTTCCTTGGCAAGGTTGTAGATAATAAGCAGGAACTCTCCAACAGTGTTTGTGGAAATATTAAATGGTTCAACCCTTATGGTCAAAAAGGGAAAAAGAAACCTCCAAAGGCTGTTCCCTGCAGCATCACTTCTAGTAGAAAAAGACTAGAAACTACCCAATACCCATCATTAAGGATCCAGGTGATAAACTTTGGTGGATCCACTTAATGAAGTATTTATTATACTTTAAACCAAGAAAGCCAAGAACCAATTCGAAGAGCTCCCAACTGGCCAAAAATTGGGTAACTTGAGTCAAGAGAATAAAACCTATCATGGGTAAGAATACAGACTCTGTAAAAATTCAAGAATTCATAACGGTACCAGAACAACTATCTTTGGCACATGCTAGGGACTGAGTTCAGTATGCTGGATACTGGTAAACATAGAAATAAAAAATGTAACTAGCCAGCTAGCCCAGTTAAAGCATCATCCCAACAGTCCAAGGTTGTAGTTTGAAACTTAGGGCATATAGAAGAATCAACCACGCTAGCTGGTTTGGTCCCAGGTTTAAGGGCACATGCCTGGGTTACAGGCTACATCCCCAGTGGAGCATACAGGAGGCAGCCAATCAATGCTTCTCTCATTGATGTTTCTACCTCTCTCCCTATTTCCCTTATTCTCTGAAATAAACAAAAAATATATATTAAAAGAAACAATCGACCAAGGGCCAGACCGGTGTGGCTCAGTGGTTGAGCATCAACCCATGAAACAGGTCATAGTTCAAGTCCCGTCAGGGAACATGCCCAGGTTGTGGGCTTAACTCAATCCCTGATAGAGGACACAAAAAGGCAACCAATCGATGCTTCCCTCTCACATTGATGTTTCTCTCTCTCTCTCTCTCTCTTTCTAACTCTGAAAATATATCCTCAGGAGAGGATTAAAAGAATTATTTTTTCAAAAAGATATAACCTACCAAATATAAGGTGTGCTCTTATTTGAATATCAAGTCAAACCTACAAGCTGCATAAAAATATTATTAATCCTGGCTGGTGTGGCTCAGTGGTTGAGCATTGACCCATGAACCCAATTTCAGGCTCAATACCCAGTATTTAAAAATGTATTATAAAAAAGGAAGATCTGAGTCCCAGCCCCAGCTGTGTCACTGAACAAGTGACTTGTCTTTTGGTCTCCATTTTCTCATCTGTAAAATAGGGATAATGGCATATCCCCTTACAGCCTAGTCATGAAATGTGATTACAAAGAGTGAGTGCCAAGGCTCAGACCAAGGGGAGGTTGGCAGGAAGTTACTTTTGTGGAAGGGGGGTCCTCCTCCCATTTCTGTAGCCCCTCCAGGCACATTCTCCTTAACAGTTTTGGCCTTAAATAAGAACTCTTCTATTTAATCTTTCAGCATTTTCACTTGAATATTTTGTTTAATGGGAGCTTTGTAGCAAGACAAGTGAAAACCAATCACTTGTCAAACTAAAATAACATGGAAATAACAACTCTAATCAATTTACAGCAATGCATACAAGAACATGAGCTCCCCAAAGCAAGGATGGACTCACCCAACACTAGTGATAGAGCAATCAACCTCTCCCAATATTAACTTAACTTTATTATTGTTGTGGGGAGGGGGAAAGAAAGTGGGCACATAATGAGCTCACATTTTTTTTTCTGTTAATGCTAGCCGAGGATATTTTTTCCCATTGATATTTAGAGAGTGGAAGGGAGAGAGAGACAGAGAAATATGGATGACCTTCTCCCACACACCTGACTGCCTGGGATTGAGCACCCAACCGAAGTAGGTGCCCCTGACAGGAATCGAACCCGCCACCCTTCAGTCCGCGAGCCGAACTAAGTCATCAGCTAGGGCATATTCACTTATTTTAAAATGAAAAAAATCTTGTCTAGAAATTAGCACCGAAAACACCAGTTTTCACTGACATCCCAATATATTATCTAACCTGAGAACCCAAGAAACAAAGTAAAAAACGTTAGCTAAAGGTAATAGAATTAATTACACCAAGATCGGTAGATTCGATGACGTTTTGAATGAAAATATCATTTGCAGTTTTCAAAATTCTCCCTGCTCCACCAGGTTCAAGGCGGGCAAAGGCCTCCCCTAACCTCTGGGGCTTCCGCTTCCCACCCTCCCACCCGCGCGGGGCCAGGAAGCGGCGGCGCCACCCTCTTCAGCGTGCGCTGCTCGCGGGCTCCTCTCCCGCTGCACACGGGCCGCCGCAGGCGGTTGTGAAATACAGAAAGAGAAGCACGTTCGCTTGTCCCAGGCTTCAAGGGAAGAAAACTGGGGGGAAGGCCGTCCTGCGTGAGACCGGCAGGGACCGAGGCGGGGAGGGGGCTCTCATGGGCTTGTGAACGCCCAACCGTTTCTATCAAGTTTAAAGAAACCAGGGGAAGTCGGGACCCCGCGACTTGTCCGGGGTCACCCAGGCCACCGGCGCCCCCTTCAGTGAACCACGCGGAGCACGGAAGCAGAGGGCGCAGTGAGAGCTCCGAGAGCGTCCAGAAGTTTCTTAGACGCAGTCAAGAATCAGCAAATACATTCAAAGATACAAAGAAGTAAAAGACAAGAAAAAAGAAACGGCCGATTAAACAAGCTTGCTCAGAAAAAGTGTGGCAAACAGGCAGACAAGGAGACCAAAAAAACAGCCAAAACGCAGACACAATACCTCTCCGGGCAGGAGACAAACGCAGACAGGCGCTCAGGGCGCACACGCCGCACAAAGAGGAAGAAAGGCCGGCCGCCGAGACCGAAAGCTGAGGCCTGACGAGCGGGAACGTGGGAGGGGGAGGAGTCAGGCCCAACCCTTCCCAGGCAACTCCCCAGCGCTTCCAGCCACGTGAAAGTACAGCTTTCACTTTAAAACCCCCTCTCCAGCAGGCAGAAGCAGGGTGGGGGCGCGGGTTCCAGGGCTGCAGCTCCTGGATGTGGGGGCGCGGGGCTGTGAGCAGCGGCTCCCGAAGCGCAACTCCATAACTACTCCTACCTCGCAGGGGCGCTCGGGCGCTGATCTCCCGGGAGCCCGCATGAGGCCCTCCTTTCCTCCATTGCTGCAGGCCGTTTCTGCGGACCCCAAACCTCAACCCCGAGGTCTGGTCCCAGAGTGTAAGGCCCTTGACGTCAGGCCCACCTCTCCCAAAGCCAAATCTCTGACCGCCATCTTCACCCCAGTAGGCTCAGCCCCAGATGGGTATCTCCGTGGGCGGTCCTAGACCTCAGCCCCTCGAACCCACCAGCAGAAGGCCCAGACTCTGCTTCGTCCCTAGTTTGCGGGACTTGACCTCAGATCCGGCCTCCCGGAACCCCAAATCTCAGCCCTGGACCCCACCCCCAGGGGGCGCTCTCCCTAGTCGGGCCTGGATGTGAGGCCCTCAGCCTCAGACCTTTCGCCCGTCCCGGTCCTCACCTCGGGCTCAGAGTCGTCCACGCTCACTTTCTACTTCACATCCGGCACCTCGGTCGTCCCCCAGAGCACCTAGAGAAGGGTGGAACGCAGGACACCTGGCAGTTGTAGCTGAGGCAGTTAAGGCTTATTTACCATCACCATGGAAACCCCTGGCTGCGCGCCCAGGGCGGGGCTTCCCGGAGGACCTGAGCACTACAGGCCCAACTCCACAACTAGCGCCCCTTATGCGCATGCAGCGCTTCGGGAGCCGCTGCTCTCAGCCCCGCGCCCCCACACCCAGAACTGCAGCCCTGGAACCCGCGCCCCCACCCAGCTCCTGCCTGCCGGTGCGACCCCTGCTCGGTTGCCCCACGGAACCTCACCTTTTCCAAGAGGACGCAACGCAGTCGTTGTACTTCCAAGACGGAACCGGAAAGACGCAGAAAGCGGCGGGGCGGGGCCTCCATGGCGGGCATCCGGGAACCCACCAAGTCGCCATTGAGTCGCGCCCGAAGCGGAGCCGGGGATTGGTCAGCCGGACGGGGGCGGGGCCTGAGGAGGGGGCGGGCGAGGAGGGAGCGGTGGGCAGTGGGACAGTGGGAGTTGGGAGTGGGAGTGGCAAGGGTACCTCAGCGCTGAGTCCTGAAAATACTGACAGGGAGAGCCCTCCCAGTGAGCCCAAAGGAAGCCTGGGTTGAAGACCAGCGTGAGAGAAGAGAAAGAGGTGTTTCCTGCCCAGGAGGAAACTGAAAACACCGGATGAAGGCTTGCTGTGGTGGCAGAATTTAGTGAAATAAGGTCATAAGAACATTTACTGGAGTAAAACTGCTGTTTGAAACTTTGGCCACTGTTCACCCCTGCTTGCTTAAAACAAAAGAATTATTGCTTTAGTTTCCAGCTTGTGACCTTGAAGGCTAAAAAAACCCTTTGAAGACTAGAACCAGAGGAGTAACCTCGGGCGCCAATTATGTAGCTACACCACCTGTTTTTATAAAGATAGGACCACTTTCCCATGTCTAGCAAAATACATAATTAGAAGAAAAGAACGAGCAATAGTCTCTTGGCACCCCTTCCCCAGATGCGGCCTTGGGTGCTGTTTGCCAAATGCAGGGCAATAACATTTATGGTTCAGACCCCTTTAAAAGGTCTGCCTGCACTCAGGGCGGCGTGGTCATGGGTGTTTGCACGGTGCCCCTGCGACCGTCCTGGCCAGTTTTCAATAATCCTTGCCTGCTTATTACCAACTTAATCGCCTCCGTGGTTGTTTGCAACTCCTTGTAGAAGTCACCCCACAACATTTAGGGGGAATTACTGGGTTGCTTACGAGATTAGCTCTTGGGCTAAACAGCCCCAAAACCTCCGAAGGTGACTCAAGGGGAATTAGGGCTTTTCAGGTACAGAGCACCTGAGCTCATAGGCTGGCTGGAAGGACTACCCGCCTGAGACAGTGCAACAGATGGTTCGAGATAAGTTCTAGAATTAATGATTATTCCCATTTCCTGGACACTTCATAAAGAGGATAAAATCAAGGCACTTATCACAAGTTAAGCAGAAGATTATTTTAAAATCACCAGTTAAATTAAGGGCGTGCTTAGAGTAGTGTCAGATTATGACTGGCAAGGAGAATAGAGGATAGAGGAGCACAGATTGTCCAAAGAAGTTTTCGAGAAAGAAAATATTGGAAGAATAAGGGCAGGAAGGTGACAATGAGAGGCAAAATTATAGAAAACGGGTCCTACAAAACTCAGGGTTTTTTGTTTTGTTTTTTGGTTAATCTTCACCGGAGGATAGGAAGATATTTTTTCATTGATTTTTAGGGAGAGTGGAAAAGAGAGAGAAAGATAGAAACATGGATGTGAGACAAATACATCAATTGATTGCCTCCTGCAGGAGCCATGACTGGTGGCCCCAGGCCAGGGAGGAGCCTGCAATCAAGGTATGTGCCCTTGACCAGAATGGAACCCAGGAACCTTTGGTCCTCAGGCTGATGCTCTATCCACTGACCAAACAAGCTAAGGCCAAAACTCAGGCATTTTTAAGAAACCCCACAACAATTCCATCACAGCTATAGAAAAATATGTTCCTGGAGAGAAAATGCAAGTAGCTAATCTGAAGCAAATATTACAATTATACCAAAAATAGTAATGTTTCCAAATTTTGGGACTGTGAAGTCAGGTCCAAGAAGATATATTTATGCAGTTCATTAGGAGGAACTCTGAGCCCAATGGGCTATTTGATCCCATAAAATTCGACAGTTCTCTACATTGATGATGCAGTAATCCTTTTTTTAAAAGTAATTTTCCCCTTTATTTTGTTATTTTCCATCACCATTTAGTCCCCATATCCTTATCAGAGCTGTCTGCCTGTTCTCTATGAGTCTGTTTCTATAGTTCTCTGATTGGCATATTTTACTTAGCATGATGTTCAAATAAAGATATGCTACCTTTAGGAGACCCAAGCTACACTCCACTTAAAATTTGTAAGCATGAACTTGAGTGCCTTTGTCCACCATTCCTTTGTGTTCAGCTGGGTTCGAATGGAGTATAATTCGTCACTGGCTCCAGGGTCTTTTATCAGGCTCTTCTCCACATGGATCCTGTGCAGAGAGCCGGCCCGCTTTTCTCAGTTTCCTCCTTGAACTGCTGCATGTAGTCCAGGAAGGCCACCATGGCCTGATCAAACTTGTTATCCAAGAGAGCACTTTTCCCCTTGGTACAGAACAAGGGCAGTTCAATGGGGTCCTCTGTTAATGACTTCAGATAGGAGTTGTTTCTGCAAAGCATGAGTTGCTCTGAGACTGCAGACCAATTGTGTTAGATGGGGCCATGAACAGCAATGCTGTTCACCCCGAGCCTGCATTGATCTCATTCCAGCAAACAGGACAGTCGGGACACAGCCCAATCTGAAGTTACTGATGAGAGCCAAGGGGCCATCATCGCAGATCTTAGCCAAGTTATCTGGGTCTGGGAGTACCACAGCCAGTTCTCCACGTTCCACAGCTCATTCTGTAGTCCTAATTGCAATTTACCATAGTCCCTATAGCACTGCCTTTCCTGCTGTTCCAGTGTCTCAGTCTCAGCCTGGGCTGCCCTTTCTCGGTTCTTCTCCACCTCCTCCAACTCACTTCCTCCAGCTTCACAACCTTCAGTTTCTGCTTTGCCTCCCTCTCATCCTCACTTAATCCATTTCTGGTCTCCAAACAGCATTATTCTGACTATCAGATTCCGAGATCCTAAGCTGGGCATCCACCTGCTTCAAAAGACTGTTAGTACAGTCCTCGTACAGGGTTGGTCCAGATCTTCACCAGAAAGGATGTGAAATATGCCCCTCAAGGAAACCAAGATGGCAGCATAAAGTATACACCTGTACATGCTGCCTCTCACAACCACACCAAAACTACAACTAAAAGACAAAACTTCTGTCATCCAGAACCATGGGAAAGCTGGCTAAGTAAAAGTTCTATAACCAGAAGGAAAGAGAAAAGAGCACTGAGACGTGCACAAGCACAGAAAAGCTGAGTACGCAGGTGTGCGAATTAGGCTGGCAGTTGGCAACTGGATGCGCTGTTTCTTCCAACCCGAAGGGAGACACAGCTCCCCATTACTCTGAACTCCAGTTTCTGGCGAGATTCTGGGGACCCAGACCCCTACAGGGAGAAGCTGAACTGTCTGCCATCGGGTCACAAAGTGAGGGTGGCTTTCTTGCAGAGCTGTGCGCAGGAATCATTATTTACTGCACTGGGGTGCAGGATGAGGAAATGTGGAGACTCAGAGATGGCTGACTGGAAGCCATTGCTGCTGGCCATGCCCTAGTGACTTCCTGAGACCCTGCCCTGCCCAATTTACAAACCCACCCAAGCTGTGCACAGCAGCATTTTCATATAAATGGCCTGCCCTATTGCAGCTTAACCTAAACTGCAGCTCTGGTCAAACCAGGAGAAATCTGCAGACCTCACTGTAGCTCCTGCTGGGTGGCCTCAGACAGTAGCTGGCCTGCACACCATTGGAGATCCAGAAGCTAGTATACCTAGTGGTCAGTGTGAGACAGCATTAGATTTAAACTTTTCACATCCATAAGTGACACATTCAAGAGGCAGACTCAGTGAGCACCAAAGCCCCACTGAAGCAAGTCCTGCCCCATAAAGGTATCTCCAGCACAGCAGTTCTTCCATTATAGACACAGCGGGTCCTCACAGCCAATTGGCCTGGAGGTCAATTCCTCCCAGTGATACGGACAATAATCAAGACTTAACTACAACAAGGCTGTGCACACAATCCACAAGGGGTGCACCAAGAGTGTCCACCTCACATAACTGGGAGGCTGAGCCACTGGACATCTAGCACACAAAGCTACTCTACCAACTCAATGAAGTAGCAAAAATGTGGAGACAAAGAAATATCACAAACGAAAGAAATGGAGGAAAGCAAATGACTGGATATAGAGTTCAAAACCATGGTTATAAGGTTTTTCAAGAATTTCCTAGAAAAGGGCAATAACTTTAACAAGACCCTCAAGGATATGAAAAGGATCAACTAGAAATTAAACATACACTGACTGAAATAAAAAAAAATTATACAGAGACCTAACAGCAGACTAGAGGAACTCAAGAATCGAGTCAAAGATTTGAAATACAAAGAAGCAAAAACACCCAACCAGAAAAACAAAAAGAAAAAAGAATCCAAAAATTTGAAGATAGTATAAGGAGCCTCTGGTACAACTTCAACTGTACCAACATCAAAATTATGGGGGTGCCAGAAAGAGAGAGCAAGATACTAAAAACCTATTTGAATAAATAATGACTGAAAACTTCCTCCACCTGGTGAAAGAAATAGACTTACAAGTCAAGGAAGCGCACAGAACCCCAAACGAAAGGAATCCAAAGAGGACCACACCAAGATACATCATAGTTAAAATGCCAAGAGCAAAAGACAAAGAGAGAATATTAAAAGCAGCAAGAGAAAAGCAGTTAATTACTTATAAGGGAGCACCCATACAACTGTCAGTTGATTTCTCAACAGAAACTTATGCAGGCCAGACGGGAGTGGCAAGAAATATTCAAAGTGATGAATAGCAAGAACCTACAACCAAGATTACTCTATCCAGCAAAGCTATCATTCAGAATATAAGGTCAGATAAAGAGCTTCACAGATAAGAAAAAGCTAAAGGAGTTCATCACCACCAAACCAATATTATATGAAATGCTGAAAGGTATTCTTTAAGAAGAGGAAAGAAGAAAAGGTAAAGATAAAAACTATGAACAACAAATACATATCTATCAACAAGTGAATCTAAAAATCAAGTGAATAAAAAATCTGATGAACAGAATAAACTGGTGAATATAATAGAATCAGGGGCATAGAAAGGGAGTGGACTAATAATTTTTAGGGGGAAAGGTGTTTGCGGGAGGCAGGAAGAGACCAGACAAAAATCATACACCAATGGATGAGGACAGTGGGGGAGAGGTAAGGGCAGAGGGTGGGGTGGGAACCTGGTGGAGGAGAGCTATGGGGGGGGGGGGAGGGGGGAAGAGGAACAATTGGAATAATCTGAACAATAAATATTTATTAAATTAAAAATAAAATAAAAATAAATGCCCCTCATGGCTTTTTAGATGCTACTGAGAGACCCCCAGCATGGTGAAGTTACTGGGACCATACCTGGACATCTCACCATCAACAGGGAGGGTTCAGTCATTGGCACTATCCTGTAGATTTGCAACAACTGTCTCCACCCTGGAGGTAGAGCCTTCCTCCAGAGTTTCTCCTGGTTGCTCCTGATCTGAGGAGAACTTTGAAGTTGCAAGTTCTTGGCTGAGGTCAAGGCCGAGGTCTCTATGGACCTAATCAGCTTCAGGGGCTGGTGGTAGCACTGGCAAATGAAGCAGACGAAGGACATGATGGAGGTCTTGACTTTCATCATTGATCCTAAGTTTCCTCTAGTAATCCTTGTAGTCTTTGAGTGAGACTAGGGCCTTGGCCTGGTTATGAATATGCTCCTAGCTTGAGGGAGCTATCCCAGGTGGTCACTATGATGTTTTTTTTTTCTCTTCTTTTTCTACCTTTTATTTCTGGAATTTATTGGAATACATCTTACCTAATGATAAACAAACATTTAAATTAACCATACCTCCTCTATGCCCACAGCCAATCGGGAGAGGGTATGCAAATTAACCTGACAAAGATGGTGGGTTAATTTGCATATGCAGGCACAAAGAAGCCAGGAGGGGTGGGACGTCTGCTATGAGGGGGAAGGGAGGTGGCAGAAGGAGCTACAGGAGTGGTGCTCCAGCCTGGAGCAAGGACTTGTAGCCTCCCTGGCAGCCAAGAGCAAAACCAGGGTAACGAAGGCCTATTCTTGCACAAATATTGTGCAATGGGTCTCTAGTTGATTGATAAAATTTTATAGGTTTCAGATGTACAATTCTATAATATATCATCTCTATATGGTGTGTTCACCAAGTCAAGTCTCCTTCCATCATAATTTATTCCCCCTATACCCTCCACACCCCTTTACCTCTGGCAATTACTGTACTGTTGTCTGTGTCAGTGAGCTTTTTTTCCCCTTAATCCCTTTTTCACCAATCCTGCAACCCCCCTTCCCTCTGACAGCTGTTAGCCTGTTTTCTGTATCTATGAGTCTGTTTCTATTTTGTTCATTTATTTTGTTCACTGGATTGCACATATAAGTGAAATAAAACAGTACTTGTCTTTTTCTGACTGGCTTGTTTCACTTAGCATAAGGCTGTCCAGGTTTATCTATGTTGTCACAAAAGATACAATTTCCTTTTTTATGACTGAATAGTATTCCATTATGTAAATGTGCCACAGCTTTTTTATCCACTAATCTGTTGATGAACACTTGGGCTGCACTATGGCATCTTTTAGAGGTGAGAGCCAGCACAGTCAAAAGTGCCACAGATCTCTGGCCTTTTCCACAAATGTCTGGCCCATCTCACCACCTGGAGAATGCTTGCCCACACTTGGTCTACTTGGACCACTTCAGCTATGGAGCCTTAGGGGCCTCCACCCTTTTTTTAAACCTTTGTGTCCACAAAAATATCTCCCCTCAGCTCTGAAATCTAAGGCGATGCACCTTTATGGTATATGGTTCAGAAACAAACTTGGAACAAATAAAGGTCCCCCAAGATATGTTATCTTACATATTGACCTGCCTGTTTATTCCTTGTTGTTTATATAAGTAGATTAGCACAAATTTAACATCTTTCTTTTTAAAAAATATATTTTATTTATTTTTTACAGGGAAGAAGGGAGAGGGATAGAAAGTCAGAAACATCGATGAGAGAGAAACATAGATCAGCTGCCTCTTGCACACCCCCTACTGGGGATGTGCCCATAGCCAAGGTACATGCCCTTGACTGGAATCGAACCTGGGACCTTTCAGTCCACAGGCTGACACTCTATCCACTGAGCTAAACCGTTTTAGGCAAATTTAACATCTTTCAATAAATGTTTTGTTTTAAAATAAGCTCCTCTCTGGAAACCACTAATCTATAACAAGTGATACAGAGGTATTGTCTAGGGTATATTAAATTTTGCCAATTAACCCCTAAAAGAACACTGTACACATTAAACTTTGACCCATGAGAGTGTCAGTGTGTTGGCAGAGTCACCTTAGCTCAGTGAAGGCTCTTAATTAAAATCACAGTATCTGTTACACAGCAATCACGATAGCTAACATGTATTGCATCTCCACCGTGCTTTGCACTGTTGTAAATACTTAATTACATTTAAGCATAGCGACCCAACAGTAAGTAGTATTACTATCATCACAGTTAGTGGAAGAAAACTGAGGTACAGAATCATTAAGGTAACTTTCCTAAGATCACTCAGCTTGTAGGTGACAGGTCTGAGCATGAGCTGAGTCATTCTGGTTCCAGAATCTGGCCTCTTAATTGTTAACCCTTTAAAAAATATTTTATTGATTTCAGAGAGGAAGGTAGAGGAGAGAGAGAGAGACAGAGTGAGAAACATCAATGTGAGAGGAGAGGAACATCAATGATGAGAGAGAATCACTGCCTGGCTGCCTCCTGTATGTCATATATTGGGGATTGAGCCCACAACCCAGGCTTGTGCCCTGACCAGGCATTGAACTCTGACCTCCTGGTTCATAGGTTGATACTCAACCATTGAGCCATGCCAGCCTGGCACTGTTACACTCTTGAACCCAGGGAGAGATAGAAATTTTAGGCTGATTCACAAACCCTCTCCCATCTGAGAGAAGGAAAGGATGAAGTGAGAAAGCACATTGAAGTGCTCAGCTACAGTATATATAGGTCGGGTCCAAATGTAATGTAGCTTCTTGAGGTCAGGTGCTCTACTAGTAGAGATGAGGGATAAAATAACCCAGGTGGGATTCAGGCAAGTTCAGTCACTACTTTATCAAGTTAATTTTTCTTTTCTTTTTTAATTCGTTTTATTGATTTCAGAGAGGAAAGGAGAGGGAGAGACTGATAGAAACATCAATGATGAAAGAGGATCATTGATCAGCTGCCTCCTGCATGCCTCCTACTGGGGATTGAGCCTGCAACCAAGATATGTGCTCTGACCAGGAATCAAACCATGACCTGGTTCATAGGTTGACGCTCAAACACTGTACCGTGCTGGCCAGCTAGTTAATTTTTCTTAATCAATATAGAAAAATAAACATTTGAAGCAACACCAATGCTTATTCCAGAAATAAGTCATCACCTGGCTTGCAGTTCTTTCAGGGACGTACAGTTCTTTCAAACAGCATTTTGTGTTAAATAGTGAAAGGGGTTGTGGCACACCCTGAGCTTGATGGTTACTTACTCGGATTGGTTTCTTTGCCTAGCAAAATACTGCAGACAGAGACAGGGCAGTATTGAGCATCTGCTCTTACTTTGACTGCTTCCTCAGCAGGCCATGCCTGCAACAAGTCCTGACTTTGATGATAGTGAGCTAAGGGACTAGCTCCCTCCATTGTGAATTGTCAACTTTAGCTTGATCATTAAGTTTTTACACCCAAAAGTATATAGATCCCTTCATTTACTGGGGCATCAGAAGAGTCAGAAAATCATTTGGATTAAGATGTGCTGTTATATCCTATATAATAAAAGAGAAATATGCAAATTTGACCATACCTTCGCTCCTGATTGGCTATGCTACCAACCAATTAGGAGCGGGGGCGTGGCCAAGTGGCTTGAGCGACGGGCCCTGGGGGTGGAGATGAAACGGTGGTGGTGGTGGTGGTGGTTTCGGTGGCGGCAGCGGTGAGCGCCCAGCCCCGGGGTGCTGTGAGGGGAAGCGGTAGCAGCAGCAGCAGTGGTGGCAGTGGCAGGGGGCACCCAGCCCCCAGGGCACTGTGAGTGGAAGTGGTGGTGAGCGCCCAGCCACTGGGGCCTGGTGGTCGCAGGCAGCCGGGGCTGAGCTGAGCAGGATGATGGCTGGGTACCCAAGGCCTAAAGCTTCGTCAGAGGCTTTAGGCTTTAGGCAGGCTGGGGGTGAGCCATCAGTTGGATATCCCCTGAGGGATCCCAGTATGTGAGAGGGGGCAGGTTGGGTTGAGGGACCACCCACCTCCAGTGCACGAATTTCGTGCACCAGGCCCCTAGTGTCAATTATAAAACTGGATGGAGAAAAAGGTGTTGGGTGAAATGCAGCTTGCAGCTTCTCTGTGTCTCTCTCTTTGTGGCGTGTGTGTGTGTGTGTGTGTGTGTGTGTGTGTGTGTGTTTTGGAATGCCTTCATTGATTTAAGAGAGGAAGGGATAGGAAGAGAGATATAAGAACATCAATAATGAGAAAGAGAATCATTGATCAGCTTCATCCTGAATGCCCCCTACTGGGGATCAAGGCTGCAATCAAGACATGTGCCCTTGATCAGGAATCGAACCTGGGACCGTTCAGTCCAAAGGTCCATGCTGTATCCTCTCAGCCAAATCAACTATGGCTGAACCTTTCTGTTTTAGTAACTTCCATTAGACAGAGCATTAGACTGCAGACTGAAGGGTCCCAGGTTCATTCTGGCCAAGGGCACCTGCATGGGTTGCAGGCTCCATCCCCAGTTATGGGAGTGCAGGAGGCAGCCAATCAATGATCCTATCTCATCATTGATGTTTCTATCTCTTTCTCCCTTCTTCTCTGAAATCAGTAAATTCATTTTTCAAAAAAGTTATTGAATAATTGCTCGGCCACTGTTGCTCACTGGTTGAGTATGAACCCCTGAACCAAGAGGTCACAGTTCAATTCCAGATCAGGGCACATGTCCGGGTTGTGGGCTTGATCCCCAGTAAGGGGTTTGCAGGAGGCAGCTGATCGATTATTTTCTCTCCTCATTGATGTTTCTATCTCCTTCCTCTCTCTAAAATCAATAAAAATATTTTTTAAAAGTTACGGAATATTAGGACATATAGAAAGTTACAGATACTGTACAAATATAAGAGATATTGACTTGGATATTTTTAAAGACAAAGGGAGGGAGAGCCAAAGCCGGTTTGGCTCAGTGGATAGAGCGTCGGCCTGCGGACTGAAAGGTCCCAGGTTCGATTCCGGCCAAGGGCATGTACCGTGGCTGCGGGCACATCCCCAGCAGGGGGTGTGCAAGAGGCGGCTGATCGATGTTTCTCTCTCATCGATGTTTCTGACTTTCTATCCCTCTCTCTTCCTCTCTGTGAAAAAATCAATAAAATATATTTAAAAAAAAAAAAAAAAGGGAGGGAGAGAAAACTTGGATATGAGAGAGAAACATTGATTGGCTGTCTCCCATATGTGCCTGACCAGGGATGGAACCCACAACCTGGGTATGTGCCTTGACTAGGAATTGAACCTGCCACCTTTTGGTGCATAGGATGACACTCCAATCTACTGAATTACATCAGCCAGGGCAGATACATATTGACATTTTGAGTTGACTATTTTCTTTCATTATTTTTGAACAAGAAAATTACAAATAAACCTAAGGTGCTTTTCAACTCTGTAAAAAATTATTGTATAATTTTCAAGTAATAAATTATTTCAAAATTTGAGAAAAATTTTGAAGATAACATAGAGTCAGTGGGGAATATTAAAGTTTTGTGATATGAGAAGTAACAAACTGTGGTCCATTTACATAAATTTCTTTTAAGAGTAAAACTGTAATATATTTTGTGTGGGTAGGTGTGTGCTTTTTAAAAAAAATACATTTTTATAGATTTCAGAGAGAAAGGGAGAGGGAGAGAGAGATAGAAACATCAATGATGGGAGAGAATCATTGACCGGCTGCCTCCTGCATGCACCCTACTGGGGATGGAGCCCGCAACCTGGGCATGTGTCCTTGACTGGAATCAAACCCGGCACCCTTCATTCTGGTGGCCACACTCTATCCACTGAGCCAAACCAGCTAGGGATAGGTATGTGCTTTTTATTTTAAAAAATCTATTTTTATTGATTTCAGGAAGGGGAGGGATGAGAGGGAAACATAAATAATGAGAGAGCATCATTGACCCACTGCCTCCTACATGAATGAGATCGAGCCTGCAACCCGGGCCTGAGCAGGAATCCAACCATGATCTCCTGGCTCATCGGCTGATGCTCAACCACTGAACCACACTGACCAAGATGTAGTTTAAACTTACATTTCTCTGATGATTACAGACATTGAGCATTTTTTTTCATATGCCTATTGATGATCTGTATGTCCTCTTTGGAGAAGTGTCTATTCAGGTCCTTTGCCCATTTTTTTTTTATTGAATTGTTTGTCTTCCTGGTATTGAGTTGTTTGAGGTCTTTATATATTTTGGAAATTAACCCCCATACAGCGAGCTCCCATTTAATTTTTAAATATATTTTTTAATTGATTTCAGAGAAGAGAAAGCGAGAAAGAGATTGAAGTATCAATGATGAAAGAGAACCATTGATTGGCTGCCTCCTGCTTGACTCCTACTGGAATGGAGCTGGCAACCCAAGCATATTCCCTGATAGAGAATCAAACCATGAATTCCTGGTTCATAGGTCAACACTCAACCTCTAAGCCCCATATGGGAGTGGGGAAGGGGGAAAGGGAATAAATTTATCATTTTGTTAGTAATTTCTTTTGCTGTGCAGAAGCTTTTTAGTTTGATGTAGTCCCATTTGATTATTTTTCTTTGTTTCCCTTGCCCTAGGAAATGTATCAATGAAAATTCTGCTACAAGATGTCTGAGATTTTACTGCCTACATGGATTTTATTAAGAAATATTTTTATTGCTTTCAAAGAGGAAGGGACAGGGGAGAGAGATAGAAACATCAATGATTGAGAATCATTGATTGGCTACCTCCTGCATGCTCCACTTTGGGAATCAAATCCACAACTGGGGCATATGCCCTGATTAGGAATCAAACCATGTCCTCCTGGTTCATAGGTTGATGCTCAGCCACTGAACTATGCCTGCCTGATTTTCTAGGATTTTTTTTTATGGTTTCACAACTTACATTTAAGTCTTATACATTTTGAGTTTATTATTGTGTAGGGTGTAATTTGATGGTCTAGTTCAATTTTCCCAGCAGCATTTATTGAAGAGACTGTCTTTTCTCAATTGTATGCTCATACCTCCTTTGATAAATATTAATTAACCATATTGGTGGGGGTTGATTTCTGGGGTCTCTGTGCTGTTCCATTGGTCTATATGCCTGTTCTTGTGGCAGTACCAGGCTATTTAGATTACAATGGTTTTGTAGTATAACTTGATATCTGGTGTTGTGATCCCTCCAACTTTGTTATTCTTTCTTAGCATTGCTAGTGCTATTTGGGGTCTTTTTTGGTTCCATATAAATTGGAGTGTTTGCTCTAGATCTGTGAAGTATGCCATTGGTATTTTGCTGTTGTTATAAATCCTACTTGAGGATATTTTTCCATTGATTTTTAGAGAGAGTGGAAGGGAGGGAAGAGAGAGAGAGAGAGAGAGAGAGAGAGAGAGAGAGAGAGAGAGAGAGAAACATCAGTGTGAGAGAGAGATATATCAATTGGTTGCCTCCCACACGAGCCCTGGCCAGGGGAGAGGATCAAGCCTGCAACAGAGGTATGTACCCTTTACTGGAATTGAATCCAGGACTCTTCAGTCCACAGCCTGATGCTCTACTCACTGAGCCAAACCAGCCAGGGCACCGTAGGTATTTAAATAGGGGTTTCATTGAATCTATAGGTTGCTATGGATAGTAAATTATGTTAATTTTAATGATATTACTGAAGTTAATTCTTCCAACTTATCAACAGGGTATATGCTTCTACTTGTTTGTACAGTGCAAACTTGGTTCTTAAACTTAATTTGTTCCAGGAGGCTGTTCGAGAAGCAATTTGTTTGAAAACCGAATTATCTTTTCTCCATTAAAAAGAATGAAAATTGAATTAATTCATTAATCTTTCCTATATAAAGTACATGTCTAATGTTCTATAAACAAACATTTCTTTTCTTATATTTATCAGACCACCCCGTGGCTAGCCATAAATGAATCACTTGCAGCACTCATTCCAGGGGTGTAGCATCTTGTTTTTTTCACCAATCACTGCCTCTGAAACGCTGTCACTGGCTAACTGCTTTACATTTATTCAAATCAACAAGTTTTCCCACCTCTTCAATTGCCTGTGATCATAGTTTTATGAGCATTTTAATACAACATAAATATCCTCTTTATTTCTTAAAATTGTGCTAATCAGCCTGGCCAGTTTGGCTCAGTAGTAAAGCATCAACTTATAAACTAGGAAGTCATGGTTCCATTCTCTGTCAGGGCACATGCTTGGGGCTGTGGACTGGATCCCCAGTGTGGGGCACGCAGAAGGCAGTGGATCATTGATTCTCTTTCATCATTGGTGTTTCTGTCTCTCTCTCCCTCTCCCTTCCTCTCTGAAATCAATAAAGATATATTTTATTTGTAAAAATATACTTTATTGATTTTTTTACAGAAAGAAAGGGAGATAGATAGTTAGAAACATCGATCAGCTGCCTCCTACACACCCCATACTGGGGATGTGCCCGCAACGAAGGTACATGCCCTTGACTGGAATCGAACCTGGGGCTCTTTGGTCACGGGCCGCTGCTCTAGCCACCGAGCCAAACTGGTTAGGGCAGTAAAAATACGTTTTAAAGAATACATTAAACTGGCCGGTTTTCGGCCCAGACAGAAACATCAACGGAGCCACATTGGCCAGAGCCTCCCTTTTGATTTTAATTGTGGTAAAATATACAACATAAAATTTACCATCTTTTAGATTATTTTTAAAAAATAGATTTTTAGGCCGAGACCGGTTTGGCTCAGTGGATAGAGCATCGGACTGCGGACTGAAGGGTTCCGGGTTCGATTCCGGTCAAGGGCATTTATCTTGGCTGCGGGCACATCCCCAGTAGGGGGCGTGCAAGAGGCAGCTGATCGATGTCTCTCATTGATGTTTCTGACTTTCTATCCCTCTCCCTTCCGCTCTGTAAAAAATCAATAAAATATATTTTTAAAAAAATAGATTTTTAGGGAGAAAGGAAAGGAGGGGGGAGAGAGAGCAAAATATCCATGTGAGAGTGAAACATCAATCAGCTGTCTCCTGCATGCCTCTTACTGGGGATTGAGTCGCCATCTGGGCACATGCCCTGACCAGAAATCAAACTAGCAACCTTTTGGTGCACAGGAGGACGCTCAACCAACTAAGCCGCATCAGCCAAGGCTTTATCACATTTTGTTTATCCATTCACCTGTCAATGAATACTTGGGTTGCTTCCACCTTTTTACTATCTATACTAATAAAAGGGTAATATGCAAATTGGTAAGGACACCCTCACAGTAATGACCGAACAGCAATCTGTGTGGGATGGTGACCAGGCCGGCAGGGAGGTTAGTGAGGGACAACCAAATGACTGAACAGCAGGCTGCATGGGGTGACCAAGTTGGCAGGAGGGGCATTGGGGAGCGACAAGGCCAGCGGGGGGGGGGGGGCAGTTGTTGGCAACCAGGCTGGCAGGGGAGGGGGGGCAGTGAGGGGCAACCAGGCTGGTGGGGGGCAGTTAGGGGCAACTAGGCCAGTGGGGAGGGGGACAGTTGGGGGTGATCAGGCTGGCAGTTAGAGGTGATCAGGCAGGCAGGTGAGCAGTTAGGAGCCAGTAGTCTCAGATTGTGAGAGGGTGCAGGGTGGGCTGAGGGGATACCTTCCCATGCCAAATTTCATGCACCGGGCCTCTAGTCTATATATATAAAAGTCTAAGTGACTGAAGGACCAAATGACCAGTTGACCAGTTGCTATGACATGCACTGACCACCAGGGGGAAGATGCTCAATGCAGGAGCTGCCCCCTGGTGGTCAGTGCCATTCCACAGCAGGAGTGCTGCTCAGCTGAACAATGGGCTCCAGAGGCCTGGCTCATGGCTGGCAAGTGCAGCTGCAGCAGCACGAGCTCCTCCTGCCTCCATGGCAGTGCTACCCAGAAGCAGTGGCAGCAGGCACAGCTAGGCCAGAATGAGCAGGAATGGCACAGCACCAGGCCCGGGCTTGGGCTCTGACTCTTCCCCGCCCACCTGCCACTTCACACACTATTACATCCCTGGGGGATGTTGGACTGCCAGGGATTGGGCCCAAACCAGCAGTCCGACATCCCCCGAGGGGTTCCGGATTGTGAGAGTGTGCAGGCTAGGCTGAGGGATCCCACCAGTGCATGAGTCTGTACATTGGGCCTCTAATTGTAAATAATGTTGGCATGAACTTGTACAAATATCTCTTTGAGACCTTGCATTCAGTTCTTTTGAGTGTATAACCAGAAATGAAATTGCTGGATCATAAGGTAGTTCTTTTTAATTTTTTGAAGAATAGTTGTACTGTTTTCCATAGCAGCTGCACTATTTTACATTCCTATCAGCAACACACATAAGTTCCAATTTCTCCACATTCTTGCCTTAAATGAAATTTAAAAACTGGCCGAAACCGGTTTGGCTCAGTGGATAGAGCGTCGGCCTGAGGACTGAAGAGTCCCAGGTTTGATTCCGGTCAAGGGCATGTACCTTGGTTGTGGGTACATCCCCAGTGAGGGGTGTGCAAGAGGCAGCTGATCCAATGATTCTCTCTCATCGATGTTTCTTTCTGTCCATCTCCCTTCCTCAGTAAAAAATCAATAAAATATATATTTTAAAAAATAACAAATTTAAAAACTGATATTCAATCCAGTTATTGGAAAACTTCTAAGTATGTTTGTAACATACTTAAGTATGTGGATACGTGAATTTATTTTTCAATTGTAAATGTTATGAAATCTAAATATACATTAAGTATTACCAATAAAAATTTAGCATCTGTATTGATATTCACGGTGAGTGGAAAATACACACCAGGCTTAAAAGATTTAATATAGGGGGAAAAAACTCACTGATAATTTTATGTATTAATTACAGATAAAATGATACTTTCGATATGTTGACTCAAATACAAATATTACAATTAATGTTACCTTTTTTTTTTTTAAATGTGGCTACTATATCAATAGAGCAAAGTCCATCACAAAGGACAGGGATGACTGCCTCTTCCCAAGAAGGTTGTGTAGAACATGTGAACTGTCTTCTGTTTAAAATAGAATGACCTTAAGTGTTTGGAAACATGTAACAGAGTGCTCTAGCATTTTAAAATACCACTAAATGTGGTGCAAAGCTAAGATGGCTATATCTTTTTCAAAAATATATTCTTATTGATTTTTTTAAAAAATATGGAACGCTTCACAAATTTGCGTGTCATCCTTGTGCAGGGGCCATGCTAATCTTATCTGTATTGTTCCAATTTTAGTATATGTGCTGCCAAAGTAAGCACTTATGATATTTTAGAGAAGGAGGAAGATAGAGGGAGAGAAACATTGATTAGTTACCTCCTGTACACACCCCAACCATAAAGGGCAAAAATATGGAGACAGTAAAAAGCAGTGGTTGCCAGGGGTGGTGGTGGAGGGAGGGATAAACAGAGCACAAAAGATGCTTAAGGTAGTGAAGTATTCTGCATGATCCAATAATGATGGATATATCTCAACATACATTTGTCTAAACTCATAGAATGTACAACCTAAAGAGTGATCCCTAATATAAACTGTGGACTTTGGGTGATTATGATGTGTAAATGCAGGCTCACCAATTGTAATCAATGTACCACTTTGGTGGGGGATATACACTGAGTGGCCAGATTATTATGATCTCTGAATGCGTAATAATCTGGCCACTCAGTGTGTGTGTGTGTGTGTATGAATGTATATATATATAATGTTAGAGGCCTGGTGCATGAATTCGTGCATGGGTGGGGTCTGCCTAGCCTGACCAAAGGGAGGGGACATGGGTGGTTGGCCGGCTTGCCTACTGGTCGAACTCCTGATTGAGGGGACAATTTGCATATTAGCCTTTTATTATATAGGATTATATAGGACATACACTGATTGGTCAGATTATTATGCGTTCAGAGATCGTAATAATCTGGCCACTCAGTGTAGATGATGGGGAAGATTTATACATGTGTGGAGACAGGGAGTCTGTGGGGAATTTCTATACAGTACCTTCCTCTCAATTTTGCTTTGAACCTAAAACTGCTCTAAAAAAAAGTAAAGTCCTTTCCAAAAAATCCACTTCATGTGTGATGGAAATCAAGAAATAATAACCACATACCTAATATGTATGTGTAAACTATCCAATGGGCCTGTGAATGAGCTGTGCTAAATTTTTAAAAGGACTGCACAGCTTCTTCTCCATCATCATAGTTAGAAAGTAGTCCTTGTTGCATATCAAATAAACCTTCATGTAGATGACTTTTCGCCTTTAAAGTGCATCTACTAGGGAGAGCCTCTCTTGAAAACAGCCTCTCTTCCTTTACTCTTGTGTGTTTGTTAATCCTCATCTGAGATGTTTTTTCCATTGCTTTTCAGAGAGTGGAAGGGAGGGCAGGAGAAAGAGATAGAGGGAGAAACATCAATGTGAGAGAGAAAAATCCATTGGTTTCCTCCCCCATGCCACAACCCAGGTATGTGCCCTTGACCAGGAATCAAATCCGAGACCTTTAGGTCCACAGGCTGATCCTCTAACCACTGAGAAAAACCGGCTAGGGCCTACTTTTTTTAAGGAATAGAGATGTCAGATTTAGCCTTTCTGCTCTGTGGTATTACACAAGGAAACACTTAAAAATTACAAATTTTGGCAGATATTATTTTTTCTAATCTAGAAAAAATAGTAGAGGAAGAGAGGCTGTTTTCAAGAGAGGCTCTCCTTAGTAGATGCACTTTAAAGGCAAAAAGTCATCTACATGAAGGTTTATTTGATATGCAACAAGGACTACTTTCTAACTATGATGATGGAGAAGCTGTGCAGTCCTTTCTAATTTAGAAAAAATACCTAGTTCTTCAAAACAAGATATTTTATTTTGATTTTATTTGTAATAAAAATATTTCTCTGGAAGCATTTTCTGTAGCTTTACTTACTCAAACATGTTCCTATGGAACTTTTATGTCAACACTGCATGATAAACCTGCATATGGCAAAGGTTTAATAGTAAACTATTCCATTAATTTTTTTTCTGTCCTCGTTTTTAAAAGATCTTTATTGTTGAGAATATTTTAGATGGTCCTCTCCCCACCCATTCCATTAATTATATTCAGAAGCTAAAACAAATCAAAATGATCCTCTAAAATTTTTTTCATACTCTCTAATAGGCAAAATGGCAGCTGCTTGTCTACACACCTGGGAGATATAAATTAAGCTAGAATAAGATTAAGAAAAAGTGTTTCTATTTTGCTACTTGTTGATATGAAATAAAATACTGGTCTTTAAAAAAAAAAAGCTAAAAATAAATGTGGCCACTCCCACCGCATAATGAAAGCCACTGGATTCCAGAAGACAAACTTCTTAAGTGTTCTAATTGTTGTACGTCAAATAAAGCCTCTTCATCTTCTCTACTGCTGTTAATATGTATTTTTAAAGATATTTTTCGTTGATTTCAGAAAAGAAGGGAGAGTTAGAAACATCGATAGTATCACCTTGGTCAAGCCGGGCCGGGAATTGAACCATGACCACCTGTTCATGGTTGATGCTCAACCATTGAGCCAAAGCTGGCCAGGCTCTCTTCCTGTTAACATTTACATCTCTCATTCTTTTACTATGGAAGAATTCCCTGAATGAAAATTTCTGTCCACGGTTATTGCAAAGAACTGAGCTGTTATATTTAGACTCCTGGTGACTGTCTTGTGTTCAGGTTTGGGTATCCCATTTTCTAGTTTTGTTGGTTTATCATATATCCTGATGCCTTCCATTACAGAGTTGACTAATTCCTGTGCTTGGGGTTAAGGCTGCGGAGTCAATGCCACGCCAGTGAAAGTTCAGATGTGTTAATGTATTTGTAGAATTTCCTTTTTTCTCCTTTGATTTGACATTGCTGCTTTGACAACGTCTCCTCCTGTACCTTTGTGGTTCTTACCTGCTTATAGCCGATTTCCACTCTGAAAGCACTCAGGAATCCTGGAATTAATTTCACTTTTCTGACAACAAAATAGTGAAGCAGGAACTAGAGCAGATGTGGTCACTTTCAGTGACTGATGGCCACGTATCCAGAGAGGTTGAGTGTGTGGGGACCCAGGGAAGATACTGAAATGTTGGGTAGGGAAAAAGCAAGAAACTGGAACTGAGACAGAATAACTTTTTTTTTTTTTAATATATGTTATTGATTTTTTACAGAGCGGAAGGGAGAGGGATAGAAAGTCAGAAACATCAATGAGAGAGAAACATCGATCAGCTGCCTCTTGCACGCCCCCTACTGGGGATGTGCCCGCATCCAAGGTACATGCCCTTGACCGGAATGGAACCCGGAACCCTTCAGTCCGCAGTCTGACGCTCTATCCACTGAGACAAACCGGTCTGGGCTGAGGCAGAAGAGCTTTGACTATTTCTGTTACTCTTTCCAGAGTCACTCAAGATGCAATAACCACCACAATCCCAGCTAAAAGCAAAAATTACCCTCCTCTCTGGCGAATAAATTGTGCATAAGTTTTAAAAAATAAAATTATTTGGAATAATTTTAATCTACAGAAAAGTTGCAAAAATACAGGGAGCTCCTGTATACCCTTCACCATTTCTTTAATGTCTATATAGCCATGGCGTATCTGTTAAACTATGAAATTTACATTGGTACAATACTGTTAAAAGTATAGACTTTAATCTGATTTTACCATTATTGTCATACTGTTTAAAATCCCACACACTCAACACTGTGTTTAGCATACAATTTTTTAAATATTTTAAAAAATATATTATTGGTTTTTAGCGAGAGGGAGAGGGAGAGAGAAAAAAACAGTACCAAACATTGATGTTTGAGAGTAACATTGATTGGTTGCCTCCCATAGGAACCCACAACCTGGGTTTGTGCCTGATCTGCAACCTTTTGGTGCAGGGGATGATGCTCAACAGACACATCGGCCAAGGCAGCAAACAAGCTTTTTATATACAAAGGTGTTGCTCTAGTTTACTATTTGCACTTGATTTCTTAGATTATGAGCTCTAAGGTTTTGTGTATGGTTAGGTATAATACAAATATATAAATTCACCCACACTATTGATGCCCACCAAAGACTACTACGGACATAGTTATGACCAAATAATGGTTACTAGTTGCTGTAATTGTCTCAGGAAGAGGGTGTTAGAGAGGGATTATAGCATCTCCGCGTGTGTTAGGTGATTTGGGGAAGGATTCAAGGAAACGGATCTGTTCTGGTGCATAAGGAAGCAGGGGCAATTCAATCACTAATTAAGTTTTATTTAGAAAGCATACCTAGAGATGTCTTTGGAGTAGTCACGTTAGCTGGTGAAGGGATATCTGGGTATCTTTTGAGATTGGGCAGTGTGTTTTTAGCTGTTCAGGCATGATTGTTATTTTCTTCTCCTCATGTGTCAGTATTTTATGACATTGCTTATGTTCATCAGGGCCCCCAAGACGGTACCAACTGTGCCTCTCAGGGCTGCTTTTCTTAGTGCTGCACCTGATCATAACCGAGTTGGAAAGCAAAAGGAGACGCCTACCAGCCTTTGCTACTGAAATACGACAGCTCTTGGTTCCTGATACTAATTCCTTACCAAGGGCTGGCAAGTTGTCTATCTGGTTTCGAGCGAAAACACGGTGGCCTCCTGGAAGAGGCAGAAACTCAGGATCCTGAACTGGTGCGTGTTCCGCGGCGGTGACACTCTGCCCAGCACTTTGTCCCCAGGACCAGATGAGCCAAAGCCCAGACTCCCGAAGAGTCCGCGAGCGATGGCGGCCACTTAACGGTGCGGAGTAGCGACCCAAGGGCAGGGAACACACCTCTGTTCACTTCTCAAGCCACTGGAGCCGTTATTCGACCCCGATTCCCTTTCCTCCTAGGCAGGAAACGGCTTTCTTCTCTCACGCTGGTCTTGAACCCAGGCGTACTTTGGGCTCACTGGGGGGCTCTCCCCGTCAGTATTTTCAGGGACTCAGCGCTGGGGTACGCCCGCCGCTCCTCCTCACCCCCGCCCCATGTCCGCTCCGATTCCGGCACAACAAAATGGCGACTAGGTGATCCCGATTCCCGGAAGCCCGCCGTGGAGGCCCCGCCCCACAGCTTCTGCATTCTTCCGGTTCCGTCGTGGAAATAGGACTGCGTTGTGTCCTCTTGGAAAAGGTGGGGTTCCGTGGGGCAACCAGTAAGGTCCGCGCCGGCAGGCAGAAGCAGGGTGGGGCGCGGGTTCCAGCGCTGCAGCTCCCGGGCGTGGGGGCGCTGGGCCGAGCAGGGCCCGGCGCGCCGAGAGCAGCGGCGGCTGAAGCGCCACGTGGGCGGAAGGGCCTGACCTCCGGGCGCCCCGCCCAGGGCGCGCCGCCGGGCGTTCCCGGACGTGACCAGCCTCCCCGCCTCGCTAATGAGTACAAAGTCCTCCTGCCGCCGGCCGGTCGCTGGATGGTCTGAAGCTGGCGCTGGACAGGCGAGGCCTGAGTGGGGACTCGAACCCCCAGCCAAGAGGGTTCTTGGCTTCCCTGCAGGAAAGAATTCAAGTCCTGAGCCAAAGTTAAAGTAGAAAAACAGATTTACTGAGCCGAGAGGATAAGCAAGAAAGGCCACCCCATAGCGAAGCAGATCCTCCTCTCAAGAGACCCCAACCATCTCTAGAGGTCGAGTTTATATCTGTTTGTAGTTTCTATGGCAAATTGCTGGTATACGTTGGGATTAATTTTAAGCTTTATACAGGGTATCTGTTACGGCCTGGAGGCTGTTTGTGGTTGGCCTGCACCTCTGATCAGCCAAGTCACGTGTCAGAAAGCATGTAACAAGCCCCTGACTTGACTTTGTAGTTAATTTATATAGTTCTCATCCCCCTTTCCTCTATTATCCCCTCAGATATTTTATTACTATACTCTTAAGGAGTTGTTGAAGAATGAAGCCTAGTTTTCTGTAACTTCTTTGAAGCTGAGAAAGAGTTGTAGTCCCTGACTGTTTGGAAGAAAAACCTCTGGGAATGTTACCGGATTGGGCTGTCGCTGTGTCCAAATAGGAAGGCAAAGTTAAATCATATTAGGCGTTTATTGAGAAGGCCAACCAAGAAGCCATGGTGCTTCCAAGCATCAAATCCTGCCTCCCAACAAGATTCAGGGGACAGAATTATAAAGGGGAAGGGGCTGGGATGAGGAATGCAGCTAAGTGCAGGCCTGGGGGTCTGCAGACGTCAGCTATTGTAATTAGTCATCAGGCGATGAGATGATGTTGATGAGATGATGTTTTGACTCCTGGTGGGTAGGCCTGACCATGCTTATCTTTGTGCTTGCTGGATTCACAGCTGAGTCACCTCAATTGCTTCACACAGGCCTGGAAAAGGAAACTTTTAAGAAAAACAGCCTCCTATTCACATCTGAGAAACTTAACCCCTTATTCACATAAGTATATGTGCTCTAAGATTTACAATAATATGATTACTTTTCAGCTTAAGTCAGGTGCTCTGCCTATCAGATTATAGGTCCCCCCCCCCCTATCAAAAGTCTGTTCTAGGGACAGAGGAGGCTGGGGAATTTGGTGGTTCGAAGCCTTCATGACCATTTTAACATGGAACCTCTTCAGCTAGGGTCTCTGAGCCTCACTTAGAGGGAGCCTTCTAGGCATTTAATTTACAAGCGGGAAACACATCAATGGTAGAGGCAGTAAAAGGCCAGGATATCTGTTCTAAGTACTGATCAGAGCAAACCTGCCAGTCTGTGGGTCTTAAAGACTGTTGAGAAGATGTGCAGGTAAGCAATTTTCAACGTTTTCCTTCTCATGGCACACTTAAATTTATTACTAAAAGTCTATGGTGCACCAAAAATATACTTTTACTGATCTGACAAAATATAATTTTGATTCAATCATATGATGTTGAACAGCTATTGTTTTATTGGCTGTTATTTATTTAAAATTATTTTTATTGATTTCAGAGAGGAAGGGAGAAGGAGAGAGAGATAGAAACTGAAAGACGAAACAGAAGGAGCAGAGAGAGAGAGAGACCTGGGTACCAGGACACAGACTTTATTGAGGAGACCCTTCCCAAGGGAGAAAGAGCTCACGTGCGGGGTGAAGGCAGAGAAACCAGGGGAAGGGGAAAAGAGGGGACCCAGCCGGACCACCTCCCGGACTGCCTGGGAAAACAGTCTGGGAGAAAAGGTGCCACATGGTGCACTGAGACACCCTTTAAGGGCCGGAACAGGCAGGGGTTGGGCCCAGGGCGGAATGGGAAGGGGTGGGACACAGGGCACTCTGGTATGTGATTGATTGGTGGCTCAATGTCTCTGTGGCAGATGTCAATTACATCATAACTCCGCTCACCAGTTGGGGGGGGGGGTACCTATATTCCAGGCTTCTGATAATATTTAAAAAAATAATAATAATTGAGAGTCCAGGCAAGGTCTAGGGGGCGAAGGTCCATCTTCCGTAGCTACTTCCAGCTGAGAGGGGGCATCGTTAGGGGGGTCTGCCCGGAGTCTTAAGGATTCTGGTGTTAGGTTCTGAATTCAGTGCCAGATAGATCTCTCCCACCTTCTGGTTGGTGAACGCCTGCATTCTGTTCTGCAAGAAACTAGTAAAACAACGCATGAGACATGGGCCAAAGAGCAAAATTAAGAGTATAGATGTCAGTGGGCCTAATAGTGGGAGGATCCACGGAGTAAGTGAGCCAAAAATGGCGTGTTTTCCATGCTTAACAAGGGTGCAGCACCATGGTTTCCCCAAGAGACTGGTTGGTGAAGTCTCAAGAGCGATCCAGTTGAGTCACTTGGAGGTAAAAGCTGGTCCTGAGGCTGCCACAGCGTCACTTGTCTGGTTTTGCTGCTTTTCTGGGCCTGGAGCTGAAATACAACTTGAGGGAGGGTAAGGTTCTTGAGGAGGACTGAGTCTCCCCCGGCTGGAGGGCTGGTCCTGGGAGCCGTGGTCGCCTGGTCCTGGCCTGGGTAGGACCCTGTCAGCATGTTCCCAGAGCAGTTGTCTAAAAAGGCTTAAGAAGGTGGGGCTCCTGAAAAGGGCTTGCAGGAGGTGGGGCTCCTTGGTGTAGCCTGGATTCCGGTCAGGCCCATGGGCAGGGGGTCCAGCCAGGAGCTGTGAATTTCTGACAACCTGGGGGCAGGTGTGCGTTGCCATAGGTTGGGTGGAGGAGAGTGGCTGGGTTCAGGGCTGTGGACTGGGTTCGGGAGATGTCAGGATTCTTGAAGAACAGGAGATGGACTTCCTACATGTAATGGGGAGGAGGGAGGAGAATTAAAGATTGATGGCACAGAAGGTCCTGTAGTCTGTGGGTGGAAAAGACCTGTAAGGGCTGCTGGAGGGAGCTTCTGGGCCTCCTTGGTGAGAACAGCGGCTGCAGTCAGAGTCCGGAGGCAGGGACTCGAACCGTGGGATCAAGCTGTCTGGACAGATGGGCTATGGGGTTGAAGGCTGGCCCTAGGGGCTGGTGAGGACCCCATAGATATTCCCTGTTTGTCATTAGTAAAATAGTTGGAAAGGCTTAGAGATGTCTGGGAAAGAGGGAGAGAGATGCCAGAAGGGTATCCTGGAGTTAGAGAAAGCCTGGTTTCCCGAGGACTAGGAGAACGAGGGAGTGTGAGAAGAGGAGGCCTACTGGTGTTTCTTTAGTGGCCTGGTATAGCGGGTCTTTTTACCATTCTTGCCCCTTCTATTAAATAATTGATAAGCTTGTGCCAGCAAGAAAGTTGTTTCCTAGGAAGGGTGGAGTAGGGGAGAGGGTGGGGTGAGGAGGCGCTGAAGCCAGAGCAGTTTTCAGAGCTGAAGGGTGATTTGCCGTCAGTACCCAGGACTGAGATCTCGAAGGAAAAGTGGCCCAGCAAAGGAAGGCAGGACAGAGAAGGTAGCACCCATGTCGACCAGAAAGAAGACCTGCTCACCTGATACCTGGAGCATTAACCTGGGCTCGGCGTGGGTGATGGGGGTTGTCGAGTCTGGGCATCTGCAGTCTTCAGCCATTTCCAGCATGGCCATCGGCTGGTCAGGACCTGGAAGGATGGCCCCTCTGTGCTGAGACACAGAGGGCCCATCACTTTCCCAGGGGCAGTCACTTTTCCAGTGGCCGTTTTGACCGCAGGGCTTGGTTGGAGGCCGGGGCTGGAGGCACGGCTTTTTCCAGTCGGTGGCCTTGTTTCCACAGATGAAGCATTCTCCAGGCAATGCTTGTCCTCTCATTGCACCCCCACCACGCACAGTTCGTGGGTCTCAGATTTGTTTTCCAAGGCTTGGGTTTGCAAGGTCACCTTCTAAGGTGGGCCTATTCTGCCTGCTTCCCAAGGGGATTTAAGAGTTAAATGCCATGTTCAGATCTCGGACCTGGGTTTGAGGCATAAGGAGAGGGGGAGGTGGAGGCAGGGTGGAGCAGGCGGCAGGCCAAGGGAGGAGGAGCACGGTGTGGGTGGCCACACCAGATGGGATCTTGAGGGGGTGGGACTCGCTATGCCAAGATGGCAGCCCCCAGGGGGATGAAGGGCCAGGTGGTCAGGGTCAAAAGAGCAAGGCAAAACAGAAATTCCCCTTAGCTGTTTGGGGTGGCAGGAGGTTCTCGTGGAGTTGGTTCCCACAGCTGTAGCAAGCTGGTTCCCACACAGGCCTGGCGGCAGCGGCTGGAATGAGCAGGGGAGGGGCAGCCGCGGTGTGGTGAAGGAGGAGGGAGAGGAGGAGAGATAACGGCTGGGTCAGAAGAGTCAAGAGAGCGACAGAGAGAGAGGCAGTTTGAGGGGGTTTCCCGAGGACTAGGAGAACCTGGGGTGTGGAAGGAGCAGAGGGAGGGATGGGAGGAAAGACAGGCTGCACATAGGGTATCTCTGGAAGCTTTTCCCTTCTGGTGGCAGAAATCATCCGTGCTTAACTAGGGTGCGAAAAACGGGGTGTTTTCGAAAAGGCACCCTAAAGGTGTGTAGGGGGTTTAGTTTGGCTAGTTCCCATGACCGGAGGAAAAAGGCCACCGTAAAGTTGGCGAGGAATAAGAAGCATCCTTCTTTTCCTAGGCCAACCTGTAGAAAGAGGTACGAGAGAAGACCTAAGAGGTCGTCACCCCAAAGCCTTTCTCGTGGAGTAGAACAGAGTTTCCCGGCCAGGTACCTGGGCTTTCGTAGAACGTAGAACAAACGTAAAACGTAGCAGAGTAGACGGGAAACTCTGAGGCCTTTCTAGGTCAAGGGAACCAGGGTGGGTGGGAGCGAGTACCCTGAGGCCTACCGATTAGGAGGAAGCGAGGAGATTCCCACGTGTCCTGGTCCAGCAGTGTTTGAGAAGTGTTCTGAGCGGGCCAATCAACTCACAACCATGCCACCGAGCAGAGCCAGAGCAGGAGTCAGAAGCTCGGGGCTGGGTTCGAGGATGGTCCACGCTCACCCGGTTTCGGCACCGTATGAAAGATGAAACAGAAGGAGCAGAGAGAGAGAGAGACCAGGGTACCAGGACACAGACTTTATTGAGGAGACCCTTCCCTTTGGCCCATGTCTCATGCGTTGTTTTATTAGTTTCTTGCAGAACAGAATGCAGGCGTTCGCCAACCAGAAGGTGGGAGAGATCTATCTGGCACTGAATTCAGAACCTAACACCAGAATCCTTGAGACTCCGGGTAGACGCCCCTAACGATGCCCCCTTTCAGCTGGAAGTAGCTACGGAAGATGGACCTTCGCCCCCTAGACCTTGCCTGGACTTTCAATTATTATTATTTTTTTAATATTATCAGAAGGCTTCCTCGTTGGCCTTGGAGCGAGGCGAATGCGCGCGGACCCCCCCTAGGCCCGCCCGACCCCGGGCTCTGCGCCGCGCGAGTACCGGCCTAAAGCCAGAATTGAAGCTACAAGATGGCTGATGAGGACCCTGGGGGCATCAGCCCCCTCCAACAGATGGTGGCCTCAGGTGACGGGGCTGTGGTCACCTCCATCTTCATGACCCCCCTGGACGTGCTGAAGGTCCGCCTGCAGTCTCAGAGTCCCTCAGTGACCAGGGAACTGATGCCTCCCTCCAGATCCTGGAGCCTCTTTACACCAAATTGCCCTCTCTCCGGCCCACAGGGAAGTGCCTCCTCTACTGCAGTGGTGTCCTGGAAACCCTGTACCTGTGCCCAAATGGTGCCCGCTGTGCCATCTGGTTTCAGGACCCCACTCGCTTCACGTGCACTATGGATGCCTTTGTGAAGATTGTGAGACACGAGGGCACCAGGACCCTGTGGAGTGGCCTCCCGGCCACCCTGGTGATGGCTGTGCCAGCAACCGCCATCTACTTCACAGCCTATGACCAACTCAAGGCCTTCCTGGTGGGCGAGCCCTGACCTCTGACTTCTCTGCACCCATGGTGGCTGGTGCATTGGCCCGCTTGGGCACCGTGACTGCGATAAGCCCCCTAGAACTGGTTCGGACAAAGCTGCAGGCTCGGCATGTGTCATACCGGGAGCTGGTGCCTGTGTCCGGAGCTCTGTGGCTCAGGGCGGCTGGCGCTCACTGTGGCTGGGCTGGGGCCCCACTGCTCTTCGGAATGTGCCCTTTTCAGCCCTGTATTGGTTCAACTATGAGCTGGTAAAGAGCTGGCTGAGTGGGCTCGGGCCAAAGGACCAGGCGTCAGTGGGCATCAGCTTTGTGGCTGGTGGCATCTCGGGAACGGTGGCTGCCATCCTGACTCTACCCTTCGATGTGGTGAAGACGCAGCGCCAGGCTGCGCTGGGAGCCGTGGAGGCTGTGCGAGTGTCACCTGTGCACGCCAACTCCTCCTGGCTGCTGCTGCGGAGGATCCGGGCCGAGTCCGGCACCAGGGGACTCTTTGCAGGCTTCCTCCCGAGGATCATGAAGGCCGCCCCGTCCTGTGCCATCATGATCAGCACATATGAGCTGGGCAAAAGCTTCTTCCAGAGGCTCAACACGGAGCAGCCTCTGAGCCAGTGAGAGGAGCGAGGGGATGAGGGCCCCATCTCTTCCTTGGATGGTGTGGGGCAGGAGTCTGAGCCAAGTGCCTTGTTTTCAGAGGAGGGGGCCTCATTTTTCCCTCTCAGCTCAGCCCCAAGGGTGCCAACCAGCCTATCCATTGGGCCTGCCCAGGCCCCCATCAGACAGCTTTCTTCCTGCTGGTCCTCATCCCAAGCCCCAAGGAAAATCACTTTTCCACCCAATCCCCCAAGTTCAAGACCAAATCTGTTCACTCTTTCCCCTCCCCCTGCCCTCTCACCCATTTTCCTGTGTTTGTTATAGCTGGGCCTGCCCCCAAGGCCCACAGAACCCTGGACCTGGCCAGTCTGAACCCACTGCTGTTATACATTGAGTGTAAAGATGATGAATTAAAAATAAATAAATAAATAAATAAATATTATCAGAAGCCTGGAATGATAGGTACCCCCCCAACTGGTGGGCGGAGTTATGATGTAATTTACATCTGCCACAGAGACATTGAGCCACCAATCAATCACATACCAGAGTGCCCTGTGTCCCACCTCTTCCCATTCCGCCCTGGGTCCAACCCCTGCCTGTTCCGGCCCTTAAAGGGTGTCTCGGTGCGCCATGTGGCACCTTTTCTCCCAGACCGTTTTCCCAGGCAGTCCGGGAGGTGGTCCGGCTGGGTCCCCTCTTTTCCCCTTCCCCTGGTTTCTCTGCCTTCACCCCGCACGTGAGCTCTTTCTCCCTTGGGAAGGGTCTCCTCAATAAAGTCTGTGTCCTGGTACCCTGGTCTCTCTCTCTCTCTCTGCTCCTTCTGTTTCATCTTTCAGAAACATCAATTATGAAAGAGAATCATTGATCAACTGCCTCCCTGCACACCGCCCACCGGGAATCAAGTCCCGCAACCCAGGCATGTACCCTGACTGGAATTGAACTTGGGACTGTAAAGTCTTGCAGATGCTCTATCTACTGAGCCAAACCTGCTAGGGCTGTTATTTTTTTATTTGACAATCTAAGGGAAAAGAAAGAGATCAGTGCACTTGACTAAATAGGTATTGCATGTTTTAAAAATTCTTGTGGCACATGGGTTGAAAATCTCTGCTGGAGATGAAAGGCCCAGAGCTTCATTTTTGCTGGAATGAAGGAAAGCAGTGACAATCCACAGAGTTCCCTGGCCAGAAGTCCCTAAGGAATGCCCTGACACCAGCCAGCTCTCTGGGTGGCTTACCCGGCATCAGTCACTAGTACTGTCTAAGCATAAGCTGTTGTGATGACTTGTCTGAAGTTTACATTGTGTCATCTAGCTGGGGTCTATAAGTGCAAGGCTGGAAAAATAAACAAGCTAACCAGTTTTAGTTCTCAACAATACCAAGGGAAAGAATGAGAGAAAAATGAAACACTGGTTCAGAGGGCTGCAGCTAAACACTTCCATTAGAAATATTCAGGATCCAGTCCAGCCCACAGATGAGATTTTAAAGATAATGAACTGAACTAGAATCTAATATACACAATTGAACATTATGGTTTCTATTGAAACATTTTTCTCTCTAAAATCACCTGTATTTTATCAAAAGACTGGAGGCTCGATGCATGAAATTTGTGCAAGGGGCTCGACCCTCACAGCCCCAGCTTGGTCCAGAAGGTTGTTCTGCTGTTTGGTCTAATTAGCATATCAGCTCTTTATTCTATAGGATATTATATAGGATAGCCAAATAAAGACTTAATTTATTGTACAAATCCAGTTTCAATGAATTTGGTCTGTTATTTGTATAAGTACAGCAAGAACAGTAATTCATCATATAGGCTTTGCTGGAATTTCATAAGGAATATTCAGATTAAATTTTAGCCTTACAGGGCTAAGAAGCTGAGCCACATAGTTGCCATCAGCATTTGCTTGCAATACCTCTTGATTTGCGTGAATTTCTCAGTTACTCTAGATCCCCATAGTATCTCGTGTTTCTTCCTTTGCCATCTCTCGGGAAATCGACATTTATTCCAAACCTGGAAAGACTGCCATGGACCATGTAAGTAAGATCCCAGGTAGTTTCTCCAAGGAGTTTTTATTGGCTTTCAAAGTCAATCTTAATTACTTAAAGCTTTCTGGTGACATCCAGAGTCTATGCATGACCCTTTCTTTTTTTTTTTTTTAGAATGGTGATTTTCTTTCTTTTTTTAAAAAAATATATTTTATTGATTTTTTACAGAGCGGAAGGGAGAGGGATAGAAATTCAGAAGCATCGATTAGAGAGAGACATCAATCAGCTGCCTCTTGCACACCCCCACTGGGGATGTGCCCGCAGCCAAGGTACATGCCCTTGCCGGAATCAAACCCAGGACCCTTCAGTCCGCAGTCCAACACTCTATCCACTGAGCCAAACTGGTCTCGGCTATGCACGACCCTTTCAAACATGACATTCAATCAAAGTCTTGGTAATAAACAATTTCCAGTTGTGTCCTGTTATGAAAACAATATATTCCTATTGAATTTATGGAAACAAGCATATTGCCATGAAAATAATAATGCTCATTCAGAGTTTCCTAGAGGGATCAGGTAGGAAGAAAAATATAAATGTTTTGTCCTGGCCAGTGTTGCTAAGAGGTTAGAGCATTGGCCTTCAAACGGAAGAATCAAGGGTTCGATTCGGTTCCAGTTAAGGGCATGTATCTGGGTTGCAGGTTCCCTGCCCTAATTGGGGCATGTGTGGGAGGCAACCTATTGATGTGACTCACATCAGTGTTTTTCTTTTTCCTCTTTCCCCCTTTCTTCCTTCCACTCTCTCTAAAATCAATGAAAAAAAAGTCCAGTGGGAATTAAAAAAAATAAAGAAAAATGTGTGTTTCATTTTTCAGTGTTGCTTACAAAGGTATAATTTACTTTATTGCCCAAGTCATTGATAGTTTAAAAGAAAACAAGTTTTCTTATATTTGGAAAACAAATGATTAAAAATTAGCAATATTTCCAACAAAAAGTTATAAAAATTATAATCATTCTCAGTTCATTTAGTCCCATATAACTAATTCTTATCTACTTTGATCCTTTGCCAGCAGTTCATGAATCCAATGATTCCTTAGAGCTTTATACACTTTCATCCAGTTAAAGGTATGATCTAAAAGTTTATTCCTTCCCCATCAATCAAAAAAGGGGAGGGGACAGCGGGGTAATATCATGTAAGGGGAAAAAAAAATATCGAGTAAGTAAAATACATCTAGAAAATTCTTACTCCAGTAAAGTAAATTCCATTTGTAAAAACAATTGCAGGACACCCATGAAAAAACACACATGGTGTCAAAATAAGCCAAAGAAAAATCATTTAGGCAAAAATTAAAAAGAATCCCAAGTCTATTTTGCATAGAGGATCCCTTTGTTAACTTTTGGTCGAGAATGTGTTTGTGTGTTTACAAAGAACAACTCCAAGACCATGTGGGTTCCTGCGAAGGTGAGGAACTGATGGATCTGTTCCAGTCACGAGGACGGTCTAGAGATGGGGGACACTGACGACACCTTGCCATGCTAGCAGTCAGCAGCTGTGCATGTCTGCAGGCAGCCCAGGACCAAACCAGAGAGGATGGATCTTGCATTGACACGATATGTCCACCATCCGGATACCATTGCTGACTTATACACATAATGAATTATTTGACACTGAAACTGGGACTCAGAAAAGTTGGACATTGAAACCGAGACTGAAACACTTTTTGTTCTTATACATTTATTTCTAGTATGCAGAGGCAAGATATTTTTGAAGAAAAGAAACAGGGGAGAGTGATTGATATAGAGGCAGGATGGCCTTGAACAGGCTGTCAAGCTACAGGGGGAGGCTTGGGTGGATGGGAGGCAGATGCGGGGGGAGATCAACCGAAGGACTTGTATGCATGCATATGAACATAACCAATGAATGAAAGACACTGGGGCGGGGAGGGGGGGAAGCTGGGAATATGTGCTGGGGGGTGGGGGAGGCTGGGGGGAGGATAAGGGGGAGGGGGAAAGGAAAACATGTACTACTATTATACTGCAAAAAATCAATAAAAAATAATTAAAAAAAAAATAAAATAAAAGTTTATTCTTTGAAAACTCTGTTTTAGAGTAAGTCAGAATCATTTTCATGAATCTTTCTGAAAAATTCTTGCAAAAGCATCAGAGTAAAACAGAGTCTGGTTTAACCGGTTTGGCTCACTGGATAGAGCATCAGCTTGCGAACCGAAGGGTCCCAGATTCGATTCCGGTCAACGACATGTACCTTGGTTGCGGGCATATCCCCAGTGAGGAGTGTGCAAGAGGCAGCTAATCGATGTTTCTAACTCTATATCCCTCCTCCTTCCTCTCTGTAAAAAAAATCAATGCAGTATATTTAAAAAATAGTGTCTGTAAATGATGAAACTTAATATTGTTTTAAAAATATATTTTATTGATTTTTTTTTTACAGAGAGGAAGGGAGAGGGATAGAAAGTCCGAAACATCGATGAGAGAGAAACATTGATTAGCTGCCTCCTGCACACCTGCCACTGGGAATGTGCCCACAATCAATGCACATGCCCTTGACCAGAATCGAATCTGGGACCCCTCAGTTCGTAGGCCGACGTTCTTTCCACTGAGCCAAAATGGTTTCGGCTAAATGACAAAACTTAAAGTGACATGGTTATAGATCTGATTATAATGTAATTGACATTTTTGATTTTCTGTAACATAAAATTCAGGGTAGCAGAACTTCAGTTTTTAGGCTTCAGAAAATTGTTTTCTTAAGTAATGAAGGACCTGGTTAAGACAACAGATGATTATTTTTTAAGAAAATATATTTTTATTGGTTTTAGAGAAGAAAGGAGAGGGATAGAGAGAGAGAAAAAAATCCACGTGAGAGAGAAACATACACTGAGTGGCCATATTTTTATGATCTCTGAATGCATAATAATCTGCCCACTCAGTGTATATCCTATATAATAAAAGGCTAATATGCAAATTCCCCCCTCGACCAGTTCAACCAGCAGGCAGGCCGGACAACTGCCCATTTCCCCTCCCCCTGGCCAGGCTGTAACATAAAATTCAGGTTAGCAGAACTTCAGTTTTTAGGCCTCTAAAATACACACACACACACACACACACACACACACACACACACACACATACACTCACACTGAGTGGCCAGATTATTATGCATTCAGAGATCATAATAATCTGGCCACTCAGTGTATGTGCATCCTTTATGAGTACTGCACTGTATTCATTGTAACTCTTATGCTGATTCCTAAAATTGGGTAATATGAGTACAACTTAATTTGCCTTTTTCAAAAATTTTTGACTATTCTAGCCTCTTTGCCTTTCCATAGAAATTTTAGAGTACATTTGTCTATACCTATAAAAAACATTGGTGAGATTTTAAAAAGAAAAGTGTTAAGCCTATGTAGTATACCATTTTGGTAAGAATTGACCTCTTTGTTATGTTGAGTCTTCCAATATGTGAATACAGCATGTCTGTTCACTTACTTAGAACTTCTTGGATTTTTAAAAATGATCATTGCGTAGTGTTTAGAATATAAGTACTGCATGTTTTAATAGATATCTGTGTAATTTTAATCTTTTTGAGATGTCATAAGTGTTATTGTATTTTAAACAGATTTCCACATATTATATTGCCATTATATAGAAACTAAAGGCCTGGTGTACAAATTTGTGCATGGGTGGAGTCCCTTGGCATAGCCTGCAGGGATTGGGCCAAAACTGGGACTTCAATGCTGCCTGCTGCTCCCACTCATCCTGACAGCACTGTGCCTGCTACCGGCTCATGCCCAGTCAGTCCCGATTGGGAGAGGCTCACGCCGCTGTAGTGGGTGCTTGCTAGCCATGAGCCCTATGTCTGGCGCCTGTCCAGAGCGGGGTGGGATGGGGGCTGGGATCTGGATCCTTCCTGCTAACATTTACACCGGTTGTTGGGAGCCACCTAGTGGCTGCTTTTATATCGTTTCTTCCTTGCGGAGTGTTTAGGGAGGGGAAGTGGTCTGTTGGTGCCTGGCCTGTTCTCCAGAGATTGGACCTGCAGGAGTGAGTGGCTGTTGTTGGGCTGGTGGGCTGCTGGGATGTGTTGGTCAGCTGAGTGGCACTTCCAAAGTGGGAGCGCACTGACCACCAGGGAGCAGCTCTTGTGTTGAGCATCTGCCCCCTGGTGGTCAATGTGCATTATAGCTTAGGCTTTTATATATATAGAAACATTTGTTTTTTTATATTGATCTTGTAGTTTGACTGTGCTTAACTTGTTAGTTCTAGGAACTTGAGGGGTATGTTTCTTAGGATTTTCTATATAGCATGTCATGCTATCAGCAAAAGGAATAGTTTTAATTTGTATGCTTTACATTTTTTTTCTTGCCTTATTTCATTGAATTAGACTTAAAATATAATATTGAATTAGAATGGTGAAGTGGACATCCTTTTCTTGTTCCTGATCTTGGGGAGAAGCATGCACTTTTTCACTAACTATGGATTGTAGATGTTCTTTATCAAGTTGAGATGGTTCCCCTCTATTTCTAACTTACTGAGAGTTTCTATCATGAATGTGTGGTGTTGCATTTTGTTGAATACTTTTTCTGTGTCAATTCATATAATTATTATATATAGTATTTCCTCTTTATTTTGTTGATATGCTGCATTACATTGATTGATTTGCAAATGTTGAACTAGCCTTGCACATTCCAATCTCTACTTGGTCATGATGTATAATTGTTTTTCAATATTATTGGTTCTATTTGCTAACATTTTGAGAAGGATTTACATCTATATTTATGAGGGATACTGATCTCATTAAATGAGTTGGGGGAAATGTTACCTCTTCCATTTTCTGGGAAGAGATTGTATAAAATTGGTTTTAACTCATCTGTAAATATTTGCTATAATTTTTTAGTGAAATCATCTGGGTCTGGAGGTTTTGGGGGGAGTCTTAATTACAAATTCAATTCCTTTAGTAAGTATAGGGCAGTTCAAATAATCTGTTTCATGTTGGGTGAGCTGTGGTAGTAGGCTTTTGAGGGATTGGTACATTTTATCTCAGTTCTCAAGCTTATGTGAGTAGAGTCTGTATAGTTTTCCCACATTGCCCTTTGTAATTATTTTTCCCAAACAGGAATCTTTTCAGTCAGTATTTCTTCAGGTACTTTTTAGCTCCACATTCTTTCTTCCCTTTGAGGACCCTCAAGACATGAAAGGTCGATCTTTTGTTGCAGTCCCACAGATCCTGAGGCTCTGTTCATTTTCTTGCTGCTATGTTTTCTCTTTCACATTGGGTGATTTCTATTATTTAACATTTAAGTTCAGTGATACATTCCCCCATCCACACCCCCTCCTCATTCAGATTTTGAGCCCATCTAGTGAGCTTTTTATTTTGGTAATTACATTTTTCAGTTCTAGAATTTCTTTTTTTAATTTTAAAGAGCAAAGTTTAATAATACTTAATAAGCAAGACCTTTCACAAGAATTTTAGATATGAATCCTACTTCTAATGTTTCAGTTAAAGTCAAAAGTTGTTTCAGATAATACTTTCCAAGTTAAGAATAACATACCAAATAGGACAATCAGTAAATTTTTACGGACAGAATAACTTCCATCCAAGGCATTTATTAAGTTGTAAATAAGGGAAATGTAAAATGTTACAACACTTTAACCCCTCTACAAGGGGTACAAAAAAAAATTCCAGTTACAGCAGAACCCTATATTTTACTGGTTTTGGATAGGGGGTCTTTTGAGGAAAAATATTCTATAGCAAAATTTTATTAACCACATTTCACACATCATGATGCTATGTGCTACATAGCCATTTTAGATGATGGGGAGAGAACTGGGGAATAAGTTGTGCAATTCCCAAGAGTAGCGTTACTGTTATCCTGAATGAAAACTGGAAATATGAGTATATGCCTTCTAAACATAGGCACAGAAATTTCTGTAACAGTAGAATTTGAAATCATCATCAGGATTAAAAAGAGTGTTGTAAAATATTTCAAAACCAAAATCAAGTTTTGCTTACTTGCTTTTAAAATTAATTATTTTTTATTAACTTAAGAGAAAGTCTTTGAAGAATATTAAATTGGTGCCCCTATTTCACCACCCCACTTCGGCTATGCTGTATTATACTGAGAATGGTGGCAATCCTTCCCCCATCTATACGGCTCTGCCATCTAGTGGCAGTTTTTTAACCTGCAAAAGATACACTTGACTCAGCTCTGGTAATAGTAATAGATGTTGATGGTTTGTCGTATAGTCATTTTGTCAAGTCATTTGCTAATGCATTTGGTAAACTCCATACCACTAGTCAAATATTGACTGGTTATTTATCAACAAAAAAGTAAAAACATAAAAATAAACCTCTTATGTGTTACACTACTTTCCAATGAATCTCTGAATTCCCCATTTACTCCATCTTATCCACTAATGTTATATGCTAGTGATGTACCAAGGAAAAGTAAAAATTGCAAACTTCTATAAGCAGTGGTGAAATATAATTCTCAATTGAAGACGATGATCTGGATCACTATGCAGTGTCTCCACTCCTGTCTACTTATAAGTTCTTGGATGTGGCCTACCAAAACATCTAGCACCATGGAAGCAAAAAATGAACCCCTGTGCTTGCTTCGGCAGCACATCCTATCTAATAAAAGGGTAATATGAAAATTAATTGTCACTCTGTCACAAAGATGGCGGCACCCATAGACACAAGATGGCAGCACCCAGCCCCCTCAGCCTTGCTGAAGTCACCTAGTCCTGGGGGAGCTGCGGCTGAGAACGGACAGTGTGAGCGGCCTGGCGGAATGCTTGCTTCTCACTGTGGTGATGCCCCTGCCACGGAGGGCCTCTAGGGGTCAGGGGGCCGGCCTGCAGCCTCTACTGCTGAGTGTAGACCCAGAGAGGAGACAGCGGGCCCGCCTCCCACAGTATGGCTCCCTCCTGGCACCCACGCTCGCTTCCACCTCCCACAGAAGCCACACGGCTTCTGTAGAAGCCGCGCGGCTCTCGTAGAAGCAGTGCAGCTCCTGGCAGCATGCTGTGGTTCCTGCTGGCTCCGTGGAAGTGGCGGGTGGCCTACTGCATGCGATATTGCGCGTTGGGCTACTAGTATACTAAAATTGGAATGAAGGTTAGCATGGCCCTGACACAAAGATGACATGCAAATTTGTGAAGCGTTCCATATTTAAAACAAAACAAAACATGAATATCAAGTTGTAAATAAAACAGCAAGTATTATTATCAACATGCACCTTAATTTTATTTTTTAATATATTTTTATTGATTTCAGAGAGGAAGGGAGAGAGGGAGAGATAGAAACATCAATAATTAGAGTCATTGATCGGCTGCCTCCTGCACGCCCCCCACCGGAATGGAGCTGGCAACTTGGGCCTGTGTCCTGACCGGGAATCAAATGCTGACCTCCTGGCTCAACCAGGCTTCTCTTTTAAATCTTTTGGAACTTGCTTTATAGCCCAAAATTGTCAACTTGAAAAGCAAGTTGAGTGTTCTAGAAACATCGGTTAGTTAATTGGAAATCATATATATCTTTATTGATTTTCTATCCATTTGTGCTATAGATTATTTAAGGTATTGAAATACATAATTGAAAATTTGCCTATATTATAATTTTACTCATTTTTATTTTATGAATGTTGAACCTCTGTTATATTTGCTTTGTTGTTGGATTGTCAAATGCCAAGATACAGAAGTCTCTCCCTTGGGGCTAATTTCTGCAGGGAATAAACTCCGTATCTCTTGCTGGAGGGTAAATCCTTAGTTGACCATGGGATTAGGGAAGAAGGAATGTGTGTACGGAATGAGAGAAATGTTCCAACTGTCATTAATTTTATTGCTTTCCCTCCATATCTCCCATTCTCATAGGGCATTCCTGAGCCTGCAGCCAAACTGGTTCATTCTAATCCTTATCTCCAGAGGCAAACACTTACCAATGGTGTCTTTTTCTGATACAATAGCTATCCTTCTTCCGTCTTCAAATTTTTGTTGAGATCTCATTTGCTTATGGTCTTTTTCCTCTTTATTGCTATGGTTTTATAAATTAAAATATTGTTCCTTAGCATTTTATTTTAAAATAAATCTTTATTGTTCAGATTATTACAGGTGTTCCTTTACCCCCCCCCCCAACAAAAGCTCCCCTCCACCAGATCCCTCACCCTAACCCATGCCCTTACCTCCCACCACTATCTCTATCTATAGGTGTAAGATTTTTTCCTATCTCTTCCCACACCCCTTACACCCTCTTCCACCTGAGAATTGTCAGTCCACTCCCTTACCATGTTCCTGATTCTATTATATTCATCAGTCCATTCTGTTCATCAGATTTTTCATTCACTTGATTTTTAGATTCACTTGTTGGTAGGTTATGTATTTGTTGTTCATAGTTTTTATCTTTACCTTTTTCTTCTTCTTTCTCTTCTTAAAGAATACCCTTCAGCATTTCATATAATCCTGGTTTGGTGGTGATGAACTCTTTTAGCTTTTTCTTGTCTGTGGAGCTCTTTATCTGACCTTCAATTCTGATGATAGCCTTGCTGGGTAATCTTGGTTATAGGTTCTTGCTGTTCATCACTTTGAATATTTCTTGCCACTCCCATCTGGCATGCTTAGTTTCTGTTGAGAAATCAGCGGATGGTCATATGGGTACTCCCTTGTAGGAAACCAACTGTTTTTTTCTTGCTGCTTTCAAGATTCTCTCTTTGTCTTTTGCCCTTGGCATTTTAATGATGTGTCTTGGTGTTGTCCTCTTTGTTTTTTTTTTATTTAATATATTTTATTGATTTTTTACAGAGAGGAAGGGAGAAGGATAGAGAACTAGAAACATCAATGAGAGAGGAAAATTGATCAGCTGTCTCCTGCACACACACAACCCCCCCGCCCCCACCACCACTAGGGATGTGCTCGCAACCACGGTACATGCCTTTGACCGGAATTGAACTTGGGACCTTTCAATTCGAAGGCTGACACTCTATCCACTGAGCCAAACCAGTTTTGGTGGTGTGGTCCTCTTTGGATTCCTCTTGTTTGGGATTATCTGCACTTCCTGGACTTGAAAGTCTATTTCTTTCACCAGATAGGGTAAGTTTGCTGTGAGTATTTCTTCTAATAGGTTTTCATTATTTTGCTCTCTCTCTTCTTCTGGCACCCCAATAATTCAGATGTTGGTACACTTAAAGTTGTCCCAGATGCTCCTTACACTATCTTCATATTTTTGGATTTTTTTCTTTTTGTTTTTCTGGTTGGGTGTGTTTTGTCTCCTCATATTTCAGATCTTTGGTTTGATTCTTGGGGTCCTTTGATCTACTGTTGAATTTTGTATATTCTTTATTTCAGACTGTGTATGCTTAATTTCTGTCTGGTCCTTTTCCATTTTCTCGGCATTCTCATTAAGGTCCTTGAAGGTGTCATCAAGTTTCTCGGCAGTTTTTAGAAGATTCTTGAGTAACCTTATAAATTTGGTCCTGAACTCTTATGTCCAGTAGTCTGCTTTCCTCCATTTCTTTAATTCGTGACATGTTCTTTGTCTTCGCATTTTGCAGATTTCCTGTGTTGATGGAGTGGAAGAACTGCTGTGCTGGAGACATGCCTATGGGGCAGGAATTGCTTCAGTGGGACTTTGGTGCTCACCGAGTCTGCCTTTTGAATGTGTCACTTATGGATGTGAGTAGTTGAATTCTGGTTTTGTCTCACACTGACCTCTATATACACTGGCTTCTGGATCTTCAATGGGGTGCATGTCAGCTACTGTCTGAGGCCACCCAGCAGGAGCTACAGCGAGAACTACTGTTTTCTCCTCTTTGATTGGGGTTTGGAGGCTTTGGAGCTGTTTGACCAAAGCTGCAGTTTGTTAGATTAAGTTGCAATGGGGCAGGCCATTTATATGCAAATTCCACTGCACATAGCATGTGCAGGTTTGCAGATTGTGCAAGGCCCCTCTCAGGGAATCATTAGGCTAGGGCGTGGTAAACAGTGATGGCTGCCAGTCAGCTCTCTCTGCGTCTCCGAGTTCCCAAGCCCCCGCCATCCCTCGCCCCTGTGCAGTGAACAATGATTGCTTTGCGTACCTCTGCAAGGGAGCCACCCTCACTATCTGACCCGATGGCAGACAGTCCAGCTTCTCCCCGTAGGAGTCTGGGTTGCCAGCGTCTCCCCAGAAACTGGACTTCAGAGTAATCATGAGCTTGTTTCCCTTTGGGTTGAAAAAAGCAGCACCCAAAGTTCCGCTGCCAGCCCGGCTCACACGCCTCCATACCTCAGCTTTCAGCGCTTGTGTACATCTCAGTGGTCTTCTCTTTCCTTCTAGTTGCAGAACTTCCACTTGGCCAGCTTTCCCGTGGTTCTGGGTGATAGTAGTTTTGTCTTTTAGTTGCAGTTTTGAAATTGTTGTGTGTTTAGGTGTTTACCTATGCCGCTATCTTGGCTTCTCCATTCCCTAGCATTTTAATTGCGGTCCGGGGACCAGACATGTTTATCAAAAGCACATTTCCTAGTCTTTTCTCTGCTAGCCATTTTGCTTACCTGACCATGACATTTCTGTAGTCCTTGCTGATCAGTTGCCACACACTTCCTATGTATTAGCTTTTCCCAGTTCACTCTTTTTTCCCCAGTTCTATCTCTTATACCTACTAGGTACCTCCTGCTCTCAGGTACCAATCTAATGCCAGTTTTACTCTGGCAACCATGTTTCTTTGGACTTCCCCTTGCTTTCATTATCGAGGATTCAGCCTTGCACTCCAACTGTTATGAACCCTTCTCATCAATAAAAATACAACAAGGAAGGCAATAGAGCTGCAAAAGTGAACTTCTGTGTTTCTGGCTGTCAGTGTGGGGCACTGGGAAGGAAGAATCTAATTTGGAACTGTCACTATAAGTAGTAATCACATAATCACCAGTATATTGACCTGAAGACATTATTCAATCCATAAGGAAAGCAAAGCCCTAGCTAGTTTGGCTCAGTGGATAAGAGGGTCAGCTTGTGGACTGAAGAATCTCAGGTTTGATTCCGGTCAAGGGCACATGCCCAGGTTGCAAATGTCATTGATAGGTAAGAATTTTAAGAATTGTAGCCCTTACTGGTTTGGCTCAGTGGAAAGAACGTTGGCCTCCAGACTGAAGGGTCCCAGATTCGATTCCAGTAAAGGGCATGTACCTTGGTTGCGGGCACATCCTTAGGAGGAGATGTGCATGAGGCAGCTGATTGATGTTTCTCTCTCATTGATGTTTCTAATTCTCTATCCCTCTCCCTTCCTCTCTGTAAAAAAATCAATAAAATATATTAAAACAAAGAATTTTAAGAACTGTAAATAGTTGTCTCAGGTACTCAATAAATAGTAAATAATTGCAGTCTGGATCCTTTGCTAAAGAAGTGAATTACCAATGGAACATAATAGTTACCGAGACCGATACAGTTGTATTTAACTAGTTATTAATAACTGGAAAGGAGCAAATGGAAGGCCAAAAATTATGACCAAATATTTCCAGGAAACTGCAGTTTAACACTCTCCAGGTCTGTTCCCCACAGATCTTGGGGAAAGGAACTGGACAAAGGAAGAATAGAGACATGCCTAGTAAAGTCGGGGTGACATAGGGAAAGTACTTGTCTGTCAGACACACATGGGAACAGGTTATTGGCCAGAGTAGGCATGACCATTGCAAGCATGGGAAGGCTTGAGATAATCTCTTAAAGGATTTTGCTCTCTTGCCTTTTGGTTCATGCACCTGTCACTTCCATTCCTGACTGCAGGACTCTCACGCTCCTGAATTTACCCACAGGGTCTATGGGCAGGCCATGTGATCCCCACACACAGTGGACAAATGAACTGCAACTAGCTTAATGCTAAACTGGAATGGAAACTCTGGGTTTGCTTCTAACTCTGCTGAATCCCCAACTGCACCTCTTCCAGGACTGGATTAAGGAAAATGGAACTTTGAATCCCAGGGATGTAATTCCATGCAAATAAAGCTTTCTACCACATCTCATCTTCCTGTGGGGGTTTCTAAAATTGCTTATTCCAGTAGCACCCCAAGAACCTCGTTCCCACTGGCAATGGAGAGAACCCATCCACTCATTTCTCTGATAGCAAAACTACTCAAAGGTCTTGTTCAGAATAAACAAGAACTAGGAGCAACCCTTGAACTCTGAAAAGGAATGAGTTTTCAGCAATTCTAATAAAAAAATCAACCAGAAGTTTTTCCCCTCACAATTCATGGCATCTTAAGATCTGATGAAATGTGACATATCCCATTTTTTTTTTTTTAATGCACGTGTTTATTTTTGTAATATACCAGGGGCCCGGTGCGTGAAATTTGTGCACTGTGATGGGGGAAGGTGCGTTTCTCAGCCCAGCCTGCCACCTCTCACATACTGGGAGCCCTCAGGGCATGTCCTACTGACGGCTGAACAGGGGAAGGCACCAGCCCCATCACCCTGCTGCTGCAGCCACTGCCAGTCACTGCAGCCATCAAGATGTTTTCATCAACATGGACTCCAATCCCTTCACCATGAAAAAATGACAACTTTCTTTAGGCATTTTCAAGATGTGTCTTTCATAGGATATGACATTTTTTTTTTTTATCATCACCTAAGGATATGTTTCCATTGATTTTTAGAGTGTGGAAGAGAAAGGGAAAGACAGAGAAAAAAGTGAGAGGAACTCTTTGATTGGTTGCTTCCTGCATGAGCCCTGACCTGGGCCCCAGCCAGGAGGATCGTGCAATCTAGGCACATGCCCTTGATCAGAATTGAACCCGGACCCTGCAATTGGCAGGCCTAGGCATTATCCACTGAGCCACACTGGCTAGGGCAGGATATGACATTTCTTAGCTCTCTAGCAGGGGACCTTCATTTTTTTCTCCAGGAGTGGTGGAAAAACCCTAGATCACCTTTTTGGATTCTTATACCCAAGGAAGCTTAGCCAATGAGCAATCAGGTGTTTCCTCTGTAGTTCACACTGATTGTCTCCAATTGCCAGCTCCATCTCTGCCCAGGCCTAAAGCTTTGGGGCCTGGGTAAGGGCCCCCCAGCTCCCTTCCATTGCCAGCTCCACCCCTGCCCTGGCCCAAAGCTTCTGGCTGAGGCTTGGGGCCTGGGCAGGGGCCCCACAGTTCCCTCTGATTGCCAGTTCCTTCCCTTCCAAGGCTTAAAGCCTTGAGGCCTAGACGGGGGCCCCTAGCTCCCTTCCATTGCCAGCTCTGCCCCTGCTCCTGCGCCCCCTGGCTCAGGCCCTTCACAGGTTGCTCCAGACCCACATGGGCTTACCTCGGAGTGACCTGGGTGCTGAGAAAGTTCCCAGGACCCAGGCTGCTGGGTGCCTGTGTATGCTAATTAACTGCCATCTTTGTTGGATTAATTTGCATACTCACTCTGATTGGCTGTGGGCATAGCTGAGGTACAGTCAATTTATATGTTTGTCTATTATTAGATACTAGAGGCCCAGTGCACGAAATTCGTGCAGGGGGGTGGTTGGGTTTAAAGGGGACCCCTCAGTCTGACCTGCACCCTCTCCAATCTGGGACCCCTTGGGGAATGTCCAACTGCTGGTTTGTGCCCGCACTTTTAACAGATGACAGTTCCATTGTTGTTTCTTTTCATGCTTAAACCCACTGGAATTAGTAAGTATTCAAAGTGTATATACATTTTGGGGGAACACTCTATATATCTCTAGTCAGCTGTGAAAGGAACCAATGGCAGATTTGGAACCCCAGACAGGGAAACTCGCTCACTCCCTGCATTTCTCCCCACTCCACTTTCCACCTTCGCAGGCAGCAGGCAAATCAGCGTTTTCACTCATTAACTCAGAAAAGCAAGTACCTTTCACCCGCTGCCCAGGAGAAATGCGCTAAACCCCAAGCAAGCAAGGCTCAGTCAGGGCAGCCTTCGCTCATGGGTGCCAGGACCCAAAGTGCACATTCCACCTCTGCAGTCGCCCCGACTATCCCACTGTTTCTCTGAGAGGATGGAACTTCCCGCCTCCTCTGGGTTCCCGATCTTGAACGCTGACCGAAGGCACCTCAATAGGGCCGCCCATGCCCACCAGGTGTGTCTGTCTACACCTGCTCCCCCTCAGCACCTGCATTAGCTCCATGGAGGTGATCTTGTCGCCACACTGGCCTTCACGGGAACAGGGCATCACCACTTGGCCCTCTCACTGTCATCTCACAGGTGCCCACCCTAAGCACCCAGAACACCTAGGCACTCTCCAAAGGATGTAAGCATGCCAGAGGGGATATGCATATGTCCTATGGGGGATGTAGGCATGCTGGGGTTGATGGAAGTGCTGAGGAGGAGCAAGGGGAGGGGGAAGTAAACTTGTGCACATCATGGTCTAGGACTGTTGCAGGTGTGTATGGGTGATGGCGCACTGTGGGACTTTTGCATGCCAGGAGAGGAATCGTGCACCACACCGGAGGCCTGCAGCTATGCAGGTCTGCAAACCCCTTTGGCACAGTTAGGAGAATATCAATCTGGCCTGCCATGGTGGCTGTCCCTGCGATCGATCGCACACCTTCTGGGCCAGGAAGTAGGACTTACACAGCCACTCCTTGGCACTGCTGACCTGTAGGCGCTACTTCAGCTTAGCCTGCAGGCTCCACTTGGCCTGCTCATGGCTGGCACTGCAGCCATGTAGGGAGTACTGGCTGCCCTTCACCAGCTGGCCTCCCCTTCCCAGAGGCTATCTGCTTGCTGCCCACAGGCTTGGAGCAACCTGGGTGGAGTGGGATGCCAGTATGCGCTGCCCACTGGCCCAAAGTGCGCTTCCCACCTGCCACTCTGCACCTGCACGTGCTGCCCAAGGCGACAAAGGTAGGCATCTGGCCCCACCCCACCCACCAGCCTGTCCATGCCTGTGCACGCTGCCCACAGGCCTGGAGACAGGTGCCTGGCTTCATTGCCTTGGTCAGTGTGCTCTGGGCAGGTGTCCTGTCCAGCCCACCAGCATCCCTGAGCCTCCACATGCTGACCACCAGCCCAGAGCAGCTGGGGCTGGGAGGATGCCAGCCTTTGTCGCCTCGCAAGAACACAGGTGTTCCTCCAGGCCCCCAGCCAATCTGTGCCTGGGACCATAGGCCCCAGAGGGTTCTGGGACCCCAGCCGTTCAGGGCCTATGAGCCTGTGTATGGTAGGTTAATTTGCATACTCCTCCTGATTGGCTGGCGAGCATAGCAAAGATACGGTCAATTTACATGTTTCTCTTTTATTATATAGGACTAGAGGGCCGGTGCACAAAATTCATGCATGGGAACGGTGGGTGGGTATCACTCAGCCCAGCCTGCACTCTCTCCAATATGGGACACCTCAAGGGATGTCTGACTGCTCATTTAGGCCCGATCCTACCGGAATCAGGCCTAAACAGGCAGTCGGACATTTTTCTTACAATTGAAGTCTGCTGGCTCCAAAGTCCTCGCTTGCCTGCCTCCCTGATTGCCCCTAACCGCTTCTGCCTGCCAGCCTGATCACTCCCTAACCTCTACCCTGCCAGCCAAATTGATGTCTAACTGCTCCCCTGCCAGCCTGTTTGCCCCCAACTTCCCTCCTCTGCCTGTCTGGTCACCCCTAACTGCCCTCCCATGCTGGCCTGATTGCCCACAACTGCCCTCCTCTGCAGGCCTGGAACCTCCCAATGGCCCTCCCCTACTGGCCATCTTGTGTCCACATGGAGGCAGCATCTTTGACCACATGGGGGCAGCCCTCTTGTGTGTTGGAGTGATGGTCAACCTGTGTATTACTCTTTTATTAGATAGGATAGATGCCTGGTGCATGGGTAGGGACCAGCTGGTTTGCCTGAAGGGTGTCTCAGATCAGGATGGGGGTTCTCTTGGGGTGTGCGTTGGCCTGGGCGAGGGGCCTGTGGTGGTTTGCAGGCCAGCACGCCTCCCCCTCGACCCAAGCGGGGGCCCTGGGATCTGGGATTAATTTATGTTCTACAATTGAAACTTTGTAGCCTAGAGTGGAGCCAAGCCTTCTGCTTCAGCCATTTCTGTTTGGATTTATTGAAATTCTATAATTGAAACTTTGTAGCCTAGAGTGGAGGCCTAGGCGCTAGGGCTTGGCTTCCTCCATCACCTGGGAAACCTTAGCCTCTGCTCTCTCCAGCTCTATGGCTGCCACCATTTCTGTTAGGATTATGTATCTTCTATAATTGAAACTTAGTAGCATTGAGTGGAGGCCTAGGCTGGCAAGGGCAGGCAGAAACCCAAGCCTTCCTTCTGCTCTCAGTGACCACAGCCATCTTGGTTGGGGTTTATTTGCTCCTGATTGGCTGGTGGGCATGGCTTGCGGGTGTATCAGAGGTATGGTCAATTTGCATATTACTATTTTATTATGATTAGGATGATGATTGCTTTCTCTAAGCTTCCTTCCCATAATTAGTAACATGCTCCTCAAGGACTAATCACATTTCAATTGTATTAAGGAAGGTAATGCTTACAAGAGAATAGTAAAAACTAAAAAAGTTAAAAATATTGGTTAACTTAAGGTATGTGTAAGAGGAAAAACAGGCTATTTTATACCCACTTGAGACTTTGGGTATAAAAGCTATCATTACCCTAATCATTCCATATGGGCTGCCATGGATTGGAGTCAGATATTCTGGACTGTCTCTTTAAGCAGGGTAAATGTTATAATCTGTCACCCTCCTTCATCTTTAATAGAGATTAGCTATGTTTCCCCTAAATTTTTTTTAAAAAAAAATATCTTATTGATTTCAGAGAGGAAGAGGGAACGATTAAAACATCAATGATGAGAATCACTGATTGGCTGCCTCCTGCACACCCCCCACTGGGTGATCAAGGCCACAACTGAGACATGTGCCCTTGGCCAGAATCAAACCTGGGACCCTTCAGTCTGCAGACCAACGCTCTATCCACTGAGCCAAACTAGCTAGGGCTGTTTCCCCTAAATTAATGTATCCCTCCCGTCTTTGGCTGGATATATCAGTTATAATATCACCTCTCAGGCTAGTAAACAAAGCATGCGTATTTTCCACATATGGATACTAATCACTGGAGAAAAAACAGATTTGGATCATTGATCAACCTCCAGAACACTGCTAAAGTACTCATTAACCATCATTTAGAAATTTGGGGCTACAATTAAGAGCTCATTGTATAGTAACTTCCAATTTAGTTTTGTATATACAATCCCTTTGTTACTCTCAACTGTTGTATGAGCTTCTTGTATTAACTCCTGGCAGATGAATACCTAACTTTGTCAGGTGTCCTCTATACCCACTCCCACTCACATACCAAGTGAGTTATATGACACAATGCATATTTTAGGCCTTATCCTCCCCAAAATGCCCTCCAAATACTGTTTATTTAGTTAAATATTTTGATGGATTTCAGAGAGGGAGAGGGAAACAGAAACATCAATGTTGAGAAAAATCATTGACTGCCTCCTGTACACCCCACACTAGGGATCGAGTCTGCAACCAAGGCATGTGCCCTGACCAGAATCAAACTGTGACCTCATCCATAGGTTGATACTCAACCACTGAACCATGCTGACTAGGCCTGAATACGGTTTAATAATTTTTATATAGCTACTTTCACACGGGATACTTTCAGCCAAATATGAAAATAATTTATAAATATGGATGTCTATTGTGTGGTCTAGAGGCCAGAGATGCTGCAAAAACAAACGACTCTTTTTAGTAAATCACATATTAAGACGAGATAACCCCAGAGATAAATATCAGAAACTCTCTCCTGACTCTTTTGTTTTGCTTAGAACATGGGTGGTCAAGAAAGTTAACAGAAGGAATTGTGGAGAGGAACTGAATTCATTTTAGTAGGTTTCAACTTCATCTGAAATGTTTCAACATAGTGTATGAAACCTACCTGGCTCTAGTTTGGGGAGTCATATGAAGTGTTGAGGTCTGGAAGAACCCAATGGACTAGCTACACCCATGAAAAGCTATGGTAGTTATGTTATTGAACTGTTGTTTTGTGGGGAGGGTTTCTCAACATACTGTAAAATGATGTATGGGTTGTACTACCCAAGGAGCTCTTCTCCATCTTCTTGTGTGGCCACATACTGTTAAGTTTTGCAATAAACAAAACAAATTTCTATGTTCATTATATCTCCAACTACCCCTTGGCTTAAAACAAATGTAATACCATTATAGTTTATTTAGGGCTACTCAGGAAAGAAATACAAAAAACACAAGACACCTGATTTGATGAGAAACCAGTGTTAAGATTTCTGAGAAAGTGGGAACAAAGGGAAACATGTTGAACTTGGATAAATGTAATATATCCTTGCAGTTATAAATGCTGGGTATTCTATCTAATAAAAGAGTAATATGCAAATTTGACCATACCTTCGCTACATACCAGCCAATCAGGAGCCGGGGGCAGGGCCGAGGTGGCACGTGAGAGGCCGCTAGTGCGGGGTGCCTCCAGGGTTGGGCGATCGCTGCCAGAGCTAAGGCCGGGGGGGGGCCCCATTGAGGGGGCAGGTTGGGCTGAGGGATCACTTATCCCCAGTGGCCAGTGCACAAATTTCATGCACCGGGCCCCTAGTCTACGCATATAAAAGACTAATATGCAAAGTGTCCCCTCAGGAGACTGGTGTGGAATGAAGGCCCCAGCCAGCGGCCATCAGTCATCAGCCAGGGAAGGCAGGCCTTGGCCGGCAGCTAGAAGGCCCTGATTGCTGGCCAGGTCTAGGGACTCTACCCATGCACCAGGCCTCTAATATAGTTCTAACAACACTGGCTGAGCTAGTGTATAGCTGTTTTCACACCACCTATCTGAGGAACTAGAACAAGGGATTCATTGTATAGTATAACGAAGTTCTTGGCACTTAAATACTTCAAATGAATGAGTTATTTTTGGTGAGGGAACATATCTAATAACTCATCTTCATAGAATAGAGGTCAGAATGATGTTAAAAATACTTGTCTTTAGAGTAGAAGCATGTAATTGAAGAGCTTGTTAACAGGGATCTTTCCTGTGAACTCGCTGATGGATATGGAGATTGGAGCTTTGGCTGAAGCCCTTCCCACACTTGCTGCACTCATAGGGCTTTTCTCCAGTATGTACTCTCTGGTGGATGAGGAGTTTGGAGCTCTGGCTAAACCCCTTCCCACAGTTGCCGCAGTGATAGGGCTTTTCCCCAGTGTGAACTCTGAGATGGATGCGGAGATCTGAGCTCTGGCTGAAGCCCTTCCCACACTCATAGCACTGGTAAGGCTTCTCCCCTGTGTGTATGCACCGGTGAATGTGAAGGTTTGAACTTTGACTGAAGCCCTTGCCACACTCTCCACATCTGTAGGGCCTCTCTCCTGTGTGGATTCTCTGGTGGATGTGCAGGTTAGAGCGCTGACTGAAGCTCATCCCACACTCCCCACACTCATAGGGCTTCTCACCAGTGTGCACTCGCTGGTGGATATGCAATTTGGAACTCTGACTAAAGCCCTTCCCACACTTGTCACATTTATAAGGTTTCTCGCCTGTATGGACTGCATGATGAATAAGCAGACTTGAACTCCTTGTGAAGCTCTTCCCACACTTGTCACACTTATAAGGTTTCTCATCAGTGTGGATGGGTTGATGGATGAGGAGACTTGAGCTCCTCACGAAACCCTTCCCACAATGCTCACATTTGTAGGACTTTTCTTTTGTGTGGTCTTTCTGATGAAGTAGTAGTTCTGAGCTCTCACTGAAGTTCTTACCACACATACTGCATTGGTATTGTTTCTCTGAATTGTGTATTTTCTCACATGGCTGACTATCTGAGCTGGTATTAGGTATTTTGCCAGAGTCATAATGATTACAGGAATGCTTCTCTGTAGGAGCTCTCTGATGACTGACCAGCTGTGATTTCCAACCATGAATGTCATTACAGTTACAGTCAAAAGGATCCATGGATTCTTTCAATTGGCTCTTTTGGCAAATAGCTTCACCACTGAACAATGGTGAGACCAGTTCTATTACATCAGACACAAGTTTAATATGAAGGGTCTCTGAACAATGGTCTATGGGAGGACTTTGCCCTCCTAATACTTTTCCCTCAGTACTTTCTTTGGTTATGAACAGACTTTTTGTCTCCTGAGGGTCCTGGGGCTCATTCTCACAAAATGTCACTGAGGAGTCCTGTTTGGCCACTTGGCTTGGAACTTTCAAAGTCAAATATTCTTCACTTTCCATGGCACTTAGATACTTTTTAACATCACCACTTTGAAGAGTCATGCCACTGCTCTTGTTTCTGGAAATGTAAGAAGATGCTTCTCCCCACTTTTGACAAAGGGAAAGATCTAGTTCAGGGTTCCTATACATTTCTCCTTGAAAATTCACAGTGTAATCCTTACTCCCAGTTATGATACTGGCCATCTCTTCCAAAATTAGCCAGCAGAAAAGCTCTGCATGTAACAGATCCCCAGATCCTTTCTCTTGAAGATTCTCCACAGAATTTTCATTCAAGTCTCCTGGGGAACAAAGAAAATTCAGTGATAAAAACAAACTGGATAGATTTCAAGATTTCAGAAGCGGAGAGCCTAAGTCCTGAAGCCTTAATGACTAGGAAATAGTTCAGTCTTGTCCTGATCGTCGTGTACTTTGGATTATCAGAGAAAACACTTCTGTACACAAAATATAAATCTTGTCTTTTTTATGCATAGCCAATAAAAGTATTCCTCCCCTGTCCTAGCTAGTTTGGCTCAATGGATAGAGTGTCAGCCTGTTAGATTCGGATCAAGGGCACATGCCCAGGTTGTGGGCTTAATCCTCAGTAGGGGGCGTGCAGGAGGCAGCCTATCAATGATTCTCTCTCATCATTGATGTTTCTATCTCTCCCTCTCCCTTCCTCTCTAAGATCAACAAAAGAAATATATATGTATAAAAATATTCCTCCTCTAACTCTGAAGAAGGCTATAAATCCTACATCCTTGCCACAAATTACATTTTGATTCACTTTATTTTAAGTAAATTTGCACTGAATTGCTAATCCACTTTAATAGATGCTGAGGATACAAGAAAGTAAATAAGCTAGAGCCTACTCGGGAGAAAGACAAATATATCAATAACTAGAGGCCCAGTGCATGAAATTTGTGTACGGAGGGAGGGATGGTCCCTCAGCCCAGCCTGCACCCTCTCCAATCTGGGACCCCTCAAGGGATGTCCGATAGGCATTTGGACATCCCTCTCACAATCCAGGACTGCTGGCTCCCAACTGCTCACCTGCTTGCCTTCCTGATTGCCCCTAAAAGCTTCTGCCTGACAGCCTGATCATCCTTAACCACTTCTCTGCCAGCCTGATTGATGCCTAACTACTCACTCCCTTGCAGGCCTTGTACCCCCCAACTGCTCTCCCCTGAAGGCCTGGGTCCCCACAACTGCACTTCCCTGTAGGCCTGGTTATCCCCATCTTCCCTCCTCTCCTGGCCTGGTCACCCTGAATTGCCCTCCCCTGCAGGCTTGATTGCCCCCAACTGCCCTCCCTTGCAGGCCTGGTCCCTCCCAACTGCCCTCTCCTGCTGGCCATCTTGTGGTGGCCATCTTGTGTCCACATGGGGGCAGGATCTTTGACTACATGGGGGCAGCCATCTTGTGTGTTGGAGTCATGGTCAATCTGCATATTATTCTTTTTTTAAAAAAAAATATTTTATTGATTTTTTTACAGAGAGGGAGAGGGATAGAAAGTCAGAAACATCGATCAGCTGCCTCCTGCACACCCCCCACCAAGGATATGCCCGCAACCAAGGCACATGCCTTTGACCGGAATCGAACCTGGAATCCTTCAGTCCGCAGGCTGATGCTCTATCCACTGAGCCAAACTGGTTTCGGCTCTGCATATTACTCTTTTATTAAATAGGATTGAGGCCTGTTGCACAGGTGGGGGCCAGCTGGTTTGCCCTGAAGGGTGTCCCAGATCAGAGTGGGGGTTCCCTAGGGACTTGGGGTGGCCTGGGTGAGGGGCCAGTAGTGGTTTACAGGCTAGCCATGCCCCCCTCCCCCCAGCGCCCCCAGCAACCCAAGCAGAGGCCCCTGGTATCTGGGATTTATTTTTCTTCTACAATTGAAACTTTGTAGCCTGGAGCAGAGCCAAGCCTTCTGCTTGCTCTGTGGCTGCTGCCATTTCTGTTGGGGTTCTATAATTGAAATTCTGTAGCCTTAAGCGGAGGCCTGAGCCTGCAAGGGCAGGTGGAAAGCTTGGCTTCCTCCATTGCCAGGGAAACCCAAGCCTCCCTCCTACTATCTGTGGCCACAGCCATCTTGGTTGGGTTTATTTGCATATTTGCTCCTGATTGGCTTGTGGGTGTCACTTGTGGGTATAGCAGAGGTGCGGTCAATTTACATATTACTCTTTTATTAGATAGTATAATAGCACCATATCAATGATAAAGTGTATCCTGGAGAGGAAAGCAGGAGCTAGAACAAAGGAGTTGGTGTGTACTGTTAAGGATTTAGGGCTAAAACCTTTAAAGATTTATAGCTATTAAAGGATTTCAACTGGGAATGAAAGATTGACTTGCTCATCAGAAATGAGCAAGATTTTAGGCAGATAAATGCTGTAGCAAATTAGAAATGGTAAGGATGACAGTTATGGAGAGAATGCGAGAGGATCACTCTAAATCAAATGATGACTAATTAGAAGGGAAAGGAGGCACCAAGCATGATCCCCAAGTTCCTTGCTTGAGTGAATAGGTTTAGGAGTACTATGTAATAAGATAGGGAATGCAAAAGGAAAGGCTGGAGTGGAGAAGGACAGACGACAAGCTTTAAATCTAATGTTTAATTTGTAGTGCTGGTAGAATCTTCTTACTATTCAGTAAGCAGTGAGATATATGGGTCTGGAACTTCTGAGGGAGAATTGTGCTAAAAATACAAATTTTTAGACTTACTAGTATATATGTTGGTTAAAACAATTAGAGTGAAAATCCTAATATTACAATGAAATAATAAAAATCCTATCTAATAAAAGAGAAACATGCAAATTGACCATACCTCCATTATACCCACAAGCCAACCAGGAGTGAATTAACCCAACCAAGATGGTGGTTAATTTGCATATCCAGGAGCAGAGTGAAGACTTAAGACAGCATAGAAGGAAGCCAAGCACCGCAGAAGGGATGGAAGCTGTGGAGAAGCAAGCAAGCCAGGCAGCGGTGGAGAAGGAAGGGAAGCAGGCGGGGTGGCGGAGACTGTGGCCGGAAGCCCTATTGCAGGAATCTTCCTGCAATGGGCCTCTAGTAAAATCTGTAAAAGCCTTAAAAAAAGTAAGAGTTGTCATCACCAGAATAAAAACGTTGAGAAGCTGCCCAGATAATAAAGAGCAGATGAATTAGGAATGATGGAGAAAATAGAAAACTAGAAACTAGAAAAAAAAATTGAACAGTTCAAGTCATGTGAAAGTCTGAAGAAAATCATCTAGTACTTCTATTACTTCTTCTCAAGAAGACCTAGAAATTCAAATAATTCAAATTCCAAAGTTAGAATCAACGACTATAAAATGAGAGGTTTATTTTGGAAATTGAGGTGTTTTTTTGTTTGTTTTGTTTCTATGCCATTCAGTGTCAAAAGCTCCGCTATTATCAGCACCATACTTCCAAACATCCTTTTCCCAACAAAAGAATGTAATATTGGATAGCTACCAGAAGTAGCCCCATACAAAGTCTTAAGAACAAAGTAGATGATTTGTTAAAGCAAGACTCCTAATAGTATTACTTGGGCTGAAAAGAGAAGAAGTGGAGGCAATGCTGAACCTGTACAATGGCCGGGCTGATTAAGGTACAAAAAGAAGCAATCGACTCCAGGACAAAGCCTCAAGGTAATCCCTGAAGTGGGATTTCTGACAATGGAGATATCTCAAGAGTTGGAGATCAGAGCATGGCATGCCTCAGATAAGGCTTTACTTGTCTGAAACGGCACCCTCAAAAAAGGAGTCTATACCACTCACCATCTGAATTCTGATATCCATTCCAAGTTAGAAGAGCTGTTCCTTGTTAGTAGAGCCTGCATGCACCAAAGAGGGTTGGGCATCAGCTCAGGATGTAGACTCCAGTATTGTACTATGCACAAAAGACTTTGTGGGGAAAAATGGGACAATAAAAAATGTAAGCAGGCAAAAAAGTAGAAACTAATTTTCATAAAGACTGGCACAGATTCAAGAAATAGTGACCAGAAGATCACACCCGTCAGAATGGCTACCATCAATAAATCAACAAAAATAAAAGCTGGAGCAGATGTGGAGAAAAGGAAACCCTAGTGCACTGTTGGTGGGAGTGCAGACTGGTGCAGCCCCTGTGAAAAACATCATGGAATTTCCTAAAAAAATTAAAAATAGAACTGCTTTTGACCCAGCAATACCACTTCTGGGCATATATCTTAAGAATCCAGAAACACCAATCAGAAAGACTATTATATTCACCCCTCTCTTCATAGCAGCAATATTTACAATAGCCAAGATCTGGAAACAGCTTAGGTACCCATCAGCAGATGAGTGGATAAAAAAGCTGTGGTACGTTTACACAGTGGAATACTATGGGACTACAAAAAAAAGGAAATATTACCCTTTGTGACAGCATGGGTGGACTCAGAGAACATTATGCTAAGTGATATAAGCCAGTCAGAGAAAGACAAGTACCATATGATTTCACTTATATGTGGAATCGAATGACCAAAATAGAAACAGACCTAGATACAGAGAATAGACACAGCTGTCAGAAGGCAGGTGTTGAGGGGTAGGGTGAAAAAGGTGAAGGCAGTAAGGAAACTCCTCCTAACCCAAACTCAGAGACAGAAAACAGTATGGTGATTACCAGAAAGAAAAGGGGGTTGGGGAACACTGAATAGGGTAAAGGGGAAATAAATAGTGATTGGAGACCTGACTTGGACTGGTGAACACATAATACAATATATGGATGATCTATTATAGAATTGTAAACCTGAAACCTATATAATTTTATTAACCAATGTTGTCCCAACAAATTCAATAAAAATTAAAAAAGTCTTGATCAGTATATATTTTAATGGCCACATGTTTTTCTCTTACCAGTATATGACCCTCTATAATTTGTATAACCAACCCCCTCTGATATATTTGGTGAGTAATTATTTCACTGTATTAAATAATTCTATAATGACTGTTCACAACTTTCAGTTGAAGTAACTGATTAATTCCTTAGGGTAGATACCTAAAATGTATTATTTCATCAGAAATGTTTCAGGCTCTTTGCTTCAAGCAGTCAAAAGCTTTTTGAGAAAAACCTGTATCAGCTATACTCCTATTTATCTCTAGATAGATGTTTTCTTATATTCAGAGGGGAGATGCATGAGTCTCTGATGTGTAAGAAAAGAAGCAAAGGGAAATAGATATTGCAGGGCAATGGGGTTTTTAATGGAGAAGGTAGGAAAATATGGGAGAAGACAGAGTACAGATAAGAAGGTCAGCGTGAATGAGAAAGACCACAACTTTCTGAAAAGCTAGAAGGAGAGTAAGTGAATAGATACAGGTAAATTAGTTTGTGGAAAGTATCCTCGAAGCCTCAGCTTTCTCCACAGACCAGAGAACTTTAAAGAGAACTCCTTAAACATTTAAAAAGGGACTCCTCTTAGTTTCCTCAAAAAATTAAAAATGGAACTTCCATTTGACCCAGTGATTCCACTTCCAGGAATATATTCTGAGAAACCCAAAACACCAACCAGAAAGAATGTATGCACCCCTAAGTTTATAGCATCACAGTTTACAACAGCTAAGATCTGGAAATAGCCCAAGTATCCACCAGTAGATTAGTGGATAAAAAAGCTGTAGTACATTTATACCATGGAATATTATGCAGCAGTAAAAAAGAAGGATCTCTTAACCTTTGACATAGCATGGAGGGACCTGGAGAGTATTACACTAAGTGAAATAAACCCATCAGAGAAAGGTAAGTATCACATGATCTCACTCGTATGAACTGATGAACAAAATAGACCCAGAGACATAGAAGCATAGAATAGACTGTGGAATCTCAGAGGGGAGGTGGGAGAGATTGGGTGGGTGGGAAGAGATCAGCCAAAGAACATGTTTGCATATATACATAACACATGGACACAGACAATAGGGTAGTGAAAGGCTGGGGGTGAGGTTGGGGGCAGGCTAGAAGGAGTCAATGGGGGAAAAAAGAGGACATGTAATACTTTCAACAATAAAGATTTAACTAAAAAATAAAATACATGAAGGGACTCCTCTTTCATGGATTAGCCTGGATTTGTAACTTGCCACCAACCCCTGCTGATTCCTTTGGAGTTCGTTCTTCATAATGTAATTAACTTCAACTTTGTGCAACTGAAAGATCATATCTGGGAAATACACAGGTGTTGGGTAACTGTGCAGAAAGCAAATCAGTACCAAATTCTGGCTTGTCAAGGATGGATCAGGTATGATTTCTCAGATAACTAGTAAAGCTACAATTCTCCAATTCTTACCAAGTAAAGTTTTTTAGCTGCTTAGAATAATCAGAAACATCCTTTTGTGTCAAAAAGAAATTAGGAAACTGATTCCTGAACTACAACTCCTGGGGCCCCATCACTATTTAAAATGGAAAAAACAAAGACTCCAATGGGCAGATGTCCAGGCTCATGTTCTTACCAGTGAGACCAAGTGGCTGTAGGGCTGTGGCATCTCAGCTCTGTGCAGCTTCCTATGAGCAGGGTCCAGGGACCCCACTCCTCCTCAGTGAAGTCCACAGAGAAATCATCAAATGTTACTGGCTCCAAAAACTGTAAGTGCTCCTCTTTTACTGACAACCATCTGCACAAATGCCCTGGAAGGAAGGTGAGGTTGGGAGCACTTGAAAAGGCGAGAAGGGTATAGAAGTATGCAGTTCAGGGATCTGAGGGATCCAAATCAAGTTTTGTTGGAAACTTTCCTTTGTCATCTACTTCACTTCTTCCTTCAAAACCCATCCTTTCCTGACTATAACTCACTCAGGCTCGAGCCGTCCAGCTACTTAATCTTTCCATGTCACTGTCATCTCATGGTCATTGCTGAGTTGTTCTTTCCACCCATTCCTAGTATTGTCCTGACAACTTCCACACACACGAGAACAACTTACCCAACATCCTAACCTGACATTTTTAACCTCTACAGTCCCAATCATCTCAGTCTTATTTCACACTCAATTACCATAATCAGAGCCATTTCACTACTTGGACCACTCTGCCTTTGAAATATTAATATCTTGATAGCTACACTTTTAGTTTTTAAAATATATTTCTTTATTGATTTCAGAGAGGAAGGGAGAGGGAGAAAGAGATAGAAACATCAATGATGAGAGGATCATTGATCGGCTGCCTCCTGCAGGCTCCTCATTGGGGATCATGCTTGAAACCTGGGCATGTGTTCCTGGCCGGAATCGAACCCAGAACCCTTCAGTCCACAGGCCGATGCTCCATCCACTGAGCCACACCAGCTAGGGTGATCACTACACTTTTATTTTTTTTATTTATTTTTTCCCCCCACAATTGCATATTATTTTTATTCGGACTAGAGGCCCGGTGCATGAAATTTGTGCATGGGAAGGGGGTCGCCTGAACTTGGCCTACACTCTCTCCAACCTGGGACCTCTGGCTCCTAACCACTCACCTGCCTGCCAGCCTGATTCCACTAACTGCTCTCCCTTTACAGCTTATTTGCCCTAACTGCTCTCCCCTGCTGGCCTGGGACCCCTAACTGCTCTGCCTTGATACTTACGGCCTCACTGGGACTTGGGGGTCCCAGCAGGCCCTGGATTGTCTTGATGTAGTCCTGGAGAGGGTGGGGGGCTGGTGATCCCTGAGATGAGGGTGGGGGACGATCTGATGAGGCGACTCTGGCTGGTGGTGGTGGGAGTGGACGGGGTGCCGGTGCCCGGGTGGGAGCTGGACTCTGGTGTGCTCACAGCCGGGTCTGGGAGGAGAGCCCTAGACCTGTGACCGTGCTGGTGGGGGGCCGCACGCGCAGTGCCACCTCGGGCTGCGGCACCGACTGCGGGTGCAGCCCCGGCACCTGGATAGCTACACTTTTAAAACATCTTCAAGTTCTTTCTGTTCTTCCTTTTCTATCACACCTGCTTTATCAAGATCATCAATCATCCTTTAACCTTGTCTTTTCCTCTCAGTCACAGTATACTTAAGATCTCAAATTTTTCCATAGTTATATCAATCCTATGTCCTTTCTTCTAAACCAAGTACTTGAACATTATTGGAAACAATAAAATAGCACATATACATACAACAATAACATACTCTCTTTAGGTATTTGCAAAAACTTATCTCTATCTTCTTCCTCCTTAACTCCAGGCTCCAACTTTCCACCTAACATTTACACTTGTGTATCTAAAAGGCCCTTAAAATGTAATAAGCCTCAACAGACCTCTTCCTCTCAATAATCTCCATCCATTTCTGCTCTTCTCGGCTGCCACCCCTTGCTTGACGGCTAGTGGCCGGGCCTCAGCTCCCAGTGGATGAGTCCAGGTCATGCAGGCCCTAGGCCAGTGGTTCTCAACCTTTCTAATGCCGTGACTCTTTAATCCAGTTCCTCATGTTGTGGTGACCCCCAAACACAAAATTATTTTTGTTGCTACTTCGTAACTGTTAATTTTGCTACTGTTATGAATTGTAATGTAAATATCTGTGTTTTCTGATGGTCTTAGGCTCTACAGCAGTGGTTCTCAACCTGTGGGTCTCAACTTAGAAGGGTTGCCTAAGACCATCAGAAAACACAGACCTTTACATTGAGATTCATAACAGTAGCAAAATTACAGTTACGAAGTAGCAACAAAAATAATTTTATGGTTGGGGTCACCACAACATGAGGAACTGTATTAAAGGGCTGAGGCATTAGAAAGGTTGAGAACCACTGCCCTAGGCAGTGTGTCACCACCAGCAGGCTGGGCCTCGTGGCACACCTTGAGTTTGAGTACCTGATGAAGTGCTTCGTGCCCATCAGCTGCAACTGGTCACAGGGCTTGGTAGACGTGAGCTTCGGCCACTTGCGGTGCTTGGAGGTCTTCAAGCCCCGAGGGGGTGGCAATGGCTGGGTGGTGAGCTGCTTTGGCAAGAATGGTGTGTTTGTTGGAAGGGAGGGTGGGGGAGACAGGGCACTGTGCTGCAGCTTTGACCTGAGCCCCTGGGACCTGGACCCCAACCCGTGATCCAGGACTATAGGATTTTATCCTACCCACAAATAGGACCCAGCAAGGACCCTGACCCTGTTCATTTGGCGCACAACCAGCACCTGGACCACAGCCCTGGGTGTGTTCCTCTGACCCACCCGACACTCACATCACCTGGCTGTATCACAAACTATGACTCCAATCTCCTTGCCTGGGCCCCCCTCACAACCAGGACACAGACTGCAGCCCCCGATCCTCACCTCCTCAAGCTTGGAGGCTCAGGTACCTGTGCATGTAGGTGCAGGTTTTATTGGTTCCTCTGTGTGTTCTGGGAGTTTGCATATATTTTTCATAATCAGCTTGTAGATAGTCCTGAACAGAAATGTTAAATTCTGGTTGATGGAACTGCCTAAACTAAAATATGCATTTTTTTTCAACCAAGAAAAAAAATCCGCTCTTTCCTAGTTGTGCCCATTTTAATAAATAGTCACATGACCCACCCAATTACTCAAGCCCACATCCTAGAAGTCATTTTGATTCTTTTCTCTCTTCCTCACATTTTATCAATCACTAAGTCCAATCAGCTTCATCTTTAAAATATACCTGAATCTACCCACTTCTATCTTGCACTATTAGCATGGAGAGTCACAGCTCTCCTTAACACGTCCTAATATGTATCTCTTGCTCCCCCAGAAAATGAATTTTCCACATGGCAGCCAAGGTGATCTTTTAAAAAACATTTTTTTAAATTGATTTCAGAGACAAAGAGAGAGGGGAGAGAGATAGAAACATCAATGATGAGAGAATTACCTATCAACTGCCTCCTGTACACCCTCTACCAAGGTACATGCCCTTGACTGGAATAGAACTCGAGACCCTTCAGTCTGCATATCAACACTCTATCCATTTAGCCAAACTAGCTGGGCCAGGTTGATCTTTTAAAACACACACCATGTCAGGCATGAAATTCTCCAAAAACTTTTCAATGGATATCGAGTAAATTTACAGACTGGGGTCTTGTCCATTCTCCAGCTTAGTCACTCCTCCCTCCTGTGTCACTAGGCTGATCCTAGACCACATCAAACATCCCAATTTAGGGAATTTGCACTATTGTCCTCTCTGCTCAGAATGTTTTTTTCCACATCTTTCACATGCCTGGTTCCTTATTCAGGTCTCAGCTGAACTGCCATCTCCTCTGAGAAGCATTTCCTTGACCATAATCCATAGTAGCACAAAACAGCAAATAAAAAAATACCAGTTCTAGGTAGTTTTGCCATAGTATCTTTGCCACAAGCATTTTTACTGCAAACATTATCCCTGCTAACTCACTGGCTGTAAGGCAATTCTGCTATAAAAGCAAAACAGCCCTAACTGGTTTGGCTCAGTGGATAGAGCGTTGGCCTGTGAACTGAAGGGTCCTAGGTTCTAATCTGGTCAAGGACATGTACCTTAGTTGTTGTCATGATCCCCAGTAGGGAGTGTGCAGGAGGCAGCTGATCGATGTTTCTCTCTCATCAATGTTTCCAACTCTCTGTCCCTCTCCTTTCCTCTGTAAAAAATAAATAAAAATGTATTAAAAAACACACACAAACCAAAACTGGTTTCACAGTTCAATTTTTTTGGTTTATTTGATTTCATTTCTCTGTTGATAATCAACTGCTGTAGAAAAGATAAAAGAACTGGTTAACTGTTTTTTTTGTTTGTTTGTTTTCACTTTCCCCCCAAAAATCAACAACCTTCAGCAGACTTAATGGATTTAAGCAAGTTGTCAGTTTGGTTTAATTTCTTAATTGACAAAATCCTCAGTTACTCCCATTTTTGCTTTATATGTGAATCTGACTAGTCCTCAAAATGGTCTGGACAGTGACAAGTAGATGTGGCGGTGCTCTTAAAGAAGTGAGCATTCCTTCCTGATGACAATGATTGGCCCCAAGAGTTTCTTATTTTTTGAAACTGATTTTTAGCAAGAGAGAGAAGGGGGAGGGAGAGAAACATCAGTTTGTTGTTCCACTTTTTCATGCATTATTTTCTATATACGCCCTGACCAGGGATCAAACCTACAACCTCGGTGCCAGGACAACGCTCTCACCACCTGGGCCATTCGGCCAGGGGACATGACTTATTTTTTAAACACATTACAAGGGCCTTGTTGAGGGCACAAAGTTAAACCCACATTCTCACAGAATAAAAACAATGCTAAGGTACAATCCACAAAACAAAATCAGTTATTTGAGCAGTATTCCCATGAACCAACACACATTTTAAAATGTATTTGAGCTGACTGGTTTTGCTCAGTGGTTAGAGGGTTGGCCTGTGGACTGAAAGGTCCCAGGTTTGATTCCGGTCAAGGGCATGTACCTTGGTTGAGGGCACATCCCAGTGGGGGGTGTGCAGGAGGCAGTTGATTGATGTTTCTCTCTCATAGATGTTTCTATCCCTCTCCCTTCCTCTCTGTAAAAAAATCAATAAAAATATATTTAAAAATGTATTTGAATATTTTACATTTTAAATCTTTTGTTTTATGCCCTTTTAGTGCCCCTCTTTTATTTTTTGTGATTTTTATTTTAATGGCAAAATTGCCATTACTAATTGTTAATTACTTAGGCATGAAAGTGCTTGTGGCAAAGATGTCTATATAAAAAAATACCAGATATGCCTCCAAACTATCACTTCTCCCTGTGTTAATTTCTTTGCATTACTTACACCTTTCTCATTTTCTTTTTTTAAATATTTTAATCTTTATTGTTGTTTATTAATTACAGTTTCCTTTTTTTCCCCTATAGTTCCCCACCACCCGATACCCATCCCACCCTCCGCCCTCACCCCCCCCACTGTCCTCTCCCATAGGTGAATGTTTTTTGTCCAGTCTCTTGCTGCACTTCCCACACCCCTTTTCTCCCCAAGAATTGTCAGACCATTCCCTCTCTATGCCCATGATTCTGTTAAGTTCACCGGTTTATCCTGTTCATCAGATTTTAAATTCATTTGATTTTTATATTCATTTGTTGATAGATGTGTATTTGTTGTTCATAATTTTTAATTTTACCTTTTTCTTCTTTCTCTTCTTTTTTTTTTTTAAATATATTTTATTGATTTTTTACAGAGCAGAAGGGAGAGGGATAGAAAGTCAGAAACATCGATGAGAGAGAGACATCAATCAGCTGCCTCTTGCACGCCCCTTACTGGGGATGTGCCCGCAGCCAAGGTACATGCCCTTGCCGGAATCGAACCCGGGACCCTTCAGTCCGCAGTCCGACGCTCTATCCACTGAGCCAAACCGGTCTCGGCTCTTCTTTCTCTTCTTAAAGAATATCTTTCAGCATTTAATATAATATTGGTTTGGTGGTGATGAATTCCTTTAGCTTTTTCTTATCTGTGAAGCACTTTATCTCTGATCTTCAATTCTGAATGATAGCTTTGCCGGGTAGAGTAATATTGGTTGTAGATTCTTGCTATTCATCACTTTAAATATTTCTTGCCACTCCCGTCTGGCTTGCATAGTTTCTGTTGAGAAATCCGCTGACAAATCATATGGGTGCTCCCTTATAGGTAACTAACTGTTTTTCTCTTGCTGCTTTTAATATTCTTTGTCTTTTGCTCTTGGCATTTTAATTATGATGTCTTGGTGTGGTCCATTTAGGATTCCTATATTTTGGGGTTCGGTGTGCTTCTTGGACTCCTAAGTCAATTTCTTTCACTAGGTGTGGGAAATTTTTGGTCATTTCCTCAAATAGGTTTTCATTGTCTTGCTCTCTCTCTTTTTCTGGCACCCCTATAATTCGGATATTGGTATGCTTGAGGTTGTCCCAAAGGCCCCTTACACTATCTTCAATTTTTGGATTCTTTTGGCTTCTTGCTTTTCTAGCTGAGTGGATTTTGCCTCTTTGTATTTCAAATCTTTGACTTGGTTCTTGCGGTCCTCTAGACTACTTTTAGGTCTTTGTATAATATTTTTTATTTCAGTCAGTGTATGCTTAATTTCTAGTTGGTCCTTTTTCATATCTCATAGGTCTTGTTCATTTCCTTGTAGGTCTTGTTCACTTTCTTGTAGGTCTCGGCCTTTTCTAGGAGCCTCTTGAAAAACCTTATAATCGTGGCTTTGAACTCTAGGTCCAGTCATTTTTTCCCCTCCATTTCTTTCACATCTGATTTCTTTCCATGTCTCTGCATGGTGGCTGCTTTCCTGAGTTGGTCAATTAGCTTTGTGTGGTAGATGTCCTCTAAGGGACAGTGGCTCAGCCTCCCCAGTTTCCTGAGGTGGATATGGGTTGCACAGTCTTGTTGAAGTTAAGCGTATCTTATTATTGCCAGCACTAGGAGGGTTTGACCTCCAGGCCAATTGGCTGTGAGATTCAGCTGTGCTCAGGTTGGATGGGCGGAGTCTCTGGGCCGAGCAGGCAGCGTCAGCTCTGCCCTATGTGACGCCAGGGTCTCTGTGCCTGGTGGTAATGGCTGCAAGCACCTCTGATAGAGAGCTGCCGCAGAGCTCCACCTGCTGCCAGACAATTCAGCCTTTCCCCAAATGAGTCTGCACACCCAATGTCTCACCCAGGGTCGTAAAACAATGCAGTCTGGTGGTTTCCCGAATGACAGAGTAAGTCACGAGTCCTCTCTGCGGGGTCACGCAGCTCTGCTGTTCCCAAGCTTACATGCACTCTCTCCACGAGCTTGTCCTCTCCACAAGCTCGCAGACCCTTGTAGCGCCCAAGTTTCAGAGTGCCTCCCCACTGTCCAGTTTTACCCGGTATGATTGTGGGTTCCCCAGACTTCGCCCGGAACTGGGGAATCAGTGCAGTGGGATGCCTCTGTCTCCCCCATTCGAGAAAACCGGCCGGGTTTGCAGCCGCCCGCCCTATCCGCTTGCACGCGCACGGCTCCAAACCTCTGACTCCGCACGTATCTTCAATGCTGCCTTCTGCCGCTCCTCTGAGTCATAGTGTTCTATCTTTACTTTTATTTGTGGAATTTTCACTCAGCCAGCTTTCCGGTGATTCTGGATGATGTTTGTTCTTTCATTAAGTTGTAGTTTTGAAATTGCTGTGTATGACAGCAAGATAGGTGTTTTACTTATACCACCATATTGGTTCCCACCTTTCTCATTTTCTTACTCATCTGTTTTCTTATTTACTGTCTCTCTCTCCCCATTAAAATGTAAGTTACTTAAAAAGAGAGAGGCTGTCTGATTTGTTCAGAGCTGTGTCCTTAAGGCCTCACATGGGCCTGGCACCTAAGAGGAGTTAACTTTACAGTGAATCTGGCTCCTCAGGATTTCTTCAATGGACCAACATTTTCAAACTGCCTCTGGTAAGTTTCTCATGTGTCACAGACTGATAGTTTGTAAAATACAATAAAAGAATTTTTTAAATTATTAGATTTAACAGATATAAAGGTTTCAAACCTCTGTTCTTAGGGTAGGCTGCCAGTCAGATATTGACAAAAGAGAAGGGAGCTAAACTGGCTGAGTCTGATCGACTAGGAAGCAACAGGTTCCAGACACTCCAGGGGATAGCTGCATTGTCCCCCTGAGAAGGGAGGAAGGACTGGCCTTTCAATCTCCCCAGCAGGTGCTCCCCGAGATTACCAGGGGCAGGGAGAAACAGTAAAGGGGAAATTTCTCTGCTGAGGCATGTGCAGAAGCTAAGATGGCCCAGGGGGAGGTCTTCCTCTTTGATGCACATGCAGTAGGAGCTCAAATGGCAAACATAAAGGATGTCTAGTCTGGGAAAAGGATCAGATAGAATAAGGGCATGGAACCCCAGAAGATCCAGGAAAGGGACTGGTTAGGGCAGGGTCCAGCACAGTCTGTGAAGAATTAGCAGGACGATTGTTTAGTTTGAAAGAAAGCTTATTCTCTCCCAAACCCAAGGGAAGCTTAACAAAGGCCAGCAGTTCATCGTGTGTGCGTTGGACTGCTCTCTCCCCTTTTAGCAGCTGTGGTGAGCTGGAATTCAGCACTGGGTCGAGGCCCGGCACCAATGAGCATTGGCGGCAGATGTGCAGATGGGGAAAAGAGAGACAGGCAGATGCAGCTGGGAACAAAGACTGTGTGGGAATACTGGGAGCCCAGGGTGATGGCATTGCAGTTTTGGGTCGAGCCCTTCTGGTGGGCACTTGTGTTCACCGGGCCCAGGGCTTCTTTTGCAGGGATATGGACCTGAGCCACCTGGTTGTCAATAAGACAGTATGCACCTGGGGGCAGTCCTTTGTTTCACTCCAATAAATCTGACACTATGTTCAAGTCCTTCCATGCATGGGTCCCCGAAATGCATTTCTTGCGACTCCGTGAAAGAATCCTGTTTCCACTGGCAACACTTATATCTTTGTATACCAGTAACAAACTGTGGGCTGCCAGCAGTCTACAGGCCACATGATGAAAAGCAGAGGATAGAATATACACAAAACAACCGAGAGCCAAGTGGAACCCAAAGGAGCAATTCTGAGTGAGGGGAATGCCCAGTAACATTCAGAAGAGGTCACATCTTAGGACTGAGGCTGAAGGGCACCACCTACTCCTTCCTCAGGAAATTGAGGACAACCTCCTACCCCCAGAAATGACTTCACTATTAGTCACCAGTGGAAAAGGTGATAGTGAGGGAAATGGCAGTTTGTCCTCAAGATCACAGGTCTCCACTGTGTCTGAGAAAGAGGGAAGGTTGGGCTAGAGGAGCCTGCAAGTCCCTGACAAAAGGTGGGATAAAGAAGAAATGGAAGTGGAGGTGTTGCCCAAGAGGGACATAAATGTACCCTTTTCTTACAAGAGGGCCAGGTGAATATCAAGTAGATGGATTGGCCACTTTTTCAACCAGACTTCTTCTTCTTCTTTTTTTTTTTTATAATACATTTTATTGATTTTTCAGAGAGGAAGGGAGAGGGATAGAAAGTCAGAAACATTGATGAGAGAGGAACACCGATCAGCTGCCTCTTGCACACCCCGTGCTGGGGATGTGCCTGCAGCCATGGAACATGCCCTTGACCGGAATCAAACCTGGGACCTTTCAGTCCGCAGGCCGATGCTCTGTCCACTGAGTCAAACTGGTTTCGGCTCAACCAGACTTCTTGACCTAAAGAGAAAAAGGTTTCTTTCTGTCCAACGCTAACTTCTTCCTTTGCATTTCAGATCAAGTCCTCTCTTCCCTTCTGAGATTCAAGTGCATCAGTTATCTTTTTCCCTTTTATATTTTATTCATTTTCTACCCAGTTGTCTGGGTTGTCTAAGACACTCTTCCCTACCTCAACAATATTCAGGTAACTTCAATCTTGTCAATGCTGTCTCCTAAATCTCCATTCAACATGTTACCTATTCTTTACTCCCACTGCCACTGTCCTACATAAGGCCTTCATTTCTTACCTAGACCACAAGAATTCCTTAACAAGTCTTCAAATACAAGTTCTGCCATTTTTCAATTTATAGATCAGATAGTCAGATTTAGTTAATTTTTAAAAATCCCACAAAGTGATGAAGAGAATTTTGTGCTGAGAATGAAAAGGTACTATAAACTTTGTAGTAGGATGAAAATTCAAAGATGAGGAATGGTATGCCAGTGGACCAAATGAAAGGAATCAAAGAAAACAATGGTCCTGCTAAAGAAGATAAAGTGGGGACTAAAAGACGCTGAATAATGAATAGTCTCCCCTGGTATCAGTGGAGTGTATGGGTCACTCAAGGTGGAACTCAGGCTTACTCTGGGAAAGTGGACTCAGGATCCTGAGGCCAATCAAGGTGGAAGGTCACAGGACTAGTAGTTTCCTGTCTCTCCCACCACCCCACGTCCCACCAAAAGTGCCTAACTCCCCCAAACTACATACATCATATGGCTTTTTACTTTCTTTCCATAGCCCTTCCTTGCTGGGTCCAACAATTTACTTTGGAGGGGGCAGGTGCTGGAAGCTAATTCCAGCATGTCATAATGGCAAGAGTTTCATCAAAAGGTTGATGGAACTTGGGGGCTTAACAAGGGCTGAGTCACATATGTTACTGCCTGTTGGGAATGGCTAAGACATTTCTCCAAACCTGAAAAGGATGCATAAAATCATTGCTTGCTGCCAGACAGCTCAGGGCATCTTAATCTACGTTATTGCCTCCTACTGGCCAAACACCTGAATGGCTGAAGGCAGTTTCTCCCAAACCTGATAATCTGACAATGTATTGTGTATACAAACCCTACCCTTTGAAGTATATATCCACCTTGCCTTAGGACAAATTGTGTTATTAAAAAGCAAGGGTAATGAGGCTAGGAGAACTTAATTCCTTTAGCTAAGTCTTCTCTAACTCCCTATAATGCCTTTCAAAATTATGTTTCATTTCTGGACTCTTTTAAAAAAATGTATATATATTTTATTGATTTATGACAGAGAGGAAGGGAGAAAGCTAGAAACATCGATGAGAGATAAACATCAATCAGCTGCCTTTCGCACAGCCCCCACTGGGAATGTGCCCACAACCAAGGCACATGCCCCTGACTGGAATCAAACCGGGACCCTTCAGTCCACAGGCCGACGCTCCATCCACTGAGCCAAACCGGCTTTGCCATTGTCTCTGGACTCTTGATTAATTTATGTACAGTGCCTTCTCCAGGTTCCTGAATCCTTCTAGATGCTGGATCAAGACCACTGGCAGGCAGGAAACAGTAATGTAGGTGGCCAGGAGCTGTAGTCATACTGGATTACCTGTAGTCATCTAAATGTCATACTCTAGAATGGCCCTTTACACATTGCTTTTGCTCTGACTTATATTTCTATTTAGGAAATACTTTCAGTTTCAGGACAATCAACAACCTCCTTTCTGAAGCATGAGGATGAGTTAGATGAGTCCTCCTTCAACATCTCATAGCATCTTTCATATACATCTACTATAGCTATTAAGTCTGTCTCCCAAATTGGCTAAAAGATTTTAAAGGATAGGAGCCATGCTCAACTAATCTTTAAATTCTCAACAACTAGCACAATAAACTCAGAATCTAAATGGTATTTATAAATTTACATTAAATTTAAAAGAATAATCAAATGCTATAAGTAAACCATGAGCTCATCAAATTCAACACTCATTTTCAGATGAGAAAACTAAGGTTCATAATGGTGAAGTGACTTACCCAAGTCACAGAGTAAAGGATGGTTAAATTGCAACTGCTACCTTTTAGCAGACTCAGGACAATGCCTGGTAAATAAAAACATTCAGTAAGTACTGGTGGGATGAAGTCCCTTCTTCAAATTCAGTTATTAATATATACCAGAACCTCAAAATTTATTACACTAGCAAGCCACAATTTCATCAGCTGTGAAAAAAATAATCTGCACTTGGAAATAGGTAAAAGAGAAGGAAAATATAGAGAGCACTGGGTCTTACTGCTCATCTAATCTCTCCTGAAGTCCTCAATCACTTTGCAAGGCACAGTGATGTTATGCTGTTTACCATCCTTTAAACAAACCATTATCAAAAAATATATTTTTTATTAATTTCAGAGAGGAAGGGAGAGAGATTCAGAGATAGAACCATCAATGATGAGAGATAATTATTGACCAGCTGTCTGCTGCAGGCCCCACATTGGGGATCGAGTCTGCAACCCAGGCATGTGACGTGACCGGGAATCAAACCCCGACCTCCTGGTTCATAGGTTGATGCTAAACCACTGAGCACACCAGATGGGCCAGACCAATTTTTATAGGAGTTCACGGTCACTTCCCACGTATGTGAGGACTGTATTTGCTAAGCAAAAAGATGGTCTTGGTTAAGAACCAATTATTTTTTCCTTAAAATTCAGCCTGATATTTTGTTCAAAGAATTTCTGGTGTCATGACCTGCTCAGTTATAGCGAAGAAACAGCCTGGGGTTGGAAAACATGGACTTACTTCCTGCTATGCTGCTCCATGCAACAAAGGATATGGTGCTTCCTTCTAGCTATCCTCAGTAAAAGTGATGGCACCAAGGCAGAAAGGGGCTGGCTGACCTCTTCCATCAAAAGCATTCTATGATTCTAAGTGCCAATCTTGAGAAAATGGTTTTATGGAGACAAATAAAAAATATTTTTAAAAAAGTGCTGATAAGTTAACAATTTACTGTACCACTTAAACATGTAGATATGTCGGTAAGGAGAACAAAGCAATCAGAGCACAAAAGATGGACCTTCTACCTATCTTAGAGATGCTTACATCAAGCAAGTAGAGAAATAACTGACAATAAATGCAACAAATTAATGGATATACAAAGATCGAGGAGATAAAAAAAGTGAAATTCTCTTTAGTAGGTCTGGGAGTGGTGGTACCTAGAAAGCTTAACTCTTTTTAAAAAAATATATATTTTATTGATTTTTTACATAGAGGAAGGAAGAGAGAGAGAGAAACATCGGTCAGCTGCCTCCTGCACACTCCCCACTGTGGGAAGGGCATGTACCGCAACCAAGGTACATGCCCTTGACTGGAATCGAACCTGGGACCTCTCAGTCCACAGGCCAATGCTTTATCCACTGAGCAAAACCGGTTTTGGCGAAACCTTAACTCTTAAAAAACACTACAAATAATTCTAATACACAGCCTGGTTGATGAGCATTTCTGGGAGTGAGTGGGTTTTCCTCTGACCACTTAGCAAAGAACTGACCATATAATAGATTTGAATGACTCAATATGAGTGAAATGTCTACAGGAAAAGGCAGGCTTTAACAGAGACAACCAAGCAAAGATGCTGTGTGGAGTTTTTCAATCCAAGAGCAGAGCCCAGTGCTCTGGGGAGTGACTCAGTATATACCCTTAGGCTATCAATGTTGCTGCACCAGTTTTTATAAAATACCGTATGTCTCATACTGCAGTCCAACAATAAAGGGAAAAATGACACATAGAACAAAGCAGGACTTGACATCACAAGCACTTATGCTTATGTCCTTCTTGAGTCCCAAGAAAGCAAAGTTACTTACATTCTCAGGGAGACAGCATTTCCAGAGAAGAAACCCCAACTCATCCGGAACTTCGTCATTCCCTCCTCGAAGCACAGAGTCCTGGGAAGCTGGAGCTTGCAAAAAAAAAAAAAAAAAAAAAAAAAGAAACAACCATGAAAATCAAGTCCCCTAGCTCCTGTTACTGTAGGAAACCCTCTCCTGAGATGCCTGTCCTGTCTCCCGCGCGGTCCCCCCTCACCTCTCTCCAATGGGCTTTGGGTCAAACAGAGCAAACCCCTTCCCTTACCCCAAGGTACATCCTGCTGCCCCTAGCAGCTTCAGATGTGTCCATTTTCGGTCCTCAAGTTCTAGTTAGAGTAGTAGGAGCTCTCGGGTTGGATATATCGTCTCTCGTGATGAATTTTGGATGCCTGCGACGCCTTCCTCAACATGACACAGGTTGAGGTGCAGGGATCGGATGCAACCCTTTAATGAGAATAGTGTTAAGGGGGCAGAAACCTCGGTCCCTCACGGGAGCCCTTCTCGACTGTCTAATGCCCACTTAAAACCTCCTTGAAAGAAGGCCAGCCACCGGACAGAAAAAGGCCAACTATGGAGCCCCCAGGAGCGCAGGCAAGAGGGCCCCTCGGAGCCGCAGCGGCGTCGCAGTGCCCGGTTGTTTCTGCGCTTCGGCCCTCACCTACCGGGTCGCGCGCCTTCCCACAATAGCCAGCCTCTTCGCGAGTCTCCCACTCCCCACCGCCTCTCTACAGGAGGTGCCAGGTGCCAGATGCCACCCGCCGCTCACCTTCCACGTGAATCCAGTGCCTGGGGGTGAGTGAGATTTTCTCCGACCGCTTAGCAAAGCAGCATCTCCGCCCGCGGAAGGCTCTGAACTACAAGTCCCAGAAAGCCGTAGGCGGGCCACGACACTTCCTGTGTATACTTCCGGTGCCCGTCCTCCTCCCCCGACTCCCCCCTCCTGCTCCCCCCACCGCTCCCCCCCTCCCCCGCCCCCGGCTCCCCCGGCTCCCCCGGCACCCCCGGCACTGCGTGGAGGTTCCTGCTCCCGATGGACTGTTTTTAACTGTTCTTTGAGAGTTCATTTACGTTATTATTATTTTTAAGTTACAAACGGGTAAGAATTATTTTAGAAATACACATTAAAGTGTTTTTCACATTTTGTACTACGGGAGAAAAGAACGTAAATTTCGTCTTTACCTGTAAAAATATTTTGAACCGAATATATGCCATTCGGCATCTTCATCTGCCTCTTGAAGTTCATTAGTGTAGTAAACATTTGAGGCCTTACGTGTTCTAGAAACGGTTAAAGACGCTTAAAGAAAAATCGCTCTGGATGTTAAATAGTGGAGGAAACAATACGTAATTTTGATAAAGAATGGTAGAGTGTTTTATAAGGTGATGTGTGTTATGAGAAAGTAGAGCTGAGTCGGGGACTGAGAGATGGCAGTGCGATTTTATTTTATTTTATTATTATTATTATTATTATTATTATTATTATTATTTTATGGCAGTGCGATTTTAAATAGGAGCTTTTGGAGCCAAGACTTTGAGGAAATGTAGGAATCAGTCATGTGCTATTCAGCAGTCACAACTCTTTACAGGCTTTTTTAGTTATAGGAGGGAGGATTTGGGAGAAATGGGGCTATTCCATTTGGCTGAAACCAGAAGTCCCAGTTTTAAATTTTGACCTATTCATATTGTCTTTTTAAAATTTTGACCTATTTATATTGTCATATTTTTGGCGCAAATTCAACATCACCTGGATTACCCAATTTGGGGTGCAGGAGGAAAGAAACTATTGAGTGCAAAACAGCTCAATTGTGATAAAGCCCAACTGTAAAAACACCGGGGCTGTGAGGCATCCCTGGGGTCAGGGTGGCTCTGGGACTGGACAGCTCTGCTCTGCACCTTCATGGCTGTTCTGCTTTGCTAAGCTGGGGACTTCTGGTGGGGCTCTGGTGCAGGTTAAGTCCAGCTGCTGCTTTTGCTGGTCAGGGATCACCTAGTAAGAGCTGTAAAGTGATTTGTGGTTGGTTGCTGCCTGTGCTGGGCTTGGAAGCACCGGGAGAAGCTATTCTGCTGGGGCTGTCTGTGCCTGACTTGGGGCTGGTAAACAAGAGGCACTGGGCATGCTGAGGCCAACTGCTGCTTGTCTGAGCTTTGTGGATTTGGGAGAGATTTTAGGAATCTGCAGCCTGGGCTAAGGCTGGCTGCTTGTGTGGAAAAGCTGCTGAAATTGGTTCAGGGCTGTCTGGGAATCACCAGGATGGAGCGAGCAGTGTTCACTAGGTTGATGGAGGTGCAGATTTGGTGCCTGGTTGGATGTGGGGCGGTCTCAACAAAGGAATAATGGTGCCTTCCAGCACTTTCTCTTGCACCTCCCAGGCTGTGTGTGGGGCGGGCTCAACAATGGACAGTGGTGCCTGACAGTACCTCTGTCCTGGAGAAAGCTCCCCACTAGCCCTCACCCTGAAGCCAGATGATTCAGTTGCTCCTTGTATGTCCCTGGTACTTTGATGGTCCTTTACTGGAGATTAGGGCTAGTGTTTATGAATGTTTGCTTTGACCCTTTAAGAGAAAACCCGAATCTACAGCAGTCCTCTGTCTTACCGGAATAGAATCCCTGCTGATTTTTCACAGAAATTGTGGGGACTCCTCTTCCTGGACCTAGTGCTCTGGACTTGGAAGCCCAGTGTGGGTTTGAAAACCCTTGCCCCTCACAGGGACCTCCCCATTGAGATAGCCCTCCTAAACCCTAACCTCCACAGGTGGGTTTGGGATCAGCCTGTTCACATCTCCACCTCTCCTACCAGTCTGGAAGTTGCTTGTTTCTATTCTTAGAGGAATTCTGTTGAGCTAATCTTCAGGTGGTTCTCAAGAGTGGTTGTTCTATAATTTAGTTGTAATTTTGATGTAACCCTGGCAGGAGGTGAGTAATGTTTCCCTATTCTGTCATCTTGACCGGAAGTCCTCATTATTTTAATTACATAAATATTCATCATGAAATTCATATAGGTGGCTAAGATTAATAAAACAGGAAATTTCACCTCAAAGCCAATTTCTTTCCTCTAATAACATTCAATTCTCATCCACTAAAAATATATATTAGAATGGACTATCCTTCCAAGTTTCTTCATTTGTGTTTGTGTGTGTAGGAAGAGGATAGTATTGTTGGAGGGCTGAACCTTCACTATTGACTACACACCTGGGCTCAGTAATGACAGTTGTATCCTTTCTAGGGGATTTCAACCCTGAGATACTGCTATTATTGTAAACAAGGGAGTGAATGGTGTGGTGTCTCCTAGGGAGGAGTCAGTTTAATAGAGGGCATGATAATAGTCTTAAGATTCTCAAAAAATTTCTGCTCTCTGGCTATACCCAAATTATTTCTATCTTAGTTAGCCCTGGATGATTAAAGTGAATTAGTAGACTTCAAATCTTTGCAAGTTGATAAAGGAACCTTCTTTTATAAGAAAAGGTTAAGGCTTCTGCTGTGGACATGGGTGATTTATTAGACTTGGTTTTTGGGGAAAGCTATCACCCAGTAAATACAGTGTTCAATAAGAGTATTATGAAAGTAGTTAGATTTGCCTCAGATTTCTGCCCAGTAGTCTTAAATGCAAAACAAGATTAATTTGATTATACAGGGAAGAAAAGAACCTTCGGATGGACAGGAGGAGGCTTTTTTTTTTTTTTTTTTTTAAAGGCTGATGGTATCAACTAAAAACTTGAAATCTGTATCTGCCATACACACAACAATCTCCAAGTGTGTACTACATTAATGGAAGTAGCTTGGGAAATTAGGTCAAAATAAACGACAGAAACTATGAAACAAACATGATAATGATAATAAACAAGACATTTATTTTTCATACTCATTTGGAAGAAATGGGAAAAGTCAGTTTGCCCTACCTAATGATAGTCTTTCTGAAAGAGTCTCCATTTATAACATAGAATTGGGTAGGTGGCTTGATTTCAGAAGATTTTGTAGTTAATAAAGAGAATTCCCATTGAAGAATGTGGTCAGAGGGTGAGTCTTTGAGAGCAGCTTCGCTGGTGCACAGCCAGGCTCCCTCTCTGAGTGAAGCTTTTCCCACATTGGCCACATAGATATGGTGTCTCTCCTGTGTGGATTTTGCCATGCAGGATGCAATTTCCTCTGGTATGGAAACTCTTTCTGCATTGTACACAGGCATATGGTTTCAGGCCTGTGTGGACTCTGATGTGGACAATTAAGCTTCCTTTCTGACTGAAGGCTTTTCCACACTGATCACATCTATAGGGCTTCTCGCCACTGTGAACTCTTCTATGAACAGCAAGGTTACTCTGATTCCTGAAACTTCTCTGACAGATCGCACACTCGTAGGGTTTCTGTCCAGTGTGGAGTCTTTCATGAACAGCCAGACTACCTCGTTGACTAAAACTTTTCCCACACTCCTTGCACTGATAAGGCTTCTCTCCTGTGTGTATTCGCTGATGTGTAACAAGATTGCCTTTGGCCCTGAAGCTTTTTCCACAATGGGTACACTCAAAGGGCTTTTGACCAGTGTGGATTCTCTCATGTAACGTTAGGCTACCCTTTTGCCTGAAGGATTTTCCACATTCCTGGCACTCATAGACCCTCTGTCTCACACCAGGTAAATCTTCCTGAAGTGCCTTAAAATCTGGGGATTTTTGTTCCAGCTTCTCTCTTCTGAAAGAATTCTGGAAGTCCCAGCTTGAGGATCCTGTGGCCTCAGTGTGATCATATTTGTGGTGGGCTTCTGTCATCACATCTGGTAAAATGAGAGGGAAGCCAGGTAAGATGCACTAATATGCTGAGTGAGAAGAATAGGGAAAGAAGAAACAGTGCTTTGTTGAGTGCTTATTATGTGCCAGACATTATACAGTGAACGTTGCATAGATAATTTAACACTGAAAACAATCCTATGAGATGCTACAGACAAGGAAATGAAAGCATAGAGAGGTTGTCAAAGGTTATGCATTTAGGTTAGCATAGAGCTGAGATTCAAACATAGGCCTGCTCCACTGCCTCTGTATTTTGTTTAATTTAGCCTCCCAAATAATCTTGTGAGGTAGATATAAACATCTCCAGACTCAGGAAAACTATGCAGGATCACATAGAGCCCCATATCCAAATTTTATCTGACTTCAAACAGGTGAGGATCCAGGTTGGGCAGGTCCTAACACTTTAAAAATTTGGAGGCACTTCATTAGGAAAAAGTATAAAAGTGGGAACAGGGCCTTGAAGAGACCATGCAAGAGAGGAATCCTGAAACTTAGTTTTCATTAGCTTCATGAAAAATCCACTTCTGCACTAGTCTGCTTTCCCGACAGTGGAGTGAACTCCATGACGGCAGAAAATATGTAGTAGGATACTTAGTACTTAAAAAAAATAAAATAAAATAAAAAAATATATAATTTATTGATTTTTGAGAGAGAAAGAGTGAAAAAAGGAGAGGGATAGAGCAATAGAAACATGGGTGACAGAGAAACATCATCATCATTCAGCTGCCTCCTGCACACACCCCGACAGGGGATTGAGCCCACAGCCCAAGTATATGCCCTAGTGGGGAATGGAACTGGTAGCCTCTTGGTTCCTGGCTCTATGCTCAACCTTTGGGCTCCACCAGCAGGGCAGAATCTTTGCTACTTTACACTTATTGTCTCTAATCCCTGCAACCCTGCAGGGTAGAACCTCTTGTCCTTTTTCATAGATGAAGACCCTTGCAGTTCAAGGAAGTTAAATAATTTGTCCGATACTGCAGCTTGAGCCAGAATAACTGTAGTATTTGATCCAAGGAATTTTTCCCTTTAAAATTCATGCTACTTCGGTCTACTAAACTATGGTGGAATTGAAATTAGTTTTGGTTTGGAAGTTTTTCTCAAACACTTCCTATGCAGCTGTTGACAGTATTTCCCAATATTGCCCTTTAAATATGGGTCCAATTTATCACTTCCCTGGATTAACAGTTTAAGTTTTCTTGGAGTCATCCTAGGGAGATTTTCTCATTGTTCCTCTGCCTTACCCTTCCTTACTCAGTGACTGCACTGAGATTTAAAGCTGCTCATTCATTTTCTGAGAAACTACAAGTTTACCTCCATATCAGGATTGTTTTTTCCTTTTTCTACTGTTATTTCTAACTTTAACTTGCAGGCTGTTCCTGTAACTCCCAGTAATGGTGAGCTCCACTAAAGGACTCTCTCCTCTGCTTCCTCAGCCTGCCAACCAGTGCTGAGGACAGGGACACTCCATATGGTGAGTTGAGGGCATCCCAGAGATCAACTGACTCACTCACTGAAGAATGCTACATTCTGGGCATATCGTCCGTGACAGTCCAGCAGGGTAGCTGTTGGAAATCCAAACATGTCCACTCCTGCCGTATGGCCTTAGTCACCACCTCTTCATATGCTGCTTCCATAGGCTGTTCTTGAGCATCTGAGGAGGAAAACACCAAAGACACAAACAAACAAACAAAAATAGAACAAAAACAGGAAAGGGCAGGAGAATTGGTAAATTAAAAGATTAAAGTCAATAGGAGCTCCAGTTTGGGGTACGAGTAAATGGAGGACTCTGGATGGAGTGATGTAATGTTAGTCACCTATAATGTAACAGCAAAATGGCCTTAAAGGTACCATGACCACACACAAATGAGCCCAGGGGGAAGCAGGTGGAAAAGGAGAGAACATGTAAACACATATCTCTCCCTCCTGCCAACTCTAAGATAATGGGCACTCCTGTTTGTTCCTTAGCCTTGGTATGTGATTAGAATCTTCTAATTCCTTCCCTCATCTAACCATCTGCTATTTGAACAGCCTCCAGAATATAAAAAACTCAATATTCAGACTTCATGTTGGTTCTACGATAGAAATGGTTGTGGTCCTCCTCTCCAGTTCCCCTAAGTAAGTGAGCCGCGGTTTGCTGCTCTGTTGACTGATGAATTTGCCGACCACTGCCCTAAGTTATAAGGACAAAATAAGATATTTCATATGTTACCTTTAAACGATTCTTAGGAGGCTCCAGATCTAGACCTTCCCTTCTCCTACTCTTCAAGACATGAGAATACCAGTTCTGAGGGAAGTGTAAGTACTTGTCAGTACTTGGAAAAGGAAGATCCCCTACTTTGGATTCCAAAACCTAGCCCAAGGCATTCCAACTAGGGTGAATAACTTGCCCAAATTCTCAGAGCCAGTAAGGAGTCAAGGTGGAAGAAATTCGAATCCAAGATTTTCAGGATCCAAAGCCTATGCCTTTAGACAGTTCTCTAGTTCCTTATCATTAAAGAGCTGGTGGTAATTTTTATAACATGGAACAGGGCATGGTCAGACTACTACTCCTCTAGGTCCTAGGAATTCTCTTGCCCCATATTATCTTTTTCTATTTCTTTCCTTTGGAATATCCTCTTCTTACTTCAGGATCCTGATTACCACATTCTTATCCTTATACAGTGGTTTTGGTATATAATCTTTGTTTCCCTCCATTAAGTCTCATCAAAATGCTGGCCGCCTGATTTAAATGAAATGGAAGTGTGATGCAGTTCTTTGCTTTGTTAACTGAAGCACGTGGCCTTCTTGTCAACTGCACATTCTGCTACCTGTTATGACTGAAGAGGCATTTTAAACTCTTATTTGGAGGACTCACCTCCAACTGAGAATACAAGTTGCAAAGGAATCCCCAATCAGAGTGTCAGGATACTATCGGACATTAATTTGGAAGTTCAAGGTGTTCCTGCTCAACTACTGCACATTCACCAGGAGTCAATGGAAAGTACCTGGCACCTGCTGCCTGAGGTTGGACTCTGTCCCTGTGGAATCCAGCAAAGAGAGTTTGATCAGAACAAGTGGGCAGAACTTACAGCTCTGCCTCTTCACATACTGTGAGCTCTTCAAGTAACAAATTTCAGCTGCATCTCAGGAACTTCCTTGATTAATAAAAGGAAATTCTTATTTTTCTCCCTACATCACATGTCTGAGGAATTAATTTCCTGCAGAATTTGGAGAAAGTGGCTTTGTCCTAGAAAATAGAGCTTTTCCAAGCAGAATGCCTATTTATCCTTTGGCAAAGTTCAGAATTAGGCCATGAGAGACTTGGATTTCTGCCTTGCCTCTCCACTCCCCCATGTGACCTTGGGCAAGTAACCAAACAATCCTGACTCTACTTCCTCACTTATTAAATAGGTTAACAGTTTCATATCAGGTAATTCCTGGGAGAATAAGAGAACCAAATGTGACCCTATCTATTACTTAGGGCCTAAAGTTGACAGCCCTCAAGGAGAGGATGAGAAGAGGGGGTGACTTGCTGTCTCTGGAACCTCCTGGGGCTTAAAGTTTTGGCATTAGAGATTCTGGGTGGGGGTGATTATTTTCTCCACACGACTAAATCCACTTTGTCCTTTCTCCCATTTATCCTCCCTAGAGAGATTGCAAGTTTCCTGTCCATTTTCTGAACCCTCACGCAGGCCAAGGGAACGCCTGTCTATTACGGCCCCCTCCCGCGACTCCAGGCTGAGGGGCCTTCCACACGCCCTGTCCTGCACAGCGGTGGTCGGAGGGACCCCTGCTCCTAGGGGCTGACCCTCCCTCCTCAGCAACCCCATGCATGCCCTGCGTGCCGGCCCTCAACCCCCACCTCAGGTCCAACTGAAAGCGTCTCTGCAGCTGCAGGCTTCTCCCTTTGCAGCGGGGCAGGCCTGCCCTGCTCAGGGTCGTGGGGGCAGCAGAGGGCTCCGGGAGCCGCCTGCCAGCGTGGCCCTGGCTCACCTGGGTGCCCTGACCTGCTAGCAGTCTCACTCACCACAGCCGTGTCAAGCCCACGGACAGACAAAGGCCAGCGCCGGTCCGCCGCAGCGCGCCTGCGAACAAACCAGACTACAACTCCCAGGAGGCTCTGCGTAAACTAGCCCTTCAGACCTTGGGCCTCCGCGGCTAACTTTTTCAGAGCACTGTGGGAAATGTAGTTCTGGGGAGAGCCAGGCCGCTGCCCGAGGTGGGGACTTGTCCTCAGGCTAGAGCCAGGGGGGAATGGACAACCTGGTGAAGCTGTCTGCTGAGGAATGTAAGGTTCTTTCCCGGCACGGTGGAAGGGAGCAAAGTGTTGGGGAGAAGGTGATTGATAAAGCCTTGGGTATTTAGGGGTTATGTGTTGAGTGCTATGTTAGATAGGACAAGGATCTTAAGGTCTGGGCAGTTTTTACTAAATGTTATTCTTGCTAAATGTAAAAGGCTAAGCTTCCCGTCAGGAGATAGCGCTTTGGATACGAACCCCCTGTCTCCTTTACTTCTGCAAGTAAATAAAACTACCATGCGACAACCGTGGCTCGATCTTGAACAGAGCACCCTAAGAGGTGAACTTGGGTTCAGTAACAAATTTGGTGACTTCAGATGGACCTCTTAAAAGGACTCCCTCTTCACCTGGTGTGGATGATTGGCAAAGCAGCTGGCAGGTGCTTGGGTCTCCGCTGGAACAAGGACCTGTTCTGTGGGAGACTCCCGCTTGGTGCTGACCACCAAAATGGCTTCCTGGCCTGCCTCACAGGGAAGCCTAGTGGCCACCTGAACCTGTTTCATTTAGTACTTGACTAGTAGAAGGGAGGTGGGTAGGCCAGCCCTAGTGGTTGCTTTAATTAGCATATCTCACTTTGGGTATAAGGTTGTTGTGGAAATCCCTTTCCACGTCCTGCATGGTTCAGGGTTTGGGTTCTGGAGGAGGCCGCACACAAATGAAAGAGACTAGAAAAATATTAATTTGGGAAATGGGAGCCAGATGGAAGCCCAAGAGAGGACTACACCCCGCTCTGGCCTTGCTATCCCTTTTATTAAGACTATGGATACACATATAGCTTTTAGGCAGGCAATTCCAATAATAACCAATCAGCAAGGATTTACATAAGACTAACAGGTGGAGGCTGCTTCAGCTACTAAAGCCTCATCTAAACAATGAGCTAACCAGCTCTGACTTTTCAGAGCTTCAAGGTTGACCAGCCTTCCGGATTCCCTGTCCACATCTCTCTACTAGTGAAGACAATGGGTGGCTTCCGGCAGGTTTTTGGAGAGGTAATTTCAGTTTTGGTTCTTGCTTGGTTTCTGCTTGGTTGGGCAGGAACTGTCTCTGAGAAGACAGATTCAGAGCCCAACCTCGGTCTAACTCTGGGGAGTCAAGGAATGCCTGGAGCAGTCCAAGACATTCTCAGGTGACAATCTCTGGTCTGGTTGTCTGACTGTCCTGCAGAAGTTGGATTTTGTTCTTTGTGTGACCTTGTTTTTCTTATTTGTATATGTACTGGACTTGCAAAATGAAGCAGGTAGAATCAACCACGTGCATGTATTTTGAGTAATAAAAGCCAAAAGGTTGGACTTCCTAGCCCAGATTTCAAGATTCCCAAAGACCACCAGGCAGCTGAGTCTGATGCAATAGCAAAGAGCCTTTATTACAAGCTCAAGCTTGGCTCTCTGCCTCCACCGACACAGCGGCAGGATGTAAAAAAGAGCGAATTTTTGAAAGCACAATGATTTTATAGGGAGGTGGGGCCAGACTAGAACCGCTGAGTTGGCTGATTCCGATTGGTTAGGTGAGGGCTGGGGTTAGTGACCCAAAGGCAGGGTGCGGCCAGGGTCTGGCTACACAAAGACAGGATGTGACCAGCATATCCCTGCATTCCCATTGGCTGAATTAAGGGCGGGCTGAGCAACTGACACACCCCGTGGTTTCTACACAGCTACACAAGAAGGAGGACACGGTACTCAATCCCATTCTGCCCTTTCAGCGACAAGGTGTGGGATAAAGGTGGAAATGACCCAGGGAAAGGAATTGTTTTTAGTAAGATTTTAAAGTGGTCTTAAGAAGTAATTTACTGGTCTCATGTCCATTCATTTGCAGGGTGGTTTTGAGATCACTGACTCTGGGCAAGTGCACAGTCATGCATTCCCTGTCAGAGCCCAGTCAAGTCCAGAAGACTCATGAGACCTCAGCTTCTTTTCTGAGCAGCAGCCCATTAGCTCCCCCTCTTCAAAGCTATGGGGTGGCTGGGGTGGGGCAGGTTGAGGTGAGAGAACTTGCTCTCTTCATCCACAGGCAGGATGAGATACTTATAAGCTGTGTCCTATCCTTGGGGAGTGATCCCCATTCAGCCCTATGGCTTTGGCAGCCTGCGGTCAGTGGAATTGGCTGAGGCAACTACAGACATTTAGGAACAGAATACTGCAATGCTGGGGTCTGAGCTGGAAGGGAGACAGGTGCAGGGAGGCCATATCACACAGACCTTTTCAATATATTGGGTCTGAGTTCTGGCATGTGAGCCAGTATGGTAAACCAGGCATGCTGGGTCTGTCCTCTTCTCACGGTCCCTCCATCCTGGGACCAGGAAAGGGGAGGGGGCAGATTGGGATGTCTTCTCCAGCCCACCTTCTCTGAGTCCAGAAGCCAGAGGGCTGAGAGGACTTGGGATCTGTAACTGTAGTGAGAAGGCTAACCCCTATTTTGTTAAACTACTGTTTGGAATTCTCTGCTGTTTTTTTAGATGGATTCTTAAAAAAAAAAAAAAGTTTACTTTCTAGCCTGCTTTAGCCTGCTTGAATAATGAGGAAGATAAAGTTAGTTGTCTGATCTTGTAGGCCAGAGACTAGATATGCCCATACTCTCAATGCTATTCCAGGTGCATTTTTTAATTGGATAGAACTGCGTTTTCAAGGCCAGCAGCGGACATAGGGCTGGCTCTTTAAATAAAAAGGGAAGGTCTGCTTGTAGCCTTGCTTGGAATTTGAATTCATTTTCTCTAAGCCCACTGGTGAATAAAATGTGACTCCAAACTCTCCGGCATTGTGTGATTATTCCGCTTCTCTGTAACAGTAGTAGGTGTGACTCTGCTAGTGTGGGTCTGGCCCGGAGGGAAGAAGTGAGGCAGGCAGTGCCTCATGTGAGCAGCCCCTCCTGGCATCACCGACTTTCCTTTCTTTCTTCTCCTGTTTGATTACAACCTGTACCAACAACTGTTTCTTTTCTCCACTTTCAGTCTTGAGCTCTTGATGATTCCAAACTGGGGACAAGAGGTGGAGGAGGCAGACTGTGAATGATAGGAACTGTGGGTTATGTAGACCTCATCTCACGGCTCATTCCAATGCCTACTGGGCAGTGAGTTTGGGGGTAGAGAGTGACCGGCGGTGTTTCGCTGTATCCTGATTTTTAGGAGGGCTTTATTCTCTGAGCTGCAACTGTGCAGGTGGCTAACTAGGGGATGATGCCTAATAGGATGTGTGTGATCATAGAGGGCCTTGTGTTGGGGCCAGATCAGCGTGGCCTCATGTTTGGCCTTATCTTCTTTTTACACACACAAATACACACACACACACACACACACACACCCCTACAGAGTTTGTATTCCCTGGGAGTGCCGCCTGCCACCATGGGGGTGGGGATTAGCCCAAGAGAATGGATGCAAAGGGTGATGTCAGAACTTCATCCCAAGCTGTTCTCCCTCCCCAGGCCAAGGTGCAGCTCTCCATAAGGCCACATGGCAAGCATCACTGTGCTTGAGGAACCATGGACACTGGCCCAATATTGTGTAGAACTGTCATCCACAGAGATCCCCCTTTCTGCAGAGTCACTTCCTGCCCAGATCTACCTGTCCTTCAAAGTCCTGGATAGACCCACCAGCTCAATAAGTGATTCCTGAACAAAAATCATGGCTTGGTCCTGAATCATATGGAAGATGATTCAAATACAGCAGCACCTTCCCTCTGCTCTCCCTTGCTGGCATCTTTGTTCTTAGGGAGGCTGTCAATCTGGTCCACCTTACTCATTAGATTCCCCACCAGAATGTGAGTTTATGAGTGGCAGGGTCTCGGCCTCCTTGTCTTTCCCCCTGCTTCTGCCTCATCTCCAATGGCACATGTCTCCTGTTAGGGTGGTGCTTTATATCTCTGTTTAAAAATATATTTTTATTGATTTCAGAGAGAAAGGGAGAGGGAGAGAGAGAGATAGAAACATCAATGATGAGAATCATTGATTGGCTGCCTCATGCATGCCGCCTACTGGGATTGAGCCCACAACACTAGCATGTGCTCTTGATCGGAATGGAACCTGGGACCCGTCAGTCTGCAGGCCGATGCTCTATCCACTGAGTCAAAACAGCCAGGGCAAGTAGTGATCTCTTTATACACTCCTATTCTCAGGAAACCCAGCAGCTAGGGGACTTTCATAAGTCAGACAGCCAGAGAATTCCACTCCTTCAACTCAAAGAGGCGCTCACTTCATCCATGTTCAGCAGGAAGCAGTTACAAAAGTATGACCCTTGTCCCCATTCCCTTGAGAACAAGGAGTGAAACATCTCAGGGGGATATTGTTAGGTAGGGCTGAGGTCTCAATGCCTGGGCAGTTCTTACTACATGTTATTCTTGCTAATTTTTAAAGGCTAGGCCTCCCTTCAGGAGTCAGAGCTTTGGATATGAATCCCTTCTTTACTTGTTGCAAGTAAATAAAACTATTTTGTGACAACTGTATCTTGTTCTTGAATACAGCACATTGAGTGGCAAACTCCTTGAATTCAGTAGTAGCTGCATGAGCAAAGACTCTGTGTTCTGTAATTAGGGCTCTGAACCAAGGAGCAAATATTTTAAGCAGAGACTGGGAGAAGATAATTTGAAACAACAAAGAAGAATTCTGATGGGCTGGGAGGAGGATACTTCAATCTGGTGAAGAGCTCTTTCCTTCCATTCCTTTATAACACCAGGTAAAGGTAGGAGAGCAGGCTTTGCAATTGTCTTGAGTTTACATGTTGGCTCCACCACTGACTAGATTAGGGACTCTAGATGGGCTTCTTACCTGGTAGGGGGCCCAGAATAGTCAGGTGACAGGGCCAGGGGCCAGGAGAAAGCTTCTGGAAGGGCCAGGGTATAGACCAGATAAACGTTATCTTGTTCCCTCAGAGCAAAGCAGGTATGTGAATGAACCAAAATAAACAAATAAATAAATAAATACAAATTGTTCTGCACGTACCCCATAAATTAGGGAGAGAAAACAGTATTTTCTAAGATTTTCCTTTTTTTTTTTTTTTTTTTTCTGAGTTGCCTTGCTGTCTTGGTTATTCATGGTATTTGATGAATTCCTTCCCTGTCTAGGTATCCGTGTGTGCGAGGGATTATGAAAAGGTCATCATATTATCTTCCAGTAGGTGGCACCGCATGACAAGTTTTTAACTCTTACACTTTACTGGCTTTTCAGAGCTTTGCTTGGTTGTTCCCTTGGTAGGCAGTTTTCTTTCCTGTGCTCTGGCCATGCTGGTTTTAGGGGAACAACCCTATAGGGAAATGCGGTGTGCACTGGGGCTCCAAATCTGTGAAATCTCCGTGCAGTCCCTCACAGCCACTGCTGCCATCAGTTAGCAAAGATGTGGGGTGGGCTGGAGGAACTTGGATGGCTTTTTGTTGTTTTGCCCTTATGGTAACAGTGACTATGGGTCACTGCTGACTTCCCCTTACACCCTGATTGAAGGACCCTTTGCTCAGGGGAAATTTTGTAGTGTCAGTTCTCAGGTTTGCAGATAATGTGCTCGCAGCCTAACACCAGGGTACATGAGGGTGATCTCTGGAGGGCCACAGGGTGGGTAGCTCTGTGGCTTTTTTCTTTGTTTGAAATTCAGCTGTCTGACAACTGCGGCTGCACTTCTGGGCTGTGTCCTTGCCCAGGTGTCTGGGCTCAGCTTCAGGTCAGACTGCCCACCTCCTACAGAAATGTCCACTGAATCTCTTTGCTCCTCTGGCCGAAGGGAGTGCCAACCACAATTTGAATCCTCCCCACTCCAGGCTGAGCCCCGCCATGTGCTCTTAGGTATAGGCCTGCATCCCTGGCTTGTCTTAGCTTTTCTTCCTTCTCAACTTCCATGTGACCACCTTTAGGTGCTTCAATGCACGGATCTCTCAGGTATGTTTATGTGTTGAGCAGGAAATCCTTTATTGAGTTATAGCTGTTTAACTTGTTGAAACTTCAGGAGGAGAGACCATGAGGATCACTCATGCTGCCATTCTTCTGATATCACCATCACTTTAAATATCTCAGGTCAATCTCTCCTGGCCTGAAATGTTTCTGTTGAAAAATCAGCTGACATTCTTATGGGAGTTCCCTTCTAGGTAATTAACTGTCTTTCTCTTGCTCTTTTAAGATTCTTTCTTTGTCTTTAACCTTTGTCATTTAAATTATGGCATGTCTTTGTGTGGGCCTTTTTGGGTTCATCTTGTTTGGGACTCTGTGTTCTTCCTGGACTTGTGTGTCTTTTTCCTTCACCAGCTTAGGGAAATTTATAGTCATTATTTTTTCAAATAGGTTCTCAATCCCTTGCTCTCTATTCTTATTTTTCTGGCACCCATATGATATGGATGTTGTTATGCTTTATGTTGTTCCAAAGGTTGCTTAAAGTATCCTCATTTTTAAAAATTATTTTTTTGCCTTAGCTGGTTTTGTTCAGTGGTTAGAGCGTCAGCCTGTGGGAAAAAGGTTCCCAGGTTTGATTCCAGTCAAGGGCACATGCCCAGGACTCAAGCTCGATCACAAGTAGGGGCATGCAGGAGGCAGCTAATCAATGATTCTCTCTCATCATTGATGTTTCTATCTCTCTCTCTCACTGAAATCAATAAAAATATTAAAAAATATTCGTTTTACTGCTCTGATTGAGTGTTTTTTTCTACTTTGTCTTCCAAATTACTGATTTGATCCTCTGCTTTTTCCAATCTACTGCTTATTTCTTCAGTGTATTCTTCATTTCAGAATTGTATTATTCATTTATGACTAGTTGCTTTTTATGGTTTCTGTGTAAGGCTCAGTCACTGAAAGAACCTCTGGTGGAACTCAAGGTGCATGAGGTAGGTTCCCAGTTAGTTACAGGTAGAGATAAGTGGTGTTCACCAGATTGATACAGGTTCAAACTTGGTGCCAGTGCTGGGTTTGAGCCCGTTAGTATACTGAGTCTAGCTGCCACCCATTGGGTGCTCACACAACTTTTTGGTTGGGCAGTGTCTCAAGGAGTCATTAGGGTGAGCCAGCAGAGTCTGTCAGACCCAAATAGACTAACATCTGGCTATGTGAAGGATGGGCTCTGCATTGCTCCAGTGTGTGAGGGAAACATAGCCCCTTGTGCTAGAGCCACACAATTCAGTTTGTCCCAGATTCTGTCAGGAGGAGCCCAAGTTCAGTAGGGTGGGGCCTCTGGGAATTGGGAGGATGGGGCTATTGGATTTCCCATGAGGGGGAGGTATTGGTCAAGCTTTGATGAAATTGGGGGTTTGGCTCTGTCTCAAAGCCATACAACTCAATCATTGATATCCCTTGAGTCTGCCTAGACCTCTACACCCTGGCCAAGACAGGGTGGGACTCTGCAGGGTGGGGTTGTGCAGGTTGTTGTGAGAGGCGATCCAGAGGATGTGGCTAATGCTTTTCTTCAGGCTTATGCCATATGAAGGAGGGTGCTGCACCCAAGAAAGGTGGTGTTTGTGGAATGGAAGAAAGACTCAGCACGGGATCCTTCATCTCTCTCCTCACAACCATAAACCTTAGACAGAGTCTTTTCAAGTGACTCTAGTCTGGTTTGCCCCCCTTTTGCCGGAGCCCAGGGTGAATGGATACAAATGATTTCGTGCATTGGTTTTTTAAGAGGGTGCCATTGTCTCTAATGGACTACTGTTTCTCCCTGATGGGCTGAATTCCCACTGATTTTCACAGCCAGATGTTATGTGGATGCTTCTTCCTGGCTCTGGTGCTCTGGGCTGTGGAACTCAGCTTGGGGTTTGACATGGAGACCTCATGCTTCTCAGGGGGAACCCCCTGCAGCTGAAATATGCCTTCAAAACCTTAGCCGTTTTGTGGGAGCCAGGTAGCCCTTTTTGTGGTTTGATATGGCTTCTACAAATCCTTGTTTATAAGACTTCTTTTCAGCTAGCCTCAGTCAGTTATTCAGGTTGACTGCTCTATATTTTAGTTGTAATTCCAGTTTGGTCTTGGGAGGAAGTGAATATACCTTCCACCTACTCTGTCACCATCTTGGATCCTCCTTTATCTCCATCCTCTTGATAATGAGAGCAAGATCTGGCCCCAGTGTATCTGTGAACTCTTTATTACTGAGCAGTGGCATACATGTAGCAGGGTTTTGAAGAATATTTAGTAAATGAATAAATGGATATTTGTTTAATAATCCCAATGCATCCCATACTCATTCTATCTTCTCTTAACAGGTTTTTAATTTTTTAATTAAAAATTTTAAGTTTCTTTTGACATGTAATATTACATTAGTCTCAGGTATACAGCATAGTGGCTATACATTATATAACTTACAAAGTGATTCCCCTAAGTCTAGTACCACTATACATAGATATTACAATATTATTGACTACTAGAGGACCGGTGCATGAAATTTGTGCATGGGGGGGGATGTTCTTTAGCCCAGCCTGCACCCTCTCCAATATGGGACCCCTTGAGGTGTCCGACTGCCTGTCTAGGCCCGATCCTAGTTAGGATCGGGCCTAAACGGGCAATAGGACATCCTTCTCACAATTCAGGACTGCTGGCTCCAAACTGCTCACCTGCTTGCCTCCCTGATTGCCCCTAACCGCTTCTGCCTGCCAGCCTGATCACCCGTTAACCACTACCCTGCCATCCTAATTGATGTTTAACTGCTCTCCTGCCAGCCTATTTGCCCCCCAACTTCCCTCCTCTGCCGGCCTGGTCACCCCTAACTGCCCTCCCCTGCAGGCTTGATCACCCCCAACTGCCCTCCTTTGCAGGCCTGATCCCTCCCAACTGCTCTCCCCTGCTGGCCTGATCACCCACAACTGCCCTCCCTTGCAGGGCCTGGAACCTCCAATGGCCCTCCCCTGCTGGCCATCTTGTGGTGGTCATCTTGTGTCCACATGGGGGCAGGATCTTTGACCACATGGAGGCAGCCTTCTTGTGTGTTGGTCAATCTGCAAATTACTCTTTTATTAGATAGGATAGAGGCCTGGTGCATGGGTGAGGGCTAGCTGGTTTGCCCTGAAGAGTGTCCCAAATTAGGGTGGGGGTTCCATTGGGGTGAGGGACAGCCTGGGCGAGGGGCCTGCAGGCTGGCCACGCCCCCCAGTGACCCAAGCGGAAGCCCTGGGGTCTGGAATTTATGTCTACAATTGAAACTTTGTAGCCTGGAGTGGAGCCAAGCCTTCTGCTCGCTCTGTGGTGGCAGCCATTTCTGTTTGAAACTTTGTAGCCTAGAGTGGAGGCCTAGGCTGGCAACTGCAGACTGAAAGATTGGCTTCCTCCATTGTCAGGGAAACCCAAGCCTCTGTTCTCTCCAGCTTAGTGGCTGCTGCCATTTCTCTATCTTTTATAATTGAAACTTTGTAACATTGAGTGGAGGCCTAGGGAGGCAGAACGCTTGGCTTCCTCTGTTGCCTGGGAAACCCAAGCCTTCCTCCTGCTCTTAGGGGCGGCAGCCATATTGGTCGGGGTTCATTTGCATAATTTGCTCCTGATTGGCTGGTGGGTGTGGTTGTGGGCGTGTCTTGTGTGTGTGGTGAAGGTAAGTCAAATTTGCATATTACTCTTTTATTAGATAGGATATTTCTTATGCTGTGACTATTTTGTAACTGCTAATTTGTACTTCTAATCCCTTCACCTTTTCACTCAGACCCCAACCCTCTCTCCCATATTCATTCTAATTCCCAGAATTGCCAAAACATACACATTGGAAAAGAAGTAATGAAGCTGTTAGTAGTCACTGACATGCTTGTGTGTATATAAAATTCTACGGACTATAAAAATAAAACCACTAGAACACTATTTGAGTTTGGTAAGATTACAAACTTAATAAACAATTAATTGTATTCCTACACAATGGCAACAAAGGATTAGAAAATGAAATAAAAGTACTTTTTATAATGGCATCAAAAATGTCAATTATCTAGGAAGAAATTTATCGAAATACATATAAGATCTCTATGCTAAAAGCTACAAAATATTGCTGAAGAAATTAAGGCAGTCCTAAACAAGTGGAGAGGTCTGTCATGTTTATTGAGTATAAGATTCAATATAGTTAAGGTAGCATTTCTTCTGAAATAAATGTGTAGACTCAATGGAATTTTAATCTAAGGCCCAGCAAGACTGTTTTTGTAGACATAGACAGGCTGATTGTAAAATTTATAAAGGCAAAGGATTAGAATAGCTAATAAAATTTTTAAAAACAAAAACAGCCCTGGCCGGTATGACTGTTGGTTGGAGTGTTGTCCTGTACACCCTAGTGGTGGCATCTGCACCTGGCCTCACTGGAGACTGGCCAAGTGGGTTCCTTTGATGTAGTTGCTTGCATTCTAAGTAGATCCACTTGGGTTATATAATTTCCAAATCCCACTTAGGTTCTGGGAACTTAGGGATATTCTTGCATGTTTTTCAGTTGGGGGAGAGATGGGGACTGCCATGGGTCCTCTGGTACCTAGACACACCCATATGTACTATTCCCCTGAGGCCCAATGACCCAGGACTCTCTGAGTCTCACAGGCTATTATCTGGTCCCAGTTCTAGATCAGACTTTCAGACTTCAAGTTAGAATGCACTGTCTGTCCATCATTCACCTCCACCCACTGGCACTCAGCCCAGGGAGGGAGGGAGCAAGTGTGGGGAAGCAGGACTGGGCCTAACCTCATGTTTCCTCTCTCAACAGTTTCTTTCCCTGTCCGGCTTGGAGAGACATATTTTATTAACCCTCACCTGAAGATTTTTTTTCATTTATTTCTAGAGAGAGTGGAAGGGAGGGGGGATAGAGAGAAGGAGAGAGAAACATTGATGTGAGAGAGACATATAGATTGGTTGCCTCCCACATGCACTTCAACTGGGGCCAAGGATCAAACCTGCAACCCAGATATGTGCCCTTGACCAGGAATTGAACCCGTGACCCTGTGGTTTATGGGCCAATGCTGGCCAGGGAAAGTACATAAGTTCTTTGTATACAAAGAAGATACATCCTTAGCTTTTCTTTTACATATATGGTGCCTTGCAGATGAGGATGGTGGTGAGGGGTGGATAATAAGCCTTGTATTTTTCTACTTTCTCACCTTTTAAATCTTTGGTCTCAGGCTAGATGGTACTTTTGAAATAAAAAACCAAGTATGTATCTTCTTTATGTTCTGACTCCCTTACCCAAAGCACTGGGCGAGTCTGTCTACCTGTGTGGTAAAGGGAAGGGGGTTGCTGGTATCATGCTCCATAATCATACTCCTTTCTCTGTATCTTCTGGGAGATTATCAGGTCAAGACCCCAAGGCCTGACCACAGCCTGAAGTGCAGGGCCTTTATGGTCAATAATCAGGGAAGTGGTGGAGTCTAGGACAGGACCTGGAACTTGGGAGGTGTTGGGTCTCTGAGCACATTGAATAAATACACCCTTAAATGTCTGAGTTCTGAACAAATTGAGAAATATCTCACAGGAATGGCAGATGGAGTCCAAAACATGGCCTAGAGGTGATGGTGATCACTCTGACCATGAGGAGGCTGTCTGAAGTGAGCTGAGCAGTTGGCCAGGGGCCTCTAGGACGATCCTGGGGCCCACTTCTAAGTTATCCTATCTAATAAAAGAGTAATGTGCAAATTTACCGTACCTTCGCCACACCTACAAGCCACGCCCATCAGCCAGTCAGGAGCAGATTATGTAAATAAACTCTAACCAAGATGGCTGCCGCCACTGAGAGCAGGAGGAAGGCTTGGGTTTCCCAGGCAACAGAGGAAGCCTAGCTTTCTGCCTCCCTAGGCCTCCACTCAATGTTACAAAGTTTCAGTTATAAAAGATACAGAAATGGCAGCAGCCACTAAGCTGGAGAGAACAGAGGCTTGGGTTTCCCTGGCAGTGGAGAAAGCCAAGCTATCAGCCTGCCATTGCTGGCCTAGGCCTCCACTCTAGGCTACAATGTTTCAAACAGAAATGGCTGCTGCCACGAAGCGAGCAGAAGGCTTGGCTCCACTCCAGGCTACAAAGTTTCAATTGTAGACATAGATTAATCCCAGATCCCAGGGCCTCCGCTTGGGTCGCTGGGGGGTGTGGCCAGCCTGCAAACCTCCACAGGCCCCTTGCCCAGGCTTTCCCTTACCCCAAGGGAACCCCCACCCTGATCTGGGACACTCTTCAGGGCAAACCAACTGGCTCCCACCCATGTACCAGGCTTCTATCCTATCTAATAAAAGAGTAATATGCAAACTGACCATCACTCCAACACACAAGAGGGCTGCCCCATGTGTCAAAGATCCTGCCCCCATGTGGACACAAGATGGCCACCACAAGATGGCCAGCAGGGGAGGGCCATTGGGAGGGACCAGGCCTGCAATGGAGGGCAGTTGGGGGTGATCAAGCTTGCAGGGAAGGGCAGTTAGGGGTGACCAGGCTGGCAGAGGAAGGAAGTTGGAGGCAAATAGACTGGCAGGGGAGCAGTCAGACATCAATTAGGCTGGCAGGGTAATGGTTAGTGGGTGATCAGGCTGGCAGGCAGAAGCGGTTAGGGGCAATCAGGGAGGCAGAAGGTGAGCAGTTTGGAGGCAGCAGTCCTGGATTGTGAGAAGGATTTCTGATTGCCCGTTTAGGCCCCATCCTACCGGGATCCGGCCTAAACGGGCAATCGGACATCTCTCTAGGGGCCCCAGATTGGAGAGTGTGCAGGCTGGGCTAAGAGACATCCCCCACACCCCGTGCACGAATTTCGTGCACTGGCCCCTAGTTCTGTTATATTTCTCTTGAGTTATTCCAAGGTCTTTAGGAAATTTCCACAAAATGTAATACCCTGAGCTCAGACTGTGGTGAGGTGTTGGGGTAAGAATAATTTTGTGCCTATGGCTTAGTGAGCAGCATGGGATACAGTGACCATTCCCTGAGAACAGACTCATGTCTGCTTGGAGGCCGGGGCAGCTGTGTCCTCTGGCTTGACTGGTAGGGCAGCCGGTGGTGACAAGTGGTAGGAGATGGAGAGTACCAGTAGAGGAGGGGAGGAGTGTCTGAGGGTCTCGCTCTTGAGGCTCCTGAGATACTTGTATGAAGTGCTGGCAGGTTAGCCAATGGAGATACTCATCTTCCTTGTTTGGGTCATAGTGGATTTGGACATTGGTCTATGTGTCTTATGTGCTGGGGTCATGCTAAGTGACACACCGGGCCCAGAGGAATCCCGTGTTCTTAGAGAGAAGCTTCAACATGGAGGGTTAGTCATGGGATGTAGATGAGGAGAAAGTGGTTTTTAAATTTATAAGATTAATATGCCGCAAATGCTTTGTCAGACTGTGGCAGAGAGTGTTGGGTGAGTCATAACACTCAGCCCTTCCCAGGCAGCGCTCCCCACACTGCGCCTTGGTGGGGGGCTGCAGCTCTGCCTTGGACAGTTCTGATGCCAGATCTGGGTCTGATGTTTGCGTTTTGTGCTGTCCCCACTCTAGGCCTGAAAGGGAGCTCTCTGCACCTCAGTTTCCTGAGTTCCAGCTGATGTGCATGTTGGGTTTCCCCGAGTCTTCCCTATCCCCTCCCCTGCAGAAACTCTTGACCTGGATTATCAACTTGCCTGAGGGCAGGAAATGTCAGGAGACAGGCAAGGCAAGTGGATCAGCCTTGTCTCTTCCTTCCCTGCTTCCCTAGGGTACATAGTAAAGGCTTTGTTTTAAATTAGAGAAGGTTAACCTGTGGTCACTGTAAACATCCCTTGGTCTCCGTCTCTGACCCTTCTCCTGTTTTGTTTGGTCACCTGGGGACTCATTGCTAGGTCCTGAGAGACTGCAGCCATGTTGTTGGCTATCTTTGTGTCTGGGTAGCTTTCCTATTACACTTTATGTACGTCAAACCAGCCTCTTTCCCTTCCACCTCTTGTTCTCACTGCAGCCTTCACGCCACAGGCTTGCCCATGTGTAAGTGTTCATTCTACTGTCACTAACCTCTGTGAGACAGCAACGTCTTGCACTGCTGTTCTTACCCAAGGAAAAAAGAAACTAAGGCAAAGGAGGTCAGGTGCCTGCCCAAGGTCACACAGTCTGTGGAAAAGCTTAACTTCATTCAGGTTCTTCTTGCTGAATGAACAGGACCCCAGTGCTGTGTACACCGACTGCAGCTGAGAAGGATTGTCATGCTAATGGCTTCTGCTCTTCTTTGTCCCTCTAGGGTCCAGTGGAGGCAAGTGTGTGGGACCCTCACTACCTGAGAAGACTTTCTGTTTGGAGAATACCTTCTGTGCAGGGCAGAGCACCAGTCTAACCTAATTTAGTGGATGGCGGAGACAAGCGGTAACAAGGTAGACATGCTGGGAAGTATGCCTGGATAAATCAACGTGTTGCTTAAGTAGAGTCCCTACCTTACACCCAGAAGATTTCATCTTAAATGACCACTTTGAACTAAAACTAGTCCAAACCCTGGGTGAGAACAGCGATGATCCTTCTTCCCTCCTTTCTCCATTCTGCCTCCCTTTCCCCAAATTCTCAGAAGCTGTGGAAGGGAGATCTTTTTGTCATTACCATGATGTCTTCTGGTACTCTTTTGAGTTAGTTGCTTTTCCTTCTATATCTCCTGAACCCAGGGTCACTGCTTAAATTAAACAAATGATCATCACAAAACTCCAAGGAAATGTTATTCAAATGCATTGTCCTGGTAGATCTATTTATTACCATAACAACTTTCCAGCAGATGGCAGGAAAGTGTCATGAAGAGCAGTTGCCTTTACTCTAATTTGTGGGGCTTCTCTGTGAGTTATCAGAGGGCCCAGACCTGGCACATCTGACTTACAGCACTCACCCCTGAGCTGGGACCACTGCAGGAAGATGACCATGGTAAGCTTGACGTTGAGGCTTTGTGCTCAATCTGGCTGCACCTGAGGGAGCAGGGTGCAGGGTCGTCCTATCCAGTGCCCCAGCAGGAGGGTCTGGCTTTCAGCCCTGCCCTGGTAGCCACAAGGGCCTTACCAAGACACACAGTTTAGTCCAGGAGTCCTCATTATGGCTGGCAGGCCAAATCCAGCCACTGCCTCTTTTTGTTTGCACAGCAAAGTGAGAATTGATTTTACATTTTAAAATGGTGGAAAAAATAATAAAAAGAAAATATTTTGTGGCCTGTAAAAATTATATAAAGTTTAAATTTCAGTGTTCACAAATAAAGTTTTATTGGAACACAGCCATAATAATTTGTTTATTCCTTCATATATTGATGATGGCTGCTTCTGACCTCATACAGCAGAGCTGAGAAGCTGTGACAGACACAGTGTGATGAAATGCCTAAAATATTTACTATCTGGCTTTTTACACAAAAATGTTACCAACCCCTGGTTAGTCCTTTGGGATTTCCACAGGCACCAAACTAGCATAATATTTTCTGGGTACACATAGGATTAAGATGGAGCAGGGAGAGTTGGGGCTGCGTTAGTCCTTGAGAACCCCAGGAAGTGTGGGTATGGGCTCTCCTCTCCAGCCCATCACACTAGATCCAGAGAGTGGGAAGCATCTCCCCTCAGCTCCAGGTCTGGCTGCGGTCTGTGCAGCCTTAATCATGAGGATGCATTTTTGCTTCAGTGTCCCATCTGTCCATGCACCAACTATGACCCCTGGACCTAACAGAATGCTTCCAGATTTTCAAATGCCTTTGGTAACAGTTTGAGCATCTATCTAAATCCAAGCTGATTGCCACTCGTGTGTAAGGGAAATGCTTCATGATTTTCTGGATAACTGGAGGAGGTTGTGCCTAGACAAGAGTTTGCTATTAGTCTGTGGAAATTACTTTAATTAAATTGTCAGCTCCAGGGTTTCCACAGAAACATACAATTCAATGAAAGCAATTCCCACAGCCCAATGACTTCCTGGGCCACATACTGTTAAAAAGGATATGCTTATGATATTTGGTCAAATATCCACCACCTTCCAGGATGTTCCACTATCCCTACATCTCTACAAAAGATGTCCAGCTTTTGGTTTAATAAGATGAAGAGTTATGGAGATGTATGGCAGGGATGGTTATGCAACAGAGTGAATGTACTTAATGCTGCTGAGCTGTACACTTACAGCTGGTTAAGATGGTAAATTTTATGTAATGTGTAGTTTACCATAAGAAAAAGAAAAAGAAAGTGCAAAAAGTTCACAATGTCCCTTCTCCTCTGCTGTCATTTGGTGCAAGACACTGCCCACAGGTTGAGAACCACTACCAGGGTTGCTTAAAACCATCGGAAAATACAGATATTTACATTGTGATTCATACCAGTAGCAAAATTACAGTAGCAACGAAAATAATTTATGGTTGGGGGTCACCACAACATGAGGAACTATATTAAAGGGCCACGGCATTACAAAGATTGAGAACCACTGCTCTAAGGGGTCCTCAGGGCTGCTATAGAGGCGGGAGAGACTCTTGTCATTGCTGCTGCACTTGCAAGCTTTGAGCCAGGCTTCTGACTGAGCATTGCTCCCCATTGGGAGTGCACTGACCACCAGGGGGCAGCTCCTTCATTGAGTGTCTGCCTCCTGGTGGTCAGTGCATGTCATAATGACTGGTCGTTCTGTTGTTAGATCGATTTGTATATTAGGGTTTTATTATATAGGACTAGAGGCCTGGTGCACGGATTTGTGCACTGGTGGGGGGTCCCTTGGCCTAGTCTGTGGGGATCAGGCTGAAACTGGCTTTCTGACATCCTCTGAGGGATCCCGGATTGTGAGAGGGTGCAGGCCAGGCCAAGGGACCCCACCAGTGCATGATTGGGGCTGGGTAGGGAAGCGGGAGGTTGGCCAGTTGGGGAGGGACTATGAGAGGGCTCCAGGACATGTCCAGCCTGTCTCACTCAGTCCTGATCAATTGGACCCCAGTAGCAAGCTAACCTACTGGTCAGAGTGTCTGCCCCCTGGTGGTCAGTGCACATCATAGCAACTGGTTGATTGGTCAACTGTCTGCCCCTGGTGGTCAGTGCTTGTCATAGTGAGCAGTTGAGTGGACTTAGCATATCATTAGCACATTATGCTTTGATTGGTTGAATGGCTGACTGGACAACTGGACACTTAGCTTATTAGGCTTTTATTATATAGGATTAGAGGCCTGGTGCATGAAATTCGTGCACAGGGCTTGTGGGGGGGGTGGTTGTCTCTAAACTCAGTCTGTACCCTCTCCAATCTGGGACCCCTCATGGGATGTCCAACTGCCGATTAGGCCCAATCCCAACTGCTTGCTGGCCTGCCTTCCTGATTTTCCCTATCCACTTCTGCCTGCCAGCCTGATCATGCCCTAACTACACCCCTGCCAGCCTGATTGATGCCTAACTGCTCCCCTGCCAACCTGTTTGCCCCTAACTGCCCTCACCTGCAGGCCTAGTCACCACTAACTGCCCTCCCCTGAAGGCCTGGTCACCTCTAACTACCCTCCCCTGCAGGTCTGGGTCCCCCCAACTGCCCTTCCCTGCAGGCCCAGTCAACCCCAACTTCCATCCTCTGCTGGCCTGGATACCCTTAACTGCCCTCCCCTGCAAGCTTGATTGCCCCAACTTCTCTCCCTTGCAGGCCTTTCCCAACCGCTCTCCCCTGCTGGCCATCTTGTGTTCACATGGGGGAGGATCTTTGACCACATGGGGGCAGCCATCTTGTGTGTTGGAGTAATGGTCAATCTTCATATTACTCTTTTATTAGATAGGATAGAGGCCTGGTGCATGGGTGGGGGGCAACTGGTTTGCCCTGAAGGGTATCCCGGATTAGGGTGGGGGTTCCCTTGGGTTTTGAGGCAGCCTGGGTGAGGGGCCTGTGGTGGTTTGTAGGCTGGCAACCCCCTCATCCCCCCCAGTGACCCAAGCAGAGGCTCTGGTATCTGGGATTTATTTATCGTCTACAATTGAAACTTTGTAACCTGAAACAGAGCCAAACCTCCTGCTTGCTCCATGGTGGCAGCCATTTCTGTTGGGAGTTTTATTTATCTTCTATAATTGAAACTTTGTAGCCGTAAGTGGAGGGGCTAGGGCTGCAGAAGCTTGGCTTCCTCCTTTGCCAGGGGCAACCCTAGCCTTTTTCTCTCTTCAGCTCTGTGGCTGCCGCCATTTCTGTTGGGATTTATGTATCTTCTATAATTGAAACTTTGTAGCATTGAGTGGAGGCCTGTGCTGGCGGAAAGCTTGGCTTCCTCCATTGCTGGGGAAACCCAAGCCTCCCTCCTGCTCTCTGTGGCTGTAGCCATATTGGTTGGGTTTATTTGCATATTCCTCCTGACTGGCTGGTGGGTGTGACTTGTAGCAGAGGCATGGTCAATTTGCATATTACTCATTTATTAGTTAGGACTAGAGGCCCAGTGCATGAAATTCGTGCATGGGCAGGGGGATGTCCCTTAGCCCAGCCTGCATCCTCTCCAATCTGGGATCCCTCAAGGGATGTCCGATTGCCCATTTAGGCCGGATCCTATTGGGATCGGGCCTAACTGGGCAGTCGGACATCCTTCTCAAAATCCAGGACTGCTGGCTCCAAACTGTTCACCTGCGTGCCTCCCTGATTGCCCCTAACCGCTTCTGCCTGCCAGCCTGATCACCCGCTAACCACTACCCTGCCAGCCTAATTGATGTCTAACTGCTCCCCTGCCAGCCTGTTTGCCCCCAACTTCCCTCCTCTGCTGGCCTGGTCACCCTAACTGCCCTCCCCTGCAGGCTTGATCGCCCCCAACTGCCCTCCCTTGCAGGGCCTGGAACCTCCCAACAGCCCTCCCCTGCTGGCCATCTTGTGGTGGCTATCTTGTGTCCACATGGGGACAGGATCTTTGGCCACTTGGGGGCAGCCATCTTGTGTGTTAGAGTGATGGTCAATCTGCAAATTACTCTTTTATTAGATAAAATAGAGGCCTGGTGTATGGGTGGGGGCCAGTTGGTTTGCCCTGAAGAGTGTCCCAGATCAGGGTGGGGTTCCCTTGGGGTGAGGGATGGCCTGAGTGAGGGGCCTGTGGAGGTTTGCAGGCCAGCCACGCCCCCCAGTGACCCAAGTGGAGGCCCTGGGATCTGGGATTAATCTATGTCTACAATTGAAACTTTGTAGCCTGGAGTGGAGCCAAGCCTTCTGCTTGCTTCGTGGCAGCAGCCATTTCTGTTTGAAACAGTGTAGCCTAGAGTGGAGGCCTAGGCCGGCAATGGCAGGTGGAAAGCTTGGCTTCTTCCATTGCCAGGGAAACCCAAGCCTCTGTTCTCTCCAGCTTAGTGGCTGCTGCCATTTCTGTATCTTTTATAATTGAAACTTTGTAACATTGAGTGGAGGCTTAGGCAGGCAACAGCAGGTGGAAAGCTTGGCTTCCTCTGTTGCCGGAGAAACTCAAGCCTTCCTCCTGCTCTCAGTGGTGGCAGCCATCTTGGTTGGGATTTATTTGCATAATCTGCTCCTGATTGACTGGTGGGCGTGGCTGTGGGCATGGCTTGTGGATGTGGCGAAGGCAAGGCCAAATTTGCATATTACTCTTTTATTAGATAGGATTACTGTATTGTGACTATTTTGTAACTACAATTTTTTTAGTTCCTTCACCTTTATCATCCAATTTCCCCCATCCCCCGAGCCATTGGCAACCATCAGTTTGTTCTCTGTGTTTCACACTTGTTTATTCATTCCTTTTGTTCTTTAAATTCCACATATAAATGAAATCATATAGTATTTGTCTTTGACTGATTTATTTCACTTAGCATAAGACCCTCTATTTTTATCCATGCTGTCACAAATGGTAAGATTTTTAAAAATATTTTTTTTATTGATTTCAAAGAGGAAGGGAGAGGGAGAGAGAGAGATGGAAACTTCAATGATGAGATTCATTGATTGGCTGCCTCCTGCATGCCCCACAATGGGTATCAATCCTGCAACCCAGACATGTGCTCCTGACCAGAATCGAACCCAGGATCCTTTAGTCCTTAGGCCAATGCTCTATCCACTGAACCAAACCAGCTAGGGCACAAATGGTAAGATTTTATTTTTATACTAGAGGCCTGGTGCATGAAATTCATGCATGGGGGGTGTCCCTCAGCCCAGTCTGCACCGTCTCCAATTTGGGACCCTTTGTGGGATGTTCGACTGCTGATTTAGGCCCAATCCCTGTGACTGTTGGCTCCCAACAGCTCACCTGCCTGCCAGCCTGATCACCCTCTAACCACTTCCCTGTCAGCCTGATCAACACCTGACTGCTCCCGTGCCAGCCCAATTGCCCCCAACTGCCCTCTCCTGCAGGCCTGGTCACCCACAACTACCCTCCCCTGTTGGCCATCTTATGGTGCCCATTTTTGACCACAAGGGGCAGCCATTTTGTGTGAGGGTATGAGGTCAATTTTCTTTTTCTTTTTTAAAATATATTTTATTGACTTTTTTTTTTACAGAGAAGAAGGGAGAGGGATAGAAAGTCAGAAACATCGATGAGAGAGAAACACTGATCATTGCTTCCTGCACACCCCATCACTGGGGATGTGCCTGCAGCCAAGCTACATGCCCTTCACCGGAATCGAACTTGGGACCTTCCAGTCCGCAGGCTAGCGCTCTATCCACTGAGCCAAACCGGTTTCAGCATTATGAGGCCAATTTTCATATTACCTCTTTATTATATAGGATGTTCCAACACTTTTCCACACCATTGAGAGAGAGAGAGAGAGAGAGAGAGCGAGAAACATCAATGAAAGAGACACATCAATTGCTTGTCTCCTGCATGTGACCTGACCAGGGCTGGGGATCGAACCTGCAACCCTGTTACATGCCCTTGACCAGAAATTGAACCTCTAATCCTTCAGTGCGTGGGCCAATGCTTTAGACGCTGAGTGAGACTGGCTAGGGCTATACCACCACTTTTTTTAATCTACTGGTCTATTGATGGGCACTTGGGTTGCTTCCATATCTTGGATATTGTAAATAATGTTGCATTGGACATAGGGAGCATATATTCTTTCAGTCTAGTATTATGAGTTTCTTTGGATATATATCCAGAAGTGAAATTAATGGGTCATAAGTCAGTCCCATTTTTAAGTTTTTATGGTAACCCCATACTGTTTCCATAGCGGCTGCACCAATCTTCATCCCCACCAACAGTGCTAGGGTTCTCTTTTCTTTATGTCCTCATCAGCACTTGTTTGTGGACTTATTGATGGCTAGGGACCAGATGCACGAAATTCTTGCAAGGGACTTCGTCCTCGCAGCCCAGCTACCTCTTGGCCCTGTGGCCCTTCCCATTGGTTGTTCCAGAAGGTCATCCAGAAGGTCGTCTCGCTGTCCAGTCTAATTAGCATATTAGCTCTTTATTAGATAGGATAGCCACTCTGTCAGGTGTGAGGTGGTATCTCATTGTAGTTTTAATTTGCACTCTCTAATGATTAGTGACCTTGAGCATCTTTTTATATGTCTATTGTCCCTCTATATGTCCTTTTTGGAGAAGTAACTATTTAGGTCCTTTGCCCATTTTTAAATTGGATTATTGTTTTTTTGGTGTTCAGTTGTATAAATTCTTTATGCATTTTGGATATTAACTCCTTTCTTTGTGGTTTGCTTATTTATTATCCACTACTTAATCTGACGAGGATATAAGCTCCATCAGGTCAGGCATATTTGATTCATGATGTAACTAACCTAAGTGCTTATAATAATATCTGGCGCAGAGCAGGTGCTTAATACATATTTTTTTATAGGTAATGTTTTATTCTTAATTTAAAAAATTTTCAATTACAGTTGCCATTCAATATTATATTAATTTCAGATGTACAACATAGAAGTTAGGTATTTATGTAACTTAATGTGATCCCCCTAATAATTAGTCTAGTATCCACCTGGCATCATATATTTTATTGATTTTTTACAGAGAATAAGGGAGAGGAAGGAAGAGGAATAGAAAGTTAGAAACATTGTTGAGAATAAAACATCGATCAGTCGCCTCCTACACACCTCCTACTGGGGATGTGCCCACAACCAAGGTACATGCTCTTGACCGGAATCAAATCTGGGACCCTTCAGTCCACAGGCTGACGCTCTATCCACTGAGCCAAATGGGTCAGGGCTCAACACATTTTTTTGACTGAATAAATAAACAAATTTTTGAGGGATGAGCCTTCCCAAGTACTTAAGACTGTGCTGGAATTATACGAACTCCTTCCACTAACAAATTACCTCAGAAAGGTTGGATTTTAAGAGGGCTCCTGGCCAGGATCATTTTTTAAATGAGGTAGATAGTCTTACTATCCTGTTGAACTGAAGAGAAGACTTAGGCAGCCCTCGGACTTGCACCCAGGGTGGTTGGCGCCTGAGTGCCTGCTCCTAACGCTCATCATCACTACCTTTCCTGCAGTGCATCAGAACCTGAACTTGTCTTCTCTCCAGACAAGGTCATGTCTGGCCTCTACCTCAATTTGGCTTTTTTTCTGACCGGCACCGTCTCTGTATCCCCACTTTTCTGGGAGGGAGCACACATAATTTTTTACTCTGTATGTGTGAAAACCTAAGCCCAGCCATTTTTAGTAACTTGACTATAATCACACCATTAGCAGGTAGCAGAGCTGGTCCCAGAACTGAGGAATCCAAATGCCGTGGTTGAATATGCATGCTGTGTTGGCTTCCATTCTGCTCCTCGTTCTCCTCAATAAATCAGATAAAGGTATGGAGTGGGTGCCAATTAGATCAACAACAGTAGAAATTGGGGTGGGAAGTGGGTAAGGAAAACTCACTGGAAGGTAACTGGGATAAAGTATTCAGAATCATGGGGAATAGTGGAAGAGCCGAGTGTGTTTAGCCTAGAAAACTCTTTTAATATTTGAATGTCTATGTGGAGGTGTTCAAGGTATTGTGGCATCCCAGAGAGGTGCCATTAGAGGGAGGTGGACAGATGTCTCTGAACTTTAGTCTTTTGATTAGGCAGTAATACTATTAAGACCCACTCTGCAGAGTTATGCTAGAATGTCACGTATGAAAGGCACCCAGCAAAGCTCTTCACAGCCCAGAAGTGCACCATGAATGTAATTGTGAGTGAACTGTGATTACAGGAAAACTACTTTGGCAACTCGATGAGGATAGTTTAAAGATTAAGTGAGAGGAGATGTACCATCATCCCACCTTTAGCTGTTTTCAGTACAAGCATGTCAGCCACAACAACTGCACTATTTTGGACAATTTCATTTACTTTGGTAAATAGAATGTAAGTACTATTACTTTACATATGACGCGATGTAGTTAGATAATTGAAACGGAAATATTTGTTGTACATACAATGTGTGTATATTCTCTGGCTTACATATAATCAGTAAATATCCCATTTCTTATGCCTTTTCAGAAACATGTGGAAAGATGAGCAAAAACTAATCATGACATTACAGCATGATGGGGTCAGGGAATCTCAGAAATGGAAAGGACGTTGGAAATGGGTACAGAGTGAAATTCAACGTCTAGAGGGAGGGTTTAGAAGTCTCCCTGGACACCCTTTCTGGCTGTCTACAGCAGTCTCCCTTCCTGCTAAAGTGTCACATTTGGCACCCACTCCTGGAAACCTAACAAAACCTTTCAGTTAAATTCCATAATGAGTCCCTTGTGCCAACCTGATGTTAATTTGCCTCCTATTGTTGCACCTTCAGTGGTTTCCCATTCCCTTTAAGAGACTCGGAAGAAATCCATAATCTGGCACCAGTGTACCTAAGGCTGTTACTTCCCTTCACACGCCCTACTCCCGGCATTGGCCTCAGTGTGAGCTCGGGTTTCTGAGTTGGGGTCTGCAGTGCTCTGGGCTGCGGAGCCCAGGGCCTGGAGAATCAGCGGGACCATGGCCTTACCCTCTGTGCTCTAGGATTCTGCTCTGATCTCTTTTCACACTGCATTTGCAGTGGTGCTGTGATGAACTAGGAGGGAAAGTCAGGGAACAGCCAACCGCAAGCCTCTGTGAATCTAGCCAGATTAGAGCAGTCTGTGTGTAGCAGGACTCAGCAACCAGCAAGTCCCAATCTTGGACACTCTTTTTAGTGAGGGAGGCACTTTGAGTGTGCTGGTTCATCTGACCTTTACACGAGAGCTCCCTTCATAGCTAAAACCCAGCTCACGATTCTTCTCACATGACCTGCCCACCTGTCTGAGCATGCCTGCTGGCATACGCCTTTCATCTTCCTCGAAGTTCAGCTGGCACAATGTGCTCCTAGAGAATTAAAAAATGTCCAGTAGTAGTTAAAATTAATGTTAAAATATATTTTATTTAACCTAATATATTAAAGTATTACTTCAACACATAATATTAAAAATGATCAGAAATATTTTGCTTTTTTTTTCTGCCCCACAACTTAGAAAACTGGTGTCTTTTATACTCAGAGGGCACATCTCAGTTCAGGCTTCCTCCATTTCAAGTGTTCAGTTAGTGGCCACTCTATTGACACAGTAGGTCTGCAGACAGACAGACAGACGGGTGTTAGCTCTATAGCCACATGAAGCTGAGTTTGAATCTTGTGCCATGGATAGAATGTCTGGCCTGGGGAAAATTCCTTTACTTTGTAAATGACAATTTTCAGCTAAATGGTGATATTAGCTGTTACCTCATAAGGCTGTTGTACAGATAAATAAGATTGTTCTGGCACAGTGCAAACACTTAATAAGTATTAATTGCTATTATTATTTTAGCTAGATTTTAAATTTTAGCATTTATGTGTAAGACCAGTACTGTTATATTTTCTTTCTTTTAAATAAGTTCTTTATTTTTTAAAATATATTTTATTGATTTTTCACAGAGAGGGAGGGGAAGGGATAAAGTCAGAAACATCGATGAGAGAGAAACATCGATCAACTGCCTCTTACACACCCCCTACTGGAGATGTGCCCGCAACCAAGGTGCATGCTCTTGACTGGAATCGAACCTGGGACCCTTCAGTCCGCAGGCCGACGCTCTATCCACTGAGCCAAACTGGTTTCAACCCTAATATTTTTAATGTGTCTACAGTGTCTTCATCCCCAGGCGGATATTACTGTAGTGCTAGTCCAAGGCAGGGTTTAGCTACTCTTGTTTTTTTTTTTTAATCTTTATTGTTCAGTTTATTAATTACATTGTTTCCCCTTTTTATCCCCCTATAGCTCCCCTCCACCCTGTACCTATCCCACCCTCCACCCTCACCTCCCCCTCCCCACTGTCCTCTCCCATTGTTGCTAGATTTTTGTCCAGTCTCTTGCTGCACTTCCCACAACCCTTTTCTCCCCAAGAATTGTCAGTCCATTCCCTCTCTATGTCCATGTCTCTGTTATATTCACCAGTCTATCCTGTTCAACAGCCTATCAATTCACTTGATTTTTATGTTCATTTGTTGATAGATGTGTATTTGTTGTTCATAATTTTCATCTTTACCTTTTTCTTCTTCCTCTTCTTAAAGAATATCTTTCAGCATTTCATATAATGTTGGTTTGGTGGTGATGAACTCCTTTAGCTTCTTCTTATCTGCGAAGCACTTCATCTGACCTTCAATTCTGAATGATAGCTTTGCTGGATAGAGTAATCTTGGTTGTAGATTCTTGCTGTTCATCACTTTGAATATTTCTTGCCACTCCCGTCTGGCCTGCATCGTTTCTGTTGAGAAATCCGCTGACAATCGTATGGGTGCTCCCTTATAGGTAACCAACTGTTTCTCTCTTGCTGCTTTTATTATTCTCTCTTTGTCTTTTGCTCTTGGCATTTTAATTATGATGTGCCTTGGTGTGGTCCTCTTAGGGTTCCTATATATTGGGGTTCGGTGCACTTCTTGGACTCCTAAGTCAATTTCTTTCACCAGGTGTGGGAAGTTTTCAGTCACTTTTTCTTCAAATAGGTTTTCATTGTCTTGGCCTCTCTCTTTTTCTGGCACCCCTATAATTTGGATGTTGGTATGCTTGAGGTTGTCCCAGAGGCCCCTTACACTATCTTCAATTTTTTGGATTCTTTTGGTTTCTTGCTTTTTCAGCTGAGTGGATTTTACCTCTTTGTATTTCAAATCTTGAACTTGGTTCTTGGGGTGCTCCAGAGCACTTTTAGGTCTTTGTATAATATTTTTTTGTTTCAGTCAGTGTATGCTTAATTTCTGGTTGGTCCTTTTTCATATCCTTGAGAGTCTCCTTTATATCCTTGAGGTTCTCTTTCATTTCCTTGTAGGACTCATTCATTTCCACGTTGGTCTTGATCATTTCTTTGCAGCTCTCGTTTATATCCTTGAGGGTCTTGTTCATTTTCTTGTAGGACTCATTCATTTCCTTTGTGGTCTTGCTTATTTCCTTATAGGCCTCGATCTTTTGTTGGAGCCTCTTGAAAAACCCTATAACCGTGGTTTTGAATTCCATGTCCAGTCGTTTTTTTCCCTCCATTTCTTTCACATCTGATTTCTTTCCATGTTGCTGCATGGTGGCTGCTTCCCTGAGTTGGTCAATTAGCTTTGTGTGGTAGACTTCCTACTAGGGATAGTGGGTCAGCCTCCCCAGTTACCTGAGGTGGATATGGGCTGCACAGTCTTGCTGAAGTTAAGCTCAGTCAGTCGTTGTTAGCACTTGGAGAGTTGACCTCCAGGCCAATTGTCTGTGAAGCTCAGCTGTGCTCAGGTTGGGTGGGCGGAGTCTCTGGGCCAAGCAGACAGCGTTAGCTCTGCCCTATGCGGCCCCGGGGACTCTGTGCCGGGGGCAATGGCTGCCAGCACCTCTGAGAGAGAGCCGCTGCCAGGGAATTCAGACTTTCCCAAAATGAGTCTGCATGTGCAATGTCTCACCCAGGATCGTAAAACAAAGCAGTCTGACGGTTTTCCGAATGAGAGACAAGTCGCGGAGCGCTCTCTGCGCCGTCACGCAGCTGAGCTGTTCGTGCAAGCTGCCCTGTCCACAAGCCGGCAGACCCGGCAGCACCCGAGCTTCGGCGTGCCCTCCCACTGTCCAGTTTTCACCCTGTGTGATAGTGGGTTCTCTGGACTTCGCCCAGAGCTGGAGAATCAGTCCGATGGGACGCCTTTGTCTCCCCGTTCGAGAAAACTGGCCAGTTTTCAGCCGCCCGTCCTCTCCGGGGCACGCACTCCAAACCTCTCTCCGCACGAATCTTTCAACTCTGTTCGCCGCCGCTCCTCCGAGTCACAGTGTCTTATCTTATCTTATCTTTTATTTGTGGAATTTTCACTCGGCGAGCTTTCTGGTGATTCTGGAAGGTGTTTGTTCTTTCGTTAAGTTGTAGTATTAAAATTGCTGATTATGACGGCAAGATAGGTGTTTTACCTTTGCCGCCATCTTAGTTCTCTCTACTCTTGTTTTTCATTTATATTTATGGCACTAAAATGCCTTGTTCTTTTTATATATATATATATATATATATATATATATATATATATATATATATATATATATATATATTTTTTTATTGTTTTCAGAGAAGAAGGGAGAGGGAGAGAGAAAAAAACATCAATGAAGAGAGAGAATCATTGATCGGCTGCCTCCTGCTCGCCTCCTACTAGGGATTGCGCCCGCCACTTGGGCCTGTGCCCTTGACGGAAATTGAACCCGGGGCCTTTCAGTGTGCAGGCCGATGCTCTGTCCGCTGAGCCACACTGGCTGGGGCTAAACCTTGGTCTTACACATAGGCACATGACGACTGATGTTTGCTCTGCACACCTCAAAACGTCCGGAGCTGGGGGACAACCTGAGAGAGAAAAGGGAAATCGTGGGCGTGTGAAGTCATTGGGAGCGAAAGGAAAATGCTTTGAGGAGGGAGAGGCTTAGGAGGCCAGGCGCCACGGGGAGGGTGAGCCCGGTGAGCGAGCAGACGGCACCCTGCGCGTCACTGGCACCCTGCGCCGGGGCGTGGGGGCAGAGCCGTGCCCTCCGCCGGAAGCAGGTTAGCCCTCCGGGGGCCATTGGGCAATCAGGCCATTGCGGGGTGGCACCGCCGGTTGCAGTCCTTACCAGATGCCACCAAGGGGCAGAGCGGGCAGGGAAGGGAGGGGGCCGGCAACAGTACGATTGAGCAAAACCTCCCGGGGTCCTCGCTGGGCAGGGAGGGATATGAATGAGGCAGAGGAGAGATGAGGGGAAAACGCATGAGTGAACACACACACACAGAGGAGAACTGGTTATCCAAGGCAAAATCTGAGCAGGCCGGTGGCTTCCGTCTGTGTGGCGAATGCCCAACGAAGGCACGAACTGTCCCGGGTTGGGGGGGGGGGGGCGGGGGGGGGAGAGCGGGTGCGCGTGCAGAACCGAGCCCCCATCAGTGACCGTGTGACGGGGCCCTCTGCGGAGGCCGCCTGAGGCGCACCAGAGTCAGGGGGACTGAACACTGTGCCTTGTTAGGGCTAGAACACGGGCTTTACTGCCTTGGCCGGTGTGGCTCAGTGGGCTGAAATAGCTGTCTGCGAGTGCGTTTCCACAGGCTCCTCCCGCTGCGTTTCCTCACCGTCCTGGAGGCTCCCTAGGGGAAGAACCAATGGGCTTGGCTCGCTCTGTCCTTCTTCTTTTGGGGAGTGACCAGCAGCGAACGTGACTTCCCCAGTCCTGCTGCGACTGGGGGTGAGCAGCCGGTTCTGGGGTTTCCTTGGAGCTAGCTCATTCGGCTCACAGAAGGATCTGAAACTGGTGTCTCCACCTAGACTTTCCCTTGTGACCACATTCTGGCTGTTGGCTACAAGCAGAAATGCTGTATGGTGTCCCAGGAATTTTCAAAGGGAGGAGGCTCGCCCTGCCTTTCTTCTTCCTCATCCTATTGCCCAAACTTGGTTATGGCCTTGGCTGTGGCTGTCTTCGTACTGTGAGGAGGTCCAGGCAGGAAGATCGAGGAAGCAGTACGCCAGCGAGGGCCTGGCTTCCTGTGACTTGACTGAGCTGCTAACCGCGGAAGCTTCAGAGAGAGAGAGAGAAGAGAGAGAGAGAGGAGAGAGAGAGAGAGAGAGAGAGAGAGAGAGAGAGAGAGAGAGAGAGATTGTTATATTTTCTTGCATCAACTTCATTCCATGAATATCTATGGGTGATGAAAAGTGAACTTGCTTTGAGGGCTTTAGTTGGATGTGTGTTCTTACAACACACTTCCATGAAGTTGGCTTTAAAATTTTGTTTCTTTTGAACATTTTATTATGAAAATATTCAAATAGCAAAGTTGAAAGAATTTACAGTGAACACTGCAGACTCACCATCTTGAGCAAAATGCACATTTTACTCTACTTGTTTTATTAAATGCCTACTCATCTTTCTATCTTTTTATCCATCATATGTAATCTTATTTATTTTTATAATTATTGGGGCCAGTATTCATACTGAAAAGTTAAAACACTAATTAAGATGCATTAATCATGTCTATTTTGCCATGTCAGGAAATTGTCAGAATAGTGACAACAAATGTGTAAGGATTTACATGATTCTAATTATTCATCTAATATAATTGATCTATTATAATATTTAGTGAAGAGGGTACATGTTCTATTCCAACACCCATGGAAATTTTATGACTATTATTATAAAAACTAGAGACCTGTTGCAGGAAGGTTCCTGCAAGAATAGAGCTTCCTGCAGCATGAGCAAAGCTCCCTCCCTTTTCCCCTACCTTGTTCTCTCCCGTCTCTGCTGCCTCACTCCCATCTCCACTGCCTCACTCCCATCTCCGCTGCCTCGCTTCCTTCTCTGCTGCCTTCCTTCCTCTCATCTTCTCTGCCTTGCTCCCTTCCTTCTCCCTCACCCTGCTTGCTTCTCTGTGGCTTTGCTCCCTTCTGCAGTGCTTGGCTTCCTTCTATGTTGTCTTCTGCGTGTGAATATGCAAATTAATTGCCATATTGGTCGGGTTAATTTGCATACTCACTCTGATTGGCTTGTAGGTATAGTGACGGTATAGTCAATTTGCATATTACTCTTTTATTAGATAGGATAAGAAAACATACCTACATCTTCTGAAGGCAGTGACAAAAAAAATAGTTTTTCCAAACCAATTCACTTTGAAAATGAAAACAAAACCCAAAAAACTAAATCACCATTCTAAACAAGGCTTAACTATAGATAATATCAGACTCTTTAGAAATGAGTATTACCAATAGCGTAACATAGTATGTTTAAATGCAACTCAGCAGACCGTTCCTGCTTTTAAGTATATTTTAGGAAGTACTTATTAAAAAACAACAGAAAAGCACAAATTAATGAAGCTTGACAAGTGAAAGAAAAAAGATGATTCTTTGAAAATATCAAACTAGCCTAACTGGTTTGGCTCAGTGGATAGAGCGTTGGCCTGCGGACTGAAAGGTCCCAGGTTCGATTCCGATCGAGGGCATGTGCCTTGGCTGTGGGCACATCCCCAGTTGGAGGTGTGCAGGAGGCAGCTGATCGATGTTTCTCTCCCATCGATGTTTCTGACTTTCTATCCCTCTCCCTTCCTCTCTGTGAAAAATCAATAATAAAAAAAGAGAAAATATCAAACTACATCAACCTTTTGACAGTAGTCAAGAGAAAAATAGAAGACAATATTAGGACTGAGAATAAGAAACTCAGTGTGGTTCATAAAAGGTAAGACATTTTAAAAAGAAGAAATCCCCTTTAAATATATTTAAACAATCTAGATAAGAAGAACAAATGCTGGGAAACTATGACCTAAGAAGGGTCCAAAAAAGTTCCAATAACTATGGAAAAATGGGAAAAATGTACTTCTTAAAAAATCACCATCATGCAAGGAAATGATACTTTCTGTTACTTATATTATTCCAGACCTAGCAATAGATGAAACAGTCCTGATCTTTTTCTAAATGGTGAACATAACCCTGATCCCACTTTGGAAAAGAGAATAGCATGAAAAGGAAAATGTGTAAGTCAATCTTACTCATAAACAAAGATGAAAAATCTCAGTTAAAATGTTAGCAAATCAAGCAAACTTAAAAGAGTAGTGTGTTCTGACCAAGAATGTCTTGTCCAAGCCATGCTAGTATGTATAGTTCAACAAAAGGAACTCTTAACATTATTCACCATGTCCCTAAGGTGGAAGGAAACAAAGAAACCTGTGATCTCCTGAAGAGATGCCACAAAGCACATCTGAGAAGTTGTAAAGTCTTTCCCAGGGACCCCACTGACTGCAGTAATTGGAAAGGTAAACAAATGTGACACTGGCCCTTCATTGTTCTCAAGAAAGTAAATGCTCATAGGATTAAATTTTCTCTAAGCCCCATTCTCTGAGTAATTCTGCCCAAATCAGCTAAGAAACATCTCACTCTATCTTTAACTCTTTGCTTATTTATATCTTGGGGATATTTATATTGTTTTTGTGAAAAATTTTTTGCTTGTTAATCCTCACCCAAGGATATTTTTTCCATTGAGTTCTTTTTAGAGAGAGTGGAAGGGATGTGGAGAGACAGAGAGAAACATCCAGGTGAGAGAGACAGACACACCGATTGGTTGCCTCTTGCATGCGCCCTGACCAAGGCCAGGGATTGAGCCTGCAACCAAGGTACATGCCCTTGACCAGAATCGAACCCAGGACCTTCAGTCTACAGGCCGACACTCTAACCATTGAGCCAAACTGGTTAAGGTTATTTTTGTGAATTTTAAACAAAAAGGCCATAGCTATTATCACTCCAGGCTAGAAGTGGAACTAAAGGTCCTTCAGATTTCAGGAGGTACATGCTTTTGTGCTGATAGCACGAAGCCTCCAGGTAAAGTTAGGAGAGCTGTCATTCCAAATGGAGGAATGGGAGCAGGACCCCAAGCCTTACAACACACAGGACCTTGCTTTGACTTTTCTCATTAGGTGGAGTAATTGAAGGATTCATACAAGTGGTATTTTGATCATTGCATAAGTTATTAATTTAAACCAGACAAAATGCCTTGGAAGAGACTTCATTCAGTGTAGGGGTTTTTATAAATTTCCATGATTTTTCACCCAATTCTCCTTTGTTTATTTTGTTGAAATATTGCAATATTTTATAAATTAGACTTTTTCACCTTTGGGAATAAACCAGACTTGGAAAAATGTTTTGTCAGAATTTTGGATGAAGTTAGAGCTGCATAAGTTATGAAGTCAGGACTGCTAATTTGAGGAAGTAGAGTGGATGGAGTGCTGTCTGGCCTGGTCCAGCACTGTGCCGCCTGGTCCCAGCCTCAGGTGCGTGAGCCCACGCCTTCTACACCACATCTCCATGTGAGCTCAATGGAACAATCAACCTGAGTTTTCATGTTACTCAGCACACACCGGTTGAAAGGAACCTCATGTGAAGTTAGCTAATCTCTCTGGGCATTTAATTAGATCAGCAAATGATTTCTGTGGGTGATGAACTGGCCCACTTGCATGGGCAAAATTGTCTCAAAGGATGTGTGGTGAACACAGTTGATTAAAATCTAGTGGTTGTGTCCTGAAAAAAAAAACAAAAACAATCAGGGAGCCAGCAGACCTGGTGGTTAGCTATTCAGCATCTATGGTTGCCCACAGGATCTCTTGAATTTTCCCTTTTTTGTCTTCAACCGCTGGGATGAAGCTGAGCTCCCACTGTAGCACTTGCCGTGGACTGGCAGTGGCTCCTGCCCTGACCTCACTCTCCGTGGCAGGGACGCAGAGTATGCTGACAGAGGGCCAGAATGAAGAATCAGGTAGTCTGATTTTTACCGGCAACCAGACTGCAATCACAAGGAGAATATGGGGCTGACACTGAGGAGAAAGAGAACAATGGAGAACTCCATGACACTGGAGAGTTCCTGGGCCTACCAGTTCTGGAGTTGTCTTGGATCTTGGCTCTCCTGTTACGTGTGCTAATTGTTTTTATGCCAGGCTGATGTTGGGCTTTCTCTTAAAGCTCCTGAACAACACAGAGAGCATTAGTCTGTGATTTTCTGAGTGTAAGACTTCTGGAGACTTCCCTTTCCGTGGAGGCCCCCTCACTTACTCTCTCAAATGAACCATTTTTTTCTTTAAAAAATGTATTTTATTGATTTTTTACAGAGAAGAAGGGAGAAGGAGAGTTAGAACCATTGATGAGAGAAACATTGATCAGCCATTTCCTGCACATCCCCCACTGGGGATGTGCCTGCAACCAAGGTACATGCCCTTGACCGGAATCAAACCTGGACACCTTCAGTCTGAAGGCAGACGTTCTATCCACTGAGCCAAATCGGTTAGGGCAATGAATCATTTCTTTCTTTTTTTTCCTTCTTGGGATGCTTTTATTCTCAATTTCTCCATCTTAAATAGTAATTCTACATATGTTTTTCTAAAAAAGTAAATCTTTTTTGTTCAGATTATTACAGGTGTTCCTCTTTTTCCCCCTCATAGCTCCCCTCAGTGGGGGATGTGCAGGAGATGGCTGATCAATGTTTCTCTCATCAATGTTTCTAACTCTCCTTCTCCCTTCTTGGATCTTGGCTCTCCTGTTACGTGTGCTAATTGTTTTTATGCCAGGCTGATGTTGGGCTTTCTCTTAAAGCTCCTGGACTGTGGCTGTGTGTTTCTACAGGAGATGTTCCAGGCAGGGTGACAGAGAGGTGAGTTTTATGATAAAGATTTAGAATTAATGTTTCACTTCCCTTTGTAATTGAAAACATGATTGTTGTAAGTCTCCCTCAAGCACTATCCTGACATAGACAGCAAAAGGTAATGAGAATGTTTCTGTACCAAGGACTGATTATATATTATTTAAAGATTTTTTATATCTTTTAATTTTTTACGTACTTGATCTGTTGAAAATGTTTATCAAAGTAGATACATTAAAATCATCCAGGACACTGGTTTATTCTATCTGGTATGGGAGAAGGACTCAATACAGGAACGTTTGCAGCTGTTCCTCCAGCCCTTTCCCCAAAGCCATATAGCCCAATCTCTCCAAGAAGCTATCCTTTTGCTGGAGCCCCAGGTGAGTGCCTGTCAGGGAAATTTTGTGTGCTGGACCTTTAAGAGAGCACCTGGGTTTGCAGCATTCTCCCTTCCCTCCCAGGCAGGTAGGAATAACTGCTGATTCTCACAGCCAGGTGCTATGTGGGCTCCTCTGCCCAGCATGAGGTGCCTCTGCCCCAGAGTGTGGGGCCAACCCTTTTCCCAGTCTCAGCCCTTCCTACCAATCTTCATGTGGCTTCTTCTGAAAATCCTTAGTTTTAAGACTTCTGTTCAGTTAGTCTTCAGATGGTTCTCCAGGTTGATTTTTGTATAAATTAGCTGTAATTTTGATGTTCTGGGAGAAGGTGAGTATAACTTCTACCCACTGTACTATCATCTTCCAGAGATTCCTTTTTTTTTTAAATCCTCACCCAAGGACTTTTTCCATTGATTTTTATTTTTTATTTTTTAAAATTTAATAAATCTTTATTGTTCAGATTATTAAAATGTTGCTTTTTCCCCCTTCCATAGCTTCCCTCCCGCCAGTATCCATCCCATCTTCTGCCCTCACCCTCCCCACTGTCCTCATCCATAGGTGTATGCTTTTTGTCCAGTCTCTTCCCACCTCCCCACAACCCTTTCCCCCATAATCGTCAGTCCACCTCCTTTCTATGCTCCTGATTCTATTATATTCACCAGTTTATTCTGATTTTCAGATTTTTTATTCACTTGATTTTTAGATTCACTTGTTGATAGATGTGTATTTGTTGTTCATAATTTTTATTTTTACCTTTTTCTTCTTCCTCTTCTTAAAGAATATCTTTCAGCATTTCATATAATATTGGTTTGGTGGTGATGAACTCCTTTAGCTTTTTCTTATCTGCGAAGTGCTTTATCTGACCTTCAATTCTGAATGATAGCTTTGCTGGCTAGAGTAATCTTGGTTGTAGATTCTTGCTATACATCACTTTGAATATTTCTTGCCACTCCCGTCTGGCCTGCATAATTTTTGTTGAGAAATCCGCTGACAATCGTATGCAACCTGGCTTCTTTAAAAGATTATCCATTCCTTAGAGACCAAAGAAACAATACGGAAGATCAACAAAACCAAGAGCTGGTTCTTTGAAAAGATAAACAAGATTGATGAACCTTTAGCCAGACTCACCAAGAAGCAAAGAGAGAGGACCCTAATAAATAAAATCAGAAATGAAAGAGGTGAAATAACAACAGACCCCATTGAAATACAAAGGATTGTTAAAAAATACTATGAACAACTCTACTCCAACAACCTGGACAACCTTTACACAATGGAATACTAAACTGCGGTAAAAAAGAAGGAGCTCCTATCATTTGTAACAACATGGATGGATTTGGAGAGCATTATGCTAAGTGAAATTAGCCAGGGAGAGAAAGACAAATATCACATGATCTCACTCATTTGAGGAATAAAATGAATGAGATAGACTGATGAACAAGAATGGATCCAGAGACTGAGAAAAGTCCATCAGAATGTCAAACCTCAGGGTAAGTGGCAGGTGGTGGGAGTAAGGGGGAAAGTCAATATATTTGAACTCTTGAATTAAGGTAAGTAATTTGTGTTTTTACATCCCTGACAAAGTTTATATAAAGTTATAAAAAAATTGGCAGCTAGTTTGAGATTGAATTAACATGGCCTAGAGCTTGTCATCTCCTATGAACACCAGTCCTTAGGCTAGGCTCTCCTTAACCTCCCATGACACTATAATACCCTTACATGATATTATTCTACAATGTCATTATAATTTTTGATATTTGACAACAGCATATTATACAATTATCCCAAATAAACTTACAAACTAATTCTTTGAATGTTGGGTAGCAATTTGAAAAAGGATAGGAAAGGAATTAATCCCTTTCAGAAGGAATTAAGGCACTGGGAAGGCATCCAAGCATTCTATATTGGCCCCTCTTGCCCTTTCTGCCAAGAGGGACCTTCTTCTTACTATCCAAATACACATAGCTGATGCCTGAGCTTTCAGTTCAAGCTGTGGCTGAAGCCTCTGGGCAGCTGGCACCATGGATCTGTCTCTCAACCAATGGTGTGAGCTGGGCTCTCTCTGGAGAAGAAACCTGGGTCACCCGAGATATGTGATCAATACTGGGACCCCGCCAGCAGGCGAGGGGACCCCAAAGCAGGTGCTGGATGTAGAGGCCACGGGGGTATTGACTACAAAGGAGACAGAACTGAACCTCACACCACCCTGTTTGGCCCCGGAGGATGGCTGGTTATCCAGAGACGGGTAAGATTCCTCAGGGAAGGAACAACCTAAGACAGGCACAGTCGCAGAGGGGCCAACAGGAGAGAACTAAAAGGTCAACAGAGGTGGGGCACAGACCCTCATCCACAAGCCTTGCAGGGGCTTGAATTCTCACCCCTCCTGAGGGAGGTCTCCTACCCCCATGGCTGCTTCGCCTCCCACGCACAACTCAGACCTGGACCCAGGTTACAGACAGAGACTCGGCCAGCAATAGCTGCTCTATATCTAAATGCAGTCTATTACCAGGAATGCTCAGAACCTACTCAAAAATGCAAATATTCCTTTCCACTAGTATTTACAGGGTAAACTAAGATTTCTGCTTGAGTATTAAAATGGACAGTAAAATAGTAATCAAATTTTCAGATTAATTTAAATTGGCCAAGTGAAATAAGTGAACACTCAAGAAAATTTAAGTGTATTGGACAAAAAGCTTTTCTTAAAACATTAACTAAAATATCTATTAGTAGTTCATCTCACTGCAAAATTGCCTAACATTCAAAGAACCTAAAGCAGTCATATTTGTTTGCAAAAATTAAAATTTAAAATTACCAACACTGCAAGTTAAAATTTCCAAAAGCCCCCATTAATCAAAAAGGGGGGGAGGCAGTGGGGTAATATCATGTAAGGAAAAATATCCTGTAAGTAAAATACATCTAGAAAATTCTTACTCCAGAAAAGTAAATTCCATTTGTAAAACCAACTGCAGGACACCCATGAAAAAATACACATGGTATCAAAACAAGCCAAAGGAAAATCATTTAGGCAAAAATAAAAAGAATCCCAAGTCTATTTTGCAGAGAGGATCCCTTTGTTAACTTTTGGTCTAGAATGTGTTTGTGTATTTTCAGAGAACAACTCCAAGATCATGTGGGTTCCTGCGACTGTGAGGAATGGACGGATCTGTTCCAGTCACGAGGATGGTCCAGAGATGGGGGACACTGACAACACCTTGTCATGCTAGCAGTTGGCAGCTGTGCATGGCTGCAGGCAGCCCAGGACCATACCAGAGAGGATGGTACTTGCATTGCTACGATGTGTCCACCATCTGGATGCCATTGCTGACATGTACACATAAAGAACTATTTGACACTGAAACTGGGACTCAGAACAGTTGGACATTGAAACTGAGACTGAAACATTTTTTGTTATTATACATTTATTTCTAGTATGCAGAGGCAAGATATTTTTGAAGAAAAGAAACAGGGGAGAGTGATTGATATAGAGGCAGGGAGGCATTGAACAGGCTGTCAAGCTACAGGGGAAGGCTTGGGTGGATGGGAGGTGAATGCCGGGGGAGATCAACCGAAGGACTTGTATGCATGCATATGAGCATAACCAATGAATGAAAGACACTGGGGCAGGGAGGGTGGTTGGTAGAGACATGTGCTGGGGGGTAAGGGAGGCTGGGGGGAGGATAATGGGGAGGGAGGAAAGGTAAACATGTACTACTATTAAATATAAGTTATAGTGCAAAAAAAATCAATAAAAAAGATAAAAAAAGCAAAACCAAAAAAAAAAAAAAAGATTATCCATTCTTCATTCACAGCAACAAACAAGTAAGAAAAAAAAGAAAACAAGAAAAAGAAAAAAAGAAACATAAAAATGTAGACCTGAAAAGCTGAGGAAAAGGCAGACCTGAGCTGCCATCTCACAGGTGCGGTGGCCATGTGGATGCTTTTGAAGAGCTTGCCAGGCAGGGGAAGAAGGAGGGGTGGCTCTTGGGAACCTAAGGGGAAATGGTCCATTTTGGATGGCTGGCATGAGATTTGGGCAGGGGAAGGGCATGTTTCTTCTTAGGTATTTGTGGGGCCCTTGCCATGTTCTTCTCCTCTTATGTCCTCCACCTGCCCTGCTCTCATATTCTTCCCACTGCAGGCCCCTAAACCTCACACACTGTCTGTCCTCTTAGCATTATCCAACACTGCCTCCACTCCTTCCCCCCTTCCCAAGATCACACTCTGTTCTTAATGAACATTTAGCAAGTATTCTTTCACACAAACAAATATCATATGCAAGCTTATATTTGGACTTTTCAAAATAGTTGTCTACTTTACAATTTAGCTGAAGAAGAGAGGTGGGGAGCACTGAAGCACTATTTTCCAGACCACTTTTGATCCACACAGGCAATCCAAGCACAGTGGTGAGTAGAAATGGAGGCGAAGTGAGTTGAGCATTTCCCAGCTCTGCCACGGTGTGGCACTGAATACTGTGACCTGTGCTGTACTTTGATTCATACTTGTCCTTCTTGGGACTCTAAGTTTTCTGAGATTTCATTTTAAGGGTCTCATTTACAGTTGAACTTAGTTTTTTTTTGTTTTTGCCCAAGTATTCATGATTCTTTGGTTCCAAATGATTTCCCCTGGAATATCAAAATATGTTCTTTTAAGTTGCTGTTTTTGTTTAAAGCCATGGTAATGTAGTTGAATGACTTTTGGGGGTAGCCATTTCACAGAATGTTTAAAAATAGTGAGCCAATTCTGTTTGACATAACACCTTACAACATGTGGGTTAAATCCTCTTTGGCAAATGTTTTGATTGCTTTAAGACGGGACATGGGGAGGGCTCTGGAGGCGTTTTGGCTAGTGTCCCTGCACCTGCTGCCAGGTGTGCCTGTGGCTGTGAAGAGCTCTGGTAAGCAGGAGCTGTCTGGCCATCACAGCTCCAATTTCATGGATCTTTGTGTGCCTCTGTCCACTCCTGCCTGCTGTGCATGGCTGGCCTCACAGAAGCTCCACTGCCCAGAGTGGGCTCAACATGAATTGAATGAGCTGTTGGTGGGAGAGTGCAAAGCATGTGGCAGGACTCCCCACCTCTCTTCTTCAGCATACACGCCCCCTACACAACTGATCTGTTTCCTACTCAGATTCCCTCATTACTCATGCATTCAGTCCTGAATAAGTTGTTCTGGACTGATTCAAAGTTGTTTTACTTTATTTTAAAAATTGATGTACAGGAAACGTGATTCTTGGGGGAGTGTACAGGCCTGAGTTTTAAACATGTATATATTCACCAGGATGAGGACATAGAACTGTTCTATCATTCTGGAAACTGCTATAGTCACCCACCCCTTCACCATCTGAGCTGGCTCCTACTGAACTGTTCTCATCACTATAATTTTATCACTTTGAGAATGTCATATAATGGAAAGGTTACATAAAAGGTATGTAACCTTTGCCCGGCCAGTATGGCTCAGTGGTTTACCATCAACCCATGAACAAGGAGATCACAGTTCGATTTCCAGTTAGGGCACATGCCTGGGTTATGGGTTTGATCCCCAGTAGGGGACGTGCTGGGGGCAGCAGATTGATAATTCTTTCTCATCATTGATTTTTCTATCTCTCCTTCCTTCCACTCTGAAATCAATAAAAATATTTAAAAAAGAGTATTTAACCTTTGAAACTGGCTTTTCCCCCCACACAGTATAATACCTTTGGGATTCATCCAAGTTATTGTACCAATAATGTGTGTTTTATTGCTGAGAAGTGTTCCATCATCTGAGTGTATTACAGTTTGTTTACCCATTCAACCACCAAAGGATAATTGGATTATTTTCTATTGTTGGTGTCTATGACTAGAGCAGCTATAAGCATTCATGTATAGGTCAAATTTTTTAAAAAAAAGTTTATTGGAAAAAAAAGTTCCTTTTAAAGAGATTTTAAAAATGAGTTTCCGCCGAAACCGGTTTGGCTTAGTGGATAGAGTGTCGAGATGTGGACGGGGAGGTCCCAGGTTTGATTCCAGTCGGGGGCATGTGCCTTGGCTGCGAGCACATCCCCAGTTTGGGGAGGGCAAGAGGCAGCTGATCCATGTTTCTCTCTCATCGGTGTTTCTATCCTTCTCCCTGCCTCTCTGTAGAAAAATCAATAAAGAATATATTAAAAACAAAAGCGTTTGCCTTTTTAGTATTGTTATCTGTGGAGATTTTAAAATAACTGCAAATTCTCTGACACTCTTTCCCTTGAGAGATGGTGTCTATGTTCCTATCGGCTGAATTTGAGTGAGTTGCTATGAACAATAATATACAGCCAAAGCGATGCTGTGTGGTTCTGAGGGCAGGTCATACAAGGCTATGCAACCCTGGCTGGTGGCTCAGCTGACTGGAGCATCACCTGGTGCCCTGGAAGGTTGGGAGGTTTGATTCCAGGTAAGGACACATATCTGGGTTGTGGGTTACATCCTGGTCAGGGCAGGTATGGGAGGCAACCAATTAATATATCTCTCACATCAATGTTTCTCTTTCTCTCTTTCTCTTTTTCCTTGCCCTCCTCTCACCCTTCCTCCGTCTCTAAAATCAATTTAAAAGAGACTCTGCAGCCTTAACTGGTTTGGCTCAGTGGATAGAGCATTGATCTGCGAACTGAAGTGTCCCAAGTTCGGTTCTGGTCAAGGGCATGTACCATGGTTGCGGGCACATCCCCAGTAGGGAGTGTGCAGGAGGTAGCTGATTGATGTTTCTCATTGGTGTTTCTAACTCTCTATCCCTCTCTTGACCTCTCTGTAAAAAAAAATCAATAAAATATACTAAAAATAATAAAAAAGGCTCTGTAGTTTCTGCCTTGTTTGCCAGAGCACCTGCTCTTGGACTCCCGAGGCACCACTGGAAAGGTCCGTTTGGTCTCTGAGACCACCGTGCATGTGTGGGAGCTCCCATCTCTTCCAAGTTGCTAGACATATGAGTGAAACCAACTTGGTCCCTCCTGGAGTCCACCTTACAGCTGAATACCCCCAACTGACCTTGGCAGTGCCACGTGGAATGGAAAAATCACCCAGCCAAACTGCCAGATTTGTGAGCCAAGAAGTTGTGAGATATAAGAAAGTTGTTTCTACTTACTGAATCTGGGCTTGTTTGGTCTGCAGTTGTGCACAACTGGAACACTCTCCAATGAGCATTTCAACTTCCCAGGACAGGCAACGTGTCCCTCGACAAACCTGACTCTGGATGCAGCGGTGCTCGGTAAGTATCATCTTCATTTTTATTTGTGATTCCCACACCACGCTTGGTTGGCATGGCACCTTATAAATAATTGTGTCATGTGATGCTGAGGAGGTGGAATGACCTTGATAATTACCTTGATGATCAGTTACCCATGGCTATCACATGCTGCCACGTATGTTACTCAGGCACTTCCCACCTGCAGGATCTGCAAAGGTATTAAAGACCACCTGTTTCACCCCTGCCTCAAGCAGGTGGGCAGTGGGGCCAGAGTGGGGAAGCAAGGACTTGGAGCGCCAGGTCTGACTTCTGGCTCCAGGTGGTTTAATCAAGGCCTCTGCTCCCAGATGTGGTTGGGCCACAGAGAACCACTACGTGGCTCTGTGAGCCGGCAGTGCACACAGGGGGTCCAGCCAGGGAAAGGGCCCTGACCCAAACAGTGCATGCACAAGAAGAAGCATCTTTACCTAATTCTGGTCTGCAGTCTCCATAGGCATTTGGGAGCCATTGCTTTGGTTAAACACAAGTGTAGGCAGCTATGAAAAAGGAGCAGTAGGAAACCAGAAAGTGTTCTTGGAAATAAAAAAATGTCTACAATGGCCGGAAAGAAAACAAAATGCACTAGAGGCAATGAGTGACAAATGGATTCACATCTGAGACAGAGAAAGAGTACAACTTGGGGGATGCCCTCAGATCAAAGAGAAAATAAGAAATGATAGATATTAGAGGGAAGAAGGTATAAAGAAGGGGAACAAAGGCAAGAGAGACATGACTTACCTCTGCATTCATTGAACAAGAATCTATTGGGACATTTCTTTTGGCCTTGGCAGTGGGCATTAAGCAGTAAAAACACAGAAAAAGATCCTGGCTTGCTGGGAGCTTATGTTTCATGAGGGGTGGAACAGTATGGGGGAAAGAAAATAAGCCAATAACCTAGTTACAATAGATCAAATGAGTAAGTGATCAGTGCTCTAGAAACACACAGAGCAGGGAAGGGGTGGTGAGGAGGGAGACCACTGGCAATTGTGAGTAAAGCCTCTCGGAAGGTGGCTTAGGAGATATCTGAAGAGATAAGGGAGCAAGTCAGGAGGAGACTTGGGGAGCACATCCCAAGTCCAGGGCACAGTCTGTGAAGTCCCCAAGACAGGAGCCTGAGACCAGGATGGGCAGAGCCAGGGTAAGTGCTGGGCAGAGGATTCTTGGGGAGAGAGGTGCAGATGGTGAGGGACTTCAAGTCCTGGTAAGTATTTGGGTCAATTAAGGACTTTGAGAGGGATTTTGAACAAGGAATGGTGTGATTTAACTTAAGCTTTTTAAAAAAACTATTTTTTAAATCTTTATTGTTCAGTTTATTAATTACATTGTTCCCTTTTTTCCCCTCTATAGCTCCGCTCCATGTGGTACCCATCCCACTGTCCGCCCTCACCCCCCTCCACTGTCCTCTCCCATAGTTGCATGATTTTTGTCCAGTCTCTTGCTGCACTTCCCACAACCCTTTTCTCCCCAAGAATTGTCAGTCCATTCCCTCTCTATGTCCATGATTCTGTTACATTCACCAGTTTATCCTGTTCATCAGCTTATTAATCCACTTGATTTTTAGATTCATTTGTTGATAGATGTGTATTTGTTGTTCGTAATTTACACTTTTATCTTTTTCTTCTTCCTCTTCTTAAAGAATATCTTTCAGCATTTCATATAATATTGGTTTGGTGGTGATGAACTCCTTTAGCTTTTTCTTATCTGCGAAGCACTTTATCTGACCTTCAATTCTGAATGATAGCTTTTCTGGGTAGAGTAATCTTGGTTGTAGATTCTTGCTATTCATCACTTTGAATATTTCTTGCCACTCCTGTCTGGCCTGCATCGTTTCTGTTGAGAAATCTGCTGACAATCGTATGGGTGTTCCCTTATAGGTAACCAACTGTTTTTCTCTTGCTGCTTTTAATATTCTCTCTTTGTCTTTTGCTCTTGGCATTTTAATTATGATGTGCCTTGGTGTGGTCCTCTTAGGGTTCCTATATATTGGGGTTCGGTGCACTTCTTGGACTCCTAAGTCAATTTCTTTCACCAGGTGTGGGAAGTTTTCGGTCACTATTTCTTCAAATAGGTTTTCATTGTCTTGCTCTCTCTCTTTTTTGGCACCCCTATAATTTGGTTGTTGGTATGCTTGAGGTTGTCCCAGAGGCCCCTGACACTATCTTCAATTTTTTGGATTCTTTTGGTTTCTTGCTTTTTCAGCTGAGTGGATTTTACCTCTTTGTATTTCAAATCTTGAACTAGGTTCTTGGGGTGCTCCAGAGCACTTTTAGGTCTTTGTATAATATTTTTTATTTCAGTCAGTATATGCTTAATTTCTGGTTGGTCCTTTTTCATATCCTTGAGAATCTCATTCATATCCTTGAGGGTCTCGTTCATTTCCTTGTAGGTCTTGCTTATTTCCTTATAGGTCGCGACCTTTTCTAGGATCCTCTTGAAAAGCCCTATAACCGTGGTTTTGAATTCCATGTCCAGTCGTTTTTTTCCCTCCATTTCTTTCACATCTGATTTCTTGCCATGTCTCTGCATGGTGGCTGCTTCCCTGAGTTGGTCAATTAGCTTTGTGTGGTAGACGTCCTACAAGGGACAGTGGCTCAGCCTCCCCAGTTACCTGAGGTGGATATGGGTTGCACAGTCTTGTTGAAGTTAAGCTCAGGTTAATCGTTGTTAGCACTTGGAGGGGTTGACTTCCAGGCCAATTGTCTATGATGTTCAGCTGTGCTCAGGTTGGATGGGCGGAGTCTCCGGGCCAAGCAGACAGCATCAGCTCAACCCTATGCGGCCCCAGGGACTCTGTGCCAGGGGCAATGGCCGCCAGCACTTCTGAGAGAGAGCCGCTGCCAAGCTCCACCAGCTGCCGGAGAATTCAGAGTCTCCCCAAATGTATCTGCACACCCAACGTCTCACCCAGGGTCGCAAAAACAATGCAGTCTGATGGTTTCCCGAATGAAAGAGCAAGTCCCGAGTGCTCTCTGCGCGGTCAGGCAGCTGCGCTGTTCCCAAGTTCATGCGCACTCCGCACAAGCTCACCTTCTCCACAAGCCGGCAGACCCCTGCAGCACCCGAACTTCGGCGTGCCCTCCCACTGTCCAGTTTTTACCCCATATGATAGTGGGTTCCCTTTGTCTCCCCTGTTCGAGAAGACTGGCCTGTTTTCAGCCTCCTGCCCTAACCGCTGGCGTGCTCTGAACCTCTCTCCGCGTGTATCTTCAACGCTGTCCTCAGCCGCTCCTCCGAGTCACAGTGTCTTATCTTCACTTTTATTTGTGGAATTTTCACCCAGCGAGCTTTCTGGTGATTCTGTTTGTTCCTTCGTTAAGTTGTAGTTTTAAAATTGCTGTGTATGACGGCAAATAAGTGTTTTACCTATGCCGCCATCTTGGTTCTCCTGGTCAAAGACTCTTCAAATAGATTTTCAATACTTTTGTCTCCCTCATCTCCTTGTGGCACCCCCAAGCAAATGTTGGTATGCTTGAAATTGGCCCATGGAGTTCCTTACACTATCTTCATATTTAGACTCTTTTTTATTTTTGCTCTTGTGATTGGGTGTTTTTTTGGTGTTTCATATTCCAAATCATTGACTTGATTCTCAGAATCCTCTATTCTCTTATTGAATCCTTGTAAATTGCTCTTTATTTCAGTTAGTGTATGCTTAATTCCTGATTGGTTCTTTTTCATGTCTTTGACATTCTCACCAAGATCCTTGAAAGTCTCACTAAGTTCTGAGAAGCTCTCATGAAGATCTTTAAGTAACCTTGTAACCATGATTTTGAACTCTGTATCCAGTAGTTTGCTTGCTTACATTTCTTTCATTTGTGACATGTTTCTTTTAAAAAAAATATATTTTATTGATTTTTTACAGAGCAGAAGGGAGAGGGATAGAAAGTCAGAAACATCGATGAGAGAGAAACATCGATCAGCCGCCTCTTGCATGCCCCCTCCTGGGATGCACCCGCAGCCAAAGTACATGCCCTCGACCGTAATCGACCCCGGGACCCTCCAGTCCACAGTCCGACGCTCTATCCACTGAGCCATACTGGTCTTGGCATGTGACATGTTTCTTTGTCTCCAGATTTTGTCTGCTTCCCTGTGTTTGTTTCTATGTATTAGGTAGAGCTACTATGTCTCCACAAATTGGTAGAGTGGACTTGTGAAGTAGGTATCCTGTAGGGAACAGTGGCTCAGCCTCTGCAGTCACCTGAGCTGGGCACTCTAGGTGCACCCTTTTGTGGGCTGTGTGCACAGTATTGTAGTTGAGCCTTGACTGCTGTTGGCATCATTGGAAGGCCAAACTGGCTGTGGGGACCAGTTGCGGCTACGTGGGAATGCTGCTATGAAGCAAGGCAGCCTGGTGCTAGTCCTGGGTCTTGAGCCTTTTACAGATAGGTTTGGGGCATGCTGTCACCAGCAATAGCTTGTTTGAGAGATTTTTGCAAATCTGAAGCCTGAGGCAGGACAGGTCTTTTATATGAAAAAGCTGCTGCAAACATCTTGGGTGGGGCTGCAAATTGAATGGGGTGAGGTCTCAGGGAATCTCCAGGGTGGAGCTAACAGTGTTCTCCAGTCTGACTGAGACTCTGCTATGGCTGCCAGTCAGTCCTGCGACAGGGGAGATTCCAGCACAGGGACCTCTGTCTGGGAGAAAGCTGCCCCCAAGTTCCTGCCCCGATGCCAGACAATCTAGTTTCTTTCTGTATCTGTCTGGGTCCAGTGCTGGAGCTCAGAGGTATCGAGTCTGAGTGCATTCATGTACTGGCCCTTTAAAAGGAACACTTGGATTTCCAGCAGCCTCCGTGTCACTCAGCCACAATCTCTGCTGGTTTTTACAGCCCATAGTAATGGGGACTTCTCTTCTCAGCTCTGGCTGGGGGTCTGGTGTGGGGCTGGGACCCCTTGTTCTTTCTAGGCAGCCAAACCAGCTGGGTGCTGGACCAGCTCGTTCTGGGCCCCTGACCCTCCTACCGGGCTCAACATACTTTATTTTTTACTTCTCTAGTTTTAGGACTTCCATTCAGCCAGCTTTCAGGTGGTTCTGAATGATGGTGGTTCTGTATTTGAGTTGTAATTTTGATGTGGTTGTGGGAGGTGGCGAGTATAGGCATTTATCTACACTGCTATATTGTGCAGTCCTCAGTTTACTTTAAAGGCAGGTCCTACAGAATTTGCTGAGAGATCAATTTGGAGTGGAGGAGAGACAGGGTCATCAAAGATAACTGAGATTTGGGGCTAAGCAATGGAAAGAAGTTGTCATTTACTGAGGAATAAATAGAAGATCCGGAGGGAGCTATTTTCCGGGGGTCGGAATCAGGGGTTTGCTCTCTGATTTTCCAGTTTAACATTCAACATCTGGAGCTGTCTGATAGAGTGCTGGCAATGCACGACTGGAGCTGAGGTGGAAAGTCTGACCTAGAGGCACACATCTGTGGGTCATTGGTTTCCAGGGCATTTAAGCTACAAGGGTGGATGGAATTCTTAAGGACAAGTATAGATAAAGACAGTATAGGCAGAGACCAAGGACTGAATATTTTAACCATATTTTAATCATACCTCTCAGTGGTAGTAAGTACATTCACACTCAACAGTCATCACTACCATTTGGCTCCACAACATGTATCTTGTAAAACTGAAACTCTGAACCCATTAAACAGTAACTTTCTGTTTTCTCCTCCTCTCAGCCTCTGGAAACCAGCATTTTACTTCATCTCTATGAATGTGAATTCTCTGTGCTATGAAATGGATGATTGTGCTCCCCCAAATGCATATGTTGAAATCTTTTTTTAAAAATTTTTATTTACAATATAACTTATATTTAATAGTAGTACATATGTTTTCCTCCTCCCCAATAACCTCCCCCCAGCCTCCCTTACCCCCCAGCACATGTCCCCACCTGCCCCGTCCCCGCCCCAGAGTCTTTCATTCATTGGTTATGCTCATATGTATGCATACAAGTCCTTCGGTTGATCTCCCCCAGCATCTGCCTCCCCTCCACTCCAGCCTTCCCCCTGTAGCTTGACAGCCTGTTCGAGGCCACCCTGCCTCTATATCAATCACTTCCCCCACTTCCCCCTGTTTCTTTTCTTCAAAAATATCTTGCCTCTGCATATTGAAAACAAACGTATAAGAGCAAAAAAAAAAGCTTGAGTGTCAGTTTCAATGTCCAACTGTTCTGAGTCCCAGTTTCAATGTCAAATAGTTCTTCATGTGTACATGTCAGCAATGGTATCCAGATGGTGGACACATCGTGGCAATGTAAGATCCATCCTCTCTGGTATGGTCCCGGGCCACCTGCAGCAACGCCCAGCTGCCGACTGCTAGCATGGCAAGGTGTCGTCAGCGTCCACCATCCCTGGACCGTCCTCGTGGCTGGAACAGACCCGTCAGATCCTCACAGTCGCAGGAACCCACATGATCTTGGAGTTGTTCTCTGCAAACACACAAACACATTCTCGACCAAAGGTTAACAAAGGGATCCTCTCTGCAAAATAGACTTGGGATTCTTTTTATTTTTGCCTAAATGATTTTCCTTTGGCTTATTTTGACACCATGTGTGTTTTTTCATGGGTGTCCTGCAGCTGGTTTTACAAATGGAATTTTCTTTTCCGGAGTAAGAATTTTCTAGATGTATTTTACTTACAGGATATTTTTCCTTACATGATATTACCCCACTGCTCCCCCCCCCCTTTTTTGGTTAATAGGGGCTTTTAGAAATTTTATCTTGCAGTCTTGGTAATTTTAAATTTTAATTTTTGCACACAAATATTACTGCTTTAGGTTCTTTGGATGTTAGGCAATTTTACAGTGAGATGAACTACTAATAGATATTTTAGTTAATGTTTTAGGAAAAGTACAGTTAGATTTTCTTGAGTATTCACTTATTTCACTTGGCCAATTTAAATTAATCTGAAAACTTGATTATTATTTTACTGTCAATTTTAATACTCAAGCAGAAATCTTAGTTTACCCAGTAAATACTTGTGGAAAGGAATATTTGCATTTTTGAGTAGGTCCTCAGCATTCCTGGTAATAAACTCAATTTAAATATAGGGCAGCTATTGCTGGCCGAGTCTCTGTCTGCCCCCTGGGTCCCGGTGTGAGTTGTGTGTGGGAGGCGTAGCAGCCATGGGGGTAGGAGACCTTCCTCAGGAGGGGTGAGAATTCAAGCCCCTGCAAGGTTTGTGGATGAGGGTCTGTGCCCCACCTCTGTTGATCTTTTAGTTCTCTCCTGTTGGCCCCTCTGCGACTGTGCCTGTCTTAGGTTGTTCCTTCCCTGAGGAATCTTACCCGTCTCTGGCTAACCAGCCATCCTCCGGGGCCAAACAGTGTGATGTGAGGTTCAGTCCTGTCTCCTTTGTAGTCTATGCCCCTGTGGCCTCCACGTCCAGCACCTGCCTTGTGGTCCCCTTGCCCGCTGGCGGGGTCCCGGTACTGATCACATATCTCGGGTGACCCAGGTCTCCTCTCCACAGAGGGCCCAGCTCACGCCATTGGTCGAGAGACAGATCCATGGTGCCAGCTGCCCAGAGGCTTCAGCCACAGCTTGAACTGAAAGTTCAAGCATCAGCTGTGTGTATTTGGATAATAAGAAGAGGGTCCCTCTTGGCAAAAGGGCCAGAGGGGCCAATATAGAATGCTCGGATGCCTTCCCAGTGCCTTAATTCCTTCTGAAAAGGATTAATTCCTTTCCTATCCTTTTTTAAGTTGCTGCCCAACATTGAAAGAATTAGTTTGTAAGTTTATTTGGGATAATTGTATAATATGCTGTTGTCAAATATCAAATATTATAATGACATTGTAGAATAATATCTTGTAAGGTATTGTGGTGTCATGGGAGGTTAAGAAGGGCCTAGTCTAAGAACTGGTGTCCATAAGAGATGACATGCTCTAGGCCATGTTAATTCAATCTCAAACTAGCTGCCAATTTTTTTTTAAATTTTAATTGATTTTTTGCAGTATAATAGTAGTACATGTTTTCCTTTCCCCCTCCCCCTTATCCTCCCCCCAGCCTCCCCCACCCCCAGCACATATCCCCAGCTTCCCCCCCTCCCCGCCCCAGTGTCTTTCATTCATTGGTTATGTTCATATGCATGCATACAAGTCCTTCAGTTGATCTCCCCCCGCATCTGCCTCCCATCCACCCAAGCCTCCCCCTGTAGCTTGACAGCGTGTTCAAGGCCATCCTGCCTCTATATCAATCACTCTTCCCTGTTTCTTTTCTTCAAAAATATCTTGCCTCTGCATACTAGAAATAAATGTATAAGAACAAAAAATGTTTCAGTCTCAGTTTCAATGTCCAACTGTTCTGAGTCCCAGTTTCAGTGTCAAATAATTCTTTATGTGTATCAGTCAGCAATGGTATCCAGATGGTGGACACATCGTGTCAATGCAAGATCCATCCTCTCTGGTTTGGCCCTGGGCTGCTTGCAGACATGCACAGCTGCCGACTGCTAGCATGGCAAGGTGTCGTCAGTGTCCCCCATCTCTGGACCATCCTCGTGACTGGAACAGATCCATCAGTTCCTCACCATCGTGGGAATCCACATGGTCTTGGAGTTGTTCTGTGAAAACACACAAACACATTCTCGACCAAAAGTTAACAAAGGGATCCTCTATGCAAAATAGACTTGGGATTCTTTTAAATTCTTGCCTAGATGATTTTCCTTTGGCTTATTTTGACACCATGTGTGTTTTTTTATGGGTGTCCTGCAATTGTTTTTACAAATGGAATTTACTTTACTGGAGTAAGAATTTTCTAGATGTATTTTACTTACTCGATATTTTTTCCCTTACATGATATTATCCCGCTGTCCCCTCCCCTTTTTTGATTAATGGGGACTTTTGGAAATTTTATATTGCAGTCTTGGTAATTTTAAATTTTAATTTTTGCACACAAATATGACTGCTTTAGGTTCTTTGGATGTTAGGCAATTGTACAGTGAGATGAACTACTAATAAATTTTTTAGTTAATGTTTTAGGAAAAGCTTTTTGTTCAGTACATTATAATTTTCTTGAGTATTCACATATTTCACTTGGCCAATTTAAATTAATCTGAAAACTTGATTACTATTTTCCTGTCAATTTTAATACTCAAGCAGAAATCTTAGTTTACCCTGTAAATACTAGTGGAAAGGAATATTTGCATTCTTGAGTAGGTCCCGAGCTTTCCTGGTAATAGACTGAATTTAGATATAGAGCAGCTATTGCTGGCCGAGTCTCTGTCTGCCACCTGGGTCCCCGTAGGAGTTGTGTGTGGGAGGCGAAGCAGCCATGGGGGTAGGAGTCCTCCCTTAGGAGGGTTGAGAATTCGAACACCTGCAAGGTTTGTGGATGAGGGTCTGTGCCCCACCTCTGTTGACCTTTTAGTTCTCTCCTGTTGGCCCCTCTGTGACTGTGCCTGTCTTAGGTTGTTCCTTCCCTGAGGAATCTTACCCGTCTCTGGCTAACCAGCCATCCTCCAGAGCCAAACAGGGTGATGTGAGGTTCAGTTCTGTCTCCTTTGTAGTCTATGCCCCCCTGTGGCCTCCACGTCCAGTACTTGCCTTGGGGTCCCCTCGCATGCTGGCGGGGTCCCGGTACTGATCACATATCTCGTGGGACCCAGGTTTCTTCTCCAGAGAGGGCCCAGCTCACACCATTGGTCGAGAGACAGATCCATGGTGCCAGCTGGCCAAAGGCTTCAGCCACAGCTGGAACTGAAAACTCTGGCATCAGCTGTGTGTATTTGGATAGTAACAAGAAGGTCCCTCTTGGCAGAAAGGGCAAGAAGGGCCAATATAGAATGCTTGGATGCCTTCCCAGTGCCTTAATTCCTTCTGAAAGGGATTAATTCCTTTCCTATCCTTCTTTAAGTTGCTGCCCAACATTCAAAGAATTAGTTTGTAAGTTTATTTGGGATAATTGTATAATATGCTGTTGTCAAATATCAAATATTATAATGACATTGTAGAATAATATCATGTAAGGGTATTATGGTGTCATGGAGGTTAAGCAGGGCCTAGACTAAGAACTGGTGTCCATAAGAGATGACATGCTCTAGGCCATGTTAATTCAATCTCAAACTAGCTGCCAATTTTTAAAATAACTTTATATAAACTTTGTCAGGGATGTAAAAACACAAATCACTTACCTTAGTTCAAACATTCAAATATATTGACTTTCCCCCTTACTCCCACCACCTGCCACTTACCCTGAGGTTTGACATTCTGATGGACTTTTCTCAGTCTCTGGATCCATTCTTGTTCATCAGTCTATGTCATTCATTATATTCCTCAAATGAGTGAGATCATGTGGTATTTGTCTTTCTCTCCTTGGCTAATTTCACTTAGCATAATGCTCTCTAATTCCATCCATGTTGTTACAAATGGTAGGAGGTCTTTCTTTTTTACTGCAGCATAGTATTCCATTGTGTAGATGTACCACAGTTTTTTAATCCACTCATCTGCTGATGGGCACTTAGGCTGTTTCCAAATCTTAGCTATGATAAATTTTGCTGCTATGAACATAGGGGTACAAATATCCTTTCTAATTCGCCTTTCCAGTTTCTTGGGATATATTCCTAGAAGTGGGATCACTGGGTCAAATGGGAGCTCCATTTTTAGTTTTTTGAGGAAACTCCATACTGTTCTCCACAGTGGCTGTACTAGTCTACAATCCCACCAACAGTGCAGGAGAGTTCCTTTTTCTCTGCATCCTCGCCAGCACTTGTCATTTGTTGATTTGTTGATGTAAGCCATTCTGACAGGTGTGAGATGGTACCGCATAGTTGTTTTGATTTGCATCTCTCGGATAATTAGTGACTTGGAGCAAGTTTTCATATGTCTCTGGGCCTTCCTTTTGTCTTCTTTAGAAAAGGTTCTATTTAGGTCTGTTGCCCATTTTTTTATTGGATCATTTGCCTTCCTTTTATTGAGTTGTGTGAGTTGCCTGTAGATGCTTGAGATTAAACCTTTATCACTGATAACATTTGCAAATATGTTCTCCCATACAGTGGGTTTTCTTGTTGTTTTGTTGATGGTTTCTTTAGCTGTGCAAAAGCTTTTGATTTTGATGTAGTCCCATTTGTTTATTTTCTCTTTAGCTTCCATTGCCCTAGGAGCCATATCATCGAAGAAGTTCTTTTGGTATATGTCTGAGATTTTATTTCCTGTAGATTCCTCTAATGTTTTTATGGTTTCCCATCTTACGTTTAAGTCCTGTATCCATTTTGAGTTTATTTTTGTGTATGGTGTAAGTTGGTGGTCTAGTTTCATTTTTTTGCATGGATCTGTCCAATTTTCCCAGCACCATTTACTGAAGAGACTATCTTGATTCCATTTTATGTTCATGCCTCCTTTGTCAAATATTAATTGAGCATAGTGGTTTGGGTTGATATCTGGATTCTCTATTCTATTCCATTGATCTATATGTCTATTCTTGTGCCAGTACCAGGCTGTTTTGAGAACAGTAGCTTTGTAATACAGCTTGAAATTTGGTATGGAAATTTTACGGACTTTGTGCTTCTTTCTCAGGATTGCTGTGGCTATTCGGGGCCTTTTTTAAATTCCAGATGAATTTTTTGAGAGTTCTTTCTAGGTCTGTGAAATATGCCATTGGTATATTAATGGGGAGTGGATTAAATTTATAGATTGCTTTGAGTAGCATGGACATTTTAATGATGTTGATTCTCCCAATCCATGAACATGGTATGTTCTTCCACCTCTTTACATCTTCCTCGATCTCTTTTTTTAGTGTCCTGTAGTTTTCCGCGAATAGGTCTTTTACCTCCTTAGTTAAGTTTATTCCTAGGTATCTTAATTTTTTTGGTGTGATGGTAAATGGGTTTGCTTTTTTTAATCTTTAATGTTCAGTTTATTAATTACATTGTTTCCCCTTTTTTATCCCTGTATATCTCCCCTCCACGCTGTACCTATCCCACCCTCCACCCTCACCTTCCCCTCCCCACTGTCCTCTCCCATTGTTTCAAGATTTTTGTCCAATCTCTTGCTGTACTTCCCACAACCCTTTTCTCCCCAAGAACTGTCAGTCCATTCCCTCTCTATGTTCATGTTTCTGTTATATTCACCAGTTTATCCTGTTCATCAGCCTATCAATTCACTTGATTTTTATGTTCATTTGTTGAGAGATGTGTATTTGTTGTTCATAATTTATATTTTAACCTTTTTCTTCTTCCTCTTCTTAAAGAATATCTTTCAGCATTTCATATAATATTGGTTTGGTGGTGATGAACTCCTTTAGCTTTTTCTTATCTGCGAAGCACTTTATCTGATCTTCAATTCTGAATGATAGCTTTGCTGGATAGAGTAATCTTGGTTGTAGATTCTTGCTATTCATTATTTTGAATATTTCTTGCCACTCGCGTCTGGCCTGCATCGTTTCTGTTGAGAAATCCGCTGACATTCGTATGGGTGCTCCCCTGTAGGTAACCAACTGTTTTTCTCTTGCTGCTTTTAATATTCTCTCTTTATCTTTTGCTCTTGGCATTTTAATTATGATATGTCTTGGTGTGGTCCTCTTTAGATTCCTGTATTTTGGGATTCTGTGTACTTCTTGGGCTTTTAAGTCAGTTCTTTCACCAGGTGGGGGAAGTTTTCAGTCACTATTTCTTCAAGTAGGTTTTCATTAACTTGCTCTCTCTCTTTTTCTGGCACCCCAATAATTTGGATTTGGCATGCTTGAGGTTGTCCCAGAGCCCCCTTACACTATCTTCAATTATCTGAATTCTTTTTGTTTCTTGCTTTTCCAGCAAGTGGATTTTGCTTCTTTGCATTTCAAATATTTGCCTTGGTTCTTGTGGCCCTCTGGACTGCTTTTAGGACTTTGTGTAATATTTTTTATTTCAGTCTGTGTATGCTTGATTTCTAGTTGGTCGTTTTTCATATCCGTGAGGGTCTCGTTCATATCCTCAGAGGTCTTGTTCATTTCCTTGAGCTTCTCATTCATTTCCTTGTAAGTCTCATTCATTTCCTGGTTGGTCTTGTTTATTTCCTCGTAGTTCTCATTAAGTTCATCGGCCTTTTCTAGGAGCCTCTTGAAAAGCCTTATAACCGTGGTTTTGAACTCTATGTCTTGTCGTCTTTTCTCCTCCATTTCTTTTACACTTGATTTCTTTCCATATCTCTGCATGGTGGCTGCTTTATGTGGTAGATGTCCTCTAAGGGTCAGTGGCACAGCCTCCCCAGTTATTTGAGATGGGTACTCTTTCTGCAATACTTTATGGGTTATCCAGTATTTTTGAATTTAAACCCAGCTTGTTGTTGTTAGCCCTAGGAGGGTTTGACCTCCAGGCCAATTGGCTGTGAAGGGAGACTGTGTTCAGGTTGGATGGGTGGAGTCTCTGAGCTGCGCAGGCAGCCTCAGTGTCAGCTAAGTCCTATGCGGTTCTCGCACGCGCGGGTCTCTGTTGGATGGGGATGGCTGCAGGCACTCCAAGAGAAAGCCGCTAGTCTCTTCCCCTTGCCAGAAAACTGCCTCTCCCCAAATGAGTCTGCACACCCAAAGTCTAGCCCAAGGTTGTAAAACAGGTGGTTTCCGGGACCAGGAGACAGGTTTCCAGGGAGCAAGTCGCGCATTTGTGAGACACTTGCGTGCAAACTTCTTTTCCCAGTTTCTCCACGGTAGCGGAGAGACCTCTGCCGCGCCCGGCTTCCAGGGTGCGTCCCCCGGACCTCGGACCTCGCCTGGCGCTGGGGATTCCGTGTAGTGGGACATCTCCGCCCGCCCTGTTGGAGAAATCCAGCCGGGGTTGCTGCTCCAGCCCTACAGCCCGTGCGCGCGACCAGGATGGCTCCTAACCTGTTTCCGTCTTCAAGGCTGCGCTCCCGCCACTCTTCTGAATCTCATTGTCCCACCTTTACTTTTATTTGTTGAGTTTTCACTTAGCCAGCTTTCTGGTGATTCTGGGTGATGTTTGTTTTGTTGTTATGTTGTAGTTTTTGAATCGTTGAGCGGGGCAGAACAATAGGTGTTTACCTATGCCGCCATCTTGGTTCTCCCCGGGATTGCTTTTTTAGTCTCTCTTTCTGTAAGTTCACTATTAGTGTATAGAAATGCCATAGATTTCTTGGCATTAATTTTGTAGCCTGCTACGTTGCTGAACTCATTTACTAAGTCTATTAGCTTTTTTATGGAGTCTTTCGGGTTTTTTATGTACAATATCATGTCATCTGCAAATAAGGATAGCTTAACTTCTTCTTTTCCAATTTGGATGCCTTTTATTTCTTCTTCTTGTCTAATTGCAATGGCTAATACTTCCAGTACTATGTTGAACAGGAGTGGTGAGAGTGGGCATCCCTGTCTTGTTCCTGGTCTTAGGGGAAATGGTTGTAGTTTTTGCCCATTGAGTATGATATTTGTTGTGGGTTTCTCATATATGGCTTTTATTATGTTGAGGTATGATCCTTCTATTCCTACCTTGTTGAGAGTTTTTATCAAGAAAGGGTGTTGAATTTTGTCAAATGCTTTTTCTGCATCAATTGATATGATTATGTGATTTTTATCTCTCAATTTGTTTATGTGATGTATCACATTTATTGATTTGCGGATATTGTACCATCCTTGCATTCCTGGGATAAATCCTACTTGGTCATGGTGTATGATCTTTCTGATGTACTGCTGGATCCGATTTGCTAGAACTTTATTGAGGATTTTGGCATCTATATTCATGAGGGATATTTGCCTGTAATTCTCTTTCATTGTGTCATCTTCATATGGTTTTGGTATTAGGGTGATGTTAGCTTCATAGAAGGAGTTTGGAAGTGTTCCATCCTCTTGAATTTTCTGGAATAGTCTGAGGAGTATAGGTTTTAGTTCTTCCTTGAATGTTTGGTAAAACTCCCCTGTGAAGCCGTCTGGCCCTGGGCTTTTGTTTGCTGGAAGCTTTATGATGACTGCTTCAATTTCTTCCACAGTTTTTGGTCTATTGAGTTGTTTAGATTCTTCTTGATTGAGTTTTGGGAGGTTATATTTTTCTAGAAATATATCCCTTTCCTTCAGGTTGTCCAGTTTGTTGGAATAGAGTTGTTCATAGTATTTTTTTTAACAATCCTTTGTATTTCAATGGAGTCCGTTGTTATTTCACCTCTTTCATTTCTGATTTTATTTATTAGGCTCCTCTCTCTTTGCTTCTTGGTCAGTCTGGCTAGAGGTTCATCAATCTTGTTTAATCTTTCAAAGAACCAGCTTTTGGTTTTGTTGATCTTCTGTATTGTTTCTTTGGTCTCTATGTCATTTATTTCTGCTCTGATCTTTACTATTTCCTTCCTTCTGCTTACACTGGGCTTTTCTTGTTGCTTTCTTTCTAACTCTTTGAGTTGTTGGGTTAGATAATTTATTGCCGCTGTTTCTAGTTTTTTTGCAGTAGGATTGTAGAGCTATGAACTTCCCTCTCAGAACTGCTTTCACTGTGTCCCATAGATTTTGGATTGTTGTGCTGTCATTGTCATTTGTTTCCATGATGTTTTCTATCTTTTCCTTGATCTCTCTGGTAACCCAGTCATAGTTTAATAGCATGCTGTTTAGTCTCCATGTGTTTGATTTCTTTGGATTGTTTCTATTGTAGTTGATTTCCAGCTTTATGCCACTGTGATCTGAGAATATGCTTGATATGATTTCTATCTTCTTGAATTTGGAGAGACTTTGCCTATGACCCAGCACATGGTCTATCTTTGAGAATGACTCATGGGCACTTGAAAAGAATGTATATTCTGTGGCTTTGGGGTGAAATGATCTGAAGATGTCAATTAGTTCCTTCTGGTCTAGTGATTCATTGAGGATTGATGTTTCTTTACTAATTTTTCTTTAGGGGATTTGTCCAATGGTGATAGTGGGGTATTAAAGTCTGCTACTATGATTGTATTGCTGTCTATCTCTCCCTTGATATCCTCTAGGAGTTTTAGTATGTATTTGGGTGCTCCTGTATTGGGTGCATATATGTTTACCAGAGTTATTTCTTCTTGTTGGATTGCTCCCTTTAGTATTATGTAGTGGCCTTCTTTATCTCTTGTTATGTCTTTCACTTTGAGATCTAATTTGTCGGATATAAGTATTGCTACCCCAGCTTTTTTTCCATTTCCATTTGCCTGAAGAAACTTTTTCCATCCTTTCCCCCCTCAGTCTGTGTGCATCTTTTTTTTGGAGATGGGTTTCTTGTAGACAGCAGATATATGGGCCATGTTTTCTTATCCAGTCTATTACCCTATGTCTTTTGATTGGAGCATTTAAACCATTTACATTTAAAGTAATTATTGATAGATAGTTATTTGTAGCCATTTTTGTTCTTTGCCCCTATGTTCTTTCATGCCTTCCTATTGCTTTTCACAGTAGACCCTTTAGCATTTCTTGCATTGCTGGTTTGGTGGTAATGTATTCCCTTAGACCATTTTTGTCTGTGAAGCTCCTGATTTGACCTTCAATTTTGATTGAGAGCCTTGCTGGGTACAGTATTCTAGGATTCAGACCCTTTCTTTGCATAACATTGTATATTTCATTCCAATCCCTTCTGGCCTGATAAGTTTTTGTTGAGAAATCACTCGCTAATCTGATGGGGGTTCCTTTGTAGGTGACTTTCTGTCTGTCTCTGGCAGCTTTTAGGATTCTCACTTTGTCCTTGATGTTTGCGAATTTAATTATAACATGCCTTGGTGTAGGTCTTTTGGGGTTTAATTTGCTTAGGACTCTGTGAGCTTCTTGGATTTGTGTGGGTTTTTTCTTTCCTATATCAGGGAAGTTTTCTGTCATTATTTCTTCCAACAGGTTTTCTATTCCTTGCTCAGTTTCCTGTCCTTCTGGAAGACCAATTATACGGATGTTGTTTTGTTTCATGTTGTCCCAAAGTTCCCTTAGGCTCTCCTCCCGCTTTTTAATTTTTTTTTCTAGAAGCTGCTCTACTTGGGTGTATTTTCCTACCTTGTCTTCCAGCTCACTGATGCGGTCCTCTGCTTCATCTAGTCTACTCCTGATACTTTCTATGGAGTTCTTTACCTCAGCAATGTCACTTTTCATTTCTTCTTGGGTCTTCTTCATTTCTTCATAATACTTCTTCATTTCTTCATAGTTCCTATTCATTTCTTCCTGGCTCTTCTTCATTTCCTCTTGATTCCTCTTTAATTCCTCATGGTTCTTACTCGTATTGGCTTCTGTTCTCTTCATCCACCCTATGACCATTTCTCTGAACTCTCTCTCTGACAGGTTGCTTGCTTCCATTTCGGTTACCTCTTTTTCTGGTGAGGCTTGTTTTTCTTTCATTGGTGGGCTATTTCTTTGTCTCCTCATAGTCTTTCTTCTCTGTGTGTCTTGTTATGTAGTTCTCACTCTCCTGTGTTGATTTAAAGGCTCAGACTACAACACAGCCAGGTGAGCACACCAGGCACTGAAGAAGAATGTTTTCACAGTATTGGTAACTCCAAATTAAAAGTGATTGCCCGAGGAAGGTAAATTAGGTGATAGGTGGAGCAAAAGAGAGTAAGAGAAAACACACTCGCACACACAAAATAAAGAAAGAAAGAAAGAAAGAAAGAAGGAAGAAGGAAAGAAAGAAAGAAAGAATAAAAAAAGGGAATGCCAAAATAAAATTGGGAAAAGGGGAAGGAGTAAAAAGAAAGGAAAAGGGAGTAAACTATAAATATGGGTTGGAAACTCCCAGAGGACTGCCACTAATCCCAGCAAAAGCCAGCAATGAGTACCTGGAGACTGATACAAACTACATACAACAACTAATATCAAGGGAATTTAGGGAACACAGAAGCTTAAATCTATCAAAAAACAATGTAAATATCACCAAAACACAAAACAATGCCAACTCCCGCTCCACAAAACAAATTAAAAGAAAAGAATAACCAAACCAATTCACAAATATGCATAAAATATAAACAACATCAGCAGGACCGAGAGAAAAACATTTTAGGATAGTGAAGTTGGAGAAGCATTAGATGTGTATGGACTTGGAGCAGGTGGTTGGAGATTGGATATAAAAGTGGGGTGAAATTTTAACAGGGGCTAAAAAGAGAGAATAAGGAAAATCTAAACCAGAAAAAGTGTAAGGGGAATAAGACACTAACTAAGGAAAGGTTAGCAAGAGAGTGCTGGCATAAGGGGGAAGTTGAAGTAGATTAAAGAGATACTAAAGGGTAGATGAAAAAAGACTATATAACACTAATCTCTGAGTAGAATAAAGATGGAATAAAATGACACTTAAAAAATTTAAATAGTAGTAGAAATAAAATTGATTCCTTAATTTGTGTTACACAAGAGACAATTTATGATTCAGCCCCTAGATGGCAGTGTTTCTGAATTGACCTCCGGGTCTATTGGTCTTCTCTAGCCTGATCTAAAATCCCGCTATGTCTATGATATTTACTACTGATTTGTGGAAATAGGCTACCCCAGAGCTGCCTCTCTAATTGTGAGGACCTGTTCTGATTCCCAGCGTCAGAAAAATAGCTCGCCCCTGCTGTCTCCCAGGTTATCCCCCACCAGGGGATCCCCAGTTCCTCGTTCAGTGCTGAAAAATTCGGATTTAGAGAGGACAAAGGCAGGTGCGCGAACTCACGTCCTGCTCGTATATTTGCGCGAAACCCTTTCTCCCCTTGGGTTTGGCAGCCCGCTCCCTCCCAAAACTGCCAGGCTGGCCTTCTGCTTCAGGTCCAAATGGGTTGCCCTCTATGTCTTCCCCCCCCGCCCCCCCCCTCCTCACCAGCTCCGAGGACCCTCTTCCATGTTTGCCGGCTCCAACAGCCACGGACTTTTCCTCTTTTTTTCCCCCCAGGTGAGAAACTCCCTGTGTTACCAGCTCCCTCAATCCCCGGAGAAACCTGATCTTTCTGTGGCGGAGCACAAGTTTCCTCAGAGTCCGCTTCTTCACCAACTAGGAACCAATGTGTGTGTGGGGGGAGTGTCTCAGATGCCCAGTGGGTACTGCAACTGTAAAATCTTCAGGCTCTTCCCCTTTAAGATGGCGCAGCCGCCTCTGAACCAGGCTCTGGGAGAGAACCCAGCCACACAGAGCCGCTCCCTTGAGGGAGGCTAATCTAAGCAGTCGCCCTCCTTCTCCCAAAGCCCTGCTGTCCCCCCACTCGCCAACAAACACTCCCCCCGCGACCCTCAGCTGCTCACCCCGTCTACCCCGGTACACAAATGATTACGCGTCCTTCTGTTCCGCCGCCATCTTTCCCTCTTCCCCATATGTTGAAATCTGATCTCCGATGTGATGGATGGTATTAGGAGGTGGGCCCTTTGGGAGGTGCTTAGGCCATGAGGGTGAAGCCCTCATCAATGGGATTTTTTAAAATGAGAACTCCTCTAAACGAGGCCCAGAGAGCTCCCTTGCTTCTTCACTGCGAGAGGAACTGGGCTCTCACCAGACACCAGGTGTGCTGGCATCTTGATTTTGGACTTGTTCTCCTCAGATGTTTCTGTTATTTGTAAACCACCCAGGCTGTGTTATTGTTATTGTGTAGTCCAAATAGATTGAGACATCTTGGTACCTCATATCAGTGAAATCATACCATATTTGTCTTTTTATGACTGGCTTATATCATTTAGCATAATGTCTTCCAGATTCATCCATGTTGTGGTATTTACTGTGTGTTGAAAGAGAGATGGGGGTATGAGTTAGGCAGCCTTTAAATAAGCTTTAAGGGGATATGAGTTATAAAACCTTTAAATAAAGCTTTATCTCAACATTATTAAAAATTGAACACTTAGATACCTAGTAATATAAAAGTCTTGCCAATTCCTATTACAACACCCATTGCAACATGCCTCTCTTCTCGTAAGTGTCCTTTCAAGGTCACTCTGGCCCTGTCTGATCCCTCTCCCCCTTGACCAATGGCATGCTCAGCTGTAAACCAGGAGAGCCATTTGCTTTCTCCTTCTTGCTCACCTGCAGCTAAGGGCTGGCCAAGGAGATGGGAGCATTATCCTAATGTGTTGCTTCACACAGGCCTCTGCCTGGCTGCCTGTTCTTTTTCACAGAAAGACTATTCCACCAGTTACCACTCTCCTCCAGTCCCTCCCCCATCCCTCAGCTCAGCGCCTGCTCTCACCTCCTCTTTATGTTAGGTGAGGGTCCTTCAGCATCCTGCCCCCAAACCCACAAATGCCACTCCCCCTGCCCCCGTTCTCCCTATCTCAGGACTGAGGACAAGTGCCATCTCTCATCCAGTATAATTCTTTCTCTCGGCATTATGGAAGCACAGAAGCTTAAAATAGCATCATCAGTAAAAGAGGGGCAAAATCACAAAAGTGGCTTCATCTCTGTTGTCGAGCTTCTGGCAAGAGGACGTGGCATCTATCCATGTGGCACCTCCTTCCATCTCCTTTAGTCACCCAGTCCAGCTCCTACTTGTCAGTCACACCAGCTATCAAAGGAGATGTATGGAGGCTTTCAGCCTGGCCTTCACCTGTCCTTCCAGAGCTGGAGGTGTGACCTCACTCTGCGACAACCCGGCGCTGCCTGGGGTCGTGGAAGACGTGTGCGCAGTGACCTGAAGCACAGCGCTGCCAGGCCACAGTGTGTGATTTTGGACCAGTCACTCACCAGCGGAGACTCACTCTTCCCGTCTGTGAAGCAGGGAACAAGCAGTGACCACGGAGTCGTTGCGGAGACCGCCGAGGCATTGGAAAGCGCCCACTGTGATGCCTACTGCTGCGTTCTTCTCCTTCTTCCCAGACCCGGGCCGCCGGTCCTTCTGCAGCCTCTTCACGGATCTGCTTCCTCTGCCGAGGACCATGTTCCTTCCACAGCCCCGGAGGAAATGAGCCCCATAGCGGCTCTCTGCTGATTTATCAGATGCTCTCGCTGAGGGACTCACACTTCTGGTTTCCTTCTCACCACAGACCCCGCTGGTAGTCTCCAGAAAGCAAAGCTAGAGGCACATTGTGCTGTCCTGTGGGATTGGTCAAGACTGAACTCATTTCCTTCTCTGAAGCTGCTCTTGCCGCTTCCAGGCCCACCCAGAGGCACTGTCTCTGCCTCACACCGGGTGTCTCAGTGCACTCCATAGCCCTTAGTGAAGGCCCCTGGGATTCTCTCTCCTTTAATAGATATGTGCTCTCTCCCTCTCTGTTATCCTGTTACTCCCTAAGTCCATCCAGTTCTTCAGGATTGGCCTTTGCACGAGGCACCTCCTCTCTGCACTGCCTTTCTCTTCTCTCCCAGCACATCCCTGTCTGCCCTGCTCTGCGTCCTTTCCTGGGCTCGTGGTCTCTGTGCTGGGGCTCCCTTGTTTCCATACCGCACCTCGACTCTGACCTTGGCTTCTACCTTGCTCTGACCTTGGCTATGATCTAGGCCAGTGGTCGGCAAGCTCATTAGTCAACAGAGTAAAATATCAACAGTACAACGATTGGCCCTAGCTGGTTTGGCTCAGTGGATAGAGCGTCGGCCTGAAGGTCCAGGGTTCGATTTCAGTCAAGGGCATATGCCCGGTTTCAGGGCGATCCCTAGTGGAGGGTGTGCAGGAGGCAGCCAAATCACTGATTCTCATCATTGATGTTTCTATATCTCCTTCTTCCTTCCTCTCTCTCTAAAAATCAATAAAAATATATAAAAAAACAGTACAATGATTGCAATTTCTTTTGAATTGCAAATGCCAAATTTTTTAAACTTAAACTTCTAACGCCACTCCAGACTCGCCCAGGCTGTGGTATTTTGTGGAAGAGCCACACTCAAGGGGCCAAAGAGCCACATGTGACTCACGAGTTCAGTTTGCCGACCACGGATCTAGGCTATGAACTCTGCTCTGACCTTGGCTATGACCTCGGCAATGCCATCAGGCCCCAAGCAGCGGGAACCAAGCTCCATCTCCATTGGCCTTTGTTGCCCACGCACGTGCAGCGGCCGAAGAGTTCTCAGGATAAATCAGCCGCTAGGAAAATACGCCTCTGAGTAGCATGTTATCCCAGACACGACTCAGTAAAATAAAAATTAGATTCAATAAGATAAAGGCAATCTTCACTGCCTTTGACCCGGGATGTAACAGATGATAGCCTCTGTGGAGGCGGAAATGGAGCTCTGTTTGAGAAGTCTCGGCGCCGGTGAGACACTTGCCAGAGCAGGCTGAACCGCGGGCCCTCACAGCCCGAGCCAGTCCGGTCCGCTGCAGCCCCGGCCCCAGCGCGGCCCCTCTGCAGGCCCCGCCCCTCTGCAGGTCGTGCTCCAGCTCCGCGGTGGTTGTAGCACGTGAGGCAGGGGCGGAGCTGGGGCCACTCGGAGCACAAGCTATGAACCCAGGGCCCTCATCAAGGCTCATCAGGGCACCTTTAGCCTTGGTCTCCCCGGTGTGTACATTCTCAGGCTACCCTGCCCCACACACAGGGTCCCCTCGCCCAGGGGCCTTCTGGGGCCTGCATGCCCCTGTGACCCCGCTCTTCTCCAGCAGCTTCCCACCTGAAAGCTGCTTCCTGCCGCGGTGGCTAAGGAGAGCGAGAGCGAGAGCCTTGGTTTGGGAGCGTCCGCCCTGTGGTGAGAGCTGTGGGCGGGCAGGAGGGGCAGCATGCAGGGCTGACCCTGACCTGGGAGAGACACCCCTTGGCTCTGAGGACTGCGCCTTCGCCCCTTCTCTCAGCCGCTCTGGTGACCCCTTGGTGGCTACAGCTGCTCCTCAGCCCCTTTAAACAGCATGGACCCCCTGCCAGGGGGTATTTAAATAAGTGGTGTAAGGAAGACCTGGCTGGCCTCCATTGAACTGCCTCCTTCCTCAAAGGCAATCCTCTGATCACAACATGAGCACATGGTCGCCTTTCAGGACGGTGGGTTTCCAGGGAGATCAGCGTGGCAGTAGTTTTGTATATGAAGAACTCCCAGTTCAACCCAAGCGTGAAGCAAGGAGAACATTAGCAAAGGGTGTAGTGCCAAAGCAGAACCACGCTATGTGGAAAAAAGGGTTAAAACAGAGGTATTGGTTTGTCCACACACAGGCATGCACTCAGAACAGGTCCGCATGCGTTTTGGGGGTGCCCAGCACTCCTTCCTCACTTTGGCCCCCCTTACTGTTTCTTCAGCTGAGAACTCTAAGGCATTAAAGGAGAATTACCGTTCCCCCGCCCCCACCTTTTTAAATGCCAGTAGAACTTTCCCATTAGGATAATTCTTTTTCTCTCCAGAACTAGTTTCTAGGCGATACGAAAGTTCTTGTTCTATCTTTTTATTTCTGTAAGTGGCATTGTCTTGGCAGTTTTCTCAACTCCTCCTCACACATACTCTGTCAGTCTGAAAGACCCTGGGCATGTCCATCAGCCTTACCTTCCCAGCTCAGCAGCTTCCACCACATCTCCAATGACTTCTCCAGTCTCACCCAGCCCTCTTCCCACGCCACTCTAGCCTGTCCTCAGAGAGAGGCGACCTGAGGCTGTCACTCTGCCTTGCATCCTTCACAACTGGCCTGACCTGTGAAAAAGCACTCACACTTCTGCACGTGGAGCTCAAGAACATGCCACCTCGGCTTATAAACTAACTTCAGTCCCTGCCTCTGAAGCTGTTCTTATTCTTCTTTCTCATCAAATAAGTCCTTTCAACTCACTTCCTCTGTAAAGTGCTCTGCCCTCCTCAGCCTGGTCTGTTCTAGGGTTATCTCTGGGTGTGCTTTAGCAATTCCCAGCAAGTGCTCTGTTATTAATTTCTAATTTCCCAGTGGCAGCTAGCATGGGGCAGTGTGTGTGTGTGTGTGTGTGTGTGTGTGTGAGTGTGGGTGTGGGTGTGAGTGTGAGTGTGTGTGAGTATGAGTATTGGGGTGTGAATGTGTGAGTGTGAGTGTGGGTGTGGGTCTGCAGCCATTGATTCTCTAGGCTCAGTCTTTAAAGTTCTGAACAAAATTAATTCTGACTCATCAGTTTATTGAAGATAAATTCAAAGAATCTCAACATGTTTTTCTATAATCCAGCAAATATTTAAAAAATATTCACACTTGCTCTTTCCATTTATAATAAAGACTTCCTACAAAGTTTAATGATAATTGATTTGAAGAAAGCAATCTATGTATTGATGTAATTACATTAAGCTGAAAAAATTTTGTTTTGATTTTTTAATTCATTTTTAAAAATATATTTTTATTGCCGAACCGGTTTGGCTCAGTGGATAGAGCGTTGGCCTGCGGACTGAAACGTCCCAGGTTCAATTCCAGTCAAGGGCATGTACCTTGGCTGCGGGCACATCCCCAGTTGGAGGTGTGCAGGAGGCAGCTGATTGATGTTTCTCTCCCATCGATGTTTCTGACTTTCTATCCCTCTCCCTTCCTCTCTGTGAAAAATCAATAAAATATATTTTTATTGATTTTAGAGAGGAAGGAGAGGGAGAAAGAGAGATAGAAACATCAATGATGAGAGAGAATCATTGATCAGCTGCCTCCTGCATGCCTCCTACTGGGGATCAATCCCACAACTTAGGCATGTGCCTGGACCAGGAATTCATAGGTTGATGCTCAACCACTGAGCCAAGCTAGCCGGGCTATTTTGATTTTAAACATCTAGAAATAAAGATGTAAAAAATGTCATGCTCATTCTGCATTATGGGGTGAGTATCTTCCATGATTTTATTGATCTACTAGGGGCTCAGTGCACGAATTCATGCACCTTGAAAGGAACTGTGGCCCGTTAGGTTGGGGTGGGCACAGGGGCAGGTTTTGGTCCATCCTCTACGTCCTTGCCTGGCCCCTTCCACTGCACCATCTCCCCTCTCCCCCCGTCCTCTCTCTGCGGGCAGCCCTGCTCCTGCCACCACTGCTCCCATGTGCAGATGGCGCCGGCCCTGCTCGCACCTGCTGATGGTGCGAAGTGATTGGGGCTGGCACCAGCAGTGGATGCAAATGGGGCAGTCACTGGCAGTGGGTGCTAGTGGTGGCTCCAGCACCTGTCCTTGGTCTGGTGCGCCCGCTCACCTGCTCCACCATCCTGCTGCTGCCAATGCCTGACAGGTTCTACGCTATGTGGCCTGCTGCTGATGCCAGCCATGTTCCATGTGCACCCCCTGGTGGTCAGCACAAGTCATAGCAACTTGTTGTTGGATTGTTCCTCTGTTCCGTCTATTTACATATTAGGGTTTTATAGATATAGGCTTGAGGCCCGGTGCACAAAACTTGTGCATGGGAGAGGGGTGAGTATCCTTCAGCCCAGTCTGCATCCTCTCCAATCTGGGACCCTTTGAGGGATGTCCGACTGCCCGTTTAGGCTTGAGCCTACCAGGATTGGGCCTAAACAGGCAGTCGGACATCCTTCTCACAATTCAGGACTGCTGACTCCAAACTGCTCACCTGCCTGCTTTCCTGATTGCCCCTAACAGCTTCTGCCTGTCAACCTAATCACCCCCTAAACACTCTCCTGCCAGCCTGATTGATGCCTCATTGCTCCCCTGCCAGCTTGTTTGCTTAACTGCCCACCTCTCAGGCCTGGCCCCTCCTCCCCCAATTGCCTTTCCCTGCAGGCCTGGTCACCCCCAACTTTCCTCCTCTGCCAGCCTGTTCACCCCTAACTTCCCTTCCCTGCAGGCTTGATCACCCCTAACTGCCCTTCCTTGTATGCCTGGTTCCTCCCAGCTGCCCTCCCCTGCTGGCCATCTTGTGCTGGCAATTTTGTGTCCACATGGAGGCAGGATCTTTGACCACATAGGGGCAGCCATCTTGTGTGTTGGAGTGAGGGTCAGTTTGCATATTACTCTTTTATTAGATAGGATAGAGGCCTGGTGCATGGTTGGGGGCCAGCTGGTTTGCCCTGAAGGGAATACCAGATCAGGGTAGGGGTTACCTTGGGGCATGGGGTGGCTTGGGCTAGGAGCCTGTGGTGGTTTGCAGGCTAGTCATACCCCCTGGTAACCCAAGCGGAGGCCCTGGTATCTGGAATTTATTTATCTTCTATAATTGAAACTTTGTAGCCTGGAGCAAAGCCAAGCCTTCTGGCAGCCATTTCTGTAGGATTTATTTAGGTTCTATAATTGAAACTTTGTAGCCTTAAGCGGAGGCCTGGGCTGGCCAGGGCAGGTAGAAAGCTTGGCTTCCTCCATCTCTGGGTGCAACTCAAGCCTCCTGCTCTCTCCAGCTCTGTGGCTGCCATCATTATTGTCTATAGTTGAAACTTAGTAGAAGTGAGTGGAGGCCTGAGCCTGCAAGGGCAGGTGGAAAGCTTGGCTTCCTCCATTGCTGGGGAAACCCAAGCTTCCCTCCTGCTCTTTGTGGCTGGCAGCCATCTTGGTTGGGTTTATTTGCATATTCACTCCTGATTGGTTGGTGGGCATGACTGGTGGGCATGGTTTGCATATTACTCTTTTATTAGATAGGATTATTATTTAGTTAAAAACACCTTTTAGAATGTGAATCTTATGTGTCATATTCTAAGACATAAAGAAATGTTCCCACAAATCCCCCCCAGGCTGAGTGGGAGGCTCCCTGGCCTACCCCTGCAGGAGGCCTGGGTTCCCCTTCTCTGGAGGCTTGGTGGCTGCAGTGTCACCTGGCCAATGTGACCAGCCAATGTCTGAAGGGACTGTCGCTCTTCAGGAGAGCCACATTGGTTCTGTTTCATGGCTCCCAAGAAACGGCCCCTTTGGGCACCTGCCCTTTTGCTTTTATTGTGTTGGTTTCTCTGGTCAGAAGAATTCCTCCAATGCTGGAAAGTCCCCAATTTCACATCCAGCATACATACTGCTGCTCCCTGAGAGGTTTCAATGTTCTGTGGAATGTGATAATAATATTGAGTTGAGTAGAGTCAGTCCTAAATGCGACTTTATCTGTGTTAGTCTGAGCTCAATTTCAGCTGGCTGACCTCAGGCCTGCTGCAAAATTGGTCATCTGCTCCCCATCAGGTGCATGACTGCTCCCTCTCTGTGCTAACTCCCTCCTGGAGATGGGGGCAGGAGAGAAGGTACACATGATTAGGCTTCTGTCATTCATCATCCATGTGAGCAAATCTAGAGAAAGAGAGAGTGCCTGTTACCCCAGACCCAGCACAAAGCCCCAAGGCAGGAGCCAATTGGTCAGGCTGTGCCTGTTGCTCACCCAGAATGCAGGGGTCCTTGACGGGGAGAGAGCAGGGCTGTGTATGTGTGTATATGTGTGTGTGTGTCTGTGTGTGTGTGTGTGTGTGTGGCGGGGCGGGGGGGGGGAGAGAACAAATTAACACCATACCAGCTACATTCCATAAAATGTATTTATTTCTCAAAGTTACAATATTCAACTTTAAAAATTGCAATTTTGTAAAATTATTGACTACAATTTTTTTGGGGGGGGCATTGGAAGTTACTAAACAATGTCTCCTTTCTCCACTTGAGCAGTGTTGGGCCACCGCTGCTCACTCTGAATACCTTCTTAACAGGTACTTCTTAAGGGAAGGACTGGCTGTCCCTTTCCTCCTCAGGACTCCGAGTTAGTGTTTATACCTTTGGATCCAGCCTCCTTCAGAGCTGAGTGGGAAGGAGTGGAGGAAGTCCACCAGCCTCATTTCCAGGGGTGCTCACCAGCTCTCTAGGTGTTATCATTGGACCCTTTTAGGCCAGGGGCTTATGTAAAAGGTCTCCATGAATGGTCTCCATGAGATTTTGCTGAGACTCTGACCCTCTTTTCTACCCTATATGTCCCTCACAGTGTCTGCAAAGCCATAGCACCTGAGATGACTACTGAAATCAATGGCAAAGAACAGGCATACTTGCTTCCCAATGCATGGGCATACATTGTTTTTGTGGTGTGTCCATGTGTGCAAAAATGTGTGATTTGTGTGTCTCATGTGTTGGCATGTGATAGTAGTATACAAGTGTCTGCGTGTTTTTTTGTGGGTCTGCATTTGTGTGTGTGTGTGTGTGTGGGGGGGGCTTGTGTGTATGTATGGGTAAGTGTGTGAGCTTAATTAAGTTTCTGTTTAGACTGTGTTGTGCGTGTGCCAGGACCCTGAACAACGGATGAATGGATTACCCTGACACACGTTTCTATGAAAGAAAGGCTAAGGGGCTGCTTGGCTATAGGGACCAAACAGCCCTGTTCGCCTGCCTCCTTAGGCTTTTATTGTAACAACAGCTTGAACTAAAATGAACTATTATATACTATCAGCAGGGTAAGCATCCTTGAGAAGACACATGCATCTGTAGTGTCCTTTAAGCAAGGACATTTTGAAGTCTAAACATAGAGATTCTATTAAACACCTGGGGGCTCAGACTTGTTTGGAAAAGTCAAGGCAGAGGCTGCTGCCTTTGGCAAGGTCCCCTGCAGGCCCCTGACCTTTCAGAGAATCCTCCTTACAGACTTTCCAAGCAAGTCTTGTGCTTCCCCACATGAGTGTATGCAAATAACTAAAGGAACAACATCCCTTTGCTTGCATTTACTAATTTTGTCCCTGCTGTGCTTGATTTGTGAAGCTGCTCCCTGGGGCCTTTCCCCTCTCCACCCCAGCCGAGCAGAAGCAGTTTGGCTCAGCTGTCTTGCTGGAATGCGTTCTGCTCTTTATGAGCATACTTTATTATTCATATTTTTAAAGCTTTTGGAAGGCCTTGTGAGAGAGGTGCCATGAGTTCATCGCAGATTATTTTTAATACAGAATTCTGGAGGGAAATGGAGAGCTGTGTTTTATTGGCAAGCTGTCCGCTCCATCTTTAAAGTAAACAAGACTCCATTTTCTACATTATTTAACTTGTCATCCTTCCCTCTCCTTTTAAATCATCCCACAGATGGCCTCAGGAGGTCCCAGCTCCCAGGCTGGAGCCCTCTTGGAGTGCGCTTGCTGCAGCCCAGCTACGGAGGGCTATGCAGGGGAGTGCCAAGGACTGGAGCCTGCCGAGAAGGCTGGCCTTGCATTGGGGATGGCAGGACCCTGTTCCAAACTGCCATGTGTCATTGCAACTCAGTTCAGTTTGAGCCACATAAACATATGGAGGACCTGCTTGGTCTGAGGTGTGTGCTAACTCTGTGTGTGTGTGTGTGTGTGTGTGTGTGTGTGTGTGTGTGTGTGAATAAATGAAAGCTGAGACCCCCCCACCCTTTGAAAATGTTGATGTAATCAGCCCAAACCCCAACTCCTCAGACCACCATAGAGACCCCTCCACATGTGTGAGCAGGGGCCTTGCTGCAGCCACAGTCCTGCGTCTGCCACAGCTTTCCACTCAGCCCTGGCTGTGGGCAGGGAAGCCCCTGACACTGGTATCTGCAGGTCCACATAGAGCAAGCACCTCGTGATTTCTTTGCTCTTGTACCGAGGGTTTGGAGCCTTTGGCCCAATACCTGTGCCCCAACCTTGCTCCATCTTGTTTGCTCCCCTCCCTCCACCTCTCTCACACAATCCCTGCACAGCCAGCACTTGTGTCCACGCAGGACTGTCCCTTCCATCCTCGGAACCCTCCCCCGCAGACACTCAGCTTGACCCTCCGTGGGCTCAGTAAGAAGTTTTTTTTCTGAACAAATAGGAATTTTGAGCAACACATTGTTCTGCCTAACTACACAGCAGCTCACAGCCAGATGGTCTATTTTCAAACTATTTTTGTAGAATATGCTACCCTGAAGAGAATGCTTATTGTCAATCCTTTCAGGAATTTCACCCAATATTTTCAGGATTCCAGGAGCCACCACTCAATATATATCTTTCTCCAAAGCCTCTCTTCCCATCCATCCCTTTCTCTTCTTTCCCTTTCTCTTCTCTCATCACACAAACATTAAAGTGTGTTCCTCATGCCATGAAAAATTGATGAGACCAAATCACACTGTTTGTTGAAGAGCTTGCACATCGCTTATGCCTCAGTTGCCCTAAAGCTGCTGTGTGTCCAGATGCCACGAGCAGGGCAGGTGCCGAGGGTCTGCACTGTTCTAAGGGACCCGGTCTCCTTGGGAGGGACCACACACACACAGATGGCCAGGAGGGAAAGTATGGAATGTGCCAGGAAGACAGAGTTTGGAGGATTTTCCTTCTGGTTGAAGCCCTGGCACAGTTCTGTAGAGCAGGTGAAATGTAAGGTGCCCTTGAGGGCTGAGTAGTTTGACAGAGCCGCCGGGAGAGGAAAGGGCGGCCGATGGCGGAGCAGTGTTGATGAGGGGCACACCAGAGGTGACTTGGACAGGTAGGAGGTAGGTGAGGAAAATGGGCCGAACCACATCCAGAGGATGGGAGGGCAAGACGCAGGGCTTGGGACATTGACATTGAAATATCTGGAGCAGGCAGGGATGAAGGCTGAAGTTTGTGCTCATGGGAAAAGTAACACACCATGTTTTGCAGCCATTAGAGGGCGCTAGGGAGAAGATCGTGAACATAGCGCTGAAACATTGTTGCATTTACCAAGCCTGGGGTCGGGCCCAGGTGTCTGCTCAGGCCAGTGACTTAACATTAGAATGAACATTTTTGGTAACATTTTCAGGGACATTTAGTTCATATTTTATGCTTCTCTCCCTTGTTTATTTCTATCACAGAAATACTTTTGCCAAGTGGGACAAGTCTATGGTGTTTCAAAAGTAAGATGAAAAATTTTTTCTTTCTTTACATGGGCTTGAGTGTGTCTTGGGGGCTCCTGTATCATCTTAGTGCAGGAGGTTTCAATGTTTGTCTAATGCAGGTGGGTGCTGCCTGCGTGAGAGGGGCAGTGGGGAGCAGAACAGAGGCACCGTGTGTATCTACAAGCCAATCGATCCTTCCCTCACCACCGCCCTTATTGTCACCTTCTAGCATCTTTTTGAGAGCCCACGGGGAGCCACTGATTGTCAGAGATCCCAGAAGACTCTTGTTGCTTCAGGCGCGTATACCTCCCTGGATGTCCAGGCCAATGTGCTGTGGAGTAACCAGTTGCAGAGGGAAATGCTAGAGAAAGGTTTGTTCTTCTCTGGAGGCAGCACCCTCTGTCCTGACAGCTAAAGCGTGAGTGGGCAGTCTGGGAACACTCTGACACGGTCCCTCGCCGGCCGGGTCCTGCAGAGCTGGTGGGCTGGCAGGGGGGCATACTTGCTCATACTCTCCAGGAGCAGAATGTTGGGGGCTGACTTCCTGCAAAGGCCTTGTTTTCTAGGGCGGGGCAGCAGGATGACAGGGTGACTCCCTGTGTGGGCAGTGCTGGGCGTGGCGGATGTCCCTGAGCGCTTTGATGGCATTCTTGCTTTCCCACTCTTCCTCAGCTCTCCTTTCTTGTTTTCCCCACCAACCTGGGCAAGGGTAGTGGGAAACCTGATTCTAGTCCTTCTCTGGGCGGGTTGCCCACAGGCAAAGCTCAGTGTGCATCATCTCCCTGCCCGGCTATTCCAGGCCCAGCCCTGGTTCCCACCTCCTCTCCCCTTGCTCAGTAAATACCCAGAGACTGACCCTGAGCATAGGCGTCTAGCTGCTACATCTTTGTAGACAGGGGGCCCAGAGAAGGGTGTCTTAACGGTCCTGGTATCCGTCTTGTGGTGTTAGAAGGAGCAGTCTCGGGGCGAGCCAGGAGCAGCTGCAGTGAAAGCAAGATTCGTGGTCCCTGAGAATGGAGCCGTGGACAGTGGAGATGGACCTCCTACTGGTGCAGCCTCAAGCACAGACCTGGCAGCAGGGCCCTGGACTTGGCCACAGAGTCGTATTTCAAGTTCCGCAGCCTGAGGCCCACCCTGCAGTTCAGCGGCACAGCCACACTCAGCCTCACCAGCGTGCCCTGCAGGAGGCCAGAGCTCAGCATTCCCAATGGCCCCCCAGCTGCTGCTTCTGGGCTGCACTCTCTCAGTGTACTCCTAACAGGCTGCAGCTCCCTCAGCCTCCTGTGCACTGGGTCTGTGTCTTCAGCTGGCGCCTGATCACTTCTCCTCTCTGGGGACCCATTGCATTCCAGTCCCTGCCTGAGAGCTCAGCCTGGTCCAGATCAGCATCTGGTCCCAAACATTTCAGCTGAAACTGTTTGTACTTTCTTCGCTGAGAGGCCACTGCTCCCCGGCATTGGGGCTCCCTGTTAGGGAGAGTCGGAATGAGGCTGGCCATGTCTTGGGGCTTTTTAGCTCTGAGTCATCTCTCTACCAATGTGTCCTTAAAATACACATGGAAGTACAGAAGTGAGGAAAAACCACACAAACATCTCACAGGAACATGGCAACAATTGTTGGTAGTGGGAGGGATTTCCATTATCTTCTGCAACAATGAGACAGAGTTAGCAGCACAATGGATGACATTCTCATTGTTAGTTGCTCGGTTGAACAGAGGTAGGTGGTCCCTCCCTCCCAGGTCTAAAGAAGTGGTTGAACCAGCAGAGTATTGAATAGCACCCCCTCCCTGCCCATTGCCATCTTTGGGAGGTGAAGGGGTCAGTGTCCCAATGATTCCTGGCAGGGCCGAGGGAGGTAGGGCACTGTGCCTGGTGGGTGAAAACTAACCCCTTCCTCTACTTAGGAGGGCACACTCTGTCTGTAGGTATGTCAGAGGATCTGGTTGTCCTCAGACCAGCAATGGCACCACATAAGTGGTGACAGGGAGACAGAGCAAAGACTGGCTTTGCTCTCTGGCATTAGCACTCCAGAGGGCATTCTTCTGTGAACAAGATATTCGCGAAAAGCCAAAGTGCTAGACAACCAGTGAAAAGTTCTGAATTGAACACACTAAACACGCTTGAAGAAGCAACGTTAGAAAAAGCTGTTTTTAGCAGGAAATAAGAAATAATTTAAAGATCAATATTTCATATTCTTAATGAGCTTGAGAATATGTGAGGTTTTTAGAAGAGATCAAATGATGAAAAAGCAATGGGCAGGGATGTGAGCTCAGATGAAAAGGACAATACTGCTGTCCTAGCTGCTTTGGCTCAGTGGATAGAGTGTTGGCCTGTGGACTGAAGGATCCCAGATTGGATTCTGGTCAAGGGCACATGCCCAGGTTTCAGGCTCTATCCCCAGTAGGGGGTGAGCAGGAGGCAACCAGTCAATGGTTCTCTCTCATCATTAATGTTTCCATCTCTTCCTCTCCCTTCTTCTCTGAAATCAATAAAAAACATTAAAAAAGGACAACACTGCTAACAAAAACTTCAGAGCAGCAGCCATGCAAAGCTGAGTCTTTCAGGGGTGGTGAGGGGAGATCAGAAACAACAGAAAAATGCTACAATGTGGAGGGATCTCCTGAAATTCCTTGAAAAAAGGACAAAGGATGAAAATAATAATAAGTACTATAATAGTTTCAGAGCCTAATAAAAGGAGACTCAGTCTTTGAATAATATGGCTATTGTGAGGAAGAAAGAAAACAAGTGGGAGAACTAAGATGGCGGCAAAGGTAAAACACCTATCTTGCCGTCATAATCAGCAATTTTAATACTACAACTTAAAGAAAGAACAAACACCTTCCAGAATCACCAGAAAGCTCGCCGAGTGAAAATTCCACAAATAAAAGTGAAGATAAGACACTGTGACTCGGAGGAGCGGCGGCGGCGAACAGCATTGAAAGATTCGCGCGGAGAGAGGTTTGGAGTGCGCGCCGCAGAGAGGGCGGGCGGCTGAAAACCGGCCAGTTTTCTCAAACGGGGAGGCAAAGACGTCCCACTGGACTGATTCTCCAGCTCTGGGCGAAGTCCAGGGAACCCATTATCATACGGGGTGAAAACTGGACAGTGGGAGGGCACGCTGAAGCTCGGGTGCTGCTGGGTCTGCTGGCTTGTGGAGAAGGCAGCTTGTGCGCGAACAGCTCAGCTGCGTGACGGCGCAGAGAGCGCTCTGTGACTTGTCTCTCATTTGGAAAACCGTCAGTCTGCTTTGTTTTACGACCCTGGGTGAGACATTGCGCATGCAAAGTCATTTGAGGAGAGTCTGAATTCCCCGGCAGCCGGTGGAGCTCAACAGCAGCTCTCTCTCAGAGGTGCTGGCAGCCATTGCCCCTGGCACAGAGTCCCTGGGGCCGCATAGGGCGGAGCTAACACTGTCTGCTTGGCCCGGAGACTCCGCCCATCCAACCTGAGCACAGCTGAGCTTCACAGACAATTGGCCTGGAGGTCAACCCTCCAAGTGCTAACAACGATTAACTGAGCTTAACTTCAGCAAGACTGTGCAGCCCATATCCACCTCAGGTAACCGGGGAGGCTGAGCCACTGTCCCTAGTAGGAAGTCTACCACACAAAGCTAATTGACCAACTCAGGGAAGCAGCCACCATGCAGCAACATGGAAAGAAATCAGATGTGAAAGAAATGGAGGGAAAAAAACGACTGGACATGGAATTCAAAACCACGGTTATAGGGTTTTTCAAGAGGCTCCAACAAAAGGTCGAGGCCTATAAGGAAATAAGCAAGACCACAAAGGAAATGAATGAGTCCTACAAGGAAATGAACAAGACCCTCAAGGATATAAATGAGACCTGCAAGGAAATAATCAAGACCAACGTGGAAATGAATGAGTCCTACAGGAAATGAAGGAGACTCTCAAGGATATAAAGGAGACTCTCAAGGATATGAAAAAGGACCAACCAGAAATTAAGCATACACTGACTGAAACAAAAAATATTATACAAAGACCTAAAAGTGCTCTGGAGCACCCCAAGAACCTAGTTCAAGATTTGAAATACAAAGAGGTAAAATCCACTCAGCTGAAAAAGCAAGAAACCAAAAGAATCCAAAAAATTGAAGATAGTGTAAGGGGCCTCTGGGACAACCTCAAGCATACCAACATCCAAATTATAGGGGTGCCAGAAAAAGAGAGAGGCCAAGACAATGAAAACCTATTTGAAGAAATAGTGACTGAAAACTTCCCACACCTGGTGAAAGAAATTGACTTAGGAGTCCAAGAAGTGCACCGAACCCCAATATATAGGAACCCTAAGAGGACCACACCAAGGCACATCATAATTAAAATGCCAAGAGCAAAAGACAAAGAGAGAATAATAAAAGCAGCAAGAGAGAAACAGTTGGTTACCTATAAGGGAGCACCCATACGATTGTCAGCGGATTTCTCAACAGAAACGATGCAGGCCAGACGGGAGTGGCAAGAAATATTCAAAGTGATGAACAGCAAGAATCTACAACCAAGATTACTCTATCCAGCAAAGCTATCATTCAGAATTGAAGGTCAGATAAAGTGCTTCGCAGATAAGAAAAAGCTAAAGGAGTTCATCACCACCAAACCAACATTATATGAAATGCTGAAAGATATTCTTTAAGAAGAGGAAGAAGAAAAAGGTAAAGATGAAAATTATGAACAACAAATACACATCTATCAACAAATGAACATAAAAATCAAGTGAATTGATAGGCTGTTGAACAGGATAGACTGGTGAATATAACAGAGCCATGGACATAGAGAGGGAATGGACTGACAATTCTTGGGGAGAAAAGGGTTGTGGGAAGTGCAGCAAGAGTCTGGACAAAAATCTTGCAACAATGGGAGAGGACAGTGGGGAGGGGAGGTGAGGTTGGAGGGTGGGATAGGTACAAGTTGGAGGGGAGCTATAGGGGGATAAAAAGGAGAAACAATGTAATTAATAAACTGAACAATAAAGATAAAAAAAGAAAGAAAACAAGTGGAAAAATCTAGACTAATAAAAGAGAAACATGCAAATTGACCATACTGCATGATGACCACCAGCTAATCAGGAGTGAGTATGCAAATTAAACCAACAAAGATGGAAGGTTAATTTGCATAAGCAGTCACTGAGCAGCTGTGTGGGGTGGGATGCCTGCTATGAGGGGGAGGGTGGCGTCAGAGGGAGCATAGGAGTGATGCTCCGCTGGGAGCAAGGACTTGCAAGCTCTCGGGTGGCTGGGAGTGAGGACTTGCAGGCTCTTGGGCTCCCAGGAGCCAACTCAGGGGAAGGAAGGCTTATTCTTGTGTGAATCTTTGTTTTTTTTTAATCTTTATTGTTCAGTTTATTAATTACATTGTTTCCCCTTTTTTATCCCCGTATATCTCCCCTCCACCCTGTACCTATCACACCCTTCACCCTCACCTCCCCCTCCCCAATGTCCTCTCCCGTTGTTGCAAGATTTTTGTCCAATCTCTTGCTGTACTTCCCACAACCCTTTTCTCCCCAAGAATTGTCAGTCCATTCCCTCTCTATGTCCATGTTTCTGTTATATTCACCAGTTTATCCTGTTCATCAGCCTATCAATTCACTTGATTTTTATGTTCATTTGTTGAGAGATGTGTATTTGTTGTTCATAATTTTCATCTTTACCTTTTTCTTCTTCCTCTTCTTAAAGAATATCTTTCAGCATTTCATATAATATTGGTTTGGTGGTGATGAACTCCTTTAGCTTTTTCTTATCTGCGAAGCACTTTATCTGATCTTCAATTCTGAATGATAGCTTTGCTGGATAGAGTAATCTTGGTTGTAGATTCTTGCTATTCATTATTTTGAATATTTCTTTCCACTCATGTCTGGTCTGCATCGTTTCTGTTGAGAAATCCGCTGACAATCGTATGGGTGCTCTCCTGTAGGTAACCAACTGTTTTTCTCTTGCTGCTTTTAATATTCTTGCTTTATCTTTTGCTCTTGGCATTTTAATTATGATATGTCTTGGTGTGGTCCTCTTTAGATTCCTATATTTTGGGGTTCTGTGTACTTCTTGGGCTTTTAAGTCAGTTCTTTCACCAGGTGGGGGAAGTTTGCAGTCACTATTTCTTCAAGTAGGTTTTCATTAACTTGCTCTCTCTCTTTTTCTGGCACCCCAATAATTCGGATGTTGGCATGCTTGAGGTTGTCCCAGAGGCCCCTTACACTATCTTCAGTTTTTTGGATTCTTTTGGTTTCTTGCTTTTCCAGCCGAGTGTATTTTGCTTCTTTGCATTTCAAATATTTGCCTTGGTTCTTGTGGCCCTCTGGACTGCTTTTAGGAGTTTGTCTAATATTTTTTATTTCAGTCTGTGTATGCTTGATTTCTAGTTGGTCCTTTTTCATATCCGTGAGGGTCTCGTTCATATCCTCAGAGGTCTTGTTCATTTCCTTGAGCGTCCCATTCATTTCCTTGTAAGTCTCATTCATTTCCTTGTAAGTCTCATTCATTTCCTGGTTGGTATTGTTTATTTCCTCATAATTCTCATTAAGTTCATCGGCCTTTTCTAGGAGCCTCTTGAAAAGCCTTATAACCGTGGTTTTGAACTCTATGTCTTGTCGTCTTTTCTCCTCCATTTCTTTCACACCTGATTTCTTTCCATATCTCTGCATGTGGCTGCTTTATGTGGTAGATATCCTCAAAGGGACAGTGGCTCAGCCTCCCCAGTTACCTGAGGTGGGTACTTTTACTGCAATACTTTATGGGTTGTACAGTATTTTTGAATTTAAACCCAGCTTGTTGTTGTTAGCCCTAGGAGGGTTTGACCTCCAGTCCAATTGGCTGTGAAGGGAGACTGTGGTCAGGTTGGATGGGCGGAGTCTCTGAGCTGCACAGGCAGCCTCAGTGTCAGCTACGTCCTATGCAGCGCTCACATGAGCGGGTTCCTGTTGGGTGGGTATGGCTGCAGGCACCTCCAAGAGAAAGCTGCTAGTCTCTTCCCCTTGCCAGAAAACTCTGCCTCTCCCCAATTGTGTCTGCACACCCAAAGTCTAGCCCAAGGTTGTAAAATAGATGGTTTCCAGGACCAGGAGACAAGTTTCCAGTGGGCAAGTTGTGGGTTTGTGTGACACTTGCGCGCAAACTTCTTTTCCCAGCCTCCGGGTTTCTCGCAGACTAGGAGACCTCTGCCGCGTCCCGCTTCCAGGGTGCGTCCCCCGGACCTTGGACCTCGCCTGGCACTTGGGAATATGTGCAGTGGGACGTCTCCGCCCTCCCCGTTGGCGAAATCCAGCCGGGGTTTCTGCTCCAGCCGTACAGCCCCTGCGCGCGACCAGGATGGCTCCTAACCTGTTTCCATCTTCAAGGCTGTGCTCCCGCTGCTCCTCTGAGTCTCAGTGTCCCACCTTTACTCTTATTTGTGGAGTTTTCACTCAGCCAGCTTTCTGGCGATTCTGGGTGATGTCTGTTCTGCTGTTATGTTGTAGTTCTTAAATCGTTGCGCGGGGCAGAACAATAGGTGTTTACGTATGCAGCCATCTTGGTTGTCTATGTGTGAATCTTTGTGCAATGGGTCTGAAGTGCAATAATAAAAAATGTAATGTTTGAACTCTGAGCTGGGTTATAATGTAAAAAATACTTAGTTCAATAATGAAGAAATGTAAATATATCCTAGTGCTTTAACTAGTGATTTAAAAATCCATGAAAAAGCATTCATTCTGAGAGTAGATGCCACTCCAAAAGGAGTAAAACACCAGGCAGGTTAATGTTACATTATTCCTTCACAGCTGTAAGACATTGGGGCAATTCTAAATTTTCACAGAAATGGTGTTTATTACCCCCAATTTGACTTTTATATGTCAAGACAACAAAAACATTTTTATATACCTTTAGAGCCCTTGCATATAATAATAGATCCATTACAAATCATTTCACAGGGGATTTCAATAATATCCATTCCTAAATGAAAACTGCTATCAAGTTTGCCATCTCCAAGTTTTACTAACCATTCACTGTAAGCAAAATTCTCTGATCTCTTATTTGTTTTAAGAGACAACTTTCTGAAATATCCTCAAACGTTATAGTACTTTAAATTCTTTTGTACTATGGCTGATCATATAGCATACAGTACAATACTAAGACATTGTCAAAAATTCCCTCCAAAGAGAACTTACCCACCAAATGCAACATTCAAATTCATAATTTCTCTTAGTAATCTGTTTATGGCATTTATAGCATGATTGGATGCCATGGTGCATTAATCAATAATGAGGTTTTGCCTTTTTAATGCTTTTAGCAACTTCACTCCTTATATCAAGTCTAGAAATTGAAGTTTCATTTAATGGAATTGGTAATTGATATTGGGAATGAAAGGTTCTTCCACCGAGAAGTAAATTTGCAGCAATTCCTTTAGACACTGTAGGTAAAATAGTACCACCATGACCTCTAATATAATGTATTAAAACTTTATAAAGATATGTTTTACCACTACCACCTGGACCAACCAAGAAAAATCATTTGGGGTGGACAGTTTGATCTTTGATGGCTGAAGTTATGGTCTGAAAGGCAGCTTCACCTCAGTGCTGGGCAGGGATGCATGCAAGCAGTGATGTGAGCTCTGGGCAGGCCTGTGTGTGCCTGCACTGGGGTCAGAAGTCCCTGCCCCTGTTCCCTCTCACCATCTCTGGTTGTGACTGGGACACTGTTAAGACCAATTAGCATATTACCTCGTTATATATATAGACTAGTGGCCCAGTGCACCAAATTTGTGCATGGGGCAGGGAGCATCCCTCAGTCCAGCCTGCACCCTCTCCAATCTGGGACTGCTGGCTCCTAACCGCTCACCTGCCTGTCTGCCTGCTCACCCCAAGCTGCCACCGCTGCTGGCCTTCTTGCCCCCACCTGCCTCCCCTGCCAGCCTGATCACCCCAACTGCCCCCACAGTCAGCCTGCTCACTCCCAACTGCCATCCCTGCTGACCTGATTGCCCCCACCTGCCCCCCTGCCAGCCTTCTTGCCCCCAACTCCCCCCTCCCCCGGGCTGGCCTGCTCACTCCCAACTGTCTCTCCCCCCCCCCCCCCCCCCGGTTCGGCCTGCTCGGCTCCAACTGACCCCTCCTGCTGGCCTTCTCGCCCACAACTGCTCCCCCTGCCTGGCTGATTGCCCCCCACTGTTCCCCTGCTTGCCTGCTCACCCCCAACTGCCCCTTCTGCCAGCCTGATTACTCCCAGCTGCCCTCCCCTCCAGGCCTGATCACCCCTAACCACCTCTGCCTCAGCCCCGCCACCTTGGTTTTGTCCAGAAAGTCTCCTGGTCTAATTAGCATATTACCCTTTCATTAGTATAGATTGTCCATTTGGATGAAAAAGTCAGTGATCAGAATGAAGGCTAAAGATACATAATAAATAAGAACTGGTGCTTGATAACAATGGCCCAACTCTCAAATTCCTGATGTATGTAAAAGGAAAGTGGTCTCTTAGCCAGGACAGTTTAGAAGTGAGGCATAATGCCTGGCCGGTGTGGCTCAGTGGTTGAACATTGACCCATGACCCAAGAGATCACTGGTTCAATTCTTGGTCAGGGCACATGCTCTAGTTGTGGGCTCAGTCCTCAGTGGGGAGTGTGCAGGAGGCAAGTGACCGATGTCTCTCTCATTGATGTTTCTATGTCTCTCCCGTCCTTCCTCTCTAAAAATTAACAAAAACATGTTTTAAAAAATAAAAAATACAAGTATGGCATAAAGACAAACAGAATTCCCATTTTGTGAGTCCATATTCTAAAGGATACACTAGAAAGCAAAGACACTGATTAGGCAATTTTCAGATACTGATGAGGTTACGCAGAAAATAACACAAGGTGATTGATGGGAGGAGTGGTGCATGCACGGAAGGCTCCTTGGACATGAATTCAGAGAGGTGATACTTAAACTGCAGTGTGAGAGTCGAGGCACCACTCCTGCCATGGTCCGGGGAGGGACATTCAGATAGTGGGGATGGTGAGTATAGAGGCCCTGCATGTGGAGCAAGACCAGCGTGTCTGTGGAGATGAAGCAGTGGGCTGGATGGCCGTAGTGTGGGAAAGCATAAATCCCTGGCACACAGCAAAGGGTGTGGATTGTATTCTTAGGGCCACAGGAAGCCACGGAAGGTCTGAGCAGAGATGGCTCTCTGCCATCACGCACAGGGCAGGCTGCAAGAGCTGCACGACTGCAGGAGCCCAGGGTGGGGAGCAGCGGTAATGGTGAAGGGGGAGGGGGAGATGTGGGCTGATGGGCTTTATGCTTTGGAGCAACCAGATCTTGCTGGTGGCTTGAGGGAGAGAAAGCTATCTAGGAAGGTTTTTAGCTTTTTGGCCTGAGAAAGCACCTGGGCCATGTTCTGAAATTGGCAGGGGGGGGCGGGGGAGGAGGGAGTTGGGAAAGAAACAGGTTTGTGAGGAGTGAGCAATATTGAGGCTCTCCTTTGGACACACTAATCTGGGCTACTGGATGTGAGTCTGCAGTTCAGGGAGAGGCCTGAGCTACTAACATCACTTGGGAATTATTAGCTTATAGAAGGCATTTTAAGCTGTGGGATTTGAAGAGGGACCAGGCCTGACCCCTACATTAATTCAGTGTTCAGAGAGGGAAGGACCAGGGCCTGGAAGAGGAGACTGAGAAAGGGTAGGCAATTTGGGAGGAGCAAAATCAAGAGATGGTCATATCACCAAAAGTTTTCAGGTTAGAATGCATTTGGCTTCCAGGAACAAAGATCAAACATAACAATATTTGGTGTCATATAGGAGGGTGTTTCCTTCTTGCCACATAAAAGTGAGATGTGTGTGTTGCATGTGTGCGCGTGCGCTCAGGGACAATAGGGTGGCCCCACAGGTATCGGAGACACAGACATCTTCTATCTAGATTTTGTCACTGTTAGCCTACAACTTCATCTGCAAGGTTAACTGAGTCCATAATGGCAGCTGGAACTCTAGCCATCACATCTCTATCCTCACACCTAGAAATAGGAAGGGCAGGAGAACAAGAAAGTCTCACGCCAATTGCCAGTCTTCTTCCTAACCTGTTTTCCTGTAACTTCCACTCACAACCTCCATTTATATCCCCTTGGCTGCCTCATTCTTAAGGGGGGCTGCATGATACAGTCTTTCTGGCTCTTAATATCTTCATCTTAAAACCAGGGGGCTCTTCACTCATTTGTGCTTTGCTGTTCATGAATGCATTCATTTATTCATGAAATATGTCAAGCATCAGGACCGAACCAAGGACTGAATGCACTGGGCTTGGTGATGGGCGGGGGGGGGGGGGGTGTGAACCTGTCCCTGCCCCCTGCTGAGCACAGATGCTTAATGCTCACTACAACCCCCTGGTCTCCATTTGCTGCATGAAGACAGCAGGCCTGCAGGGGGTGAGCGGGCTGTGGGGCACAGCATTGACTGGTGATGTGCACCACGGTGCCATCTGCATCTGTGGGATTGGTGTAGTGAACCTGCCTCCACCAGCAGGCTCTGCTGTGGGCCCTGCAGTCTTGCAGGCGAAGGAGACAGCTCTGTGCCTGCTGTAGGAAGTGTCAAAACAATGAATCCCTGTAGCCGGGAGGTCTGGGCACGCCCACAGAGATATCCCCTGTGTGTTCCGGAATGTTTAGTGTGGTTGGCCTTGCCAAAGATTTATGAAATACATTAAAAATAGTTTTTACCTAGAGATAAAGTATGGCCCCGATTCTTGGTGTACAATGACCATTGTACTTGTTGATGACTTCAGCTATAGTTGCTTGAAATCAGTATTATATTCACCCAGAATACCTAATAAAATAGTTTCCCCAGCAAGCACTGGGTGTCTGGGGAGAATTTCCTCTGGTGGCACAGTGAAACATTCATGTCTTACCTTAAGAGGCGATGGATAAAATTATCCTGATTACAAAGAGATTACTTGTGCAGTGACTAAAGCTTGCTGACTCCATTGTGTAGGCAGCTACAGTTTTTAGAGTCTGACCTCACTTGCTCTGCAGCCTGGATCACTGGCCTACCTGCTCCCACGCACCTGATGGGGCCCCTGTGGGGGTTTCCTTGGCAGTCAGACCAGGCAGCTGTGGCCCGGACCTTAATCTTCCTCAGTTTCTCAGTGAATACAAGTCACCTCATTAATGGTGTTTCAATTTCAATTTCTGTTTCTTGTTCATTAGAATCTTCTTTTAAGTGTCCCAAATGTCTTCAAGCTTTGTCTTAGCAGAGAGAAAGGAGGCAGACTGTAATGCCAGTCCATTCTGTGTGTGGGTCCCTTCCCCTATCAGACGGGTACTCTGTGGGCTGCCTGCTGAGAGATGGCCTTGCTTTCTGCACAGAATCAGCCCAGAGACTGGGAAAGGGGAACCCTTGGTGGCATGGGAGGCCACACAAGGCCAACACTCACAGGCGAAGCTCAGTCAGGGACCACACTGGTCTCATGGACTCATAAGAAAGCTCTGGGGCTGGAGCCATGCAAGCCTGGACTCTGGATTCCAGCTGGCGTGTGACTTTGGGCACATCACCTAACTTCTCCAACTGCCACTTTTTTTTTCTTTTAAAAATATGAATTTTATTATTTTGTTTAGAGCAATTTTGGGTTCACAGCAGAATTGAGAAGGAGTTAGAGACTCTGTATATGTCCCCTGCTCCTCAGGCATGCATGGCTTCCCCCCGTGATCAGCATGCCCCACCAGAGTGGGACATTTGTTAAAACTGATGAACCTACACTGACATATCATAGTCACTGAAAGGTCACGCTGATTATAGGGCTCCTTTCGTTCCTGTGCATTCCATGGGTTGGGAAAAATGTATACTGCTGAGAATTCATAGGATAGTATCACACACAGAGTGTCTTTGCTACTGTAAACATCCTTTGTGCTCTGCCTATTCATCTCCTTTCTCCCCAAATGCTGGCAACTACTAATGTTGTACCATCTCTGTAGTTTTGCCTTTTCCAGAATGTTTTATAGTTGGAATCATATAGTATTCAGACTTTTCAGTTTAGCTCTTTTTTCACTTAGTAATATACATTTAAATTTCCCCCATGCCTTTTAAGAGCTTAATAGCTCATTTCTTTTAATTTTTTTATTTTGAAATAAAAATTATTTTAAAATTACAGGTGATATACAATATTATAATAATTTCAGGTGCATGACATAGTGATGACTGTCAACCAACTGAGCCACACCAGCCAGGGGCCGTCTTTTCAAAAAAAATACATGCTTATTGATTTCAAAGCAGAAGGGAGAGGGAGAGACAGAAACAGCAATGATGTGAGAGAATCATCGATTGGCTGCCTCCTGCATGCTCCACATTGAGGATCAAGCCCACAGCCTGGGCATGTGCCTGCACTGGGAATAGAATCATGACCTCCAAGTTCATAGTTTGATGCTCAACCACTTGGCCATGCCAGTTAGGCTCTTGTTACTTTTAAGATCCTCTCTTTTTCTTTAACTTTTATATTTAAATTATGATATGTTTTGGTGTGGGCCTTTTGTTTGAGACTCTCTGAAGTTATTGGACTTGTATGTGCATTTCCTTCATCAAGTTAGAGAAGTTTTTAGCCATCATTTCTTCAAAGAGGTTTTTAATCACTTTTTCTCTTTTCTCTCATTTTGGTACCTTAATGATGCAAATATTGATATTCTTAATTTTGTAACTATCTTGATTAATTTTTTAATAGATATTTTCTCCTAACTTGTGTTCAGATTGTGAATTTGATCTTCTGCTTCATCTAATTTGCTATTGATCCCCTGTAGTTCATTCTTCATTTTTTTTTTACTCTTTACCTTTGTTTTCTATTAGTTTGTTGAAGTTCTGACTCAGCTAATTAATTCTTCTGCTAAGTTTGTTGAGCATCCCTATAACCAGTGTTATGAATTCTGTATCTCATAGGTTACTTGTCTCTATTTTTATGCTAAGTGAAATAAGCCAAGCAGAGAAAGATGAATATCACACGAGCTCACTCATTTGTGGAATATCATGAACAACATAAACTGATGATCAAAAATAGAGAGACAGAGAAACATCAATCGGAATGTCAAGCCTAGGGAAGGTAGGGGATGGTGGGGATAAAGGGGAGAGATCAACCAAAGGACTTATGTGAATGCATGTAAGCCTAATCAATGCACACACATAACAGGAGAGTAGGGGCATGGATGGGAGGTAGGGGGTAATGGGGGAATAAGGACACATATGTAATACCTTAATCAATAAAGAAATTAAAAAAATAAAAAATAAAGTATTACGTGTAGTAAAAAAATATTTTTTATTGTTGATATTATACAGATATCTCCCATTTCCCCACCTACACCCATCCAGGTTTTGACTACCCTATTTCCCATGTTCATAGGCTGTGCATATCCTATCTAATAAGAGAGTAATATGAAAATTGACCATCACTCCAGCACACAAGATGGCTGCCCCATGTGGACACAAAATGGCCACCACAAGATGGCCAGCAGGGGAGGGCAGTTGGGAGGGACCAGGACTGCAAGGGAGGACAATTGGGAATGATCAAGTCTACAGGGGAGGGCAGCTAGGGGGACCCAAGCCTGCAGGGGAGGGCAGTTGGGGGCAATCAGGCTGACAGGGGAATGGTTAGGGGGTTATCAGGCTGGCAGGCAGAAGCGGTTAGGAGCAATCAGGAAGGCAGGCAAGCAGTTGGGAAGCCAGCAGTCCTGGGTAGCGAGAGGATTTCCAACTGCCTGTTTAGGTCCAATCCCACCTAAATGGGCAGTTGGACATCCCTCGAGGGGTCCCAGATTGGAGAAGGTGCAGGCTGGGCTGATGGACACTTTCCCCCTTCCCCCCAACCCCCATGCATGCATTTCGGGCACTGGACCTCTAGTAAGTATATAACTTCTTATACCCCCAATCCCACATCTAGTTAAGTCAGTCTGTTCCATGCCTCCCTGCTTTAGATCTTATTTTGTTGGTCAATTCATTTTGTTCATTAGATCTCTCTTTTTTTTTCTCCTGGTATGCTGATTATTCTTTTTTTTAAAAAAAATATATTGATTTTTTATAGAGAGGAAGGGAAAGGAATAGAGAGTTAAAACACGGATCAGCTGCCTCCTGCACACCTCCTCCTGGGAATGTGCCTGCAACCAAGGTACATGTCATTGACCAGAATCGAACCTGGGATCTTTCAGTCCACAGGCCGATGCTCTATCCACTGAGCCAAACCAGTTAGGGACAATTATTCTTATATTTCTCTTTCTAACATAGTCAGATAGTTCTTTAATTAAAAAAAACCACAATTCTTAAGTTTTTTTTCTTCTTCCACCTGAGTCATTTCTAGATTTGTATCTTCGAACTCACCGAATTTCTCTTTTATCAGGTCTGTTCTATTTTTCATTGTTCTCTATTGCAATCCTTATCTCATTTATTGAGTTCTCCAGATACATCTCACTTATTGTTTATTTTTTTATAGTTTCAGTCTTTTTGGAAAAGTACTCCTTGTGTTGATTTTAATCCTGAGCTCATTGAATTGCCGCTATGAGTTTTCTTGGAGCTCATTGAGTTTATTGACAACTACAATCTTTAATTTTTTGTAATTTATTTTTTTTTATCTTTATTGTTCAGTTTATTAATTACATTGTTTGCCCTTTTTATCCCCCTATAGCTTCCCTCCACCCTGTACCTATCCCACCCTCCACCCTCACCTCCCCCTCCCCACTGTCCTCTCCCATTGTTGCTAGATTTTTGTCCAGTCTCTTGCTGCACTTCCCACAACCCTTTTCTCCCCAAGAATTGTTAGTCCATTCCCTCTCTATGTCCATGTCTCTGTTATATTCACCAGACTATCCTGTTCAACAGCCTATCAATTCACTTGATTTTTATGTTCATTTGTTGATAGATGTGTATTTATTGTTGCTAGTTTGCACTTTTACCTTTTTCTTCTTCCTCTTCTTAAAGAATATCTTTCAGCATTTCATATAATGTTGGTTTGGTGGTGATGAACTCCTTTAGCTTTTCCTTATCTGCGACTTTAAGTTTGGTTTCTGGAGACTTTTAACTTTCTTTCTTTTTGAGATATCTTGTTATCTCAGTTATTATAATTGATGAACTGTTTCTCTCCTCGGGCATTTGAGGTAGTGAACTTAAAAAAAAAAGTACTTTGTTAAGTACATCTTAATAATTCAGTTAACAAGTAGAGGCTTTTCTTTAGATTTCCAGTAGATGTCGCTATAGTGCAAGTTTTTATTTTCACATATCCGCACTACTGGCACTTCTCCAATCTCAGGGTACAACCTTACCTCATCAGTGGAAAATATATTGTATGCTCTAAGGTGGTGAGTGTCCCCTTCATGTCTGGGTTGCCTTGGGACTAGACTTTGGGTCTGCAAGTTCCCAGCATTGCTTCATTGTATCTAAAGGCTACCCACGGAGTGTCTGCTGCTTCTAATGTGTTCTGCCTCTATCAGTTTTGCTGTAATAGGTGGGCAAGTTGTAGGTAAGAAGAGGTGGGTTCATGATTATGTGGCTTTGCCTTCTTAATAGTAATGGTGGCTGCTAGTTTTGGCTGCCACATTGCTGTGCTGTGTCTCTGCCCCATCACTGGGTTTAACAATGGTGCTGGTTAATATGCTGCATGTGCATCTCCTACCCATCAGGCTGTGATGTGAGAGCTGCAGCCAAACTCCTCCACCACCACCACTGCTACCACATCAGCTGTTTCTGTGGTGGCCACCAGACCACATATGAGGTCCCCATCTATGTCCTCTCCTTCATCCCATCTCCTCCACTCATTCTGACATGCTCACCTTCAGGTGTCTTGATGTGTGGGTCTCACAGATGAGTTTGGGTATTGTGAAGAGATCCTGTGTTGAATTGCAGTTTTCCAATTTAAGGAGGGAAACAAAAACATTATTCTGCCATGATGCTGATGTCATTGAGGCTGTGATTTTAGCCTTTTTCTTCTTTCCCATCTTAGATGAATTTGTAATTCCTTCATATCTCTACCAAATATAGTTGCAGCATATATTTTTTCTTCTTAAATTATTTTTATTTTCCAATTACAGTTGGTGTACAACATTAATTTCAGGTGTACAAAATAATGACTGGACATTCATATAACTTATGAGGTGATCACCCCGATAAATCTAGTATGCATCTGACACCATACATAGTTATTACAATATTATTCACTATACTAGAAGCCCGATGCAAGAAGATTTGTGTAAGAATGGGCCTTCCTTCCCCTGGCTTCTGGCACTGCCTTTGCTCTGGCTGGAGCTGCCTTTCCACTTTCCCATGTTGCTCAGAGGCCTGGAGCAGCTGGGGCAGTGTGGAACACCTGCATCATTGCAATGATGCAAGCTTTCTGCCCCTGGCCACTTGGTGCCTGTGTAAATTAACCCGCCATATTTGTTAGGTTAATTTGCATACTCACTCCTGATTGGCTGGTGTGTGTCATGAAGGTAAGGTCAATTTGCATCTTTCTCTTTTATTTTTTTTATTTTAATTTTTAAATTTTTTTAATTGATTTTTTTGCAGTATAATAGTAGTACATGTTTTCCTTTCCCCTTCCCCCTTATCCTCCCCCCAGCCTCCCCTACCCCCCAGCACATATCCCCAGCTTCCCCATCTCCCCGCCCCAGTGTCTTTCATTCATTGGTTATGTACATATGCATGCATACAAGTCCTTCAGTTGATCTCCCCCGGCATCTGCCTCCCATCCACCCAAGCCTTCCCCTGTAGCTTGACAGCCTGTTCAAGGCCATCCTGCCTCTAGATCAATCACTCTCCCCTGTTTCTTTTCTTCAAAAATATCTTGCCTCTGCATACTAGAAATAAATGTATAAGAACAAAAAATGTTTGAGTCTCAATTTCAATGTCCAACTGTTCTGAGTCCCAGTTTCAGTGTCAAATAATTCTTTATGTGTATAAGTCAGCAATGGTATCCAGATGGTGGACACATCGTGTCAATGCAAGATCCATCCTATCTGGTTTGGTCCTGGGCTGCCTGCAGACATGCACAGCTGCCGACTGCTAGCATGGCAAGGTGTCGTCAGTGTCCCCCATCTCTGGACCATCCTCGTGACTGGAACAGATCCATCAGTTCCTCACAGTCGCAGGAACCCACATGGTCTTGGAGTTGTTCTCTGAAAACACACAAACACATTCTCGACCAAAAGTTAACAAAGGGATCCTCTATGCAAAATAGACTTGGGATTCTTTTTAATTTTTGCCTAAATGATTTTCCTTTGTCTTATTTTGACACCATGTGTGTTTTTTCATGGGTGTCCTGCAATTGGTTTTACAAATGGAATTTACTTTACTGGAGTAAGAATTTTCTAGATGTATTTTACTTACTCGATATTTTTTTTTCCCTTACATGATATTACCCCGCTGTCCCCTCCCCTTTTTTGATTAATGGGGACTTTTGGAAATTTTATATTGCAGTCTTGGTAATTTTAAATTTTAATCTTTGCACACAAATATGACTGCTTTAGGTTCTTTGGATGTTAGGCAATTTTACAGTGAGATGAACTACTAATAGATTTTTTAGTTAATGTTTTAGGAAAAGCTTTTTGTCCAGTACACTATAATTTTCTTGAGTATTCACATATTTCACTTGGCCAATTTAAATTAATCTGAAAACTTGATTACTATTTTCCTGTCAATTTTAATACTCAAGCAGAAATCTTAGTTTACCTTGTAAATACTGGTGGAAAGGAATATTTGCAATTTTGAGTAGGTCCTGAGCATTCCTGGTAATAGACTCAATTTAGATATAGAGCAGCTACTGCTGGCCGAATCTCTGTCTGCCACCTGGGTCCCCGTATGAGTTGTGTGTGGGAGGCCAAGCAGCCATGGGGGTAGGAGGGGTGAGAATTCAAACCCCTTTAAGGTTTGTGGATGAGGGTCTGTGCCCCACCTCTGTTGACCTTTTAGTTCTCTCCTGTTGGCCCCTCTGCGACTGTGCCTGTCTTAGGTTGTTCCTTCCCTGAGGAATCTTACCCATCTCTGGCTAACCAGCCATCCTCTGGGCCAAACAGAGTGATGTGAGGTTCAGTTCTGTCTCCTTTGCAGTCTATGCCCCCCTGTGGCCTCCACGTCCAGTACCTGCCTTGGGGTCCCCTCGCCTGCTGGCGGGGTCCCGGTACTGATCCCATATCTCGGGGGACCCAGGTTTCTTCTCCAGAGAGGGCCCAGCTCACACCATTGGTCGAGATACAGATCCATGGTACCAGCTGCCCAGAGGCTTCAGCCACAGCTGGAACTGAAAACTCAGGCATCAGCTGTGTGTATTTGGATAGTAACAAGAAGGTCCCTCTTGGCAGAAAGGGCAAGAAGGGCCAATATAGAATGCTCGGATGCCTTCCCAGTGCCTTAATTCCTTCTGAAAGGGATTAATTTCTTTCCTATCCTTTTTTAAGTTGCTGCCCAACATTCAAAGAATTAGTTTGTAAGTTTATTTGGGATAATTGTATAATATGCTGTTGTCAAATATCAAATATTATAATGACAGTGTAGAATAATATCATGTAAGGGTATTATGGTGTCATGGGAGGTTAAGCAGGGCCTAGCCTAAGGACTGGTCTCCATAGGATATGACAAGCTCTAGGCCATGTAAATTCAATGTCAGACTAACTGCCATTTTTTTATAACTTTATATAAACTTTGTTTATGTGATGTATCACATTTATTGATTTGCAGATATTGTACCATCCTTGCATTCCTGGGATAAATCCTACTTGGTCATGGTGTATGATCTTTCTGATGTACTGCTGGATCCGATTTGCTAGAATTTTATTGAGGATTTTGGCATCTATATTCATGAGGGATATTGGCCTGTAATTCTGTTTCATTGTGTCGTCTTTATCTGGTTTTGGTATTATGGTGATGCTAGCTTCATAGAAGGAGTTTGGAAGTGTTCCATCCTCTTGAATTTTCTGGAATAGTCTGAGGAGTATAGGTTTTAGTTCTTCCTTGAATGTTCGGTAAAACTCCCCTGTGAAGCCGTCTGGCCCTGGACTTTTGTTTGCTGGAAGCTTTATGATGACTGCTTCAATTTCTTCCACAGTTATTGGTCTATTGAGTTGTTTAGATTCTTCCTGATTGAGTTTTGGGAAGTTATATTTTTCTAGAAACATATCCATTTCCTCCAGGTTGTCCAGTTTGTTGGAGTAGAGTTGTTCATAGTATTTTTTAACAATCCTTTGTATTTCAATGGGGTCTGTTGTTATTTCACCTCTTTCATTTCTGATTTTATTTATTAGGGTCCTCTCTCTTTGCTTCTTGGTGAGTCTGGCTAAAGGTTCATCAATCTTGTTTATCTTTTCAAAGAACCAGCTCTTGGTTTTGTTGATCTTCTGTATTGTTTCTTTGGTCTTTATGTCATTTATTTCTGCTCTGATCTTTACTATTTCCTTCCTTCTGCTTACACTGGGCTTTTCTTGTTGCTTTCTTTCTAACTCTTTGAGTTGTTGGGTTAGATAATTTATTGCCGCTGTTCCTAGTTTTTTGCAGTAGTATTGTAGAGCTATGAACTTCCCTCTCAGAACTGCTTTCACTGTGTCCCATAGATTTTGGATTATTGTGCTATCATTGTCATTTGTTTCCATGATGTTTTCTATCTCTTCCTTAATCTCTCTAGTAACCCAGTCATAGTTTAATAGCATGCTGTTTAGTCTCCATGTGTTCGATTTCTTTGGATTGTTTCTATTGTAGCTGATTTCCAGCTTTATGCCACTGTGATCTGAGAATATACTTGATATGATTTCTATCTTCTTGAATTTGGAGAGACTTTGCTTATGACCCAACACATGGTCTATCTTTGAGAATGACCCATGGGCACTTGAAAAGAATGAATATTCTGTGGCTTTGGGGTGAAATGATCTGAAGATGTCAATTAATTCCATCTGGTCCAGTGAGTCATTGAGGATTGATGTTTCTTTACTGATTTTTTTGTTTAGAGGATCTGTCCAATGGTGATAATGGGATATTAAAGTCTCCTACTATGATTGTATTGCTGTCTATCTCTCCCTTGATGTCCTCTTGGAGTTTTTGTATATATTTGGGTGCTCCTGTATTGGGTGTGTATATGTTTACCAGAGTTATTTCTTCTTGTTGAATTGCTCCCTTTAATATTATGAAGTGGCCTTCTTTATCTCTTGTTATGTCCTTCACTTTGAGATCTAATTTGTCAGATATAAGTATGGCTACCCCAGCTTTTTTTTCATTTCCATTCGCCTGAATAACTTTTTTCCAACCTTTCATCCTCAGTCTGTGTGTTTCTTTTTTTCGGAGGTGGGTTTCTTGTAGACAGCAGATACATGGGTCATGTTTTCTTATCCAGTCTATTACCCTATGTCTTTTGATTGGAGCATTTAAACTGTTTACATTTAAAGTTATTATTGATAGGTGCTTATATGTTGCCATTTTTGTTCTTTACCCCTGTGTTCCTTCTTCGCTTCCTATTTCTTTTTACAGCAGATCCTTTAGCATTTCTTGCATTGCTGGTTTGGTGGTGACGAATTCCCTTAGTCCTTTTTTATCTGTGAAGCTCCTGATTTGACCTTCAATTTTGATTGAGAGCCTTGCTGGGTATAGTATTCTAGGATTCAGACCCTTCCTTTGCATGACTTTGTAAATTTCATTCCACTGCCTTCTGGCCTGATAGGTTTCTGTTGAGAGATCACTTGTTAGTCTGATGGGGGTTCCTTTGTAGGTGACTTTCTGTCTCTCTCTGGCAGCTTTTAAGATTCTTACTTTGTCATTGGTGTTTGCCAATTTAATTATAATGTGCCTTGGCGTAGGTCTTTTGGGGTTTATTTTGCTTGGGACTCTGTGAGCTTCTTGGATTTGTGTGGGTTTTCCTTTCCTATACCAGGAAAGTTTTCTGTCATTATTTCTTCCAACAGGTTTTCTATTCCTTGCTCAGTTTCATGTCCTTCTGGAAGCCCAATTATATGGATGTTGTTTTGTTTCATGTTGTCCCAAAGTTCTCTTAGGCTATCCTCCTGCTTTTTAATTTTTTTTTCTAGAAGCTGCTCTACTTGGTTATTTTTTCCTACCTGGTCTTCTGGCTCACTGATGCGATCCTCTGCTTCTTCTAGTCTACTCTTAATACTTTCTATTGAGTTCTTTACTTCAGCAATGTCACTTTTCATTTCTTCTTGTCTCTTCTTCATTTCTTCTTGGGTCCTCTTCATTTCTTCATGGCTCTTCAAAATTTCTTCCCGGGTCTTCCTCATTTCCTCTTGGTTCTTACTTATATTATCAAATTTGTCTTCCATTCTTTTCAGCCACCTTATGACCATTTCTCTGAATTCTTTCTCTGACAGGTTATTAACTTCCATTTCGTTTACCTCCTTTTCTGGCGAGCCTTGCTTTTCTTTCATATGTGGGCTGTTTCTTTGTCTTCCCATGGTCTCTCTTCTCTGTGTATCTGGTTATGTAGTTCTCACTCTCCTGCGTTGATTTAAAGGCACAAAATACAACACAACCAGGTGCAATGCACCAGGCACTGAACCGGAATGTAGTCAAAGTAATGGTAATTCCAAATAAAGGTGACCGCCAGAGAAAGGCAAATTCGGTGATAGGTGGGAAAAAAGAAAGAGAACATCCCCCAGACACACACAGACACTCACACACCCACACTCACACAAAAAGAAAGAGACCCCCACACACATACACTCACAAAAAAGAAAGACAGGAATGCCAAAATGATAATGGGAAAAGGGGGAGAAGAAAAAATTAAATAAAAGGAGTAAATTATAAATGTGGGGTGAAAACTCCTATAGGACAGCCCCTAATCCGAACCAAAACCTGCAACAAGTACTTGGAGATTGATACAAATTACATACAACTACTAATATCAAGAGAGGTGAGGGAACACAGAAGCAAAAATCTATCTCAAAAACAATGCAGATGAGGACAACAAAACAAGAAACAACACCAAAAATAAAAATAACCCCCCCTACAAGACAAACAAAAATAGCAGAATAAGCAAATCAATCTCATAAACCTGTTTAAAAAATCAATATAATCAACAGTCAAGTAAACAACAACAACAGGACAGGGATAAAAACACTTTAAGATAGTGAAGTCAGAGAAGCTAGAGGTATATTTGCACTTGGAGTAGGTGGTTAGAGATTAGATATATCAGTGGGGTGAAATTTTAACAGGGGGTAAGGGGAAAGAATTAGGTAAATCTAAAGCAGGAAAAGTGTAAGGGAAACAAGGCACTAAATAGGGAAAGGTTAGCCAGAGAGTGGTGGTATAAAGGTGAAGTTGAGGTAGAGTAAAAGATACTAAAGTGTAGATGAAAATAGACTGTATTTCCAAGGTCGAAGAGAAAATATAATCAATTCCCTGTCACATAAGAGTCAATTTGTGATTTGGCCCCTGGGTGGTAGTGTTTCTAGATTGACTTCTGGGTCTATTGGTCATCTCTATCCTGAACTAAACAATACTGCCTCTCTAATGGTGACTGCTGTTTTAGCAGCCAGAACCCTCCCCAAATCTTCCGGGTTTCACTCCTCTGTCCAGTCCAAACTGATTGCGCTCCAGGGATTAACTCTGCCACCAGCTCAAAGGGCCCTCTCCCACGTTTACCCGCTTCAACAGCCACCGATTTTATTTCAGGTGCAGATCTCCAGGTTTTGAGTTCCAAGGTGCAGATCTCTCAGACTGCCAGCCCCCTCAGTTTCGCGCCCAAAGTACCCCCAGGGAAATCTGACCTTTCCGTGCTGGAGTTTAGAGCTCCCTGGGCTGTGCGCGCCTCCGCGCCAATTGGGCGCCGGTGCTCCGGGAGTGTCAGGGGTCCAGCCGGTACTGGTACCGTAGCTGTATATTTTCAGGTCCTTCCCCTTCAAGATGTCGTGGTCTGCCTCTGCGGGCCTCCTCGTGCAGTTGGCTCAGGGAGAGAACCCAGCAGTACTGGGGCCGCTCAGGCTGGGGAGGCCAGTCCCGCAGTCCTCTATCTTCTCCTGGAACACATAGTCGCCGACAAATGCTCCCTGTGCGACTTTCAGCTGCTCCCTCCCTCTGCCCTGTGAGCAGATTCAGATCGAATCCCTCTGTTCCGCCGCCATTTTTTTCTCTATTCGCACCTTTCTCTTTTATTAGTGTAGATTCCATATGACTTTTAAAAATTATTATTACGGGGAGGGGGGCAGGTGGGGACATATGCTGGGGGGAGAGGAAAACATATGTACTACTATTAAATATAAGTTATATTGTAAATAAAATTAAAAAAATTCTTACTGCAGAAAAAAAATTATTATTAATATTTTTTTGCAGTATAACTTAGATTTAATAGTAGTACATATCTTTTCCTTTGTCCCCCCCCACATTATCCTCCCCAGCAAATGTCCCCACCTGCCCCTTCCCCCACCCCAGTGTCTTTCATTCATTGGTTATGCTCATATGCATGCATACAAGTCCTTCGGTTGATCTCCCCCAGCACCCGCACCCCACCGTCCTCAGCCTTCCCCCTGTAGCTTGACAGCCTGTTCAAGGCCACCCTGCCTCTATATCAATCACTCCCCGCTGTTTCTTTTCTTCAAAAATATCTTGCCTCTGCATACTAGAAATAAACGTACAAGAACAAAAAATGTTTCAGTCTCAGTTTCAATGTCCAACTGTTCTGAGTCCCAGTTTCAATGTCAAATAGTTCTTCATGTGCACATGTCAGCAATGGTATCCAGATGGTGGACACATCATGGCAATGCAAGTACCATCCTCTCTGGTTTGGTCCTGGGCCGCCTGCAGCCATGCACAGCTGCAGACTGCTAGCACGGCAAGATGTCGTCAGTGTCCCCCATCTTTGGACAGTCCTCGTGACTGGAACAGACCCGTCAGTTCCTCACTGTCGCAGGAACCCACATGGTCTTGGAGTTGTTCTCTGAAAACACACAAACACATTCTCGACCAAAAGTTAACAAAGGGATCCTCTCTGCAAATTAGATTTGGGATTCTTTTTATTTTTGCCTAAATGATTTTCCTTTGGCTTATTTTGACACCATGTGTGTTTTTCATGGGTGTCCTGCTGTTGGTATTACAAATGGAAGTTACTTTTCTGGAGTAAGAATTTTCTAGATGTATTTACTTACAGGATATCTTTCCTTACATGATGTTACCCCACTATCCCCCCCCTTTTTTTGATTAATGGGGACTATTGGAAATTTTATATTGCAGTCTTGGTAATTTTAAATTTTAATTTTTGCACACAAATATGACTGCTTTAGGTTCTTTGGATGTTAGGCAATTTTACAGTGAGATGAATTACTAATAGATATTTTAGTTAATGTTTTAGGAACAGCTTTTTGTCCAGTACACTTAAATTTTCTTGAGTATTCACTTATTTCACTTGGCCAATTTAAATTAATCTGAAAACTTGATTACTATTTTACTGTCAATTTTAATACTCAAGCAGAAATCTTAGTTTACCCTGTAAATATTAGTGCAAAGGATTATTTGCATTCTTGAGTAGGTCCTGAGCATTCCTGGTACTAGACTGAATTTAGATATAGAGCAGCTATTGCTGGCCGAGTCTCTGTCTGTAACCTGGGTCCCGATCTGAGCTGTGCATGGGAGGCAAAGCAGCCATGGGGGCAGGAGACCTCCCTCAAAAGGGGTGAGAGTTCAGGCCCCTGCAAGGTCTGTGGATGAGGGTCTGTGCCCCACCTCTGTTGATCTTTTAGTTCTCTCCTGCTGGCCCCTCGGCAACTGCCTGTCTTAGACTGTTCTTTCCCTGAGGAATCTTACCCATCTCTGACTAACCAGCCATCCTCTGGGGCCAAACAGAGTGATGTGAGGTTCAGTTCTGTCTCCTTTGTAGTCTATGCCCCCGTGGCCTTCACGTTCAGCACCTGCCTTGGGGTCCCCTCACCTGCTGGTGGGGTCCGGTACTGATCACATATCTCAGGGGACCCAGGTTTCTTCTCCAGAGAGGGCCCAGCTCACACCATTGTGTGAGAAACAGATCCATGGTGCCAGCGACCCAGAGGCTTCAGCCACAGCTTGAACTGAAAGCTCAGGCATCAGCTGTGTGTATTTGGATAGTAAGAAGAAGGTCCCTCTTGGCAAAAAAGGGCAAGAAGGGCCAATATAGAATGCTCGAGTGCCTTCCCAGTGCCTTAATTCCTTCTGAAAGGAATGAATTCCTTTCCTATCCATTTTGTAACTTGCTGCCCAACATTCAAAGAATTAGTTTGTAAGTTTATTTGGGATAATTGTATAATATGCTTTTGTCAAATATCAAAAATTATAATGACATTGTAGAATAATATCATGTAAGGGTATTATGGTGTCACAGGAGGTTAAGAAGGGCCTGGCCTAAGGACTGGGGCCATAGGAGATGACAAGGTCTAGGCCATGTTAATTCAATCTCAAAGTAGCTGCCAGTTTTTTTAATAACTTTATATAAACTTTGTCATGGATGTAAAAACACAAATTACTTACCTTAGTTCAAGAGTTCAAATATATTGACTTTCCCCCTTACTCCCACCACCTGCGACTTTCCCTGAGGTTTGACATTCTGATGGATTTTTCTCAGTCTCTGGATTTGTTCTTGTTCATCAGTCTATGTTGTTCATTATATTCCACAAACGAGTGAGATCATGTGATATTTATCTTTCTCTGCCTGGCTAATTTCACTTAGCATAACACTCTCCAGCTCCATCCATGGTGTTGCAAAAGATAGCTACCAATTGTACTCTTTAATCCTTTCCCATTTTTCACCCATCCTCAAAACTGCTGTCTTATCTGACAACTATCCAAATGTTCTCTGAATCAATGAGTGTGTTGCTGTTTTATTTTTGTACATTTATTTTTTAATTTATATTTTACATATCAGTGAAATCATGTGGCATTTGTTTTTTTTGTCTATCTTATTTCAGTTAACATAATACCCTCTAAATTATTTCATAGAATTTTTTTGTTATAGATGGCAATTTTTTTAATGGATTAGTCATATTCAATTGTATATATGTACCACTTCTTTATTCATTTATCTACTGATAGTTACTTAGATTGATTCTATATCTTGGGTATTATAAATAATGTTTCAATGACTATGTGGATGCTTATGTCTTTTCAAATTAGTGTTTTGAATTTATTTGGATAAATACCTAGAAGTGGAATTGCTAGGTTCTTCTTTGTTTTTTTGTTATAGCTTTTGTTTTAAAGTCTATTTTGCCCAGGTATCCAAGATGGCTGCAGAGCAGGTGGAAGCCACACACACCTCCTTCGAGTGACAAACAGGATTTATAGCTAAATTACAGAGAAATCAACCTGATGACCAATTTAAGAATAGCTGAACAGGAGTATTATATCCAAGGACTTATAGAAGAAGCTACACAAAGATTGGTAAGAAGGGTGGAGATGCAGAAAGGGCTGGCCCCTGTACCCAAGTGGGGAGGCTAAGAGCTCAAGGAATATCTTGCATGCAAAAGTTCCCCTATCCAGGGATCCCCAAACCAGAGCATCAGGGTTGAAAAGAGAAACCTTCATAGCTTCTGGCAGCAAAAACCAATGAGGACTCTGTCCACTGGGAAAAGGAGGGAATCTGTTAGAATTCCAGTTGCTCTCCCATTGCACAGGAACTTGCTCTTGGCCACTCACCTGGGGCTCTGGTAGAGGGAAAATGACTCAGGGCATACAAGAGTCTTAAAGAAAAGACCTGGATAGTATGGCTCTACAGACAAATCTGGAGGGTTGGCTACTGACATCCGAGTTCTGAGTCAACATCCCGCCATCCTCATGCACCATCACCCAACATTGGGCAGGCTATTCTTATAGCACCAGCAGGGGGAGTGTAATAACAATGTTCCCCAAATACAGATGATACCACTCTGCCAAGAGTGAGTGTGGCAGGAAGGATTGTTGGCTGCACCCCAAAGGGACTTGTGGCACACTTTTTTCTGTAAAAACTATAAGCAGACTCTCAGACAGTCATTGATTGGTGTGGTTTTGAAATGGGGGCTAATTTTTCTCCCCTCCTACTGGTTCAGCAGGCACCATCTTAATTGAAGACTTCCTTGTCAGGGTCTCTAGTGGTGCAGCTATGGAGCTAAGGGAAGGCAGGCAGCTCACTTTCCCTTTGCCAGGCTGGCACCAACCTCATAAAAAATGACCTTGCTCTGTTTTTACTAGTCCCACTGGCCCCATCCTGTTGGGATCAGTGTTGCAAGAGGAAGGGAACAAGGTTGGAGCTGAGATCTCTGGAGTGGACTCCACTGGGGTCTCTGTTGGCTTGGCTGTAAAGCTAGAGAAGGATGTATAGCTTGCTACCCTCTCAAGGACCAGCACCATGCCCAATAGAGAACTATCTTGCTCCTGCTGGGCTCAGTTCTGCAGGGGAAAGGGAGCACAGCTTGGAACCTGAACCTTTGGAGTGAAACTCAGTCAAGGTCTCTGATGGCACAGCTGCAGAGCTAGGGGGAAGTATGCAGTTTGGTCCCTTCCTGTGGCCCAGACACTGCTACACCCCTCCCCCAAAAGACTTTCTTGATCTGTTTGCTCAAGTCCTGCTGAGCTTGGTCCAGCAGTGGGAACAGCTGGTTCATCTAACTTGAACCTGTGGTGTGCTCCTCCTCAGAGGGAGCTAGAGACTCTAGCAGAAACTGAATGGTATGGCTCTGGAATAGGGGCCACATTCTCTACATTGAGTGCCTGACCATGCTGTTCCCACTAGCCCTGTCTTCCCAACCTGGTCACCCCATCCTACCAAGCTTGAGTTGTGTGGAACGGTCAGTGGAGCAAGATCAGCTTGGGCCCACTCTATAGCCTTTCTTCATAAGACTTTGGAACAATTCCAGGTAATCTTGGGGAGGTGGTGGTGGTGGAATAGCTAACAGGTGGATGCTGACCTTATGGAGACTAGGACTTTCATTGATCTGTTCCCAGCTCAGAGTTTTAGGAAGCCAATCCTGGAATAAAGCCTGGCCACTTCTTCTTCTTCTTCTTTTTTTATTTTTTTTATTTACAATATAACTTATATTTAATAGTAGTACATATTTTTTCCTCCCCCCCCCAATATCCTCCCCTCAGCCTCCCTTACCCCCCAGCATATGTCCCCACCTGCCCCCCTCCCCGCCCCAGTGTCTCATTCATTGGTTATGCTCATTTGTATGCATACAAGTCCTTCGGTTGATCTTCCCCTGCATCTGGCCCCTTCCCTCCCCAGCCTTCGCCCTGTAGCTTGACAGCCTGTTCGAGGCCACCCTACCTCTATATCAATCACTTCCCCCTGTTTCTTTTCTTCAAAAATATCTTGCCTCTGCATACTAGAAACAAATGTATAAGAGAAAAAAAAAGTTTGAGTGTCAGTTTCTTTCTTTCTTTTTTAAAAAAAAATATTTTATTGATTTTTTACAGAGAGGAAGGGAGAGGGATAGAAAGTCAGAAACATCGATGAGAGAGAGACATCGATCAGCTGCCTCTTGCACGCCCCCTACTGGGGATGTGCCCGCAGCCAAGGTAGATGCCCTTGCCGGAATCGAACCGGGACCCTGCAGTCCGCAGTCCGACGCTCTATCCACTGAGCCAAACCGGTCTCGGCTTGAGTGTCAGTTTCAATGTCCTACTGTTCTGAGTCCCAGTTTCAATGTCAGGGATGTAAAAACACAAATCACTTACCTTAGTTCAAGAGTTCAAGTATATTGACTTTTCCACTTACTCCCACCACCTGACACTTACCCTGAGGTTTGACATTCTGATGGACTTTTCTCAGTCTCTGGATCCATTCTTGTTCATCAGTCTATGTCATTGATTGTATTCCTCAAATGAGTGAGATTATTTATCCAAATAAATATCAAATGAGTGAGATCATGTGATATTTGTCTTTCTCTGCCTGGCTAATTTCACTTAGCATAATGCGCTCCAAATCCATCCATGTTGTTACAAATGGTAAGAGCTCCTTCTTTTTTTCCGCGGCGTAGTATTCCATTGTGTAAATGTACCATAGTTTTTTAATCCACTCATCTGCTGATGGGCACTTCGGCTGTTTCCAAATCTTAGCTATGGTAAATTGTGCTGCTATGAACATAGGGGTACATATATCCTTTCTAATTCGCCTTTCTAGTTTCTTGGGGTATATTCCTAGAAGTGGGATCACTGGGTCGAATGGGAGCTCCATTTTTAGTTTTTTGAGGAAACTCCATACTGTTCTCCACAGTGGCTGCACCAGTCTGCAATCCCACCAGCAGTGCATGAGAGTTCCTTTTTCTCCGCATCCTCGCCAGCACTCTCATGCACTGCTGGTGGGAGAGGGAGATAGAAACATCAATGACAGGAGATGAACATTGATTGGCTGCCTCCCACATGCCCTCTACTGGGGATTGAGTCTGCAACTTGAGTATGTGCCATTGACTAGACTCAAGCCCAGGACCCTTCATTCTGCAGGCTGACACTGTAGTCACTGAGCCTAACCAGCTAGGGTAAGCCTCGCCCCTTCTACACATACCTATGCCCAATATACATAGCCACAACCAGTGAATTGCATGGTAGCTCCAGACCGATAGCTCAAGGCCTATTACACGCAACATCTGACATACCTGCACCAAAGCCCTGGATATTGGGACCCTAAACCAAGACAACCAGTAGTGAACTTCAAAGTAAATCAGAGCTTGGTACAACTAGTCACACAAATGACACAGCCAAGGGGGGACTTTGGCAAACATCAGACCCTTCCAGGAAAACCTCTATCTTGGGTGTGCAGCCCCTAAACAGCTACATGTGAACGAGGTCCATCATTATGGTCAGCCTGCCTGAAGGTTAACTCTACCCATAAATGGGCCAAGAGCATTCAATACTCAAATATAATGAGAGAGGGCACATAACCCACACAAAAATAATTTGTGGAGTATTTTGCTCAGTTGATCTAAAATATTGTGCCACTGCTACCCACAAGGCACTTATACAAGAAAGCCCTCATAACAAGATTGGGCATCATAGCAGATCTACCTAATACACAGAGACAAACACAAAAAGGCAGACAAAATGGGAAGACAAAGAAATATGCCTTAAATGAGAATTTAAACAATGATTATAAGGACCTTAGGAAAATGCTATCTAATAAAACTATAATACGCAAATTGACCATCACTCCAAAAAAACAAGATGGCTGTCCCCATGTGGACACAAGTTGGCCATCACAAGATGGCCAGCAGGGGAGGGCAGTTGGGAGGGACCAGGCCTGCAAGAGAGGACAGTTGGGGGCGATCAAGCCTGCAGGGGAAAGCAGTTAGGGATAATCAGGCTGGCAGAAGAGGGAAGTTGGGGGCAACTGGGCCTGCAGGGAAGGACAGTTCAGAGCAATCAGACTGGCAGGGGAGCAGTAAGGCATCAATCAGGCTGGCAGGGGAGTGGTTAAGGGTTGATCAGGCTGGCAGGCAGACACAGCTGGGGGCAATCAGGAAGGCAGGCAGGTGAGCAGTTGGGAGCCAGCAGTCCTAGATTGTAAGAGGGCAGTCGGACATTCCTCATGGGGTCCCAGATTGAGAAGAGTGTAAGCTGGGCTGAAGGACACAATCCCATGCACAAATTTCATGCACCTGGTCTCTGGTGATGTATAATTTCAGTGAGAACTTAAACAGAGATAGTAAGCATTAACAATAATATAGAAACAATTAAAGAACTATTCAGGTATGAAGAACACAATATCTGAAATAAAAAATACAATACATTAGAAGGAGACAGGTTAGATAAGGCAGAATCAGCAATTTAGAGAATAAGAAAAGTGTAAGCACACAAACATTGCAACAAAAATAAAATATGATTTAGCCTTGTCAGTGTGGCTCAGTATTTGAGCATCAATTCTGAACTGGGAGGTTATAGTTAGATTCCTGGTTAGGGCATGTACCCAGATTGAGGGCTTGATCCTCGGTAGGTGGGGTGAAGGAGGTGCATAAGGTGGCCAATGATTTTTTCCTCATCATTGATGTTTTTATCTCGTTCTCCCTCACACTTCCTCTCTGAAATCAATAAAAAGTGTTTTAAAAAATAAGAAAGAGGTTGGTGATTTTGGAAGAAACAAGAGTGTGGTGTGAACATGGGGAAGCAAAAGAAAACAAATAATAAATGCTTAGTTGCAGAGATCAGAGGCTTAAAGAAAAGGATAGATTAAAACCTAAAAAAAAAGAAAAGAAAGATCCCAGTGCACTCAAAGAAAAAAAAGTCCCCCAACACCCTCCTGCTTATTTTTTCAATATAACACACAGTTAGGCCCACCTTACCACATCCTGGTTGATACCAACTTTATCAACTTTTCCATTAAGGCCAAACTAGACTTAGTACAGTCTTAGTGATGGATTGTCTCTATGCCAAGTGTATCCCTTACACTTGTACTTGTAATGGCTGAAATTGAGAAATTGGGGCAGAAGTATCCAGTGGTTCTAAGGATCACCAAAGATCCAAGATTTGAATGATTACCATGCACACACAAAGGAACCTACGCAGATGACTGCTTAATACAGAGAGTAACTCAGCACAAGTGTTATATTGTGGTCACAGTTGACTGGGACCTTAAATGAAGAATCAGAAAGATCCTTGGAGTTCCCATCATGTACATTTCTTTCTTTTTTAAAAAAATATATTTTTATTGATTTTTTTGCAGTATAACTTATAATTAATAGTAGTACATGTGTTCCTTTCCCTCTCCCCCTTATCCTCCCCCAGCCTCCCCTACCCCCCAGCACATATCCCCCCCTCCCCCTCCCCGCCCCAGTGTCTTTCATTCATTGGTTATGCTTGTATGCATGCATACAAGTCCTTCAGTTGATCTCCCCCAGCATCCACCTCCCATCCACCCAAGCCTTCCCCCTGTAGCTTGACAGCCTGTTCAAGGCCACCCTGCCTCTATATCAATCACTTCCCCCTGTTTCTTTTCTTCAAAAATATCTTGCCTCTGCATACTAGAAACAAACGTATAAGAACAAAAAATGTTTGAGTGTCAGTTTCAATGTCCAACTGTTCTGAGTCCCAGTTTCAATGTCAAATAGTTCTTTATGTGTACATATCAGCAATGGTATCCAGATGGTGGACACATCGTGGCAATGCAAGATCCATCCAGATATCTTTTGATTAGTGTTAACACATGATCTGTCTTTTCCCTTTTAATATATTTTTTCAATTTTTTCCCTAAATTTACAGAGGTGACATTCGTTAATAAAATTATATACATATAGACAAAGAAACAACCCCCAAATGAAAGAAAATGAGGAAATTTCAGAAAAGGAGCTAAATGAAATGGAGGCAAGCAAGTTGTCAGGTAAATAATTCAGAGTGATGGTTATAAGGGTACTCAAACAACTTATTGAAAACTACAAGTAACTTAATGAGAACCTTATGGAACTTAATGAGAATTATAGAATTTAATGAGAAATACACTAGCATGGAATAAGAGGTATAAACCATGAATAAGAATAAATCAGAAATGAAGAATGACATAGCTTAAATAACAAATACCATAGAAGGAATCAACAGTAGACTAGAAGAAGCCAAGACCAAATCAGTGAATTAGAAGACAAGGTTGAACACACACACACAATCAGAGCAACAATTGGGAAAAAAAGAAGAAAGTTTAAGGGAGATTTGGGACAACAGGAAACATAACAACATTCACATTAGAGGGTTGACATAAAGAGAAGAATCTGAGCAAGGAATAAAAAAACCTGTTTGAATAAATAATGACAGAGAACTTCCCTGATCTGGTGAAAAAAGTCACATAAGTCCAGGAAACACAGAAAGTCCCAATCAAGATAAATCCAAAAATATCCACAATAAGACATCATAATTAAAATGGCAAATGATAAAGACAAAGATGAATCTCAAGTCAGCAGTAGAGAGTCATAAAGTTACGTACAAGGGAGCTCCCATTAGACTGCTAACTAATTTCTCAATAGAAACAACTTCAGGCCAGAAGAGAATGACATGAGGTATACAAAGTAATAAAAAGCAAGAGACTGAATCAAGACTACTCTCTCCATATGTTACATGGGTGCCTTTTCCTGCTCTGGGCTTAGAAGCCTTGCATGGGCTTCTTGAGATCCAGTGATCCTCAGGAGGAAATTTTGTAGCTGAGATATTCCTCTTTATTGTCATCTTATGCCTTTGGGAGTAGGGCTGACCCTTCTCACATCTCTCTTCCTACCAATCTTGATGTGCCTTATTCTATAAATCCTTGGTTATAAAACTTCTGTTCAGCCAGATGTCATTTGGTTACTCTACATTTTAGTTGTAATTGCACTTTGGTATTTTCCACCTACTCTGTCACCATATTAATATTTGTGTCTTTATATTTACAGTGCACTTCTTGTGGGCAGGGCATAGTTGGGTCTTTTAAAAAGCTAATTTAAAAATATCTGCCTCTTCATTAGGTTAATTAGACCATTTACATTCAATGTGATTATTGATGTGCTTAGATTTGAGTATGTGATCTTGTCATTTGTTTTCTATTTGTTCCAACTCTTTCATATTCCCTGTTCTTTCATTGCATTTTTTATATTTGAGTATTTATTAAAGATTTCATTTTATCTCTTTTTAAAAAAATCTTTATTGTTGAGAGTGTTAGAGATGTTCCCCCCACATTGCTCCCCTCCACCAGGTTTCCACCCTTCCCCAGGCCTTCACCACCCTACTGTCTGTGTCCATAGGTAAAATCTTTGGTTAATCTCTCCTCCCCACTTCCCTCTGAGATTCATCAATCTGTTTCATGCCTCCATGCCTCTGATTCTATTTTATTCACCAGTTTATTTTGTTCATTAGATTTATTCTTTGTTTATTTTGATTTTTAGATTCAATTGTTGATAGGTATCTGTTGCCATTTTATTATTCATACTAGGGGCCTGGTGCATGAAGATTTGTGCATGGGGGGTGGGTCCCTCAGTCTGACTTGCACCGTCTTCAATCTGGGAGCCCTCGGGGAGCCCTCTCCAATCTGGGAGTTTCTGTCTGTCTTTGCAACCATATGAGCGAATTGTCTGAAACCCCAACCCAGTTTGTGGTGCTCACAGAATAACAGAGGTTTTTTTTTCCCCTTTGCTCCATTGGGAGAGATTTCCTAGAAGTTGCAGGATATTTTCCCTTTAATTTTTCTTCAACACTGTGACTTTACTTATGTCTCTCACCTTTGCTTTTCCTCCACCCCCTACCACAACAGTAAATTGCTCCAGACTTAGTTTGCTCTAGTGTATAGGAGATCCCACAACACATCTGCCACCAGAACTATGATTCCCAGCATTCTTAGTGCTCCTTGCACTCTGGGCTTCTGCTTCAGGTCAAGGGGCTGCCATCAGAACTATGATTCTCAGAATTCCTGGTGCTCCCCAAGCTCTTGATTCCCGCTTCTGGTACAGGGGCTGCACAAACAAAAAGGACTTTGAACTCCAGCTGCCCCCAGGTCAGACTTATAGCACCAGACACTCCAGTGGCATCCCCAGGATCTCAGGTGCTTGGCACCAGCGTGTGTGCTGGCCACAGGTTCAAAGCGGGCGGGGTCCTGGGGATGCCCATCACACCTCCAGCCACTTGGTGCCTGTGTACATAGGCCCTGAGTGGCTGGGAGGTGGGAATGCCATATTTGTTGGGCCCACAGGTCCACCATCTTTGTTAGGTTAATTTGCATACTCACTCCTGATTGGCTGTGGGCATCATGGAGTGTGGTCATTTTACATATTTGTCTATTATTAGTATAGATTATTTCTCTTCCCCCTCCCCCTCCCCCTCCCCCCTCCCCCTCCCCCTCCCCCTCCCCCCTTTCTTCTTCTTCTTCTTCTTCTTCTTCTTCTTCTTCTTCTTCTTCTTCTTCTTCTTCTTCCTCATCTCCTCCTCCTCCTCCTCCTCCTCCTCCTCCTCCTCCTCCTCCTCCTCCCCCTCCTCCTCCTCCTCCTTCTCCTCCTCCTTCTCCTTCTCCTTCTTCTCCTTTTCCTTCTTCTTCCTCCCCTACTTAAAGAATATCTTTCAACATTTCATGAAATACTGGTTTGGGTGGTGATGAACTCCTTTAGTTTTTCCTTGTTTGTGAAGATCTTTATCTGACCTTCAATTCTAAATGAGAGCTTTGCTGAGTTGAGTAATCTGGTTCTAGGTTCTTATTACTTATCACTTTGAATATTTCTTGCCACTCCCTTATGATCTGCAAAGTTTCTGTTGAGAAATCAACTGACAGTTACATGGGTGCTCCTTAATAGGTAACTAACTGCTTTTCTTTTGCTGCTTTTAAGATTCTTTTTTTTTTTTGTCTTTAACTGTTGGCATTTAAAAAATATATTTTATTAAATTTTTACAGAGAGGAAGGGAGAGGGATAGAAAATCAGAAACATCGACAAGAGAGAAACATTGATCAGCTGCCTCTTGCGCACCCCCTACTGGGAATGTGCCCACAGCCAAGGCACATGCCCCTGACCGGAATCGAACCTGGGACCTTTCAGTCTGCAGGCTGACACTCTATCCACTGAGCCAAACTGGTTTTGGCAACTGTTGGCATTTTAATTATGATGTGGTCCTCTTTGGGGGTTCTCTTATTTGGGACTCTCTGTGCTTTCTGGACTTGTAAGTCTATTTTTTTCACCAGGTGGGAGAAGTTTCCTGTCATTATTTCTTCAAATAGGTTTTCAATATCTTGCGCTTCCCCTTCTCCTTCTGGGACTACCACAATGAGTATGTTGGTATGCTTGAAGATGTCCTAGAGACTCTTACACTATCGTTATATTTTTGGATTCTTTTTTTCTTTTTGCTCTTCTGATTGGGTCTTTTTTGCTTCCTAATATTTCAAATCATTGATTTGATTCTCAAAATTCACTACTGTACTGTTGAATCCCTGTAAATTGTTCTTTATTTCAGTTAGTGTATGCTTAATTTCTGACTATTCTATTTTCATGTCTTTGACATTCTCACTAAGATCCTTGAAAGTCTCATGAAGATTCTTGAGTAACCTTATAATCATAGTTTTGAACTTTGTATCTGAAAGTTTGCTACCTCTATTTTTAAAAAATCTATGACATGTTTTTTGTCTTGGTTGCTTCCCTGTGTTTGTTTCTATGTATTAGATAGAGCTGCTATATCTTCTGGAATTGGTAGAGTGGCCTTGTGTAGTACAGGGTCTAGTGGCTCAGCCTCCTCAGTCACCTGGGCTGGGCACTCTAAGTATACCCCTGTGTGGGCTGTGTGCAGAGTCTTATAGTTGAACCTTGATTGCTGTTGGTGTCACTGGGAGGGGTTAACCTCCAGGCCAATTGGCTGTGAGTACCAGCTGTTACTACAATGGGAGAGCTACTGTGCAGGAAACACCCTATGGAGCAGGACTTGCTTTAGTGGGTCTTTGGTTCTCACTGAGTCAGCCTCTTGAGTGTGTTGTTTGTAGATGTGTAGAGCTGTAATCTGCTATCATCTGAAGCTGTCCACCAAGTGCACTGGCTCTAGGGAACCCAGGGAGGTGTAAAGTTAGCTACTGCCTGAGGCCACTGGCAGGAACTACAGAGGACCTGAAGATAGCTTCTATTTGCTATTTTTATTGGGCTTGGAGGTGCCAACGTGAGGCCAAGCTGTGAAGAAAGGTCTTGGGCCTTTTACTGATAGTTTTGGAGCACTCTGACACCAGCTGAAGCTTGAGCCAGGACAGGCAAGGCTCAATGTGCCCCTCCTACCAGTCTCAATGTGCTTTATTTTTTACTTCTCTAGTTGTAGGACTTCCAATTCAGCCAGCTTTCAGGCAGTTCTGAATGATGGTTGTTCTGCTTTTAGTTGTAATTTTGATGTGGTTGTGGGAAGCTGTGACTATAGGCATTTACCTATGCTGCCATCTTGGTTCTCCATTTTATCTGCTTACTAGGGGCCTGGTGCACGAAATTTGTGCACTGGGGTGGGTGATCCCTCAGCCCAACCTGCCCCCTCAATGGGGCCGATGGCTGGCTCTGCCCCGGATGCTTCTGCCCTGCTCCCCCAGCTCAGGCCTTAGCCCTGGTGGCAACTGCCCAGCCCTGAGGCACCCCGCACTCATGGTGGCCAAGGGGTGAGCTGCTCAGAGCCCAGTCACTGTGCGGCACTGGGGGCATGGGCACCGGATGCAGAGCACTCGGCTGGGTGCACCCAACCTTGACCGTGGAGATCGGCAGGACTCGGGAGGAGGGTGTGGGGGTCTCTCACCTTCAGGACCTTCGGGCCGCATGTCCGCCTCTCCCCATGAATGCTGCCCTTTTGAGGGCTCTACTATGCATGCAGCACCTCCCCAGCTCCCCAGCTCCTGTTCTCCCACCTTCCCTGCCGTGCCCAGAGATGCTCCGCCGCAGACCCGGGATCTTTTAGGCACCTCTTCCTGTGCCTCTGCCAAAGAGCAACACCTGTACTTTTCCAGTTCCCTCTTTCCCTCTTGAAATGGAAAGTTATTGAGGTCGCTTAGGGTTGTTGCTCTAGCAGTTTCCTTCCCCGCCCCCAGCTCCCCCCAACCCCTGCAGCCATGCCCCCTCCCCTTCCCTCACTCCGTTTTTCCCTCCCTCCTTTCTTCCTCCTCCCTCCCTCCTCCCCTCTGGGGTTCTCCTGGCAGCTCAGTCCCTCTGGAGCGGCTCCTGCTCGCGAAAGGCAGAAGCAGCTCGGGGTCTCTCCAGCGCTCCTTGGCCATGGCTGCGGTGCCAGCAGTGCTCGCTCTCCGATGCTCCCGGGGCCTCTGCCTCTGCCTCCGCAGCTCTGAACTCCCAGAGCCACCGCCTCCACCGCCACCATCTGCTCGGACCTCGCCAGCGGCCGCTGCCACCACGCACCGTGCTACCTGTGGCAGCCCCGGTGAGGCTGCCTGCTGCTCCCGGGACCCCCTCGCTCATGGTGCTGACAGCCACCCTCATGGAACCGCAGCGGCTAGGGGCTCGGATGCTATGAATGTACACTAGTCGGTTTTCTTCTCTGCCCAACCCGCTCCACTTGCCAGCCCAGCGTGCCCATTGGATCTGTGTGCAGAAGTTGTATCCACTGCTTGGGGTGTCCCCCAATCTCTCTGTGCACCTCACACCTACATACATTTCTAAAACATTTGGCATACTCATCCACCACACTCACGCTGCTGCTCGCGCCGCTCAGCCCTACCTCCTTGCTTTGCGCCTCTTGGCCCCGCCCCCACCTTGCACTGCTTGGTCCTGCTCCCCGCTCCTGATTGGCTGGTAGTGCAGCGAAGGTATGGTCAACTTTACATATTACTCTTTTATTAGATAGGATTGGCCTATTCATTGTTTTTTTTTGTTTCATTATTTTAGTGATTGATTTAGAAGTTATCATATACATCTTTAACTGTATTTAAATGTTATCATAACATTTCACATATAGTATTAGAACCTCATAATAATTACCTCCATTTCTCTCTTACTGGATTTTTATGTCATTGTCATCATACATTTTACTCCTCATACAACATTGTTATTTTTATTTTTATTTTTTTTCAAATAAAATAACAATTTTTATTCCATATTTTTCTATACTGATCACTTAACCACACCAATAGCTATTTTTTTAAATCTTTATTGTTCAGTTTATTAATTACATTGTTTCCCCTTTTTATCCCCCTATAGCTTCCCTCCACCCTGTACCTATCCCACCCTCCACCTTCACCTCCCCCTCCCCACTGTCCTCTCCCATTGTTGCTAGATTTTTGTCCAGTCTCTTGCTGCACTTCCCACAACCCTTTTCTCCCCAAGAATTTTCAATCCATTCCCTCTCTATGTCCATGTCTCTGTTATATTCACCAGTCTATCCTGTTCAACAGCCTATCAATTCACTTGATTTTTATGTTCATTTGTTGAGAGATGTGTATTTGTTGTTCATAATTTTCATCTTTACCTTTTTCTTCTTCCTCTTCTTAAAGAATATCTTTCAGCATTTCATATAATGTTGGTTTGGTGGTGATGAACTCCTTTAGCTTCTTCTTATCTGCGAAGCACTTCATCTGACCTTCAATTCTGAATGATAGCTTTGCTGGATAGAGTAATCTTGGTTGTAGATTCTTGCTGTTCATCACTTTGAATATTTCTTGCCACTCCCGTCTGGCCTGCATCGTTTCTGTTGAGAAATCCGCTGACAATCGTATGGGTGCTCCCTTATAGGTAACCAACTGTTTCTCTCTTGCTGCTTTTATTATTCTCTCTTTGTCTTTTGCTCTTGGCATTTTAATTATGATGTGCCTTGGTGTGGTCCTCTTAGGGTTCCTATATATTGGGGTTCGGTGCACTTCTTGGACTCCTAAGTCAATTTCTTTCACCAGGTGTGGGAAGTTTTCAGTCACTATTTCTTCAAATAGGTTTTCATTGTCTTGGCCTCTCGTTTTTTCTGGCACCCCTATAATTCGGATGTTGGTATGCTTGAGGTTGTCCCAGAGGCCCCTTACACTATCTTCAATTTTTTGGAGTCTTTTGGTTTCTTGCTTTTTCAGCTGAGTGGATTTTACCTCTTTGAATTTCAAATCTTTAACTTGGTACTTGGGGTGCTCCAGGGCACTTTCAGGTCTTTGTATAATATTTTTTGTTTCAGTCAGTGTATGCTTAATTTCTGGTTGGTCCTTTTTCATATCCTTGAGAGTCTCCTTTATATCCTTGAGGGTTTCTTTCATTTCCACGTTGGTCTTGATCATTTCTTTGCAGGTCTCATTTATATCCTGGAGGGTGTTGTTCATTTTCTTGTAGGACTCATTCATTTCCTTTGTGGTCTTGCTTATTTCCTTATAGGCCTCGATCTTTTGTTGGAGCCTCTTAAAAAACCCTATAACCGTGGTTCTGAATTCCATGTCCAGTCGTTTTTTTTCCTCCATTTCTTTCACATCTGATTTCTTTCCATGTTGCTGCATGGTGGCTGCTTCCCTGAGTTGGTCAATTAGCTTTGTGTGGTAGACTTCCTACTAGGGATAGTGGCTCAGCCTCCCCGGTTACCTGAGGTGGATATGGGCTGCACAGTCTTGCTGAAGTTAAGCTCAGTTAATCGTTGCTAGCACTTGGAGGGTTGACCTCCAGGCCAATTGTCTGTGAAGCTCAGCTGTGCTCAGGTTGGGTGGGCGGAGTCTCCGGGCCAAGCAGACAGCGTTAGCTCCGCCCTATGCGGCCCCAGGGACTCTGTGCCGGGGGGGCAATGGCTGCCAGCACCTCTGAGAGAGAGCCGCTGCGGAGCTCCACCGGCTGCCGGGGAATTCATACTTTCCCAAAATGAGTCTGCATGCGCAATGTCTCACCCAGGGTCATAAAACAAAGCAGTCTGACGGTTTTCCGAATGAGAGGCAAGTCGCGGAGCGCTCTCTGTGCCGTCAGGCATCCGAGCTGTTCTTGCAAGCTGCCTTCTCCACAAGCCGGGAGACCCAGCAGCACCTGAGCTTCGGAGTGCCCACCCACTGTCCAGTTTTCACCCCGTGTGATAGTGGGTTCTCTGGACTTCGCCCAGAGCTGGAGAATCAGTCCAGTGGGACGCCTTTGTCTCCCCGTTAGAGAAAATTGGCCGGTTTTCAGCCACCCGCCCTCTCCGCGGCGCGCACTCCAAACCTCTCTCCGTGCGAATCTTTCAACGCTGTTCGCCGCCGCTCCTCCGAGTCACAGTGTCTTATCTTCACTTTTATTTGTGGAATTTTCACTGGGCGAGCTTCCTGGTGATTCTGGAAGGTGTTTGTTCTTTCGTTAAGTTGTAGTATTAAAATTGCTGATTATGACGGCAAGATAGGTGTTTTGCCTTTGCCGCCATCTTAGTTCTCCCCCCAATCTGTTATTTTTATTAATAAGAACAAAATTGTATATACTTGCTTATGTGTTTACAATTTCTGATCCTCTTCATTCATTTGGGTAGATTCAGATATCCATATGGTGTCAAATTTCTTCTGCCTTGAGGACTTTCCTTAAATTTCCTGTAGTGCAGGGCTGGTGGTGAATTTTTTTAGCTTTTTTCTTCTGAAAAGTCTTTACTTTAAAAATATTTTTTGTGCCCTGGATGTTATGGTTCAGTTGGTTGGGCATTGTCCTGGGTACCAAAAGGTTGCTGGTTTGATTTCTGTTCAGGGCCCATGCCCAGGTTGCAGGCTTCATTCCCATTAGAGGGGCATGCAAGAGGTAGCCAGTCAATGTTTTGCTCTGACATTGATGTTTATCTCTGTCTCTCTGCTTTTCTTTTCCTCTCTCTCTAGAAATAAAAAAATAATAAAAGATATTTTTTTGCTTGCTATATAACTCTAGGTTGATCTTTATCTCTTCAACCAAACTGAAATTTATATTTGTGTATAATGTTGATTAAATTCATTTTTGGGTTAACTTTAAACCTACAAGTAAATATCCAGGTTTTCTAAAATTGATGGAATTCTGCCTTAGTTGAATTTTTTTTTGGTTTCTTCTTGTTGCAAATCTCCTTTTCTAATGTCTCTTTCAGTATTTTAAAGATGTTGTATTGCCTCAGACAAGAAATCTGCTGTAATCTCAATTCTTTTTTTTTAAAGTCTTTTTAAAAATATATTTTATTGATTTTTTTTTTTTTTAACAGAGGGGAAGGGAGAGGGATAGAAAGTCAGAAACATCGATCAGCTGCCTCCTGCACGCCCCCTACTGGGGATGTGCCTGCAGCCAAGGTACATGCCCTTGACTGGAATCGAACCCAGGACCCTTCAGTCCACAGTCCGATGCTCTATCCACTGAGCCAAACCGGTCTCGGCTGTAATCTCAATTCTTATAATGTCTTTTTACTAGTTTTTGAAAGATTGTCTTTTTATCCCTGGATTTTAGCAATTTAATTATGATGTGCCTTGGCGTAGTTTTTCTTGTTTCTTGAGCTTGTTAGGCTTTGTTGAGCTTCTTGGATCTGAGTTTATAGTTTTGATAACATCTGGAAAATTTTATGCCATTCATTTTTACTTTTTCTTCTCTAAAGCTTACTTTTTTAAAAATTAAATTTATTAGGGTGACATTGATTAATGAAATTATACAATTTTGAAGATACACAATTCTACAATACATCATCTGTATATTGTATTGTGTTTACCACCCCAAGTCAGATTTCCTTCCATCACCATTTATGTCCTTTACCTTCTTCTACCATTCCCCAACCCCAATCTCTCTGGCAATCTCCATGCTTATCTGTGTCCACAAGTCTTTCATTTTTTTCTTTGCTTAATCCATTCACTCTTCTGACCTAGTTCCCAACTCCCTCCCCTCTGACAGCTGTCAGTCTATTCTCTGATTCCATAGGAATCTGTCTCCAGTTTCTTTTTGTTAGTTTATTTTGTTCGTTAGATTCCAAATATAAGTGAAATCATATAGTATTTGTCTTTCTCTGACTGGATTATTGCACGTAGGATAATACTCTTCAGATCTATCCATGTGACACAAAAGGTAAGATTTCCTTTTTTTGCAGCTGAGTAATACTCCATGTGTAAATGTACCACAGCTTTTTTATTTATTCATTACCTTCACTCATCTACTTGGGATGCTTTCAAATCTTAGCCATTAGATACACTCTTATGTTCCTTGCATCATTATTTATATATGCTTTCTTCAGTCATTTCATTTTTTGTATCATTTTTCCTCTCATTTGTTTATTTTCAATAGTTTCTATATATCAGGTTCACTGATATTTTTATCTGCAACGTTTTGTTGTTAATCCCATTTAGTATATATTTTTTAATGCCACACTTTGTAGTTTCATTTAAGTTTAGTTTGCCTCTATTTTATATGACTAATTTTTATGTGACTAATTTTTAAATATATAATACATTTATAACTGTGTAGTGTTCTTACTTACTCTAACATCTTTGTCATTTCTGAGTCAGCCTTGCTTGGCTGCTTTTTCTTTTCATTACGGGTTCTGCTCCTTTACCCAATGGTAAATTTTGATCGACAGCATTGTAATTTTTGCCTATAGGGTCCTGGGTATGATTGTATTCATATAAGTATTCTTGAACTTTGTTGTGGGAGGCATTTAAACTTTCTTGGAAACAATCTTCTACTTCTGGGTCTTGATAGTTAGATTTGTTAGGTGGGCCTGGAACAGTAATCTTGGACTAAGCATTCTTTTCTACCAAGGCAAGAACCTGTTAGTAAAATACCCAACTGTTCTTGTATTGCAGAACTTTTGTCTGTCTGGTAGGAAAAGGCACTATACATGGCCGTATGTGAACTCCAGATAATAGTTTCTCTAATCATTTCTCTAGCCTTGGGTTAGTTTCCACACATGTATGTGCTGAATATTGAAGGGAGATTCTCTGTAGTTGGCAGATATCTATAGTTCTCTGTGAAGCTCTTTCCTATCTGGTATGGTGTCTTGCAAAGTCAAGTTGGCTAAATACACTTAGCTTTGTCATCAAACTTAAGGAGTCCTGGATTGCCCAGATAGCTCTCTCCCTGCCCTGTGGCTGAAGAAGCTACCAGTAAGCTGAAGCATTAACAGGGGTTACTTCATTTGTTTCATGTCTTTCAAAAATCACTGTCATTTATTGTGTGTTCCTCAGTATCTTGAAAACCATTGTTTCATTATTTTTTTCCATGTAAAATATTTTTATTCACTTTTAGAGAGAGAGGAAGGGAGAAGAACACACAGAGAGAAACATCAATATGAGAGTGGAACAGCAACTGGCTGCCTCCAGGACAGCCCGCACTGGGGGATTAAACTCATAACCTGGGAATGTGCCCTGAGTTGGAATCAAACTGACAAATTTTTGGTGTATGAGATGACACTCAACCACCTGACCTACACTGGCCAGGTTATATTTTCCCCATTTTTTGTTGGTCAAACAAGTGGGTAACCAGGACCATTGTGACTCTGTCTTTATAAAATGTGAAAGTCCACCTTTAATATCCTATATAATAAAGAGGTAATATGCAAATTGACTGTCATACCCTCACAAGATGGCTGCCTACAACCAGGCTGGCGGGGGGGGGGGTTAATGAGGGATGATCAAATGACTGAACAAGCAGGCTGCATGGAGCGATCAGGCTGGCTGAGGGGTTAATGAGGGACAACCAAACAACTGAACAAGCAGGCTGTGTGGGGTGACCAGGCTGGGGGCCCGCAGTAGGGGGTGACCAGGCCAATGGAGGGCAATTTGGGGTGACCAGGCTGGCAGAGGGGGACAGTTAGGGGTGAGCAGGCCAGCAGAGGGGGGCAGTTGGGGGCAACCAGGCCAGTAGGGGGTCATTAAGAGATGACAAGGCCAGCAGGGGGGGCCAGTTAAGGGTGACCAGGCTGGCAGTAGGAGCAGTTTGGGGCAATTAGGCTGGCAGGGGGGCAGCGAGGGGTGATTAGGTTGGTGGGGGGAAGTTGGGGGTGACTAGGTTGGCAGAGGAGCAGTTAGGGGTGACCAGGCCGGCAGGGGGGCAGTTGGGGGCAACCTGGCTGGCAGTGGGGGGGCAGTTTAGGGTGACCAGGCCAGCAGTGTTGGACAGTTAGGGGCAACCAGGCAGGCAGGCAGGCAGGTGAGCAATTAGGAGCCAGCAGTCTAGGATTGTGAGAGGGATGTCTGACTGCCGGTTTAGGCTCGATCTCTGGCAGTCAGACATACCCCGAGGGGTCCTAGACTGGAGAGGGTGCAGGCTGGGCTGAGGGGACATCCCCCCTGTGCATAAATTTCATGTAGTGGGCCTCTAGTGTAGATAATAATAGCAATGTGTTACTTAATGTAAAGTGCCTGGCAATTAGTAATTATCAATTAATATCATGTCCTCCTCCTCCTGTTGCTGCTATACTATTACTACTGTAATTGTTATTATTAGTACAATTTAACTAACAACATTAGCATCAAAACTTTTTTTTATCAGGTTATAACAGAACTGGAACAACCTCTACTGAGAGGTTATATTTTAGGGCTTATCTGAGAGGTAGAATGAATCTTAATATGAGCCAAAGTGAACTGATTCAGGAGAAATCACAGTACCATACAGCCATGATTCCTCCATTGATCTGAGAGGTCACTTAAAAAGTTTCCTCAACAAAGTTTATGCCTTATTTCTTTCTCCTATTATTTTATCCTAATGTCTTAGAGTTGAGAGAAGTGGAATAGGAAAGGGAGCTAACATCTACCTAGGGCTCATAGTATACCAAAAAGCCTGGTAGATGTTAAAATGGCTATTTCTTTTAATTTTTAATGTTAATTTCATCAACTATAAAATGGAGATAATAGTATTAATCTTGCAGTGTTCTTATGAAACTGCATTCTAGAAATGTATAAAGTATCTTGGATAGTATTTGACATCACCGGTGTTTAGTACATTTTATCTGTTATTATCTTAACAAAAAACCTACAATGTAGCTAGTATTATTGTTTCCTTTTTACTGATAAATAATTGTTATTGAATGTATGACAACTGATGGAGCCAATATAAGACCCACAGTGAATGATGACTATTTCTAAATGCCATTTACTCATTCATTCATCAGGGATTTATTAAGCTCTTTCCATATTCTAGGCCTGTTATAAACACAATATACAGACAGGTAAATTTATAATCAGAGTTAAATATCATAGGGACATTGACAAAAATTGTGTGGAAGAGACTGATTTTACATGGTTTTGGGAGAGGGTATTGTCACTAAACACTTCACTTGAAATAATTTTGAGACGTGTTTGTGTTTGTCCAAAGAAAAGGATAGGGAAAAGTGCATTCTAAGTACAGGAATAGCATAAATAAGAGCCAAGAAATAAAAAATTGCCACATCATTAGTATATATGGAATGTAAAGTTCTAATAGGGCTTGATGAGAAAATGATCTGGAGTAAGAGGATTTTGGTACCAAGAAAGGAGTCAAGATTTTATCTGATAGGCCCTGGGGAGCCATTGAAGGATGGAAAATACTGAAGCCAGTTTCACAGCAACATATTAATCTAAAAAATGAACATATTCCTATGGTATCAAGTCAAATAGTACATATTTAGGAATGAGGGACTTAGTTGCATGGTGTTGGTAGTTGATAGAGATTTTCATACTGCTGTTTCTGTAGGTGAAATTCTCTCTTGACAAGGATAATATGAATGGATGTTCTTAATTTGTAACGAGATTGTCAGTGAGCAAGTTTCACTTCAAGATTAGAGAGTAGGAAACCAGAAACTTGGCATAGATTCCTCAGATCCCTGAATAAGAAGAGGTTGAATCTGTAGCCTCAGTGCCACTGCAGTGATCTCCAGTTCAATTTCTATCAACAAATGCCCTATCAACGCTCATCAAAAGATTCAAATCCAAAGCTTTCCTGAGGGTTATGCAATGGGATGTTTCTTCATTCTGACTGATCTGTGAAACAATCCTATAAAAATTATTGAGAGATGCCAAAATGGCTGTGGAGCAAGTAGAAAGTACACATGCACACTCCCAGAATCAAACTGGAAATATAAAAAAGTGCAAAAAACCACCTTGAAAATCAACTGAAGAGTAGCTGGAGAGAACCCTGATAACAAAGGATGGAAAGTGGGAATTGCATAGAGACTAGTAGAAAGGGCAGAAGCAGGAAAGTGCTGGCCCGCTCACACAGAGAGCAGCTGAAGTTCTGGAGGGATATCTTAGCTGTGCAGGGTTCCCACTCAAAATTTTGGGGTCTAATCCCAAGCTAGGCTTGTTAACCCAAAGCACCAAAACTGAGAAAGGTTCCCACATAATAGCTGGCTATAAAAAGCAGCAGTGTTGCTGTCTGCCAGTAAGAGATGGCTAGAAATGCAGGAACCCTCTTAAAGGGCCAATACAAAATTTTGTGTATAGCCATTCACATTGGACTCTGGCAGAGGGAGGGCAGAGTGAACTGGAGCTGTGTGAGCAGAAGCCAGGTGTGGGGGCTCTGGGGTTGGAGCTTGGAGGGCAGCTATCCTGGTTTCCTGTGCTGAGTCATTCCCTTGGACATCTTTCTCTGGTGAATCTTTGTTGTCCAGGCAGTTTTGCCTGGGGGGGTGGGGGGGTGAAGGGGAAAGGCAATTGCCCCACCCTGTTGGAAGACCTCTTGCCCTACTCTGTGGTTGATAGCCTGAGGCTAATCAAAACTAAGTGTCAGTGGGACTACAGGCAGAGGCTGGTCTCAGGAGGCTTTGAGTCTTTGCCTGATCTAATCCGGGGCCTGGGAGTAGGAAAAGCAGACCCTGGTGCATATCTTGGTCCTCTCCAAAGGACCCAGCCCCAGCAGAGGGAGCCACAAGCTGTGGATTGCTGATAGCTTCAAACAGGGTAATCAGAGCCAATCACAAGCAGTGTTTGACATTGCCCTGCACTAGAGATTGGGACTTGTGGCAGACCTACCTAATACACACACACAAACCCAAATACACAGCCAAAATGAGGAGACAAAAAAAAAACCACACACAAGAGAATTGAAATGAAAGAAATAGAGAATTCTCCAGAAGAAGAATGAAAAGAAATGGAGATAAGAGTTTTGTGAAACAGAGTTTAGAATAATGATGACAAAGATGCTCACATCATGAGAAAAGGCATAGTAACTGTGAAGAATGACATAGCACTAATAAATAATGCAATGGAAGGAATACACAGCAGATTAGGGGAAGACGAGGATTGTATTAGTGAATTAGAAGGCAGGTTAGAAACCCAGGCATAAGCCCTGACTGGGAATCGACTCTGACCTCCTGGTTCATAGTTTGATGCTCAATAACTGAGCTATCCTGGCTGGGCAGTGGCAGCAATCTTAAGGGGGAAAAACACAAAGTTGGAGAGATCACAATAGCAGATATCAAGTTATTCTACAAAGCCACCATAATCAAAGCAGCCTAGTCCTGGCACAAGAACAGGCAAATAGATCAAATGGAACACCACAGAACCCAAGAAATCGATCCAAGCCATTATGCTCAATTAGTTTGACAAAAGAGGCAAAATATACAACAGATTCAAGACTCTTTAATAAAAGGTGTTGGGAAAATTGGATAGATACATGCAAAAAAAAAAAAAAAAAAAGGAAAGTAAATCACCAACTGACAGAATAAATTTAAGAATACACAAGAATAAACTGAAAATGGATAAAAGACTTAAATGTAATTGTGAAACCATAATAATCTTAGAAGAAACCATAGGCAGAAACATCTTAGATATCTCGCAGTACGTTTACCAATACATCTCCTAGCTAGGGCAAAGGAAACTGAGGAGAAAATAAATAAATGGGACTACATCAAAATAAAAAGCTTTTGCACTGCAAAAAAACCATTAGCAGAATAAAAAGGAAGCCCACTATATGGGAGAACATATTTGCCAATGATATATCTGATAAAGGGTTAATATAAAAAATATAAGTAACTCATACAACCTAACAAAAGGAAGACAAGCAACCCAATGAAAAATGGGGAAAGGATCTAAATAGACACTTCTCCAGAGAGAACATATAGATGGCCAACAGACATGAAAAAATGCTCAAAGTCACTCGTCATCAGAGACATGCAAATTAAAAGGACAAGATATTACCTCACACTACTCAGAATGGCAGCCATGAACAGATCAACAAATGACAAGTGTTGGTGAGGATGTGTAGAAAGGGGAACCCTAGTACACTGCTGGTGGAAATGCAGACTGGTGCAGCCATTATGGAAAATAGTATGGAATTTCCTCAAAAAATTACTTATAGAATTTCTATTTGACCCTGTGGTCCTACTTCTAGGAATATATCCTAGTAGACCTGAAACACCAATCAGAAAGAATGTATGCACCCCTATGTTCATGGAAGCACACTGTACAATAGCTAAAATCTAGAAACAGCCTAAGTGCCCATCAGTACATGAATGGATAAAAAACTGGTACATTTGCACAGTGGAATACTACGCAGCAGTAAAAGTGAAGGATTTCTTACCTTTGAGACAGCATGGAGGGACCTGGAGAGTATTATGCTGGGCAAAATAAGCCAGCCAGAGAAACACAAGTATCACATCATCTCACTCATATGTGAAATCTAATGAAAAAAATTAACTGATGAACAAAATTAAAAAAATCGTTGAATGGTTTTTCTCTTTACTAAAAAATTAACTGATGAACAAAATTAAAAAAAATGTTATGAATGGTCTTTCTCTTTACTATTATAGATTCACTAGAGGCCTGGTGCATGAAATTTGTGCAAAGGTGGGGGGGTCCCCTCATCCCAGCCTGCACCCACTCCAATCTGGGACCCCTCAGGGGATGTCCAATTGCTGGTTTAGGCCCAATTCCAGGGATTGGGCCTAAACCAAAAGTTGAACATCCCTCTCACAATCCTGGACCACTGGTTCCTAATTGGTCACCTACCTGCCTACCTATTCACCCCTAACTGTCCCCCTCCTCCCCTCGCCGGCCTAATCACCCCTTGCTGCCTCTGCCTGCCAGCCTGATTGTCCCTAATTGCCCCCCTCAATGGCCTGCTTGCCCTAATTTCTGACCTGCTGTCAGCCAGGTTGCCCCCAAATGCCCCCTCCCTGCTGGCCTGGTCTCTCCTAACTGACCCCCCCCACCGGCCTGGTCATTCCTTACTGTCCACCCCCTGCAGGCCTGGTTGCCCCACACAGCCTGCTGTCCAGTCATTTGATTGTCCCTCACTAATCCCCCTGCTGGCTTGGTTGTAGGTAGCCATCATGTGAGGGCATGATAGTCAGTTTGCATAGTACCTCTTTATTATATAGGGTACTATTTGTATACTTATCATACCTTAATATTTGTTTCATCCTCTTTAACTGGAATCTGGTTTTCCACTTTGAAAATATCCAGTTTGTCCGTCGTGGGGATAATTGGAAGCATGTGGCCTGGGTGGAGGAGGACCCATCCTGAGAAGTGAGCAGTGGGGACCTGCATCAAGGGCAGCAGAAGCAGGAAAAGCAGGAAAGGATTTGGAGATGTCAGTGAGGACCTCTCATGGTGTAGGCCTGGAGATGAGAGAGAAGTTGGAGCGTAAGCTAGCTGCCAGATTCTAGACATGGCTGATTGGGTGTGTGGCAAAGCTTGAGGATAAATGAGTTTGGAGAAGAATACAAGGAGATAAATTTTGGATAATTTAAATTTGTAGCACTATTGAGACCTCTGGCTATAATATCACCGTAGAACTGGTGCTCAGGAGGGATATACAGGAAAAATATGGATTCGTGAATCATTAGCATATGACTTTTGATGGCTTGGTAATTTGAGTTGGGCTTCCCCAAGACCACCCTCAGGCTTAATGATTCACTAGAGGGATTCAGAACTGAGAAAACTGTTATACTCATGGTTATGGATTATTATAGTGAAAGGAGACAAAAACCAGCAAAGGCAAACTGCGAGGGCAGAGTCCAGCCACAAGCTTCCAGTTGTCCTTTTCAGTGCGTTTGTGCAGGTGGCACTCACTTATCTCCACATGCTGCCCAGGGATTTTTTGGGGGTTTGTTCACATCGGCATGGGATGCCCACTTGACTGATCCTAGCTTGTCAGCCTTTGGCCTCTCCAGAGGTCCAACTGAGACTGCATGGCTCAAGACCCCCACACAATCCCGTTGTTAGCACGTATTATCTGGTACAGCTCCAAGTCCCAGACAAGTAGACACTTGTATCGGGTAGGGCATTCCCAGGGCTTAGAGATGATCTTCCAGGAGGCAGGCAAGGGCTAGACCTTCCTTTCGAATGTGCAGGGTTTGGAGATCCCACACCTGCTGGATCAAGTCTTTTCTGCACACACAGGATTGAGTGAAATCACTGGAGTGGCTACTAGTGTGTGGGATGAACAGAGAAGATGGCGGTGGGCAAGGCTGTGGAGCACTCCAACTTCTCCGGCATAAACAGGGAAAGGGACTTTCACAAAGGAGCCTCAGAGGAATGTCAGGGAGGTAGAAGCAGTAATGACCTGGAAGCCAAGGGAGCAAGAAATACCAGGAGGTCATAACAAATGTGACAGGGAATTCAGGGAAGAGAGTGACTGGAAAACAGATCCATTGGATTTAGAAGCAGGAGGCTTGTGCCATTTTTCACGGAATGTTTTCATTACAGCGGCTGGGACTGGAAACCTGACTGTGGTAGTCTGGAGTGGAGACGAGGAATGCAGACAAGTATTTTGAGCTGCTTGATTGTGAAGGGAAAGAGAGTGATAAGGTGGCAGCTAGAAAGGAATAACAGGTTGAGACATGTATTTATGTCACCATGGGAAACATGGGAAAGCTTGAGTATGTTACTAGATTGTGGGAAAGAACATGAAAATGAGAGTGAGTGTGGAAGAAAGAGTGAGCGAGAGATGACTTAGGAATACAGGAAAGAAAAGACACATCATGTGGAGAGGATGTGCTAGGGGTATTGAAGACAGTGTGAGGAGGAGCCACTTTAGGGATCAAGAGGGAAATGATGGTCAGGCATAACCGAGGCACTTGGGAAGTTATTAATGGATCTATTACATCATGACGTTTAGGCTGGAAAGTGGAGTCCAGAGTTTACGACCATAGAGTGGAATGAGGGAGTAAGAAGAATGTCAAGATAGATTATAAAAAAGGGGCTGTTGAGAATTTAGCTAAGCTTCCTCATGGTGTTGCTGCCTTGACATCCCTTTTGTTTTGCCAAGTGGCCTGCTGGGATTTAAAACAGAGACTGGCCCCTTGTGCAAGTACATGCTCTTAACAGCAGCCTGCAGTCACCAGCACATGTAAGTTTCTGATGTGACAACTGGACAGCCCTTGTGAGCAACTGTCTCCTTTCCTCCCAGGGTCTGTATACCTTATGTGCTCCTTAGATGAGACCCCTGTGGACCTTCCCTAAATCTCATTTTTTGGGTTTGAGTTGACTGGTCCAGCTCTAGCTTGGGTACCTTAAAACACTCTACCTATGGACACCAATAAATGCATGTGCTTCAGGCCCTGCTGCCTGCTTTGACCTTTCTGTGTGGCCCCTCAGGTATACCAGGTACTTCTTCCAGGACCTGTGAGTAATATACTTCTTGTTTTAAATTTCCCTGTGGTCTGTTCTTGAACCATGGCTCACCATCTGACACACTGTGCTCCACTTAACAAACGTTAAGACTGCAAAGCATAGAATTTTGGAGGTTCTGTGTGAGGATCTACAGTTGAGGGGTGGTCCTGACCTGATAGACGACATTCAGTGAGTCAGGGGTTAAGATATTGAAGGTTGGGGGTTGCAATGTGTCATCCACATCTCTTGTTTTAATGACTATATTGCTTCACCTGACCGAGAGAATGCATGGCCTGGAATCTCCCTGGGTTGGTTTTCTGGAAGCTTTCTTTTGTACAAGATAGCAGTAGGGACAACTTAGTTCATTAGGGTTGGAAATCTTAAAGCAAACAACCCTTAAATACCAGGACATTTGTGAGATGACCGCTTCAGGGCCAGCTTGATCAAGAGACTCCAGATCTATTTATCTGTGGTTCTCTCAGCTTGGCCATATGTGGAATTAATTGTTTTTAAATTAAAAAAATTTAAAAATATGTAAAGTACACATAATGTAAAATCTACCATCTTAGACATTCCTGAGTGCAGAGTTCAGTGGCATTAGGTACATTCACATTGTCGCTCAGCTGTCATCACCATCCATCTCCAGAACTCTTCTCATCTTGCAAACTGAAACTCTGTACCACTAACCAATAACTTCCCATTTCTCCCTCCCCACTCTCCCTGGCAAACACCATTCTACTCTGTTTCCATAGACTACTCTAGGAACCTCATATAAGTGGAGTCATACAGTACTTGCCTTTTTATAACTGGCTTATTTTACTTACCATAAAGTTCTCAAAGTTCACCCATGTTGAAATATGTATCAGAGGACAGTGTAAGGAGGAGCTACTTTAGGGAGCAAGAAATGAAATGTATTGGCCCCCAAGCGCTCAGGCACCAGGTCTGAGAGGGACCTGCTGTGCATACACTGCTGGGTGGTGGCTCCTTGGCTAGCACATCCTTCCTACTTAACGCTGAATACTATTCCATTACATGTCAACCCCACATTTTGTTTACCCCTTCACCCATTGATGGGCATGGAGCTGGCTTTGCCTCTTGTCATTATGAACAATGCTGCCATGGACATGGGTGTGCATATATCTGGTCGAGTCCCTGCTTTCATTTCCTTTGCACATATACCCAGAGGTGGAGTTGCTGGCTCAGATGTTTAATTTTTTGAGGAACTGCTGGGCTGTTCCATAGCTGCTACACTGTTTTGCATTCCCACCAATGTAGGCTTAATTCTTAAGCTGTTTTCTACCTGGTGGCAAAAGCTCCAGGCATTCTCTCCCCACATTGTGACGTCAGAAGAAGGGTGGAGGTTCTGACCAGAATTCTGAGCAGTCATTGACACAGACCCTGCCGAGGACCATGGCTAACCCTAGGCCAATGCTGATAAAGGAAGTGGGTGAACTGGTGGGCTTTTGACAATCTGGTCCACCCTTGTGCTGGAGGTGGGATCAACATCTTATATCACTTGCTGTATGAAGCTTCAAGGAGGATCACTATGTAGAGAGGTCAAACCTTAGTTGTTTCAAAATTTGTGCACTGGTAGGGTCCCTAATGGCTGCCAGCTGTCGGCTGGGTACTCCCTCCCTTCCCCCGGCCGGCCCCGCCCCCTGGTCGAACTCCCGGACAAACTCCCCAGTTGAGGGGACAGTTTGCATTCTATGCTTTTATTATATAGGATGTGCCAGGGGACCATTCCCATGGATCTGCATTCTATTCAACTTGCTATACTTATTTCCTTGCTTAGCTAAAGCTTTGATATTTCTCTGATTGTTGGAACAGTGGCCCAATGATGCAGGACTGTTAGGAAAAAGGCTGGCTTGTTTTTAACACATTTTTTTTGTGTTTTGTTTTTCATTACCATTTCAGTGAAAGGCAATCAACAAGACTTTTGCCAAAGTTAAGCCTTTTCTTCTGCTGGGGAAGAAGGCACGTCGGTCAACTTCCTCGGGTCTCAGAAGACAGAGAGGCACGTGGGTCCTTGCTGATGGCTGGGGTACAACACCTGCCAGCTTCCGGGCCCGAAAACTGTGCCTTTGGTGAGAGGCCCAGGCACCTTCCCACGGTCATGCAGGTGACTTAGGATTATGTTAGGAGGAAGATGCTGGTTCCCAGGCCCAAAGCCACACAGAGATCCAGAGGGAAAAGACTTGGAAACCAATATGCCTGCTCTTTCAGAAGCCAAAGGCCACGCTCCGAGCCCATGTGGAAGGCCTCACTGCTATCGAGCCTGGTTCTGTGGAAAGGAATTTCCCTGTGAAATTCAGGTTCTGTAGCCACTCCCCAACAAAGGGAGCCCGGAGCCCAAATGTGGAAAGAAGATCATGTCTTACTCAGAGACTCAGCTGCCTTGGGAACTCGGGGCCAGCATGGCATTTCCTGCCCAGAGGCCTGGGCCAACTCGGGACGTGCTGGCCAAGGAGCCACCACCCAACAGTGTGTGCACAGTGGGACCCTCTCAGACCTGGGTGGGACAAGCAGGCCTACTTAGTGCCTCTCACAGTGGGGGGCACACAGTTTTATTTTAAGAATGAAATGTATTGGCACCAAAGCACTCAGGCACCTCATGAGCGCTTTCCTGCCTGTAAGGGACCTCTACCCGGTTGCTGTAGTCTGAGCAGGGCCCTGCCAGACCCTGCCATGTGGTTTCTTCAGTTCCATGTTTTCAGGATTCCTGGTTGCCAGCTCAAATAGTGGGGGACCAGTGGCAGACCTTGCCCAGCCCCCAGGAAGGCTCCACACAGGACCCTGCCAGGGCCAGGGCTTGTAGTATAGTTGTGGGGGCCTCCTGGGCATGGTTCAGAGGGGTCCTGCCCTCTCAGGGGGCCCAGGGTGCTTTGACCTCCAAACTGCTAGCCCAGCAGCCTTGGTTTGTGTGGCTCTGGGAAGACAGGCCTTTCTTCAGCGGGGCCTGCCAGGGCCACAGAGAAAGTGCCCTGATCCTGTTTCCCACTCTCTAAAAATGGGGACTCTGACTTCCCTGGGTGTTCCAGGCTCTTCGTGTTTCAGCAGGAGGATCCTGTGCGTTTGATCTAAATCTGGTCTCCTGCTGGAGAGACCCAAACAATCTAAGTCAAAACAGTGTTGACAGGAAACCTGTCTCTTAAAGCCAAGAATGCAAAATAGCTGCAAGCCTCACTCTGATAGTGCCATTTGGGGGAGGCCTTTACTTGAGAGAAACCGTAAGTGCAACTCAGCCCCCAAATGGTCTGGCCTGCAGGGCTTTGTGGGGTGCAAGGAGCACAGGGCTGCTGGGCTTGGTGGTGCAGAGGTGATGGGACTGCCTACAGGCACCTGGGCACAGGGAACTAGGTATTACAGCTCCAACCCAACTGGCCACCCAGAGAGCCATTCAAGCAAATATATATCTTCATTGAATGAACAAACCAGGTATTTTTGTTTGATGGAGATAATTGAGAATTTTAGATGGGAAAAAAATCCCATGGGTTTTTTTTTATTTTATTTTAATAAAAGCACTTTAACTGTGGAATATTTGTGAACTCAAAACACTACTAGGAAGAGAAAAATCACCCATAATTTTACAATACAGAGAGAATTGCAGCAAATGCTTTGTAGGAACTTTCAATTTTTTTTAACACACACACACACACACACACACACACACACACACACACACACACACTTGTTTTCTAATGGTTTGCATGCCTCCTGTCAGTCTCTCTCCACCTACTTTCCTCTCCTCACACGCAGTCGTAACTGCCAGCTTCCCGATGTGTTCGCTACACATACAAGAAAACATATATTTATTTATTCATGTTTTATATGCAAGAGGCAGCGGAGCACCTTTCTGGACCTTCATTTTTTGAACTTGACAATGTATCAGTTTGTACAGGTCTGCTTTGTTCTTTTATAAAGTTGCATAATATTCCCCAGTATGATTGTGCCATCATTTATCCAGCTGCATATTATGAACATTTAGATTGTTTTCAGATTTTCGAAAAATTTTGTTAAAAATTGCACTTCCTAGAAGTGGCATTATTGGGTCAAATTCCACGTGTTGAGAGCAATGAGCCAAGGGCTCTCCTTATAGCAGGCGCCAACCTGCACTCCTGTCTGCAATGTATGGGAAGGTGTTTATTTCCCTTCCCTGTCACTCACACAGCTTGCTATCACAATTTTGAGATTTTGTTGACTACATAAGTGAAAAGTATCACTATGTAGCTTTGCATTCTTTTCAAGAGTGAGATGGAAACTATTTCCCATATTTAAAGCTCTTGCATTTTTGTATCTGTGAAACATCCAAGTTGTTTTCTCACCGTTTTCTCTTCTACTGTTTTTAGAACAGTGTTCTTACTTTTAGCCATTATGCCATTCCTTCTTTGTAGCCCAACATGAATGGAAGCTAATGGTTCTTATAGCACAGAATTTCTTTTCCCACTTACTTATCCCCTGCCTCACAGACTGCTTCCTGCAAATAGGACTTAAACAATGTGGCTCCTCACTTATTCTTGTCTCTAATGCTCCTTCCTAGTGACACAACCAAGCCCAGTAGCTCTTGTCACCAGCTATGCTCCCAGCTTCCACAATCAAGAGATAATGGACTTGCACCTCAATTTTTATCACTCACCAGAAAGGGTCTGCTTCTGCTGAGTTTTATTTTTGAAGATTTAAAGCTGCAGACACTTACTTTTTCTTTATCTTGCGTTTGACCTAAATGCTTCCAGAATATCTTCTGGATATTTTGTGCTTCAGAACTCCAGAATTTTCACTACTGTTTCAAGAATGGAATTAATAATCCTTTTTGCTTCACCTTCTTGCTTTTGTGGAACTTTTTAAAGCTGTAAGGGGAAATGCTAATTTTTCTTTACCTCTTTATATTCACACTTTCTTTATATTTTTGCATTACATATCTCTGATTTATAACTAGATTAAAACTTTACAACAAAAGTATCTTACTTTGAGATGAATAGTTTCTTCTTCTCTTACAGATTATAAACAGTAATATATTTCTCCTCTATAGAAATTATTTTCTTCCTTTTTATCATAGTTAGAAACCATATATATATATATATATATATATATATATATATATTCCCACTCGCACTATACACAAAAAGAAAACAATAGATAACAAATCAAGTGATATGTGTCTATTATAAGAGTAAATGTGTGTGATAAATAAGCAACAAAGAGCTGTATGTAAAAAGCAAAAATACAAACCCATTCTAAATTCGGGGAATCTCAACGACACACAAAACCCGATTTTTATCAATTATTCAAGTTTTGCTAGTCTGTAAATATATATCATGAAAAAAGTATAAAACACAATCCAGTATAGGTCTCCCCACTTTCAATTTCCTCCCCAATCATACATTTTCTAGGCATTATTTCCTTTGCTAAGGATTGGTTGATATATTTTATACCTAAAGATCTTTAAATAACATTCTTTATAGGATAATTTTGTTTCATTGGGAAACTTCTAGTAATGTACCACAAGCTGGCATGTCCAGGTGGTAAAAATAATTTTGATTTTCTGGAAATTTTTGCACTCTATAAAATTCTTTTCTGTGGTAGTTGGTGGAGGGCCAAAAGTGCTTTAGAATTTAATATCATTGATTCCAATACTCAATGTATGCTGGAAAAATCAGTAATTGCAAGAAGTTTTACTTTATTGAGAGTGTTCCCTCACCTTACTCAAAAGTGCAAAATTCTACGGAGGAAGATATTTATTGGAAAATATTTCCTTACCCTCAAGTCTGAATGTGACTGGGCCACCTCAGCTTTCTTGTATGATGTTTAAGTTCTTTGCATTTATGTCTAGGCACTGACCTTTTAATTATATTTGTTAATTTTGAAAATAGCTACAGGGAAAGGATTGTATCTAGTGCAGGAGACATACAGAAACCAACTTGTAGAAATGTTAGGACTTTGTGCCGTCTCTAGCCCTCACCTGCCCAGTTACCGGTGAGATTTTAGGATTCACTCAGTCTTTTTCTGTTTCTTTTCACTCAGTTCCTGCATTTTGAGATATCAGGCTCTGAGAGAGTGTCGGACAGGAGGCTCTTCCTTTCACATCCTAATTTTAATTAATTTTATTAATGTGCTTAAGGTAGAGACTCCTGGCTTCTAAATTAGCTGGCCAGGCCTTTGCCACCGGTTAGAGCCTGGTCTGTCCCTTCGGGGCAGTAAATGATGGTCAGACCTGGCTGGCAGGGTCAGGAAGAGCCTGGGTAGATTGATTACTGCTAACGAAAAGGTTTTCTTTATTTAATCAGCCTAACATTTTTAACTGACACATTTCTAAGACACAAGGGAAGTGTTGGGTGAAAGTCACAAATGTTCCAGTCTCAGGAACAACAGTCCGTCACCCCTGCCTAAGCACACAGGCCTCTGTCGAACTTCCCTCTCCATTTGCAGCTCTGTGCTGTGGAAAATGATTTTATTTCTTTTCCCACTTCAAACATTATTAAACAATTTGTCATGTACTATTTACTAGACTGAAAAAATTTTTCCACCCACCCCCCTCAAAGGGGAAGTGTTACCTCAGAATTTAGGCGAAGGGCCAGTGGTTGTGACCCATGAGCAGAGTATATTTAGGCTCGTATAAATAGAGAGGAACAATGGCAACAACAATAACGACAGAGACAGTAGTTAGCAATTAGTATGTGTGTGCGCAGACACTTTTTGAAGTGTTTTGTTTGAGACTGCCTGTGGCAGCTGGGGAGCATGTCCACTGTGTTCCAGAGAAGGCTCATGAGAATTTTAAGTGATTGCAGGTGAGCCCACCTGTGATTGTCAGCGGCACATCATCTTAAAAGCAACTTCATGCACAGAATAGTTATATTTGGACCTGAAGAGAATCCTTTTGAAGATGGTACTTTAAAATAAACTTTTCTGAAGAATATCCAAATAAACTTCCCACTGTTAGGTTTTTATGCAAAGTGCTTCATCCAAATGTGTTTGCTGATGGTAGCCCATGTTTAGATAACCTTCTGAATCAGTGGAGTCCCACATCTGATGTATCTTCTATCTGAGCATCAACTCAGTCTCTGCTGTGTGAACCGGACCCAAATGGTCCAGCTGAAAGCCAGGCCCTAACTTCATGAGGAAGACAAAGGAGAACAGTTTCGGCCATTGTTGAACAAAGACTCCATGATAGACAACTGGTCTGATATTTTTTTCCATCATTGTTGTGTATAATTCACCTCTCAGTAGAAAGGCTAACACATTTTAAGTGCCACAGGTTTAAGGATTCTGCAGAAATAAAAAAGCTCTTCAGTTTAAACCTACAAAAGCTTGTATGTCTTGATTAGTGTACTTTTTATTGCATGGTGTGAATCAAGTTACTGCTTACATCACTTTGTAATATATACTGCTTGTATTCTTCCAAATGTATGTTGGTGTCGGGTTTTCATGACAGAATATGTAAGTCTATTAAAAACATTTTATTTTTGTTAAAGCATTAAGTTCCCATAACAATGGAAAAAGCAACCATTATTCTCTCTTTACAGATGAGGGGACTGTGGCCCAGAGAGGTTAAGAAACATGTCTGAGGGTACCCAGCCAGGAAGTGGTAGAGCAAGGCAGGAATGGAGGTCATCCAGCTTAAGCAGCTGTGAACAATGCTGTGTGTGTATGCATGTCCACGTGTGCAAACACATGCATTATTTGTGCATATGCTCAGGGCACTTACTTCCACACAATGTAATGAGATAATTTGTTGGATCAGGAAATTGAGCTAATAAATTCATCAGCCAAGAATTACTTTTGAATGGGCATCACAGTTGAGATTGGCTCTCTGATTCTTGAAAGTATTGTAGGTGACTGAGTCCAATCTGGAGCTGGGACTAGGAATATTGGAATTTTTTATTTTTAGCTTGGCTTTTGTTTTCTTTTTTTGTCCAGACAAATTCTTAAGATTATTCCTTGAGGAAATTTGTAATGAATAGAATTTGGAAGATGTTATTAATAATAATAAATTTACCATCCCATTAGGATTATTCAGAAAGCAAGCAATTATCTGCCCCCTCCCCACACTGTAGCCCTCAGTATGTGATTGAGCTGCAGCCTTGGCAGAATTGCCCAGGACTGTATGACCCTGCTGCTGCCTAGGGCACTGGATATTGTACACCTAGTCCTCCTCTCACAGATCCTAAACATCTACCCAAATAAAAGGCATAAGAAATAACTTTTAGCTACTTGGTATCATTTTGTTATACTTTTCCAGATGCATTTTCTTAAAAAATTCCTATGTTGCTGCCAAACCAAGTCTTCAAGAGGCCAATCAAAGGCATTTGAAGGGCCTGGTAGACAGTATGGATTGATTTGTTATTCCTTTTCTAATGTCCTGCTAGTGCAGTCTTGTGTGCAGAATATAGAAAGCTAATGCATTTCCCGCTGTCATTGCACCTGATGGGCTGTAAGCTTCACCAATCAGATACACCCATGTGAGATTTAAATTTTGAATTAAGATGAGAGGCAAGAGAGGTGTGGCAGGGGTCCATTTGCTGATGTGCATTGCAAAGGGGAAACCATGTTTTAGAACCAGAAACAGTCAAAAGAATGCTCTAGTCACCATAAGTAACTCCTTACGCAGTTGTTACCAATCGTTTAGGTAATTAGGCTTATTTCTTTCAGACTGTTTTAGGAATTGCTTTTTAATTTCCCTTTTTTAGTACGTAAAACATGTTATGTTCCTCAAGTCAACACTCTGTAACGAGGTGTAGTCTAAGACAAGAACCAGATGCTAATTAGTCAATTCCTCCTGCTGGGATCCATGTGGTGGTGGTGGTGGGGGGGGGGGAGCATAGGTCATTGCCCCAGGACATGTGCAACAAGTCAGAATTCAATGCTCTCTACCTCTCAGCAAAGCATTAGCCTTCCTTTCCTACCCACACAAAGGGGTCAATATATGTCACAGCTGGCTGACGCAGTCCCCGAGACCAAACTGACTGCTTTATATTCAACACCAGAAGCCTGATGCATGAAGATTTGTGCAAGAATGGGCCTTCCTTTCCCTGGTTGCTGGCATCACCTTTCTGCTCTGGCCCTGGAGCCGCCTCTTTCCGCTCTGACCCTGACTTCCCATGTTGCCCAGAGGACCTAAGTGGCTGGGGCAGTGTGGAATGCTTGTGTTATTGCCTGCGACAATGCAAGTGTCTCGCCCCGCCCCTGGCTGCCTGGGGCCTGCATATGCAAATCAGCCCACAATATTTGTTGGGTTCATTTTCATACTCACTCCTGATTGGCTGATGGGTGTTGCAAAGTTACGGTCAATTTGCCTATTTTTCTTTTATTAGTGTAGATTACCAACAGATAGCCTTGACTAAGCACTTAGGCAGATGGACACTGGGACAGGTTTGAGCACCTGGCCTCTGCCTCATGGTGCTGACCTTTCACTGTGAGGCCCCTAAGGACACTGTGGTCTGCTCCTCATTTGTTTATTTCTAGGGGCCCAACCTACCTTCACCCCACCCTACCTATAACCAAAAAGATACATCCAGTCACACACACAGTCTGGGTTTCCTCAGAGGGCAACAGACCTGAAATTGAATTCTGTTTCCAAGTTACCAAATGTTCAGCTTATGATGGTATGGTCCACCCCCTCCTGGGTGGGTAGTTGACCTCATCAGGATGGGTGGAGGTGCTGATGACTGTGTCCTCCAATGGCTGAAAAAGATGAAAGATTAAGAAACAGTTATGAAGATGTAAAGAACAGTTTAGGGAATATAATCAATAATCCTATAAAATAAAAGCCCAATACGCTAAGTGTCTGGTTGTCTGTTCAACCAATCAAAATATAATATGCTAATGATATGCTAAGGCCATTCAACCACTCGCTATGATCTGTACTGACAACCAGGGGGCAGATGTTCTGAATGGTAGGTTAGCTTGCTGCTGGGGTCCAGCCAATTGGGACTGTACCGGACAGGCCAGACTTGCCCTAGAGCCCTCCAGTTGGTCCCTCCCCTGCTGGCCAACCTCTCGTGTCCCTCCCCAGCCCCGATTGTGAACTAGTGGGGTCCTTCAGCTTGGCCTGGACCCTTTCACAATCGACCCCTTGGGGGATGTCAGAGAGCTGGTTTTGGCAAATCCCACAGGTCAGGGTGAGAACAGGTTTAATTATTCAAACATTGACAGTCTCAAATGCACCGGGCCTCTAGTCTTGTAATAAGAATCCTTGTTCTCTTCCAGCCTGAAACAGAGCAAGTGTCTGCCCAGTTCCCAGGAAACACCTTTCTCTCTTCAGGAGTGGCCCAGGCTGTGATGAAGTCTGTCACATCCTCCAGGTTACTCCTTGACCAGAGCACCACCACCCCCAGCATTCACTGACCTCTTTCTTGTATCCCATTCTCCCACAAACCTTCTTTTTCTAGATCCATTCAAGGAAACAAATTACAATGGCTGCAGACCAAAGCGGGAACAATGATAGGTAGTAGCAGTTGGTCCCCCAATTTTTCCTTTGCCCTCCAGGCCCTGCATTACAGTTAAGTCTCCAGGCAGTAGCCACAGTGATTCTTTTACAATGTAAGCCAAGCCTTAGCCAATTTGGCTTAGTGGATAGAGCATCATCCTGCGGACTAAAGGGTCCCAGGTTCAGCTCTGGTCAAGGCCACATGCCCGGGTTGTGGGCTCCATCCCCAGTGGGGAGGTGTGTGTGCAGGAGGCACCCAATCATTGATCTCTCTCATCAGTGATGTTTTATCTTTCTCTCTCTCTCCCTTCCTCTCTGAAATCAATAAAAATATATTAAAAAAATAAAATGAATAAAATGTAAGCTGAGCCCTGGCCAGTGTTGCTAAATGATTAGAGTTTTAGCCTGTACACTGAAGGGTTGCAAGTTCTATTCCCAATCGAAGGCACATACCTGATTTGCAGGTTCGATCCCTGGCCCCAGTTGAAGAATGTGTGGGAGGCAACCAATTGATGTGTCTCTCTCACATTGACGTTTCTCTCTCTCTCTCTCTCTCTCTCTCTCTCTCTCTCTCTCTCTCTCTCTCTCTCTCTCTCCCTTGCTTCCACTCTCTCTAAACATCAATGGGAAAAATATCTGGTGAGGATTAACAAAAAATAATAAACATAGGAAATAAATGTAAGTTGGGTCATGTTGCTTCTCTGCTGGAGCACGTCCACCTGCTTTCCATCTCAGAGCAGAAGTTTTTGCCCCCGCTCACTCTGCTCCTGACACTGACAGCCTCCACCTTCCTCAACACAACAGAGAATATCCATTCTCTTCTATGTTCCTATTGATAGAACACTGGTATTCAGCAGTACAGATGCCCATACACTTATGGGTGCACATGTGACCTAATTACAGCTGCTTAGGTAGAAACAGATGCTGCAAGGTGACACTTAAAGCAGAACCAAATTATTTCTTTTTAAAAATATTTTAATCTTTATTGTTCAGTTTATTAATTACATTGTTCCCCCTTTTTCTCCCTATAGCTCCCCTCCACTGGTACTCATCCCACCCTCCGCCCTCACCTCCCACCCACTGTCCTCTTCCATAGGTGTATGATTTTTGTCCAGTCTCTTGCTGCACTTCCCACACCCCTTATCTCCCTAAGAATTGTCAGTACATTCCCTCTCTATGCCCATGATTCTGTTACATTCACAGTTTATTCTGTTCATAAGATTTTTAATTCACTTGATTTTTATATCCATTTGTTGATACATGTGTATTTGTTGTTCATAATTTATATTTTTACCTTTTTATTCTTCCTCTTCTTAAAGAATACCTTTTAGCATTTCATATAATATTGGTTTGGTGGTGATGAACTCCTTTAGCTTTTTCTTATCTGCGAAGCACTTTATCTGACCTTCAATTCTGAATGATAGCTTTGCTGGGTAGAGTAATCTTGGTTGTAGATTCTTGCTATTCATCACTTTGAATATTTCTTGCCAATCCCATCTGGCCTGCATAGTTTCTGTTGAGAAATCAGCTGACAATCGTATAGGTGCTCCCTTATAGGTAACTGTTTTTCTCTTGCTGCTTTTAATATTCTCTCTTTGTCTTTTGCTCTTGGCATTTTAATTATGATGTGTCTTGGTGTGGTCCTCTTTGGATTCCTTTTGTTTGGGGTTCTGTGTGCTTCCTGGACTTTTAAGTCAATTTCTTTCACCAGGTGGGGGAAGTTTTCGCTCACTATTTCTTCAAATAGGTTTTCATTATCTTGCTCTCTCTCTTTTTTTGGCACCCCTATAATTTGGATGTTGGTATGCTTGAGGTTGTCCCAGAGGCTCCTTACACTATCTTCAATTTTTTTGATTCTTTTGCATCTTGCTTTTCCAGCTGAGTGGATTTTGCCTCTTTGTATTTCAAATCTTTGACTTGATTCTTGCAGTCCTCTAGACTGCTTTTAGGTCTTTGTATAATATTTTTTGTTTTGTCAGTGTATGCTTAATTTCTAGTTGGTCCTTTTTCATATCCTTGAGGGTCTCGTTCATATCCTCCAAGGTCTCGTTCACATCCTCGAAGGTCTCATTAAGTTTATTGGCTTTTTCTAGGATCCTCTTGAAAAACCTTATAACCGTGGTTTTGAACTCTATGTCCAGTCATTTTTTCCCCTCCATTTCTTTCACATGTGATTTCTTTCCATGTCTCTGCATTTTGGCTGCTTCCCTGAGTTGGTCGATTAGCTTTGTGTGGTAGATGTCTTCTAAGGGACAGTGGCTCAGCCTCCCCAGTTACCTGAGGTGGATACTCTTGGTGCAGCCCTTTATGGGTTGCACAGTCTTGTTGAAGTTAAGTCTAGATTATTGTTGTTAGCACTAGGTGGGTTTGACCTCCAGGCCAATTGGCTGTGAGGATCAGTTGTGCTTAGGTTGGACGGGTGGAGTCTTCAGGCTGAGTAGGCAGCCTTGATTTCCCATTAGCTCCACCCTATATGGCACCTGGGTCTCTGTGCCTGGTGGTAATGGCTGCACGCACCTCTGAGAAAAAGCTGCTGCCGACCTGTACCCGCTGCAGGACAATTCAGCCTCTCCCCAAATGGGTCTGCACACCCAAAGACTTACCCAGAGTTGTAAAACAATGCAGTCCAATGGTTTGCCTTCTTTTTTCCCCCCTCTGGAATGATAGAGCAAGTCATGAGTCCTCTCTGCACACCCTCTCCTCAAGTTCATAGACCTCTGCAGCGCCCGAGTTTTAGCGTGCTTTCTCCAGTTTCACCCCGTATGAGTGTTGATTCCCTGGACCTCACCCGGAACTGGGGAATCAGTGCAGTGGGATGCCTTTGTCTCCCTCCCCACTTGAGAAAACCAGCTGGTTATCTAGCCGCATGCCCTTTCCACTTGTATGTATGGCTCTGCACCTCTGACTCCACGCATATCTTCAACTCTGCCCTCCGCCACTCCTCTGAGCCACAGTGTCCTATCTTTACTTTTATTTGTGGAATTTCCATTCATCCAGCTTTCCAGTGATTCTGGATGATGTTCGTTCTGTTGTTAAGTTGTAGTTTTGAAATTGTTGTGTGGGCAGCGAGATAGGTGTTTACCTATGCCACCATCTTGGTTCCTCTCTCCCAAATTATTTATGATGAAGCAACAAGACTGACTTGTGCCTCTGGCCCTCTGTCCTTCACCTCACTACCCATCATCCTGCTTCTGTCTTGGAATGTGCACAGTGCCTGGGAATGCAGCTGCCGCCCTGTTGCCAAGGTATAGGAGCCTTACGCTAAGAACGGCAGGTCAGGATGACAGATGGGGCTTGGAGCCTTGTGACACTGTGAGCTTTACAATAGCTGTGGCTGCTTCCTGTACACTGCTTGTTACTGCAAACAGATAAGCCAGCCATGTTGGCATTTCTGTTACTGGCAGACAAATGCAACAAAAATGCAAATAACATACTTTTGTCACTATATACAATAAAATATCACATAGTATCATGATTCTAAGCTTTTGGATAATATTTACAAAAATTGTTGAATTATCCTCATTTTCTTCCAGGTAGTTAAATGGTATATAATTTTCTAGAATAAATTTAGAACAATTTTCTACCATAACACAAAGGGAAAATTAAATATTATCAAAGACTTATGTATAAGACTCACTTTGGAGAGAACCAAGATGGCAGCATAGGTAAACACCTATACTTTCTGCCTCTCACAACCAAATCAGAATTACAACTAAAAGGCAGACCAACTACCACCCAGAACCTCAGAAAAGCTGGCTGAGTGGAATTTCCATCACTAGAGAGGTGAAGAAAGCATACTGAGTCTGGTAAGAGGTATGGAGGCACGGAAGTGCTGGCACCTGGATGTGTTGCTCTTTGAACTGGGAGTGAGATACAAATTCCCGCTTGCTCTAAACTCCAGTCAGGTGAGACTCTGGGGGACCTAGGCACATACAGGGAGAAACTGGACTGTCTGGCATCAGGACAGGAACACGAGGGCAGCTTACTCTTAGAGCTGCATACAGCAATCATTGTTCCTGCACAGGGACACAGAGACCTCTCTGATGCAAAACTGACTGGCAGCCATTGCTGTTTGCTCCACCCTAGTGATTCCCAGAGACCCCTCCCCACTCAATTTACTACCCCACCTAAGCTGTATGCATCAGTTTTTGCATATGAATGGCCTTTCTTTTAGCCTAAAACATACTGTAGCTGGGTCAGAGAGCCTCAGAGATTTCAAAAGAAGGCCCACTGCCTGGAAGCAGCAGTGGCCTTGCTTCACAGCTGGGCCTCATCTCGGCACTTCCAAACCCTTTACAGAGAAGTGGAACTGCAGATGTCTCTGTAGCTCCTGCTGGGCAGTCCCAGACAGTGGCTGACCTTGTACTTCCTTGGAGATCCAAGAGCCTGTGTACCCACTGGTCAGAGTGAGACCATACCTGATTACAACTCTTCACATCCATAAGAGACACACTCAAGGGGCAGACTCAGAGACTACCAAAGACCTGCTGAAGCAAGTCTTGCCCCATAAGGATGTCTTCTGTGCAATAGATCTTCCAGTGTAGACATAGTTGGTCATCACAGCCAATTGGCGTAGAGGTCAATTCCTCCCAGTGATACCACCAGCAATCAAGAGTTAACAATAGCCAGAGGGAGAACCAAGATGGCAGCACAGGTAAACACCTATTTTGCTGCCCATGCAACAATTCCAAAACTACAACATAACAACAAAACAAACATCATCCAGAATCACTGGAAAGCTGGGTGAGTGAAAATTCCACGGATAAAAGTAAAGATAGGATGCTGTGACTCAAGAGGAGCAGTGGTGCACAGCCTTGAAGATACGTGAGGAGAGAGGTTTGGAGCCTTGCGCGCGCGAGCAGTGAGGGACGGGCGGCAGCAAACCTGGCTGATTTTCTCCAACAGGGAGGGCGGAGGCCTCCCACAGCACTGATTCCCCAGATCCAGGCAAGGTCCCAGGTCTGGGAAAGGCAAGCTAAAACCCCGGGCGCGGCTGAGGGCTGCGAGTTTGAGGAGAGTGCGCGTAACTCAGAACAGCAGTTTGTGTGTAAAGTGCGCGACCTTGCAGAGAGGACGTGTGACTTGCTCGCTCGCTCAGGAGACCACAGGACTGCTTTGTTTTACAACCCTGGGCGAGACTTTGGGTGTGCAGACTCATTTGGGGAGAGGCAGAGTTGCCTGGCAACGGGTGGAGACCAGCGGCGGCTTTCTCTTGGAGGTGCCTGCAGCCATTACCACCCAGCACAGAGACCTGCGTGCCACATAGGGAGGCTGAGCCACTGTCCCTTAGAGGACACCTACCACACAGCTAATGGACCAACTCAGGAAAGCAGCCACAATGCAGAGAAATGGAAAGAAATCAGGTGTGAAAGAAATGGAGGAAAAAAGACGACTAGACATAGAGTTCAAAACCACAGTAATTAAGTTTTTCAAGCGGCTCCTAGAAAAGGCCGATGAACTTAATGAGAACTACAAGGAAATGATCAAGACCTACGAGGAAATGAACAACACCTACGAGGATATAAAAAAGGACCAACTAGAAATTAAACATACACTGACTGAAATAAAAAATATTACACAAAGACCTAAAAGCAGTCAAGATGACCGCAAGAACCAAGTCAAACATTTGAAATACAAAGAAGCAAAATCCACTCAACCGGAAAAGCAAGAAGCAAAAAGAATCCAAATAATTGAAGATAGTGTAAGGGGCCTCTGGGACAACCTCAAGCATACCAACATCAAAATTATTGGGGTGCCAGAAAGAGAGCAAGATAATGAAAACCTACTAGAAGAAATAGTGACCGAAAACATCTGCCACCTGGTGAAAGAAATTGATTAAAAAACCCAAGAAGTGCTTAGAACCCCAAAATATAGGAATCTAAAGAGGACCACACCAAGACACATCATAATTAAAATGCCAAGAGCAAAAGATAGAGAATATTAAAAGCAGCAAGAGAAAAACAGTTAGTTACCTCTTAGGGAGCACCCATACGATTGTCAGCGGATTTCTCAACAGAAACTATGCAGGCCAGGTGGGAGTGGCAAGAAATATTCACAGTGATGAATAGCAAGAATCTACAACCAAGATTACTCATTCAGAATTGAATGTCAGATAAAGTGCTTCACAGATAAGAAAAAGCTGAAGGAGTTCATCACCACCACACGAATATTATATGAAATGCTGAAAGATATTCTTTAAGAAGAAAAAGGTAAAAATAACAATTATGAACAACAAATACACATCTATCAACAAATGAATCTAAAAATCAAGTGAATTAATAATCTGATGAACAGGTTAAACTGGTGAATATAACAGAGTCATGGACATAGAGAGGGAATGGACTGACAATTCTTGGGGAAGAAAGGTGTGTATGAAGTGCAACAAGAGACTGGACAAAAATCATGTAACTATGGGAGAGGACAGTGGGGGGGGGGGAGTGAGGGCGGAAGGTGGGATGGGTACCGGGTTGAGGGGAGCTATAGGGGGAAAATGTAATTAATAAACTGAACAATAAAGATAAAAAAGAGTTAACTACAATAAGAACGGGTGCAACAAGAGCATCCATCTCAGGTGACTGGGGAGGCTGAGACACTGGGCCATATTGGACACCTACCACACAATGCCACTCTATTAACTCAAGGAGAGTTAGCAGCTACCCAATACATAGAAACAAACACAGGGAAGCAGCTGAAATGCGGAGACAAAGAAACAAATTTCCTGGGAACTGGGTAGGCACTTGCTCTGTTTCAGGCTGGAAGAGAACAGGGATTCTTAATACAAGACTAGAGGCCCGGTGCATTTGAGAAGGTCAATGTTTGAATAAATCTGTCCTCAGCCTGGCCTCTGGGATCTGCAAAACTGGCTCTCTGACATAAAATAAATGGATGAAAGCAAAATACTGGATATAGAGTTCAAAACCATGGTTATAAGGTTACTCAAGAATCTTCTGAAACCTGCAAGAAATTTAGCAAGACCCTACAGAATATGAAAAAGGACCAACTAGAAATTAAGCATACACTGACTGAAATAAAGAATAATATAAAGAGATCCAACAGCAGACTAGAGGATCCCAAGAATCAAGTCAAATATTTGAAATATGAAGAAACAAAATGAACACCCAACCAGAAAAGCAAAAAGAAAAAAGAATCCAAAAATATGAAGATAGTGTAAGGAGCCTCTGGGACAACTTCAAGTGTACCAACATCTGAATTATGAGGGTGCCAGAAGAAGAGAGAGAGAGGGATATTAAAAACCTATTTGAAGAAATAATGACGGAAAACTTCCCCCACCTGGTGAAAGAAATAGACTTACAAGTTCAGGAAGTACACAGAACCCCAAACAAAAGGAATCCAAAGAGGACCACACCAAGATACATCATAATTAAAATGCCAAGAGCAAAAGACAAAGAGAGAATAGTAAAAGCAGCAAGAGAAAAACAGTTAGTTACCTCTAAGGGAGCACCCATACGAATGTCAGTGGATTTCTCAACAGAAACTATGCAGGCCAGACGGGAGTGGCAAGAAATATTCAAAGTGATGAATAGCAAGAATCTACAACCAATATTACTCTACCCAGCAAAGCTATCATTCAGAATTGAAGGTCAGATAAAGTGCTTCGCAGATAAGAAAAAGCTAAAGGAATTCATCACCACCAAACCAATCCTATATAATAAAAGAGAAACATGCAAATTTGACCGTACCTTCGCTCCTGGTTGGCTATGCTACCAGCCAATCAGGAGCAGGGGCGGGGCCAAGTGGTGTGAGCGCCAGCCCCAGGGGTGGAGATGAAATGGTGGTGGCAGTGAGCGCCCAGCCCCTGGGTGCTGTGAGGGGAAGCGGTGGCAGCAGCAGCAGTAGTGGCAGTTGCAGGGAGCACCTGGCCCCCGGCGCTGTGAACAGAAGTGACAGCGAGCGCCCAGTCCCTGGGGTCGGGTAGTCGCAGGCAGCTGGGGCTGAGCTGAGCAGGGTGATGGCTGGGTGTCCAAAGCCTAAAGGACAGGCTGGGGGTGAGCCATCAGTTGGACATCCCCTGAGGGCTCCCAGTATGTGAGAGGGGGCAGGTTAGGTTGAGGGACCACCCACTCCCAGTATTATATGAAATGCTGAATGATATTCTTTAAGAAGAGGAAGAAGAAAAAGGTAAAAATAAAAATTATGAACAACAAATGCACATCTATCAACAAATGAATCTAAAAATCAAGTGAATTAAAAAGCTTATGAACAGGATAAACTGGTGAATATAACAGAATCATGGGCATAGAGAGGGAATGGACTGACAATTCTTGGGGAGAAAAAAGGTGTGGGAGGTGCAGCAAAAGACTGGACAAAAATCATGCACCTATGGGAGAGGACAGTGAGGGGGAGGTGAGAGCAGATGGTGGGATGGGTACCGGGTGGAGGGGAGCTATAGGGGAAAAATGTAATTAATAAACTGAGCAATAAAGATTAAAATATTAAAAAAATTATGAACAACAAAGTGACAACAAATACATATCAAGAAGTGAACCTAAAAACCAAATGAATAAAAAAACCTAATGAACAGAATAGACTGGTGAATGTAATAGAATTGGGGGATGGAAAGGGAGCACATTGACAATTCTTGGAGGGAAGGGGATGTGTGGGATGAGGGAAGAGATTGGACAAAGAGCTTATATCTATGGATGAGGACAGTGGGGCAGAGGGGAAGGCCTGGAGTGGGGTGGGAACTGGGTGGAGGGGAGCTAGCAGAGGGGAAAAAAGAGGAACATCTGTAATAATCTGAACAATAAAGATTTTCTTTTAAAAAAAAGACTCACTTTGGGGAACGACGTGCTGTGTATTGATGTTTTTACAAAATTATCTAATCTAATAATTAAGGACAGATTTAGTTATTCAAACATTGACAATCCCAAATACAGCAATAGTGTATATTTCTTAACTAATCAAGTCACTCTAGTTACAGATAGAAATTATTATTTTTATTTTTAAATCCTCATCTAAGGCTATGTTTATTGATTTTAGAGAGGGAGAAAGGAAGAGAAAGAGAGAGAGAAAGAGAGAAAGAGGAGAGATGGATCAGTTGCCTCTGGCCGAACCTGCAACCCAACTGTGTTCTCTGACCTAGAATCGACCCCACAATGTTTCAGTGTTTGGACACAATGCTCTCAGCCTAGGCCTTAAATTATTTTTTATTCCCCCCACTAAAGAATAGTTTATTGATTTTTAGAGAAGGCGGAAGGGAGAGATAGAGGGACAGAGAAACATCAATGTGAGCCTGGCCGAGTGGCTCAGTGATTGAGTGTCGACCTATAAGCCAGTTCTATTCCTGGTCAGGGCACAAGCCTGGGTTGTGGGCTCAGTCCCTGGTGTGGGGTGTGCAAGAGGCAGCCAATAAGTGATTCTTATCATTGATATTTCCATCTCTCTCTCCCTCTCCCTTCCTCTCTGAAATATATATATATAACATCGATGTGGGAGAAACATAGACTGCCTCCTAAACATCCCCTACCAGGCATCAAGCCTGCAACCTGGGCATGTGTCCTTAACCGGAAATCAAATCGGCAATCCCAACAACCCCCAATTAACTGAGCACACCAGCCAGGGCTAGAAATTATTATTAAACATGCAGTTTACTTAGCTGTACCTATGAATGAATGTATTTGTAGCTTCACCTTAAAATATTTAAAAAATATAGAATACAATATTAAAATGATATGATACTAAACAAAACATAGTTAACTTAGATAGCATTTTGTAAATCACTAAAGAAATACTTGCTATTTGAAAATAAGATAATACTTTGGGACATAAAATTAAACTCATTACTTTTCATATATCTTACTCAAAAAACATGTCCACATAAATTTCTGTCTCACCAATTCTGTTTTATCATAAATTACGTAAAAAAGAAAAAGAAGGACAGAGTTTCTGGTCAATGTTGTGGAGCAGACATGAGGGAACTACCACTGGAGCCCAGACCAAATTAAAATTTAGAGAGCTTTTAATAGCCGGCTCGGCGACGGCTCTGCCATTCTCCACACAGGGAGACCAGAGAGCAGCAACGACCCTTTCTGCAAGACCGTTTTTAAGCACATTAACCACATCCTGTTTTTGCAAAGCAAGCAACCCAAGATAAAACAGTTTTTCCCAAGCAATGTCAGAGTCATGCCATTGACAACCATGTTTTTCACAGGGTCATCCTGTTTTTCAGAAAGCTGATAGTGTTCTATCTTGCAAGGTCTATGTGCTAGGAAGGGGTTATGAGACCATATCTCAAGGCCTGGCCTGGTTTCAGCACTGACAACTCTATCTGAGGCATAGTCCACGGTCTCTCTGGAATGCTCAAAAATTCCTACTCTCCAACAGTCAAAATGGTGGAGTAAGTAAATGCTGTGCTCACCGCTTCCCATGATTACATTAAAATTACAACTAAATTATAGAACAACTACTTTGAGAACCAACTAAAGATTAGCTAAACAGAACTCCTATAAGTAAGGATGTAAAGAAAAAGCCATGTTAATTCTGATAGGAGAGAAAAAGATGTGAAATAGGTTGGTCCCATACCCATTTGTGGTGGTTTTGAATTAGGAGGGATATCTACAGAAGTCACCACTGAAAAGCAAGGAGTCTCATCCCCACACTGGGATCCCCAGCCTGGAACACTAGTGCCGGGAAGAGGATGCCCCACAATAGCTGTCAGGAACTACTGAAAACCAGCAGGAACTCAGAAGGTCATTTGAGTGCCAGATATCCTCTTAGAGGGCCCATGCACAGACTCACTCACAAACACTCACCCTAAGCTCTAGCAAAGTGATAGCAGCTTGAAAGGCAACAGTGACATATAGAAAGACCAAATTGTGTGGCTCCAGGATGGGGGTGGGAGGAGATGCCTGCAGGCTCCATTGTGCTTTTGTTGAACACTACCCTCACACAGCCTGTAGGCAGAAATGGGCACTAAGTATGAGTCTCCATTAACTTGGCTTACACTGCCCTTGCATCACCCTGGTGATTTTCTGAGACCCTACCCCAGCCAATTCATGCAACTGACTAGACCTTATTTATTTATTTATATTTTTATTTATTTATTTATTTATTTATTTATTTATTTATTTATTTATTTATTTATTTTTTTAGGTCTCAAAGATAGTTTTTATTGTATGTGTGCGTTTAGTTTTCTTTCTTTTTAAAAATTTAATAAATCTTTATTGTTCAGATTATTACAATTGTTTCTCTTTTTTCCCCATAACTCCCCTCCACACAGTTCCCACCCCACCCTCTGCCCTTACCTCCCCCCAACTGTCCTCTTCTATAGGTATATGACTTTTTCCATTCTCTTCCCACACCCTCACATCCCTTTACCCCCAAGAATTGTCAGTCCACTCCCATTCTATGCCCCTGATTCTATTATATTCACCAGTTTATTCTGTTCATAAGATTTTTTTATTCACTTGACTTTTAGATTCACTTGTTGATAGATATGTATTTGTTGTTCATAATTTTTATCTTTACCTTTTTCTTCTTCTTCCTCTTCTTAAAGAATACCTTTCAGCATTTCATCTAATACTGGTTTGGTGGTGATGAACTCCTTTCGCTTTTTCTTATCTCTGAAGCTCTTTATCTGATCTTCAACTCTGAATGATAGCTTTGATGGGTAGAGTAATCTTGGTTGCAGGTTTTGCTGTTCATCACTTTGAATATTTCTTGCCACTCCCATCTGGCCTGCATAGTTTCTATTGAGAAATCAGCTTTCTATTGAGAAATCAGTTTCTATTGAGAAATCGTATGGGTGCTCCCTTGTAGGTAATTAAGTGTTTTTCTCTTGCTTCTTTTAATATTCTCTCTTTGTCTTCTGCTCTTGGCATTTTAATTATGATGTATCTTGGTGTGGTCCTCTTTGGATTCCTTTTGTTTGGGGTTCTGTGTGCTTTCTGGACTTGTAAGTCTATTTCTTTCACCAGGTAGGGGAATTTTTCGGTCATTATTTCTTCAAATAGGTTTTCAATATCCCTCTTTCTCTCTTCTTTTGGCACCCCCATAATTCGAATGTTGGTATGCTTTAAGTTGTTCCAGAGGCTCCTTACACTATCTTCATATTTTTGGTTTCTTTTTTCTTTTTGCTTTTCTGGTTGAGTGTTTTTTGTTTTTTTTCTTCTTTGTAATTCAAATCTTTGACTTGATTCTTGTGTCCCTCTACTCTGCTGTTAGATCTCTTATCATATTTTTTTTAATTTCAGTCAGTATATATTTAATTTGTAGTTGGTTCTTCTTCATATCCTTGAGGGTCTCACTAAATTTATTGGCCTTTTCTAGGAAATTCTTGAAAGACCTTATAACTGTGGTTTTGAACTCTATATCCAGTTGTTTGCTTTCCTCCATTTATTTCATTTGTGATCTGTTTTTTTGTCTCCACATTTGGCCTCTTCCCTGAGTTGATAGAGTGACTTTGTGTGGTAGGTGTCCTATAGGGCCCAATGGCTCAGCCTCCCCAGTTACCTGAGGTGGACACTCTTGGTGCACCTCTTTTTGGGCTGTGTGCACAGTCTTGTTGTAGTTAAGCCTTGATTGTTGTTGGTATCCCTGGGAGGAATTGACCTCCAGGCCAATTGGCTGTGAGGGTTAGCTGTGTCTACACTGGGAGAACTTCTGAGCTGGAGATATTCTTATGAGACAAGACCTGCAAATCCTCTGTGCTCAGCTTGAATGGGGCAGAGTCTAAAGGTGGAGAAGACAGCATTGGTTTCCCATCAGCCCTGTCGTAATAGGCCCCTGTGTCTCAGTGTACTGTGGTAATTTCTGCAAGCACCTCTGAGAGAAAGCTGCCCTCGAGTTCTGCCCACTGCCAGTTTCTCCCTGAATGAGTTTGGGTCCCCAGAGTCTTGCCGGGAACTGGATTTCAGTGAAGTCAGGAGATTTTGTCTCCCTCCTGCTTTAGAAAGCCAGCTGCACACTAAGTTATCTGCCCTCTCTGCATGCACTTCGGTACCTCTGCCTTCCACAGTTCCTCTGAGTCTCAGTGTGCTTTCCTCTTTCCCAACAGTCCAGTTTCACCCATATGAGTCTGGGTCCCCATAATCTCACCCAGAAATGGAGTTCAGAGCAGTCAGGAGCTTTTGTTTTCCTCCCGCTTGAGAAAGCCCAGCTGCACATTCTGTGCACTCAGTTGCCAGTCCTCTACATGCACCACTCAGTACCTCTGCTTCCTGCAACTCCTCTGAGTCTCAGTGTACTTTTCTCTTTTTTTCTAGTTGTAGAAATTCCATTTAGCCAGCCTTCCTGTTGTTCTGGATGATGTTTGTTTTGTCTTTTAGTTGTAGTTTTGAAATTGTTGTGCAAGGCAGCAGTTTAGGTGTTTACTTATGCTGTAATCTTGGTTTCTCCATCTGGAACCTCTTTTAGAGTCTAACTTACAGAAGGGGCTAGCCTGGGCCTGTGCAGATTTCAAAATTCTCATTATAAGGATACTCAATAAACTTAGGGAAAAATAGGTGATCACAGTGAGAGCTCTGAAATACAGAAGTAGAAAACATTAAAAAGGAGATAGAAAAGAGGCAAAAAAAACCCACAAGTCAAATATGAAGCATACAATAACTGAAATGAAGAATACATTGGTTGGAGTCAACGGCAGATTGGATGAAGCAGAGTACTAAATCAGCAATTTGGAAGAGAGAGTAGCAGAAAACAGCTCATCAGAACAACAAAAGAAAATAAGAGTAAACAAGATGAGCATAGTTCAAGGGCTCTCTGAGACAACACCAAGTTGAAGATCACTTTGTAGCTCTTGTCAGGTAGCCCCAAGCTAGACTGACCTTGGCCCCCACCAAGAGGCCACAAAACCAACACACCAGGTGGGCAGCTGGTAACAACATTCACATCATATGGGTACCAGAAGGAGAAAAGAGACAGCAAGAGATTGAAAACATATTTGAAAAAAATAATGACTGAAAACTTCCTCAACCTGGTAAAGGGAATAGATATACAATCCCAGCAAGTGCAGAGAGTCCCAAACAAGATGAACCTAAAGAGGCCCACACCAAGACACATCTATCCTCCTATCTAATAAAAGAGAAACATGCAAATTGACCATACCTTCACTATACTACCAGCCAATAGGAGCGATATGCAAATTAATCCTCAAGCAAGATGGTGGACAGGACCCCTCCACCCCAGCCGGCCATGGCACTGGTGGTGCTTCACTGCAGGCACCAGGGGTCCCAGATCTAAGCCCAGTCACAGCCACAGCAGGCGATCCGGTCCCAAACGGCCTGCGGCAATGGCTGGCACCGCTGCGCTTCGCCACAGGTTCTGGGGGCCCTAGATCACAGCCCAGCCCCAGCCCCAGTGGGTAATCCAGGCCCCCTGCAGCCCGCAGTGAAGGCTAGCCACCGCTGCGCTTTGCTGCTGGTGCCAGTGGTCCCCAAATGCAGCCCAGCCCCAGCCCCAGTGGGCGATCTGCCCCCCCCCACTGCGGCCCGTGGTGAAGGCTGGCCACTGCCACGCTTAGCCATGGGCGCCAGGGGTCCCAGATCACAGCCCAGTCCCAGCCACAGCAGGCGATCTGGACCCCCCCACAGTCCGTGGTGAAGGCCAGCCACACGAGCATTTAGCAGTGGACGCTGGGGGTCCCTGATTGCAGCTCAGCCCCAGAGGACAAAGCCATGGTGGCAGGGCCAAGGCAGAGGTCATTAGGGGTAATCAGGCCAGGAGAGGAAGGCAGTTGGGGGTGATCAGGCCAGGATGGGAGGGCAGTTGAGGGTGATCAGGCTGGTGGTGGGGGGCAGTTGGGGCCTAGCAGGCCAGCAGAGGGGACCAGTTGGGGCAATCAGGCCAGCAAGCAGAGTGGTTGGGGTGATCAAGCAGTCAGGCAGGTGAGTAGTTAGGAGCAGATTGCGAGGGGGTTGTCCAAGTGCCAGTTTAAGCCCAATCCCACAGGGGTCTCATATTGGAGAGGATGCAGGCCGGACTGAGAAACAACCCTCCACTCCCTGCGTGCACGAATTTCATGCTCTGGGCCACTAGTATAAATATATAATCCAAATGATCAGAATGTCTGAATGACCAGAATGAATGGTTGCTATGACGTGCACTGAGGCCAATCAACCAGGCTGATTGGAGGGGGGCTGGCTGGCACACTTCCCACAGCCCCTCCCACAGGCCAGCCAATCTCCCTCGGTCCCTCCCCTTGGCTGGCCTGGCCAGATGCCGTCTGTGCACGAATTCAAGCACCAGGCCTCTTGTCTTAAATAAAATGTCAAAGTTTAAAAATAGAGACTCTTAAAAGTAGCAAGAGAAAAGCAGTTAGTTATCTGCAAGGGAATTTCCATTAGACAGTCAACTGATTTCCCAACAGAAACTTTGCAGGCCAGAAGGAATCAGCACTAAATAATTAAAGTGACGACAAACAAGGACCCACAACCAAGATTCTACCCAATAATGCTATCATTTAAATTCAAATAAGAGATAAAGAGCTTTCCAGACAAGAAAAAGCTGAAGGAGTTCATCATCACCAAACTAGCACATAAGAAATATTAAAGGGACTTCTTTAAGGAGAAGAAAAAGAAATAAAAATATTAATAATGTACTATAGAAAAGAAAACAATTCTCATCAAGGAATTAAGAAATACAAATTGGAAGTTATAAAGTAATTATGGGAATGTACAGGACAGCTTGGGGAATATGGTCAATCATATTATAATAACTATACATAGCTTTAGGTGGATACTAGACATATTGAGGACATTACCTTTTAAGTTTTATAAATGTCTAATCACTTTTCTGTACAGCTGAAACTAACATAATAGTGAATGTCAATTGAAATTGAAAAGTAAAACAAATTAAAAAAAAGGAAAATAAATAATTATAGTGATCTTTCATTTTGTTTGCTTTACAAATGGAAAATTCTTAGGAGAAGTAGTTCAGATGCAAGAGTCCCACAGAAAACCTACAGTCTTTTTGAAATAGAAAACCTTTTATAAGCCAGTCAGAGAAAGACAAGTACCATATGATTTCAATAAAAGTGAACAAAATAATCTAAAAAACAAAATAAAAACCAATTCAGGGGTACAGAGAAAGGGAGAGGGGTTGTAGGGTTGGGTGAAAAAGTGGAAGGATTAAGCAAAAAAAAAAAAAAAAAAAAAAAAGAGGAGAGAAAACGCATAGTAACAATTGACCCCACAGAAATACAAAGGGTCATAGAAACAATACTATGAACAACTTTATTCCAACAAATGGGACAACCTGGATGAATTGGACATATTCCTAGAAAAATACAACCTTCCAAAACTCAATTAGGAAAAATCAGGAAATCTGATTGAAGCAGAAATAATAATAATAATAATAATAATAATAAAACCTCCTAGCAAACAAAATCCTTGGTCCAGACAGTTTCACAGGGGAGTTTTACCAAACATTAAAAGAAGAGCTAAAACTTATCCTCTTAAACTATTCCAAAAATTCAAGAGGAAAAGACACTTCCAAGCTCTTTTTATGAGGCCAGCATTACTTTAATTCTTAAACCAGATAAAGAGATGACAAAGAAAGAGAATTATATGCCAATATCCCTGATGAATATAGATGCTCAAATCCTCAACAAAATATTAGCAAATTGGATCCCAGCAATACATTAGAAAGATCATATACCATGACTAAGTGGGGTTTATTCTAGTGATGCAAAGCTGGTACAATACTTGCAAATTGATAAATGTGATACACCACATAAACATACTACAAGGCAAAAACCACATGATCATATCAATTAATGCAGAAAAAGCATTCAACAAAATTCAACACCCCCCCTTTTTTTCCCGATAAAAATGCTTAGCAAAGTGGGAATAGAGGAGTCATACTTCAACACAATAAAATCCACATTTGACAAACCTACAGCAAACATCATATTCAATGATCAAAAATTAAAACCATTTCTCCTAAGAACAGAAATAAGACAGGATGCCCTTTTTCACCATCCTCGATTAACATAGTACTGGAAGTCCTAGTCATAGGGATCAGAGAAAATAAATAAATAAAAGACATCCAAATTACACAGGAGGAAATAAAACTCTCATTATTCACAGATGAAAACATAGAAAACCCTAAAGACCCCATAAAAAACTACTAGATTAATAAATGAATTTGGAAATGTAGCAGGATGCAAAATTAACACACAAAAAATCAATGGCATTTTATACACCAATAATGAAATCTCAGAAAGAGAAACTAAAAAAATCACAACAACCAACCAAACAAACAAACCAAACCAAAACAAAACAGAAAACCAAAACAATCCCAATTATCATTGCAACAAAAAATTAAGATACTTAGGAATAAAATTGACTTAAGAGGTAAAAGATCTGTACTTCAAAAACTACAGGACATTGAGAAAAAGAGATAGAGAATGATATAAAAGTGGAAGAATATACCATGTTCATGGATTGGTAGAATCAACATAATTAAAATGTCCATACTATCCAAAGCATTCTATAGATTCAATGCAATCCCCATTAAAATGCAAATGGCATATTTCACACTCCTAGAACAAATGTTCCAAAAAGTTATATGGAATAAAAAAAAGACCCCAATAGCAGCAGCAATCTTGAGAAAGAAGAACAAAGTTGGAAGAATCACAATACTAGATATACTCCAAAGCCACTGTAATAAAAACAGCCTAATATTGGCACAGGAACAGGAATATAAATCAATGGAACAGAAAAGAAAACCCAGAAATTCACCCACCCCTATGCTCAATTAAAATTTGATAAAGGAGGCAAGAACATACAATGGAGCAGAGACAATCTCTTCAGTAAATGGTGTTAGGAAAATTGGACAGGTACATGCAAAAAAATGAAAGTAGATCACCACCTTACACCATACATAAGAATAAACGCAAAATGTATAAAAGACTTAAATGTAAGTCAGGATACCATAAAAATTTTAGAAGAAACCATAGGCAGCAAAATCTTAGATCTCTCATAGCAATATGTTTATTGATACAACTCTTAGGGCAAAGGAAACTAAGGAGAAAATAAACAAATGGGACTACATCAGAATAAAAGTTTTGGCATAGCAAAAGAAACCATCAGCAAAATGAAAAGGGAGCTCACTGTATAGGAGAACATATTTGGGGTTACATCCAATAAGGGGTTAATCTCCAAAATATATAAAGTACTCATACAATGCAACAAAAGAAAGACAAACAACCCAATTAAAAAATGGGCAAAGGACCTAAATAGACACTTTTCCAAAGTGAATATACAGAAATCCAAGAGACATGAAAAAATGCTCAAAGTCACTAATCATCTGAGAGATGCAACTCAAAATGACAATGGAATATCACCTCACACCTGTCAGAATAGCTATCATCAACAAATCAACAAAAGACAGGTGTTGGCAAGGTTATGGAGAAAAGGGAACCCTCGTATACTGCTGGTGGGAATGCAAACTAGTGCAGCCATTATGATAAACAGTATGGAGTTTCCTCAAAAAATTAAAAGTGGTACTCCCATTTGACCAGTGATTCCACTTCTAGGAATATATCCTAAGAAACCTGAGACACTCATCAGAAAGAATATATGTACCACCTATATTCATAGCAGTGCAATTTACAATAGCTAATATTTAGAAACAATGCCTATCAGCAGATGAGTGGATAAAAAAACTGTGGTACATTTGCACAATGGAATACTAGCCAATCTAAGAAAAGGGTAATATGCAAATTAACCATCACTCCATCACAAAAGGTGGTGGTGCCCACAGCCATAAGATGGTGGCTCCCGGTCCTCTCAGCCTCACTGGAGTCCCCAAGTTCTGGGATGGGGAGTAGGGGATGGCCACTAAGATTAAGCAGTGTGAGTGGCCTGGTGGAATGCTTGCTTCATTGCTGTGCCCTGCTTGGTCTGGCCCTCCAGAACCGGAGCAGACATGGACAGGGACAGGGGTCTGGCCCACAGCTTCTGTGATTAAGCACAGGCCCAGAGAGGGGATGGTGGGCCGCCTCCTACAGAAGCAGCACGAGTCCCTCCCACCTCCTGCGGAATCAGCTTGGGTCCCGGCCTGTGCTGCGGTTCCTGCTGGCTCCCATGGAAGTGGCGGGCGGCCTACTGCATGCGATATCATGCGATGCTACTAGTGTGGAAGTAAAAATGAAAGAACTCTTACCATTTGCAACAGCATGGATAAACCTATAGAAAATTATGCTAAGTGAAATAAGCCAATCAGAGGAAGATAAGTATCACATGATTTCATTCATATATGAAATCTAATGAACCAAATAAACTGATGAAACAAAAATAGTCCCAGAGACATAGAAGCATGAACAGACTATTGAACCATAGAGGGAAGGCAAGGGAGGATGGGTGGGAAGAGATCAACCAATGAACTTGTATGCATATATGCATAACCTGTGGACACAGATGATGGGGTGGTGAGGGTTTGGGAGGGGAATGGGAGTGGGCTGGAAGAGTTAATGGAGTAAAAGAGGACATCTATAATACTTTCAACAATAAAGATACATTTTAAAAATGGTAACAGCTAGCATTTAAGTGCTGTCACTTTCCATCTTGTAGACACTGTTGAAAATACTTCACAAATATTAAAACACTAGAGGCCTGGTGCACGAAATTTGTGCATGGGGGGGGGTGTCCCTCAGCCCAGCCTGCACCCTCTCCAATCTGGGATTCCTAGAGGTCCAACTGCCCATTTAGGCCCTATTGGAATCAGACCTAAATGGGCAGTTGGACAACCCTCTCACAATCCAGGAATGCTAGCTTACAACTGCTCGCCTGTCTGCCTTCCTGATTACCCCTAACCTCTTCTGCCTGCCAGCCTAATCACCCCTAACCAATCCCCTCCCAGCCTGATTGATGTCTAATTTCCCTCCCCTGCCAGCCTGTTTGCCCCTAACTGCCCACCCCTGCAGGCCTGATCACCCACAACTGCCTTCCCTTGAAGGCCTGGTCCCTCCCAACTGCCATCCTCTGTTGGCCATCTTGTAGCACCCATCATGTATTCACATGGGGGCAGCCTTCTTTAACCACATGGGGGCAGCCATCTTGTGTGTTGGAGTGATGGTCAATTTGCATATTACTCTTTTATTAGATAGGATTATCTATAACAATAAAAGGGTAATATGCTAATTAAATCAGACATTGTCTGGATGTCATTCCAGATGTCCTTCCTGATGAAACTAGGGCTGGAGGGAAGTCAACCCTGGGGCCAGGTGCCTTCAGGCAGCCCAAAGGAAGCCAGACTGGGTCTAGGATGCCTGCTGGCTGTAGGAGGAGGCAAGCCTGGTGCTGGAGAGAAGCTGGTGCTGGAAGCTGGGGGAAGGAAGGCACCCAGTGTTTGACATGCAGCGCATGGGCCTGGGAGCTTCATGTGTGCTTGATTATTTCTCCATTATATGGTTGGCACTTTCTCTGTTCCTTGGCTAAGTGCATTGGGTTGGGATCTCTGAGTGGTCAGTGGTCCCTGTAAAATTCTGAGTGGAGAGACCCTTGGCTATCAGGAGAGATGGAGAAAGCCCAAATTCTAATGTTTGCCTAAGGTTAGGTCATTGCTTCTTATCTGAATTGCTCTAACTTGAAATAAAAACTTCCCTTAATTTGGGACAGATAAGAATAATTTTGTAATTTTGGGCAGATAAGATAAGAGCTCGGGAGAGCTGTGACTACCCACTGGCTTGGCAGTGATGTTGCTACAAAATGATTATCTGAGACTTTTTTTTCCTGTCTTGTTGAGTTATTTTTGAAAACCTAGAATAACCTGATTTAAAAACAATAGATGGAAAAGTCCTGGCACTGATGAGCCGCAGAGCCTACAATGGGAGCCTCAGCTGTCACTTGTGAAGTTATCCAGACAGCCCAGCATTTGGTAGACACAATGGCTCACCATCTCTTTGTATGCTTTTGGAATTAATTGATTATATGATAGAGATTTTAGAAAGAAGGAAGTCATGCAGGGGATGAAGACTTTGTGGAGGTACCAAAGAGCAACGAGTTACATGTCAGGTAAGTGTTTCTCATGGGAGGATGTACCTTAAACAAAAAAATTGGTGAAATTAATTAGGCTAATATCTGACAAACCAAAATAGGCTGCAATAAATTCCTGAGTGGCACAAGTTCCCCTTGCCTCCTACTGGTCCTCAGTGTGGAGTGGGGAGCACATGGCACCCCAACTCTTTTCTCTCCTCTGGGATGCTCATTACAAAGCTGGACAAGGAAACACACCGCCACTGACTCAGCCTCTTCTTGTTTTGGGCACTAAGCCCCCACTTCTGGGAGTCAGCACCCTAGACCTGGTTGGTGTCTATCCCAATCACAGGCAGAGGACAGGCATTCTGCTCAGAGTCTCAGGGCTCAGACTTGACCAACCGGCTGAGGGTGAAGGGTGGGGGCCTCAAATGACTTGGTAGGAAGGGCAGGGCTGACAGGGGGAAAGAAAAGAGGAGGGAGAGCACCCCCACCCCATGACCACGGGACCCAACAGGCTCTCCAAAGGGCCCTGTGCCCTTCTCCCACTAAGCGCCATTTTCAAATATTCTAGGTCGCTGCAATTTTATGGCTTAGCACCTGAAGTTCTTCTGCAAGGACGTGCTTGTATTTGTAGAGAATTGTGTTGTCAAAGCAATGCTTCCTACCCCATCTCCCCCTAAGAACCACTGGGTCATTCCTCTGAGCTGGGGCAGCCTTGCAGCATCACTGCCATCAAGGCCGCCAGCAAGTGTCCCAGCAATACCTGCTACAGCTAAAAACTGGTCAATCTGCCCATCAGCAAGTAGGCTGATGGAAACTTCTAAGGATATTTCTGGGTTGTCTGCATGATATCCAGGTCCCACTCTGATTTCACCTTTGTCAGCTGAGAGGAGACCGACGAGGAGGAAAGGTGTCCCCTTCATCCAGAGGCAGCAGTACTGACTCATTCAGGAGGTCAGCACTGCGCTTTGGCCAAGTGGCCAGCTGGGTCCTGTGGCTGGCACAGCACCTCATGTTCCAGGCTCCGCTTGTGGGGTGAATGTTCAAAGCTGGGTTTGCTCTTGCTAGTAGGTGTGATACCATTTGTTGGCACGAAGTCTGTTTTTTTAAAATATATTTAAGAATTGGATTTGATCTTGAAAAACTGCAGACATTTATGCAAGAAAGCCTAGAAAAATGAAAACTGTAGATCTAACGGTAATCTAAATGAATCCCAGTGGGGTAGAAGAGGAAAGTTTTGGTGCCACATTTTCTCCCTTTCATGTTGTTGGACTTAAAATCGATTGACTGGATTTCTTTACCACAATTGAAGTATCAATAAAAGCTTGCTCCAATGAAAAAATGTATTCAAGAGCATTTACCGTGGGAAGAGAGCGTATCTCTGACTTGTGCCCATATGGGAAGCACGCAGAGCCCTGTACATCCATGGTAGCTGGTTGCTCAGTTGCCACTTTCCACTTCGCTTCTGAGATAACACTCAGAGGGAGAAATGTTCTGAGGTGAGACACTGGTGGTGATGGGGGTTAGGGGGACAGGGGAGGGGAACAGGGACATGCTGGATGGAAACCCAGAGAGTGGTCATGGTCTGCAGAACCCAGGCCCAGGCGAATGGGCGCTGACTTCTCTGAGACACAACATGCAGAGCTGCTAAAAGCAACCCCCACTCCATCAATTACGTGTGTTTGTCTTGCGAGCAGGTGTCTTCCCCCAAGGCTGGCCCTTCCTGCAGGGAGCTGAAAGGGAGCTGATGCCAGATTCGTACCTGCAACAGGGACATGTCCCCTGTCAGTGAATGGCATTGGCTGTCACTTACCTTGGAAAGGGTCTCTTCAGAGGAGGCTTTTCTTTTTTGAAAAGAAGAAGCAGAAAGGGACACAGGCTTTGCCCCACCCCAGCTTGAGTGGCAGAGTGGATTGCTCCAAGAGTGCCCTATAGGTAGGCAGCAGCACTGACAGGATGGGGCTCAGGCCCTGGGTCACAGGTCTGCAAAGGGCAGCGCCAGGAAAGGGGATGGGATTCCAGCCTCCTGAGCATCCTCTCTGTAGAGGAGAGAAAAATCCCTGCAAAATAAAACAAAGGGCAGATGACCCCAATAGTCACTAAAATGATGAGTATTTTTCACATACCTTACTTAGCCCCCTTAACTTACTGTCTCATGCAAAATGTTGCTTCTTTTTATTTCTAATCTCTAACAGCACTAGTATAATATTCTGTACAGTAATTCTGATGGACTTATTTTTGCCTTATTTTTGGTGAAAATCATTGGCCCATGGCAGCATCTGTTTAGGTTTAGAAAAGGGCCAGCTTTTATATACTACTAGAGGCCCAGTGCATGAAATTCGTGCATGGGATGGGGGGGCAGCAGGAGGGTGTCCCTCAGCCCAGCCTGCACCCTCTCCAATCTGGGACCCCTTGAGGGATGTCTGACTAAATGGGCAGTTGGACATTCTTCTCACAATCCAGGACTGCTAGCTTCAAACTGCTCACCTGCCTCCCTGATTGCCCCTAACTGCTTCTTCCTGCCAGCCTGCCCACCCCCTAACTGCTCCCCTGCCAGCCTGTTTGCCCCCAACTCCCCTCCTCTGCCGGCCTGGTCACCCTTAACTGCCCTCCCTTGCAGGTCTGATGGCCCACAACTGCCCTCCCTTGCAGGCCTGGAACCTCCCACTATCCTCCCATGCTGGCCATCTTGTGGTGGCCATCTTGTGTCCACATGGGGGCAGGATCTTTGACCACATCGGGGCAGCCCTCTTGTGTATTGGAGTGATGGTCAATCTGCATATTACTCTTTTATTAGATAGGATAGAGGCCTGGTGCATGGGTGGGGTCTGGCTGGTTTGCCTTGAAGGGTGTCCTGGATCAGGGTGGGGGTTCCCTTGGGGTGTGGGGTGGCCTGGGCTAGGGTCTTATGGTTGTTTGAAGGCCGGCCACACCCCCAACAACCCAAGTGGAGGCCCTGGGATCTGGGATTAATTTATGTTCTACAATTGAAACTTTGTAGCCTGGAGCAGAGCCAAGTCTTCTGCTCACTCTGTGGCAACAGCCGTTTCTGTTTGAAACTTTGTAGCCTAGGCTAGGGCTGCAGAAGTTTGGCTTCCTCCATTACCCTGGCAACCCTAAGTCTCTTCTCTCTCCAGCTCTGTGGCACTGCTGCCATTTCTGTTGGGATTATGTATCTTTTATAATTGAAACTTTGTAGCATTGAGTGGAGGCCTAGGCTGGCAATGGCAGGCAGAAATTTGGCTTCCTCTGTTTCTGGGGAAACCCAAGCCTCCTTCCTGCTCTCAGTGAAGGCAGCCATCTTGATTGGGTTTATTTGCATAATTTGTTCCTGATCGGCCGGTGGGCGTGGCTGTGGGCGTGGCTTGATCAGAGGTATGGTCAATTTGCATATTACTCTTTTATGAGATAGGATTGACACATGTCATGATGAAGCCCAATACGAAAGAACATTCATGAGGTTCCCACACAACCTGAAAAGCTGTCTTGGGTTCTTTCCTGGTTCTGCCTCTTCCTCCATGACATCGGAGTTCTGTGTATGTGACTGTTCCCATAATTGCATGTATGTATGTATCTCCAAACATCATGTGTAGATTCTGCAGATACTGCCTTTCTTCAGGAGCATGCACACAGTGGCTAAAAATAATCATTTTGGAATCAAACTGATGGTGTTGAACTCTCAGGTGAACCATTTGCCAGCCATATGGACTTAAACACATTTCTGTCCTCTCTGAAAATCAGTTTCTTCACCTACAAATGGGGTGATGCTTCCACATCTCCTTCTAAGGCCTACCTGAGGCTTTATGAAAGGAGAAATGTTAAAGACCTGGTATATTCCTGGCCCGTGATTGGTGCTCACACTGTTTCCTCTTCCCATCCTTCTGCCTCAGATGTCCCTGGAAACTCCTGCAAAGCTCTCTCAACTTCACCCCCCACAACTGGCACCTTCTCCAGGTCATCGAGCCTTAAAACAACAGAAACTGGGAAACCCGTGTAATGACAGGAGTGCCAGACAGTATCCACACTCTAATCTCTCCACACAGGGAAGACAAACGAGCGGGGCAGCGGACAGTTGGTGCCATTACCAGATCGTTAATTACCAGCTTGCCCAGCCTTGGCAGGAGATCGTTCGTCATTGTCAGACAAGTAGAGAATGGCAGAACCTTCTAACCGCTCTCCCGTTTCCTGCACCAGTGTGGCAGCTGTGAGCGTCTTTGGCAGAGCTTTCTCTCCCACGGTGCCTTATCAAGATAAGTGACCTGGGAGGTTGCCGCCATGTGAGCTGCTAAATGCAAGAGCCCTGAACTTGAAGGGGTCTGGGGCCAAAGGCTTTCCGGGCGGGAGAGCAAGACTGGAAAACCAGAAAGATAAACAGAGACCTCTGGGACAGATGAGATGAATAAAGTATTTGCTTTGCGCACAGACAAGATGTTCCAGAACAATCAGCTCCAGCTGCCAAAGTAGCCCTTTTGCAGTTCACAAGGAACCTTTCCAGGGCTCCCAGAGAGAGCTCAGCACTCAGGGCTGATGCGTGGTTTTCGTGGAGCAGTTGCTGAGCCTTGAACAGAGGAGGAAACAGAGGCCCGGAAAGCAATAGTTATTGTCCAAAGTAAGATATCCAGTAAGAGGATGGTTTGGATTCCAGACCAACATGCATTTGATTCCAAAGCTCAGGCCTGCTCAATGGCACCACCCTGTGTCCTGCAACGGGGCACAGCTTACCAGGAGTGGGACAGCCACTGGCTATAGGTCTCCATCACTGATCACTCACTGCCTGTAGACATCAAGGGCTTCATGTGCAGCTTTGTCTCTAATCTTAAGCAGCCCATTCATTCTCTCTGGTTGCAATGATTTCAGGTTGGCCAAGGTCAACAAGCAATGACACCTCTGTTGCTAGAGGTGAGAGGGGAGGCCAGGTTTTCCCCTGTGCCAGGAAAGTAGATAATCTGTCTCAGGCTGTTCCATTAGGCAGGAGACTTTCAGGAAAAGGACAGGGCTAAGAGTTCTAACAGGAGTGGGAAGGGGGCTTAGCGGAAAGGAGCAGGGAAAGGTGTTTACGTGGAATCTCTAATTTAATTTGAGAAATGGGGTCATACAATGCCAAGAAAACACTCAGAAAATGTTGCTTTGAGCCATCAAGACATGGATGGATGTAGCGGAGACTCTACATGGAGATGAGTGGTTAAGTGAGTGGGTTGTCCTGCCCCAAGATCAGCCCATGCCAACTGCAACACCAGGCCTGGGTGGGGTCGGAGGCAGCATGGTCACCACGGCTCGAGCTGAGGTGTTTCCCCAACAGGAGACCTAGGATTTGGAGGCACTCTTGGTTTTGTCATTCTTTGTGCTGAGCATGAGGGGCACATAATCAATATTTAGAAAATATCTTAAATAACCTTATCCTTAAAAGCAAAATTATTGCCACACAACCATATGTGATTCTTATTCTCTGATAGAATTAATAACACATTTATAAATATCTGTGGAGAGTAGATATTTGATTAGGGAAACCGAAGTTAAGCATTAAGCTACAGCTTTTTTTCTTGTTTTACTTATACCCCTGCCCTCCATCCCTGCTTTAATATCCCCCAAAGTTATCTAAAAGAAAATCCAAATGTAATACCATTTCCTTAATAAATACTTAACTATGTATATCTAAGAGAAATGAACTATTTAAAAAAACCTAAGCATTTTATTATTATCACACTAGAGATATGAAAAATAATTACTTAATGTTACATAATATTCAGTCAATGCTTACATCTCCCTGCTTCTTTTTATAGTTAAAAAAGGAAATAAAACAATGCTCCATATCTATACCTGCTTTTTTCTCAACCAAAAGTTCACCCATTCCCCCCACCTTCTTTGTTATTTATTTGATGAGACATTTATCCTGTAGGGTTTCCCACATTCTAGAGTTGCTGACTCCGTGACGTTGTTTCTCTATTATATTTTGTGTAGGTTGATAATTAGATCTAAAAGTTTGCTCACGGAATGAAGATGGCGGCATAGGTAAAACACCTATCTTGCCGTCATACTCAACAATTTTAATACTACAACTTAACGAAAGAACAAACACCTTCCAGAATCACCAAAAAGCTCGCCGAGTGAAAATTCCACAAATAAAAGTGAAGATAAGACACTGTGACTCGGAGGAGCAGCGGCGGTGGACAGCGTTGAAAGATTCGCGCACAGAGAGAGGTTTGGAGCACGCACCCCAGAGAGGGCGGGCGGCTGAAAACCGGCCAGTTTTCTTGAACGGGGAGACAAAGACGTCCCACTGGACTGAATATCCAGCTCTGGGCGAAGTCCAGGGAACCCACTATCATACGGGGTGAAAACTGGACAGAGGGAGGGCACGCCGAAGCTTGGGCGCTGCTGGGGTCTCCTGGCTTGTGGAGAAGGCAGCTTGCATGAACAGCTCGGCTTCCTGACTGCACAGAGAGCGCTCTGTGACTTGCTTTCTCATTTGGAAAACCTTCAGTCTGCTTTGTTTTACGACCCTGGGTGAGACTTTGGGAGTGTAGATTCACTTGGGGAGAGTCTGAATTCCCCCGCAGCCGGTGGAGCTCCACAGCGGCTCTCTCTCAGAGGTGCTGGCAGCCATTGCCCCCGGCACAGAGTCCCTGGGGCCACAGAGGGCGGAGCTAATGCTGTCTGCTTGGCCCGGAGACTCCGCCCATCCAACCTGAGCACAGCTGAGCTTCACAGACAATTGGCCCGGAGGTCAACCCCTCCAAGTGCTAACAACGATGAACCTGAGCTTAACTTCAGCAAGACTGTGCAACCCAGGTAACTGGGGAGGCTGAGCCACTGTCCCTAGTAGGAAGTCTACCACACAAAGCTAATTGACCAACTCAGGGAAGCAGCCACCATGCAGAGACATGGAAAGAAATCAGATGTGAAAGAAATGGAGGAAAAAAAAATGACTGGACATGGAATTCAAAACCACGGTTATAGGGTTTTTCAAGAGGCTCCAACAAAAGATTGAGGCCTATAAGGAAATAAGCAAGACCACAAAGGAAGTGATCAAGACCAACGTGGAAATCAATGAGTCCTACAAGGAAATGAACAAGACCTTCAAGGATATGAACGAGACCTGCAAGGAAATGATCAAGACCAACGTGGAAATGAAGGAGACTCTCAAGGATATAAAGGAGACTCTCAAGGATATGAAAAAAGACCAACCAGAAATTAAGCATACACTGACTGAAACAAAAAATATTATACAAAGACCTAAAAGTGCTCTGGAGCACCCCAAGAACCAAGTTAAAGATTTGAAATACAAAGAAGCAAAATCCACTCAGCTGAAAAAGCAAGTAACCAAAAGAATCCAAAAAATTGAAGATAGTGTAAGGGGCCTCTGGGACAACCTCAAGCATACCAACATCCGAATTATAGGGGTGCCAGAAAAAGCGAGAGGCCAAGACAATGAAAACCTATTTGAAGAAATAGTGACTGAAAACTTCCCACACCTGGTGAAAGAAATTGACCTAGGAGTCCAAGAATCACACCGAACCCCAATATATAGGAACCCTAAGAGGACCACACCAAGGCACATCATAATTAAAATGCCAAGAGCAAAAGACAAAGAGAGAATATTAAAAGCAGCAAGAGAGAAACAGTTGGTTACCTATAAGGGAGCACCCACACGATTGTCAGCGGATTTCTCAACAGAAACAATGCAGGCCAGATGGGAGTGGCAAGAAATATTCAACGTGCTGAACAGCAAGAATCTACAACCAAGATTACTCTATCCAGCAAAGCTATCATTCAGAATTGAAGGTCAGATAAAGTGCTTCACAGATAAGAAAAAGCTAAAGGAGTTCATCACCACCAAACCAACATTATATGAAATGCTGAAAGATATTCTTCAAGAAGAGGAAGAAGAAAAAGATAAAAGTGCAAACTAGGAACAACAAATACACATCTATCAACAAATGAATCTAAAAATCAAGTGAATTAATAAGCTGATGAACAGGATAAACTGGTGAATGTAACAGAATCACGGACATAGAGAGGGAATGGACTGACAACTCTTGGGGAGAAAGGGGGTGTGTGAAGTACAGCAAGAGACTGGACAAAAATCATGCAACTATGGGAGAGGACAGTGGAGGGGGGTGAGGGTGGAGGGTGGGATGGGTACCAGGTGGAGGGGAACTATAGGGGGGAAAAAGGGGAACAATGTAATTAATAAACTGAACAATAAAGTAAAAAAAGAAAGTTTGCTCAGAATTGAATTTTTTTTGCAAAACTATTCACCAGTTGGTACCACATTTTCTATTACATCCACCAGGAGCATGGAAGGCTAGAGTCTTTCCTTTTGGGATTGGAAGATTCATCAGTGAGCTCAGGTGATGTCAATTTGAACCATTCTTTCTTTTTTTTTAAAAAATTAAATCAATCTTCCTTTCTTTTCTTTTTAATTTAATAAATCTTTATTGTTCAGATTATTACAATTGTTCCTCTTTTTTCCCCCCATGACTCCCCTCCACCCAGCTCCCACCCCACTCTCTGCCCTTATCTTCCCCCTGTCTTTTTCCATAGGTGTACGATTTTTGTCCAGTCTCTTCCTGCACCCCCACACCACTCCCCCCCTCCTGAGAGTTGTCAGTTCACTCCTGTTCTATGTCCCTGATTCTATTATATTCACCAGTTTATTCCATTCATAAGATTTTTTATTCATTTGACTTTTAGTTTCACTTGTTGATAGACATGTATTTGTTGTTCATAATTTTTATGTTTACCTTTTTCTTCTTCCTCTTCTTAAAGAATATCTTTCAGCATTTCATCTAATACTGGTTTGGTGGTGATGAACTCCTTTAGCTTTTTCTTATCTCTGAAGCTCTTTATCTGATTTTCAATTCTGAATCATAGCTTTGCTGGGTAGAGTAATCTTGGTTGTAGGTTCTTGCTATTCATCACTTTGAATATTTCTTGCCACTCCCATCTGGCCTGCATAGTTTCTGTTGAGAAATCAGCTGAGAGTCGTATGGGTGCCCTCTTATAGGTAATTAACTGTTTTTCTCTTGCTGCTTTTAATATTCTCTTTTTGTCTTTTGCTCTTGGCATTTTAATTATGATGTGTCTTGGTGTGGTCCACTTTGGATTCCTTTTGTTTGGGGTTCTGTGTGCTTCCTGGACTTGTATGTCTATTTCTTTTCCCAGGTAGGGGAAAATTTCGGTCATTATTTCTTCAAATAGGTTTTCAAGAATTTCCTAGAAAAGGCCAATAAATTTAGCAAGACCCGCGAGGATATGAGACTAGAGGACCTCAAGAATCAAGTCAACCCAGGCATGTGCCCTTGACAGGAATCATTATCTCTCTACTTCTGGCACCCCCATAATTTGAATTTTGGTATGCTTGAGGTTGTCCCAGAGGCTCCTTACACTATCTGCAACCTTTTGGATTCTTTTCTCTTTTTGCTCTTCTGGCCGAGTGTTTTTTGCTTCTTTGTATTTCAAATCTTTGACTTGATCCTTGCGGTCATCTAGACTTATATCCTTGAGGGTCTCACTAAATTTACTTGCCTTTTCTAAGAAATTATTGAAAAATCTTATAACTGTGGTTTTGAACTCTATATCCAGTATTTGCTTTCCTCCATTTCTTTCATTTGTGATCTGTTTCTTAGTCTCTGCATTTTCGCTGCTTCCCTGAGTTGGTCAGCTGTGTCTATGCTGGGAGAACTTGTGTGGTGAAGACGCTCTTATGAGGCAAGACTTGCAAAATTGCAAAAGCCTCTGTGCTTAACTAGGATGGGGCAGAGTCTCAGGGTGGAGCAGACAGCCCTGGCTTCCCATCAGCCCTGCTCCACAAGGCCTCTGGGTCTCAGTGTCCCTCGGTAATCACTGCAAGCACCTCTAAGAGCAAGCTGCCCTTGAGGTTTGCCCACTGCCAGACAGTACAATGAGTCAGGGTTCCCGGAAACTTGCCCGGAACTGGAGTTCAGTGCAGTTGGGAGCTTTTTTCTCCCTCCCACTTTAGGAAGCCAGCTGCACATTCAGCTTTGCTGCCTTCCGCAGCTCCCGAGTCAGTGTGCTTTCCCCTTTCCTGACGTTCCAGATTCCCCCGAATGAGTCTGGTTTCCCAGCATCTTGTCTGGGACTGGAGATCAGTGCAGTCAGGAAACTTTGTCTTCTCCTGCTTTAGAAAGCCAGCCATGCACTCAGATGACTGTGCTCACATCCGCTCTTTCTCTCCACATTCGAGTCTCCATACTTCAGGCTTTTGCAGCTCCTCTTATTCTCAGTGTGCTTTCCTCTTTTCTTCTAGTTGTAGAATTTCCACTCAGCCAGCTTTCCTGTGGTTCTGGATGGTGTCTGTTTTGTCTTTTAGTTGTAGTTTTGATATTGTTGTACGAGGCAGCAGTTTAGGTGTTTACCTATGCTGCCATCTTGGTTTCTCCTTGAGCTGCCATTCTCTTTTCTTTTTCTTTTTTAAATATGCAATGCTTCATGAATTTTTGTGTCATCCTTACTCAGGGGGGATGCTAATCTTCTCTGTATTGTTCCAATTTTAGTACATGTGCTGCCAAAGCAAGCACAGTAAGTCAACATTTTACCCAATGGATTTGAAAGCTATTGATGATTATTGTTAGGGTTACTATTTTATTAGGGCTGCAAAATGGTATTCTAGCATAATAATTCTGTCTGTATTTATTGGTTGGAATTATTCTATATAATAAAGAGGTAATATGAAAATTGACCGTTATGTCCTCACAAGCTGGCTGTCTATGACCAGGCTGGCAGGGGGGTTAGTGAGGGATCACCAAATGACTGAACAAGCAGGCTGCATGAGGCAACCAGGACAGCAGTGGAGCTGTGAGTGGTAACCAGGCTAGCAGGAGATGCAGTTGGGGGTGAGAAGGCCAGCAGTGGGAGGCAGTTCGGGGTGACCAGGCTGGCAAGGGGGGCAGTTGGAGATTACCTGGCTGGCAGGGGGTCCAGTTAGGGTTGATCAGGCCAACACACAGAGGCAGTGAGGGGCAACCAGGCCAGGGGCGGGCAGTTAGGGGCAACCAGGTAGGAAGGCAGGTGAATGATTAGGAGCCAACGATCCAGGATTGTGAGAGGGATTTCTGAATGCTGGTTTAGGCCTGAGAGGTTCTGGACTGGAGAGGGTGCAGGCTGGGCTGAGGGGGAACCCCCCACCCCCATGCACAAATTTCATGCACTGGGCCTCTGGTTCTATAAATAAGAACTTTAGGGCATCAACAGGTTGCACAGGAAAGTTCAGATAAATGCCTTTCTTCCAGTTTATGTACCAGTTTTCAGAATAATATTAATTTGGTGTTCCAGCAATTTCCAACATAACCAATGCAGTTATCATTATAGATTCATGCAATTTATCTTCTTTGATATAGTTTAACTCATTGCAAGCATTGTTCTTTTAAAAAATTGTTGAAAATAAATTTTCATTGATTTCAGAGGAAGGGAGAGATAGAAACATCAATGATGAGAGAGAAACATTGATTGGTTGCCTCCTGAATTCCCCCCCCACTGGGGATCAAACCCACAATCCAGGCATGTGCCCTTGGCAGGAATCACACCTGGGACCTTTGAGTCCATAGGCCGATACTATAACCACTGAAAAAAACCAGTTAGGGCAACATTGTTCTTTTTGATGCTTACATTGTCCCATCCTTGGCCAATGAAAATTCTTTCACGTTGCTTCTTAGTAACTTTGGACATTTCCTTGGTAGTTTTGTTTAACTCTCTTGTTTTCTGGTATAATAAGATAGTCTCGAATCATTTCACATCTTCTGCTAACATCTGGATATTAAAGCTTGTACACAAGTGGTGATTTTTACTATTTGGCTTTCATTGTTCCTAGATATTTTTGCTGGAAATACAAATTTCCATGGATCCAGGAAATACGAATTTCTTTTTATTTGAAAAAGAAAAATACATTATTATTATTTTTCATAACTTGTATTTCTAAGTTGAATGTAAGATTATAGAAATTTTATTTACCATCTTTGATTTTATTTTAATTTTCTTTACTTTTACAATAAAAGTTCTTGAATCCTAATAACATTGTGGGTGCCTGTGTGTGTTTGCGTGTCATTTAAAAATAGTAACAATATCAATAACACCACCATGACTCCTGTTTAATTTCTTTGTATTATTTTTGGCCTTAAGATATATTCCAGTAGAGATGACTCCTGTTTAATTTCTTTGTATTATTTTTGGCCTTAAGATATATTCCAGTAGAGATGAATAATTTCATTACTGTGTTTTGAATTTCTTGAAACAATTTTTCTGTCTGTGGTAAAACACCAACTTGGGTCATTGCTCTACCTGCTCTTGTGACTTCAGGGCACATTTGCTACCTCGTCCCTTTAAGCTACCACTGGTGTTTCCTGACAAATGGCTCATAAGGGAAAGCGAGGATAGGATTTGGGGTCACACAAGAATAGCCTCAGTATCCACTCTAGATTACTGTCCCATGGGTCCTCTGGGTTGTGAGATGGACAGAGACATTGAATGTGAGGAAACTACATACAGCAGACTCACCTGTGTCCTGTGTTAGTTACTGCTGTTGCTGCTGTGGTTGTGGTTTACCTAAGAGCTGGGAGGGGAGAGAGTAGTGGAGTGGGAAGGTGGCAGATTGTACCTTGTCTCAATATTGCAGATCTCTCTTGCCTTTTTACATGATAATCACGCCTCTCTATTGTCTATTTTCTTTGTTCTGTCCCCAGTTTCCACTCTGGGGCAATCAGTGCTGGAGAAAAACCAACCTCTTCCCAAGGAACATTTTTCATGATGGTAGTTATTAATATAATGGTATTAATAACCAGAAGTCCATCTTTTTCATTTTAATTGTTATCCTTATTGTCAACTAAAGGCCCAGTGGACGAAATTCATGTATGCATGGGGGTGGAGGTGGGGGAGAGAGTCTCTTAGCCCAGCTTGCACCCTCTCCAATCTGGGACCCCTTAAGGGATGTCAGACTGCCTGTTTAGGCCCGATAGGGATCAGGCCTAAACGGGCAGTCAGACATCCCTCTCACAATCCAAGACTGCTGGTTCCCAACTGCTTGCCTGCCTGCCTTCCTAATTGCTCCTAACTACTTCTGACTGCCAGCCTGATCACCCCCTAACCTCTCCCCTGCCAGCCTGATTGCCCCTCACTGCTCTCCCTGCAGGCCTGGTCACCCCAACTGCCCTCCCCTGCAGGCCTGGTCCCCCCCAACTGCTCTCCCCTGCTGGACATCTTGTAGTGGCCATCTTGTGTCCACATGGGGGCAGGATCTTAGACCACATGGAGGCAGCCATCTTGTGTGTTGGACTGATGGTAAATCTGCATATTACTCTTTTATTAGATAGGATAGAGGCCTGGTACACAGCCGGGGGCTGGATGCTTTTCCATGAAAGGTCTTCTGGATCAGGGTGGGAGTTCCCTTGGGGCATGGGGCAGCCTGGGCGAGGGGCCTGTGGTGGTTTGCAGGCTGGTCACACCCCCCAGTGACCCAAGCAGAGGCCCTGGTATCTGGGACTTATTTATCTTCTACAACTGAAACTTTGTAGCCTGGAGCAGAGCCAAGCCTTCTGCTCTGTCTGTGGTGGCAGCCATTTCTGTTGGGATTTATTTATCTTCTATCATTGAAACTTTGTAGCATTGAGTGGAGGCCTGAGCTGGCAAGGGCAGGCGGAAAGCTTGGCTTCCTCTATTGCTGGGGAAACCCAAGCCTCCCTCCTGCTCTCTGTGGCTGCAGACATCTTGGTTGGGTTTATTTGCATATTTATTCCTGATTGGCTGGTGGGCATGGCTGGTGGGTGTGGCTGGTGGGCATGGCTTGTGGGTATAGCGAAGGTGTGGTCAATTTGCATATTACTCTTTTATTAGATAGGATGTGTGATTATTATTTATATGTAACCACTGTGATGTCATTAAGCTGTGCAGGATCTGACATCTTTTTCACAGCCAGTTAGTTTAATATGTGGCTCTTGCTGGTCCTGAGAAAATGAACAGGGTGAAGACACTCCTGGAAGTGGCTGAAGTGTCCTTGTGGGCATGTCCACTCCCAGTGTTGCATGTCCTCCGTGTCTTGTGGCCTGTCCCAGCTCTGACACAAAGATGGATTAGAGGGCAGGGCAGCCTGCAAAGCAAAATGAGAAGACAGCTCCTTGGAGCTCTGTGTTGCAAGCTGGGATCATTCAGCTGGAATTTTCAGGTACTAGGCCTCATGTGTTAGGGAGGAGTGGGCTCCTGGGAGTTCCACAGAGAAGTGGCATTGTATGTGGCCTCGGAATGTTGATAAGCAGATTCAGTTTAGGGAAGAACATTCCCAAATAAGGCAACAGCTTTCCCAAAGGCGTGCAGCCTGGCCAGGAAATGGTGAGTGAGAGGTCAGGCACTGCCAGGTTGCAGGGATGGTGGGTCAGGGAGAGGCCTGAACATCCGCTGTGGTCACCAGGCTGGGTAAGCCTTTGGGGGATGAGCGTGGGTATGACGTAGTGGAAGCACATGGTCTGACAGTCGGTAGTGGCAGATGGAGGGTACATCAGAGATGTAAAAGGAGAACAGTCCGCGAGGCTAATCCAGACTGATGGAAGATGAGCTGGAATAAGGCAGGTCGAGATAGGGGATGGAGAGATGGAACCATGTGTGGTGACACTTAGCTGGTTGAGGAGGATGGAGAGAGGAAGGAGTATGGTTTCTGGCTTGTGGATCTGGGAGGAGTGTAGAGTCACTGCAGGGCCTGGGAGATGGATGCAGGGCGCCGATCTGGAGGAGTGCGTTCAGACTGGGACAGGTTGAGTTTGATCCATTAGCAAAACTTGTGAGATAATATGTGAAATAGCAGCCTGTTCCTTGCTGCAGAATTGGAGACAAATCAGCCACAGCCTGAAGGAAAATGACAGAACATATGATGAAAGAAACAGAACTAGGGGGCCTGAGACCAGGCGGCTGACTAAGACTGGGCACAGATGTAACCAAGACACTGATGCTGAGGCTTCCTGGTCAACCTGGCGGAGGACAGGCCACACCCACCACCTCTCTTAAAGGCCCCTGAAGGTACACAGAATGCTTGGAAACCAAAGGTGAGAAAGCCCAATTCTGTATCCCAAGCCCATGCTGTGTGGCCTTTGCTAAGTCACTCAACCTCTCAGCTCAGTTTTCCCACCTATAAAATGGGGTGATAACAATAGCATTTACCTCTATAGAGTTACCATGAGGATTCAATGGAAGAATGTGTGTGAAACCTCTAGCATGGTGTTTTGCACATAGTAAGTGCAGGAGAGAAAGTTGGAGGAGGAAAGTTAAACATGGTACATGATGCAATGGGTATATTCTATACACCACAGAATCCTAAAATGTTGACAGACTGCCTCTGACCCCAGCCATGGAACCTGGCAGTCAGGACAGCATCGCCTTACTGAGATTGGGATCCAGTGCCACCTGAGTTACGGCTCTGAAATGAACATTGCACTGAGGGCTCTTCTGATCAGCTTCGAGTCCTGTGGTGGTGGTGAATGGAGCTCCACGGGAAGGGTGGGGTAGTTCACACACTGTGCCTGTCAGCAGATGCCAGGCCTGGGACAGTTTTCCCTTGTTTGAGCAACATTAAAAGGAAGGTTCTATGGAATGACTCTGCAGCTCCAGGAAAATAACATTTACCTGGAAGATTTAGAGAAAAAGCAGATCTCCAGAAATGCAAACTCATTTGTAGGAAAGATAATGTTTTAGAGAACAGAGGAAAGAAGGCTGTAATTGATGTAGTGAAAGCCAAAAGCCTCAGGGAAACATGGCTTCTGGGGGGTAAAACCTAGCAGTGAAGGCCCCAAATGAGAGAGCTGAGGGTTTTGTCCACCTACTTATAGTTGCCTCGGTGGAGAGAGACGTCTATTAAAATCATATACAGGAGCCGGGGTGTGCCTGCTCCTAACAATAGCTTTGTCAGGGCCCCAAGAATTTCAGAAACTGAGTCACTTAGCACTGAGCTGAAGCTCCTGCTACCTCCACTCCAATTCTGAATCTGTTTCTACCTCCCACACACTAGTGGAAACTTCCCAGGCGGAAGAGGATGCCTAGAGATCTTAACTTTCCCCTTTTTACATCTTAGCTTGAGAGGTCCTGATTGGAAGCCAAGAGTGATGTTGTCAGTGGGAATGAAGCTCTTTCATGGAGTCACAGGGAAGCATTCCAGGGACCCGCCTATGAAGGTTGGGCTTAGTGGTAAGGTTTGCTGAAGTGGTGTCAGACACAAAGGTTTGGTGTCTCATCTCTATCTGTCCAGCTTTGTTTTTATCAGGCCCAGAAATAGAGTCAGTGTCCAGACCTTTGCCCATTGTTTCAGGCCATGTATCTGTCCCCATCCTAGCTTAGCTTCTATTCCTGGCTGTGCGCTGGCTGGTGCTGTGCCCAGGGTTGGCACTTGAAACCTGCGTGGTTCCTGTGGCTCCAGGCAGTTGCTAGGGCCACATGGCTGCTCTGAGAGAGAACATGCAAACAAATAGAGAGCATGTTGCAGGGGGAGGGGGGGGGAGAGAGAGAGAGAGAGAGAGAGAGAGAGAGAGAGAGAGAAGAGAGATCTCTTTGTTAAATTTGGGTTATATTATCTTGGGGTTGGGAAGGATCAGATGCTCTTTCAAACTAAGCAATCAACTTCCTAAGCTTCTGGGGCTGGCACTGGGTCCCCCTAATCAATCAATTTTTTAGATTTTTGGGGGCTTGATGTGCCTCATTCAATTTACTTCTTTTCACAAACTAGACACGCCCCCTCATGGTCACATACCTCAAAGTGGATGCACCTCCCCCCTGTGCCATCTGGTTTTTACTGTGCACGGGCCCATTAGAGGAATTTCCCCTTTATTGTTCTATCCTCTCCCCCGCCCCCCCCCCCCCCCCGTAATCTGTGTAGAATGGACAGTTGTCCCTGGGGTTTGTGGGGGAGCTGCAGCTTCCTAGTGAAGCAGGCCCAATATTGGGTTCAGTTTCCCAGTTGATTAGGCTCAACAATGTCTGATTCCCTTTGCTCCCTTTCTTTATTAATACCTACCTATGAGAACAGTCTCTGTCAGACCTTCTAATACCATGGACCCCCTTTGTGCCAATAGGCAGGCAGAGGAAAACCCCACCACACTCCTGGATTCATTTGGAATTAGATTGACTCCAAGAAAAAGGAGGAATCATTTGAAAATTGGGATTTGAATTCTCCATAAAATATAAACATAGTTTGACTTTATTAAGAATAATCTATGATAAGAAAACAATGGATTTAAGATGAAAATGGTACAGAGGCAATGATGAACAGATTAGGTGTTGCAGGAACTTGCATGAGCAAATAATTGGTTGCTCATTTCTAGTGTCTAGTAAAGCGCAACGTAAAAGTCCTCCCACAGCACAAGGACAGTTGGACAGGCACAGAGCTGACGAACAACAAGAGGAGAAGCGAAGTGAGGGAACCCTGCGCACAGAAAGGGCATCAGTGGAGCCGTGGAAGATGTGCATGTGGCACACAAGGGTTGAGAAATGTACACAAGGGTCACGTGGTCACTTGGAAAGTTCAAGAGTGTTCCCATATAGAACAAAAATAGAAATAAGTACAGATGGTTAATCAGGCACAAGTTGGAAGCTCAAAAATGCTTTCTAAAAACAATTCTTTGTCGCAGAGAAAATCAGAATGACAATTACAGACTATTTAGAGAATAATTATAATTTAGAGTATGTGGCTGAAACTTAAAGAACACATAATTATTTTACTGAAACTGCTCAAAAAATTGCTGCAAAAAGAAATAAAATTGTCAAGCCACTTTAATGGATAGGATATAAGCCTGATAACATAAAAAAGACCACGTTTGAAAATTAAAACTGCAGAGAAAGCTTTAGGTAGGATTAATGCTCAGCTTTCTACAGGGTCAATTCTTTCCATTAATATGCAGACTTAATATAACTCTAGTCACTATCCCAACATTATTGTTTTTCAGAAACTTAGTTAAAAGAGTCTAACGTTTATCTGTAAGCAAAACATACAAAAGGAAGCAAAAAAAATTCTGGAAGAGAGTAATTGCCTAGTAATTGCTGAGTAGAATTTGCTGTATTAAAGAGTATGGCAGCATTTCAGTGATTAGAACAGTCTCAAACTGATCTAAGAGGAGCAGGGTCAATGCGGAAAAATGGAGCCGAAACCTACATCCAGAAACAATTGTATATATGCAGGAAAGTTCCTGAAACAGTGAAAGCGGTTTTTAAATCAGTGCAGTAATTTAATCCTCAGTAAAACGTGTTGGCACAATTACATAGTTATTTGGCAAAGTATTAAGAACAAAAATTGCAACAGTAATAAATTTAGATTCCTACCAGATTAATCAAATACAGAAAAAATCTGGGAGAATAATTTTGGAATCTTGGGGTGGGAGTGGTTTCTTGAATCAAGATCTTAGAGTCCGAAACCTTAAAGGAAGTCTTAAAGGAAAACTCGATCAAATTGACCTAGAAATAACAACACAAAGAAGCAATGTTGTTTGGGAATATGATGAACACATCATTTGTGAATGGAAATTCAGCAGTATGTGTCAAAATTTAGAATGTACATATGCTTTTGCTTGGCAGTCTCTAACATATGAATTTAGCTCAAGGAGATAATTGTGCAAATGTGTAGACATTTTAGTCAAGGTTTTTCAGAGAAACAGAAAAAAATAAAATACCCTTTCTTCCTTCCCTCCCTTCTCCTTCCTTCCTTCCTTCCTTCCTTCCTTCCTTCCTTCCTTCCTTCCTTCCTTCCTTCCTTCCTTCCTTCCTTCCTTCCTTCTTCTCTTTCTCTCATTCTCTCTCCTCAGAAGCAGACTCTCTGAGACTACTTGTCCACCTGCAGGCTAAGCCTGCCCACTGATTGGGCATAAAGCCCCATCCTCTGCCTAGCCTGGGGCCTCCTGTGGCTTGGGTCGGAGTAGGGAGGCTTTTATAGAGAACATAGGAAGTGCCACAATAAAAAGTTAATTCCCAAACTTTCTGAAGTTCAGGCAGCTCCTAATGTGAGTCTGAGAGTGCTTCAAATTGAGATGACAAGAGAAAAGGGCTAATGTACACTCAGAGTGCAGAGAGGAGAATCTAGGAGCCTGAGGGATAGAGCAGGTGGGTTCGAGATCAGTAGGAAGAAGAAAAGAGGTTCCAGAACAGCTTACTTTTGTGGCTTACTTATAAATTCCAGTCAGGGATTAGGCAAAGTTAAAGGGCCAGGAATAGAAGGTCACCCTCCCTGTGTAAAACAGAGCTTTCCCTGCAAAGCTCTGACATGCTCTGGGCTCTCCGAGTGGGATGCTGGGTTCTGATGCTGCCCGTGATCTGAGAGAACATAGCCCTTTCCTGTATTGTTGCTTGTAGCTGCACAGCACTCCTTTGTGTGGCTATGGAGTTATTTGTGTACCACAAACTGTGATGCTCCATTACGATGTGTGGGCATAGCAGTTGTGATAGGTAATTTTATGTGCTAACTTTGTATGGCTTGGTATTTGCTCCCATGTTATTCTAGTGTCCATGGCAGTGTTTCTGGAAACAACCGAGTGAAGCAGGTGGCCCTTCTCCATGTGTGGGTCCCATCCATTCAGCTGAAGACCTGCCCATAGCAAATGACTGAGTAGGTGGGAACACCTCCAGACCCCCTGAGCTGGGATATTGGTCCTTTCCTACCTGTGCCTCCAGATCAGAGCCACACGTGCCTCTCCTGGGCCCCCACCTTGCTGACTGCAGAGGTTGGGACTTCCCAGCTTCTGTAATCATGTGAGCCAATTCCTTAGGAAAAAGATGATATATGCACATTTTTGAAGACCCAGAGGAAGATCTAACTTAATTGCTTTGAAGTTAGGTCTTCACAAACAAAACCCTGAATTAGAAATCTGGGTGTCTTCAATGTCTTTAAAAGTGTAATCTTGAAAGCAAAGGAAACATCTTCATATGGGGAGGAAAAATACCTTCAACAGAGAGAACAAATTACATAACATCCAATGAAATAATGCAACACCTGCTTGTGTGTCTGCCCACGCACTCAGGCAGGTGCACTCCTGCTGCCCCTCGACTCACACAGGCAGGTAACTGCCTCTCCTTTCCATAATACAGTACAGCTGGCTGCACCAACCCCAGCAAATCTGCAAATGTTTCCAAGTGCTTTGTTATTGGTTGACTTTCTAGTCATTTCAGAATAATGTTTAATTGGCAAGAGGTTTTAAAGCCCCAGAAAATTCAAGGTTTGATGGATTTTCCATCCCCTTCATTATGTAAAGGCTTCCAGTAAGGGGCTCTGCTACAATTGGCTGCCTGTTTATTTAAGGTCCAATGAAAGATGAAAATAAACAAGGATTAATCCTGAGAACTTTTTGGTGGAATTATGAAAACAGTCTGTTATAAAACACATCCAGATGTCAGCCAGGATCCAGTCAATTAAAATAATAGCTTCAAGTAAAGTCAACAAGGTCAGCCAGTCAAGCTGAGGGGTAAAAGCTCCAGAATACCCAGCTCAAAGGGGAAGGGGCGGGGGCAGTTATGCTGGGCCTTCAGCTGTGTCCATGAAACACACCATGTAAATGATTTATAAAAAAGAACTTCTGGATCACATGGATCAATGTAACTGAAAAAGAGATTAATTTTGTCACAGCTTAGTAAAGGTTTATAGAAGACCAAAACAAAAAAGAGTGTCATTTGAGAAGAAACTTTGAAAGAGCAAAAATAAAAAAAAATCCCTTTATGTTTGACAATTATTACACTTTTATGTCAGTAAAGATTTCTAATTTTGTAAAAACCTAAGAAAACAGTTTCCTATTACTACACTAATCCAATGTTTCAAAGATACATGTAAAGGTATTTATTGAAAAATTTAATATGAAAACCTCTGAACTAATCTAAATATCTGTCTATGGAATATTGATTAAATAATGATGGTACATTTCTACAGTATCAAAATGCAAATGTTGAAAAGGGGAGTAAACCTGTTTGGGAACTGCTAGGAAAACATTTCTATCCTTTAAGTATGAAAAAGCAAGCAACAGAGCATTAAACATATTATTATACAGCCATTTTCTTATTAATTAATCAATCTATGTTTCCCTGATCTATGTTGGGGAATTCTAGAAGGAGACCAATGTTTGTGTTGCTAACTCTGGGAGTTCTGGGGCTATGGGCAGAGCATCTTTTTGTGTGTGTGTGCTATACTTTTCCATACTGTTTGAATTATTTGCTTTGAACATGTATTGCTTTTATAAATTTTTAAAGAGGCTAGTTAAAAGGAGCCAGAGAGAAAAAGAGAGAAAAAAGAAAAAAGAAAGGAATGAGAGATTTATTGAAATGGAAACCTAACTAATGGGATGTTGACAACCTTGGTGTGTGTGTGTGTGTGTGTGTGTGTGTGTGTGTGTGTGTATGTTAATATGGGGATACTCATGCTTTCATGTATGTGACTGTGCATGGGGATGAAGGATAAGAAATGAAAGGGAATAAAATGAAAGGTTTCTTTTCTTTTGGAATTTAAGAAAAATACCCATGATAAAGAATTTCTTTTTATTTTGTTCCTCAGACAGATGGAAAAAGCAAAGCAAAGCAAAAGACCATAAACTTTAAGCACTCAAGTTCCTGTGTTAAGGGGAAGATTCAAATATTGTCCAAATCCTATATGGCTGCAATGCTTCTACATCTTATTTAAGGTTGTATAATATTAACTCTCAGTAGGTTGTAAAAGTTAAGGAAGTGTATAGTAATTTCTAGAGCAATCACTGAAAATATTGCAGTGAAGCATTGCTAAGATGTATTGAAATGGAATTCCAAGCACATCAAACAAACAGCAATAAAAGTTGAGGATAATGTATTTAAACCCTTTGGAGACAACACACACACACACACACACACACACACACACACACACACACACCAGATCTGAGTTGAATGCTGAAAGAAAATTAAGTAGAAGATAAAAGGAAAATGAAAACAAAATGGGAACATTCCATATCTCTTCTAAAAAATTAGAGAATGCAGCTTGCAGAATAATGATAAAAATCTTTCTGAAATAACACTTACCTAAGTAAGATACTTAAATATCAACTAAATAAGACAATTTAAAAATAAGTACTTAAACTTTCAGAGAAATACAATCATGAACTCGGTAACCTAGAGACTAAAGAAAGAAATGGAAGGAGAATTAAGAAATGGAGAAGGGCAATTATAGCATCTCAGGACTACTGCATTATTAGAATTGACATTGTCAAAAATGGAACTGTATATAGAAATTAAAGTATAATAAAGGAATAGTATGAACAACTCTATGCTTATAAATTTGATAACTTGGATGAAATGTATCAATTCCTGAAAAAACACAACCTGTCAAAACTCACAGAAAAATCTGAATGGGCCTATGTCTACTTAAAAGATAATAACTTTCCCAATGAGTAAGCACCAGATCCAAATATGTTCACTGGTAAATTCTACCAAAGATTAAGATTTAAGAAAAACATTATAACAGTTCTCTGTTTCAGAGGGTTGAAGCAGAGAGGATACTTTTCAACTCATTCTATAAATCCAGCATTATTAATACCAGGCAAAGACATTGTAAGAAAAGAAAAGAGACTAACAGCTTTTAGAGGGGATAGGAACTGGGAGATTGGGTGTAAAAGGAGAAGGGAGTAAGAAAAAAAAAACATCCCACAAACTCATAGACACAGACAACAGTATGGTGATTACCAGAGGGAAAGAGGGGTAGGAAGAGATAGAAGGGGGTAGGGGGAATAATGGTGATGAAAAGAGACTTGACTTGAGGTAATGAACACAAAATACAATATACTACAGATGACATATTATAAAATTGTAAATCTGAAACCTATATAATTTTATTAACCAATGTCATCCCAATAAAGTTAATAAAAAATTAAAAAAAGAAAACTACAGACCAATATCTCTAATGAACATATATGCAAAAATTCTCAACAAAATATTAACAAATCAAATCCAAAAAAGTATAAGAAAAAATGTACACTGAATGACTAAGTAGGATTTATTATTTATGCAAGTTGGTTTAAAAATCAATTCATGTAATTTATCACACCAATAGACTTAAAAAAATCACATGATCATATCAATATATGCAGAAAAGCAATTGATAAAATCCAACACCCATTTGTGGCAAAAACTCTCCGTAAACTAAGAATAGAGGGAAACTTTCTCATTTTGATAAAGACTATCTACCAAAAACCCTACAACTAACATTATACTTAATGATGAGAATTCAAAGCTTTTGCATTACGATCAGGTCTAAGTCAAGGATTTCTTCTCCCACTCCTTTCCAACATCACACTGCAAGTCTTTGTTAATGCAGCAAAGCAAGTTAAGAAAATAAAATGTACACAGGTTGGAAATGGAGATATAAACGTTCTAGATGATGTGATAGTCTATGTAGAAAATCTGAAAGAATCCATAAAAAAACTCTTGGAACTAATAAGTTATTATAGCCAGGTTTCAAGATACAGCACAAGGTTAATATACATAAGACAGTTGTTTTACTATAAATCAACAATGATCATGTAAAATTAGAAATTAAAAACACACCACTATTTATATCAGCACCCCCCAAATAAAATAGTTAGGTATAAATATAACAAAATACATACAATATTTATATGAGGAAAACTATAAAACTCTGATGAAAGAAATGCAAGAAGTAAATAAAAAGAGGGATATTACATATTCATGGATTGGAGGATTCTCATTGTCAAAATGTCAGCTCTTCTCAACTTGATCTATAAATTCAACGCAATCTCAGTAAAAGTCCAGCAAGATATTTTATGGAGACTGATTTTAAAGTTTATACAGAGAGGCAAAAACCCCAGAAAAGCCAATTCAAATTGATGGAGAACAAAATTAGAGAACTGACACTACCTGACGTTAAGACTTACTAGGTGTAAAGCTAGGTAAGCGAGAGAGCATGGTTCTGGTGATGGAATAAACAAATAGATCATTTGAACAGACTAGAGAGCCCAGAAATAGATCTTCATAAATATAGTAAATTGATCTTCAACAAAAGACCAAAGGCAATACCATGGAGCAAAGACAGTTTCATCAACAAATGATGCTAAAACAACTCCCAAAAAAGTGACTCTAGACACAGAACTTACACCCTTCACAAAAACTAACTCAAAATGCTTCCCAGATCTAAATGTAAAATGCAAACTCTAAAACTCTTAGAGGATAATACAGGTAAAAATCTGGATGATCTTGAGCATGGTGATGCTTTTTTGATATAATACTAAGGACACAATCCATGAAAGAAACTATTGATAAACCGGAATTAATTAAAATTAAAAACTTCAGTTCTGTGAAAGATAATATTAAAAAATTAGAAGAGAATTCACAGACTGGGAGAAAATAGCTGGAAAAGCACATCCACCAAAGGATTGTTATCCATCATATCCAAAGAACTCTTAAAATTCAACAATAAGAAAACAAATAACTTGATTAAAAAATGTAACATGAACCTTAATAAATAGCTCACCAAGAAAGATATGCAGATGGGAAATTAGCATGTGAAAAATTGTTCCACATCATTTGTCATTAGGTAAATTCACATTAAAATGACAATGAGATACCAGTACGGTATATACCTATTGGAATTGCCAAAATATAAAACAATGACAAGACCAAATATATGTGAAACAGCAGAAGCTCGGGTTCGCTACTGGTGGTGAATGAATGGCACAGCCACATTGGAAGACAGTCTGACAGCTTCTTACCAGACTAAACATATTCTCACCATATAATCCAGCAATTGCATTTCCTGGTCTTTACCCAAATGAGTAAAAACATGTCAACACAAAAACCTGTAAATCAGATATTTATAATAGTTTTACTCCCAATTTCTAAAAATTGGACACAACCAAAGTGCCTTTCTGTAGGTGAATTGATAAACCCTGATACATCCAGACAATAGAATATTATTATTCAGCACTAAAAAATGAGCTATCAAGACATGAAAAGACATGGAGGGATGTTAAATGCATATTACTAGATTAAAGAAGCCAATCTAAAATGGGTACACACTGTATAACTCCAACTCTACGACATTCTGGAAAAGGCAAAACTGTGCGGACAATAAAAAGACCAGTGGTTGTCAGCTGTTGAGAAAGGGAAGGATGAATAGGTAGGTGGAGCAGAGAAAATACTCGGTATGGTATTATAATGCTGGGTATATGCAATTAAATCCATAGAATGTGCATCACAAGAGTGAACGCCAATGTAAACTATGGGTTGTGAGTAATAATGATATTTATCAACTGCAACAAATGTACTATTCTGCTGGGCAATGTTAATAATGGGGAGGTTGTATCTGTGTGGGGCAGGGGTTGTATGGGAATCTCTGAACTTCCCTTTCAACTTCTTAAAAAAAAACTGTTCTAAAATTAGTACTCTAAAATTTCTTTAAACAAAAAAGAAATGGAACTGAAATATGGGTAAGATTCTAGAAATTAAACATGATGTAAAGGATCAAGAGTGATTTGGAAACTTTGGTAAATACAAATGACAAGCAAATGTGTTCCATCATGCAAATTAATTGATATATTTGAAACAAAAAAATAATACATCAAAGCAGAAAATCATTCAATATCAATATTCAATATTATTTTGTATTAGTTTAGGTGCTTAGTATACTTTACAGAGTGTTCCCTGATATTTCCAGTACCCACCTGGCACCATACACAATTATTACAATACTAGTGGCCTGGTGCACGAAATTCGTGCACATTAAAAGGTTATTAATTAGAGGAAATAATTTAATATTGCTATTTGCTCTTTCTCTATAATAGAAGTAACAGAGACTAAATTTGTGCATGGTGGAGGATTCCCTCAGCCCAGCCTGGCCTCTCTCACTGACTGGGAGCCCTCAGGAGATGTCCTACTGATGGCTGAGGCCCACTCCTCATCAGTCTGGCCATCCTCTGTGGGAGGTGACTGGGCTGATCAAGGGAAAGTGCCAACCCCATTACCCTGCTGCTGCAGCCACTGCCAGCCACTGCAGCTGCCAATGTGTTTTTATCAACATGGACTCTAGTCCCTTCACTGTGAAAAAATGACAACTTTCTTTAGGCATTTTCAAGATGTGTCTTTCATAGGATATGACCTTTCTTTCTTTCTTTCTTTCTTTCTTTCTTTCTTTCTTTCTTTCTTTCTTTCTTTCTTTTATCCTCACTTGAGCATATGTTTCCATTGATTTTTATAGAGTGTGGAAGAGAAAGGGAGAGACAGAGGGAAACATCAATGTGAGAGGGACAATTTGATTGGTTGCCTCCTGCATGAGCCCTGACCTGCGCCCCAGTCAGGGAGAAGCCTGTACCCTAGGTACATGCCCTTGATCAGAATCGAACCCAGACCCTGTGGTCAGCAGGCCGAGGCTCTATTCACTGAGCCAAAGCAGCTAGGGCAGGATATGACATTTCTTAGTCCCTCCAGCAGCAGACCTTTGTTTTTTTCCTCTAGGAGTGTGGTGGAAAAACCTAGATCACCTTCTTGGATTCTTATAACCCAAGTTACCAAGAACACTGCAAATGGTGGCTTACAGGTGCTTAGCCAATGAGTGGTCAGAAAAGGTGTTTACGCTGGAACTGGTTTGGCTCATTGGATAAACCGTGGGCCTGCAGACTAAAGGGTTCCAGGATTGATTCCTGTTAAGGGCATATACCTTGGTTGGAGGCACATCCCCAGTGGGGAGTGTACAGGAGGCAGCTGATCAATGTTGTGCCAGAGCACGCACAAGCGGCTGGGGATGGGGCAGGAACATCCCTGTCTCTGAAGGCCAGCAGTCAGTCCTGTAATGGGTGCCAGGCTGGGAGGCATGCAGGGACCCCTGAGCCATACATGGCAGTGACCACCAGGGTCTTCGCATGCTCCAGAGGCCAGCAGCCAACCCTGTCATGGGCGCTGGGCTGGGGGCATGGACCCAAACTGCCGCTTGGTTTCAGAGCTCGCCACCCAGTGCCTAGGCCTGATGACTCACAGCCCCGCCTTGCGCTCATTACCCAAGGTGCCCCAGGCGCTCATTTGCATGACAGGTAAACTCCACAGCTCAGTCGCAGCCTAACTATCAGAGCAACCAACATGCGAGCCTCATGAGGGGATCCCGTGGCATCAAATTCCCCTAACCATGCCGAGGTCACTGCAAAAGAATGCGACTCAATGACTGTAACTGAAAAGGAGGGATCTTGCTGGCCCTTAAATACCGTGTGGGCAGGGCTTATAGCATGCTTGGCCCCTGCACAAGGATGACATGCAAATTTGTGAAGCATTACATATTTTGTATCCAGCTCCCCGCCAGCCTCCCATCCCCCCCCCCCGCCCCCGTCTCGCGCATCACCCCCCTGCTCCTGATTGGCTGGTAGCATAGCGAAGGTATGGTCACATTTGCATGTTTCTCTTTTATTATATGGGATTATTGAATGTAAACTGTCATTGAAAAATAAAATTTAGGGAGAACTAAGATGGCGGCATAGATGAGCACCTATCTAGCTGTCCACGCAACAATTCTGAAACTACAACTTAACAACAGAACAAACAATGTCCAGAATCACCGGAGAGCTGGCTGAGGGAAAATTCCGCACATAAAAGTAGAGGCGGGACGCAGCGGTGACTCGGGAGCAGCGGTGCGCAGCTTTGAGGTTCGGAGCGCGAGAGAGCGGTGAGGGACGGGCGGCAGACTGCAAGCCCAGCTGGTTTTCTCCAGCGGGGAGGGCGGAGGCCTCCCACAGCACTGACCCCCCAGTTCCAGGCAAGCTCCCAGGTCGGGGAAAGGAGGATCCCGGGTGCGGCTGAGGTCTGTGTGTTTGGGGAGAGTGCACGAGTAAATTGGAGTGCGCAACTGGGCAGAGAACGCGGGCAGAGAACGTGCGACTCACTTGCTCGGAGACCACCATACTGCTTTGTTTTACACCCCTGAGTGAGACTTTGGCTATACAGACTCATTTGGGGAGAGGCAGAGCTGTCTGGCAACGGGGAGACCAGCGGTGGATTTACATTGCCACCCAACACCGAGACCCGTGAGCCGCACAGATAAGCTGATGCTGCGAGCCCCATAGACTGGAAGCGGTGCGCCAGGAAGGGCGGACCTAGGGCTGACGCCGCGCGCCCATTAGATGCTGAAGCTGTGCGCCAAGTAGGGCGGACCTAAGGCTGACGCCGTGTGTCCATTAGACGCTGAAGCTGTGTGCCAAGTAGGGCGGACCTAAGGCTGACACCGGGCGCTGCATAAGAAAGCTGAGCCACTGTTCCTTAGAGGATACCTATCACACACCACTAAGGGACCAACTCAGGAAAGCAACCACAATGCAGAGAAAAGGAAAGAACTCAGCTGTGAAAGAAATGGAGGAAAAAAGACAACTAGACATAGAGTTCAAAACCACAGTAATTAGGTTTATGAAGAGGCTACTAGAAAAGGCTGAGAAAATTAATAAGAACTATGCCGAAATAAATAACACCTACAAAGAAATGAACAACGCCTACAAGGATATGAAAAAAGACCAACTAGAAATTAAGCATACACTGACTGAAACAAAAAATATTATACAAAGACCTAAAAGCAGTCCAGACGACCACAAAAACCAAGTTAAAGATTTGAAATACAAAAAAGCAAAATCCACTCAGCTGGAAAAGCAAGAAGCCAAAAGAGTCCAAAAAATTGAAGATAGTATAAGGGGCCTCTGGGACAACCTCAAGCATACCAACATCAGAATTATTGGGGTGCCAGAAAAAGAGAGAGAGCAAGATAATGAAAACCTACTAGAAGAAATAGTGACTGAAAACTTCCCCCACCTGGCGAAAGAAATTGACTTAAAAACCCAAGAAGTGCACAGAACCCCAAAATATAGTAATCTAAAGAGGACCACACCAAGGCACATCATAATTAAAATGCCAAGAGCAAAAGATAAAGAGAGAATATTAAAAGCAGCAAGAGAAAAACAGTTAGTTACCTATAAGGGAGCACCCATACGATTGTCAGCAGATTTCTCAACAGAAACGATGCAGGCCAGATGGGAGTGGCAAGAAATATTCAAAGTGATGAATAGCAAGAATCTACAACCGAGACTGCTCTATCCAGCAAAGCTGTCATTCAGAATTGAAGGTCAGATAAAGTGCTTCGCAGATAAGAAAAAAGCTAAAGGAGTTCATCACCGCCAAACCAACACTATATGAAATGCTGAAAGGTATTGTTTAAGAAGAGGAAGAAGAAAAAGGTAAAAATGTACATTATGAACAACAAGTACACATCTATCAACAAATGAATCTAAAAATCAAGTGAATTAACAACCTGATGATCAGGATAAACTGAGGAATAGAATAAAATCATGGACATAGAGAGGGAATGGACTGATAATGCTTGGTGAGAAAAAGGGTGCGGGAAGTACAGCAAGAGACTGGACAAAAATCATGCAACTATGGGAGAGGACAGAGGGGTGGGGAGGTAAGGGCGTAGAGTGGGATGGGTACTGGGTGGAGGGGAGCTATTGGGGGAAAATGTAATTCATACACTGAACAATAAAGGTAAAAAAAACACTTAATGTAGGGAACCAGAAAATAAATAAATAAATAAATAAATAAAACGAAAAATAAAATTTAAAAAGAATATTACTCAGGAAGGATTTTTATTTTTTTATTTTTTATTTTATTTATTTATTTGTTTTTTTTCCCAGCATCAATTAATTTTTCCTAGATTTTGGATATAATAACTGCAGCAAGACAGTGCTTAATACTATGCAAACCTCTCGTAAGGTTCTTAAACTACCTCAACATTTGTAAATGTGAATTCATATTCCAGTAAAATTGGAAAACTAAAATTGACATACCAACAAATTTACTGAAAATTGATGTAACTACAAAATTTTGTTAACATGTGGCCTTTACAGAATTTGGCCTTTAGAAACTAGCTTACAAACACAAAGTTACCCTTTGCTTACCTGTCCTAACCTATTAGTGTTACACCAACAGATCCCCTTTCCCATAGCTTTTACCATGAATAGACAGGTGATTCAGTGGGAAAAAAATTCCCACAAAAAACCCCTAAGTTCCCACCCAGAAAAAAAAATGTTAACAGAACTATCCAATTATTAAGCATCAGCAGATATAACACTGGAAATAGGTCATGGGCAATTCTGAAGTCTTTTACCTAAGTAGTATAACAGAAAGTTACAGTGTTGACCAAAAGAACACACAGGTTTCTCATTAAACTTTGTTATTTTAATGGGTCTCAAAATTCTGTGACAGATTTTTGGTCATGTTGTTTCCATTTAAAAAGTACTGATTTTAAAAACTAATAACTTAAAAACTGCCACTCACACAAAAAGAACCAAATGGTTCACAAAACATTCTCCTTTCCTTCTGAAGGTTTTAAGATGCATTGTAATCATTAACCAGTCTTTTACTATTAAACTTAAATGGCCAATTGAGACAAACAGTTCTGAGACGTTCTTCCACCACTGAGTAAGACTGGGGTGGCAGGTTTTGGGAATATTCATTTAGCCTTCTGAGCTATCTGGGCGGACTTGGTGACTTTGCCAGCTCCAGCTGCCTTCTTGTCCACTGCTTTGATGACACCCACAGCCACTGTCTGTCTCAGGTCACGAACAGCGAAACAGCCCAGAGGAGGGTAGTCAGAGAAGCTCTCCACACACATGGGCTCGCCAGGAATCATATCAACAATGGCAGCATCACCAGATTTCAAAAACTTGGGGCCATCTTCCAGCTTTTTCCCAGAACGACGATCAATCTTCTCCTTCAGCTCAGCAAATTTGCAAGCAATGTGAGCTGTGTGACAATCCAGCACAGGTGCATATCCAGCACTGATCTGGCCTGGGTGGTTCAGGATAATCACCTGGGCTGTGAAGCCAGCTGCTTTCATTGGTGGATCATTTTTGCTGTCACCAGCCACATTGCCACGGTGAACATCTTTGACAGACACGTTCTTGACATTGAAGCCCACATTGTCCCCAGGAAGAGCTTCACTCAAAGCTTCATGGTGCATTTCAATAGACTTCACTTCAGTTGTAACATTGATTGGAGCAAAGGTGATCACCATGCCGGACTTCAGAACACCAGTCTCCACTCTGCCCACAGGGACAGTACCAATACCACCAATTTTGTAGACATCCTGGAGGGGCAGACGCAGGGGCTTGTCAGTTGGACGAGTTGGTGGCAGGATGCAATCCAGAGCTTCAAGCAGTGTGGTTCCACTGGCATTGCCATCTTTACGGGTGACCTTCCATCCCTTGAACCAAGGCATATTGGCACTTGGCTCCAATATGTTGTCACCATTCCAACCAGAAATTGGCACAAATGCTACTGTATCAGGGTTGTAGCCAATTTTCTTAATGTAGGTGCTGACTTCATTAACAATTTCCTCATATCTTTTCTGGCTGTAGGGTGGCTCAGTGGAATCCGTTTTGTTAACACCAACAATCAGCTGTTTCACACCCAGTGTGTAGGCCAGAAGGGCATGCTCACGGGTCTGTCCATTCTTGGAAATGCCTGCTTCAAATTCACCACCACCAGCAGCAACAATCAGGACAGCACAGTCAGCCTGAGATGTGCCTGTAATCATGTTTTTGATGCAGTCTCTGTGCCCTGGGGCATCAATGATGGTCACATAATACTTGCTGGTCTCGAATTTCCACAGAGAGATATCAATGGTGATACCTCGCTCCCGTTCAGCTTTCAGTTTATCCAAGACCCAGGCATACTTGAAGGAGCCCTTCCCCATCTCAGCAGCCTTCTTCTCAAATTTCTCGATGGTTCTTTTGTCGATCCCACCACATTTGTAGATCAGATGGCCAGTAGTGGTAGACTTGCCAGAATCTGTGTGTCCACTGACAACGATGTTGATGTGAGTCTTTTCCTTTCCCATCTTGGGTTTGAGTTAATGGTGGTTTTCACGACACCTGTGTTCTGGTGGCAAACCGTTGTGAAAAAGCAGGAAGGATTTTTAAAAAGTTTTTTGAAAAAACTTTTTTTAAATGATAAAAATAAGCCTACATTATTAGATCAGGAATGCTTATCTGGTCTTAGGGGGAAAAAAAACCATAAAAGCTAACCATTCACCAAGACATATTCTATGGAAGTGACTATATTTCAAAAATGAATATAAATTTTGTATTCACCCAAGAAAAAGAAAACCATTTAATGGGGAAAAAGATTATTCTTCGTCTTGTCAATTGTTGGTGCCAATTCCATGCCAACAGAAACTTGCAATTTGAAGTGTGAGGAAGAGAAAACTCCATTCAGTGAAAACAACTCAGTTGTGATATGTTCTCATGGCTGTGAGAACAGCGTGGCTGTGCAGCAGCTCAGTAGTGTTATAGCCCAATGATAAAGCAGCCGGGCTCTGGGACAGCAGGGTTGAGGGGTTGCCTAGGGCAAGGGGCCATGAGAGTAGTTCCCCTGAGCTCCACAGCTCAGCTACACTCTGCTCCGCTCCATCTGGTGAGACACCTTCGCTGTCTCAACTCCAGTCAGTGAAACACAGTTTGCAGTGGGAACGTGCGCGTCCTGAGCCAGAAGGGAGCTGACTTATAGAACAACAACAACAATAAAATCACTAGAGTATCACTTAGCAGAGTAAATTGTCTCATTAGCCTTGGTAGGAGGAGGGGAAGGGCCTTGCAGACACTCTGACAGGAGTGTGCTTTTGAAAGCCATTGAGCAGTTTCTTACAAATGAACAAAGCACAGATTCTTAGACCATATAATTGCTCTCCTAATAATTATCCCATAGACATGATTCTTCCATAAAATAAAATGTAGGGTCTTGAAATAGAGCGATTTGGTCTGTAGGTGCTGAAATGTATTGTTACAGTGAAGGAAAGCTAGATGCAAAAGATACTGGTACTGGATACTCTCATTTGATAGGAAAAGGATCTGAAAACACACAAATGAACCCAGGGCTTGTGCACGCAAAGACATTCTTGGAGCACACAACACTATTAATGAAGATTACGTTGTGTAGGAGTTTGGGGGTCTGGTTTGTGAGGAAGATAAGCTTTTCATTTTTAACCTTTACGTAGTATTTGAATTTTTCCCAACACATATCTTACTTAAAAAAAAAAAGCTTTATTGATTACAGAGCAGAAGGGAGAGGGAGAGAGAGAGAGAGAAATATCAATAATGAGAGAGAATCATTGATAGGTTGCCTCCTACAAGCCTCCCAAGAGGATCGAGCTTGCAACCCGGGCAAGTGTCCTGACTGGAACTTGAACTGTGGCCTCCTGGTTCATGAGTCCATACTCCAGCACTGCGCCTCCCAGGCCAGGCTTGTCTTACTTAAAAAAATCAGATAAAACTGAAGGATGAATCTGTGATATGGCTCAGCAATATTCATCAGACTAATAGTATGGAATTTCTCTCTCAGAAATCAACATTAACTTGAAAAGTTGGCCAAGTTATGAGTTCCCAAGTTCTGCAAAAATGGGAATTCAAACCCATTGTGTTTTTAAAGTTTGAGGGCAGATGGGTTGAAATCCAACTGCGAAGGGTAATGCATGCCAGGGATCACTTTCGATTAGAGAAAAAAAGAGACTTAGGTTGATTAACCTGGTGAGATTATCTTTCACAGAGAAGGTAAGAATGACTGGTTTGGGAAGGGCGAGAGAGTCAGTGATTAGAGGCGGGGTCGGGGAGATGGAAGGCGGGGGCCTAGGTGTTGCTGTCCTACAGGAGTAACTTGCTCAGCATTTGCTTTTTTGGCTTCAAGCTCTTAGGAGTAGGCATTTTAAAACAATTTTCTGTATCTGAGTAATACTTTTGTTTCGACTCTCTTTTGGCCTGACCAAGGTTAGAGTCAGTTCTTCTTTCCCGGATCTTTCCAGAATCCTGGCTGTAAGGTTTTCTGTGGAGTCACACAGAAATAGGCTGCAATCTGTTAACTGAACAATTGCACATACCCTTTGTGGGTTCTGAGAGTGCTGAGAGCTTTTTAAAATAGTCTGGAGATAATTCCCTGGCCTTGCCTACGCTTACTTTTGAGAAAGTATACGTGAGGTGACTCGTTGTTGGCTCCATGTCTGAGCATTTTTTTTTTCTGAGAAAATGCACGAAACTGATGCATTTTCCCCTAGCAGCAGGAGGCATGCCATGGAGGACATGCAGAGGTGTGCCGGCATAGGAGGAGGACTCAGCAAGTAGGGTGCCTCATCGTAAGGGGAAGATGGTCAGGCAGAATCAGAGAAGGCAGGCAGGAGAGGAACTGGCAATCAGGCCTTAAGTTAATCAACTAGGTTCAGGACTCAGGTGTCGGATGCTGTGGGGCCTGCACTGCCAGAGATCTGGAGAGGAGAGCCACGGGGATGTGTCTCACTCCTTCCTCTGCTAAATCCCGCCCTTTGGGGGCCCGACCTGACTGCCAGGTACAACTCCCCGAACTAGGTGTGAGTTAACCTGTAAATGAGCCTCTCAGAGCTTCCATTTCCTGCATGAAATGTAAATTTTTAGTACCAGCTTTACACAATACTGTGCCTGGCACATAGCAGTTTCTCAATAAATACAAGTTCTCTTTCTCCCTCGTGGATTCCCTTAGTCCCAGTATTTCCTATGAACCAGCTTAGCATTCCATCTCCCCTGTTTGAATTACTCATCTTATTGAGAAGATGTGACTTTCTAACACATCGGAATGTTAGATCTTGACTTTAATAATAGAAACACATAATGTTACTTTAGCAAGTCACTCCTTGCACAGGCTTCTAGATCCTTTGATCATATGCACCCCATGATGAAGCTGGGCTAGGATTAATATGGTCTCCAACAGATGGATGCAGACCTGGAAGCTGAGGCACAAGTGACAGGCAAGGTCACAAAGATTGATGGGCATAGCCAAGCCTCAACCGACATCCTCTGATGCTCTGGCCTAAGGTGGTCATGGCCTCTTATGCAGGTTCTTAAATATCAAAATCATGTGGTTCTTTCTTTTTCAAACATTTTTTGTTTCTCCCCATGGAAGCCTATTTATTTTCAGGATTCATCTAAGGCTTTCATATTCCAGGAATTCTAACACTAATGCCAAGTGTGTGTGTGTGTGTGTGTGTGTGTGTGTGTGTGTGTGTGTGTGTGTCCCTGTTGTAATAGAAATCTGCTGGCGTTTCTATAGGAGACCTTCTGGAGACTCTGAAATGCATGTATGACCCTGCTTCCTTGCATGGGAAGAAAGTGGGTAACAGGCAGTGACCACGCTTTCTGGTCTTAAGCAAGGAAGAGTGAGGGGCTGTGTGCCATAGAAGATGGACTGGGCAGACTTTAAAAAAGGGTAGCAAAGGGATGTGTGATGTTTGTAGGTTCCCTAGGAAAGGTCCCTTTCTGTCTAGAGATTATTTATTCTTCCCTCTTAATGCTTCTGGGAGCACAGAAAGAAAAACCTACTTCCTGCATGAGATAAGAAATTAGAAAAAACTTCATCCAAGGACATGTTTTTATTGATTTCACAGAGAGAGGTAAGAAGAGAGAGGGAGAGGGATGAGTGCCAGGGCTGTGTCTGTGACATGGAGAATAAGGGAGGCAGAAATGGCCTAGAGTTTAGGCCCTAGATTAAAGGTGTGTTCCAGGTAGAGTGTGAGCATAAAACCAAAAGTCCAGATGCTAAATGACAGAGAGAGAGAGAGAGAAAGAGAGAGAGAGAGAGAGAGAGAGAGAGAGAGAGAGAGAGAGAGAGAGAGACACTGATATGATAGAAACATCAAACATCAATCAGTTGTGTCCAGATTGGGGATTGAACCCTCAATCCCAAGTGGAATCAAACCCACCATCTCTTGGTGTGCGAGGTGACGCCACATGGGCCAGTTGCTTGGGTGTCTCCATTGGACCAACCCCAAATGATACAAGAATTGTGCTTGAATGTTACTGTTGACCCTGCAGTTTAATCCTCACAATAATTAACAAAGGCATCAGAATCCCTCCCACATTTGGAATGGTTTCTGGCTTGCCCCACTGAGGCTTGGCTTTGGTTAGCAGGCACCTCTTCCTCTTTTGTTATTTGCCCTTGTAGACTGCCAGCTGGTTCTAGGCGACCAACAACTTTGTGGGAATTAAAAGGACATTAAACCCCTTTTTGTCCTGATATTTCATTTCCTTGTGAGAAAAAGAATCAAAGCAAATTGTGGCCATAGGGGAGACTACCCACATTGGAAGCTCCTGGACTACTGTACATGTGCCTTTTGGAGCCAAAAGACCTGGATGCCCCTGTATTCCTGGCAAAGTGCTCTAACTCCCTGGTGCCAGGGCTGTGTTTGGTGACATGGAGAATAAAGGAGGCAGAAATGGCCTAGAGTTTAGGCCCTAGATTAAAGGTGTGTTCCAGGTGAAATGTGAACATAAAACCGAAAGTCCAGATGCTAAATGACAGAGTTGAGAGTAAGAGGCTGGGTTGGAGGAGACCCTGTTGTACTGGTGGGAACATAGTGGGAGAGGTTTCAGAGGATGGCTGGATCACAGCAGGGATCGTTTCCCCAGCATGCAGAGGGAAAACACTGCCTGTGCTAAGGTTTAAAACAGCATTTATCATAGGATCTATAAGAGATTAGAGTCACAATACTTGGGAGAGAGTGGATCTAGGGAAGATGTAGGGCAGTACCCTGATTGAACAGATAAGTAAAGTTAGAGCAAGATTAGAAAGCCCAGGGCCCTGCTCATGCCACTGGACAGGTCGGCCTCCAGATTACAGGGCCTGTCTAGTCAGCAGCCATGGTGGGGCAGTGGCTAAGCTGGTCCCAGCTGAGTCAGCACTGCTGGGGCTCTGTTCCCTGGAGCTGGCCACCCCTGGCTATCTGTGACTCCATCGTACATGACAAAGGAGTTTTAGCAGACAAGAAAAGTACCTCATATTTTTATTTTAAAGTGTTTTTTTATTGTTTAAAGTATTATAAATAGTAGTAGATATGTTTTCTTTTTTCCCCCCATTGACCTCCCCCCCTGGCCTCCCCCACTCCCAACCCCCAGCACATGCCCTCACCTGTCCTCCCACCTCCCCAGTGTCTTGCATCCATTGGTTATACCTATTTGCATGCATACAAATCCTTCGGTTGATCTCCCACAGCTCCTGCCCCCCCAACCTCCCCTGCCTTCCCACTATAGTTTGACAGTGTGTTCAATGCTTCTTTGCCTCTGTTTCTATCCCCCCCCATTTCTTTTCTTTAAAAAATCTTGCATCTGCATACTAGAAATAAACATAAAAGAACAAAAAATGTTTGAGTCTCAATTTCAATGTCCAACAGTTCTGAGTCCCAGTTTCAGTGTCAAATAGTTCCTTATGTGTACATGTCAGCAATGATATCTGGATGGTGGACAAATGGTGGCAATGCAGGTCCCACCCTCTCTGGTTTGATCCTGGGCCACCTGCAGCGATGCACAGCTGCTGACTGCTAGCATGGCAAGGTGTCGTCAGTGTTTTCCATCTCTGGGCTGTTTCTCTTTTTGTCTTCATGGTTGGAGCAGACCTGTCAGTTTCTCTTTGTTGCAGGAATCCATATGGTCTTGGAGTTGTTTTGTGAAAATATACAAACATATTCTCGACCAAAAGTTAATAAAGGGATCTTTTCTGTAAATTTGACTTGGGATTCTTTTTATTTTCTCCCAAATGATTTTCCTTTGACTTATTTTGACACTATGTGTGTTTTTCATGGGTCTCTTACTATTAACATTACAAATGGAAATTAATTTTCTGAATTAAAAATTTTCTAGATGTAATTTATTTACAGGATATTTTTCCTTACATGATATTACCCCACTATCCCCCAGCCCCTTTTTTTTGATTAATGGAGGCTTTTGGAAATTTCATAGTGCAGTCTTGGTAACTTTAATTTTTGCACAAAATTTTTTGCACTGCTTTAGGTTCATTGCATGTTAAGCAATTTTACCATGAGATGAACTACTAATAAAAATTTTAGTGAGTATTTTAGGAAAACCTTTTTGTCCAGAACAATTAAATTTTCTTGAGAATTCACTTATATCAATTATCCAATTTAAATTAATCTGAAAACTTGATTACTATTTTACTGTCAAATTTAATACTCAAGCAAAAATCTCAGTTTACCCTGTAAATATTAGTGGAAAGGATTATTTGCATTCTTGAGTAGGCACTGAACATTCCTGGTGCTAGACTGGATTTAGATATAGGGCAGCTGTTGCTGGCCAAGTCTCTGTCTATAACCTGGGTCCCGATCTGAGCTGGGCATGGGAGGTGAAGCAGCCATGGGGGCAGGAGACCTCCCTCAGAAGGGGTGACAGTTCAGGCCCCTGCAAAGTTAGAGGGAGGGTGAGGGTCTGTGCCCATCTGTGCCCCACCTCTGTTGACCTTCAAGTTCTCTCCTGATGGCCCCTCTGCAACTGTGCCTGTTTTAGGTTGTTTCTTCCCTGAGAAATCTTACCAGTCTCTGGCTAAGATTCCTCTGAGGCCAAACAGGATGATGTGAGGTTCAGTTCTATCTCCTTGGTAGTCTGCGCCCATGGTCTCCACATGCAGCACTTGCCTTGGGACCCCCTCGCTTGCTGGCAGGGTCCCGGTACTGAAGACATATCTCGGGAGACTTGGGTTTTCTCTCCCGGGAGGGCCCAGCTCACACCATTGGGCGAGAGACAGATCCATGGTGCCAGCCACTCAGAGGCTTCAACCTCAGCTTGAACTGAAAGCTCAGGCAACAGCTGTGTGCAATTGGATTGTGAGAAGAGGGTCCCTCTTGGCAAAAAGGGCAAGAGGGGACAATATAGAATGCTCAAGTGCCTTCCCAGTGCCTTAATTCCTTCTGAAAGGGATTAATTTCTTTCCTTTCCTTTTTTAAATTGCTGCCAAATATTCAAAGAATTAGTTTGTAAGTTTATTTGGGATAATTTTACAATATGCTATTGTCAAATATAAAAAATTATAATGACATTATAGAATAATATCATGTAACCAACCCCATGCTCTAGACCATTTCAATTCAATTTCAAACTGGCTGTCATTTTTTTTTATAACTTTATATAAACTTTGTCAGGGAGGTAAAAACACAAATTACTTACCTTAGTTCAAGAGGTCAAATATATTGACTTTCAGTTACAATCCTTTCTCGTAGGGTTATGCTGACCACTAGTATGGATTAGATTTAATATTTTCATTTATTAAATATTATTTTTTCTTATAATTTTTCTTTAATTTTATTTTTTACATATGTGTCCCTATCCCTCATCACCTCCTAACCCCCACACATACCCCAACCTCTGTTGCCTGTGTCCATTGATTAGGCTCATATGCTTGCACACAAGTCCCTCAGTTGACCTCTCTCCCTTACTCACACTGCCACCCCTTACCCTGAGATTTGACATTCAAATGGACATTTCTCAGTCCCTGGATCTCTTCTTGTTCATCAGTCTATAGCATTCATTATATTCCACAAATGAATGAGATCATGTGATATTTATCTTTCTCTGCCTAGCAAATTTACTTAGCATAAAGGTCTCCAGCTCCATCCATGTTGTTGCAAATGGTAGAAGCTCATTCTTTTTTACTGCAGCATAGTATTCCACTGTGTAGATGTACCACAGTTTTTTTTCTTTTAAACAATTTTTTTAAAATTTACAATATAACTTATATTTAATAGCAGTACATATGTTTTCCTCCCCCCCAATATCCTTCCCCCAGCCTCCCTTACCCCCCAGCACATGTACCCACCTGCCCCCCTTCCCGCCCCAGTGTCTTTCATTCATTGGTCATGCTCATATGTATGCATACAAGTCCTTCGGTTGATCTCCCCCAGCATCTGCCTCCCCTCCACTCCAGCCTTCCCCCTTGTAGCTTGACAGCCTGTTCGAGGCCACCCTGCCTCTATATCAATCACTTCCCCCTGTTTCTTTTCTTCAAAAATATCTTGCCTCTGCATACTGAAAACAAACGTATAAGAGCAAAAAAAGTTTGAGTGCCAGTTTCAATGTCAAATAGTTCTTCATGTGTACATGTCAGCAATGGTATCCAGATGGTGGACACATCGTACCACAGTTTTTTAATACACTCATCTGCTGATGGGCACTTAGGCTGTTTCCAAATCTTAGCTATGGTAAATTGTGCTACTGTGAACATAGGGGTGCACATATCCTTTCTGACTCATGTTTCTAATTTCTTGGGATATATTCCTAGAAGTGGGATCACTGGGTGAAATGGGAGCTCCATTTTTAATTTTCTGAGGAAACTCCATACTGTTATCCACAGTGGCTGCACCAGTCTGCATTCCCATCAGCAGTGCATGAGGGTTCCTTTTTCTCCGCATACACGCAGGCACTTGTTGTTTGTTGATTTGTTGATGAAAGCCATTCTGACAGGTGTGAGATGGTACCACATTGTCATTTTGATTTGCATGTCTTGGATAATTAGTGACTTTGAGCAGCTTTTCATATGTCTGTATGCCTTCCTTTTTTAAAAAAAAACTTTATTGTTCAGTTTATTAATTACATTGTTTCCCCTTTTTTATCCCCCTATATCTCCCCTCCACCCTGTACCTATCCCACCTCCACCCTCACCTCCTCGTCCCCACTGTCCTCTCCCATTGTTGCAAGATTTTTGTCCAGTCTCTTGCTGTACTTTCCACAACCCTTTTCTCCCCAAGAATTGTCAGTCCATTCCCTCTCTATGTCCATGTTTCTGTTATATTCACCAGTTTATTCTGTTGATCAGCCTATCAATTCACTTGATTTTTATGTTCATTCGTTGATAGATGTGTATTTGTTGTTCATAATTTATATTTTTACCTTTTCTTCTTCCTCTTCTAAAAGAATATCTTTCAGGATTTCATATAATATTGGTTTGGTGGTGATGAACTCCTTTAGCTTTTTTTTATCTGCGAAGCACTTTATCTGATCTTCAATTCTGAATGATAGCTTTGCTGGATAGAGTAATCTTGGTTATAGATTCTTGCTATTCATTTTATTTTGAATATTTCTTGCCACTCCCGTCTGGCCTGCATCGTTTCTGTTGAGAAATCCGCTGACATTCGTATGAGTGCTCCCCTGTAGGTAACCAACTGTTTTTCTCTTGCTGCTTTTAATATTCTCTCTTTGTCTTTTGCTCTTGGCATTTTAATTATGATATGACTTGGTGTGGTCCTCTTTAGATTTCTATATTTGGGGCTTCTGTGTACTTCTTGGGCTTTTAAGTCAGTTTCTTTCACCAGGTGGGGGAAATTTTCAGTCACTATTTCTTCAAGTAGGTTTTCATTGTCTTGCTCTCTCTCTTTTTCTGGCACCCCAATAATTCGGATGTTGTCATGCTTGAGGTTGTCCCAGAGGCCCCTTACACTATCTTCAATTTTCTGAATTCTTTTTGTTTCTTGTTTTTCCAGCCGAGTGGATTTTGCTTCTTTGTATTTCAAATCTTTGACTTGGTTCTTGTGACCCTCTGGACTGCTTTTAGGACTTTGTGTAATATTTTTTATTTCAGTCTGTGTATGCTTGATTTCTAGTTGTTCCTTTTTCATATCCGTGAGGGTCTGGTTCATATCCTCAGAGGTCTTGTTCATTTCCCTGAGGGTCTCATTCATTTCCTTGTAAGTCTCATTCATTTCCTGGTTGGTCTTGTTTATTTCCTCATAATTCTCATTAAGATCATCGGCCTTTTCTAGGAGCCTCTTGAAAAGCCTTATAACCGTGGTTTTGAACTCTATGTCTAGTCGTCTTTTCTCCTCCATTTCTTTCACCCCTGATTTCTTTCCATATCTCTGCATAGTGGCTGCTTTATGTGGTAGATATCCTCTAAGGGTCAGTGGCACAGCCTCCACAGTTATTTGAGATGGGTACTCTTACTGCATTCCTTTATGGGTTGTACAGTATTTTTGAGTTTAAACCCAGGTTGTTGTTGTTAGCCCTAGGAGGGTTTGACCTCCAGGCCAATTGGCTGTGAAAGAAGACTGTATTCAGGTTGGATGGGCGGAGTCTCTGAGCTGTACAGGCAGCCTCAGTGTCAGCTACGTCCTGTCCTATGCGGTGCTTGCGCGCGCGGGTCTCTGTTGGATGGGGATGGCTGCAGACACCTCCAAGAGAAAGCTGCTAGTCTCTTCCCCTTGCCAGACAACTTTGCCTCTCCCCAAATGTGCCTACACCCCCAAAGTCTAGCCCAGGGTTGTAAAATAGATGATTTCCGGGACCTGGAGACAAGTTTCCAGGGGGCAAATCGCGGGTTTGTGCAACCCTTGCACCCAACCTTCTTTTCCCTGCCTCTGGGTTTCTCACAGACTAGGAGCCTCTGCCGCGCCCCGCTTCCAGGGTGCTTCCCCCGGACCTCACCTGGCACTGGGGAATCTGTGCAGTGGGATGTCTCCACGTACCCCGGTTCTCGGACCTTGCCTGGCGCTGGGGAATCCGTGTAGTGGGACGTGTCCGCCCTCCCCGTTGGCGAAATCCAGCTGGGGTTGCTGCTCCACCCCCAGTCCGCACGCGCGACCAGGACGGCTTCTAATCTGTTTCGGTCTTCAAGGCTGCACTCCCGCTGCTCCTCTGAGTCTCAGTGTCCCACCTTTACTCTAATTTGTGGAGTTTTCACTCAGCCAGCTTTCTGGCGATTCTGGGTGATGTCTATTTTGTTGTTATGTTGTAGTTCTTAAATTGTTGCGCAGGGCAGAACAATAGGTGTTTACCTATGCCGCCATCTTAGTTCCTCCTGCTGTAGGCCTTCCTTTTGTCTTCTTTAGAAAAGATTTTCTTTAGGTCCGTTGCCCATTTTTTTTTATTGGATCATTTGTCCTCCTTTCATTAAGTTATATGAGTTGCCTGTAGATGCTTGAGATTAAACCTTTATCAGTGATAACATTTGCAACTATGTTCCCCCATACAGTGGGTTTTCTTGTTGTTTTGTTGATGGTTTCTTTAGCTGTGCAAAAGCTTTTTATTTTGATGTAGTCCCATTTGTTTATTTTCTCTTTAGCTTCCATTGCCCTAGGAGCAGTATCAGTGAAGAAGTTCTTTTGGCATATGTATGAGATTTCTCTGCCTGTGGATTCCTGTAGAATTTTTATGGTTTGCCATCTTATGTTTAAGTCCTCTATCCATTTTGAGTTTATTTTTGTGTATGGTATAAGTTGGTGGTCTAGTTTCATTTTTTGCATGTATCTGTCCAGTTTTCCCAACACCATTTATTGAAGAGACTGTCTTGACTCCATTTTATGTTTATGCCTCCTTTGTCAAATATTAATTGAGCATAGTGGTTTGGGTTGTTATCTGGAATCTCTATTCTATTCCATTCACCTATATGTCTGTTCTTGTGCCAGTACCAGGCTGTTTTGAGAACAGTAGCTTTGTAATACAGCTTGAAATCTGGTATTGAAATCCCACAAATGTTGTGCTTCTTTCTCAGGATTACTGTGGCTAATCAGTGTCTTTTTTTATTACAGATGAATTTTTGGAGAGTTCTTTCTAGGTCTGTGAAACATGCTCTTGGTATTTTAATGGGGAGTGCATTAAATTTATATATTGCTTTGGGTAGTATGGAGATTTTAATGATGTTGATTCTCCCAATCCATGAACATGGTATGTTCTTACACCTGTTTACATCTTCCTTTATCTCTTTCTTTAGTATCCTATAGTTTTCCGTGAATAGGTCTTTTACCTCCTTAGTTAAGTTTATTCCTAGGTATCTTAATTTTTTTGGTGTGATGGTAAATGGGATTCCCTTTTTAGTCTCTCTTTCTATAAGCTAATTTATTGGTATATAGAAATGCCATAGATTTCTTGGCATTAATATTGTAGCCTGCTACATTGCTGAACTCATTTATTAAGTCTATTAGTTTTTTTATGGAGTCTTTCATGTTTTTTATGTACAGTATCATGTTATCTGCAAATAGGATAGCTTTACTTCTCCTTTTCCAATTTGGATGCCTTTTATTTCTTCTTCTTATCTAATTGCAATGACTAATACTTTCAGTACTATGTCGAACAGGAGTGGTGAGAGTGGGCATCCCTGTCTTGTTTCTGTTCTTAGGGTAAATGGTTGCAGTTTTTGTCCATAAGTATGATGTTAGCTGTGGGTGCATCATATATAGCTTTTATTTTGTTGAGGTATGATCCTTCTATTCCCCCCTTGTTGAGAGTTTTTATTAAGAAAGTGTGTTGGATTTTGTCAAATGCTTTTTCTGCATCAATTGATATGACTATGTGATTTTTATCTCTCAATTTGTTTATGTGATGTGTCTCCTTTATTTATTTGCGGATATTATACCATCCTTGCATTCCTGGGATAAATCCTACTTGGTCATGGTGTATGATCTTTCTGATGTACTGCTGGATCCGATTTGCTAGAATTTTATTGAGGATTTTTGCATCTATGTTCATTAGGGATATTGGCCTGTAATTCTCCTTTATTGTGTCGTCTTTTGTTCTGGTTTTGGTATTAGGGTGATGTTAGCTTCATAGAAGGAGTTTGGAAGTGTTCCTTCCTCTTGAATTTTCTGGAATAGTCTGAGGAGGATAGGTTTTAGTTCTTCCTTGAATGTTTGGTAAAACTCCCCTGTGATGCCATCTGGCCCTGGGCTTTTATTTTGCTGGAAGCTTTTTGATGACTGCTTCAATTTCTCCCACAGTTATTGGTCTATGGAGCTTTTTAGATTCTTCCTGATTGAGTTTTGGGAGGTTATATTTTCTATGAATATGTCCATTTCCTCCAGATGGTCCAGTTTGTTGTAGTCGAGTTGTTCATAGTATTTCTTAACAATTCTTTGTATTTTGGGGGAGTCTGTTGTTATTTCATGTCTTTCATGTGTGATTTTATTTATTTGGGTCCTCTCTCTTTGCTTCTTGGTGAGTTTGGCTAGAGGTTCATCAATCTTGTATATCCTTGCAAAAAACCAGCTCTTGGTTTTGTTGATCTTATGTATTTTTTCTTTGGTCTCTATATCATTTTTTTTTAAAAAAATATATTTATTGATTTTTTACAGAGCGGAAGGGAGAGGGATAGAAAGTCAGAAACATCGATGAGAGAGAGACATCGATCTGCTGCCTCTTTCACGCCCCCTACTGGGGATGTGCCCGCAGCCAAGCTACATGCCCTTGCCGGAATCGAACCCAGGACCCTTCAGTCCCCAGTCCGACGCTCTATCCACTGAGCCAAACCGGTCTCGGCTGGTCTCTATATTATTTATTTCTGCTCTGATCTTTACTATTTCCTTCCTTCTGCTTACTCTGGGCCTTTCCAGTTGCTCTCTTTCAACTCTTTGAATTATTGGGTTAGATAATTTATTACCATTGTTTCTTGTTTTTTTGCATTAGGCTTGTAGAACTATGAACTTCCCTTTCAATATTGCTTTCGCTATGTCTCATAGATTTTGGATTGATGTGTTATTGTCATTTGTTGCCATTATGCTTTCTATTTATTTCTTTATCTTTGTGGTAACCCAGTCATTGTGTAATAGCATGCTGTTTAGTCTCCATGTGTTTGATTTCTTTGGATTGTTTCTATTGTAGTTGATTTCCAGCTTTATGCCACTGTGATTTGAGAATATGCTTGATATGATTTCTGTCTTCTTGAATTTGGAGAGATTTTGCCTATGACCTAACATATGGCCTATCTTTGAAAATGACCAATAGGCACTTGAAAAGAGTGTATATTCTGTGGCTTTGGGGTTAAATGATCTAAAGATGTCAATTAATTCCATCTGGTCTAGTGAGTCATTGAGGATTGATGTTTCTTTACTGATTTTTTGTTTAGAGGATTTGTCCAATGGTGATAGTGGGTTATTAAAGTCTCTTACTATTATTGTATTCCTGTCAATCTCTCCCTTGATATCCTCCAGGAGTTTTTTATTTATTTGGGTGCTTCTTTATTGGGTGCATATATGCTTACCAGAGTTATTTCTTCTTTTTGGTTTGCTCCCTTTAGTATTATTAAGTGGCCTTCTTTATCTCTTGTTATGTCCTTCATTTTGAGATCTAATTTGTTGAATATAAATATTGCTACCCCAGCTTTTATTCCATTTTTATTTGTCTGAAGAACCTTTCCCCATCCTTTCATCTTCAGTCTGTGTGCGTCTTTTTTTGGAGGTGCTTTTTTGTATACAGCAGATATATGGATTGTGTTTTCTTATCCAGTCCGTTACCCTATTTCTTTTGATTGGATCATTTAATCCATTTATATTTAAGGTTATTATTGATAGGTACTTATTTGTTGCTATTTTTGTTCTTTACCCCTCTGTTCCTTTTTCCACTTCCTATTTCTTTTTACAGCAGACTCTTTAGCATTTCTTGCATTGCTGGTTTGGTGGTAATGAATTCCCTTAGTCCTTTTTTGTCTGTGATGCTCCTGATTTGACCTTCAATTTTGACTGATAGCTTTTCTGAGTATAGTATTCTTGGATTCAGACCCTTCCTTTGCATGAATTTGTACATTTCATTCCATTCCTTTCTGGCCTAATGAATTTCTGTTGAGAAATCAGTGGCTAGTCTTAAGGGGGTTCCTTTGAGGTGACTTTCTGTCTCTCTCCAGTTGCTTTTACGATTCTTACTTTGCGGTTGGTGTTTTCCAATTTAATTATAATGTGCCTTGCCATTGACCTTTTGGGGTTCATTTGCTTGAGACTCTGTGAACTTCTTGGATTTGTGTGGGTTTTTTGTTTCCTATATCAAGGAAGTTTTCTGTATTATTTCTTCAAACAGATTTTCTATTCCTTTCTCAGTTTCCTGTCCTTTTGGAAGCCCTATTACGCAGATGTTGTTTTGTTTTGTGTTGTCCCAAAGTTCCCTTAGGCTCTCCTCCTGCTCTTTATTTTATTTTATTTTATTTTTTTTAAACTTTATTGTTCAGTATATTAATTACGTTGTTCCCTCCCCCCCCCATAGTTCCCCTCCACCTGGTACCCATCCCACCCTCCGCCCTCATCCCCCTCCCCACTGTCCTCTCCCATTGTTGCAAGATTTTTGTCCAGTCTCTTGCTGTACTTCCCACAACCCCTTTCTCCCCAAGAATTGTCAGTCCACTCCCTCTCTATGTCCATGTCTCTGTTATATTCACAGTATATCCTGTTCATCAGCCTATCAATTCACTTAATTTTTATGTTCATTTGTTGATAGATGTGTATTTGTTGTTCATAATTTACATCTTTACCTTTTTCTTCTTCCTCTTCTTAAAGAATATCTTTTAGCATTTCATATAATATTGATTTGGTGGTGATGAACTCCTTTAGCTTTTTCTTATCTGCAAAGCACTTTATCTGACCTTCAATTCTGAATGATAGCTTTGCTGGATAGAGTAATCTTGGTTGTAGATTCTTGCTATTCATTATTTTGAATATTTCTTGCCACTCCCATCTGGCCTGCATCGTTTCTGTTGAGAAATCCGCTGACATTTGTATGGGTGCTCCCCTGTAGGTAACCAACTGTTTTTCTCTTGCTGCTTTTAATATTCTCTCTTTATGTTTTGTTCTTGGCATTTTAATTATGATGTGTCTTGGTGTGGTCCGCTTTAGATTCCTATATTTTGGGGTTCTGTGTACTTCTTGGGCTTTTAAGTCAGTTTCTTTCACCAGGTGGGGGAAGTTTTCAGTCACTATTTCTTCAAGTAGGTTTTCATTATCTTGCTCTCTCTCTTTTTCTGGCACCCCAATAATTCGGATGTTGGCATGCTTGAGGTTGTCCCATAGGCCCCTTACGCTATCTTCAATTTTCTGAATTCTTTTTGTTTCTTGCTTTTCCAGCCGAGTGGATTTTGCTTCTCTGTATTTCAAATCTTTGCCTTGGTTCTTGTGGCCCTCTGCACTGCTTTTAGGACTTTGTGTAATATTTTTTATTTCAGTCTGTGTATGCTTGATTTCTAGTTGTTCCTTTTTCATATCCATGAGGGTCTGGTTCATATCCTCAGAGGTCTTGTTCATTTCCTTGAGGATCTCATTCATTTCCTTGTAAGTCTCATTCATTTCCTGGTTGGTCTTGTTTATTTCCTCATAGTTTTCATTAAGTTCATCGGCCTTTTGTAGGAGCCTCTTGAAAAGCCTTATAACCGTGGTTTTGAACTCTATGTCTAGTCGTCTTTTCTCCTCCATTTCTTTCACCCCTGATTTCTTTCCATATCTCTGCATGGTGGCTGCTTTATGTGGTAAATGTTCTCTAAGGGTCAGTGCCACAGCCTCCCCAGTTACTTGAGGTGGGTACTCTTACTGCAGTACTTTATGGGTTGTACAGTATTTTTGAATTTAAACCCAGGTTGTTGTTGTTAGCCCTAGGAGGGTTTGACCTCCAGGCCAATTGGCTGTGAAGGGAGACTGTGTTCAGATTGGATGGGCGGAGTCTCTGAGCTGTACAGGCAGCCTCAGTGTCAGCTACGTCCTGTCCTATGCGGTGCTTGCGCGCGCGGGTCTCTGTTGGATGGGGGTGGCTGCAGGCACCTCCAAGAGAAAGCCCCTAGTCTCTTCCCCTTGCCAGACAACTCTGCCTCTCCCCAAATGAGTCTGCACACATAAAGTCTTGCCCAGGGTTTTAAAATAGGTGGTTTCCGGGACCAGGAGACAAGTTTCCAGGGGGCAAGTCGTGCGTTTCCACAAACTTCTTTTCCCAGCTACCCGGTTTCTCTGTAGACTAGGAGACCTCTGCCGCGCCCGGCTTCCAGGGTGTGTCCCCCGGACCTCGGACCTCACCTGGCGCTGGGGAATGTGTGCAGTGGGATGTCTCCACGTACCCCGGATCTCGGACCTCGCCTGGTGCTTGGGAATCCATGTAGTGGGACATCTCTGCCCTCCCCGTTGGCGAAATCCAGCCGGGGTTGCTGCTCCAGCCACCGCCCGTGCCCGTGCGTGACCAGGACGGCTCCTAACCTGTTTCCGTCTTCAAGGCTGTGCTTCCGCTGCTCTTCTGAGTCTCAGTGTCACACCTTTACTTTTATTTGTGGAGTTTTCACTCAGCCAGCTTTCTCGTGATTCTGGGTGATGTTTGTTTTGTTGTTATGTTGTAGTTTTTGAATCGTTGAGCAGGGCAAAACAATAGGTGTTTACCTATGCCACCATCTTGGTTCTCCTCCCATATTGTCAAATTTGTCTTCCATTCTTTTCAGCCACCTTATAACCATTTCTCTGAATTCTTTCTTTGACAGGTTGCTTGCCTCCATTTTGTTTACTTCCTTTTCTGGTGAGGCTTGTTTTTCTTTCATTGGCGGGCTGCTTCTTGGTATCCCATGGTCTCTCTACTCCGGGTGTATGGTTATGTATTTCTCTCTCTCCTGAATTGATTTAAAGGTACAAAATACAACACAACCAAGTGCAACACACCAGGCACTGAACCCGAATGTATTCACCATATTGATAACCCCAAATAAAGGTGATTGCCAGAGAAAGGCAAATTAGGGGATAAGTGAGAGAGAATAGAGAGAAAAAGAAAACACACACACACACACACACACACACACACACACACACAAAAGAAAGAATGGAATGGCAAAATGAAATTGGGAAAAAAGAAAGTAAGAGAGAAAATAAATAGAATAAGAAAGAAAAGGGGAACAAACTATATATATGGGGAGAAAACTTTTTTAGGACAGCCACTAATCCCAAAATTCCAGTAACTAGTAACTGGAGATTAATACAAACTACAAACAACAACTAATATCAAGTGAGGTGAGGGAAAACAAAAGCAAAAAATCTAACAAAAACAAACCAAACAACAACAATAAAAGCAACAATAACAATAAACACAAAACAAACCAAAAGAAAAGAATGAGCAAAACAATCTCACAAACAAGCAAAAAAATCAATATAATCAACAGTCAAGTAAACAACAACAAAAGAACAGAGGAAAAAAAATGAGGATAGTGAAGACAGAGAAGAGTGAGGTGTATATGGATTTGGAGCAGGGGGTTGGAGATTAGATACATAAGTAGGGTGAAATTTTAACAGGGGTAAAAAGAATGAATAAGGAAAATCTAAAACAGGAAAAGGGTAAGAGAAACAGGACACCAAATGGGGAAAAGTTAGCAAGAGAATGGTGGCCTAAAGGTGGAGTTGAGATAGAGTATAATAATGCTAAAGGAAAGATGAAAATAGATTGTAGAACACTAATCCCAAAGTAGAATAAAGAGAAAATAAAATGACACTTAAAAAAAAAAGGTGAAATAGTAGTAGTAATAAAACTGATTCCTTAATTTGTGTTATGCAGGAGTCAATTTGTCATTCAGCCCCTGGGTGGCAGTGTTTCTGGATTAACCTCCAGTTCTATTGGTACTTTCTAGCCGGAACCAAGGTCCTGCTACCGCTGTGGCACTCAATACCGATTTGTGAGATTGGGCTGCCCCAGAGCTGGCTCTCTAAAGGTGACTTCCTGCTCTGATCCCCAGGTTCCAGAAAAACACCTGTCTCCTGTAGTCTCCCAGGGTGTCTCCCATTAGGTGATCCTATGCTCTGGGCTTAGTACTCAGAAGCAAGGATTTGGAGAGGAAAGAATGCAAGTGTGCGAACTCAGGTTCTGCACGTATGTCTGCAGACCCCTTTCCCCCCTTGGGTTTAGTGACCAGCACACTCCTAAAATTTTTGGGCTGTCCTTTTTCATCATATCTAAATGGGCTGCTTTCTAGGGATCCCTTCTGTTATCAGCTCTGAGGACTACCTTCCACATTCATGGATCTCGCCAGCCCCAACAGCCATGGATTTTTTTTTTAGGTGCAGACTTCCCCTGTTCCTCCAGCTCCCTGTGCACACGTCTCTCTCTCCTGCGGGGAATAAGGACCCAACCCAATCCCAGGCAAAATCTGACCTTTCCGTGGTGGAGTGCAGAGCTCCTCTGAATCCGCGTGTTTGTGCTAATTGGGAAATGGTGGTGGGTGCCACAGCTGTAGATTTTCAGGCCCTTCCCCTTCAAGATGGCGCGGTCTGCCTCCAAGCTGGGGGCTCCGTGAGAGAACCCAGCATCACCGGGGGCTGCTTGGTCAGGGGAGTCCCATCCAGCAGTCCCCCACCTTCTTCTGGAGCACAGCTGTCCCCCAACTCACCAACAAACACTCCCTGCACGACCCTCAGCTGCTCCCTCTGTTTGCTCTGGGACAAGGGTTGGGACTTGTTCGCCTATTCTGCCACCATTTTCTCCTTCTGTACCTCATATTTTTAGAACTGCTGAGAGCAACCGTAACATGAGCACAGAGAATTAGTTCTAGAGCTTACAAAGCTCTTCTCTAATACCACTCTGGATGCTCTCATCTGACTGTGAAAATTAAGGTTAATGTGATAGATTGAAAATTCATCATGTTATGAAATGTGGCTGTTTACCTGCTTTTTTTAAAAAAAAATTCTTTATTGATTAAGGTATTACATATGTGTCCTTATCCTTCATTACTATCACTCACCCCCCTGTTGTCTGTGTCCATTGGTTAGGCTTATATGCATGCATTCAAGTCCTTTGGTTGATCTCTCCCCCTTACCTCCACCCTCCCCTACCTTCCCTCTAAGGTTTAATTAAAAAGGTACATGATTCCAGATATCTAGAGAATTGACATGCATGCAAAAGTGAGTTTTTGTAACTGGATTACAATGCTTTACTCACATGTTTGAAACTGTGTGGACATGTCCTTGGTACACATCTATTCATTAGCAATTTTAAAGGACAGTAAAAATAATTCTCACACAAGCACTTATCCTGAAAGTTTAGTTCCAAATGATGTTGCACATCTATTTACACCAATCTGATCTGTTCATTTGCTTCAAAAGAAACATTTTAATTTGTTTCAATTTTTAAAAAAATATATTTTTATTGATTTAAGAGAGAAAGGGAGAGGGAGATGGAAACATTAATGATGAGAAAGAATCATTCATCAGCCACCTCCTATATATCCCCTACTGGGGATCGAGCCCGAAACCCGGGCATGTGCCTGATCAGGAATCCACCCCAGGACTCTTCAATCTGTAGGCCTCTGAGCCAAACCAGCTAGGGCTGTTTTAATTTTTGATGGCTTTCTACCTGCCGCAATAATTCTGTGCTACGTTTTCCCATGGTTGGCTCTGACATAAATATGAGTAAATTGTTGGTTAATATTAATCTCATCCTGCTGACTTGAGAGGCAGCTCCAGGGTACAGTGAGTGAGCTTTGAGTCATCTGGACTTTGCCTGGGATGTTGTTCAGGAGATTATGGGAAGAATTTGTTTTGAATCTGATTTAACATCTTGTGGTCTCTATTATTATGTATCACTTACAAAGAACTGGGCCCCATGAGGTTCAGTCCCAGGGCAGTGTTGTGGGCAAATGAACACAGTGCAGCTACCAATAGTTATTTCAAAATAAGGAGAAGGAGCAGGAGGGGGAAGAGGAAAAAAAAGGAAGAGGAAGTGGAGGATGACTATTGATAAAGTCTTCCATTTCCAGGAAGATATATTTTAGACTGAGGCTTGACTAATACATCATCATTGAATAGATCATATTTTGAGTCTACAATGCAATTAAACTAGAAAAAAAACCCCAAAAGTTATTTAATAAAATCATCATTTATTTGGCAGTTTAAAAACATATTTCCAAATAACTCGCGGGACAAATAAGAAATCATAATGAAAATTCTTTCTCAAATGAATTTTATTGGAGTAACATTGTTTAACCAAATTATATGAGTTTCAAGTGTATAACCTTATAATACATCATCTGTATATGGCATGCTGTGTTCACCACCATATATTTGAAACCCTTTACCTTCTCCAACATTTTTTTCTCCTCCTTCCCTTTTGGTAAACATCATACTATTGTCTGCATCTATTAGTTAGTTTGTTTATTTTGCTTGTTCATATGTTGATTTCTATTTATATTTCACACTAGAGGCCCGGTACATGAAATTAGTGCATGGGGAAGGGGTGTCCCTCAGCACAGCTTGCACTTTCTCCAATCTGGGACCCCTTGAGAGATGTCCGACCACCCCTTTAGGCCCTATCCCAGTGGTCTCACAATTCAGGACTGCTGGCTCCCAACTGCCCTTTCCTGCAGGCCTAATCCCTCTAAACTGCCATCTCCTATAGGACTGGGTCCCCCCAACTGCCTATGCCTGCAAACCTGGCACCCCAAACTGCCCTCCCCATGCAGGCCTTGTCCCTTCCAACAGACTTCCCCTGCTGCCCTCCCCATGCAGGCCTTGTCCCTTCCAACAGACTTCCCCTGCAAGCCTGGTCTACCCCACTGCCCTCCCCTATAGGCCTGGGTCCCCCTCATATGTACTCCACTGCCGGGTTGGTCCCCTCCACCTGCCCTCTGCTATAGGCCTGGATCTTAACCAACTGTCCTCCACTGCAGAACTAGTCCCCCTGCAACTGCCCAACCCTGCAGGCCTGGTCCCCCCCAACAACCCTCCTCTGCTGGCCTGATCCCCCCAACTGCCCTACCCTGTAGGTAAGGATACCCCCAATTGTCCTCCCCTGCAGGCCTGGTGCCCCCCCAATGCCCTTCCCTGCCAGCCTGGTCCACCCCCAACTGCCCTCCCCTGCTGACCTGGTCTCTCCAAATGCCCTCCTCTGCTGATCCGTTCACTCCCAACTGCCCTCCCCAGCAGGCCTGGGAACCCCCAACTGCCCTCCCCTGCTGAGTTTGTGTCCCCCACTGCCCTCCTCTGGTGGCCCTTCACTCCTAACTGCCCTCCCTGGTGGCCTGATTGCCCACAACTGCCCTCCCCTGCAGGCCTGGTCCTCTACCAACTTCCCTCCCCTGAAGGCCTGGTTCCCCCTAACTGCCCTCAACTGCAGTCCTGACCCTCTAAACTGCCCTCCCCTGCAGGCCTGAGTCCCCTCTCTCCCAAATGCCCTCCCCTGAAGGCCTGGGTCCTCCCCAACTGCCCTCCCCTGCAGGCCTGGGTCCCCTGCTACTATCCTCTTTTGCTGGCCTGGTCCCCCCACCTTCCCTCCCCTGAAGGTCTGGTTCCCCCAATCTGCCCTCCCCTGCAGGCCTGGCTCCCTCAACAGACCTCAACTGCAGGCCTGGGTCTCCCTCTCCCCCTCATCCTATAAGTGTCCTCCCCTGTAGACCTGGTTTCACCCAACTGCCCTTCTTTGTAGGCCTGGTCCCCCGCAACTGCCCTCCACTGTAGGCCTGGTTCACCCCACCCCCAACTGCCCTCCCTTGCAGGCCTGGTGCCCCACAAAATGCCCTCAGCTGCAGTCCTGGTCCCCCACAACTGCTTCCCCCTGCAGGTCTGGTCCTCTACCAACTGCTCTCCATTGTAGGCCTGGTTTCCCCCAACTGTTCTCCCCTGCAGTCCTGGTCCCCCCCAAATGCCCTCCCCTGCAGGAGTGGGTCTCCCCAAATTGCCTTCTCCTGCAGGCCTGGTACTTCCCCAACTGTCCTCCACTGCAGGCTTGGTCCTCCCCAAATGCCCTCCCCTGCTGAGCTTGTCTCCCTGACTGCCCTCTACTGCCGGCCTGGTCACCCATCACTGTCCTCCAGGCTGGCCTTATTGCCCACAATTGTCCTCTCCTGCAGGTCTGGTACCTCCAACTACCCTCTCCTGCAGGCCTGGTTTCCCCCAGCTGCCCTCCTCTGCAGGCCTGGTACCCCCCAACTGCCCTCCCCTATAGGCCTTGGTCCCTCCCTATTGTCCTCCCCTACAGGCCTGGGTCCCCTTCCTACTACCCTTTTTTGCTGGCCTGCTTTCCCCCAACTGCCCTCCTCATCTGGCCTGGTCACCTCTAACTTCCTATAGCTGCCCTCCCCTGCAGGCCATCTTGTGGCAGCCATCTTTTGTCCACATGGGGGCAGTTATCTTTGACCACATAGGGGCGTCCATCTTGTATCTTGGTGTGATGGTCAATGCATATTACTCTTTTATTAGATTGAACAGTGGTCGGCAAACCGCATCTAGCAAGCCACATGTGGCTCTTTGGCCCCTTGAATATGGCTCTTCCACAAAATACCATGGCCTCGGTGAATCTATTTTGAAGAAGTGGCGTTAGAAGTTTAAGTTTAAAAAATTTGGCTCTCAACAGAAATTTCAATCGTTGTACTGTTGATATTTGGCTCTGTTGATTAATGAGTTTGCCGATCACTGAGATAGAATATCAGTGAAATCATACGTTTCTTATCTTTTTCTGTTGGCTTATTTCACTTAACAAGATACTCTCAAGAGCCATTCATGTTGTCACAAATGGCATTATTTCATTCTTTTTATGGCTCAGTAGTATTCCATTGTATATATGTACCACATCTTCTTTATCCAATTATCTATTTTGAAAGACACTTTGGTTATTTCCATGTCTTGGCTACCATGAATAATGCTGCAATGAACATAGGGGTACACATGTCTTTATGAATAAATATTTTCAATTTTTTTTGGATAGATACCCAGAAAAGAGATTGTTGGGTCATACAGTTAACTCTATTCTTCAGTTTTCCACAGTGGCTATACCAGTTTACATTCCAGCTGTGTATGAGGGTTCTCTTTTTCTCCACATCCTCTCCAACTCTTGTTATTTCTTGTTTTACTGGTAACAGCTATTATAACAGGTGTGAAATGGTATTTCATTGTGATATTGCTTTAAATTAAAATTCTTTATTGTTTAAAGTATTACATAAGTCTCCTTTTTACCCCATTGACCTCTTCCCAGTAGTTCACAGCCCCCCACCACATGCCCTTGCCTTCTTACTGTCTGTGTCTATTGATTATGCTCATAATGCATGCATACTAACCCTTTAGTTGATATCTTACCTGTCCCCACTCCCCTGCTTCCCTCTTAGTTTGGATGGTCTGTTTGATGCTTCTATGACTATGACTCTATTTTTATTCATCAGTTTATGTTGTTCATTATATTCCACCAATGGGTGAGATCATGTAATATTTATCTTTCTTCGACTGGCTTATTTCACTTAGCATAATGCTCTCCATGTCCATCCATGCTGTTGCAAATGGTAAGAGTTCCTTCTTTTCTTTACAATTGTGTAGTATTCCATTGTGTAGATGTACCATGGTTTTTAAATCTACTCATCTGCTGATGGACACTTAGGCTGTTTCCAAATCTTAGCTATTGTAAATTGTGCTGCTATGAACATAGGGATGCATGTATCCTTTTTGATTGATGTTTCTGGTTTCTTGGAATTTGTTCTGAAGTGGGTCTCTTGTAGACAGCAAATATATGGGTCGTTTTCTTATCCATTCAGCTACCCTATGTTTTTTGATTGGAACATTTAATCCACTTACATTTAAGGTTATTATTGACAGGTACTTGTTTGTCATATTTTTATTTTTATGCCTGTGTTTCTTCTTCCCTTTCTATTTCTTGTTTTTACAGCAGTCCTGTTAGGATTTCTTATATTCTTGGCTTGGTGGTAATATACTCCCTTAGCTCTTTTTGTCTGTGAAGCTCCTGATTTCACCTTCAATTTAAAAAAAAATTTTATTGATTTTTCACAGAGACGAAGGGAGAAGGATAGAAAGTCAGAAACATCGATGGGAGAGAAACATCGATCTGGGGATGTGCCCACAGCCAGGGTACATGCCCTTGACCGGAATCAAACCTGGGACCCTTCAGTCCCCAGGCCGACGCTCTATCCACTGAGCCAAACCGGTTCGGCTCACCTTCAATTTTGAATGATAGCCTTGTTGAGTTTAGTATTCTTGGATTCAGTCTCTTGCTTTGCATCACTTAGTAAATTTCATTCCATTCCCTTCTGGCCTGATGTGTTTCTGTTGAGAAATCAGTTGGTAGTCTAATGGGAGGTCCATTGTAGGTAACTTTTTGTCTCTCTCATACAGCCTTTGAGATTGTTACTTTGTTGTTGATGTTTGCTAATTTGATTATGATGTGTCTTGGTGTCAGTCTTTTTGGGTTCATCTTGTTTGGTACTTCTTGTGCTTTTCTTGGACTTGTGTTGTTTCCCTCCTACCCCCCAACACCAGGGAAGTTTTCTGTCATTATTTCTTCAAAGAGGTTTTCTATTCCTTGCTCTGTTTCCTCTCCTTCTGGTACCCTTATTATGTAGATGTTGTTTTGTTTTGTGTTGTCCCAAAGCTCTCTTAGGCTATCTTCCTGCTTTTTAAGTTTTCTTTCCAGTTGCTGCTGTGCTTGGGTGTTTTTTGCTATTTTGTCTTCTAACTTGCAGATTCTTATAGTCTACTGTTGAAAGTTTCCATTGTGTTCTTTATTGATTCTTCTTCATTTCTTCTTGATTCTTATACATGTTGAATTTGTCTTCTATCATTTTAAGCATTCTTATAAGCATTGCTCTGAATTCTTTCTCTGACAAATTCTTTGTCTCCCCAATATTGTCATTCTTTTTTCATTGTTTCTGTGTATTATATTAAACTGCTATGCCACCCAGATATTTTGAGTTTTCTTATATAGTTGATATTTTATGGGACCCAGTGGTGCAATCTCTTTAGTCTTCTGGGCTGGGTAATCTAGGGATGCCTATGATATTTGGGTTCTCTTGATGTATTTTGGTTTTGAATGTTATTGTCCCATTTGAAGATGCAGGGTATCTGGTTATGTAGCTTGTTCTCTGCCATGCTGGCTGAACAGCATGAAATACAAGTAAACAAGACATGACACAAAGGGAACAAAACATGAATGTACTCACAACACTGATAACCACAATATAAATAACCAGCAAAGAAAAGAGAATTAGGAAAGATAAAAGAGAACAAAAATGATATCTAGAAAATAAAAAAAAGGCAAGAGAGAAAAAAAGAAGAAAAAGGAAAAACAAAATATATAGGGAGAGAAAACATCATAGAACAAACAGATAAACCAAAAAATGCAAACAATAAACACCCAGATTAAAAAGGGGAAGAATCTATAGAGGCAGAGGTTATTTACAGATACGTAGGTTAAGGAATTGAATGAATAGGTGGAGGACTTTAGTTCAGTATAGAGGAGGTAGAAAGAATGAGTGGATAAGAAGAAAATAAAAAAATAAGGTACAATAAAATAACAATAAAAAATAAAAATAGGATGAAGAAAACTAATGTGAGGAGAACAGTATGGAATTTCCTCAAACAACTAAAAATGGAGCTCCCATTTGACCCAGTGATCCCACTTCTAGCAATATATCACAAGAAACTAGAAACACAATCAGAAAGGACATATGTACCCCTATGTTCATAGCAGCACAATTCACCATAGCTAAGATTTGGAAACAGCCTAAATGCCCATCAGTAGATGAGTGGATTAAAAAACTATGGAACATCTACCCAATGGAATACTATGCTGCTTTAAAAAAGAAGGAATTCTTACTATTTGCAGCAGCATGAATGGACCTGAAGAACATTATGTTAAGTAAAATAAGCCAGGCAATGAAAGAAAAATACCACATGATCTCACTCATTTATGGAAAATAAAGAACATTATAACCTGATGAATAAAAAGATAGAGACAGGGGGTAGGAGAGGCTGGTGGAAGGTCAATGGGGAAACAAAAGGAGATATTGTACTAATATATGTAATACTTTAGACAATAAAAAATAAAAACAAAAAAGATAAAAACAAATGAAAAATAAAGATCCTATCTAATAAAGGGTAATATGCAAATTTACCATCACTCAAACACACAAGATGGCTGTCCCCATGTGGTCAAAGATGGTTACCCCCATGTGGACACAAGATGGCCACCAGAAAAGGCCAGTAGAGGAGGGCAGTTGGGAGGGACCAGGCCTGCAAGGGAGGGCAGTTGGGGTGATCAAACCTGTAGGGGAGGGCAGTTAGGGGTAACCAGGCCAGCAGAGAAGGGAAGTTGGGGACGACCAGGCCTGTAGGGAAGGGCAGCTGTGGGGGACCCAGACCTGCAGGGGAGAGCAGTTGCAGGGGACCAGGCCTGCAGGGGAGGGAACTTAGGGGTGATCAAGCCTGCAGGGGAGGCAATTAGGGACAAGTAGGCTGGCAGAGGGCAGTTAGGAGCAATCAGGAAGGCAGGCTGGTGAGTAGTTGGGAGCCAGCAGTCCTGGATTGTGAGAGGGATGTCCGACTGTCCATTTAGGCATGGTCCTACTGGGATCAGGCCTAAACAGACAGTCTGACATCCCTGGAGGAGTCCCAGATTGGAGAGGGTGCAGGCTGGGCTGAGGGACACACCCACCCGTGCACTGGGCCTCTAGTAAAAAGAAAAATAATAACAAAGTGAAGTGTAATTCATTTCAGCCAAGTTTTAATGCCCTATGGGGGCTAATTTCAGATCCTACTCTTCTGTTTTGTCAGCCACTTCTCAGTTTCCCGTTAGGTAGTCAGTAACATATTGAAGTTCTAAGCAATCCATTGGTCCTCTGTTGGTGTCTATCTTCACAGCCTTGAAAGCAGGTGGGACTAATCTGCTCACTTAGCCTGTCTGCCTTCTATCAACCTTAATCTCTCAAGCAGCCTTTTCTGACAGGGTTATAGGTAGGAAGGGTGCTGTATCACTTTCTGGGATTGAACAGCCTCTCTCCAATTCACCCCCTGGAGGGCTCTTTGGGGCTATTCAGAGTGTTTGTGTCCTTTGTACAGGTTCTGGTGTAGGCTGGGTATAACTGTATTAACTGTCTTAAGGCTGCTGGGAGGGGCTGGTTCTTCTGGAGAAGAGTGGCTGCTTAGGTCTGGAGAGTCAGGATATCTCAGTGTCAGACTCCTGGTCACCTATCCCTGACCCAATGTCCTCCACAGCCTCTTCCCAGACTCCAGAAGTCCACACCTCCACCTGTACCTCAGCTACAGGTGAGTGTTTGTATTTGAAAGGTCCTTTGAACTGGGTTTAGTGAATAAAAGCCAAGACCAAACAGAGACAAAACAACCACATGACTGCTAGTCTCTCTCCCCCCACCTCAGCACCGCATGGCTCGGACAGTTCTTCAGGCTGTCCCTCTGGACTCAGCCTCTCGTGGCTGTCCACTTAGATCTAGAACCCTCTGCCTCCAACAGCTCTGTGGGCTTCCTTTCCACAATTGGTTGTTATGCCTGTCCCAAGGGACATGGACTTGATGCTGTGCAACTTCCTTCTGACCCTCTCGGCTCAGCGGTCTCATGACTCTCTCCAGCCCAGCTGCCTGATCCTACCATTCTCCAGGTATCCTTGCCCTTCCCTGCTGCAAATTGTCTCACCAGCTGTGTTTACTTCACCAATTTCAGGTGGATGTTATTAGATGTAGATGCTCCTTTTATCTGCTCTGGGATAAGGCTCAAGACATGTCTGCCTATTTGGCCACCATTTTTTTCAGTCTATAGTTAGATTTTCATATAGATTTTCATTAGACACAGGTTAGAGCTCAGGTGGCTTAAGGCTGAGTTACTAATGTCTCTTATGGGAAGGAGCAAGCCAGAGCCACTCTTGCTGCTCAGTGTGTATGCTGCCTGCTGCCTTTGTAATGGCTCACTCAGTGTCCCCAACTCATTCTAGCAAAATGAACTGGCACCAACCTTGGTACCAATTGTGATCCTTATTGTGATCTTAATTTGCATTTCCTTTCTAGCTAGTGAAATTGAGCATCTTTCTATATGTCCATTATCCATGTGTGTATCTTCTTGGGAAAAGGGTTTGTTCAGGTTCACCTTCTCCACCCTGTCCTAGTGAGCCTTTGTGGATGTACTGGATGTGTTGTAACATTTTCATGCTCAATAGCAAGGAGGTAACTCTGATTTCATTTTAAGAAAGCAGAGGTTGAGGGCATTGTTTCAGTACAGCTTTAACTCCAAGGATTTTTCCTCATAAAATTTAAGAGAAGATCTTGTTATTGATTAACCATTTTCTTATCCCCAGCTATTCACATGTTCATGCTCTTTCTGTGTCTAGTGGCTGAAAAATTTTATATTTGTTTATTTGACTAATGATATAATTTTCATTTCTATATTAACAGTCCTGTAACATTAAATATACTTTATTAAATTTGGATTGGATGTACATCTCTTGCAATATGAGGCACTTTCTAAACTATTAAGGAAGGTGTGGTATCCCCATGTTGAGATAAGATAATGGTTGTTTAGATTTTGTAATTTTTTTTTGGCCTGTAGAGATATTTTGTGTTCATGTTCAAAAAAGAAAAAATTGGCATTTTTTGTGCCAAAAGTTGTTTTTCTTGTTAACAGCAACAAAAAAGAGCATCTGTTTGGGTCCTTTGACCATTTCAAGTTGTATTTTTGTTGTTGCATTGTGTGAGTTCTTTAAGTATTTTGGATATTGGACCGTTATTGAAAGTATGGTTTACAAATATCTTCTACCATTTAGTTGGTTATATTTTTGTTTTGTTGATTGTTTCTTTTGCTGTTTAGAAACTTTTTAGTTTGATATAGTTCCATTCATTTGCTTTTTCTTATACTTCCCTGTTTTGGGGGGTCAAGTTTACACAAACCTCTCTGAGGTCAAAGTCCATAAGTTTGGTACCTATTTTTAATATATTTTGTTGGTTCTAATCTTATATTCAAGTCCTTAATCCATTTTGAGTTAATTATTTGTCTATGGTATCAAATAGCCTCATTTCATGCTTTTGAATGTGGCTTTCCAATTTTCCCAGAACCATTTATTGAAGAGGCTTTCTTTTTTCCATTTTATATTTTTGACTTCTTTGTTGAAAATTATTTGCCAAATATGTGTGGGTTTATTTCTGGGTTCTCAAGTCTGTTCTATTGTTCTGTGTCTCAGTTTTTCTGCCAATGCCATGATATTTTGATTATTGTAATTTGAAGTCAGGGAGTGCGATACCTCTGGCTTTTTATTCTTCAGGATTTCTTTGGCTTTTTGGGGTCTTAAAGTTCTTGTAAATTTTTAGGGCTAAAAAATAAGATAGCACATATTAAAGTTTGTATGTTACAGGTTTTTGAAACTGGAGATGCAGGCCTGTGGAGGAGTGGGCAATAAAAGGTCAGCGCCTGTGGGCGAGAAGGCAGAACAGCAGCCGTGGGTCCTCTCCTCTGTGTCAGGTACTGTTCTATGCTCTGAGCACACAGCAGAGGACAGCTTCCAGGAAGGCAAACTCCAGAAGCATAAAAAAAAATAAAGAAATATTCAGAAGTGCCTGTAATTTGGAACCTCAGATCAACAGTACCAGAAAATGAAAAAAAGAAGCACTGTATATTTGCCACCAGGTACAATTAAACTGTGTCCTTGCCTCATTTCATTTCATCAGCTGCCATACTTCTTAGTGTGAGAAGGATTCCATGTAAAAAGACTGACCTGTGGCCTCTAGGAGTTGAGAGCATCCCTCCATCCCCCAAACAGTTTACAACGAAAGAAGAACATAGGTCCTACAATAAGGAACTGCTGATAGCCCAAATGAGCCTTGAAGCAGACCTTGCCAGAGCCTCCAAATAAGGGCTCCACCCTTGATTTTGGCCTTGGGAAATTCCAAGAACCGAGCCAAGCCTGCCTGGACCTCTGTTCTACAGAAAAAAGGTAATAAATAGCTGATGTTTAAGCATCTAAAAAACTTGTATGTTACAGCTAAACTAATATTTAGAAGGAATTTATAGCTATGAATGATTTGGTTTTCAGGTTGCCTCAGGTTGGTTAGCTGTTGGAAAACTTCTCTTTAATCTCCACTTCAGAGTCTATCCAAAGTGTCCTTTTCTTCCTTCCTTTTCTTTTACATTTTAAGAAAGCTTTTAATTAAAACGAAGCTCTGAAGCACACCTCGGAGACCTAAATGTCTTTTCATTTGCACTGTTCTATCAAGAGGCTTAATTTGTGCTGAAGAGACAATGGATTTTTCAAGGTTGATGCAGAGCATTTTTTCATATGTCTCTTGGCCATCTGTATGTTCTCTTTGGAGAAGTGCCTATTGGGGTCCTTTGCCCATTTTTACTGGGATTATTTATTCTTTTTTTCCCTGAGTTATATGAGTTTTTAATGTATTTTGGAAATTAACCCCTTATCAGATGTTTCATTGGCAAATATCTTCTCCCATATTCTGGGTTTCCTTTTCATTTCTTTTTGATAGTTTCTTTTGCCGTGCAGAAGCTTTTTAGTTTGATGTAGTCCTATTGGTTTATTCCCCCCCCCTTTTTTTTCTCTTGGTCTAAGAGATGTACCAGTGAAAATACTGTGACATGAGATATCTGAGATTTTTTTTCTTTGTCCATTTTTTAATTTTTTAATTTTTTAATCTTTATTGTTCAGTTTATTAATTACATTGTTCCCTTTTTTCCCCTCTATAGCTCCGCTCCACGTGGTACCCATCCCACCGTCCGCCCTCACGCCCCTCCACTGTCCTCTCCCATAGTTGCATGATTTTTGTCCAGTCTCTTGCTGCACTTCCCACACCCCTTTTCTCTCTAAGAATTGTCAGTCCATTCCCTCTCTATGTCTGTGATTCTGTTACATTCACCAGTTCATCCTGTTCATCAGCTTATTAATTCACTTGATTTTTAGATTCATTTGTTGATAGATGTGTATTTGTTGTTCCTAGTTTGCACTTTTATCTTTTTCTTTTTCCTCTTCTTAAAGAATATCTTTGAGCATTTCATATAATATTGGTTTGGTGGTGATGAACTCCTTTAGGTTTTTCTTATCTCTGAAGCACTTTATCTGACCTTCAATTCTGAATGATAGCTTTGCTGGATAGAGTAATCTTGGTTGTAGATTCTTGCTATTCATCACTTTGAATATTTCTTGTCACTCCCGTCTGGCCTGCATCGTTTCTGTTGAGAAATCCACTGACAATCATATGGGTGCTCCCTTATAGGTAACTAACTGTTTTTCTCTTGCTGATTTTAATATTCTCTCTTTGTCTTTTGCTCTTGGCATTTTAATTATGATGTGCCTTGGTGTGGTCCTCTTAGGGTTCCTATATATTGGGGTTTGGTGCGCTTCTTGGACACCTAAGTCAATTTCTTTTCACCAGATGTGGAAAGTTTTCAGTCACTATTTCTTCAAATAGGTTTTCATTGTCTTGGTCTCTCTCTTTTTCTGGCACCCCTATAATTCGGATGTTGGTATGCTTGAGGTTGTCCCAGAGGCCCCTTACACTATCTTCAGTTTTTTGGATTCTTTTGGTTTCTTGCTTTTTCAGCTGAGTGGATTTCACCTCTTTGTATTTCAAATCTTTAACTTGGTTCTTGGGGTGCTCTAGAGTACTTTTAGGTCTTTGTATAATATTTTTTATTTCAGTCAGTGTATGCTTAATTTCTGGTTGGTCCTTTTTCATATCCTTGAGGGTCTCGTTCATATCCTTGTAGGTCTCATTCATTTCCTTGTAGGTCTCATTCATTTCCACATTGTTTTTTTTTTTCATTTCCTTGCAGGTCTTGTTCAATTCCTGGTAGGTCTTGTTTATTTCCTCATAGATCTTGCTTATTTCCTTATAGGTCTTGGCCTTTTCTAGGAGCCTCTTGAGAAGCCCTATAACTGTGGTTTTGAATTCCATGTCCAGTCGTTTTTTTCCCTCCATTTCTTTCACATCTGACTTCTTGTCATCTCTCTGCATGGTGGCTGCTTCCTTGAGTTGGTCAATTAGCTTTGTGTGGTAGACGTCCTACAAGGGACAGTGGCTCAGCCTCCCCAGTTACCTGAGGTGGATATGGTTACACAGTCTTGCTGAAGTTAAGCTCAGGTTAATCGTTGTTAGCACTTGGAGGGGTTGACCTCCAGGCCAATTGTCTGTGAAGTTCAGCTGTGCTCAGGTTGGATGGGCGGAGTCTCCGGGCCAAGCAGACAGCGTTAGCTCCACCCTATGCGGCCCCAGAGACTCTGTGCTGGTGGCAATGGCCGCCAGCATCTCTGAGAGCGAGCCCCTGCCGAGCTCCACCAGCTGCCGGGGAATTCAGACTCTCCCCAAATGAGTCTGCACACCCAACGTCTCACCCAGGGTCTTAAAACAATGCAGTCTGATGGTTTCCCGAATGAAAGAGCAAGTCACGAGTGCTCTCTGTGAGGTCACGCAGCTGCGCAAGTTCACGTGCACTCCACACAAGCTCGCCTTCTCCACAAGCCGGCAGACCCCTGCAGCACCTGAGTTTTGGCGTGCCCTCCCACTGTCCAATTTTTACCTCGTATGATAGTGGATTCCCTGGACTTCGCCCAGAGCTGGAGAATCAGTCCAGTGGGACATCTTTGTCTCCCCTGTTTGAGAAAACTGGCCAGTTTTCAGCCGCCCGCCCTATCTGCTGGCGCGGGCTCCTCCAAACCTCTCTCCGCGCGTATCTTCAACGCTGTCCTCAGCCGCTCCTCCGAGTCACAGTGTCTTATCTTCACTTTTATTTGTGGAATTTTCACTCAGCCAGCTTCCCGGTGATTCTGGATGGTGTTTGTTCCTTAGCTAATTTGTAGTTTTAAAATTGCTATGTATGATGGCAAGATAGGTGTTTACCTATGCCGCCATCTTGGTTCTCCTCTGGTATGTGAATATTTTCTCTTGTTCAGTAGATTGTCTTTTTGTTTCATGGATGGTTTCCTTTGCTGCAGGAGGGGCAGTTATTTTTTATGAAAAGTGCATCAATAAGGAAGTGTCTTATTCTTTTATTTATAGCAGGTTGTTGCTTCAGTTCTCTTAGTCACAGCTGCCAAAATAAATAATTTATGATATATTATTTGACACATAAAGAATTAGGATTGTTAAAAATTTTCTGGAGTATATATTTCATTATTATAATGTGGTTTTAATGTAATTTAATACTTCTTTAAACTTCAAATTCAACTAATTTTGTGATATTAATGTGGAAGTCCTTTCTTTGTTTTTATGTTTGCTCTGTCTCTCACCTAACTTTCCCAAGATGCTTCGCTGAATATGTCCTCATTTATAGTAGCATGAAGTAATTTTTAGTCCAAATGAATGCATATCATTTACATACACTATAATTACAGATACACTTGCTTTTACTTTCATCCTCTCATTCTCTGTTCTGTGTTTCTTTGAATGGTGGTTTGTGTTTTCTGTAATTTGTTAAATGTTCTGTTTTATTTTTCTTCTGGTACTCAGAAAAGCTCACAATCTCTTTTTTGTTCTATGTGAAGCAACATTTAGGACTGAAGGGCTATAGTGTGTGTGGGAGGGGCTGCAGAGGTTGTCAGAGAGGATGGGTGGGCAACAGGCTTCTGGGTGACCTGCACTGAGGCTGCAGGGGACACACCACTCCTCTGCCCTGCCATGAACTTTCAGCCAGTCCAGCCCCATCCAGACTGATCTTCCCCATCATGAAAGGTGATTCCGTGTGGTTCCCATTGAATGGCCAGAGCACAAGAGACTCTCACAGAGATTGCAGGGGCTGCTGCTTCCCCAGTGAGGGATGTCTCAGACTAACGAGACAACTCTGCCCACACAGCTGCCTGGCTCCATCGCTCCAGCCTTGGCTACTGAGACATGGTATGAGAACAGGCCAAGAGCTCTGGATCTTTGAGGAATCTGCCCTTCTGGGAACTGAACCCCAGTGGCTGCCAAAGGGTTGAAATGCCAGAGACTGCTTCCAGAAGACACACCTGAGGAAAGCAAATAAAAAAGAATGAATGAGTGAAATAAAAAGAAAGAATGGAAGAAACAGAGATGAGGAAACAGGCATCATGAGGGTAGCTAATGGTGGAGCCAGGAATCCAACTCTGACAGTTGGATTCATGCCTCTCAGCTCTGCTGCCTATAAATGGATGAATGAATAGAGAGAGTGGGGGTATGGAATAAGAGGTATAACATAAGTAACTAATTTACTGAAGATGTAAGGTGATTATGATCAGAATGGTCTATGGTGGACTCATCTTTGCTCTTATAAGTCAGGACAATAGCTACTCTGGGCAATACTGAGCCTGGGAGGGTATACAGAAAGCTTCTGTGGTATTTGTCATTCATAGTTTGATCTGGGTGCTGGTTACTCTGGCCTGAGATATGAGGGAGCCAAGACTATGTAAATCTGAGGTGTTACTGACAGGCATGGCACCTTTGGGCAGTTGAGACGATGGCTGATACAATTAGCAGAACAATGGAGTGTGTCACTGAGTTAATGAATGCAGTGTGCCTGAAATGAGAGCACAATAAAAACCCAGCCATAGGTGAGGGAATCTATTAGAACCTTCCAAGCTTCATGGGGCTAGGGACACTTGAATGCTGAAGCAAGGCCGGTTGTTGCTTCGGTTCTCTGAGGCACAGCTGCCAAGAGCCAGTCTGCCTTGGCCAGCTGGCTTTGTGCACTTTGGGATCAGAGAACTCCATGCACAACAACTTCTGGACAAAGATGCCTTGGCTTCAGTCTTTGGTTCAAGCAAAAAGCATTTTTGTAAGCCTCTGTCTTCTTGATGAACTTTGAGTAAGTTCAGCTCAAACTCTGTTGCCTTTGGCTCTGGCCAAATCTGCTGCTTGGAGATTTGTTTTGTTTCTTTTTGATGCTCTACAAATCAACAATTGCAAAATATACCAAGAAGTGAACATGTTGTGAAGACAATGAGAAACAGACCCATGGCTGCCAAATAAGGAGTGAAAAGACAAAACCTTCCAGTTACATAAGCAGCCGAGTGCAGGGTGCGCCACTCCAAGAGAGAACACGTTCGGCCTGGAGTTGGAGTTCCTCCTGAGCCAGGGCCGCTGTTTGTATCTGGGTTCAAAAAAGACAATTCACTCCATCCAGTGTAATCTTTAATCATATTACGGCTTCTTTCTTAAGATCTTTCACCTACTTTTAGATGCAACTCTGTGAATTTAGACATGGGCCAGAGGAAATAAGGAAAAGTTGGCAATTTTGGGTTCCATATTTCAAAAGTTGCCTGCATCTCACTGTTGCAAGGCAGGCTTCTGAAATCTTCTCTTGTCCTGAAAAACTTGTGAAATTCCACAAACGAAAGGAGACACAAAGCCCCACCTCACAAAGAAACTGCTCTACCAAGTGTATAGATGTTGGCATTCTTGTGATTTGAAAGTGTTACCAATTTGTAAGGCTGATTTGTGTCCACAGAGGAGGGAGTTCTTTAGTTTGCCATTCAGTCTTATAGTCATCAGTGAAAAATTTGAGTGCAATTGCCTTTGACACTAGAAGAAAGGGCAGAGATATGTATTTCAGACTTCTTGAAATCTGGCTGATAACTATAGTGGTGCAAGTGAGAATACCAAGAAATAATTTATCTTCATAAAAGTGGATGACACACTTCATGTTAATACAAAACTCCCAAAACAAAACCAATCCCCTAAGCCTGGTGGGGTGGAAATGACAGAATATCCTTATAATATTCTTTAAAAAATATATTTTTAATGATTTCAGAGAGGAAGAGAGAGGGATAGAAACATCAATGATGAGAGAGAATCATTGATTGGCTGCCTCCTGCAGGCCCCACACTGTGGACTGAGGCCACAATCCAGGCATGTGCCCTGACTGGAAATCGAACCCTGACCTCCTGGTTCATAGGTCAATGCTTAACCACTGAGCCATGCCAGCGAGGTCTCATAATATTCTTACCTGTTTAAAAATATATATATAAAACTAAAGGTCTGGTGCACGAAATTTGTGCATGGAGGGCGGGGGTGTTCCTCAGCTCAGCCTGCCCCCTCTCCAATTTGGGATCCCTCTCACAATCCAGGACTACTGGGTCCCAATTGCTTGCCTGCCTGCCTTCCTGATTGCCCCTAACTGCTTCTGCTTGCCAGCCTGATCACCCCTAACCATTCCCCTGCCTGCCTGATTGATGCCTAACTGCCCCCCTGCCAGCCTGTTTGTCCCTAACTGCCCTCCCCTGCAGGCCTGGTCATCCCTAACTGCTCTCTCCTGCAGTCCTAGATCCCCCCTAACTGCCCTTTCCTGTTGTCCCAGTCACCCCCAACTTCCCTCCTCTGCTGGCCTGGTCATCTCTAACTGCCCTCCCCTGCAGGCCTGGTCCCTCCCAACTCCCCTTCCCTGATGGCCATCTTGTGATGGCCATCTTGTGTGTTGGAGTGATGGTCAATCTGCATATTACTCTTTTATTAGATAGGATAGAGGCCTTGTGCATGGGTTTGGGCCAGCTGGTTTGCCCTGAAGGGTGTCCCGGATCAGGGTGGGGGTTCCCTTGGGGCATGAGGTGGCCTAGGAAAGGGCCTGTGCTGGTTTGCAGGCCGGCCATGTACTCTGGCAACCTAAACAAAGGCCCTAGTATCTGGGATTTATTTATCTTTGCCAATTGAAACTTTGTAGCCTGGAGCAGAGCCAAGCCTTCTGCTCCTTCTGTGTTGGCAGCCATTTCTGTTGGGACTTATTTATCTTCTGTAATTGAAACTTTGTAGCTTTAAGCCGAGGCCTGGGCCAGCCAGGGTATGCGTAAAGCTTGGCTTTCTCCATTGCCTGGGTGCAACCCTAGCCTCCTGCTTTCTCCAGCCCTGTGGCTGCCATCATTTTTGTTAGAATTTATTTATCTTCTATCATTGAAACTTTGTAGCCTTAAGCAGAGGCCTGGGCTGTCCAGGGTGTGTGGAAAGATTGGCTTCCTCCATCACCTGGGAAATACAAGCCTCCCTCTTGCTCTCTCTGTGGCTGCAGCCATCTTGGTTGGGGTTAATTTGCATACTTGCTCCTGATTGGCTGATGGGCATGGCTGGTGGGCATGTTTTGGGGTGTAGCAGAGGTATAGTCAATTTGCATATTACTCTTTTATTAGATAGCATTATATGTATAAATTATATATCCATGTGTATATGTGTTAACTCATTTTTTCCTCCTCTTTTTTAATTTCTATTTCCCTGTTCTAATATAATGCTTATGAAATTGTTGCTTTATAGTCATTTATTTATTTGACCAAGATTCATTGAGTGCCTACTATGTATTGGACACTGTTCTGAAGGATTTCACAGTAAACAGAAAGGACAAAAATTCCTGTCCCCCCAACCTTATGTTTGAAAAGGATAAGAAAAACACTCCCCACCTCAACTTCTTCCCCAACCTCCCCCTGAAAAAGGAAGAAAAACATGAAAGAAGAACTGGAAAAATAATAGGGCTGGGAAGAAATTATGTGAGTATATGTATTTGACAGGTGGGGAGACTGTGGGGAGGTGTTGGAGTTATATGAAGCAGTCCAAGAAGTCTTCATTGAGAAGGTCCCATGTGTATAAGGTTATCAAGGAGTTGTAGGGGGAAAGCATTCTATTCATAAGAAACTACAAGTGCAAAGAACCTTTGGTGAAGCATGCCCCCAATTCAAAGATCAGTGCAGAGGTCCATGTGCTAGAGCAGAAGGAACAAGGGATAAGGGAGGAAATGGGAGATGAGATCAGAGAAGAAATGGGACCAGGTTAGGAGGCTCTTGGGGTCTTTGACATCACTAACTTTTATTTGGAATGAAAGGGAGAGCCATGGGATGATATTGAGCTGAGGAGTGATTTGATCTAATGTCAGTTTTAATAGGACCACTTTGGCTAATTCCTGAAAATACATTAAAAAGAGGTGAGTCCTAGCTGCTTTTGCTCAGTGGTTAGAACATCAGCCCATGGACTGAAGGGTTGCAGTTTTGATTCTGGCAAGGGCAGGTACCTTGGTTGCAGGCTTACATCCCTGGCCTTGGTTGGGTTGTGTGCAGAAGGCAACCAATCGATGTGTTTCTCTCACATCGATGTTTTTCTCTCTTTGCCTCTCCCCTCCCTTTCACTCTCTCTAAAAAAGAGGATTAACAAAAAAAAATCAATCATCAATCAATAAAATTAAAAAAGAGGCTATAGTGGAAGCAGACAGACTAGTAAGGGCCTATTGTTATGGTCTAGGAAAGAGATGATGGGAGCTTGGTCCTGAGGGCATGGTAAGACATTGCAGAATTCTGGATATATCCTATCTAATAAAAGAGTAATATGCAAATTGACTGTCACTCCAACACACAAGATGGCTGCCACAAGATTGCCAGCAGGGGAGGGCAGTTGGGAGAGACCAGGCCTGCAAGGGAGGGCATTTGGGAGCAATCAAGCCTGCAGGGAAGGGCGGTTGGAGTGGAGGACCCAGACCTGCAGGGGAGGGCATTTAGGGGTGACCAGGTCTGCAGAGGAGAGCAGTTAGGGGCATTCAGGCTGGTAGGGGAGCAGTTAAGCATCAATCAGGCTGACAGGGGAGCAGTTAAGCATCAATTAGCTGGCAGGGAGTGGTTAGGGGGTGATCAGGCTGGCAGGCAGAAGCAGTTAGGGGCAATCAGGAAGGCAGGCAGGCGAACAGTTGGGAGCCAGCAGTCCTGGATTGTGAGAGATATTGGGCCTAAATGGGCAGTCGGACATCACTCGAAGGGTCCCAGATTGGAGAGGGTACAAACTGGGCTGAGGGACACCCCCCCTCGCCCCGTGCATAAATTTTGTGCACCAAGCCTCTAGTTTTGACATAAAGCCAATAGACTTTCTGAGGTATCAGGTGTGGTCCAAGAGAAACAGATTCAAGGATGGCTCCAAGACTTTTGATCTAAGTGACTGGAAAAATGGAGTTACCATTTATGGAAATGGGATGCTTATGTGAGAAGAAGGGAGAGGGAGAGAGAGAGAGATAGAAACATCAATGATGAGAAATAATCATTGATTGGCTGTCTCTGCATGGCCCACACTGGGGATTGAACCCACAACCTGGGCATGTACCCTGACAGGGAATCGAACTGTGACCTCCTGGTTCATAGGTCGATGCTCAACCACTGAACCACACCAACTGGGCAATCAACTTTTCTATTTTTTTTAAAAAATTTTTTCTTAGCTTTTCTATTTTTGATGATTGTACCTCCCTGTTACCTCTCCTATCATAACCTGCAACATAGCCAGGTGACTAAAAGAGGAGTTGATTTAAAACACATTCCACTTCCCTTTTTAAGAAACTCTCCTTGACAATAGCTCCTCCTTGAAATAATTTTTTATTTTATTTTAGTGGCTATAAGTCTTTGTTTTAGGTTTGTATTTATCTTACTACTTGTCTTCAAAGGAGAATTGGCAGGCAGGACCCTGCAGTTATTTCCTGATGGAATAGCCCAATTCAGAAGATATCATTGTTCTTTATTTTTTAAAATGCAATAGCAGACATTTTAAAGATATTAAATGGAGAAATTTAGGTCTACTGCAAAGTTTGTAAACTTAAATTTTATTTTTGAATTGAATTTTACTTTCAGTATTGTTTTGTGTTAGTTTCATGTGCACATTATAGTAGTTAGATAATCAGATACTCTGCAAAGGATTTCCCCATTATTTGCAGTCCCTACCTGGCACCATACATAGTTATTACAACATAGTTATTATAATATTATTGACTACATTTCCAATGTGGTACTTGATATCCCTGTGACTATTCTGTGACTATCAAATTGTATTTCTTAAGTTCTTCACCATTTTTATCCAGTTCCCACCATCCCTCCCCTCTGGCAACCATCAGTCAGTTCTCTGCACGTGAGTCTGTTTCTATTTCATTTGTTCTTTTATTTTTGTTATCTAAATTCCACACATAAGGGAATAAAGTGGCATTTGCCTTTCTCTGACTGACTTATTTTGCTTAGCATAAGACCATCTAGGTCCATCCATGGTGTTGCCAATGGTAAGATTTCATTTTTTTATGGCAGAGTAACATTCTATTGTATATATGTATCACAGCTCTTTTATCCTCTCATCTGCTATTGCAATTTTTAAAAAGTCCCCACCCTAGGATATGTTGTTATTGATTTTAGAAAGAGAGGAAGGGGGAGAGAGAGAGAGAGAAAGAGAGAGAGAGAGAGAGGGAGAGAGAGAGAAACATTGATGGGTTGCCTTCCTGTACACTCCTTGACTGGGGATCAAACCCACAACCAAGTTATGTGCCTGACTGGGAATCCAGTCTGCAACCTTTTGATATACAAGGTGATTCTCCAATTAACTCATTCACCTGACCAGGGCTATCCACTCATCTATTTATGGGCACTTTTGTTGTTCTGTATCTTGGCTACTGTAAACAACTCTGCAGTGATCATGGGAGGCATATATTCTTTCAAACTAGTGTTTTAGATTTCTTTGGATATATTCCCAGAAGTGTAACTGCTGGTCATAAGACAGTTCCATTTTAACATTTTTGAGGAATCTCCATACTGTTTTCTATAGTGGCTGTACCAATCTGCATTTCTACTAATAGTGCACGAGGTTCCCTTTCCTCCACATCCTCACCAGCAATTGTTGCTCATTCATTTATTGATGATAGCCTTCTGACACCACTGAGGTGACATCTCACTGTGGTTTTAATTTGCATTTCTCTGATGACTAGTGACATTAAGCATCTTTTCATATGTCTATTGACCATCTGTATGCCCTGTTTGAGAAGTGTCTATTCAGGTCCTTTGATCATTTCTTAATTGGATTGTTAGTTATTTTGGAATTGAATTTTATTATTATTATTATTATTATTATTATTATTTTTTAATCTTTATTGTTCAGTTTATTAATTACATTGTTTCCCCTTTTTATCCCCCTATAGCTCCCCTCCACCCTGTACCTATCCCACCCTCCACCCTCACCTCCCCTTCCCCACTGTCCTCTCCCATTGTTGCAAGATTTTTGTCCAATCTCTTGCTGCACTACCCACAATACTTTTCTCCCCAAGAGTTGTCAGTCCATTCCCTCTCTATGTCCATGTCTCTGTCATATTCACCAGTTTATCCTGTTCAACAGCCTATCAATTCACTTGATTTTTATGTTCATTTGTTGATAGATGTGTATTTGTTGTTCAAAATTTTCATCTTTACCTTTTTCTTCTTCCTCTTCTTAAAGAATATCTTTCAGCATTTCATATAATGTTGGTTTGGTGGTGATGAACTCCTTTAGCTTTTTCTTATCTGCGAAGCACTTCATCTGACCTTCAATTCTGAATGATAGATTTGCTGGATAGAGTAATCTTGGTTGTAGATTCTTGCTGTTCATCACTTTGAATATTTCTTGCCACTCCCGTCTGGCCTGCATCGTTTCTGTTGAGAAATCTGCTGACAATCGTATGGGTGCTCCCTTATAGGTAACCAACTGTTTCTCTCTTGCTGCTTTTATTATTCTCTCTTTGTCTTTTGCTCTTGGCATTTTAATTATGATGTGCCTCGGTGTGGTCCTCTTAGGGTTCCTATATATTGGGGTTCGGTGCACTTCTTGGACTCCTAAGTCAATTTCTTTCACCAGGTGTGGGAAGTTTTCAGTCACTATTTCTTCAAATAGGTTTTCATTGTCTTGGTCTCTCTCTTTTTCTGCCACCCCTATAATTCGGATGTTGGTATGCTTGAGGTTGTCCCAGAGGCCCCTTACACTATCTTCAATTTTTTGGATTCTTTTGGTTTCTTGCTTTTTCAGCTGAGTGGATTTTACCTCTTTGTATTTCAAATCTTGAACTTGGTTCTTGGGGTGCTCCAGAGCACTTTTAGGTCCTTGTATAATATTTTTTGTTTCAGTCAGCGTGTGCTTAATTTCTGGTTGGTCCTTTTTCATATCCTTGAGAGTCTCCTTTATATCCTTGAGGGTCTCCTTCATTTCCTTGTAGGACTCATTCATTTCCACGTTGGTCTTGATCATTTCCTTGCAGGTCTCATTTATATCCTTGAGGGTCTTGTTCATTTCCTTGTAGGACTCATTCATTTCCTTTGTGGTCTTGCTTACTTCCTTATAGGCCTCGACCTTTTGTTGGAGCCTCTTGAAAAACCCTATAACTGTGGTTTTGAATTCCATGTCCAGTCGTTTTTTTGCCTGCATTTCTTTCACATCTGATTTCTTTCCATGTCGCTGCATGGTGGCTGCTTCCCTGAGTTGGTCAATTAGCTTTGTGTGGTAGACTTCCTACTAGGGACAGTGGCTCAGCCTCCCTGGTTACCTGAGGTGGATATGGGCTGCACAGTCTTGCTGAAGTTAAGCTCAGTTAATCCTTGTTAGCACTTGGAGGGTTGACCTCCAGGCCCATTGTCTGTGAAGCTCAGCTGTGCTCAGGTTGGATGGGCGGAGTCTCCGGGCCAAGCAGACAGCGTTAGCTCCGCCCTATGTGGCCCTGGGGACTCTGTGCCGGGGGCAATGGCTGCCAGCACCTCTGGGAGAGAGCCCCTGCTGAGCTCCACCAGCTGCCGGGGAATTCAGACTCTCCCAAAATGAGTCTGCATGCTCAATGTCTCACCCAGGGTCGTAAAACAAAGCAGTCTGACGGTTTCCCTAATGAGAGGGTGAGTCGCAGAGCGCTCTCTGGGTCGTCACGCAGCCGAGCTGTTCGCGCGCAAGCTGCCTTCTCCACAAGCCAGCAGACCCGGCAACACCCGAGCTTTGGCGTGCCCTCCCACTGTCCAGTTTTCACCCCGTGTGATAGTGGGTTCTCTGGACTTCGCCCAGAGCTGGAGAATCAGTCCAGTGGGACGCCTTTGTCTCCCTGTTCGAGAAAACTGGCCGGTTTTCAGCCGCCCGCCCTCTCCGCGGCGCACGCTCCAAACCTCTCTCGGTGCGAATCTTTCAACGCTGTTCGCCGCTGCTCCTCCGAGTCACAGTGTCTTATCTTCACTTTTATTTGTGGAATTTTCACTCGGTGAGCTTTTTGGTGATTCTGGAAGGTGTTTGTTCTTTCGTTAAGTTGTAGTATTAAAATTGCTGAGTATGACGGCAAGATAGGTGTTTTACCTATGCCGCCATCTTAGTTCTCCCCTGGAATTGAATTTTATAAGTTCTTTATAAATGTTGGATATTAACCCCTTATCAGGTGTATTGGCAACTATGTTCTCCTATTTAGTGGGTTATCTTTATATTTTGCTAATGGTTTCCTTTGATGTGAAAAACCTTTTTTGGTTTGATATAGTTACATTTGTTTATTTTTCTTTTGTTTCCTTTGTCCAAGGAGATATATAAAAATATATTGCTAGAGAAATATCAGAGAACTTATTGCCTATGTATTTGTAGGCGTTTTATGATTTTGAGTCTTAAATTTAAGTCTTTAATCCATTTTGAATTTATTTTTTGTGTGTGATAAAAAAGGTGTTCTATTTTTTTTGCATGCATCTGTCCTATTTTCCCAACACCCTTTATTGAATAAAGTGTCTTTACTCCATTGTATAATCTTGTATCCTTTTTCAAATGCTAATTGACCGTATAGGCATGGGTTACTTCTGGGCTTCCTATTCTGTTCCATTGATATATGGGTCTTCTTTTTAATGCCAGTGCCAGCCTGCTTTCATCACTATCATGGCATAGTATAGTTTGATGTCAGGTTTGACCTCCCCCACCCCCATAGGATGTAAGTGAGTTGAGTGAATGGAAGAATGGGTGCATTTATGAATCAATAGGCACTTCTCTAATGCTGTTATACAACTAAAATCTAAATGATTCTCTCTTCATGTCTATGTCCTGTTAGAACGTGAGGGAGAGAGACCATATCCAGGTTAACAGAGAAGAATCACTTCAGCCAGTGATACCAAGAAAATAAAGTAGGGAGATGGGGAGAGGGGAAAGGGTAGTGGTGGAAAGGGAGTTGCATTTCAGAGTGATTAGGGAAATTCTCTCAGAGGACAGGAGAGTAAGCTGATACTGAAGGATGACAAAGGTCCAGTCAGTACAGACCTGGGGCAGAACCTTTTGGGTAGAGAGAGCTGACAAAGCAAAACCCTGAGGCACACTGAGCTTGGGGTGTTCAAGGAACAAGAGGAAGGCAGTGTGGCTGGACCTCAGTGGCTGCGGCGAATGATGTGAGTGACCAGGGAGGGGCTGCCTCAGTGCAAAGACATGAGGCTCACTCTACCTGGAGGCCCTACTCCTCACAGAGCCTGTGGTGAGTGAGTTGGGTCTTGAGGGATTCAAAACTGCATTTGAGTCAAATGGATTTACAATGATGTGCAGATCATTAGAGGCTCAGGTTGGAGGCAAGTAGAGATAATAATAGTAGGTTATTTTATTTTTAATAGTAACACAGATTGCTAATGTTTACTTACTCCAGGCACAGTGCTGCATGCTGATACTATTCAAACCTTCTGATCTTTTCATTATATTAGGTGGGTGATCTTTTTATCCTTTTTTACAGAAGAGTAAAGGGAAGTTGTGATCAGTTTTGGGGCTTGCTGACTTTGGAGTACCCTTAGGAGGCATGTAGGTGAAGATATATAAAGAAACCATTGGAATCACACTTTGCTCATATCAGGCAGTCAGTAAGTAAGTGTTGAATGAAATAGGGGTGAGATGTAATGTGGGGAGTAAACCCTCCCTGGGTAGTACTGAAGTTGAGAGGGTAGATGAGTGTGTATATTTAGCTTTGTGGGCACTGAGATGAGGTTGCTGAAGCCAATTAAAAGCTGCTTTACTTTCCAAACTGTTTACGACATCATGGTGGCTGTGTGTCTTTTCTGGTCAGTGAGTCTCTGTTGTGTCTTTATGAGCAGAGCCCACTTCCATCAAAGAAGCAACAGTTACCGGGGTGATCACTTTCTAAGATATAAATGTCTAATTACTATGCTGCACACCCAAAACAAATATGATACTGTATGTGAAATGTAAGTGAAAAAAAGTGGCAGAGCCAATGCGTGGCCAGGTACTCTGACACCAGGTACACCTGTCTGAGCTTTGGGTTGGAAGCTGCCCCACACAGCATCTATTTGGGAGATGTCTCCATAGGGTCTGGGAGTGGTGACCTGGGGACAGGGACAGCAGTTTCAGGCAGGGTCCATAACCAGATACGGATCCTGGTGGTGTGAGCTGCATATATGATCCCTGTGACGTCCCGTGGTCTTTAAAATTCTCTCATTTTGGCTTAATTTTGTTTCCATTTGCTTTCTTAAAACATTGCTTATTTCACTTACTTAATCACATTTATTGTGTAAAGTGAAATATGGTGCTGTCTTAAAATTAATCTCTACTGTGCCTGTATTTATACACCCTTTCTTATTTCTAATGCTCTTGTGCTTGAAATCTTTTCTCTTGGCTGAGTTATTTAAAAAAAAATAATCAGCTGTTCATTTTATTTATCCATCAAGTGATTTCCCCATTTATTTTTTAAATTTCTGGGTTTATATTTTTAATATTTATTGTGGTTTGTTTTATTATTATTTCCAGATTCTTTTTGTCTAACGCTTAATTCATTTATTTCATTATTTTTACTTCTAAAAAAGGCAGTAAATTCTGTGAATTTTCCTTCAGGTATTACCTTAACCAAACTCCATAGGTTTCTGTATAGGGTACCCTCACTGTAATTTTTATTTCCATTGAGTGTCCAGTTGCTTAGGATTTTTGGCTCTTCTTTTGTTATTTTTTTGGGAGATGGTAACACACATACATGCACACACACATGCATACACACTATCAAGTGCATATATTTACATATCTGGTTTGGTAGTTGGCTGTGTTAGCTAAGTTCTAGAGCCTTTCAATGCAAGCTCATCAGTGGCCTTATCCATTTCATTCTCAGCTCTGCCCCACACACCTAACAGGTGTTAAATAAATTTTTAAAATCTTATATCCTTAGTTTTATTTCTATATGAGGTATCATTTTCAAAGTTGTTCTAAACTCTTCTAATTAAATCATGTATTTTTGTTAAATGTGTCTTTATTTAAATGTCCTTAGTAAGGTATTCTTGAAGCTTAAGGGTACCTAAAGGTTTGTGATGTTATATATTGGCATTCATTTTAATAATACTTATTAAATGCTTATCATGTACTAAGTACTGTGCTAAGCACTAGAAATACAAAGGCAAATTTAAAAAAACACAAATTTTCTGCATTTTGTGATTCATCCTATCTAATAAAAGAGTAACAGGCAAATTGACCACACCCTGCTACAACCACCAGCCACGCCCACCAGCCAATAAAGAGCAAATATGCAAATAAACCTCAACCAACATGGCTGCGGCCAATGAGAGCAGGAGGGAGGCTTGGATTTCTCCAGTGATAAAGGAAGCCAAGCTTTCTGGCTGCCCTTGCCAGCATAGGCCTCCACTCAATGCTACAAAGTTTCAGTTATAGAAGATACATAAATCCCAACAGAAATGGCAGCAGCTATGGAGCTGGAAAGAGCAGAGGCTAGGGTTGCCCTTGGCAATGGAGGAAGCCAAGCTTCTGCAGCCCTGCTAGCCTAGGCCTCTACTCCAGGCTACAAAGTTTCAATTATAGAAGGTAAATAAATTCCAACAAAAATGGCTGTCACCAATGAATGAGCAGAATGCTTGGCTCCACTCCAGGCTACAAAGTTTCAGTTGTAGAAGATAAATAAATTCCAGATACCAGGGCCTCTGCTTGGGTCACCGGGGGGTGTGGCCAGCCTGCAAACCACCACAGGCCCCTCACTCAGGCCACCCCATGCCCCAAGGGAACCCCATCCTTATCTGGGACACCCTTTAGGGCAAACCAGCTGGCCCTCACCATGTACCAGGACTCTATCCTATCTAATAAAAGAGTAATTTGCAGATTGACCATCACTCCAACACACAAGATGGCTGTCCCCATGTGGTCAAATATCCTGCCCCTATGTGGACACAATATGGCCACCACAAGATGGCCAGCAAGGGAGAGCAGTGGGAGAGACCATACCTGCAAGAGATGGCAGTTGTGGGCGATCAGGCCAGCAGGGGAGGGAAGTTAGGGATGACCAAGTCAATAGGCAAGGGATGTTGGGAGTGACCAGGCCTGCAGGAAAGAGTATTTGAGGTGGGGGGAAACCCAGGCATGTAGGGGGAGAAGAGCTGGGGGAACCAGGCCTGCAGTTAGTAGTGATCAGACCTGAAGGGTAGGGCTGTTGGGTGGGACCAGGTCTACAGGGGAGGGCAGTGGGGAGGGACCGGGCCTGCAAGGGAGGGCAGTTGTGGGCAATCAAGCCTGTAGAGGAGGACAGTTAGGGGTGACCAGGCAGGCAGAGGAGGGAAATTGGGGGAAAACAGGCTGGCAGGGGGGCAGTTAGACATCAATTAGGCTGGCAGGGGAGTGTTTAGGGGATGATCAGGCTGGCAGGCAAAAGTGGTTAGGAGCAATCAGGGAGGCAGGGAGGTGAGTAGTTGGGGGCCAGCAATCCTGGATTGTGAGTGGGATGTCCGACTTCCCGTTTAGGTCTGATCCCACTGGACATCCCTCGAGGAGTCCCAGATTGGAGAGGTTGCAGGCTGGGCTGAGGGACACCCCCCCTCCCATGCATGAATTTCATGCACCAGGCCTCTAGTATTTATATTTATGAAAGAAATAATAAAGTAAGTAAATATTAATTTAGAAGAATTCTGAGTTACAATGAAGAAAGCAAATTAGTCCTTGTTAAAGATATCAGAGAGATGGATATTCATGGGATGGGAAAGGGGTCCTCCCTGGGGAGGGGGCATTGATGAAGATCAAACAACAAGGGGAGTCAGTTCTACAAAAAGCTGGGGGACCATCCTCCAGGCAGAGGGGACACCACCTACTGTTACCTAGACCTCTGCACTAGCAATATCAATTTTTTCTTTTTGTCAGTGCTTACGTGATACACATTTACCCAAACAATTACAAAATCCATACAATTATTAATATTTTAACATAATTTTTATTGATCTTATAAACAAATATCTTAGATTCTCTCACTGCCTCCCTGCACCAATCTGTGAATTCCTTATTTGCAGTACAGAATTTAGTTCTTTCCCATTTGTAACAATGTGTGATATTTTGGTTTTGTTCTGGCCTTTTCTGGATGTTTTTAGGTACTATCCTCTTGTTTTCAACACTGATTGGCCTTTCTGCTGAGTTTTCTCCCAGGGCATTACTTATCTTTTGTCCACTGTCAGCTTTGATAAGGAAACAGTCCAGTTTCTGTGTTAACCCATTGGTTACCTTTGAACACCTCTGGGGACACTAACTGAATTACCCTCCTTCACAATTATATAAAAACTAGGGGCCTGGTGCACGAAATTCGTGCACTGGGGGTGGGTGGTCCCTTTCTAAGTGTGTATTGCTTCTGGCCTTGTCAGACTCTGGACAGAGCACTAATGCTGCTCCTTACTCTTTCTTTAGCCACGGCCGAAGCAGGACCAGCTGGGTATCCCCGAGGGCGGCCAGGGCGAGGTCGGCAGCGCAGTGGCGGTCACGGGCCCAGCTCTCCGCCACCCCCAGCCGCCGCGCCAGCTGCCTCAGCACCGCCATCCCCATGCTGTGCCGCGTGCCGGGCAGTCTGTGGTTCCCCAGGCTGGCCACCAGCCACCGCTTCCCCGGGGGTCGGGGCTCCAAAGCGCACCCGCTCATGGCCCCACTCAGCAGCGGCCCCCCTTGAAGTATTTCTTTACCTACAAAAGGCATTTTATTTCATGTGCAAAGAGAATTCCAGCATTTTATTATTATTACTAGAGGCCCGGTGCACAAAATTTGTGCACAGGGGCTGAGGGATGTCCCTTAGCCCAGCCTGCACCCTTTTGGATCTGGGACCCCTCAAGAGATGTCTGACTGCCCATTTAGGCCCGATCCTGGTAGGACATCTTTCTCACAATCCAGGACTGCTAGCTCCAAACTGCTCGCCTGCTTGTCTCCCTGATTGCCTCTAACTGCTTCTTCCTGCCAGCCTGATCACCCCCTAACCACTACCCTGCCAGCCTCATTGATGTATAACTGCTCCCCTGCCAGCCTGTTTGCCCCCAATTTCCCTCCTCTGCCCGCCTGGTCACCCCTAACTGCCCTCCCCTGCAGGCTTGCCCTCCCTTGCAGGTCTGGTCCCTCCCAACTCCCCTCCCCTGCTGCCCCGATGGCCCACAACTGCCCTCACTTGCAGGCCTGGAACCTCACACTGTCCTCCCCTGTTGGCCATCTTGTGGTGGCCATCTTGTGTCCACATGGGGGCAAGATATTTGACCACATGGGGGCAGCCCTCTTGTGTGTTGAAGTGATGGTCAATCTGCGTATTACTCTTATTAGATAGGATGTTTAGAACGAATGACTCAGAGGAATTTGGCCCAGTATGAGAGTTACCAAATGGGCCAGCTTTGTTGCTTGCCTTTTTGAATCACCCATGGTGCAATTGGGTCATTCACTTAATGCGTTTCTTCCTTTCTGGATGAGATCTACTTTCTAAGGGAAAACAATCCAGTTATCAGGTTTTCAGTTTTATGTACTAACGATCTATTACTTTCTTTCTCTAATCCTTTCCCCACAGCCTAGGTTTTTATTACCAGGAATTAAACACATCCTACAGGACACCAGAGCTCAAATTAGAGAAAATCATCTCTGATTTCAGTGGGATGGGGAGGAGCAAGCAGTTCACCTACTTGCCTGGAAAGACATGAGTCCTAACCAGCGATTTGACTTTGTATTCACTTTTTGACTAGGTGTATTGGCCTTATGTTTCTTATTACCCTGTAAATCTCTTTTCCCTGTTGAAAATTGAGGAACACACTTCTTCTCCTGGGCTCCATGAATCTGAAGACCATGCGTGGCTAAGTGTGGAAAATGGCTTTTCTGGAATATCAGCTTTGGCACTCAGAGATTAAGAGTACTCCATGTGGTGAGCAATAACTCTGGACTCTGCTGTGTTTAATTAAGATAATTTTCCTACTTAGCTCCAGATGTGGAGATGAGATTCAATTTTATTGTGCCTAAAAGAACACATCCTTCCAAATATCCATGTCACCGATGTGGAATGTGACCACAGCTTTGCCTGTGATGAGCCTCCATCTCCTAGAAGGAGAAGAACTTTGGCAGGAACAACTTCTAGCCCTGTCTACTGCTTCTGTGGAGTTTGCCACTAAATGGGAAGACTTGGGAGGTGGAGAGTCCCACTGCTTAGGTGCCAGATGGCAAAGGAAGAGGGAGAAAGACAAGGAGTTGAGATGGTAAAGGAAAAGAAGCTGGGTGGCGTTTCTTGCCAGGTACAGCATCAATAAATAAAGACGCTGACCACCCAGAAAGACCGAATTTTTGTTCTCTTGTTCTGTTTTTGCAAATTAATTGACAAATGTTAAGAAAATCATCTGATATCTCTTTACCAGTCACTGAAAATACTTGGAAAAGAGCAATATCATTGCAAAATGAACATTGGGAATCCTAGGATAAAAGAGAGCTGATAGCCTTGTCATTCATTTCTGAATTTTCTCCACAAGTTTCTTGTAATGAGATAGCCCAATCTGTGCTTGACCACATCCTGAAAATGTAAATACATCTTGTCACAGGGAAGCCCATCCTCCCTTTGAAGAATTCAGGTGATTGAAAGTGTCTTAATTATATTATTGCGACAAATTCCTTTTCTCTGAGTCTTTCTCCCTTTTGTTTTATTGTTTTTATTTTATTTATTTTACAAAGCCTGCCTTAGGTTCATTTGTACAAATAGCACAAGAGGATACTAGCTCTATGTTGACAGCAGTCCAGTGGTCACACCCATCCTGTCCTCACTTTGGCAGACAGAGGTCTCTACTCTGGAAACTTGGTAGGGGCCTGGGCACCTTTGGGAGCCTGAGCCTGAGCTGGAGCTGCAGCATAGACTGGGGCTTGGTTTGAGCCTTGGCCTTGGCCTTTGGCTGATGGAGTCTGAGACCCTTGGTGATGTGGGCATGAGCACGTTTCCCAGGCTTGGAGCGGTGGGCGGGGCGTGGGGGGTGGAGGGTGGGCAATGTATGCAAGCCGACTGAACTTGTAGCTGCCACTCTTTAGGATCTTGGGCTTGACTTCCTTGGGCTTAAGGAGAGTCTTGATAGCCTTGGCTCATGCATTCATGACCTTGGCATGATTGACCTGTATCTTCTTCAGGCCCTTGTTGTTGGTCTTCTTGGCAAAGTGCATGTTCCTCAGGAACTTGGAGTCTACCACCTTAAGAGATTCATATCTTTGTGATTGGGGTTTCTTGATGCCATTTCTGTGGTTCCTGGACTTGGTCATATGTGCACAGAAGCCCATAGCTCCCAAAGCACCCAGGACCACACTTTTACTTCATTATTTTACAGGAACACAAAATAACAGTGTCCCTTATTAAGGCCAATTGTCTCTTAAGCTCCACACATCCAAAGGGATAAATACACATCCTTGTTTTCAAGAAGATTATAATTGAGTGGACAAAGGGAGAAAACCACAAGCTCTCCAAGGTTAGGATTGCATCTTATTCATCTATAGTTTTAGTGAGTGGTAGAACAGCTGGCACAAAGTAGGCACTCAGATATTTTTGATCAAAAGAATAACTAACATTGCTTATCTCTGATTATGTCCTATGTCAAACTCTGGGAGTTTCTGGTCACCTTGGGTGATGACTAGAATTCTAGCTCTCACTTCTTGCTTTCTCTTGCCTGACTCACAACATCCAAGTTTTGTAAGGTATTAGCACTCCATCCTGATTGGTCAAGTCTGCACATGTATCTGTGTAGTGTCTGCCTGAGGTCCTCATTCTCCATGGCCTAATTTCAATGAGACTGGCCTACACAGAGACTCTAGGGAACATTTGAAAACTTGAATGTCTTTGCAAGACAGCCCCCCCCCCCCCCCCCAACTTTGGAGTTAGCACTTTTGGATGTTCACACTCTTAGGGGAAATGGGAAGTAATTCTTGCTGAGCTCAGTCTGGCCAGAGGGATAACATAGATATGCAAAGAACCCAAGATAATTGTGGTGACAGAGAAAGGATGCAAATTGGCCCTGGAGCTAAAGAAAGAGTAAGGAGCAGCATTAGTGCTCTGTCCAGAGTCTGACAAGGCCAGAAGCAATACACACTTAGAAAGGGAATTGGTAAAACCACTGGCACATTGCTCTCTAGGCAACATGTGCCAGAGACTATTATTGTGTCAGGGAATGCTCAAGCTTTCCCTGGAGGATTCATTCACTTATTCATACAGTTGCTAAAAGGAGATCAACTATGTGCATTGTTACAGATGAGGAGCTGCCTCAGTGCCTAAGACAGTCCACATCCCTGCTTTCTAAGGGAGTAGGATTGAGAATAAACAAATAAAATACCTGTAGTTAGGCCTTAGAGATGTTAAAATAAGAAAGCATTCAAACTTGTAAAGAATTTTTGTGAGTTTATTTAAGCCAAACTGTCTACAATTGCTGAGAAGCAGAAACTCAACATAGTGGGATAATGCTCTGGAGAATGATTTGATTCTCTGTCAGGGCACATGCCTGGGTTTTGGGCTCGATCCCCAGTAGGAAGCAGCCAATCCATGGTTCTCTTATCACGGAGGTTTCTATCTCCTTCTACCTGTCCCTTCCTTTCTTTGAAGTCAATAAAAAACATATTAAAAAAATACAGGACACCCAATTAAATTAGAATTTCAGAGAAACGTCGAATTATTTTTTTAGTATAAATATGTCTTAAAGAAAAGAAAAGATTAAAATTCTCTGTTGTGGAAGCAAATACAAAAATGGATAGAAGAAAGGAAGGAGAGAAACAGGCACCATCTCTCACTAGGGACTAACCTCAAGGGGGTTGACCTCCCTTCAGCTTTGAAGAGACTAGTCAATTCCATGGTCAGTGATGAACCCAGGCCAAGTGCAGAGGAGGATGGATGAGAGAGAATGTGGGTGGCCAAGCTGGTGTTTTCCCCTTCCGGGACCCACTATAGAAATGAACAGTAGGGGATCCCAATCCTTCTTCTGGAACCAGCATGACAGGGGCAGTGGATCAGTGGATCAGAACAGCTGTTCAGAGCCAGGGCTCTGGAGCCAACTGAGCCGTGTACCTGCTGGGGAGCCTGGTACACATTGCTGAAGATAGTGATTCCTCATCTGTCTAAGGCTGATAAGAGAAGACTTTAGCCCTTAGGGATGTTGTGAGGATTAAATGAATTAATGCAGGGACAGGCAATGGTAAAATTCCAGGCCCACAGTAACTACTTTAGAAAAAAAGAATTCTAAGAAAATAGAATATCTGTTTGCTTCTAGATCACATTGTACTGCAGATGACAAGACCAGACAGCAAGTTTGAGGTGGAGCCCTGGTTATCAAAATGGCCGCCCAGACCACAAAGCTGAGTTATCTCAATTACAGCAGCAAATTCCTGTCGTGATAATGAATCACAGGGTGCATGCACACAGATGCGGGCTCTGGGCTGTGCTGCCTGGGTAACAAAAAGCAGACACTGCCATGGCCTAATGATGCAATGTGTGTAGCAACCGGCCCGAAGCCTGGTTATACAGCACAGGCCATAATGAAATCCAGCTTCTTTGTAGAATATTTCCCCTAAATGATAAGGCTTTGCATATGGCTCTTGCCCCCAGTGTAGCAATTTCTTCCAAAGCAAACAGTATAAAGATTCCGAGGCTGGAAAACAAAAGCTTGTCTCAGTTGAAGAACGGCAAAGCCATCTGCGAGGAAAGCAGCTCTGTGATATAAAAGACACAGAGCTGTGTTGCTTAAAATAATTTAATTATAAAATACCACTTCCTGGATCTGAAGAGAAACATTTCTACTTGGCCACTGGCGCTTTCTGGAGAAAGGCGCTACATATCGGCAGTGTGGTCATAGTGATGTTGAATTTCAAAGAGAAAAACAACAACAACAATGGATTTTGGCAAATAAATACCGAAGAGATAATCTTTTCAATTACTTACGGATGATTTTGAAAGTTTTTGTTAAGACAACTTTGACAAAACAGAAACATTGCCATCAGTTTGAAGGAAAAGAATCAGGTTTTGCTGCTTGTATTTTATTTTGAACACATTTAATAAATGAGGACATTTCTGCTCTGTGAGAGCAAAGCTCAAAGGTGGCCATGTGACAGGGAGAGCCAGCAGTCAAGCACGTGTCCGTGGGATGAGGACTATGTTCCCTGGGAAGAATCTGTGAGTAGGTTTTTAATAAACACTCATTCACACATATTTCCCCTGTGAGTCTCTTTCAGAACCACTGTCTAGTTAGTTCAGGAAAATAGTTTCCACTATTGCTCCAGCCATTGGCTATAAGTTTGATCTGATCCTATTCTAATATTAATTGATGCTTATTTTTTTTTAGCTTTCATTTTTACACAAAGTAGTGCTCAGTAAACACACAGGGTTTTATTTATTTATTTTTTTGTCAGTTAATTTTATTTTTTAATATGTTTTTTATTGATTTTTTTGCAGTACACCTTATATTTAATAGTAGTACATAAGTTTTCCTTTTTCCACCCCAATATCCTCCCCCCAGACCCCCTTCCCCCCAGCACATGTCCCCACCTGCCCCCCTCCCCGCCCCAGTGTCTTTCATTCATTGGTTATGCTCATATGCATGCATACAAGTCCTTCAGTTGATCTCCCCCAGCATCTGCCTCCCAGCCACCCCAGCCTTCCCCCTGTAGCTTGACAGCATGTTCAATGCCTCCCTGCCTCTATATCAATCACTCTCCCCTGTTCCTTTTCTTCAAAAATATCTTGCCTCTGTATACTAGAAATAAATGTATAAAAACAAAAAATGTTTGAGTCTCAGTTTCAATGTTCAACTGTTCTGAGTCCCAGTTTCAATGTCAAATAGTTCTTTATGTGTACATGTCAGCAATGGTATCCAGATGGTGGACACATCATGGCAATGCAAGATCCATCCTCTCTGGTTTGGTCCTGGGCCTCCTGCAGTCATGCACAGCTGCCTACTGCTAGTATGGCAAGGTGTCTTCAGTGTCCCCCATCTCTGGACAGTCCTCGTGACTAGAACAGACCTGTCAGTTCCTCACAGTCGCAGGAACCCACATGGTCTTGGAGTTGTTCTCTGAAAACACACAAACACATTCTCAACCAAAAGTTAACAAAGGGATCCTCTCTGCAAAACAGACTTGGGATTCTTTTTATTCTTATCTAAATGATTTTCCTTTGGCTTATTTTGACACCATGTGTGTTTATACATGGGTGTCCTGCTGTTAGCTTTACAAATGGAAGTTACTTTTCTGGAGTAAGAATTTTCTAGATGTATTTTACTTACAGGATATTTTTCCTTACATGATATTACCCTACTGTCCCCCCCCCTTTTTTTTGATTAATGGGGGCTTTTGGAAATTTTATATTGCAGTCTTTAGTAATTTTAAATTTTAATTTTTGCACACAAATATGACTGCTTTAGGTTCTTTGGATGTGAGGCAATTTTACAGTGAGATGAACTACTAATAGATATTTTAGCTAATGTTTTAGGAAAAGCTTTTTGTCCAGTACACTTAGATTTTCTTGAGTATTCACTTATTTCACTTGGCCAATTTAAATTAAACTGAAAACTTGATTACTGTTTTACTGTCAATTTTAATACTCAAGCAGAAATCTTATTTTATCCTGTAAATATTAGTGTAAAGGAATATTTGCATTTTTGAGTAGGTCCTGAGCATTCCTGGTAATAGACTGACTTTAGATATAGAGCAGCTATTCCTGGTTGAGACTCTGTCTGCCACCTGGGTCCTAGTTTGAGTTGTGCATGGGAGGCGAAGCAGCTGTGGGGGCAGGAGACCTCCCTCAGGAGGGATGAGAATTCAAGCCCCTGTAAGGTTTGTGGGTGAGGGTCTGTGCCCCACCTCTGTTGACCTTTTAGTTCTCTCCTGTTGGCCCCTTTGTGACTGTGCCTGTCTGAGACTGTTCCATCCCTGAGGAATCTTACCCATCTCTGGCTAACCAGACATCCTCTGGGGCCAAGCAGGGTGATGTGAGGTTCAGTTCTGTCTCCTTTGTAGTCTATGCCCCCATGGCCTCCACGTCCAGTACCTGCCTTGGGGTTCCCTAGCCTGCTGGCGGGGTCCCAGAACTGATCACATATTTCAGGGGACCCAGGTTTCTTCTCCAGAGAAGGCCCAGCTCACACCATTGTGTGAGAAACAGATCCATGGTGCCAGCAACCCAGAGGCTTCAACCACAGCTTGAACTGAAATCTCAGGCAACAGCTGTATGTATTTGGATTGTAAGAAGGCGGTCCTTCTTGGCAGAAAGGGCAATAAGGGCCAATATAGAATGCTCAAGTGCCTTCCCAGTGCCTTAATTACTTCTGAAAGGGATTAATTCCATTCCTATCCTTTTTAAAATTGCTGCCCAACATTCAAAGAATTAGTTTGTAAGTTTATTTGGGATAATTGTATAATATGCTGTTGTCAAACATCAAAAATTATAATGACGTTGTAGAATAATATCATGTAAGGGTATTATGGTGTCAAGGGAGGTTAAGGACGGCCTAGCCTAAGGATTGGTGTCCATAGGAGATGACAAGCTCTAGGCCATGTCAATTCAATCTCAAACTAGTTGTCAATTTTATTTTATAACTTTATTTTTTTAAATTTTATTTATTTATTTATTTTTTAAAATATATTTTATTGATTTTTTACAGAGCAGAAGGGAGAGGGATAGAAAGTCAGAAACATCGATGAGAAACATCAATCAGCCGCCTCTTGCACGCCCCCTACTGGGGGTGTGCCCGCAGCCAAGGTACATGCCCTTGCCGGAATCAAACCCGGGACCCTTCAGTCCAGAGTCCGACACTCTAACCACTGAGCAAAACCGGTCTCGGCTATTTTATAACTTTATATAAACTTTGTCAGGGATGTAAAAAACACAAATTACTTACCTTAGTTCAAGAGTTCAAATATATTGACTTTCCCCCTTACTCCCATCACATGCCACTTACCCTGAGGGTTGACATTCTGATGGACCTTTCTCAGTCTCTGGATCCATTCTTGTTCATCAGTCTATGTCATTCATTATATTCCTCAAATGAGTGAGATCACGTGATATTTATCTTTCTCTGCCTGGCTAATTTCACAGCATAATGCTCTCCAAATCCATCCATGTTGTTGCAAATGGTAGGAGCTCTTTTTTTTTTTTTTACTCCAGCATAGTATTCCATTGTGTAAATGTACCATAGTTTTTTAATCCACTCATCTGCTGATGGGCACTTAGGCTGTTTCCAAATCTTAACTATGGTAAATTGTGCTGCTATGAACATAGGGGTGCATATATCCTTTCTAATTCGAGTTTCTAGTTTCTTGGGGAATATTCCTAAAAGTGGAATCACTGGGTCAAATGGGAGCTCCATTTTTAGTTTTTTAGGAAACTCCATACTGTTCTCCACAGTGGCTGTACTAGTCTACAATCCCACCAGCAGTGCATGAGAGTTCCTTTTTCTCCGCATCCTCGCCAGCACTTGTCATTTGTTGATTTGTTGATGTAAGCCATTCTGACAGGTGTGAGATGGTACTGCATAGTCGTTTTGATTTGCATCTCTCAGATAATTAGTGACTTGGAGCAAGTTTTCATATGTCTCTGGGCCTTCCTTTTGTCTTCTTTAGAAAAGATTCTATTTAGGTCTGTTGCCCATTTTTTTATTGGATCATTTGTCCTCCTTTTATTGAGTTGGGTGAGTTGCCTGTAGATGCTTGAGATTAAACCTTTATCACTGATAACATTTGCAAATATGTTCTCCCATACAGTGGGATTTCTTGTTGTTTTGTTGATGGTTTCTTTAGCTGTGCAAAAACTTTTTATTTTGATGTAATCCCATTTGTTTATTTTCTTTTTAGCTTCCATTGCCCTAGGAGCAGTATCACTGAAAAAGTTCTTTCGGCATATGTCTGAGATTTTTCTTCCTGAGGATTCCGCTAATATTTTAATGGTTTTCCGTCTTATGTTTAAGTCCTGTATCCATTTTGAGTTTATTTTTGTGTATGCTGTAAGTTGGTGGTCTAGTTTCATTTTTTTTGCATGTATCTGTCCAATTTTCCCAACACCATTTATTGAAGAGACTGTCTTGACTCCATTTTATGTTTATGCCTCCTTTGTCAAATATTAATTGAGCATAGTGGTTTGGGTAGATATCTGGAATCTCTATTCTATTCCATTCACCTATATGTCTGTTCTTGTGCCAGTACCAGGCTGTTTTGAGAACAGTAGCTTTGTAATACAGCTTGAAATCTGGTATTGAAATCCCATCAACTTTGTGCTTCTTTCTCAGAATTGCTGTGGCTATTCGGGCCTGTTTTTATTCCAGATGAATTTTTTGGAGAGTTCTTTCTAGGTCTGTGAAATATGCCATTGGTGTTTTAATGGGGAGTGCATTAAATTTATATATTGCTTTGGGTAGTATGGACATTTTAATGATGTTGATTCTCCCAATCCATGAACATGGTATGTTCTTACACCTGTTTACATCTTCCTCTATCTCTTTTTTTAGTGTCCTGTAGTTTTCTGCCAATAAGTCTTTACCTCCTTAGTTAAGTTTATTCTGAGGTATCTTAATATTTTTGGTGTGATGGTAAATGGGATTGCTTTTTTAGTCTCCCTTTCTGTAAGTTCATTTATTGGTGTATAGAAATGCCATAGATTTTTTGGCGTTAATATTGTAGCTTGCTAAGTTACCTAATTAATTAATTAATTAATTAATTAAGTCTATTAGTTTTTTTATGGAGTCTTTCCTATTTTTTACATACAATATCATGTCATCTGCAAATAAGGATAGCTTTACTTCTTCTTTTTCAATTTGGATGCCTTTTATTTCTTCTTGTCTAATTGCAATGGCTAATACTTCCAGTACTATGTCGAACAGGAGTGGTGAGAGTGAGCAACCCTGTCTTGTTCCTGTTCTTAGGGGAGATGGTTGTAGTTTTTGCCCATTGAGTATGATGTTTTCTGTGGGTTTATCATCTATGGCTTTTATTATGTTGAGGTATGATCCTTCTATTCCAACCTTGTTGAGAGTTTTTATCAAGAAATGGTGATGGATTTTGTCACATGCCTTTTCTGCATTGATTGATATGACTATGTGATTTTTATCTCTCAATTTGTTTATGTGATGTATCACATTTATTGATTTGCGGATATTGTACCATGCTTGCATTCCTGGGATAAATCCTACTTGGTCATGGTGTATGATCTTTCTGATGTACTGCTGGATCTGATTTGCTAGAATTTTATTGATGATTTTGGCATCTATATTCATGAGGGATATTGGCCTGTAATTCTCTTTCATTGTGTCATCTTTATCTAGTTTTGGTATTAGGGTGATGCTAGCTCCATAGAAGGAGTTTGGAACTGTTCCATCCTCTTGACGTTTCTGGAATAGTCTGAGGTGGATAGGTTTTAGTTCTTCTTTCAATGTTTGGTAAAAGTCCCCTGTGAAGCCATCTGGCCATGGGCTTTTGTTTGCTGGAAGTTTTTTGATGACTGCTTCAATTTCTCCCACAGTTATTGGTCTATTGAGTTGTTTAGATTCTTCCTGATTGAGTTTTGGGAGGTTATATATTTTTTAGAAATATATCCATTTCCTCCAGGTTGTCCAGTTTGTTGGAGTAGAGTTGTTCAAAGTATTTTTTAACAATCCTTTTATTTCAAAGCAGTCTGTTGTTATTTCACCTCTTTCATTTCTGATTTTATTTATTAGGGTCCTCTCTCTTTGCTTCATGGTGAGCATGGCTAGAGGTTCATCAATCTTGTTTATCCTTTCAAAGAACCAGCTCTTGGTTTTGTTGATCTTCTGTATTGTTTCTTTGGTCTCTATGTCATTTATTTCTGCTCTGATCTTTACTATTTCCTTTCTTCTACTTACACCAGACTTTTCTTGTTGCTTTCTTTCTAACTCTTTGAGCTGTTGGTTTAGATAATTTATTGCTGCTGTTTCTTGTTTTTTTGCATTAGGATTGTAGAGCTATGAACTTCCCTCTCAAAACTCCTTTCATTGTGTCACATAGACATTGGATTGTTGCGCTATCATTGTCATTTGTTTCCATGATGTTTTCTATCTCTTCTTTGATCTCTCTAGTAACCCAGTCATTGTTTAATAGCATGCTGTTTAGTCTTCATGAGTTTGATTTCTTTTGATTGTTTCTATTGTAGTTGATTTCCAGCTTTATGCCACTGTGATCTGAGAATATGTTTGATATGATTTCTATCTTCTTGAATTTGGAGAGACTTTGCCTATGACCCAACACATGGTCTATCTTTGAGAATGACCCATGGGCACTTGGAAAGAATGCATATTCTGTGGCTTTGGGGTCAAATGATCTGAAGGTGTCAATTAATTCCATCTGGTCTAGTGAGTCATTGAGGATTGATGTTTCTTTACTGATTTTTTGTTTAGAGGATTTGTCCAGTGTTGATAGTGGGGTATTAAAGTCTCCTACTATGATTGTATTGCTGTCTATCTCTCCCTTGATATGCTCTCGGCATTTTTGTATGTATTTGGGTGCTCCTGTATTGGGTGCGTATATGTTTACCAGAGTTATTTCTTCTTGTCTTCTTGTTGGATTGCTCCCTTTAGTATTACGAAGTGGCCTTCTTTATCTCTTGTTATGTCTTTCACTTTGAGATCTAATTTGTCAGATATAAGTATTGTTACCCCAGCTTTTTTTCCATTTCCATTTGCCTGAAGAACCTTTTTCCATTCTTTCATCCTCAGTCTCTGTGTGTGTTTTTTTTGGAGGTGGGTTTCTTGTAGACAGCAGATACATGGGTCTTGTATTTTTATCCAGTGTATTACCCTATGCTTTTTGATTGGAGCATTTAAACCATTTACATTCAAAGTTAGTTTTGACAGTTACTTATATTTTGCCATTTTTGTTCTTTACCCCTGTGTTCCTTCTTCGCTTTCTATTTCTTTTTACAGGAGACCCTTTAGCATTTCTAGCATTGATGGTTTGGTGGTAATGAAATCCCTTTGTCCTTTTTTATCTGTGAAGCTCCTGATTTGGCCTTCAATTTTGATTGATAGCCTTTCTGGGTATAGTATTCTAGGATTCAGACCCTTTCTTTGCATGACTTTGTAAATTTCATTCCATTGCCTTCTGGCCTGGTATGTTTCTGTTGAGAAATCACTTGTGAGTCTGATGGGAGTTCCTTTGTAGGTGACTTTCTGTCTCTCTCTGGCAGCTTTTAAGATTCTTACTTTGTCATTGGTGTTTGCCAATTTAATTATAATGTGCCTTGGTGTAGGTCTTTTGGGTTTAATTTGCTTGGGACTCTCTGAGCTTCTTGGATTTGTGTGGGTTTTTTCTTTCCTATATCAGGGAAGTTTTCTGTCATTATTTCTTCCAACAGGTTTTCTATTCCTTGCTCAGTTTCCTGTCCTTCTGGAAGCCCAATTATACAGGTGTTGTTTTATTTCACGTTGTGCCAAAGTTCCCTTAGGCTCTCCTCCTGCCTTTTAATTTTTTTTTCTCGAAGCTGCTCTACTTGGTTATTTTTTCCTACCTTGTCTTCTAGCTCACTGATGTGGTCCTCTGCTTCTTCTAGTCTACTCTTAATACTTTCTATTGAGTTCTTTACTTCAGCAATGTCACTTTTCATTTCTTCTTGGCTCTTCTTCATTTCTTTCTAGTTCTTCCTCTTTTCCTCTTGGTTCTTCTTCAATTCCTCTTGGTTCTTACTCATATTGTCAAATTTGTCTTCCATTCTTTTTAGCCACTCTATGACCATTTCTCTGAATTCTTTCTCTGACAGGTTGTTAACTTCCATTTCGTTTACCTCCTTTTCTGGTGAGCCTTGTTTTTTCTTTCATATGTGGGCTGTTTCTTTGTCTCCTCATGGTCTCTCTTCTCTGTGTATCTGGTTATGTAGTTCTCACTCTCCTGTGTTGATTTAAACGCACAGAATACAACACAACCAGGTGCAACACACCAGACACTGATCCGGAATGTAGTCACAGTAATGGTAATTCCAAATAAAGGGGATCAGCAGATAAAGGCAAATTTGGTAATAGGTGAGAAAAAAGAAAGGGGAACCTTCCCCCCGTCCCCTCCACAGACACTCACACACCCACACTCACACAAAAAGAAAGAAACACCCCCCCCACACACACCCACACTCACAAAAAGAAAGACAGGAATGCCAAAATGATAATTGGAAAAGGGGAAGAAGTAAAAAAAAAAGGGAGTAAACTATATATGTGGGTGAAAACTCCTATAGGACAGCTTCTAATCCAAACAAAAACCAGCAACAAGTACCTGGAGATTGATACAAACTACATACAACTACCAATATCAAGGGAGGTGAGGGAACACAGAAGCAAAAATATATCTAAAAAACAATGCAAATGAGGACAACAAAACAAGGAACAACATAAAAAACCCCAAAAACACAACCCTACAAAACAAACCAAAATAAAAGAATAAGCAAATCAATCTCACAAACCTGCATAAAAAATTGATATAATTTACAGTCAAGTAAACAACAACAACAACAGGACAGGGAGAAAAACAATTTAGGATAATGAAGTCAGAGAAGCTAGAGGTATATATGGACTTGGATTAGGTGGTTGGAGATTGGACATATAAGTGGGGTGAAATTTTAACAGCTGGTAAAAGGAAAGAATTAAGGTAAATCTAAAGCAGGAAAAGTGTAAGGGAAACAAGGCACTAAACAGAGAAAGGTTAGCAGGAGAGTGGTGATATAAAGGTGAAGTTGAGGTAGAGTGAAAGATACTAAAGGGTAGATGAAAATAGATTGTATTTCCAAAGTAGAATAAAGAGCAAATAAAATCAATTACTTGTGTTACACAAGTGTGAATTTGTGATTCGGCCCCTGGGTGGCAGTGTTTCTAGATTGACCTCTGGGTCTATTCATCCTCTCTAGCCTGAACTAAAATCTCACTGTCCCTGTGGTATTCAATACTGCCTCTCTAATGGCGACTGCTGTTTTAGCAGCCAGGACCCTCCCAAAATCTTCCGGGTTTTCCTCCTCTGTCAGGTCCAAATTGGTTGCCCTTCAGGGATTCCCTCTGCCACCAGCTCTGAGGGCCCTCTCCCACATTTACCAGCTCCCACAGCCACAGATTTTATTTCAGGCACGGATCTCCCGGCTTTGAGTTCCAAGGCACAGATCTCTCAGTCTGCCAGCTCCCTCACTGTTGTGCCCAAAGTATCCCCACGGGAAATCTAACCTTTCTGTGCTGGAGCGCATAACTCCTTAGACTCTGTGTGACTGCATCAACTGGGCGTCGGTGTTCTGGGGGTCTCAGCCGTCCAGTGGGTACTGCAGCTGTTTATTTTCAGATCCTTCCCCTTCAAGATGGTGTGGTCCGCCTCTGCGCAGTTGGCTCAGTGAGAGAACACAGCAGTAGTGGGACCACTCAGGCTGGGGAGGCCAGTCCAGCAGTCCCCTATCTTCTCCTGTAGCACAGCTGTCCCTCTATTGGCCAACAAACACTCCCTGTGCGACCTTCAGCCGCTCCCTCCTTCTGCCCTGGGTCCAGATTCAGATCGCATCCCTCTGTTCCACCTCCATTTTTTTCTCCTGAGACTCGACTCTTTAGATCAGTAGTTCTCAACCTTTTTATGGCCATGCTCCACCTAAGCATCTCTAAAATCCCGATGCCCCCACCGTGATATATTAATTCTTAATATTCAAAAAGTGAACTCCTATTCACTTGGAGGATGCCTAAAAAGCCATTAAATTGGTCTAAACAAGCTTCTAAAGAACATGGTATCCATGAAAGAGAAAAATAAAAGAACAGTTGAAGTACTAAGGAAGAAATCACTAAGAAATTGTTAATAATAATAATAATAATAATAATATGAAGTGATATGACCAATACAAATAAAGTTTCAAAATATATTATAGAGAACTGAAATGCATAAATATGTCACAATATATATTTGTATACTATACATGAGGCCCCTAGAACTATAAGAAATGCAAAAAATTCACTGTTAATAACTCATTTTGAATTGCCCCCCCCTAAAAATCAAATCACCCCTCCCCCCCTGTGGGCATGCTCCCCACATTAGGAACCTGCTCTGGATCAAGTGCCTCCTTTTCCCTGATTCCACTCCCTGAGCTGAATTGGAAATGCACCCTGAGGACTAGGACCAGAACTCCATCTGAGATTTTATTGGCAAGGTATTTTCTCTAGCTGTCATCCACCATTTCTTCTTTGGTTTGCCTTTTATTTCAATGCCAGATTTTCTAGGCACCATTCTAAGAAAGGAGAGTTGGGTAGGGGTAGAAGTCTCTCTTCCCATCATGAAAGTTAACATCAGTCTTTCCTCTCTGGGTGATGAATCAATGCCTCATGTTTCTGGAAATATTACAGCATTCCATTCATATTTTAATCTGAATAAGTCAGATTAAAATTTTAGTTCACTGCTGAGATCAGCTCACAGGCTCATTAGTTTTGTTTACCATTGCTCTTCCTTAACTCACTTCCCATGTGTACCTTTGGCTCTGTCAGGGGGCAGCCCAGTCTGTTGCTCTGCCTGCGGAGCTCTCTCTCCAGGGGCCAGCAGCTCCAGGTCTTCAGGCTGTGGTTCCCATGAAGGTGTGGGGCTGGTCTCTGTGCACTGTAGCAGGCCTTTCACTGCACTCACCACTCCAGCACTCCAGAGTCTGGGAGGCTTGGGCAACTGCCTCCCACCTAGACTCACTCTCCTTGGGGAAAACATAGGTGGAAGCAAACTGAGCAGTTTCCCCTCAACTCATGGGTTCTCAACCATCTGTTAACCCCTGAGATCAATACTGCAGCAAACTAAGGCTTGATAAAATCAATCTTCTGGAAAACTCCAAGAATATATTTTAGGGAATCTGGCACTACCTTCATGTTGTTAAAATGATTTAAAAAGGCAATCTAGATAATACAACTTTATTTAACATTTCATGAAGTGAGCAGTCTTTATTTGGAGAACTGCAAAATGGGGCTGAAGGCAAGAAAACTTTATAGGATAAAAATATAAAGAACAAGGAAGATAATTATAAGAACTATCTTATTGACAGAGGAGGGAAAATGGCGACGGAACAGAAGGATGCAATCTGAATCTGGTCCTCGGGCAGAAGGAGGGAGCAGATGAGGGTCGCACAGGCAGTGTTTGTTGGCGAGTAGGGGGATAGCTGTACTCCAGGAGAAGGTAGGGGACTACCGGACTGGCACCCCTGACTGAGCGGCCCCAGTGCTGCTGGGTTCTCTCGCGAAGCCACTGGCTCAGAGGCAGACCATCCCATCTTGAAGGGGAAGGGCCTGAAAATATACAGCTGCAGTACCCACTGGATGGCTGAGAACCCCCAGAACACCGGTGTCCAATTGGCGCACCCTAAGGAACTCTGCGCTCCAGCAGGGAAAGGTCAGATTTTCCATGTGAGTTACTTTGGGCACGAGACCAAGGGAGCTGGCAGAGCTGGGAGATCTGTGCCTGAAATAAAATCTGTGGCTGTTGGAGCTGGTAAACGTGGAAGAGGACCCTCAGAGCTGGTGGCAGAGGGAATTCCTAGAGGGCAACCCATTTGGACCTAACAGAGGAGGAAAACCCAAAAGATTTTGGGAGGGACCTGGCTGCTAAACCAGCAGTCACCATTAGAGAGGCAGCTCAGGAGCAGCCCAGCCCCACAAATCAGTATTGAATACCACAGGGATAATGAGATTTTAGTTCAGGCTAGAGAGGACGAATAGACCCAGAGGTCAATCTAGAAACACTGCCACCCAGGGGCCAAATCACAAATTCACACTTGTGTAACACAAGTAATTGATTTTATTTTCTCTTTATTCTAATTTGGGATTAGTGTTCTACAGTCTGTTTTCATCTACCCTTTAGTATCTTTCACTCTACCTCAACTTCACCTTTATGCCACCACTCTCTTGCTAACCTTTCTCTGTTTAGTGCCTTGTTTCCCTTACACTTTTCCTGCTTTAGATTTACCTTAATTCTTTCTTTTTACCAGCTGTTAAAATTTCACCCCACTTATATATCTAATCTCCAACCAACTAATCCAAGTCCATACATAACTCTTGCCTCTCTGACTTCACTATCCTAAATTGTTTTTCTCCCTGTCCTGTTGTTGTTTACTTGACTGTTGATTGTATCAATTTTTTTATGCAGGTTTGTGAGATTGATTTGCTTATTCTTTTATTTTGGTTTGTTTTGTGGGTTTTTTTGGTGTTGTTTTTTTTGTTTTGTTGTCTTCATTTGCATTGTTTTTTAGATATATTTTTGCTTCTGTGTTCCCTCACCTCCCTTGATATTGGTAGTTGTATGTAGTTTGTATCAATCTCCAGGTACTTGTTGCTGGTTTTTGTTCGGATTAATGGCTGTCCTATAAGAGTTTTCACCCCACATTTATAGTTTATTCCCTTTTTCTTTTTTTTTTTTTACTTCTTCCCCTTTTCCCAGTATCATTTTGGCATTCCTGTCTTTCTTTTGTGTGTGTGTGTGTGTGTGTGTGTGTGTGTGTATGTGTGTGTGTGTGTGTGTGTGTGTGAGTGTGTGTGTGTGTTTGTGTGTGTGTGTGTGTGTGTGTTTGGTTCTCTTTCTTTTTGTGTGTGTGTGGGTGTGTGAGTGTTTGTGTGTGTGTGTTGGGGGGGTTCTGTTTCTTCTTTCCCACCTATCTCTGAATTTGCCTTTCTCTGGCGATCACCTTTATTTGGAGTTATCAATACTGTGACTACATTCTAGTTCAGTGCCTGGTGCGTTGCACCTAGTTGTATTGTATTTTGTGCCTTTAAATCAACGCAGCAGAGTGAGAACTACATAACCAGACACACAAAGAAGAAAGACTAGGGGGAGACAAAGACACAGCCCACATATGAAAGAAAAACAAGGCTCACCAGAAAAGGAGGTAAACGAAATGGAAGTTAGCAACCTGTCAGAGAAAGAATTCAGAGAAATGGTCATAAGGTGGCTGAAAAGAATGGAAGACAAATTTGATAATATGAGTAAGAACCAAGAGGAATTGAAGAAGAACCAAGAGAAAACGAGGAAGATCCGAAAGAAATGAAGAAGAGCCAAGAAAAAATGAAGAAGAGCCAAGAAGAAATGAAAAGTGACATTGCTGAAGTAAAGAACTCAATAGAAAGTATTAAAAGTAGACTAGAAGAAGCAGAGGACCACATCAGTGAGCTAGAAGACAAGGTAGGAAAAAATAACCAAGTAGAGCAGCTTCTAGAAAAAAAATTAAAAAGCAGGAGGAGAGCCTAAGGGAACTTTGGCACAACGTGAAATAAAACAACACCTGTATAATTGGGCTTCCAGAAGGACAGGAAACTGAGCAAGGAATAGAAAACCTGTTGGAAGAAATAATGACAGAAAACTTCCCTGATATAGGAAAGAAAAAACCCACACAAATCCAAGAAGCTCAGAGAGTCCCAAGCAAATTAAACCCAAAAGACCTACACCAAGGCACATTATAATTAAATTGGCAAACACCAATGACAAAGTAAGAATCTTAAAAGCTGCCAGAGAGAGACAGAAAGTCACCTACAAAGGAACTCCCATCAGACTCACAAGTGATTTCTCAACAGAAACATATCAGGCCAGAGGGCAATGGAATGAAATATACAAAGTCATGCAAAGAAAGGGTCTGAATCCTAGAATACTGTACCTAGAAAGGCTATCAATCAAAATTGAAGGTCAAATCAGGAGCTTCACAGCCAAAAAAGACTAAGGAAATTTATTACTACTAAACCAGCAAGGCAAGAAATGCTAAAGGGTCTGCTGTAAAAAGAAATAGGAAGTGAAGAAGGAACACAGAGGTAAATAGTGACAAATAAGTACCTATCAATACTAACTTTAAATGTAAATTTTTTAAATGCTCCAATCAAAAGACATATGGTAATGGACTGGATAAGAAAACACAACTCATATATCTGCTTTCTACAAGAAACAAACCTCCAAAAAAAAAGACATCACACAGACTGAGGGTGAAAAGATGGAAAAAGTTTCTTCAGGCGAATGCAAATGGAAGAAAAGCTGCAGTAGCAATACTTATATTTGACAAATTAGATATCAAAGTGAAGGACATAAAAAGAGATAAAGAAAGCAACTTCATAATACTAAAGGGAGCAATTCAACAAGAAAAAATAACTCTGGTAAATATATGTGCACCCAATACAAAAGCACCCAAATACATAAAAAAAGACTCCTGGAGTATATCTAGGGAGAGAATGACAGCAATGCATTCATAGTAGGAGACGTTAATACCCCACTGTTACCATTGGATGAATCCTCTAAAGAAAAAATCAGTAAAGAAACATCAATCCTCAATGACTCACTAGACCAGATGGAATTAATTGACATCTTCAAATCATTTCACCCCATAGCCACAGAATACACATTCTTTTCAAGTGCCCATGGGTCATTCTCAAAGATAGTCCATGTGTTGGGTCATAGGCAAAGTCTCTCCAAATTCAAGAAGATAGAAATCATATCAAGCATATTCTTGGATCACAGTGGCAAAAAGCTGGAAATCAACTACAATAAAAACAATCCAAAGAAATCAAACACATAGAGACTAAACAGCATGCTATTAAACAATGACTGGATTACCAGAGAGATCAAGGAAGAAACAGAAAACATCATGGTAAAAAATGACAATGATAGCACAACAATCCAATATCTATGGGACACAATAAAAGAAGTTTTGAGAGGGAAGTTCATAGCTCTACAATCCAACTGCATAAAAACAAGAAACAATGGCAATAAATTATCTAACCTACCAACTCAAAGAGTTAGAAAGAGAGCAACAGGAAAAACCCAGTATAAGCAGAAGAAAGGAAATAGTAAAGATCAGAGCAGAGATAAATGTCATAGAGACCAAACAAATAATACAGAAGATCAACAAAACCAAGAGCTGGTTCTTTGAAAGGATAAACAAGATTGATGAGCCTCTAGCCATGCTCACCAAGAAGAAAAGAGAGAGGACCGTAATAGATAAAATCGGAAATGAAAGAGGTGAAATAAAACAGAGTCCATTGAAATACAAAGGATTGTTAAAAATACTATGAACAACTTTACTGCAACAAACTGGACAGCCTGGAGGAAATGGATATATTCCTAGAAAAATATAACCTCCCAAATCCCAACCAGGAAGAAGTTAAACAGCTCAATATACCAATAACTATGGAAGAAATTGAACAGTCATCAAAAAGATTCCAGAAAACAAAAGCCCAGGGCCAGACGGCTTCACAGGGGAGTTTTACCAAACATTCAAGGAAGAACTAAAACCTATCCTCCTCAGACTATTCCAGAAAATTCAAGAGGAAGGAACCCTTCTGACTCCTTCTATGAAACCAGCATCACCCTAATATCAAAACCAGATAAAGATGACAAAATGAAAGAGAATGATACGCCAACATCCCTCATGAATACAGATGCCCAAATCCTCAATAAAATTCTAGCAAGTCGGATCCAGCAGTATATCAGAAAGATCATACACCATGACCAAGTAGGATTTATCCCAGGAATGCAAGCATGGTACAGTATTCGCAAATCAATAAATATGATACATCACATAAACAAATTGAGAGATAAAAATCACACAGTCATATCAATCAAAGCAGAAAAAGCATTTGACAAAATCCAACACACTTTCTTAATAAAAACTCTCAACAAGGTAGGAATAGAAGGATCATACCTCAACATAATAAAAGCCATATATGATAAACCCACAGCAAACATCATACTCAATGGGCAAAAACTACAACAATTTCCCCTAAGAACAGGAACAAGACAGGATTGCTCACTCTCACCACTCCTGTTCGACATAGTACTGGAAGTATTAGCCATTGCAATTAGACAAGAAGAAGAAATAAAAGGCATCCAAATTGAAAAAGAAGAAGTAAAGCTGTCCTTATTTGCAGATGTCATGATATTGTACATAAAAAACAAAAGACTCCATAAAAAACTATAATAGACTTAATAAATTAATTAGGCAACTTAGCAAGCTACAATATTAATGCCAAAAAATCTATGGCATTTCTATACACCAATAAATGAACTTACAGAAAGGGAGACTAAAAAAGCAATCCCATTTACCATCAGACCAAAAAAATTAAGATACCTCAGAATAAACTTAACTAAGGAGGTAGAGACCTATTCGCAGAAAACTACAGGACACTAAAAAAAGAGATAGAGGAAGATGTAAACAGGTGTAAGAACATACCATGTTCATGGATTGGGAGAATCAACATCATTAAAATGTCCATACTACCCAAAGCAATATATAAATTTAATGCACTCCCCATTAAAATACCAATGGCATATTTCACAGACCTAGAAAGAACTCTCCAAAAATTCACCTGGAATAAAAATAGGCCCTGAATAGACACAGCAATCCTGAGAAAGAAGCACAAAGTTGATGGGATTTCCATACCAGATTTCAAGCTGTATTACAAAGCTACTGTTCTCAAAACAGCCTGGTACTGGCACAAGAACAGACATATGGATCAGTGGAATAGAATAGAGATTCCAGATATCAACCCAAACCACTATGCTCAATTAATATTTGACAAAGGAGGCATAAACATAAAATGGAGTCAAGACAGTCTCTTCAATAAATGGTGTTGGGAAAATTGGACAGATACATGCAAAAAAATGAAACTAGACCACCAATTATACCATATACCAAAAGAAACTCAAAATGGATACAGGACTTAAACATAAGACAGCAAACCATAAAAATACTACAGGAATCCACAGGCAGAGAAATCTCATACATATGCCAAAAGAACTTCTTCACTGATACTGCAATGTAAGCTAAAGAGAAAATAAACCAATGGGACTACATCAAAATAAAAAGCTTTTGCACAGCTAAAGAAACCATCAACAAAACAACAAGAAATCCCACTGTATGGGAGAACATATTTGCAAATGTTATCACTGATAAAGGTTTAATCTCAAGCATCTACAGGTAACTCATACAACTTAATGAAAGGAGGACAAATGATCCAATAAAAAAATGGGCAACAGACCTAAACAGAATCTTTTTGAAAGAAGACAAAAGGAGAGAGTAGGAACTAAGATGGCGGCATAGGTAAACACCTATTGTGCTGCCCCGCACAACAATTCCAAAACTACGACATAACAACCATACAAACATTGTCTATAATCACCTGAAAGCTGGCTGAGTGAAAATTCCACAAATAAAAGTAAAGTTGGGACACTGAGACTCAGAAGAGCGGTGGAGTGCAGCCTTGAAGATATGCCCAGAAAGAGGTTTAGAGCCATGGGGCACGTGCTGTAGGGCTGGCAGCAGCAATCCCGGCTGGATTTCTCCAATGGGGAGAGTGGAGACATCCCACTGCACAGATTCCCCCGTGCCAGCCGAGGTCCGAGGGTGGGGGTATGCAGACTAAAAGCAGGGCGCGGCAGAGGTCTACAAGTTTGAGGAGAGTGCGCATTGCTTGGAACAGCAGTTTGCGCGTAAAGTTCACGACAGCACAGAGGCGCCACTTGCTCCCCTATTTGGGAGAATACCAGACTGCTTTCTTTTACAACCCTGGGCGAGACTTTGGGTGTGCAGACTCATTTGGGGAGAGGCAGACTTGTCTGGCAACGGGTCGAGACCAGCTGCAGCTTTCTCTTGGAGGTGCCTGCAGCCATTACCACCCAACATGGAGACCTGTGTGCCGCATAGGGCGTAGTGGACGCTGACGCTGCCTGCTCACTTAAGAGACTCCGCCCATCCAACTTGAACAGTTTCCCTGCACAGCCAATTGGCCTGGAGGTCAAACCCTCCCAGGGCTAACAACAACAAGCTGGGCTTAAACTCAAAAATACTGTACAACCCATAAAGGATTGCAGTAAGAGTATCCACCTCAGGTAACTGGGGAGGCTGAGCCACTGTCCCTTAGAGGATATCTACCACGTAAAGCTAATTGACCAACTCAGGAAAGCAGCCACCATGCAGAAACATGGAAAGAAATCAGGTGTGAAAGAAATGGAGGAAAAAAGACGACAAGACATAGAGTTCAAAACCAAGGTTATAAGGCTTTTCAAGAGGCTCCTAGAAAAGGCCGATGAACTTATTGAGAACTATGAGGAAATGAACAAGTCCTACGAGGATATGAACGAGACCCTCAAGGATATGAAAAAGGATCAACCAGAAATAAAGCATACACTGACTGAAATAAAAAATATTACACAAAGTCCTAAAAACAGTCCAGAGGGCTGCAAGAACCAAGTCAAAGATTTGAAATACAAAGAAGCAAAACCCACTTGGCTGGAAAAGCAAAAAACAAAAAGAATCCAGATAATTGAAGATAGTGTAAGGGGCCTCTGGGACAACCTCAAGCATGCCAACATCCAAATTATGGGGGTCCCAGAAAAAGAGAGAGAGCAAGGTAATGAAAACGTACTTGAAGAAATAGTGACTAAAAACTTCCCCCACCTGGTGAAAGAAACTGACTTAAAAGCCCAAGAAGTACACAGAAGCCCAAAATATAGGAATCTAAAGAGGACCATATGAAGATACATCATAATTAAAATGCCAAGAACAAAAGATAAAGAGAGAATATTAAAAGCAGCAAGAGAAAAACAGTTAGTTACCTATAAGGGAGCACCCATACGATTGTCAGCGGATTTCTCAACAGAAACGATGCAGGCCAGACGGGAGTGACAAGAAATATTCAAAGTGATGAATAGCAAGAATCTACAACCAAGATTACTCTATCCAGCAAAGCTATCATTCAGAATTGAAGATCAGATAAAGTGCTTCGCAGACAAGAAAAAGCTAAAGGAGTTCATCACCACCAAACCAATATTATATGAAATGCTGAAAGATATTCTTTAAGAAGAGGAAGAAGAAAAAGGAAAAAATATAAATTATGAACAACAAATACACATCTATCAACAAATGAATCTAAAAATCAAGTGAATTAATAATCTGATGAACAGGATAAACTGGTGAATATAATAGAATCATGGACATAGAAAGGGAATGGACTGACAATTCTTGGGGAGAAAAGGGGTGTGGGAAGTGCAGCAAGAGACTGTACAAAAATCTTGCAACAATGGGAGAGGACAGTGGGGAGGGGGAGGTGAGGGCAGAGGGTGGGATGGGTACAGGGTCGAGGGGAGCTATAGGAGGATAAAAAAGGAAGAACAATGTAATTAATAACCTGAACAATAAAGATAAAAATGTATTCAACACGAAGATTAAATAAAGACCTTTTATATATTAAAAAAAGAAGACAAAATGGAGGCCCAGAGTCATATGAAAAGCTGCTCAAAGTCACTAATTACCTGAGACATGCAAATCAAAACGACTATGTGGTACCATCTCACACCTGTCAGAATGGCTTTCATCAACAAATCAACAAACAACAAGTGATTGCGAGGATGCAGAGAAACTGGAACTCTAGTGCAATGCTAGTGGGATTTTTGACTGGTGCAGCCACTGTGGAGAACAGTATGGAGTTTCCTCAAAAAACTAAAAATGGAGTTCCCATTTGACCCAGTGACCCCACTTCTAGGAATATATCCCAAGAAACTAGAAACACAAATTAGAAAGGATATATGCACCCCTATGTTGATAGTAGCACAATTTACCATAGCTAAGATTTGGAAACAGCCTAAGTGCCCATCAGCAGATGAGTGGATTAAAAAACTGTGGTACATCTACACAATGGAATACTACGATTCAGTTTAAAAGAAGGAGCTCCTACCATTTGCAACAACATGGATGGATTTGGAGAGCATTATCCTGTGAAATTAGCCAGGCAGAGAAAGATAAATATCACATGATCTCACTCATTTGTGGAATATAATGAATGACATAGACTGATGAACAAGAATGGATCCAGAAACTGAGAAAAGTCTATCAGAATGTCAAACCTCAGGGTAAGTGGGAGGGAGTGCGAGTAAGGGAGAAAGACAATATATTTGACCTCTTGAACTAAAGTAAGTAATTTGTGTTTTTACATCCCTGTCAAAGTTTATATAAATTTATTTAAAAAATTGGCAGCTAGTTTTAGATTGAATTGACATGGCCTAGAGCTTGTTATCTCCTATGGACACTAGTCCTTAGGCTAGGCCCCCCTTAACCTCCTGTGACAACATAATACTGTTTCATGATATTATTCTACAATGTCATTATAATTTTTGATATGTGAAAACAGCATATTGTACAATTATCCCAAAGAAACTTACAAACTAATTCTTTTAATGTTTGGCAGCAATTTAAAAAAGGATAGGAATGGAATTAATCTCTTTTAGAAGGAAGTAAGGCACTGGGAAGGCATCTATATTGGCCCCTAACATTCTATATTGGCCCCTCTTGCCATTTTTGCCAAGAGGGATCCCCTTCTTATAATCCAAATACACACAGCTGTTGCCTGAGCTTTCAGTTCAAGCTGTGGTTGAAGTCTCTGGGCGACTGGCACCATGGATCTGTCTCTCACCCAATGGTGTGAACTGGGCCCTCTCTGGAGAAGAAACCTGGGTCCCCGGATATATGTGATCAGTTCTCGGAACCCGCCAGTAGGCGAGGGGACCCCAAGGCAGGTGCTGGGTGTGGAGGCCACGGGGGCATAGACTACAAAGGAGACAGAACTGAACCTCACATCACCCTGTTTGGCCCTGGAGGATGTCTGGTTAGCCAGAGACGGGTAAGATTCCTCAGGGAAGAAACAACCTAAGACAGGCACAGTCGCAGAGGGGCCAACAGGAGAGAACTAAAAGAGGTGGGACACAGACACTCACCCACTAAACTTGTAGGAGCCTGAACTCTCACCCCTTTTGCAGGAGGTCTCCTGCCTCCATGGCTGCTTCGCCTCCCACGCACAGCTCAGATCCGGACTCAGGTTACGGAAAGAGAGTTGGCCAGCAACAGCTACTCTATATCTAAATTCATTCTAGTACCTGGATTGCTCAGGGCCTACTCAAGAATGCAAATAATCCCATCCACTAATATTTACAGGGTAAACTAAGATTTCTGCTCGAGTATTAAAATTGACAGTAAAACAGTAATCAAGTTTTCAGTTTAATTTAAATTGGCCAAGTGAAATAAGTGAATATTCAAGAAAAATTAAGTGTACTGGACAAAAAGCTTTTCCTAAAACATTAACTAAAATATCTATTAGTTGTTCATCTCACTGTAAAATTGCCTCACATCCAAAGAATCTAAAGCAGTCATATTTGTGTGCAAAAATTAAAATTTAAAATTACCAAGATTGCAATCTAAATTTCCAAAAGCCCCCATTAATCAAAAAAGGGGGTGATAGTGGGGTAATATCATGTAAGGAAAAATATCCTGTAAGTAACATACATCTAGAAAATTCTTGCTCCAGAAAAGTAACTTCCATTTGTAATGCCAACAGTAGGACAACCATGAAAAACACACATGGTGTCAAAATAAGCCAAAGGCAAATCAATTGGGGAAAAATAAAAAGAATCCCAAGTCTAAATCCTTGCAGAAAGCATCCCTCTGTTAACTTCTGGTCGAGAATGTGTTGGTGTGTTTTCAGGGAACAACTCCAATACCTTGTGGGTTCCTGTGACAGTGAAGATCTGACAGGTCTGTTCCAGCCATGAGGATGGTCCAGAGATGGGGACACTGACAACACCTTGCCATGCTAGCAGTTGGCAGCTATGCGATGCTGCAGGCGGCCCAGGACCAAATCAAAGAGGATGCAACTTGCATTGCCATGATGTGTCCACCACCTGGATATCATTGCTGACATGTACACATAAAGAACTATTTGACATTGAAACTGGGACTCAGAACAGTTGGACATTGAAACTGAGACTCAAACATTTTTTGTTCTTATACATTTATTTCTAGTATGCAGATGCAAGATATTTTTGAAGAAAAGGAACAGGGGAGAGTGATTGATATAGAGGGAGGGAGGCATTGAACATGCTGTCAAGCTACAGGGGAAGGCTGGGGAGGTTGGGAGGGTGGGTGCTGGGGAGATCAACTGAAGGGCTTGTATGCATACATATGAGCATAATCAATGAATGACAGACACTGGGGCGGGGAGGGGGGGAAGTTGGGGATATGTGCTGGGGGGTAGGGGAGGCTGGGGGGAGGATAAGGGGTGGAAAAAAGTAAAACATATGTATTACTATTAAATCTAAGTTATACTGCAAAAATAAAGTAGAAACAACAACAGCAACAAAGAACTATCTTATTGGCTGGTGCCATAGCCCATCTTGTTTGAGGCGAGAATGAATAATGAAATAAGTACAGATCCCAGAGTTGGCTTGCCGTTGGGGCACTGGCTGACTGGATATACTGTGTTTCTGGTCAACTGAAGCATGTACAGAGTCACAAAAGTAATCTAAGTGCAGCACTGGCTCCATCTTGGACCTAGACATTTATTTCAACAATGTCTTGGGATTATACGTCGTTATATTTTCCATTGCAAACTAGAACTTGAGTATTGATCAATGGGCATGTTTTCTAGCTTTACAGATTAAGATTCTGAGACTCCAGAGTAATGTGACTGAAGAAAACTACTTGTATTACTTTCTTAGTTTTATGCACAAAATGGTGACCAATGAATAAGTAGGTTTTTAATAGGTTACTTACACATATCAGCAAAAATAAACAATTAGTCCTCTAGATTCGTTCTAGTTTTTCAGTAGCTCTGGACTTCAGCCCGTGGGATAAAAAGAAAGCCAAGCCATGGGAGTGGGGTCAGCACTAGGATTCAAGCCTCTGGTCACTCTTGAAAGCTCTGAGTCATGCCCTTGAAGTGCTCGAGGAAACTGTACCTAACATCCTCTTTCTGACACTTTCTCCCCCAATGGACCCCCCTTTCATTTTATTTTGGTTAATTTTTAGTTATTTATTTTTTATACCATGAAATATTATGCAGCTGTAAAAAAGAAGGATCTCTTACCTTTTATGAACAGCATGAATGAACCTGTAGAGCATTATGCTAAATGAAATAAGCCAGTAAGAAAAGAGAAATATCACATGATCTTACTTAAATGTGGAACCCAATAAATAAAACAGATAAACAACATAGGTCCAGAAGCATGGATGAATGGAACAGACTGACAGATTTCAGAGGAGAGCAGGGTGGGAGGGACAGAAAGAGATTAACTGAAGAACTTATATGCATATATGCATAGCCTATGGACACAGAAAATAATGTGGTGAAGGCTTGGAGTGGCATGGAGGGTGGGTGGAGGGAGGCAAATGGGGAGAAATGGAGGACATCATAATACTGTCAATAAATGTACAACAGCTTTTTTTATCCACTCATTTGCTGATGGGTACTTGGGCTGTTTCCAAATCTTAGCTATGGTGAATTGTGCTGCTATGTATATAGGGATGCATATTCCCCCCCCCCCCCCAATTGGTGTTGTGGGGTCCTTAGGATATATTCCCAGAAGTGGGATTATTGGGTCATATGGAAGTTCCATTTTTAAAGTTTTGAGGAAACTCTGTACTGTTTTCATAGTTGGTGCACCAGAATAAATACCTTCAAGAGGAATTGTTGGGACAGGGCATTCATGCAGCTTTTCCTTCATATAAATAGGAAGTGGGAATCCATTTCCAGCCCCGCTGGCAGTGAAGGTGAAAACAGTCTTGATGAGCTATTGTCTACAAAGGGACTATCAGATGTTGTTCAATATGCTATTTTCATCAATAATGTGTAGACTTTGGTGTGCTTTTTAAACATCCACTGATTTTATTACCAGTGAGCCTGGCTCTTGTTTCCCCCTTATACAGATTGTACACCTTTCCCCCTCTTTTCCTTCAAACTTTCTGCTCTTATCTTTTGCTCATTTGGGCAGAGTATTATTTTTTCTTACAGATTTATAAGAAATTTTAAATTTAATGATAAGGCTAAGCTTTTTATGACATGTACTTTGCAAAATTTTTCCCATTTCGTCACATGCTTTTACATGTTTTGCTAATAACTTAAAATATACATTATTTCTTAAATATTCATGGTTTTATCTTTTAATCATTTCCTGTTTGGCTTCTGTGGTATATTTTTTGGGAGCACCTCACTGTGTTAATAACCATGGGGTTTTTCTAAGTTGGTAACTTTATCTCCTGTAATGGGAAGGCTTTTTAAAGAAAAATCTTGACTATTTCTACATTGAGCATGATATTGCTTTGGGATCAAAAGTTCTATACCTCAACATCATCACTTCTTTTCAGGTTTAACTTTATTATGAAAATATGACACATATAGAGAAATAGAACAAACTGTATAAGGAACCTGATTTATTTATCTCCCAGTCTCAATAATTATCAACACTCAGTCATTCTTATTTCATTTTTTGTTTGCTTTGAAGCAAATTCTCGATACCATACCATTTCACACATAAATACTTCAGAATCTAACTCTAACAGGAAAATTTTTTGAAAGAACACCATCATTCTGTTATTTTCACACTCAATATAATACCAATTAATAGCTTAATAGATAAAAATTTACACGGAAACTATCTTTTTACAGGTATTTTTCTGGATTCAGGATCCAGATAAGGTCTCACATGGCACTTAGATGATGTGTTTCTTAGGTCTCTTAATCTATAGTCGTTCTTCCTTGAGTTTTTGTGAATTTATTTGTTGAACTCACTGAGGCATTGTCCTACAGAGTGAGTTCTGTTCTGGATTTAGCTGACTGCCCTCTCAATGAACGAGTCTTTTATCTTCTATCTTTTATCTTCCATGTTTCCTGTACACTAGTGTTTATGCCCAAGGTTCATTTAAACTCAGTTTGTTTAAAGTTTTTTTGGGAAGAATATTTTATGCACTTCCTATTGCCTCATAGTGGGAAACAATAATGTCTTTCCATGTCACTTTTTAAAAATAATATTGAATATTTTAATTTGTGATTTTCATATATGTAGCATATTTATGTAAGACTTTATACAAAATTCTGTCTTATCTTTGTAACTCTAAATCTAAAGTAGTTTCAAAATAAAACTGACATTTAAAAATATATCAATTCCTGTCTTTACTACCAGATTTTTTTTCATAATTTCTTTATTGATTAAGGTATTACATATGTGTCCTTATCCCTCTATTAATCCTCCCAACCCTCCCCCCACTCATGCCTTCTCCCCCCTGGTGTTCATGTCCATTGGTTAGGCTTATACTCACACATCTAAGTCCTTTGGTTGATCTCTCCTCCTTCCCTCCTCTCTCCCGTACCTTCCACCTGAGGACCAGCATTCTGATTCATGCTTCTCGGCCTCTGGATCTGTCCCTGTTCATCAGTTTATGTTGTTCATTATATTCCACAAATGAGTGAGATCATGTGGTATTTGTCTTTCTCTGACTGGCTTATTTCACTTAGCATAATGCTTTCCAGTTCCATCCATGCTGTTGCGAATTGTAAGAACTCCTTTTTTATTGCAGCGTAGTATTCCAGTGTGTAGATATACCACAGTGTTTTAATCCAATCATCTGCTGATGGGCACTTAGGCTGTTTCCAAATCTTATCTATTGTGAATTGTGCTGCAATGAACATAGGGGTGCATAAATCCTTCTGATTCATGTGTCTAGTTTCTTGGGATATATTCCTAGAAGTGGGATCATTGGGTCAAATGGGTCAAATTCATCTGGACACAAAAAAAGACCCCGAATAGCTGCAGCAATCCTGAGAAAGAAGAACAAAGTAGGTGGGATCTCAATACAAGATTTCAAGCTGTGTTACAAAGCCACTGTTCTTAAAACAGCCTGGTAGTGGCACAAGAACAGACATATAGATCAATGGAATAGAATAGAAAACTCAGAATTTGACCCAAACCATTATGCCCAATCAATATTTGACAAAGGAGGCATGAACATAAAATGGATTCAAGATAATCTCTTCAACAAATGGTGTTGGGAAAATTGGACAGATACATGCAAAAAGATGAAACTAGACCATCAACTTACACCATACACAAAAATAAACTCAAAATGGGTTAAAGACTTACACATAAGAAAGGAAACCATAAAAATACTAGAGGAATCCACAGGCAGAAAAATCTTAGACATATGCTGCGGAAACTTCTTCAATGATATGCTCCTAGAGCAATAGAAACCAAAGAGAAAATAAACCAATGGGAATACATAAAAATAAAAAGCTTTTGCACAGCAAAAGGAACCGTCAACAAAACAACAAGAAATTCCATGTTACTTTTAATAATATTAAGACTGATGGCTGAATTCAGGTGCTGCAGATCTAGGAATCACCAGTTGTCTACATTTCTATCTATAATTTGCTCTAGGAGTCAGAGCTGGTGGCTAGTGTAATGGTTGGGAGCAATAGGTTGAAATCAGAGACACTTAGGGGGTGTAGGCTCAAGTGTAGGTTCTGTCGGCCACATATTCTACTTTGACTGTTTCTCAGTCTCTCAGATTCTCTAAGGCTTGTTCATCTTTGAGGAGCAATGCTGCATGTGACCATTGCTGGAGTGGGGTGAGTTCTTTGGCAGGGCCATGGCATGGTGCAGAGGAGTAGTAGCTGTAATAGCTGCCACTGATTTAAGCAGATGGAATTTGTTTAGATGGCCTTTCTGAAGCTGAGCCCAGGTTGAATTACCAGGCAGCTCCTATAGCTGGGTTACTTGTGGATTCAGAATAAATCTGTGGGCAGAAGAGCTCATTGTCTAGTTGTAATAGTTCAATACTTACACCAATTCTGCCAGATTTGGGTCCAGGTTTATAAATTGGTATTTACTTTCCAAGTCCTGGTTTATAATGCTTGTCAATGTGTCACCAAGATGAAGATAGATTGATGACTACATTTTGATAATTTACTGACTTTTCTGAAATCAGTGTTCAATCCTGTTACAGGCAAGACTCCATTTGGTTCTAATGAATGACAGAGGGAGCACCGTGTCTGGCCAGGACACGATGTCCTGTGTCTATGCAGGCAAAGCTGCATGGAGAGCTTCTGCTGAGCAATTACCCAACAGGCAATGGTGTGCACGGTGTGCACCACCAGCAGAAACAGTCAGCAAGCTAGGAAACACTATGGCTGCTACTCATTCATAAACATCGTGAACACTTAAATGTGGCAGGTACTGTTTTAGGTTATGGGTTAGTTCAATGAGCATGATAAGTTCCCTGTCCTCCTGTGGCTAATGCATATTGTAATTGTGTGTGTGTGTGTGTGTGTGTGTGTGTGTGTGTGTGTGTAGCCAACAAAATTCTGATGCAACCACAAAATAATACAGCAAGTCAGAAAGTGGTACAAACCATGGCAAAGAAAGTAGAGTGGACCTGGGAAGGGTGTGAGTTATAGTTGAGGTGGGATAGTCGGAGAAATTAGGCTGGCTCTCAAGAACAAGCAGGGCAATGATAGCTTCTCCAGACCCCACATACTCAGTAATCTATTTGCTCAGCACTGGTCTTGGCCCCGAATGAAATTGCCATGCTCAAAAGATCCACCGCACCCTAAATTGCTGCCCTGCATGACCAAATCATGGTTCAACCCATTCATCTCCTTGAAGGTGCCTTCCCTCACTACCCAGCCCAAAAGAGACCTAGAAAGCCTCCTAACCTCCACTTTACCAGGACAATATTGCTTCCCAAGAAGACTCTGCACTGGTAAGTTTTGCACATTTCTGGAAGAAAACTATGTCATCCTCACTACCATCATCACCATCACCATCACCATCCCCATATTTATCACCATCACCATATCATCATTGCCATTGCCATCACCATCACCATCACCATTATCACCATCACCATCACCATCTCTATCACCATCATGATCACCATCACCATCACCATCACCATCACTGTCACCATCACCATCTTTTTTTTAAAATTATTTTTTATTGATTTTTTTGCAGTATAATAGTAGTACATGTTTTCCTTTCCCCCTCCCCCTTATCCTCCCCCCAGCCTCCCCCACCCCCCAGCACATATCCCCAGCTTCCCCCTCCCCGCCCCAGTGTCTTTCATTCATTGGTTATGTTCATATGCATGCATACAAGTCCTTCCGTTGATCTCCCCCCGCATCTGCCTCCCATCCACCCAAGCCTCCCCCTGTAGCTTGACAGCCTGTTCAAGGCCATCCTGCCTCTATATCAATCACTCTCCCCTGTTTCTTTTCTTCAAAAATATCTTGCCTCTGCATACTAGAAATAAATGTATAAGAACAAAAAGTGTTTCAGTCTCGGTTTCAATGTCCAACTTTTCTGAGTCCCAGTTTCAGTGTCAAATAATTCATTATGTGTATAAGTCAGCAATGGTATCCAGATGGTGGACATATCGTGTCAATGCATGATCCATCCTCTCTGGTTTGGTCCTGGGCTGCCTGCAGACATGCACAGCTGCTGACTGCTAGTATGGCAAGGTGTCGTCAGTGTCCCCCATCTCTGGACCGTCCTCATGACTGGAACAGATCCATCAGTTCCTCACCGTCGCAGGAACCCACATGGTCTTGGAGTTGTTCTCTGAAAACACACAAACACATTCTCGACCAAAAGTTAACAAAGGGATCCTCTATGCAAAATAGACTTGGGATTCTTTTTAATTTTTGCCTCAATGATTTTCCTTTGGCTTATTTTGACACCATGTGTGTTTTTTCATGGGTGTCCTGCTATTGTTTTTACAAATGGAATTTACTTTAGTGGAGTAAGAATTTTCTAGATGTATTTTACTTACTCGATATTTTTTTTTTGTCCCTTACATGATATTACCCCGCTGTCCCCTCCCCTTTTTTGATTAATGGGGACTTTTGGAAATTTTCTATTGCAGTCTTGCTAATTTTAAATTTTAATTTTTGCACACAAAGTGACTGCTTTAGGTTCTTTGGATGTTAGGCAATTTTACAGTGAGATGAACTACTAATAGATTTTTCAGTTACTGTTTTAGGAAAAGCTTTTTGTCCAGTACACTATAATTTTCTTGAGTATTCTCGTATTTCACTTGGCCAATTTAAATTAATCTGAAAACTTGATTACTATTTTCCTGTCAATTTTAATACTCAAGCAGAAATCTTAGTTTACCCTGTGAATACTAGTGGAAAGGAATATTTGCAATTTTGAGTAGGTCCCGAGCATTCCTGGTAATAGACTGAATTTAGATATAGAGCAGCTATTGCTGGCCGAGTCTCTGTCTGCCGCCTGGGTCCCCGTATGAGTTGTGTGTGGGAGGCGAAGCAGCCGTGGGGGTAGGAGACCTCCCTTAGGAGGGTTGAGAATTCAAACCCCTGCAAGGATTGTGGATGAGGGTCTGTGCCCCACCTCTGTTGACCTTTTAGCTCTCCTGTTGGCCCCTCTGTGACTGTGCCTGTCTTAGGTTGTTCCTTCCCTGAGGAATCTTACCCGTCTCTGGCTAACCAGCCATCCTCCGGGGCCAAACAGGGTGATGTGAGGTTCAGTTCTGTCTCCTTTGTAGTCTATGCCCCCCTGTGGCCTCCATGTCCAGTACCTGCCTTGGGGTCCCCTTGCCTGCTGGCGGGGTCCCGGTACTGATCACATATCTCGGGGGACCCAGGTTTCTTCTCCAGAGAGGGCCCAGCTCACACCATTGGTCGAGATACGGATCCATGGTGCCGGCTGCCCAGAGGCTTCAGCCACATCTTGAACTGAAAACTCAGGCATCAGCTGTGTGTATTTGGATAGTAAGAAGAAGGTCCCTCTTGGCAGAAAGGGCAAGAAGGGCCAATATAGAATGCTCGGATGCCTTCCCAGTGCCTTAATTCCTTCTGAAAGGGATTAATTTCTTTCCTATTCTTTTTTAAGTTGCTGCCCAACATTCAAAGAATTAGTTTGTAAGTTTATTTGGGATAATTGTATAATACGCTGTTGTCAAATATCAAATATTATAATGACATTGTAGAATAATATCATGTAAGGGTATTATGGTGTCATGGGAGGTTAAGCAGGGCCTTGCCTAAGGACTGGTCTCCATAGGATATGACAAGCTCTAGGCCATGTCAATTCAATGTCAGACTAGCTGCCATTTTTTTATAATTTTATATAAACTTTGTCAGGGATGTAAAAACACAAATCACTTACCTCAGTTCAAGAGTTCAAGTATATTGACTTTTCCACTTACTCTCACCACCTGCCACTTACCCTGAGGTTTGACATTCTGATGGACTTTTCTCAGTCTCTGGATCCATTCTTGTTCATCAGTCTATGTCATTGATTGTATTCCTCAAATGAGTGAGATCATGTGATATTTGTCTTTCTCTGCCTGGCTAATTTCACTTAGCATAAAGCTCTCCAAATCCATCCATGTTGTTACAAATGGTAGGAGCTCCTTCTTTTTTTCTGCGGCGTAGTATTCCATTGTGTAAATGTACCATAGTTTTTTGATCCACTCATCTGCTGATGGGCACTTCGGCTGTTTCCAAATCTTAGCTATGGTAAATTGTGCTGCTATGAACATAGGGGTACATATATCCTTTCTAATTCGCCTTTCTAATTTCTTGGGGTATATTCCTAGAAGTGGGATCACTGGGTCGAATGAGAGCTCCATTTTTAGTTTTTTGAGGAATCTCCATACTGTTCTCCACAGTGGCTGTACTAGTCTACAATCCCACCAGCAGTGCACAATAGTTCCTTTTTCTCCGCATCCTCGCCAGCACTTGTCGTTTGTTGATTTGTTGATGTAAGCCATTCTGATAGGTGTGAGATGGTACCGCATAGTCGTTTTGATTTGCATCTCTCGGATAATTAGTGACTTTGAGCAAGTTTTCATGTGTCTCTGGGCCTTCCTTTTGTCTTCTTTCGTGAAGATTCTATTTAGGTCTGTTGCCCATTTTTTTATTGGATCATTTGTCCTCCTTTTATTGAGTTGGGTGAGTTGCCTGTAGATGCTTGAGATTAAACCTTTATCACTAATAACATTTGCAAATATGTTCTCCCATACAGTGGGTTTTCTTGTTGTTTTGTTGATGGTTTCTTTAGCTGTGCAAAAGCTTTTGATTTTGATGTAGTCCCATTTGTTTATTTTCTCTTTAGCTTCCATTGCCCTCGGAGCAGTATCATCAAAGAAGTTCTTTTGGCATATGTCTGAGATTTTTCTTCCTGTAGATTCCTCTAATATTTTTATGGTTTCCTGTCTTATGTTTAAGTCCTGTATCCATTTTGAGTTTATTTTTGTGTATGGTGTAAGTTTGTGCTCTAGTTTCATTTTTTTGCATGTATCTGTCCAATTTTCCCAACACCATTTATTGAAGAGACTGTCTTGACTCCATTTTATGTTCCTGCCTCCTTTGTCAAATATTAATTGAGCATAGTGGATTGGGTTGATATCCGGATTCCCTATTCTATTCCATTGATCTATATGTCTGTTCTTGTGCCAGTACCAGGCTGTTTTAAGAACAGTAGCCTTGTAATACAGCTTGAAATCTGGTATGGAAATCCCACCGACTTTGTGCTTCTTTCTCAGGATTGCTGTGGCTATTCGGGGCCTTTTTGTGTTCCAGATGAATTTTTGGAGAGTTCTTTCTAGGTCTGTGAAATATGCCATTGGTATTTTAATGGGGAATGCATTAAATTTATAGATTGCTTTGGGTAGTATGGACATTTTAATTATGTTGATTCTCCCAATCCATGAACATGGAATGTTCTTCCACCTGTTTACATCTTCCTCTATCTCTTTTTTCAGTGTCCTGTAGTTTTCCACAAATAGATCTTTTACCTCCTTAGTTAAGTTTATTCCTAGGTATCTTAATTTTTTTGGTGTGATGGTAAATGGGATTGCTTTTTTAGTCTCTCTTTCTGTAAGTTCACTATTAGTGTATAGAAATGCCATAGATTTCTTGGCATTAATTTTGTAGCCTGCTACATTGCTGAACTCATTTATTAAGTCTACTAACTGTTTTATGGAGTCTTTCGGGTTTTTTATGTACAATATCATGTCATCTGCAAATAAGGATAGCTTAACTTCTTCTTTTCCAATTTGGATGCCTTTTATTTCTTCTTCTTGTCTAATTGCAATGGCTAATACTTCCAGTACTATGTTGAACAGGAGTGGTGAAAGTGGACAACCCTGTATTGTTCCTGTTCTTAGGGGAAATGGTTGTAGTTTTTGCCCATTGAGTATGACGTTTGCTGTGGGTTTATCATATATGGCTTTTATTATGTTGAGGTATGATCCTTCTATTCCTACCTTATTGAGAGTTTTTATTAAGAAAGGATGTTGGATTTTGTCAAATGCTTTTTCTGCATCAATTGATATGACTATGTGATTTTTATCTCTCAATTTGTTTATGTGATGTATCACATTTATTGATTTGCGGATATTGTACCATCCTTGCATTCCTGGGATAAATCCTACTTGGTCATGGTGTATGATCTTTCTGATGTACTGCTGTATCCGATTTGCTAGAATTTTATTGAGGATTTTGGCATCTATATTCATGAGGGATATTGGCCTGTAATTCTCTTTCATTGTGTCATCTTTATCTGGTTTTGGTATTAGGGTGATGCTAGCTTCATAGAAGGAGTTTGGAAGTTTTCCATCCTCTTGAATTTTCTGGAATAGTCTGAGGAGTATAGGTTTTAGTTCTTCCTTGAATGTTCGGTAAAACTCCCCTGTGAAGCTGTCTGGCCCTGGGCTTTTGTTTGCTGGAAGCTTTATGATGACTGCTTCAATTTCTTCCACAGTTATTGGTTTATTGAGTTGTTTAGATTCTTCTTGATTGAGTTTTGGGAGGTTATATTTTTCTAGAAACATATCCATTTCCTCCAGGTTGTCCAGTTTGTTGGAGTAGAGTTGTTCATAGTATTTTTTAACAATCCTTTGTATTTCAATGGGGTCTGTTGTTATTTCACCTCTTTCATTTCTGATTTTATTTATTAGGGTCCTCTCTCTTTGCTTCTTGGTGAGTCTGGCTAGAGGTTCATCAATCTTGTTTATCTTTTCAAAGAACCCGCTCTTGGTTTCGTTGATCTTCTGTATTGTTTCTTTGGTCTCTATGTCATTTATTTCTGCTCTGATCTTTACTATTTCCTTCCTTCTGCTTACACTGGGCTTTTCTTGTTTCTTTCTTTCTAACTCTTTGAGTTGTTGGGTTAGATAATTTATTGCCGCTGTTCCTAGTTTTTTGCAGTAGGATTGTAGAGCTATGAACTTCCCTCTCAGAACTGCTTTCACTGTGTCCCATAGATTTTGGATTGTTGTGCTATCATTGTCATTTGTTTCCATGATGTTTTCTATCTCTTCCTTAATCTCTCTAGTAACCCAGTCATAGTTTAATAGCATGCTGTTTAGTCTCCATGTGTTTGATTTCTTTGGATTGTTTCTATTGTAGTTGATTTCCAGCTTTATGCCACTGTGATCTGAGAATATGCTTGATATGATTTCTATCTTCTTGAATTTGGAGAGACTTTGCCTATGACCTAACACATGGTCTATCTTTGAGAATGACCCATGGGCACTTGGAAAGAATGTATATTCTGTGGCTTTGGGGTGAAATGATCTGAAGATGTCAATTAATTCCATCTGGTCCAGTGAGTCATTGAGAATTGATGTTTCTTTACTGATTTTTTGTTTAGAGGATCTGTCCAATGGTGATAATGGGGTATTAAAGTCTCCTACTATGATTGTATTGCTGTCTATCTCTCCCTTGATGTCCTCTAGGAGTTTTTGTATATATTTGGGTGCTCCTGTATTGGGTGCGTATATGTTTACAAGAGTTATTTCTTCTTGTTGAATTGCTCCCTTTAGTATTATGAAGTGGCCTTCTTTATCTCTTGTTATGTCCTTCACTTTGAGATCTAATTTGTCAGATATAAGTATGGCTACTCCAGCTTTTTTTTCATTTCCATTCGCCTGAATAACTTTTTTCCAACCTTTCATCCTCAGTCTGTGTGTGTCTTTTTTTCGGAGGTGGGTTTCTTGTAGACAGCAGATACATGGGTTGTGTTTTCTTATCCAGTCTATCACCCTATGTCTTTTGATTGGAGCATTTAAACCGTTTACATTTAAAGTTATTATTGATAGGTGCTTATATGTTGCCATTTTTGTTCTTTGCCCCTGTGATCCTTCTTCGCTTCCTATTTCTTTTTACAGCAGATCCTTTAGCATTTCTTGCATTGCTGGTTTGGTGGTGACGAATTCCCTTAGTCCTTTTTTATCTGTGAAGCTCCTGATTTGACCTTCAATTTTGATTGAGAGCCTTGCTGGGTGCAGTATTCTAGGATTCAGACCCTTCCTTTGCATGACTTTGTAGATTTCATTCCACTGCCTTCTGGCCTGATAGGTTTCTGTTGAGAGATCACTTGTTTGTCTGATGGGTGTTCCTTTGTAGGTGACTTTTTGTCTCTCTCTGGCAGCTTTTAAGATTCTTACTTTGTCATTGGTGTTTGCCAATTTAATTATAATGTGCCTTGGCGTAGGTCTTTTGGGGTTTATTTTGCTTGGGACTCTGTGAGCTTCTTGGATTTGTGTGGGTTTTTCCTTTCCTATACCAGGAAAGTTTTCTGTCATTATTTCTTCCAACAGGTTTTCTATTCCTTGCTCAGTTTCCTGTCCTTCTGGAAGCCCAATTATACGGATGTTGTTTTGTTTCATGTTGTCCCAAAGTTCTCTTAGGCTCTCCTCCTGCTTTTTAATTTTTTTTTCCAGTAGCTGCTTCACTTGGCTATTTCTTCCTACCTGGTCTTCTAGCTCACTGATGTGATCCTCTGCTTCTTCTAGTCTACTCTTAATACTTTCTATTGAGTTCTTTACTTCAGCAATGTCACTTTTCATTTCTTCTTGGCTCCTCTTCATTTCTTCATGGCTCTTCATCATTTCTTCCTGGGTCTTCCTGATTTCCTCTTGGTTCTTACTCATATTATCAAATTTGTCTTCCATTCTTTTCAGCCACCTTATGACCATTTCTCTGACAGGTTGTTAACTTCCATTTCGTTTACCTCCTTTTCTGGTGAGCCTTGCTTTTCTTTCATATGTGGGCTATTTCTTTGTCTTCCCATGGTCTCTCTTCTCTGTGTATGTGGTTATGTAGTTCTCACTCTCCTGCGTTGATTTAAAGGCACAAAATACAACACAACCAGGTGCAACGCACCAGGCATCAGCTGTTATCCTGAGCACGCCCACGGCGTCCAGACTGGCTACACCACCCCCAGCTCCTGCAGCTACCATCACCATCTTTATTACCATCACCATATCATCATTGCCATTGCCATCACCATCACCATCACCATTACCATCACCATCATCACCATCATCTTATCCTCCTCAAAAGTTTGATTAGGGATAGTCACATGTCAGCCACACGTGGGCTTGATGAATGAGCTCTTTTGAGTCTGGCCTGACGGGTTGAGCCAGCCAAATCTTTTGTTTGTCATAGGAAGACAACTATTCCCTCTAGAAGTAGACATTTCACTGGATGAAGCATGCCTAACTCACTGAGCCAAGACAGTTGGCTTCCCAGGCTGTTTATTACGGCACAGAATTTTCTCCTAGCAGTTCTTAGGAAATGACAAGAGACAGAGAATTGTCATTGTTTTTGCTTAAAAAAACCCGGAGGCCTGGAAATAAGCCAATCTTTAGTAGAAAAGAGTTCTTCTCTGCCAGTCTATTTTATTCAGTGTCGTGCAAAACAACTTCAGGGCCACTGTAGTGACTAGCCTTTAGCACAGGTGAAGCCTGCTAGCAGAAGCAGTGACAGCTTCTCATCTTTCACCTGCTTGTCTGGGACCTCCTTATCGTTCCTAATCACTGCCTGGCTGGAGCTATTGTCACTTACTAATGGGGAAGTACTTACTTTAACATTTTACTTTTGAGCAACTGAGAATCTAAGGCAGTGATGAGCTTGGTGTGTCAAAATTCACCAAAAAACCTATTATAACTCAGATCGTGTGTCACTTGTAGAAAAAAAACCCCATAATTATGCGATATTTATAGTTTAAATAACAAAAATCTATAATTTTTAATATATAACTGTATTTAATAAACCAAAAAGTAATTATTTAACTTACCTGCTTAGTGACTTCTTTGTTCATCTGTCGGTCAGGTTCCTTTGATGGTCTTGATATTATTTAACTTGTGTGGGGTGCCATGAACTAAGATAAGTGAGGGGGAGGGGGAATTCTTTAACTAACCTGCCTATTAGTGACTTTTTGTTGCTTAATTTCATTGGCTAAACCTTCAATTGAAGGTTGGTATTTTGTACAATTCAAGCCCAAGCAAGGGCTACTAACTTCATCTGTCAATCTGTTTCCTTTGTTGGTTTTGATATTATTTAACACTGAGAATAAGGTCTCACAAAAGTACGTAAGGGAAAAATTGTGAGTAAAGCCATTGCAATATTTTTCAGGATGCTAAAAGTGTCTGGTAATTAGTTCCACGCACTCCAAAGTTCCTGTTCATAGTGGCACTCCTCTTGATTCTCTAAGCAGCACCTTTCCAGATTCTCAAGCTTTTACCTCAAGTCCACAAACACCTGAGCCCAGATGCTGTCTTGAAATTTTGCAAGTTGCAAAATCATCAATTTGAATCCATTGGAAACCATTTAATTCCAAACTATTGTTTGGATACTACCATATCAGGATACTTAATTATTTTATGGTCTGTTCATATCACATCAGGATACTTAATTATTTTATGGTCTGTTCTAGGCTTCTAAGTTGACTAAATTTATCACTGAACTTGTCAAGTAACAAGTTCAAGGTATGCTGGTACTTTATATGCATACGTTCCATTTCATTTTGTACAGCTGCACTGGCTTTCTCAAAATACTTTGTTTCTTGAGGAAAACACTTATAAGTTTTAGTTTCTACATCTTGCTTGAAAATTTTAAGTTTACTTTCAAAAGCTTTTATGTATCCAAACATAATGTCAATACTTTTGCCAAAACCTTGTAACTTTTAAGTTCAGTTCATTAATATGAACAGAGAGATCTGTAAAAAGTATCAGGGTGTTGACCCACTTATCATCGTTGAGCTGAGAAAAGTTTCCGAGATTCTTATCCTCAAGAAATACCTTAATTTCTTCAAAGCACTCCACAAAGCCCTCAAGAACTTTGCTTCAGCTCAGCCATTTTACATTATTGTACATCAGCAGTCCACTGAAGGTGGAATCAACTTCCAGTAAAAGTGCAGAAAATTCTTGCTTGTGAAGGGGGTGAGCAGCTATTAAATTAACTATTTTTGTAACAACTGACATTAAGTCATTTAAGTCGGTGAATCCTGCCTTGGCACATAAAACCTCCTGATGGATAATACAATGAAAAGGCACAATCGGATGTCCAATAGCTTCCGTAAACAATCTGACAAATCCGACTTTTTTCCCCACCATGTTTGGTGCCCCATGTGTCGTCACTGACACAACTTTGGAGATATCAATGCTTAGGTCACGGAATGTTTGTATAACAACCTTACATATTTTGCTTTCTGATGTACTTGTTGGCACTGTTACTAACTTTATCAACTCTTCTCTCATTGTGAGACCATCAGAATATTGACCAATAATGGCCAATTGAGCATGTGATGTGACATCAGTAGTTTCATGAAGAGAGATAGAAAAATATTTGCAATTACTTATATCTCTCTTTAATTGATATTGTACATTTTTGTTCATTCTCATTATTCAGTCTTTTATGATATTTCTACTGAGTGGTAACTCAGATATTCTCTTAATAATTGCATCTTTATTCTGCATATCGTGAAATAGCACTGGTGCACATCTTAGGAGAGTTTTTTAATAAATTCTCCCTCACTGAGTGCTTTTCCATGCTGAACTATGGAGTGAGCAATGCTCAAACTTGTAGATGTTAAATTTGTAGAGCCTTTTATAAATTTCAGGATGGAATTAGATTGACTCTTATAATGGTGTAGCTGCCTGGAAATGTATTCCTTCCTTTCATCCTCATTTTTTTTAAGAGCTGGGAATGATTAGTTTTAAAATGTCTATTTATATTCCATGTTCTGCTTACTACCGTATCAGTACATAGAATGCAAAATGACCTGCCATTTTTTCCTATAATGCCATACATCTGGGTCCATGTCTCTTGAAAGGGTCAGCTACTGCTGCTACCACTTCCTTTACTTAACCTTGTTTTTTTTTTAAATTTTTTGGGTTCTCTCCATCAGGGGGCAGTGACAGACGATAGAATTATAGATAGCCTGTTAGCCCTGCAAACAATTAGGGATTAACTCAGCCAATTGACCACAAGATGGCACATATAACTGTCTTTTAGGAAAGGGCAGGGCTAATAAGCAGAAATAGGGTTCATAAGGATGTACAACAGTAATAGTGGTGAAATGGAGTCTGCAATATGCTGCAAAATGACGTTCCTTATATAAATTAAGATGCCTGCCGCTATTTCTAATGGTGGGGAAACGGCACCCATAGCACAGGCTCTTGCCTCTCCCATCCTCCCCTCACTTATCTCAGTAATGATGGTCAATTAGAAATCCGCGACACCCCAGAATAGTAGATTGGATGATAGTTGCTGTTGTTATGTGATTGCTAGTAATGGCGATCACAGGGCCTCCAGAGATGTGTCCCCTGCAACATTCTGCTGCTCTCTGCTCTGCTGACCGGAAGTGAGGTCAGAGATGCCCTAAGGGCCTAACCAGAAGACCCAGAAATAGAGGCTTTGTGGTGGAGTTCTGTTGTTTTGGCCTTAGACCTCTGGCACAGAGTGTCTACACTACACTACAGCAAATGTTTCATCCTCAGCTACTGCACCTGGCCCTGCAGTAGCTGAGGATGAAATGTCCTTCTCAGCATGCAGCCCCATACTTCTCTGTATGCAAAGTCATGTGGCTGCGTGTCATCGAAAGTGGCTATGCGTGTCAGTGCTTACATGCGTGTCATAGGTTCTCCATCACGGGTCTAAGGACAGTTGTATTAGTCGCATACATGATGCCACCTAGAACTTAATTTCCCCTGACAACTTGAATTCAAGGCCTATAAGCCAGAGAGGGCAAAAAACTCATTCCTATCATGCTTTCCTGCCCCAGTGTATGAAGAAGGAGAGTGAGGCTCTGATGACTGTATGCCCATGGGGGTACTCTAGCCACTCAAGGACAGAGTCCATTACTAACACACAAGGAAATGCCCAGTATGTGTTATGTCTGATGGAACAAGGGGACAACTTGTGTCACAATTGTGCCAGTGGGTACTGCTCCCTCGCTCAACTGACTTCTTTCACCACCTTCATGCCTTGAAATGGGAAGGGGTGCAACAAACTCAGGGAGGAAGGAGAATGGTGAATGTGTCTGGGTTTGGGTTCTGATGACCTGGGTCAACTCCTGATTTTGCCACTTACCAGTTGTGCATTAGGTGCTAACTTGTTATGCTTGCTTTGCTTTGATTCTGCACCTTGATTATGGTTTCCTTGGCCTCTTTCCCTTTGTGACAGGTGAAGCCATCTCCAATGCATCACGGTGTGGCCACTGAACTTGTGCCCCACTCGGTATAAAAAGCAGGTCCTGATATAGCTTCTTGGAGCCCTGAAGGCCCTTCAGAGATCTGTGCAACAGCTTGCTGTGCAAATGTAACCACAGCCAAGGTGGAGGGAATACCTTCTGTGGGGGGAGCCAGAAGACAGGGAAGTCCTGGGGGCCCAGAGGATTCATCCAGATGTCCTGAGATGAGGGCTAGGAACTCTAATGCCACAATGGCGATGGAACAAAGAAAAAATGAGACAGAAGGGGAGAGGGGATGGCCCTGCAACAGCCCCTAGGAGGCTTTGTGTTGCCAAGAGAGAAATTTTCTAAGACATTTCATCAACATGTGCAGGCAAATAGAGAACTAGATACTGTTTGCAAGGGCAACTCAAATCTTGAAGATAAAAGATGGGACTGCATTGAAGCAAAGTGAAGCTGCAGGGGAAGGGGCAGAGATAGGAGTCCAGCAGAGGGAAGGAGAGGTAGGTCAAGGGCGGTAGTATGGAATGGATGGGGCAGTGAGGCAAGTGACCTCCAAGCAAAGACTAGCCCCTGATGTAGGTCTGGGTTGGGCATCTGGGCAAGTCTGGCTCCTTAGTGGGCACGTGCACATCTGTCTTCTCCCATGGCCTCCATCCTGGAACTCAGGCTGGAATGAGGCATGACTATATGTGGTGCTGGGAAGGGCTGCCTGCTACATCTGAGATAGGCTAGTGGGCCATGGTTCCATAGCATAACCTTCCTATCCTTGGCTCATTCATCCAGGGGAACTGCTGCTGAGAAAGATGCCTTCACTCAGGTTGGCCCAAGACTCCAGGTTTCCTTCCTTTCTCCAGCTAACCAGCCATTCTTGTTCTCTCCTTGGCCTTTGCTAGCCTCGGAGTCTTAGGCAGGCTTTGGACAGAGCTTGGTTTCCTGGGCAGCAGTTCCATCGGTGAGCCCCTCTCCTCATAGTGACAGAGATGGGATGGTGGCCCTGGTGGGGAAGTGCCAAGGCATGGGGGAGAGAAAGTGGTTCTTGTTGGGGATCTTCTTGTTTCATCACATAGATTCACCCTATGTTGTTTGTTTCACGTGCAGAGGGGCTGGATACCCAGCATTCCACGAGCATCTGGGATACAGGTCTTCAGCTGTGAAATAGGCAGTGTCTCTGAGTTGGTAGGGAAAGAGGATAGAAGACTGTCCCAGGTCCACAATGATTAAGGGCACTGCTTTCTGCTCAGGAATACTTCTCCAGATGGATTCTGGAGTGTGTGTGTATCGAGGGAGACCAAGGGGAGAGCTTCAACTCAGCTCAGCCCAAAGGGACAACTGACTCACAGCTAACACTATTATTATATGGTCAACAAGGCTGTCCCCGTGGCCACTGAGGTGGATGAGAAATTGTGTTTGCCCACAAGCCAAGTCTTATGCTCAGGAAGGACTACCAGTGCTTGTGGAAGTCTGATGGATATCAGAATAACCTGGGAGTTTTGTGAAACCCCAATGCCCACATCCTGGTCTTTTCCAAGGGGCTTGTGCTCTGTGATTCTATGATCCTCAGTGTAATTCAGTCACATGTCCAAGTCTGAGAATCACTGACCAGTGACATGTCTGTAGGACAGAAACACACCTGTGTGGATAGAATTGCACCCAGCTGGTGGGAAGAGCGACAGACTGCAGCTGAAATGTCTCTTGAGGCCTGATTCAGAGTTTTCAACTCTGGCTAACTATGAAAATCATCTGGGGAGTTCAAAAAATAAAGGTGTCTGGAGAGGAGAACTAAGATGGCGGCAAAGGTGAAACACCTATCTTGCCGTCATAATTAGCAATTTTAATACTACAACTTAACGAAGGAACAAACACCTTCCAGAATCACCAGAATGCTCCCCGAGTGAAAATTCCACAAATAAAAGTAAAGATAAGACACTGTGACCCGGAGGAGCGGCGGCGGACAGCGTTGAAAGATTCGCGCGCAGAGAGAGGTTTGGAGTGCGCGCCACGGAGAGGGCCGGCGGCTGAAAACCGGCCAGTTTTCTCGAACGGGGAGACAGGGGCGTCCCACTGGACAGATTCTCCAACTCTGGACGAAGTCCAGAGAACCCACTATCACACGGGGTGAAAACTGGACAGTGGGAGGGCACGCGGAAGCTCGGGTGCTGCCGGGTCTGCCGGCTTGTGGAGAAGGCAGCTCTCGCGCGAACAGCTCGGCTGCGTGACGGCGCAGAGAGCGCTCTGCGACTTGTCTCTCATTCGGAAAACCGTCAGTCTGCTTTGTTTTACGACCCTGGGTGAGACATTGCGCATGCAAAGTCATTTGGGGACAGTCTGAATTCCCCGGGAGCCAGTGGAGCTCCACAGCAGCTCTCTCTCAGAGGTGCTGGCAGCCATTGCCCCTGGCACAGAGCCCCTGGGGCTGCATAGGGCAGAGCTAACGCTGTCTGCTTGGCCCGGAGACTCTGCCCATCCAACCTGAGCACAGCTGAGCTTCACAGACAATTGGCCTGGAGGTCAAACCCTCCTAGGGCTAACAACAAAAAGCTGGGTTTAAATTCAAAAACACTGAATACAACCCATAAAGGATTGCAGTAAGGGTACCCACCTCAGGTAACTGGGGAGACTGAGCCACTGTCCCTTTGAGGATAGCCACCACATAAAGCAGCCACCATGCAGAGACATGGAAAGAAATCAGGTGTGAAAGAAATGGAGGAGAAAAGACGACAAGACATAGAGTTAAAAACCACGGTTATAAGGCTTTTCAAGAGGCTCCTACAAAAGGCCGATCAACTTAATGAGAATTACCAGGAAATAAACAAGACCAACCAGGAAATAAACAAGACCAACCAGCAAATGAACGAGACTTACAAGGAGATGAATGCTACTTACAAAGAAATGAATGAGACCCTCAGGGAAATGTACAAGACCTCTGAGGATACGAACCAGACCCTCACAGATAAAAAAAAGGACCAACTAGAAATCAAGCATACACAGACTGAAATAAAAAATATTACACAAAGTCCTAAAAGCAGTCCAGAGGGCCACAAGAACCAAGTCAAAGATTTGAAATACAAAGAACCAAAATCCACTCAGCTGGAAAAGCAAGAAACAAAAAGAATTCAGATAATTGAAGATAGCGTAAGGGGCCTCTGGGACAACCTCAAGCAAGCCAACATCCGAATTATTGGGGTGCCAGAAAAAGAGAGAGAGCAAGTTAATGAAAACCTACTTGAAGAAATAGTGACTGAAAACTTTCCCCACCTGGTGAAAGAAACTGACTTAAAAGCCCAAGAAGTACACAGAACCCCAAAATATAGGAATCTAAAGAGGACCACACCAAGACATATCATAATTAAAATGCCAAGAGCAAAAGATAAAGAGAGAATATTAAAAGCAGCAAGAGAAAAATAGTTGGTTACCTACAGGGGAGCACCCATACGATTGTCAGCGGATTTCTCAACAGAAACGATGCAGGCCAGACGCGAGTGGCAAGAAATATTCAAAATAATGAATAGCAAGAATCTACAACCAAGATTACTCTATCCAGCAAAGCTATCATTCAGAATTGAGGATCAGATAAAGTGCTTCGCAGATAAGAAAAAGCTAAAGGAGTTCATCACCACCAAACCAGTATTATATGAAATGCTGAAAGATATTCTTTAAGAAGAGGAAGAAGAAAAAGGTAAAGATGAAAATTATGAACAACAAATACACATCTATCAACAAATGAACATAAAAATCAAGTGAACTGATAGGCTGATGAACAAGATAAACTGGTGACTATAACAGAAACATGGACATAGAGAGGGAATGGACTGACAATTCTTGGGGAGAAAAGTGTCGTTGGAAGTCCAGCAAGAGATTGGACAAAAATCTTGCAACAATGGGAGAGGACATTGGGGGAGGGGGAGGTGAGGGCGGAGGGTGGGATAGGTACAGGGTGGAGTGAAGATATAGGGGGATAAAAAAGGGGAAACAATTTAATTAATAAACTGAACAATTAAAAAAAAATAAAGGTGTCTGACTCCTCGCCTGGAGACCACTTTCCTTGGTCTGGGTGGGGCCCAGGCTGTATTCGGAACTCCTCTGGGTGTCCAATGTGTAATCGTGGCTAGAGAGAGTGGCTGCTGCCCTTTCCATCTTTGCTTTGCTTACAGGGAAGGCTTGGGAAATCTATTCCATAGATTGCAACCTTACATTTTTAGATTGAGAACTAGATTTTGGGAGTTGTAACCATGATCTACCCATAGGCATTCTGAGGATGATTCCATTATGATAGAAATGAGGTATTTGTTAAAACTTGAATTTTGCTTTCCACATAGTGTCTGTGCCTTGTGCCTTCCCACCACCTAATAGATGACAGGAGAAGGGTGAATTTTGCCAATGGACAAACTTCCAAAGAGTCTTGTCAAAGAACTGAACACATAAAGCATCTTAACAGAGAGAGTAGTGGGTGGTGATTATAGTTTAGCTTACTCATTTTGTTGGCATGGCCCGTTTATGGGAGGGTACCTACTGATCTGTGTGTCTAGACCTTGTGCAGATGTCATTGGTGACATAGCTCACACAGAGAACTGCTGTTGACAAAAACAGTCTTTAGGACTTGCAACCTATTATTGTGCATTTTTGTTCCCAGAAGCTAAGCTCCTTGGAGAGCTGAGAGAACACAGGAAGCGGTGCTTGCCACGTGAGGCCGGCCGTGCTTCATGCTCACAAAGGATGCAGACTTGGCCAGTGCAGCCTGGAGCCTGCCAACTGCCTGACAGCCCCACCAGAGACATGTTGCTCAGTGTACTTGAGTGACCTCCCCTGACTTTCCCAAGGGCCACACCCACAGCATTTTCAATGAAGTGGACTCCCTTCCTTTACTGGCCTCAGAGTTCAGAAAGGTTCAAGGTTGACCCATTAGCAGGATGAGAACACCACATGGTTCCTCAGTGCCATGGAGAGCTGCACCACAGGACAATGTGGACACTGGGTCTGGTGTTCTCCAAGATGGCAGGGGTTTGCTCATAGGTAACATCCGGCTTAAGTGGCCCAATCTCTTCACACATAGGTCCTATGGGGACCTTGGGGTTCCCATAGATGACCAGCTAGGAGGACAGGAGAGGGGAATGTGGCTTTAACTTATTATAGATGAACAGAGAAAACACACAGTACACAAAAACATTCACTTTTCCAGGCTGGTTCTTCTTTCTGAGATGTTCTTGGACCGTTCAGGCTGCCCAGTGGCATATGAGGCAGTGGCCTGGGAAGTGTTGGGAAACCAAGCAATGCCAGCTTCCCCTGGAGCCTATTACAGTTTATTTTCCCAGGACAGTGGCTGCAGACTAGTAGTGACAAGCAGCCTTCTTCCCACTTTGCTTTGCGGTGTCTACATTCAGAGCCTCTGCAGACAGAGCTCTATCTCCAGCCCCATTATGCCCCCTCCCTGGAGAGTGTTGTGGTTCAGACAACTAGTGCTGTGTGTTTCTACTTCTCTCATTTTTCCAGGCCACCAGTGGGAAGAGTGCTAAAACAGGATTCCAAAGAAACTTTATGCTGCTCCTATTTGAACAACCACTAATAAGAATAAAAAAGCTAAAGATTAGGACTGGGGCCAAGAACTAGAAGAGATTGTGAAGTAGATTTGGAATCAATCTGGAAGTTTTAATGATTGTGGGGCTCACACAGTATACTTAGCCTTGTGAGGAATGCACTACCCTAGGCCACAGTACTGGATCAGAGGTAGGTACCATCATTAAATAGTCCATCGAAGATTGAGTATCTACTTTGCACCAATGCACTGTGCTGGGCCCTGTGGAGGTGACAGTGAAGGAGAACATGGGATCCCTCTCATCTTGGAGCTGAGAGTATGATGTGGAGCGAGGATGTAAACATGAAGCTAATGTGTCAGTGTGGGAAGAGTGGCCAGTGGAAACAAATAGAGGCAGTGACAAAGGACAAGATGGGAACATTTAGGTGAGGTTGTCAAAGACCACCTCATTGAGGAGGTAGAAATGGCACTATTACTATAAATCCTGATTGTGAAATCCCAGAGCTAAAACTAACTGTGAGAATAATGTAGTGAGAATGAGTATGATCACAGATGCAGAGATGCATGGGAAGGAATCACACGGGGGTCAGAGGCAGAGCATGGCCCAGACTCTGAGCTCTGGGATTCCAGGGTGGTCCTAACTTTCCCATTGGAACTCACTGATGAGTTCCCCTGTAAAAGTTGGGTTCTGAGATCTTTCAGCTCTTTCCAATTCCTTGATAGTAGAATTCAAAGTTATGAGTGCTTGCATAGCACCTGGTTGTTGAGACAATAAAGTCAAACCCACCAATTCTACTTCAAATGGAATTTTCTGCATTGAAAATTACATTAACTTAAATCAGATGGATACCAAACCATCTTGAGTTGCTATTGCATAGCCTCTGCTATGAAGCTAGCTCATCTCCTGATTTAAAAGATAAAAATGGGTGGTGGATGCCTGTGAGAAGCTTACAGAAAGTGTTCAAAGAGCTGGTGGCTTCTGCTAAGAGTAAGCTTAGCACTCTTTGCTTCATTCAGGCCTACCCTCTGAAGACCACATTCCTAGAGATAAGCTGCTAGTGTCCAACTCTCAGGAGTGTCTTCTCCTCTACAATAAAGCCATGCATGGAGGCCCAGGCTCGTGTTGGAAGGGCCTAGAAGTAGAGGATCTGCCTGGAGCTGCACACAGGGCTCGTACCATCCAGAACCTGCTTCTGGTGATGCCCCAGAGTGAAGGGGAGGAGGCAAAGGCAGAGACTGTAGCTGCCTGCATGGAGCACACTGAGGCCTTCTGCCAGAATAGCCTAAGGTACTTTTTGCTGATCTCGGGCCCTTTTCATGTGTCTAAGGTTCTCCTTGGAGTCACACCATCTTTATGGGCAAGTTAAGAGCTGTGCTCAGAGCTGGGCTCTGTGTTGATGGGGAGACTTAAGGCAGAGTGGCAGGAGTCTAGAACAGTGTTGTGGCCAGTGTCAAGTACTACTGACAGACTGGCATTGAGCGAATTTCATCTGGAGAGGGGATGGTCCAGAAGGGAGGAGTCTGGGACTGTCATATGGAGCATTCAAGAAATTTGGTACAGGATCTTTGTGCTGCCCTCTCCAGGCCCAGTCCAGGTCCAGAGCCATGGTCCAGGCAGACAAGGCTTTGCTCTCGAAGCTCGGACATCCAATGAAAGCAGTGGTGTGAGACAGCAACAGAGAGCATGGTAATACTGGGGAGTGACAAGTGTGATGAGGACACTAAAACAAGAAAATGGGGTAGATGAGAAAATTGTGGGGCTTCCAGACTATCAGTGGGAGAACACTTCCCATGAAAACTCAGTGGCATGGAGAGCTACAGACAGGAAAAATGACCAGGACAAAGATGCAGGGCAGGAATCCTCATTTGAGGACTATAGCAGGGGAAGTACAGTATGTGAAGCTCCATTTACATCCAAATAATCAAATATAAAGCCTGAATGTGTAGGGTGTTGTATGTGGTTTAGTAGAGGGTACTGTAGTCACACTAAGAAATCTGAATTGTTTTCAGAGGGCAGGGAAGCACCAAGAAGTGTTAAGTGGGAGTTCTAGGGTTTCTTTTGTGCTGAGGAATCAGTGAGTGCTGGGAGGACAATGACTTATTGAGAATAGAGGGAAGGCTGGATGTTGGAGACACCAGAGCACTTGCGGACCCAGCAGGCATTGTAGGCGAAGAAAAGGGGGTTGTCAAGGATATATTTCCATATGTATGGATTAGACACATAAATTTACATATACTGTGAATTAGACACACAATGAAAATTAGAGCTAATGGTGGACCCAGATGGAAGGCATATTTCTTTTTCATTAATATACTAGAGTCCCGGTGCATGAAATTCATGCATTGGGGGCGGGGGCTGTCCCTCAGCCCAGCCTGCACCCTCTCCAATCTAGGAACCCTCTCACAATCTGGAACTGCTGGCTTCTAACCACTTGCCTGTCTGCCTGCCTGATTGACCCTAACTATTCTTCCTGCCAGCCTGATAGCCCCCTAACTGATCCCCTGCCAGCCTGATTGATGTCTAACTGCTCTCCTGCCTGCATGATTGTCCCCAACTGCCCTCCCCTGCCAGCCTGATTGCCCCCAACTGCCTTCCCCTGTAGGGATGAGGGGACTGAGGAACTCCAGATGGATGAGGCAGGCCTGAGGGGACTGGGAGACTGAGGCTAGATGAGGCAGAGCTGAGGGAACTGGGTGTAGCTATCTTATGAGGGTATGGCAGTCAATCAGCATATCCCCTATTTATTGGCTGTGGGCACTGCCATCTTGTGAGGGCATGATGGTCAATTAGCATATTCCCTCTTTATTATATAGGAGGACTAGAGTCCTGGTGCATAAAATTTGTGCATGAGTAGGGTCCCTAGGCCTGGCTGATGGTCAGGGCCGATCTGTGGGGCAACTGGCAGGGCAATCTGGGGCCCCTGCTGGCACCCACCTTGGCTGGCTTCCAGACTATCAGTGCCTCTGGGGCCTGTGGGCTGGGGGCATCTCTACATTGGGCATCTGCCCCCTGGTTATCAGTCCACATCATAGTGACCTGTCATTTCACCAGTCATTCTGCTGTTCAGTTGATTTGCATGTTAGGCTTTTATTACATAGGACTAGGGACCCAGTGTATGAAATCATGCACCTTAAAAGGAACTGTGGGCTGTGAGCCTGCAGTAGGCATAGGGATGGTTCTCAGCCCATCCTTCATGCCCCTGGTCCCCTGTCTGCTGGCAGTCCCACTCCTGCCACTGCCATTTCCACGTGCTGACAATGCTGGTCCCACTTGTGGTGCCAAGTGATCCAGGCCAGCACCAGGCACCTGCAGTGGGTGTGAGCAGTGGCTCCAGTGCCAGCAAGGCCAGCGCCAGCAGTAGGTGTGAGCATTGAGCAGGACCGTGGCTTGTGGGAGCAAAGAATTTTCAGTAACCACCAGAGGCTCACCCTGATGACAGTGAGTAGTGCCCTGCCTTGGTCTGGCACCCCTGTTCACCTACTCCACCATCCTGCCATGGCCAACACCTGCCATGTTCCGTTCACGCCCCCTGGTGGTCAGCACACATCATGGTGACTGGTTGTTTGATTTGTTGTTCTGGTTTTTCTGCCATTGGATCTATTTGCATATTAGCTTTTTATTGTATAGGATTTTTATTGATTTAAGAGAGGAAGAGAGAGGGAAAGAGAGATAGAAACATCAATGATGAGAGAGAATCATTGATTGGCTGCCTCCTGCATGCCCCCTACTGGGGATCAAGCCCACAATCTGGGCAGGTGGCCTTGGGATTGAACTATGACCTCTTGGTTCATAGATCAACACTTAACCACTGAGCCACACTGGTGGGCAGAAGGCGTATTTTAATTTTACACATTTCTATTCTAGAAGCAATATGGTAGAAAGAGCATAGGATTTGGTGTCTTGAAAATGGGCCCCACTTCAACCCTTTCACACAAAAGCATGTGTGTGAATACAGGCAGCTCATCAGTTGCTTTATGAGTCTCTGTGAAATGGACAGAATCACAGTTCCCTGCAGAGTCACTGTGCTGAGTAACCAGGCTACGCACTGGGCACACACTGTGGAAGGGTTCCACACCAGGTAGTTCCCTTTCATCCTACCAGAGGGCCTGCCTGCCAGGCTGCAGCATGGCGGAGGGCGGGGAGGTTCCGTTCTAGGCAGAAGTTTTGACTTTACATTTAAAGGTCCTTGCCATTTTAGGGTGGCACATTTCTGCACGTTTGCTACATCAGTGATTAACTGCTGATAAATGCAGGAGAAAGAGAGTTAAGTGCCACAGGCAGTGCTAGGTCCCTGCTGGGCACCGCCTTGCTGCACTCATATCGCTGGTGTAGTGGATTGCAGGCTCCCTGAGGGCCATCATGTGTCCCAGAGAGTGCTTCCCAGGTGCTGGGCTTTATTAGATCACAAATAATGCCCGACAGAGGAGTGTCTTTATGTGTTCAAAACCTGTTACCAGTTTTTTAATGTCCTTAAGACAAAGTGGCCTTTAGAGATAAGGGTATTAAATGTGGTTAAAGTGTGTTGTCTTCTGAAAGTGGTGCAGCCAGTGGGGATTTAAACAGCTGAGCTGACCTCCATGGCATCCCATGGGCGGGAATCCCTGAACTTCTATTGAGGGAGAGGATCTGGCATAAGCACATTTTTTGAAACTGTATAAGTTGGCCCTTAGAAATTTGCCATTCGTGCAAACATATTATCAATAGGAGTAGAGATGAGGTTGCACTAAATTTCAGAATACTGAACTCCAGATTATCAAGTGACCGAAGAAGTCCTTCAAATCGACCCACAAGCACTTTATTTATGCTTCTCCTGGTGCTACAGCTGCGAGGGAGATTGTAGCTTCTCAAATGAGATTTTTCCAAACTCCCAGCTTGGCTCACACACAAGCAGAGCATATATTTAACGTGTGGAATCCCAATTCTCCATATCGAAAGCTGTCCTTCTACATTTTTACATTTTATTGAAGTATACCCAACTTCTTGGGAATTCTGAAGTTTAACCCTGCTCCTTCTATAAGACCTAGCCTTTCTGTGACTCACCTTCTCCCTCTGTGAAGCTGAGGCAGCAGCAATTGCTCCTTTTAAAATTCTCAAGGTTGGGGACGTTTTCAAAGTAATAAAATAATTTGTTATCCTTATATCCAATGTGCTCTCCAATTGTGTTTCTACCCATGGAAACGAAAATAACCCACTTAATTGTAATGGTCACTGGGAGATTAAGTTGAAATAAAAGAGTTGTAAAAATAGTGCTGTTCAAGGGCATTCTAATTAGGTCGTTAGTTTCATCGTCTCTGACTCCCGCAAGGTGGAGGCCACATCTGTTGTGTCCTGGTGGAAGGTCACGTAGCATTCCCTTGTCTCACAGGAACTGCACAAATAGCCTTTGGAATGCTGCAGTGTGGCCGATCCAGGAAGTCCAGGCTACACACAGTAAAGGTTAATAAGCATTGATAGGAGTGTGTTTTCTCTGCCTTTAATGAAAATTAGTATTACTTTTTTGTTCCATGATTGTAATTGAATTTTACCTTGACCAACTAAGGGTGTGTGTTTTGCTTTCTTAGATCCAGTATCTTTGCAACTTGCAGAGAAATGTGAGAAGGTAGCAAAATTCTCTGCAAATTGTGTGGCACAGGCTCCAGTTTTGTCCCCCCGCTAGTGCGGATGGAAAGGGGGCCTCCTGCTAAACTTGAAGCTCAGGGGAGGCCTGCAGGGTGGTCTGATAAACTCAGTAAGCCTTTTACTTTAGGTTAAAAGTAACCACATATGATGGTGAAATTAAAACTTTCTAACTAAAAGTGAGTCATGCTGGATACTCACAAAAGGTTGGTATCTTACTTGACAAAGGTTCATCATTACCTCAACTGAACCTATTGTCTTTAAAAAAATTTTAATCCTCAACTGAGGATATGTTTTATTGATTTTAGAAAGAGAGGGAGAGAGGAGAGAAACATTGATGTAAGAGTGAAACATCAATCTATAACATAGATTCTATATCAATTGATTGCCTCCCATATGCACCCCAACCAGGGATTGAAACCAAAATCTTAGATATGTAACCTGGCCAGGAATCAAACCCGCAACATTTTGGTGTATGGGTGGATGCTCCAATCAAATGAGTCACCCAGCCAGGGCTGCCTATTGTCTTTTGCATGTAAGATAACATAGCTTTGGATTGTCAGAGTAATCCCCCTTTTCCAGACCCCTCAGGGCACAATTTCCTACCAGAACACGAGAGCACAGAACCCCTCATTGTTACTCTGTTCTTCCACATACCGTCTCTATGTGCTATAACTGTTCATTGTCAATTATCCTATACCCACAAATGAAAAAAGAGTATGTGTCTAAGCATTTAATTTTTTTTAATCTAATCTCAGAGAGGTCCTTGTTTTGCTTTCTCCTACCTCCATAATTTAACACCAGTGGATTCAATGTAACCCCCTTACATCTTCCCCTTTGTTTCTGATGTGTAAAATAAGTGGTAAAACTGCCAGTTTTCAGAGAATTTTCTCACTCTGTTGAGATTTTGCTTCCTGACAATTGTCATCAATTGGCTCAAATAAATGCATAAACGTTTTCTACAAGCTTGGATGTTTCTTACGTTGATACTAGCAGCCCATCAATAATTCAAAATAGAAACTAGAGAATAGACCCTTCCCTCTTCCTTCATGCCCTTGATTGCTATGAGGCCATATTTATAGAATGTGGCACTGGAAGACATCTTTATAGAGCTGAAGAAACAGAAGCATGTCTCCTCACTCTGAGTTTGCCCAACTTCTTTCTGGATTAATGGTAGAGCTCTCAATCACCACCTACTCCTAGCAGTTAGTTTTTGGGAACTAAAGAATGTATGTACTAAGAAATCAAGTCAATGGCACAAACTATTACAGTTGTTAAATGCTATGGGAGGACAATTTCTGTCTTTGGTAAGACATGGTTCCTCCAGATTTAGTCCTCAGTAACAGGGTTTCTGTGACTGATGGAAGAAGATAAGTTGGTGGTCTCTCTGTCAATCACTCTGATTGACACATTTACCTCACGTAGCATTCTGCCATCACCCAGATGCTGCTGGACACTGGTGTACTCTGGCTCTGGAGGTAAAGAGATTGGACTTAGGGAATGAAGTCTTCTCCTTTGTGTCTTGCCTGCCTTCCCTTCCTTCTCCTTCAGCTCTCAGTGAATGCCAATCATGTACTGACCTTGATTAGATGCTGTACATTCCGAGATAAACTGCAATAAGTGTTCCCAGGAGAAACACTTATTATGTGACTCTTTAAAGAGTGTCAAGAGGTCCTGGCTGGGTAACTCAACTGATTAGTGCATTGTCCCAATATGCTAGGATAGTGGGTTCAAGCTCTGGTCAGGGCACATACAAGAATCAACCAATGAATGCATAAAGGAGTGGAACAACAAATCTCTCTCATCAATAAAAAAATATTAAAAAAAAAGAGTGTTAGGAGGACTCAGCTTAGGCTACTGCAGAAATTTTAGCAATTCAAGAACTTCAGTTACAATGAGTTGACAGGCCCGAATTCCAGGGCTGGGCTGGGGGCTGTGTAGTACAAAGGTTAATGAAGTCCATTTTCATAGATTCTTACTGAGTTGAAACACATAAAACCTTTAGTAGCAGTCTAGTACCTCATTATGAAGTTTTGTTCTGTGTTTGTGGCATGATTTCTCCACAGGTTTCTGACATTAGAGCACCTTCCACTGTCTAAGCTGAAACAGGAACAGAGAAACCAAGAGGCCAGGGTCAGTCTGAGGCTGTGCACCAGCAACAAACCAGCTTGGCTCGCAGCTGACTTCCTGCCACCCGGCCGGCCGCCTGTCGCTAAGGCCAGCAGGAGCTGCCGGCCTGGCTGAAGCTGCTGATTGTGGAGCCACAGCTCCTAAGCTCATACTGTTGTTTGATTGCCATCAAGGACAGGAGTGCCGGTCACAGAAAATGTAGGATATTTTAAGAGATAAAGAGCAATTGACAACAAAATCTATTCTGGGATGTTTTGAACAAAACAATCAGAGATTCAGCACCTCCCTGGGAACCAAAGTGAAGCATGACCAGCATCCTACCTTACCTCTGATCTCGCACGTCGGTTTTGCAGCATGAGAAATGGTCTAAAAATAATACCTGGATCTCACAATACTGGCGTTTTAATTATTTACCCTTTTATGCTTTGTCTTTTGAAAGACAAAACATCTTTATATGTGCTGAAAGTTTCCTATCGTTTGTGTTTATAGAGTCCTTTATTCTGAAGACCTCCTTTCATTTCTGAGAGCTAAGGGGCAGGTCTTCCCTGGGCAAAGCGGTGGAAGAATGAGATGAGCATGCCTCTCGGGAACTCAAGTTTGGCTTGCACAGTTGCTCTGATCCTTCCTAAGAAAGGAAAATACTGTCCTTGCTTTTGCTTCTGCCATGTTTCCTATCATAGTCCTCTCACCCTCCCCTCCTGCCTATACCACACCTTTCCTAACAGGCCAGACCCACCTTTTGCCCCTAATGACTGCTGATTTTTGAAGGTTCTCATTGTCAGTGGAGACCCCTCACACCTTCTTCAAGTCACACTTCACATGCATCTGTCTCTCCAACAAGGTTTACGGTCCCTGGGGGTCAGGAAGCTGAATTGGGTTCCTCAGTCTTGATGGGACAGTCATCCCTTCCACAGCCAGAGAGCCTGAGTTGAAGTGCCTAGTCCCTAACACTAAAGAGTGATTCGGACCCAGATCACAGAAGAGACAACCCCAGGGAGCTGAGCTGTATCCCTATCAGACTGAAGATGAGGCTTGTATGATCTTCTCTCCATTTCTTTTTTCCTGGCCAGCCTTGCCACTTCACTGTGCTTCAACTAATTCATCGGAGTCACAGTGAGACAGGGCAAAGAACTGTGACTAGTAACCAAGGAACCACAAGAAGCCACTGTCCCGCCTGGAGCATGTTCTAAGTGTGGAATAATTAGGATGCGCCAGGAGCGATGGAGTGAACCCTGATTTAAGAACATCCATCACACACCTGGACCCCGAGGCTGAGGACAATGCTGCCCTCCGAGGAGGCAGTTCACACTTCACTCTCCACACTATAGGTTTTTCTTCATAAGATAGCACCTGGCCTAGTGGATCTGAAACACAGTGTGAGCTTGAGGGCTCTCCTGAGGCCATCTGACCCCGGTTCCATGTGGCAGCCAGCTCAGAGCACCAGCTCTTGATCCCTGGGGTCCTGGGCTGCCTCTGCAGGGGAAAGGTGTGCAGCTGGCACACAGGTGTCTTGTGATCTGGTCATGCTTTCTGTTGTGATCTTGACATAGTAATGAAATAGTAATGAGTATTTCTTACTGAAGAAGGAAAGAGCAACTGGTGGAGATTTTGAGAAAAGGTTGGAGACAGAAGTGTGAGCAGGTGGAGAGGCAGAGCCAGTCTAGATAAAAAGTACAGGGCACCGGCGGTCCGGGTGCAGTCGTGTGTGGAGGGGACAGAGCAAAGAACCGCCCCTCAGAGAAGCCGTTGCCAAGCACCGAAACAGACCGGAGCCATGGAAACACCGGGTTTGGAGCCAGAGGTGGTCTCACCGGCTTTCCTCTCCTGCTCTCCCAGCTGATTGCTTAGTAAACGTGAGCACTGATTAGCCTCCTTCAGCCCTAGTTTTCTCCTAAATATGATAGTGGTGAAAAATACGTACCTCTCTAGCAATAAGCAAGTGCGGTGAGAAAAACACCTAAAGAATAGCAACAAATATCGTAACACACTTAGGAGTATTTTTAAGAAAAGTTAATGTTATCACAATGAAGAAAATTACAATTCTTTATTGACATATGAAATATACACATAAAATAATAGACACACTTGAATAAAAAAACATGTTCCTAAATAAGAAAATGACTATTGTGAAAATATCAATCATTCCCAAATAAAGGCACAAATTTAGTAGACGTCATTTCAACATCCTCATAGCTATTTTAGAAACAGAAAAACTCTGAGGCTACTAATATTAATTTTTAAAATAAAGCTCTGAATAAAAAATAAAAGTGATTAGTATTTATTAGATTGTTACGAAGATACAATATTCAAAATAATTTGTATTTTGTTCGTCAATAGACAAATTAATGAAACAGAAAAATAATTCAAAGATCTTGATATACAGATAAACACACAAATATGTGAGTGAATGACTATATGGTACATGAAGCAACACAAAGAGGTAAATAAATATATTATTGCAGAAATCACATAGAAATAACCTGTTAAAAATTGAAGACAAAGAGTAACCTAATCTTAAAACAAATTAAAATAAAAGTCAAAATACAGGAAAACCACAGGCAGATGCAAGAAAAAAACTTCATCACATAGAAAATATCTCTTTTCATCTTGTGGGCTCAGAAATTCATTAAAAAAATGGTCTTGTCTAGATTTTGGTGAAAAGATGGCGGCGGGTCAGAAGGACGAGTAATCATTTGTGTCCCGGGGTAGACGGGGTGAGCAGCTGAGGGTCGCGGTGGGAGTGTTTGTTGGCGAGTGGGGGGACAGCAGGGCTTTGGGAGAAGGAGGGGAACTGCTAGATTAGCTGCTCTTTACGGAGCGGCTCCGGAACGGCTGGGTTCTGGGTTCTCTCCCGGAGCCTGGCTCAGAGGCGGCTGCACCATATTAAAGGGGAAGAGCCTAAAATTTTTAGTTGCGGTACCCACTGGGCGTCTGAGACTCCCACCTCCCCCCGAACATCGATTCCTAGTTGGTGAAGAAGTGGACTCCGAGGAAACCTGTGCTCAGCCGCGGAAAGGTCAGGTTTCTCTGGGGGTTAAGGGAGCTGGTAACAGTGAGATTCGCACCTGGCGAAAAAAGAGGAAAAACCCGCCGCCATTGGAGCCGGCAAACGTGGAAGAGGGTCCTCGGAGCTGGTGACAGGAGGGGGGGATACATAGAGGGCGACACATTTGGACCTGAAGGAGAGGGCCAGCCTGGCAGTTTTGGGAGGGAGCGGGCTGCCAAACCCAAGGGGAGAAAGGGTTTCGCGCAAACATACGAGCAGGACGTGAGTTCGCGCGCCTGCGTTTGTCCTCTCTAAATCCGAATTTCTCAGCACTGAACGAGGAAGGGGGGATCCCCTGGTGGAAGAGAACCTGGGAGACCACAGGGGCGAGCTGTTTTTCTGACACTGGGGATCAGAACAGGTCCTCACAATTAGAGAGGCAGCTCTGGGGTAGCCTATTTCCACAAATCAGTAGTAAATACCATAGACATAGCGGGATTTTAGATCAGGCTTGAGAGGACCAATAGACCCGGAGGACAATTCAGAAACACTACCACCTAGGGGCTGAATCATAAATTGTCTCTTGTGTAACACAAATTAAGGAATCAATTTTATTTCTACTACTATTTAAATTTTTATAAGTGCCATTTTATTCCATCTTTATTCTACTCAGAGATTAGTGATATATAGTCTTTTTTCATCTACCCTTTAGTATCTCTTTAATCTACTTCAACTTCCCCCTTATGCCAGCACTCTTGCTAACCTTTCCTTAGTTAGTGTCTTATTCCCCTTACACTTTTTCTGGTTTAGATTTTCCTTATTCTCTCTTTTTAGCCTCTGTTAAAATTTCACCCCACTTTTATATCCAATCTCCAACCACCTGCTCCAAGTCCATACACATCTAATGCTTCTCCGACTTCACTATCCTAAAATGTTTTTCTCTCGGTCCTGCTGATGTTGTTTATATTTTATGCATATTTGTGAGATTGGTTTGGTTATTCTTTCCTTTTAATTTGTTTTGTGGGGCGGGAGTTGGCATTGTTTTGTGTATTGGTGATGTTTACATTGTTTTTTGATAGATTTAAGCTTCTGTGTTCCCTAACCTCCCTTGATATTAGTTGTTGTATGTAGTTTCTATCAGTCTCCAGGTACTCGTTGCTGGCTTTTGCTGGGATTAGTGGCGGTTTTCTGGGAGGTTCCAACCCATATTTATAGTTTAATCCCTTTTCCTTTCTTTTTACTCCTTCCCCTTTTCCCAACTTTATTTTGGCATTCCCTTTTTTTATCCTTCCTTCCTTTCTTTCTTTCTTTCTTTCTTTCTTTCTTTCTTTCTTTCTTTCTTTCTTTCGTTCTTTTTTTCTTTATTTTGTGTGTGCGAGTGTGTTTTCTCTTACTCTCTCTTACCCCACCATCACCTAATTTACCTTCCTCTGGCAATCACTTTTAATTTGGAGTTACCAATACTGTGAATACATTCTTCTTCTGTGCCTGGTGTGCTGCACCTGGTTGTGTTGTAGTCTGAGCCTTTAAATCAACACAGGAGAGTGAGAACTACATAACAAGACACACAGAGAAGAAAGACTATGGGGAGACAAAGAAATAGCCCACCAATGAAAGAAAAACAAGCCTCACCAGAAAAAGAGGTAACCGAAATGGAAGCAAACAACCTGTCAGAGAGAGTTCAGAGAAATGGTCATAGGGTGGATGAAGAGAACAGAAGCCAATACAAGTAAGAACCACGAGGAATTGAAGAGGAATCAAGAGGAAATGAAGAAGAGCCAGGAAGAAATGAATAAGAAATATGAAGAAATGAAGAAGAATTATGAAGAAATGAAGAAGAATTATGAAGAAATGAAGAAGACCCAAGAAGAAATGAAAAGTGACATTGCTGAGGTAAAGAACTCCATAGAAAGTATCAGGAGTAGACTAGATGAAGCAGAGGACTGCATCAGTGAGCTAGAAGACAAGGTAGGAAAAAACACCCAAGTAGAGCAGCTTCTAGATAAAAAAATTAAAAAGCAGGAGGAGAGCCTAAGGGAACTTTGGGACAACATGAAAAAAAACAACATACATATAATAGGGCTTCCAGAGGGACAGGAAACTGAGCAAGGAACAGAAAACCTGTTGGAAGAAATAATGACAGAAAACTTCCCTGATATAGGAAAGAAAAAACCCACACAAATCCAAGAAGCTCACAGAGTCCTAAGCAAATTAAACCCCAAAAAAACCTACACCAAGGCATGTTATAATTAAATTGGCAAACATCAAGGACAAAGTGAGAATCCTAAAAGCTGCCAGAGACAGACAGAAAGTTACCTAAAAAGAACCCCCATCAGATTAGCAAGTGATTTCTCAACAGAAACTTATCAGGCCAGAAGGGACTGGAATGAAATATACAAAGTTATGCAAAGAAAGGGTCTGAATCCTAGAATAATGTACCCAGCAAGGCTATCAATAAAAATTGAAGGTCAAATCAGGAGCTTCACAGACAAAAAAGGTCTAAGGGAATACATTACCACCAAACCAGCAATGCAAGAAATGCTAAAGGGTCTGCTGTGAAAAGCAATAGGAATCCATGAAAGGACATAGCGGCAAAGAACAAAAATGGCTACAAATAACTATCTATCAATAATTACTTTAAATGTAAATTGTTTAAATGCTCCAATCAAAAGACATAGGGTAATAGGCTGGAAAAGAAAACACGACCCATATATCTGCTGTCTACAAGAAACCCACCTCCAAAAAATAGATGCACACAGACTGAGGGTGAAAGGATGGAAAAAGGTTCTTCAGGCGAATGGAAATGGAAAAAAAGCTGGGGTAGCAATACTTATATCCGACAAATTAGATCTCAAAGTGAAGGATGTAACAAGAGATAAAGAAGGCCACTACATAATACTAAAGGGAGCAATCCAACAAGAAGAAATAACTCTGGTAAACATATATGCACCCAATACAGGAGCACCCAAATACATACAAAAATGACGAGAGCATATCAAGGGAGAGATAGACAGCAATACAATCATAGTAGGAGACTTTAATACCCCACTATCACCATTGGACAAATCCTCTAAACAAAAAATTAGTAAAGAAACATCAATCTTCAATGAATCACTAGACCAGAAGAAATTAATTGACATCTTCAGATTATTTCACCCCAAAGCCACAGAATATACATTCTTTTCAAGTGCCCATGGGTCATTCTCAAAGATAGACCATGTGTTGGGTCATAGGCAAAATCTCTCCAAATTCAAGAAGATAGAAATCATATCAAGCATATTCTCAGATCACAATGGCATAAAGCTGGAAATCAACTACAATAGAAACAATCCAAATAAATCAAACACATCGAGACTAAACAGCATGCTATTAAACTATGACTGGGTTACTAGAGCGATCAAGGAAGAGATAGAAAACATCATGGAAACAAATGACAATGATAGCACAACAATCCAAAATCTATGGGACACAGTGAAAGCAGTTCTGAGAGGGAAGTTCATAGCTCTACAAACCTACTGCAAAAAAACTAGAAACAGCGGCAATAAATTATCTAACCCACCAACTCAAAGAGTTAGAAAGAAAGCAACAAGAAAAGCCCAGTGTAAGCAGAAGGAAGGAAATAGTAAAGATCAGAGCTGAAATAAATGACATAGAGACCAAAGAAACAATAGAGAAGATCAACAAAACCAAAAGCTGGTTCTTTGAAAGATTAAACAAGATTGATGAACCTCTAGCCAGACTCACCAAGAAGCAAAGAGAGAGGACCCTAAAAAATAAAATCAGAAATGAAAGAGGTGAAATAACAACAGACCCCATTGAAATACAAAGGATTGTTAAAAAATACTACGAACAACTCTACTCCAACAAACTGGACAATCTGGAGGAAATGGATATATTTCTGGAAAAATATAACCTCCCAAAACTCAATCAGGAAGAATCTAAACAACTCAATAGACCAATAACTGTGGAAGAAATTGAAGCAGTCATCATAAAGCTTCCAGCAAACAAAAGTCCAGGGCCAGACGACTTCACAGGGGAGTTTTACCGAACATTCAAGGAAGAACTAAAACCTATCCTCCTCAGACTATTCCAGAAAATTCAAGAGGATGAAACACTTCCAAACTCCTTCTATGAAGCTAACATCACCCTAATACCAAAACCAGATAAAGATGACACAATGAAAGAGAATTACAGGCCAATATCCCTCATGAATATAGATGCCAAAATCCTCAATAAAATTCTAGCAAATCGGATCCAGCAGTACATCAGAAAGATCATACACCATGACCAAGTAGGATTTATCCCAGGAATGCAGGGATGGTACAATATCCGCAAATCAATAAATGTGATACATCACATAAACAAATTGAGAGATAAAAATCACATAGTCATATCAATTGATGCAGAAAAAGCATTTGACAAAATCCAACACCCTTTCTTGATAAAAACTCTCAACAAGGTAGGAATAGAAGGATCATACCTCAACATAATAAAAGCCATATATGATAAACCCACAGCAAACGTCATACTCAATGGGCAAAAACTACAAACATTTCCCTTAAGAACAGGAACAAGACAGGGCTGCCCACTCTCACCACTCCTATTCAACATAGTACTGGAAGTATTAGCCATTGCAATTAGACAAGAAGAATAAATAAAATGCATCCAAATTGGAAAAGAAGAAGTAAAGCTATCCTTATTTGCAGATGACATGTTATTGTACATAAAAAACCCTAAAGACTTTATAAAGGAGCTAATAGACTTAATAAATGAGTTCAGCAATGTAGCAGGCTACAAAATCAATGCCAAGAAATCTATGGCATTCCTATACACCAATAGTGAACTTACAGAAAGGGAGACTAAAAAAGCAATCCCATTTATCATCACACCATAAAAATTAAGATACCTAGGAATAAACTTAACTAAGGAGGTAAAAGACCTATTCGCAGAAAACTACAGGACGCTAAAAAAAGAGATAGAGGAAGATGTAAACAGATGGAAGAACATATCATGTTCATGGATTGGGAGAATCAACATAATTAAAATGTCCATACTACCCAAAGCAATCTATAAATTTAATGCACTCCCCATTAAAATACCAATGGCATACTTCAAAGACCTAGAAAGAACTCTCCAAAAATTCATCTGGAATAAAAAAAGGCCCCAGATAGCCCCAGCAATCCTGAGAAAGAAGCACAAAGTCGGTGGGATTTCCATACCAGATTTCAAGCTGTATTACAAAGCTCATGTTCTCAAAACAGCCTGGTACTGGCACAAGAACAGACATATAGATCAATGGAATAGAATAGAGAATCCAGATATCAACCCAAACCACTATGCTCAACTAATATTTGACAAAGGAGGTATGAACCTAAAATGGCATCAAGATAGTCTCTTCAATAAATGGTGTTGGGAAAATTGGATAGATACATGCAAAAAAATGAAACTAGACCACCAACTTACACCATACACAAAAATAAACTCCAAATGGATACAGGACTTAAACGTAAGACAGGAAACCATAAAAACATTATAGGAAGCTACAGGAAATAAAATCTCAGACATATGCCAAAAGAACTTCTTTGATGATACTGCTCCTAGGGCAATGGAAGCTAAAGACAGAATAAACAAATGGGACTACATCAAAATAAAAAGCTTTTGCACAGCTAAAGAAACCATCAACAAAACAACAAGAAACCCACTGTATGGGAGAACATATTTTCAAATGTTATTAGTGATAGAGGTTTAATCTCAAGCATCTATAGGCAACTCACACAACTCAATAAAAGGAAGACAAATGATCCAATAAAAAAATGGGCAACAGACCTAAATAGAACCTTTTCTAAAGAAGCAAAAGGAAGGCCCAGAGACATATGAAAACTTGCTCCAAGTCACTAATTATCTGAGAGATGCAAATCAAAACGACTATGCGGTACCATCTCACCCTGTCAGAATGGCTTACATCAACAAATCAACAAATGACAAGTGCTGGCGAGGATGCGGAGAAAAAGGAACTCTCGTGCACATTTGGTGGGGTTGTAGACTAGTGCAGACACTGTGGAGAACAGTATGGAGTTTCCTCAAAAAACTAAAAATGGAGCTCCCATTCAACCCAGTGATCCCACTTCTAGGAATATACCCCAAGAAACTAGAAAGGCGAATTAGAAAGGATATATGTACCCCTATGTTCATAGCAGCACAATTTATCATAGCTAAGACTTGGAAACAGCCTAAGTGCCCATCAGCAGATGAGTGGATTAAAAAACCGTGGTCCATCTACACAATGGAATACTACGCTGTGGTAAAAAAGAAAGAGCTCCTACCATTTGTAACAACATGGATGGAATTAGAGAGCATTATGCTAAGTGAAATTAGCCAGGCAGAGAAAGACAAATATCACATGATCTTACTCATTTGAGGAATATAATGAATGACACAGACTGATGAACAAGAATGGATCCAGAGACTGAGAAAAATCCATTAAAATGTCAAACCCCAGTGTAAGTAGCAGGTGGTGGGAGTAAGGGGGAAAGTCAATATATTTGAATGCTTGAACTAAGGTAAGTGATTTGTGTTTTTACATCCCTGACAAAGTTTATATAAAGTTTTTAAAAAAATTGGCAGCTAGTTTGAGATTGAATTAACATGGCCTAGAGCATGTCATCTCTTATGGACACCAGTTCTTAGGCTAGGCCCTCCTTAACCTCCCATGACACCACAATACCCTTACATGATATTATTCTACAATGTCATTAAAATATTTGATATTTGACAACAGCATATTATACAATTATCCCAAATAAACTTACAAACTAATTCTTTGAATGTTGGGCAGCAACTTTAAAAAAGGATAGGAAAGGAATTAATCCCTTTCAGAAGGGATTAAGGCACTGGGAAGGCATCTGAGCATTCTATATTGGCCCCTCTGGCCCTTTTGCTAAGGGGGACCCTCTTCTTATTATCCAAATACACACAGCTGATGCGTGAACTTTCAGTTCAAGCTGTGGCTGAAGTCTCTGGGCAGTTGGCACCATGGATCTGTCTCTCTACCAGTGGCGTGAGCTGGGCCCTCTCTGGAGAAGAAACCTGGGTCACCCGAGATATGTGATCAGTACCGGGACCCCGCCAGCAGGCAAGGGGACCCCATGGCAGGTGCTGGACGTGGAGGCTACGGGAGCATAGACTACAAAGGAGACAGGACTGCACCTCACATCACCCTGTTTGGCCCTGGAGGATGGCTGGTTAGCCAGAGATGGGTAAGATTCCTCAGGGAAGGAACAACCTAAGATGGGCACAGTCACAGAGGGGCCAACAGGAGAGAACTAAAAGGTCAACAGAGGTGGGGCACAGACCCTCATCCACAAGCCTTGCAGGGGCTTGAATTCTCACCCCTCCTGAGGGAGGTCTCCTACCCCCATGGCTGCTTCGCCTCCTACACACAACTCACACCGGGACCCAGGTGGTAGACAGAGACTCGGCCAGCAATAGCTGCCCTATATCTAAATTTAATTTATTACAAGGAATTCTGAGGACTTACTCAAAAATGCAAATATTCCTTTCCACAAGTATTTACTGGGTAAACCAAGATTTCTGCTTGAGTATTAAAATTGCCAGTAAAATAGTAATCAAGTTTTCAGATTAATTTAAATTGGCCAAGTGAAATAAGTGAATACTCAAGAAAATCTAACTGTACTGGACAAAAAGCTTTCCCTAAAACATTAACTAAATTATCTATTAGTAGTTCATCTCACTGCAAAATTGCCTAACATCCAAAGAACCTAAAGTAGTAATACTTGTATGCAAAAATTAAAATTTAAAATTACCAAGACTGCAAGATAAAATTTCCAAAAGCCCCTATTAACCAAAAAAAGGGGGGATGGGGGACAGTGAGGTAATATCATGTAAGGAAAAATATCCTATAAGTAAAATACATGTAGAAAATTCTTACTCCAGAAAAGAAAATTCCATTTGTAAAACCAGCTGCAGGACACCCATAAAAAACACACACATGGTGTCAAAATAAGCCAAAGGAAAATCATTTAGGCAAAAATAAAAAGAATCCCAAGTCTATTTTGCAGAGAGGATCCCTTTGTTAACCTTTGGTCGAGAATGTGTTTGTGTGTTTGCAGAGAACAACTCCAAGACCATGTGGGTTCCTGCGACAGTGAGGAACTGACAGGCCTGTTCCAGCCACGAGGACGGTCCAGAGATGTTGGAAACTGATGACACCTTGCCATGCTAGCAGTCGGCAGCTGTGTGTGGCTGCAGGCGGCCCTGGAACATACCAGAGAGGATGGATCTTGCATTGCCACAATGTGTCCACCATCTGGATACCATTGCTGACATGTACACTTGAAGAACTATTTGGCATTGAAACTGGGACTCAGAACAGTTGGACATTGAAACAGACACTCAAACTTTTTTTGCTCTTATACGTTTGTTTTCAGTATGCAGAGGCAAGATATTTTTGAAGAAAAGAAACAGGGGGGAGGGATTGATATAGAGGCAGGGTGGCCTCGAACAGGCTGTCAAGCTATAGGGGGCAGGCTGGAGTGGAGGGGAGGCAGATGCTGGGGGAGATCAACCGAAGGACTTGTATGCATACATATGAGCATAACCAATGAATGAAAGACACTGGGGCGGGGAGGGGGGCAGGTGGGGGCATGTGCTGGGGGGAGGATATTGGGGGGAAGGAAAACATATGTACTACTATTAAATATAAGTTATATTGTAAATAAAATAAAAAAATTGTCTTGTCTAGCTGGTGTGGATCAGTGGTTGAGCATTAACCTATGAACCAAGAGGTCATGATTCAATTCCCAGTCAGAGCACATGCCCAGGTTGCGGACTCAATCCCCAGTGGATGGCATGTAGGAGACATCCAATCAATGATTCTCTCTCATCATTGATGTTTATATGTCTCTCTCGCTCTTCTTTTTTCTCTGAAATCAATAAAAATATATTTAAAAAAACTTAAAAAATTGCCTCAGGGTTTATCAAACCTCGAAATGCTGATTTGAGCTGTCCAAATTCATAAAACTGGTATAGAAGACCTAGTGACAACTTATCAATTTATAGTGATGAATATGTCAATGTTGGTCTTGTCCCACAGGGCATTAAAGGTGAATGTGGCATCAGAGCATGGAGAGCAGGATCCTGGACCAGCATTTAATTTACAACCTGCTGGACCACCTGGAGGTTAAAAATTTCCTCCACACACTGGATGGCATCACATCCCTAGATGCCACTAGACCTGGTGAGCGCTCCTCGCAGCAGTGTCAGGAAGGCCACTGCTGTGTTGGCTCACCCTGGGGATCTGTGGGCCATGCAAGAAGCCCAGGAAGCAGTTTGGTAAGCCCTCCCTTTGCCCAGGTTGAAGGATCCAGGCTTTCACCTCACTGGTGCCATAAGCACAGGCTCAGGCCAGCAGGGGGTGCTGTGGGTGCTCCCACTTCTTCTAGCTCAGGTGGTCTCAGATTCCCTCCCACCAGCTCCTGTGGGTGGCACAGTGTTCAGGTTGCAGCTCACGCTGTAGCCCTGCCCTCTGAGGCCCTGTCCCCTCAGAGCATCTGCATGGCTGAAGGGACAAGTGGCCTTCCTCCTTGTCTTAGGCTCATCTTTCTCTTTCCCAACTTGTGAGACTGGAAAGTGTCTATCCCAACCTTTTTTTTTTTTTTTAAATTAGGGCTCACCATTTAGCTGTAGTAGAAGAGAGACACCTGGTCATTGTCAAATCATCTATAGGAGGGTGACCATGTAATTTCTTTTTCAAAATAATAAAGCTTTGAGAGTAAAATGGAGGTATTAATAACAATGTTAAAAACAACAACACAGGAGTAAACAAGACTATCCAGCTCCCCCCAGCATTCTTACTTGTATAGTCACTTTTCTGGGTGTCTCTGACCGGCCCACCCCATCCTCTAATTGTCACATTCTTTAGGGACATTGATGCCTTGAACACTCTTGCATTCTTTTCTGCCTCTGTCCCTTCAGGCTAATGTCTCAAATGTCTGTACTCACCGATTATGCCTGTTATTAAAGCAGAACTTACAAAGGAAATCTTAATTCTAAGTTCCTGAGGGCATCTTAGATGGTTGGTAACCTACTTGCTCTCTCCTCTTTCCTTCTCCTCTGTCCTTTGGGAATAGGAGGGCGATAATTTATCTTGCTAAAACAATCTGAAATTGCAGTATTATTTAAAATAATGCTTTCCTCAAACCCCTGGAGCAATGCAAATGTTCCACAATTAGGGAATGTCCAAGCAAAACTGACGGGTATCGAAACCATCAGGTAATATTTAGGAAGGTGATGATTTTGAAACATTTGGGAACATGGAAACTATATGTGCTATAATTGTTGGTGAAACACTACGAAGAAGGCTATAAAGTTGACCACTTGGACTTTAATTGTATGAACATAATAACAAATTGTTAAACGTCAGGATGAAAAAAAATGCCAAAAAGGTAACAATAGCTTTGTTTTAATTATGGGATGAGAGGCCTTTCCCTCTCTTTCACTATCCCCCAGCCTGACCGGAATGTGGTTCATATAATGGAAACAATGCGCACACCCTCCTTTTGGCGGAGTGACATGAGGTAATGTTTCTGAAGTGCTTTCCTTTGTTTTCCCTGCTGTCACCCCATTGTGTGCTCCTGGCCTTGTCCTCCAGCAGGGAGAACAGAGGGGGTGGGTTTGGGTGGGTTTACTTGTGCGGGGAGAACAGAGGGGGTGGGTTTGGGTGGGTTTACTTGTTTGTCGGGGATGTTCCCAGGGCAAGGCTTTCTCCCATTTGCTCTCTTGTCCTCCAATTCCGTCACATGAAATGTCCTCAACCACCGCATTGCACTTACCTTGGGGCCCGCCTGCACCTGCCAAGCCCGGCTTCCATGTCACTTCCATAGAAACTTCAACCCTGCCAGAAACAGCTCTGTTCTGTAGGTTTTATTGGCAAAGGAAGTGTCCTGAGAGTTTTCCCCAGTTCAGCAAGTTTCCAGAGTTCACCCCTCCTCTCTGATATGCACTCAGGTTTCTGGCCACTTTGGTGGTCCGGGCTCTCTAAGTGTTGAGCTGAGATTCCTTGTTCAGGTTCTAAAGTTGTTCTGAATGTAGCCTCATCTTGATGAATGTTTTCCATTTTATTTTCTTTATTTGTTAAACCATTTGTGAAAAAGAAAGGGATCTTCCCTCCACCAGCTAATGAAAGCTAGCGGGTGCTCCCCAGACAGTCTCTGAGGAACGAGGGCAGGAGCACAGAGGCCAAGGCCCCGCTGTCAGGGGGATCCTGCATCTTTCCTCATATTTTCTCCCAGGAGCCAACACAGAAAACTCCCTTAGTGTATCTCCTCTGACCTGGGCCATTCCCACGTCACTAACACAAAGGAGCCTTTGCAGGTCACCCCAGCCTGGATGTCAGCAGGGCTGACAGCAGACTCCTGGATGCATTTTTAGGGTCATCAATAGGGGCCAGTTCAACAATCACGCTTCACCCAACAACAAAAATTCTAACTAACAAAGACGGTGTGTGCCATGAGGCAGTATTTGTATTACACTACACTTAGGTATGTAAATATTTAGATATGCATAGGTTATTTCTGCTAAGCTAGAGATGAAATCAGTAACATATCCTTCTCCGGGGAGGAGAGCTGGAGGCTGAAAGACAGACCAGAGAGACGGATTTTTATGGTTTAGTTTTTTGTTTTCTTTGGTCTCTTGAATTTTTTAAAAACCAACAGATATATTTTGTATAAAGTAGCATTTCTGCCAGTTATACATTTAAAAAGCTTTTAAAGTAAATATGTGTGAACTAAAAAAAATTACAAATGTGTATTTCATGGGCATGCTAAGAGCCTTCCATGAGGGTGAGTTACATACAATCTCCTTTTGACCCGTTTGCACTAACAAAGGGAAACCACCTCCATGCCTGGGTCTCCTACAAGCCCTTTAACCTTTGTTGCTTAAATTGGTTCAGGCTGCTGCGCACACATTTCAGGTTGGCTCCCTTTGATTTTCAGTTCCTCACTCTCTTGGGAACCACTTAAAATTTTCTGGTTAAGAATTCACCCTCCCTTCCCCTGCCCTCCCTCATATGGTGCAAGAAATCTAAAACATAAATGCTGGAAAATTGATTTTTGATAAGAACTTAAGACGTCATATTTATATAAACTTTAGCTATTGCAAGTGTGCCTTGGGTACCTGGCTGTTGGACAGTGTGGAGAACATGACAGTTGGGGGCAAAGTTGGGGTGATGAGAACCATTTACACATAGGCATTGGAATTAACTGGAGGGTGCCAGTTGTGAATTGCTCCTCCACATTCAGGCGCCAAAAGCATCACATTTCTTTATTCTTCTGAATCAGATTACACCTGGCTCCAAGCATCTGCTTCCCTTGCTAACAGGGTTAGCAAGAAACATAGCAAGGGCCATTCATGGGGCTTTCCCACTTTAGTTAGCTCACACAGGGTCCTCGGGCTCCCCCACTTTAGTTAGTTCACACAGGGTCCTCAGGCTCCCCCACTTTAATTAGCTCACACAGGGTCCTTGGACTCCTCCACTTTAATTAGCTCACACAGGGTCCCAGGGCTCACAAGTGAAGGGAAGAAGGCAAGAGCTGCCTCCTGACCCATGTGCTTGGCACCATGTCACTGCCGAGGTATCTTTGCTATCTGGTTTCCCGTCACCTGCAGGGCACACACTAGGGGCTGCATTTAGGAGCAGCAGAATGACTCCAGTGAACTCCCATTCCCCAAAGCACTGGCTGCCCCCAGACTCAGTGTGGGATGGGCACAGTTCCCAGGGCGCATCTGCCCTGGCTGCCCAGGCAACTTCCAGGTCTTGGAAATCCTCTCTCTCTCTCTCTCTCTCTCTCTCTTTCTCTCTCTTTCATAAATCTTTATTGTTCAGATTATTACAGATGTTACTCCCCCCCATAGCTCCCCTCCACCTGATTCCACCCCCGTGCCCTTACCCCCCACCATTGTCTTCATCCATAGGTCTAAGATTTTTGTCCAATCTCTTCCTGCACCCTCACACCCTCTTCCCCCCAAGAATTGTCAGTCCACTCCCTTTCTATGTCCCTGATGCTATTATATTCACCAGTTTATTTTGTTCATCAGATTTTTTTTAGATTTCTTTATTGATTAAGGTATTACATACGTGTCCTCATCTCCCATTACCCCTTCCACCCCGCCCCTCACCACTTAGGCCCTCACCCCCCTGGTATCCATGTCCAATGATTAGGCTTATATACATGCATACAAGTCCTTTTGTTGATCTCTTCCCCTTACCCCCACCCTCCCCTACTCTCCTTCTGAGGTTTGACAGTCAATGCTTTTCTGTCTCTGGATCTGTTTTTGTTCATCAGTTTATGGTGTTCATTATATTCCATAAATGAGTGAGTTCATGTGATACTTATCTTTCTTTGACTGGCTTATTTCACTTAGCATAATGTTCTCCAGTTCTATCCATGCTCTAGTTTGAAGCAAACATCTTTTTCTCCTTTTTCTTCTTCTTTCTCTTCTTAAAGAATACCTTTTTTGGCATTCTCATTAAGATACTTAAATGTCTCACTAAGTTCCTCAGAGGTTTCTAGAAGATACTTGAGTAACCTTATAACTGGTTTTGAACTATATGTCCAGTAGTTTGCTTTCCTCCATTCCTTTCATTTGTGACATGTTTCTTTGTCTCCACATTTTGGCTGCTTCCCTGTGTTGATGGACTGGTTTTGTGTGTTAGGTGACCTATAAGGCCCAATGGTTCAGCCTCCCTAATCACCTGAGGTGGACACTCTTGGTGCACCCTTTTGTGGGCTGTGTGCACAGTCTTGTTGTAGTTAAGCCTTGATTGCTATTGGCTGTGAGAACCCGCTGTGTCTATAATGGAAGAACTGCTATGCTGGAGACACCCTTATGGGGCAGGACTTATTTCAGTGGGGCTTTGATGTTCACTGAGTCTGCCTCTTGAGTGTGTCACTTATGGATGTGAGGAGTTGAAATCTGGTGTTGTCTCATACTGACCACTAGGTACACTGGCTCCTGGATCTCCAAGGAGGTGCAGGTCAGCTACTGTCTGAGGCCACCCAGCAGGAGTTATAGTGAGATCTGCAGATTTCTCCTCTTTGTTTGGGGTTTGGAAGTTTTGGAGCTGTCTGATCGGAGCTGCAGTTTGTTAGGTTAAGCTGTGATAGGACAGGCCATTCATGCAAAGCCACTGCGCACAATTTGGGTGGGTTTGTAAATTGCACAGGGCGCGGTCTCTGGGAATCACCAGGGCATGGCAAACAACGATTGCTGCCAGTCAGCCCTCTCTGCATCTCTGAGTTTCCACATCCCCGTGTTTCGGCATCCCTGTGTCCCTCACCCCAACACAGTAAACAATGATTCCTGCACACATCTCTGCAAGAAAGCCACCCTCACTTTCTAACCTGATGGCACACAGTCCAGCTTCTCCCCAGAGTCTCGCCAGAAACTGGAGTTCAGAGCAGTCAGGAGTTTATGTCTCCCTTCAGATTAAAAAAAAATAGTACACCCAGTCGCCAGCCACCATCCCAATTCACCTGCTTCCGTCCCTCTGCTTTTCCACACTTGTGCATGTCCTACCAGGTCTCAGTGCTGTTTTCTCTTTCCTTCTGGTTCTGGGTGACAGATGTTTTGTCTTTTAGTTGTAGTTTTGGTGTGGTTGTGAGAGGCAGCATGTATAAGTTTATACCTTCTGCCACCATCTTGGTTTCTCCCCATCTTCTCTCTCTTATACATAAAGTGCAATTTCTCTTGATGGTCTAGCCTTCCAGAATGAAGCTGCACTCTTCAGCCTGCCTCCTATCTCCCAAAGTTTGGGACTGTGTTCAGGTCTCAGGAAATCAGTGCTTGCTTTTAGTTCACCTGGTGAGTCCAAAGCAACATCCACTCTAGCTAATGACAATACTGGTTTCCTCACTGCCTCCCTTACCTCCCTCCACTCCCCCCAAACAGCCCCTGTGCTCTGCCCAGACTGTGGCCTTGGACTCCTCTCTTGTCTGTGGGGAGAGGGAAGCTAGGCATCTCCCCATGAGTGCCTGAGCTCCCCTGCACATCTGGTTTCCAAGTACAGGCACTCTGCACCATGCAGGACACCTGGTCCCAAGGCCTCTGGCTCCTGCCAGCCACTGGGAGCTGAGGTTTAATGGTTTACCTGTGGGCAGCAACTGGCCTCTGTCCTTATCCTGTGCTGGTTTCTCTGCCCTGGGAATGGGGTGCCTCCCAGATTTTTGAAAGCTTTCATGTAGTGCTTTCTATTATTTGACTCCATCTGAAAAGTGGTTCTCAAACTTCTGGGTCAACAAATGGGGATGTGTAGCACCACATTCTGGGGTACATGCATTTTTCCTAATCTCACCTTAAGTGTTTATGCATCCTTATCTATCCTCATTCTGAACAATTGGAGGTGTATATATTACATTAGTTTTGGTGTACAACTAAATGTCACTAGACATTTATATACCTTGCACTACGGTCACCAAGGTAAGTCTGGTAATCATCTTCATCATACAAAGTTATTACAATATTCCCTGTGCTGTACTTTATGTCAGGATTTTAAAATTTATTTTCTGACTGGAAATTTGTACCTCTTATTTCCCTTTGCCTTTTTCACAGATCCCCCACCTCCCTCCCCCACCATCACCAACAACTACCAGTTTGTTTTCTGTATCTATTAGTCTCCTTCTGTTTTTTTTCCTCCTTAGATTCTACATACAACTAAAATCATATGGTATTTGTCTTTCTTTGTATGACTTATTTCACTTAGCGTAATACCCTCTAGGTTCATCCATGTTGTTGCAAAAGGTAAGATTCCATTCTTTTTTATGATTGAGTAATATTGCATTGTATGTATGCACCACATCTTTATCTAACTGTCTATTGATGGATACTGAGATTATTTCCATATCTTCGTTATCATAAATAATGCTGCAACAAACAGAGGGGTGCTCCCTTTCAAATTAGTGTTTTTGTTTTCTTTGGATAAATACCCAGAACTGGAATTTCTGGGTCATCAGTTAGTTCTATTTTTATTTTTTTGAAGAAACTCCATACTGTTTTCCACAATGGCTGCACCAATTTACAATCCCACCAACAGTGCAAGGGTTCCCTTTTCTCCACTTCCTCACCAACACTTGTTGTTTATTGATTTATTGATGATAGCCATTCTAACAGGTGCGAGGTGATATCTCATTGTTGTTTTGATTTACATCTTCCTGAGGATTAGTAATTGTATGTATCTCTTCATATGTCTGTTGGCCATCGATATGTGTTCTTTGGAGAAATGTCTATTCAGGCTTACTGACCATTATTAATTCAGATTACTTGTATATTTCATGTTGAGTTGTATGGCTTCTATATATATTTTGGATATTAACCTATAACTTATCAGATTAACTTATCAGATATATCATTTGCAAATATCTTCTCTCATTCAGTAAGTTGTCTTTTCATTTTTTGATGGTTTTATTTGTTGTGCAAAAGCTTTTTAGTTTGATGTTTATTTTTTCTTTGGTTGCTGTTGCCTGAGAAGACCCATCTGAAAGAAAAATATTGGTAAGACAGAGGTCAATGTTTCCTTCTGGAAGTTTTATGGTTTCAGGTCTTACATTTAAGCCTTTGGATTATTTTATTTTATTTTTACAGACTAAAATAATTAAATTGAAACTATAAAAGTATTTACTTTTCTTAAAAATGTGAACTTAATATTGAAAAAACCTGAGTTGTTGAATTATTTAATTTTATGGTTCTTATTTTTTATTGATTTTCCTTTGCTTGCTATTTTTGCAATGTGGTCTGTTTGTTTTTTTTTTAATTTGGAAGTTATATTGTCTTTTTAGTTCTGCATTTATGATGGCATTACCTTTAAAATCTTAAATAAAGTTCTTAAGCATCTTGTTCAATTTTAGATATAAATTTCTGTATATGGTCATCCAAGATGAGAAAATAAGCACAAATAATTTTCACTTACTGCTTATCACTCCCAAATTTTTATTCAACATTCTGAGTGTTGCTTCATTATACTATTGTAAATGATTAAGTATTTTTATATTATAGGAAATTCCTCTTAGGAATGATAAATTCCTTCCCTCATTGATTTGGCTCAGTGGATAGAGTGTTGACCTGCAGACTGATGGGTCGCAGGTTCGATTCTGGTCAAGGGCACATGTACCTCGGCTGCAAGCTCCATACCCGGCCCATGGCACATGTGTGAGACAACCAATCAATGTGTCTCTCTTACATCGATGTTTCCCTCTCTCTTCCTCTCCCCCTCCCTTAAAATCTCTCTAAAAATCAATGGAAAAATATCCTCTGGTCAGGATTAACAACCACAACAAAAAATAATAACAAATTCCCTATCATATTTTGGAACTATAATTACCCAAATTATTTATATCTAATTATGTTTACTTAATTTTCTATATTAAGGTACACTTGAAAAATAAATGCCCATATCTGAAGTGTACACTTTTGAAAGTTTTGACATCTGCCTGTGAAACTATCAGCACCTCAAGATTGCATGTCCATCACCCCTAAAAGTTTCCTCATGCCTCTTGGTAATCCCCCCTTCTTGTTCCTCCCTGATCCCCATCCTCAGGTGAATACTGATCTCTTTCCATCACTATGGACTAGTTTGCATTTTCCTGATTGTATATAAATGGACCCATTCAGTATGTGCACTTTTTGTCTGGCTTCTTACATGGAAAAATACTTTGTGATTTATCCTCATATCAATAGTTAACTTCCATTTATTTCTGAGTATTTTGCATCATATAGGTATACTGCAATTTGTTTATTCATTCTTTTTAAAAATATATATTTTATTGATTTTTCACAGAGAGGAAGAGAGAGGGATAGAAAGTCAGAAACATCGACGAGAGAGAAATATCGATCAGCTGCCTCTTGCACACACCCTTCTGGGGATGTGCCCGCAACCAAGGTACATGCCCTTGGACCGGAATCGAACCTGGGACCCTTCAGTCTGCAGGCCGACGCTCTATCTACTGAGCCAAACCAGTTTCGGCTATTCATTATTTTGTTGATGGGCATTTGGGTTTTTCTCAGTATTGAGCTATTATAAATAAAGCTGTTATGACCAAATTTAGCCAATTCTTTGAATGGAAACATGTTTTTATTTTTTTTTTAGATATGCTTTTATTGCCTTAACCAGTTTGGCTCAGTGGATAGAGCATCAGATTTCAGACTGAAGGGTCCTGGGCTCAGTTCTGGTCAAGGGCACATGCCAGGTTTGTGGGCTCAATCACTAGTAGGGGGCATACAGGAGGCAGCTGATAAATGATTCTCTCTCATCCTTGATGTTTCTATCTCTCTCCCTTCTTCTCCCTTCCTCTCTGAAATCAATAAAAATTATTAAAAAATTTTAAAAATGTTTTTATTGATTTTTAGACAGAGAGGAAGAGAGAGGGATAGAGAGAAACATGGATGAGAGAGAAACACCACTGATTGGCTGCCTCCAGAGGGGTGGAGTCCTCAACCTGGGCATGTGCCCTGACCGGAATCATGGGTCGACACTCAACCTCTGAGCCCCACTGGCTGTGCTATTTTTCTTGAATAATACTTAGGAGTGGTATAGGTGCATCATTCTTAGATACATATTTAATATTTAAGAAACTGCATAACTATTTTCCAGAGTAGTGCCATTTTACAATACCAATAGCAGTGTATGAAAATCACATTTACTTAGCATACTTGCCAAAATTTGGTGTCTTTTTAATTTCAGAAATTCTAATATATATATATATAGAATCATATATACATATATATGTGTATATATATATATATATATATATATATATATATATATATAGTCTCTTTGTAATTTTATTTTACATTTCCCAAATGACTAATAGTGTTGAACGTTTTTTAATGTACTTGTTTGTCATCCTCATATCTTCTTTGGTAAGATATCTGTTAAATATTTTACCTAATTTTTATTTGGTGTTTGTTTTGTTAATGTGTTTTTTTTTTTAAATATATTTTATTGATTTTTTACAGAGCGGAAGGGAGAGGGATAGAAAGTCAGAAACATCGATGAGAGAGAGACATCGATCAGCTACCTCTTGCACGCCCCCTACTGGGGATGTGCCCGCAGCCAAGGTACATGCCCTTGCCGGAATCGAACCCAGGACCCCGCAGTCCGCAGTCCGCCCCTCTATCCACTGAGCCAAACCAGTCTCGGCTTGTTAATGTGTTTTAAGACTTCTTTATGTATTTTGGATACAAGTACTTTATTAATATGCAAATATTTTCCTTATGATTTGCATTTTAATTCTCTCAATAGTTTATTTGGAATTCTTAATTTTGAAGTCTGATTTATCAACTTTTTAATGGATCAGTTTTTGCTATAAATCTAAGAAATATTTGCCTACTTCAATGTCACTGAGGTTTTTCTCTAGAAGTAGTTTAACATTTTATATTTAGATCTAGCATTCATTTTAAGTTAATTTTTATAAATGAGAAAGGTATGAGTTAAAAGTCATTTTACAATATAGATTATCATTTCCCCACCATTTATTGAAAAGATTTTTTTTTCTCCACTGAATTTTCTTTGCACCTTTGTTGAAATTGTTCATAAATGTGTGGCACTATTTTTGGAACTAGATTCTGTTCCATTGATCAAGTTATCTTGATGCCAATACCACCCTGTCTTGATAATTATACCTTGTAAGTTTGAAATCAGGTAATAATAGACCTGCAGACCTACTACTCTGCAAATTGTTTAGGCTCTTCTAGGTCCTGTGGATTTCCACAGGAATTTTAGAACCAATTTTTTTTAACTTCTATAGAAAATCTACTGGGATGGTGATTAGGATTTCATTAGATGTGTAGATCAATTTGGAGAAAATTCTCTTAAGAATATTGAATCTTCTAAGCAGCTACCTGTGTTCAGCTTAGGCCACCTGGGAGGAGCTACAAAGTGATTTGTGGGTGGTAGCTGCCTGTGCTGAGTTTGGAGTTGCCTAGAAATGGTTATGCTGTGAACATAGACAGCTAGTACTGGACTTGGGGCCACTTAGCAAAAGGTACCAGGCTTGCCAAGGCCAGCCTGTGCTTGCTTGTGGACCTTTGAGGATTTTAGGAAAGTCTATGGCCACTTGTGTAGTCTGGCCTCTGAGAGAGGATTGGCTGGTGCTTGAATTGGGTGAGGTTTCAGAGAATCACCAGAGTGGGTGAGAGCAGTGTGCACCATATTAAAGCAGACGCACTTTGGAATCCCCTGCCCAAATGTGTGTGTGTGTGTGTGTGTGTGTGTGTGTGTGTGTGTGTGTGTGTGTGTATGTGTGTGTGTGTGTGTGTGTATGTGTGGTCTCAGCAAATATCACTGGTATCTGCCAATACTTCATTCTCCAGAGAACGGCTCCTCCAGCCCTCCCGCTGAAGCCAGACAATTCAGTGTCTCCCTGTATGTCCCTGGTGCTTTGTGAGCTGCTGTCCTTTCTCTGGAGCGTAGGGTGAGTGTTTGTGAGTGAGTGAGTCAGTGCTTAGGTCCTTTAAGAGGACACCTCTGTCCATAGCAGCCTTCCCTCTCACCCGGATTGAGTGTCTGCTGATTCTCATTGTCAGAAGTTGTGGGGTCGCCTCTTCCTGGCACTGTGCTTTGGGCTGGGGAGCCTGGTGTAGGGCTAGGATCTCTTGCTCCTCAGGGGAACCTTCAAAGCTAAGATAAGCCTCATGATTCTTAAATGCCACACATGTGTGTGGACCAGCCTGCTTCGTGTCCCTGCTCCTCCTACTAGTCTCAACCTGGTTTCCTCTTTATCCCTTTAGTTAAAGGAGTTCTTCTCAGCCAGTCTTCCAGTGGTTCTCAAGGTGGTTGTTCTATAATTTAGTTGTAATTTTGAAGTAGTCATGGGAGGAGGCAGGGGCAGTGTTTACCTACTCCACAATCTTGACTGGAAATTCTATATTTCTTATCATTAATTTATTTTCTTCTTTATTTCTCTGGAGTAAATCTCCTACAGTGATTTTTTTAAATGACCTGTTGCACATTGCATGCGTTCCTTCCCGGTTCTCTCTTATTTCTCCTCCTTTCCCCTTGCTGATCCTATATCTGCTTCTCTTCCTCTCTTTACTTTTCTTCTTCCTCTTGTTAAAGTTTTATTTAATATTGAATGCTGTGTTTTTAATATATATTTGTCTTTGTAGAGGTCAGTCTTATTTGACTTTGATACCCAAAATAAAATGAGTAGACTTTTCTTCATCTTCTTTTTAAAAAATCTTTATTGTTCAGTTTATTAATTACATTGTTTCCCCTTTTTATCCCCCTATAGCTCCCCTCCACCCTGTACCTATCCCACCCTCCACCCTCACCTCCCCCTCCCCACTGTCCTCTCCCATTGTTGCAAGATTTTTGTCCAGACTCTTGCTGCACTTCCCACAACCCTTTTCTCCCCAAAAATTGTCAGTCTATTCCCTCTCTATGTCCATGTTTCTGTTATATTCACCAGTCTATCCTGTTCAACAGCCTATCAATTCACTTGATTTTTATGTTCATTTGTTGATAGATGTGCATTTGTTGTTCATAATTTTCATCTTTACCTTTTTCTTCTTCCTCTTCTTAAAGAATATCTTTCAGCATTTCATATAATACTGGTTTGGTGGTGATGAACTCCTTTAGCTTTTTCTTATCTGCGAAGCACTTCATCTGACCTTCAATTCTGAATGATAGCTTTGCTGGATAGAGTAATCTTGGTTGTAGATTCTTGCTGTTCATCACTTTGAATATTTCTTGCCACTCCCGTCTGGCCTGCATCGTTTCTGTTGAGAAATCTGCTGACAATCGTATGGGTGCTCCCTTATAGGTAACCAACTGTTTCTCTCTTGCTGCTTTTAATATTCTCTCTTTGTCTTTTGCTCTTGGCATTTTAATTATGATGTGCCTTGGTGTGGTCCTCTTAGGGTTCCTATATATTGGGGTTCGGTGCACTTCTTGGACTCCTAAGTCAATTTCTTTCACCAGGTGTGGGAAGTTTTCAGTCACTATTTCTTCAAATAGGTTTTCATTGTCTTGGCCTCTCGCTTTTTCTGGCACACCTATAATTCGGGTGTTGGTATGCTTGAGGTTGTCCCAGAGGCCCCTTATACTATCTTCAATTTTTTGGATTCTTTTGGTTTCTTGCTTTTTCAGCTGAGTGGATTTTACCTCTTTGTATTTCAAATCTTTAACTTGGTTCTTGGGGTGCTCCAGAGCACTTTTAGGTCTTTGTATAAAATTTTTTGTTTCAGTCAGTGTATGCTTAATTTCTGGTTGGTCCTTTTTCATATCCTTGAGAGTCTCCTTTATATCCTTGAGGGTCTCTTTCATTTCCTTGTAGGACTCATTCATTTCCACGTTGGTCTTGATCATTTCTTTGCAGCTCTCGTTTATATCCTGGAGGGTCTTGTTCATTTTCTTGTAGGACTCATTCATTTCCTTTGTGGTCTTGCTTATTTCCTTATAGGCCTCAATCTTTGTTGGAGCCTCTTGAAAAACCCTATAACCGTGGTTTTGAATTCCATGTCCAGTCGTTTTTTTTCCTCCATTTCTTTCACATCTGATTTCTTTCCGTGTTGCCGCATGGTGGCTGCTTCCCTGAGTTGGTCAATTAGCTTTGTGTGGTAGACTTCCTACTAGGAATAGTGGCTCAGCCTCCCTGGTTACCTGAGGTGGATATGGGCTGCACAGTCTTCCTGAAGTTAAGCTCAGTTAATCGTTGTTAGCACTTGGAGGGTTGACCTCCAGGCCAATTGTCTGTGAAGCTCAGCTGTGCTCAGGTTGGGTGGGTGGAGTCTCCGGGCCAAGCAGACAGTGTTAGCTCCGCCCTATGCGGCCCTGGGGACTCTGTGCCGGGGGCAATGGCCGCCAGCACCTCTGAGAGAGAGCCGCTGCCGAGCTCCACAGGCTGCCGGGGAATTCAGACTTTCCCAAAATGACTCTGCATGCGCAATGTCTCACCCAGGGTCGTAAAACAAAGCAGACTGACGGTTTTCTGAATGAGAGACAAGTCGCGGAGCGCTCTCTGCACCGTCACGCAGCCGAGCTGTTCGCGCGCAAGCTGCCCTCTCCACAAGCCGGGAGACCCAGCAGCACCCGAGCTTTGGCGTGCCCTTCCACTGTCCAGTTTTCACCCCATGTGATAGTGGGTTCTCTGGACTTCGCCCAGAGCTGGAGAATCAGTCCAGTGGGACGCCTTTGTCTCTCCGTTAGAGAAAACTGGTCAGTTTTCAGCCGCCCGCCCTCTCCGCAGCGCACGCTCCAAACCTCTCTCTGTGCGAATCTTTCAACGCTGTTCGCTGCCGCTCCTCCGAGTCACAGTGTCTTATCTTCACTTTTATTTGTGGAATTTTCACTTGGCGGGCTTTCTGGTGATTCTGGAAGGTGTTTGTTCTTTCGTTAAGTTGTAGTATTAAAATTGCTGATTATGACGACAAGATAGGTGTTTTACCTTTGCCGCCATCTTAGTTCTCTCTCTGAGTAGACTTTTCTTGACTCCTTTTTTTTTTTATAAGCTAGGCAACATTTTTATTATCACCTTAAGGTGAGTTAAAGAAGGTATTAGCCTTCATTATGCCATAAGACTTGCTGGGCTAGGAGCGAACCTGCAGTCATGGTTCTGTTTCACCTAAGAACCCTGAGAGAAATGCTTCCAAAATGTTTGTTCACTGAATGGGTGAACCACTGAAAGCCTGCGTGACCTGTCTCATAGAAAAGTGAAAAGTTAGGTCAAAGGGTTAAAGCCACCTTGATCACTGCGGAGCACTTCACAAATTCCAGGCTCAGTTTTTCAGAGCAAGCCAAGGTGGTAGTTGCAGGGCAATGCATTTTGATAAAATATTTCACTTTCTCTGAGACACCACAGTGTTTATTCCAAAAAATGTTGTACACATGTGCACTTGGGCATGGACCTGACCACAGAACAATGACAGTTGTTAATAATGAGAAGTCTGTGGTTGTGACCAAATTCCTGGAATGAGAGACTCCAGGGGCCCTAGGCAGTGCAGACTGGGGAGGGAAGTCCCCAGGCAGTGCTGCCAATGATGCAGCACATCTGTGCAAGGCAGCACAAAGCTCTCCTTTTCCAAACATTTACTGTGCTGCTCCATGGGGGTCGATCCCAAGAAGTGGATTAGATCCACGACTCCTGGCGTCCTTCAGGGATGGGCAGCATGTGTGATTTGGGGAGGTCACCACATGGCCTGTTACTTTTGTTCTCTCTGCTCTCTGACATGTTATGAAGGGTTTACTCTCAGGCATGCCATAGCTAAAATTTGCAGGCTAATTTGGTGTCGCTGCTTCTTTATTGCCGTACATATGTGAGCAGCGTCAGACTCCTAGTGTCCCAGGTCTGTCCCTTGCCATGCTGAACCTCAGGCAGCTAGTCTCTTCTTTCCATAACCTCCTGTCAGAGCAAAGTCTTTGCCTTCACCCTGTTTTCCATCTCTGCCTCTCAGAGAGAGTGAATCTAGAATTTTCACATTCACTTGCTACCGATTGTCTGGTCCATGATCTTGTGTTTTTGAGGACTAAATACACCAAGAGAGGAAGGACCCACAAATTGTTTGCATATACAGCTGACCCTTGAACACCAGGGATTTGAACTGCATGGGTCCACTTAAATGTAAATTCTTTTCTTTTCTTTTTTAAAAATATGTTATTGTTTTTTTTTTTGTTTGTTTGTTTTTGTTTGTTTTTGTTTTTTTTTACAGAGAGAAAGAGAGAGGGAGAGAGAATTAGAGACATTGATGAGAGAGAAACATTGATCAGCTGCCTCTTGCACACCCCCTACTGGGAATGTACCTGCAACCAAGGTAAATGCCCTTGACCAGAATCAAACCTAGGACCCTTCAATACGCAGGCCAATGCTCTATCCACTGAGCCATACCAGTCAGGGCAATGCAAATTCCTTTCAATAAATATTTTCTTTCTTATGATTTTTAAATGATATTTTATTATTTCTAATTTATTTTATTGTAATAGTACAGTATACAATTATACATAAAATGTGTATTAATTGACTGCTTATATTATCAGTTTCCCAGTCAACAGTAAGTTATTAGTAGTTAATTTGGGGGGAATAAAAATTTATGTGGATTTTTGCCTGGGTGGTGGGTCAGCATCCCTAACTCTCCTTGTTCAAGTGTCAATTGTAATAAATGTCAGAATTGCATTACTGAAATTAGTTTTTAATTGGTTAAGCAAGTCTCAATTAAGACTTAAAAAAAACCCACCAACTTCTGGGATGCAAGAATATAGAAAGTAGGCATTATCTAGCTCACAATTTATGCAGGGTGTGAGCAGTGATTTATTCAAGAGAGAAGAGCATGATCCAAGACAATTACATTCTTGTAAGTCTTAAGACTATGAAAACCTGAAAGGAGATAGACAAGCCAGAAAGTATTGGAGCACTGTTATTTTAAGACAGATCTCTGAGGTACTTGTTCTCTCCTCCAAAGTCTCCTAACTTCTTCCACATTCATTTACTGTCACTCCTTCCCATCTAGGCCTCTGGACTTGACTCTGCAGTTTGCCACAGCAAGCCCCCTGCTTCTAGCCATGCTTGTCAGACATGCCCCCAAATCTTATCCATAACTTAACTTAGCCAAGCATCCCAGAATCCAGGCAACCACATTCACCATTTCAGGGTGCTCTGGCCCCACCTTCACCCCTTGTTAGTCACAAAACTCCAGTTATGGAAATAAAAGAAAGACAAAGGTGTGTGGGCTGTCTTAGAGGGGCTGGGGCCCTTTCCCGCCCTGGGGTTAGGCAGCGTGCCCTGTGGTCCTGGGTGCCTGTGGCTGCCTGTGGCTGCGGCCAGCCTGAGTGAAGCTGGCCCAGGTCCTGGGTGCCTATAGCTGGCCAGAGGGAGGGAAGCCTGAGTCCCAGGTGTGGGGCAAGGCAGAGGCAGTTAGGAGCAATCAGGCCAGCAGGGGAGCACTTAGGGGCGATCAGGCAGGTAGGCAGAGGTGTTAGGGGTCACACATCCCAAAGGGGTCCCTGATTGGAGCGGGTGCAGGCTGGGCTGAGGGAACCCCACCTCTGTGCACTAGTAAGATTATAATGAAGGTGGAAAATTTCTATCATGTAATGATGTCCTTATCATCATAATGCAGCACAACACATTATTCACCTGTTTGTGGTGATGTTGATGCAAGAAACCTACTGTGTTGCCAGTTGTATAAAAGTATAGCATATACAATTACAGTTGTAGCTAGCTATACCATGTAGGTTTGTGGCAAATGGTCCTCTGGTCCACTGGGATAAAATATTACCCAGGGTGTTCAAAAATATATCTAAAAGCTTTAGAATTAGTACATGAAACTGAGATGTTTAATAAATTTAATAATGATAATGAATTATAATTTCAAGTTGTACTTGGTGTTATGATGGGAAGTAAATAAAATATGGAAATTGAGCCAGTCACAATGAGTTTAAAATAGATAACACCAATTTACTTGTTAATTGATCAGCTAATTCTTTAATTTTTGTAATGACCATCCATCCAGCTGACACAACTTCATAGAGAACAATCTCATGGCAGTGCATGTGTTGTGGGAGGCCAAGAGATGCCTGTTCCCAGGGACCCCAAGGGTTGAGAGTCAATCTTGAAAACATATATCAATATGTGTTGATAGGCATGAAAAAAGACTCATGGGAATGAGCCTAGAGAAGTAAATTAAATTTAATATTGACATAACTGAAGGCAAGTAGACTAGCTAGACATTTCTTGCAATCATGCAGTTGAGTGATTGTTATCTAGATTACAATAAGGGTGGTGGATATGAAAAGAAATTGATAACTCCCAGAGATATTTAAGAAGTAAGAACCATGAAATTAACTAATTGAAAGGTGTGAGGGTAGACAGTGAGGGAGGGGAGAAGGTGTCCTCTGCTGCTGAATTGGAGGACTTGGTAGATGGTGATAGAAAGAGAGAGAAAGAAGAAAGTTTATGTGTGGAGTTTGTTTCTGTTTCTCATGTGGGCTTGTTAAGATCTACTTGGAAATGTTGAGTAAATCTGAACTTAGGAGCAAGATGTAGTTGATACTCTCTAATTGGAGTGTAATTTTATAAAGAGGTAATAAGAGAAAATGTGCAATTGGAATATATTATGGGAGAGTGATTCAGGACAGAATTAAATATTTTAAGGATCACCAAATTTTAAAAGAAAGTTTGAGGAAGGAATACAGGAGATACAAAAAACAGGAGACAAATAGGCAGAGGAAAAACTAGCAGGGTGTGGTGTTCATGAAGTCAAAGAGAGAGTGTGATTAGAAGGGAGGAATTGTTTCTATTGAATGCTACTGAACTGTGAAGGCTAATGTGCATCAGGTTCTTAATTGATGACTTCTACTTTCTCTGAGTAGTAGGAGAGAAAGTGTTCTGATGAGAGTGAATTTCAGAGGACTAAGAACAGAGTCTCTGGGCAACTTTCCAGCCCAATTTAGGAAACAGGATGAGATAATTTATGTAATGTGCTTTGAAAAGTGCCTGGCAAAGATCAAGCTCTCAATACATTTTGGCAGCTATTATAATGGCACCAAATTGTTCAGCTTTGTGTTTTTTCTTTACCAGCAATTAGCACCTGAGATATAAGCACAAAAAAAATTGGACAGATGTATTAATTCTGAGGGGGATTTTTTTAAGAAGGGAGATGGGAGAGTAAGTAAATTGGCAAGTATGAGAGAAATATTGTGCTATGGAATCTTAACTGGATTAAAAAACAAAAACAAACAGAAAATGAGAGAAGGCTGTTAGGCAGTGAAAAATAGACAGTTCCTGGGCCAGAAAATATTGATGATAACAAGATGCAGATATTGTAACTGAATGAAAGACATTGAAAGGTGGAAGCTTAAGGAAGAGAGTGAAATGTCTAAATATTGGACTTAAGAATATGGACATGACCAGTTAATGACAGGGAGATGCTCTGAGAAATGTGACATTAGGCAATTTTGTCATTGTGCAAACACCATACACAAACCTACATGGTATAGCTAGCTACAACTGTAATTGTATATGCTATACTTTTATACAACTGGCAACACAGTAGGTTTCTTGCATCAACATCACCACAAACAGGTGAATAATGTGTTGTGCTGCATTATGATGAAAAGGACATCATTACATGATAGAAATTTTCCACCTTCATTATAATCTTACTAGTGCACAGAGATGGGGTTTCCTCAGCCCAGCCTGCACCCGCTCCAATCAGGGACCCCTTTGGGATGTGTGACCCCTAACACCTCTGCCTACCTGCCTGATCGCCCCTAAGTGCTCCCCTGCTGGCCTGATTGCTCCTAACTGCCTCTGCCTTGCCCCACACCTGGGACTCAGGCTTCCCTCCCTCTGGCCAGCTATAGGCACCCAGGACCTGGGCCAGCTTCACTCAGGCTGGCCGCAGCCACAGGCAGCCACAGGCACCCAGGACCACAGGGTACGCCCCAGGGCCGGAAAGGGCCCCAGCCCCTCTATGTGCCTGCCTGGCTGAGTCCCACTACTCTGACTGCCGTGGCTTAAAGAACTTTGCCATATATGTTCTCCGCAGCCTCCTGGGGAGAGGGCGTGAGCTGAGAAACTGGAGATGTTGCAGCCCTGCTGAGGGCACACCTTCCTCAGCATCTCCAGAAGCCGGAGCACCTGGTTGGAAGGCTCCTAGCTCCCATCCTGGCCTGAGAAGGCGGGGAGCCACGGAGTGTGTGTGGTGCTTGTGGAAAGGGTGACCTTACTGGACTTGCACTCACTGCCACTGGCAATTGCATGAGGTCATGGAGACTGAAGGAGCAGAGAAATGCATCCAGAACGGGGGGTGGGGGGGTGGGGGGGGTGTCCCGTGCCAACCCAGCAGGCGGGCGCCTCTCCGACAGCACACCTCGCAGACAGTGTATCCCACAGCCCCAGGCAGGCCTCCCACAGCCCTCCCCGCCACCCTTGCGGGGCCCGGCCTGGAAAGCGCAAGCAGGCACACTGCACCACTGCCACTGCTGTCACCTCCCGACCTGCTGGGCCCACCTCCTCCAGTCCCTCCCTGAAGCCTGGGGAGTGCACGCTGTACCTTGGCCACCCCCCCCCCCCCCCCCCCCCCCGCCCCCCGCCAGGGCTCATGGGCCTGGCCTCTGGTCCTGCTGGCCATGCCCCCTGCTCCTGATTGGCTGGTAGCATAGCCAATCAGGAGCCAAGGTATGGTCACATTTGCATGCTACTCTTTTATTAGATAGGATGGGACCTTTATTGTATATGTCATCTTTCATTTTCTGAAACATCAATATGTAACACATAATTGTGCAATGGTAATTGGTGATGACAATATTTTGGGGAAGCAATGGAAGCAAGTCAACAAAGTGGAGCGGAGCCAAAGGTCACTGGAAATGGGCTGATCAGAGGACTGAGAACTCAAGGCAGGGACTTGAAGGTTAAAGTCACCCATAATGGTGATAGGACTTAGAGGCTGGCAGATGACAAAGGCGGTAGCTAGAAATGTGTGATGTATCTTAGTCTATGTTTTTGTAATGTTCTCTTCCTTTTGGGTTTGCGTAGTCCAGATCTTGAACGTACCACTCCTTTGTACAAAGGATTGCTACTATGCCCAACCAAATTCATGACACATCGGACATCTGGTTGCATCCAGTCCTAGCTGCATGGTAACTCGTCCTCCCCTGGCTAGGAGATTGTTTTTATCAGGCCCAATGTCATGCCTAGAGCTGCTTTTCAAATAGTGAGCAGCTTTCTGCCACAGAAGGGGCAGCCCTATGCCAACTCCCAAAGGTTTGTGACCTAGCTCTATGCTCTGTCCCAAATCCACAAGGCCTAGTGAACAGCACGTGTATTCTTATGGTAGGAGGTACCAGGTGCAACAATGTGCCCTTTACCTGAGAGGAAATGTCCCAGCACATCTCAGACACTGGACTCGACAGACTTCACTGGTGGCAAAACTGCACAGGATTGCACTCCCATCCTTTGGTCCACATGTGTCCTATGATTTGTATAGAGAGTACATTCTTGCATTTGAATCTAGTATAGTACTTCATGCCTCCAAAAGACCACGTTATGATTTATAGCATTAAGTTTCTCAAGGGTCAATGTAATTATTTCCACCAGAAAAATGGAAAATATTAATTTCTACCCTATATTTCTCACACTGTCAAATTGAGGGGCATGCAATATACACGAAACATTTTAAACTGTAAAGCATTGCTCAAATATTAAATGCTTAATATTAACCTATTATAGATGTCACAGTGCCTTTTTTCTTTATTTCTTTTTTGGTATCTGAGGGCTGTGAGGGGAGAGAGAAATGAATTAGAGTTGCCACAAAAAAAGCTCAGGGCAATAGCGTTAGGAAAAAACTTGGAAAATAAGCAAACAGGGGACTGCTTTTGGCTCAGGAATTCTGTTCTAGGCTCAGGATTCCTCAGAGTCCCCACCTAGGATTGGCAACTAAAGGCGGAAGTAAAGCATTTCCAAGTCTGAATGTTAATTTATGCCTCTCTTATATGGGAATACAACTAAGTTGTAACTAAACTCATCTTAACAGAAAGTTCTATTAAGTACTTAGGAGCTTTACATACTGCATGCATATCTGGTCATCCCATGGAGAGATCTGTAAGTGTCCAGGCCCTTGGCCAGGCCTTTGAGAGGATGAGGTCAGATGCTCTCAGCACCAGCACACTGACTGTTTCAGCCCTGGAGCTTGTCTGGGATGGATAGAATTTTCCCAGGTTTTTATTTCTTCTTGAGGAGAAGGCATCCCCCAGAGTTAGCAATTTTACTTGGGAGGGAAAGGTTAGGAGCATGGATTTCTGGGAATAATGACTGGGGCAGCATGACAGGTCGATGACAATGATGCAGGAAGAAGCTCTATGAACAAACCGTGGGGATTTAGCTGTAGGAATGGGGATTTAGTTGATCCCACTTGCACTGTTGCACCAAGGCTTGAAGAGGGCAGGAGCCCAAGCTGTACCCCTGCAGGTCAGCTTTCTGGGAGCAGCAGTGTGCTGGCAAACCAAGCCTTACTCTGTGCAATTGGAGAAAGTAACTAATATACAGAGTCACTGTGGACACTGAACAAGTGTGACTAGCAAAATGCACTTTCAAAGCAATTTTTATCATTAGTGTGCTAATATTTATTTGTTCCTTGTCTCTGGATAAAAATTCAGCACTCCAGGGGCAGAGTTATTCAGTAAGATGCAAAATGAGAAATTAGAATAAAAATGGGGTCCTGAAGAACAACATTGGGGTAATGTGGGAATCTGAAAAGACTCAGCTACACTCACACAGGTACATGACATTAACTGTCCAGTGTGAGGACTGGGAGCAAACGTCAAGATGCCCTTTTTCCCAAAGCTGGGCTCCATGACTTTAGGCTGCTGACATCCAGTTTCACTTCCATCGAAAATTCTCTTTGAAGAGCCGTGCAAGTCTTCATGAGCTTCACTGTCTGCAAGGTTAGTGTAGCATATGTGTCCATTTCCCCCACTTTAGAGTTTAGACTTTTGGAGAAAATCACTTACACTAATGAAAGCCTAGGTGGTCCTTGTGCTCTTGTGCTCTCATGTCATTACAAGATGGCTGCCCCATGTCATCACAAGATGGCCACTACAAGATACCCACCACAAGTTGGAGGTGAACAGGTCAGCAGGGAAGGGCAGTTGAGGGCCATCAGGCAGGTAGGAGTGGGCAGTTGGAGGTGAGATCAGGTGTGCAGGGGAGGGCAGTTGCGGGGGAGCAGGCCTGCAGGGAAGGCAATTGGGGGCCATCGGGCTGGCAAGGGAGCAGTTAGGGGGCAATCAGGCTGGTAGGCAGAAGTGGTTAGGGGCAATCAGGTAGCCAGGCAGGCAAATGGTTAGGAGCCAGCAGTCCTGGATTGTGAGAGAGATGTCCCCTGTGGGATAGGGCCTAAACCAGAAGTAGGACATTCCTTGAGTGGTCCCAGATGGGAGAGGGTGAAGACTGGGCTGAGGGAAACCCCCGCCCCAGTGCAAGAATTTCATGCACTGGGCCTCTAGTAAGTTTATAATAGTGAGGAAAAGTAAAATTGTAAAAGATTAAGAACACATTTCATGAAATGTTATAGCCTTTTTTTTCATTGACAGTAATTCTAAAGCTGGTATGACAAATGGAGTTTATTTAAGTAAATTTAATAATATTGTCAATATCTTAAGAAAAAACAGTTTTCTTTGTATTGCACAGCTCCATGGTGCTATGACAGACAGCACTAAGGACTTTTGTTAATGTTTCAGTGGAAATAGTATCTTATTGCACCATAAGAAACAAGAACTTCAGATGCTTCTCTAAATTTTGGGATGACAATCTGACCACGAAAACTCTCAGGAACTATTTCACTGTGAGCCTGCAGATAGCTCCCCCTCACCTCACGCTGGAATTTCCTCAGAGACTGGCTGGTATGAAGGCCAACCCCAAAGGCTTGCTCAGATGAGCTGGCTGAGAGCCTCAAGATCTCTCTTGATTGCTTTTGACTATGGGAAGTTATATCACATTTATAAACCTTTATCTTCATTTGTAAAAGGATGATAACAATAGCACCTATTTCATAAGCCAATTGTGAAAAATAAATAATAAATATGAAGTGCTTATTGGCAGAGAGGAGCGTTGATAAGGGACATCTTTTTCTATATTTATAATGATGAAGAGTTGTTCATCAGAAACCGAGTGAGTTGTATTAAAATGCAATTATAAAGCACCTACTTTGTGCAAGACTCTGAGAGGCTGGGCCATGACAAGTTCTCAAAGGGACAGAGGGTGTGCAGAAGCAGTGCTTGGACACTGCAGGGATAGAAAAGGGTCAGGCGCACCTACAGCCATGACACCAGCAGCCTATAAACATTCCACACCCACACAGACACACAAACACACGCTAGGGCAGAGCCTTGTTCATCCATATTTCCTGTGTGCCCCACATTTCTCAGTCTTTCCTGCAGGGGCTCAAATGTTCTGGACAACGGACCATGAAGTGAGGGTTACTTCCAGGATGAGCAGGTAAGAGTCAGCATGCTGGGAACTGGAGACCATTGTCCTAAATCACATAGCACACATGAAACACTGTGTGAGAACTAAACCCTGACCCACATCAAACACTGTGTGAGAACTAAACCCTGACCCACATCAAACACTGTGTAAGAACTAAACCCTGACCCACATCAAACACTGTGTGAGAACTAAACCCTGGTGTTTGAAGCGAGTGGGATATTGGAGTTAGTCATAGGAGCATAGAGACATGTACCTATCACCTAAGAGTGCTGAGCTTTAAGATGGAGTATAGCAGAGGCAAGAACAATATCCAGTGGTTACTCTTATTAGACAGCTCCAATATAGTTGCCTTTCAATAAACACTGTACCAATTAAGATGGAAGGACAATGAAAATGAACTGTGGCATATTTATCCAGCCTATATTTAGGGAAACGATTCTGTGCTTAAAATTTCTGAGAACTGCACTATTTCCTCATCTCTTTCAGGCCCTCCTGCTGATCCAGGCCAATGCCCTACCCTAATCTAGACATCCAGAGCATGGGACGGGGCTTCTTGGGAGAAGAGAGGAAGGGACCTGCAGAGAACTGAAGGTGTTCTGGCCACAGGTCTCCTGTGAACTGGGGCTGGGTAGGGCCATCTATGGGACTCTAGTGGAAAATAGCAATCCATGTGATCCAGGCTGTGGATGGCATCCAATGGCTCCTTGTGGCCACTGAGAGAAGAGGGAAGAGGCTGGTGGTTGCTATGTGGGAAAAGTGCTAGTTTAGTGGTAATAGTAGTGAGCATGGAGTGCATGTCTGTTATGCGCAAAATATCTCACAAACACTATCATATCTGACCCCTGACAACCTTATAAAATTGATTGCATTTTAATGGTGGAAAACACAGGCTCAAAGATGTTAAGTAATTTTTCTGCAGCCACTGAATTATTAAATCTTGGAACCAAGATTCAGAAGCAGATTTTTTTTTTTTAGTCAAAAGCCCTTCCTCTCAAGAAGGCTTGAGAGAAACAACTGTTACCTGTGTCACTTGGGGTGGGGGTGGGGGGCAGTGTACTGGGGGCTTCAGCCAGGAGGAAAAGGAAGTTGGGAATAGACACAGATTCAACACAGTACCCTAGCCAGTTTTTCAGTGGTTAGAGCCTTGGCCTGTGGACTGAAGTGTCACAGGTTTGATTCTGGTTAAGGGCATGTACCTCAGCCGGGTCCTGGCAGGATCTGCTTTCCTAAGACTACAAATGCTTGGGCTGTGGCGTGCCTACAGCTTTGGGCTGTGATGAAAGTCAGTGACTGACATAGGTTCCGGTAGCTAAGGAACTCCTAGCTACATGTTAGAGCATGTTACATTTCACATCACTCGAGAGAACAGCTCTAAATGGACTGCAGGGCCAGGAGAAGTGAGACCTGAAATCCTGTCAGGTCAGGAGGTTGGCGGTGGGGTTGGTGATATGGTTGAAATGCGTGAAGATGAAAATGGTCCAGGCTCCCCAAAACTTAGAGCCAGGCGGCCGATAGCTGATGCCAAGGAGGGGGCATGAGACCCAGCAGCGGCTCTTTAGGGAAACACAAAGGCTTGAGCAGGTGGACTGAGTTAGAACTGAGAGGGTGATTGTCTCTGCTGTCCAGCCGGCTGACTCATAGATATTAAGCCTGAGAAGTGTGCCCAGTCCAAAGGGAGACGTCCTGTGAGTGAATATAAAATACATGCCAGATTCCCAAGACCTATCTTATTAGTAAGATTTATGTATTCTATGTGCTGGAAACTTAGTATTTTAGGCTTATTAGATTAAATAAGTTAGATTCTTAAATCATTTTCAAATTTATTTTTACCTTTTTAATGTGGCTACTAGAAAAATTACACATGTGGCTTGTCTTACTTCTATTGGAAAACATTGGTCTGTAATCCTGTTAAAGCTCCTGGAGCAAAATATAAGAACACACACACACACACACACACACACACACACACACACACACACACACTGGTGAGGGTTCTGAGTGACGCCAGCAACTGGAAGAGCAGACTGCTGACCTTTCTTCTGAAACTGATAAATTCTCCTTGGCCTGGTGGGCCCCTGCTGATCAGTCTCCCTTGTCCTGGGCCCTCTTCTTCCCATCTCTGCCCCGTTCTACCCTGGCTCTCACCCAGCCAAGGCCACAATACAAGTTTAAAAATGCCACCATAGATTCAGGATGTGTGATATGCATGAGAAAAGCTATCAAGTACTCGCATTTTGGGGAAAAAATCATTTTCCCAGACTTTGGAAGTGAACATAATGGGGCTTTGCTGCATTCCAGCTGCAAACAGTCTGGCAGGCTGGCTGCTCTCTGATAGAATGTGAACCATAACTCAGCGGTCACTTCAGTTTCAATGTGTAAAAGGTTCAACAGTATTGTTGGAACTATCATCATAAATCAGCAGCAACTTTCTTTAGGGACTCTATTGCCTCTTGATTTAGTATTTCCTGGCAATTTGCCTATCATGGAATGAGGCCACTATTGCTTCCTACACAGAATGTTATCTGCAAGACATTTCGCCAGAAACCTATAGAAAGAATGCTGCTCGGCTTGCAGGTTTGATAATCTATGGCTGCTCTTTGTATTGAGAATAAGTTTGACAATGGCACTCATTGTTGAACTGGACAATACAGGGTGGGGCGAAAGTAGGTTTACAGTTGTTCAAATGAAAAATAGCACAATAATTAATTAATGCCAGAATAGCCCAAGCAGGTTTGGCTCAGTGGATAGAGCATCAACCTGAACGGTCCCAGGTTCGAATCTGATCAAGAGCATATGCCTGGGTTGTGGGGGGGCATGTGGGAGGCAGCTGATCAATGCTCTGTCATCATTGATGTTTTTTTCTCTCTCTCCCTCTCCCTTCCTCTTTGAAATCAATAAAAATGTTACAAAAAATAATAATGCCAGAAAAAAACTGTTTCACATACTCACAACTGTAAACCTACTTTTGCCTTACACTGTATATCACATGGGTCAGCTTACAAATTAAAATAAGTTTACACAGTGTCTTACATACCATTTGTTCTAAGGAAAGAAAAGTAGACCTTTTCAGTCCAGGAAGAAAACTCAGTATCATTATGTATTGTGGATGATGGCAAATTTCACGCAAACATGTTCAGCTATTTTGAAACTGGGGAATGCGGGCCAGCTGTGGAGAGCGGAAGAGCGCGCAGACTCATGACTAAGTGCCAAGAAGTTTCCTTTAGATGAGGAGCACTATGAGGACGAGCACTTCCCAGGGAAGGACAGAAAAATGCCTTCAGGACTGGAGTTTTTCTTTGCAGCTGGACAGGCCCAGGAGCTAGGGATGCCGTGGATGGAAACAACACACTGAGTTCACAAACCCTCCTGGCACTAACCCCAGGTGATACTTGCTGGGTCCACAAGCCCATCAAGGGTAGGAGTGACCCTTGGCCAGTGCTTGGTGAAGAACAAGGGCGCTTCCCCAGAAAATATGGGATGCCCTCCAGACCTTGGAGAAGGAGAGCAAAGCGGCCACAGTGGTTTGCTCCCTTCCCCCTGCCCCCCCGCAGAGGTCGAATCAACAAAGTAACCTCAGTGAATCTGAACCTATTTTTCCTCTTCTCCGTCTCTGGGGTCAGAGTGATTCAGACTGGGAGCTTAAACACAGGTTCTGCGAATGCCTCATTCGCTTTGTAACGATGAGCACACAGAGAGAAGTTGCCAGGCAAGTGAAAGGACAGCACAGTTCAAAAGAAGGGACCACACTGAGGAATCAGAAAATGTTTTCCTAGGAAACAGAGTTTCTGCCAGAGGTGGGACGTTTTGTGAACACTCCTGCTTTGTGTTTCCAATGAACTTCAAAAGGACATTTCTGCTCCGCAATTTGAGCAGAGAAACATAAAGAGAAAAACAAACAGTTTGGGGAAGCCAGAACAGATTCAAAAAATGTTCATTTCAAATTGAAATGAAGGAAGTGAACAGCAAAATGAATCCTATAGAAGACATGCTTGATAGGGCAGAAATCAACTTTGACATCACAAAACTCAGAGAAAAAGTATAAAGAACTGTAAATACGGAACATATATATATAAACACATTTAAGAAATACATTTAACATATAAGTAGTAGGAATTCCAGCAAAAGAACCAATAAAAGTGAAGTTATCAATAAAAAACTATTTGGGGGAAATTTTCCAGTGAAAACATTTTGTCCTGCAGTTTTTTTGCTAAACCACCTGGCCTCAGCTCCTGAACCCGGACAAGCGGCTGTTCAGAGCTCAGCACAGCGGAGGGGTTCTCCTGTACACACAGGCCCCAAAGTGCATGCCCCGTGTGTCTGTGTGTGGGAAAAACAAAGACAACCTACTGAATTATTTTTAAGCCAACAGAGTGAGGAATCAAAATATCCAATTCAAGAATGGCAAGAACTAAGCCCTGGTAGGTTTCTCAGTGGTTAGAGCATTGGCCCATGGACCAAAGTGTTGTGGTTTGATTCAAGGGCATGTACCTTGATTTTAGGTTCCATCCCAGGCTCCGGGTGGGACACATTCAAGAGGCAACCAATTGACATGTCTCTCTCATGTCAATGTTTTTCTCTCTCTCCTCCCCTCCACCTCCTCCCTCCCTTTCACTCTGTCTGAAAATCAATGGGAAAAATATCCTCCAAAAAACAATGGCGAGAACTCATGACACAAAAGACTGATGGGAAATATAGTCAGACAAAAATCCCCGCAAACAAACAGCTATAAAACAAAATTAATGAAGTTCTCAATATATTAAAACATGATGAAAATGCCCAAAATAACTTTTCAAAGAGAATATATGATTTAAAATGTCACTTTAGTAATAATAATCTAGTTCAAATTACCACTACTGTCACTAAAAATCAGGAATTCGGGGACCAGAAGAAAAGAAGTAAAAGCAGGGTAAATTTCTCACATTACATAGGGAAGTAAGATTAGATTCCAATATATATTTATTAAATGTCACTACTAATAGAATAAATATAGTAGACAGCATTTCCAAATCACAAGGGAAGTCAAGTTAAAAGATAACTGTAACCAATATTAAAAGATATATTAAAAGGAATAACAAGTCAAAATAGTAGTAATAAAACTAAGCACATAAGTCATGTTAATGCAATGATTGGGATAACTGTCATTTTGAACCACATATTCTTATATTGGATTAAAAATAAAATCTAATATTGCATTAGTGTACCCCATCAATGAAAATATAACAAAGACAAGGCCGTGGGTAAAGATATAGTGCAGAATACAAATTAAAGGAGAGCAAGAGTGGGATCATGAGGGAGGACCCAAGGCTGAAACAGTCAATATGAAAAACAGAGTTAACTTATTCCATTAAAAGAGAAAGTCCACATGAAGAAATGACAGGTTTGCACTTTCTATGCTTAATATGAAAGTATCAAGTGTAGGAAAGTATTTCTCAATATAATGAGAAAAAGAGACAAGTGCCTCTATAGTTGACAACCCTATATAATAAAGATGTAATATGCAAATGGTAATTATGCCTTGAAGCGTAATGACTAGATCATGGAACAGCATGAGGATGGGGTAGCAAGCTACAAGTGGGCGGCAGAGAGCTACAGGAGGGAGCAGGACAGCAAGCTATGAGGTTGGAGGGGGGGCAAAAATGGGGAGGGGCAGAGGGAGCTACAGGAGGGCAGCAGTGAGCTACTGGTGAGCTACTGGCACACAGATTCATTTGCAGGGCTATTAGTATTAACATACTTTTGGTTGGGACAAAAATGAGTAAGTATGTAGAAGGTCAAACGGGGTAATATATTTATATTCCAAAATGGAGACTGCAGAGAGAAGTCATGCTGAGAAACACTGTGGTGGCATACCTGAAGGGCTGCCTCATACAACAATTTCAAAACTGGAACTAAAAGATAAGGAGTCTATCACCCAGAATCACAAGAAAGCTGGCTGGAAGGGGGTTCATCAGCCAGAAGGAGAGAGGGGAGCATTGGGACGTGCACAGGTGCTGAAAACATGAGGTTTGGAGGCGCAGGAGCCTGGCAGCAGGAGACTTTGGGGCTGCTTTTTTTTCAACCGGAAGGAAAGTGTGGACTCCTGATTACTCAGAACCTGAGTTTCTGGGGAGAAGCTGGCGACCCAGACTCATATGGGGAGAAGCTGGACTGATGAATATAATAGCATCAGGTACATAAAGAGGGAGTGGACTGACAATTATCAGAGGGAAGAGGGTGTGGGGAATGTGGGAAGAGATTGGACAAAAATCTTACACCTATGGATGAAGACAATCGTGGAGGATAAGGGCACGGGGTGGGGAGGGGAATTGGGTGGAGCGGAGTTATGCGGGGGGGGGGGGGGGCGGGGGGGGGGGAAGAGGAACACCTGTAATAATCTGAACAATAAAGATAAAAAAAAATAAAAAAAAAAAAAGATTAACTCCCACCACCAAACAAAACAAAATGGAGAATGCAAAACTTTCCAAACATACTTGCAGTATTTCTACAAATTGATCACAAAGAATATCTTATTAGATTTTCCAACTAGCAATTAAAGAATTAAAGTTCCCCTGTGGCCCTGGCTGATGGTTTAGTGGTTAGAGTACTGGCCCACTTACTGAAGGATCGAGGGTTCAATTCCTGGTCAGGGGCACTGACTGGGTTGTAGGTTCTATCTCTGGCCCCAGTCTGGACGCCTGTGGTAGGCAACCAAATCCCTCTCTCTCTCTCTCTCTCTCTTCTCTGCCCCTCCATCCCTTCCACTCTCTCTAAAAATCAATGCAAAAAACATCCTCAGGGGAAGACTTCCACCAGTGGACCTGAGTGCCTGCTGGTGTCCTAGACCACCCAGTGCTGTTGAGAGAGCCCCACAACACAGGTTCTTGCGTCAGGAAAAATTGCTGTCCCCTGCATGTGCTGGGGTTGGAGAGGCTAGGACAGGCCACCACCTCACTTTCAAAAGACAAGAACAGATACTAGACTGGTCTGTGGTGACTTTGTCCAGATGATAACTGTGGACTGCTTAGCCAGTGATGGACCTGAAATCTAGCTGGTGTCTTGGGAGTAAATAGTTTCCGTTTCCAATGACCCTCGTGATGGATTGCAGACTTGCACACCTCCGAGGGCTGCTGCCACCGAGCGGGAATGATGCACCAGGAGGGCCGCTTCGGAAGGAGCGCTCGAATGGCGGAGCCTGAGCTGCTCTGGAGATGCCGCTGTGCAACTGGGGAGGGCACGTCTCATGCTGAGAAACACTGCAGGAGCACGTGCGATACTTTATAGAGTGATTATAGTGTGATTTATAAAGTGATTCTTCACTGCAGAAACGAACTCAAGGGACTTGAATGCCGAACACTGTTCGTGTGTTGCAAATCAGATCAGGTTTCCTGGAGCACAGTACACGGCACAGCCATGTGCACCTTGGAGAAGTCACTGAGGTCTGCGCGGCCATGGCGAGGGATAAACAAAGACCCGAGTCAGGAGAGACATGCGCTAAATGAAGTCAGTGGTGCACAGCGAGAAGACTGTTCTTAGTAAGTGGCCAATGAAGGAAATCAGAGCAGTGGCTCCTGCAGCACGCTGGCATTCCTAAGCACGCCCCCGCAGCGTGTTTCTAAGGAGCTGAGCTCCCGGTCATCCCCCTGCAGGTGAGGCAGCTCTGACTCGGAACAGCGGAGCGTGGGGGCCCTGGAGGCTGCTGAGCCCCATGCCGGGGTCACCCTGCCTGTCAGAGAAGGGCGTTGGGGGTGCTACACTCCCTGTCTGAGACAGGCATGCCTACTTACATACATAGGCGGGCTCACTGAGAGCACCTATGAATGTAAACACTTACATCAGCTCTTTACAACTGCATGATTTCATTCCACATATTTTTTGTCCAAATATGGACTCATTAGATGTAATAAATAAAGAAATCTGGGCATAGGAAATGGAGCATTCTTCCCCGGGGGTTATTTCAGGGAAGCTGGCGGAAGCGGCCTTGCTATTTCAGGAAGCCTGGGCAGGCTGAACTGTGGGGCTGCGGCCCCATGCAGCTGTCCTCAATCTCACAGCCCCGACAGAGCAGATTTACATTGTTTAAACACTTAACTAAATTAGCTCTGAAAAGAAGGATGGGAGGATCCCTGCTTAGCAGGGGAACTCAAGCCTCTGGCTTTACACACTTTACACACTTTACACACACACACACACACACACACACACACACACACACACGATTTTTCCTAGAGTCTGCCAAAAGGAACTGGAAAGATTGTGTGCCCCTTATAGCAAGTTTGGAAACACCGCCTGCTTTAGAGAGTGGTGTCTGGCAGGAGGTGATCTGGGCTCTGGGCTGGGCTGGGTCCGCAGGGGCTAGGGGGAGAGGGGGAGGGGACTGGCAGTGGATCTGAAGGGCTGAGGATGAGAAGACAGGGGCCACAGTGCTGGGGATGGGACACACTGGGATGCAGGCCGGGCTATAGGTCTGCCTCTTGGAGGCTCTTTGGAAGCCTCCCTGGCCGACTGGATTACCAGTTTAACTATTGCCAGACAATTCCACCTAAGAACGCTAAATCCTCACATTGTCAAGCTGGGGTTGACTCTAGTCGGTGGCCTCAGAGCTCGGTCACTGAATTTACTATCCTCATTAACCTTCAACCAGTGGGTTGAATGACACCATGGAAGACATTTATCTAACATTCTAATAACTGAACTATGGAAGTGTGCAGAAACTGGAAAACAGAATTGTGATTTGAAAGAAATTTGAAAAAATTGGTAATGGAGCCAAGGTATATGTTCTTAGGAATAAATGGGAGGGTCTAAAATTAGGTCCCAGAAATCCATTCCACAAATGCAATTCAAGAGAATCATGGCAGAGCATCCGAGAGCCAGGCTGTCCAGTGGCCAAGAGAGACGCAGCCAGGCAGCACCCAGACCCTGCTCCAGCTCTGCTCCGAGGACCGGAGACCCAGAAACAGCAGGAACAGAGGCCTTGGCAGGGGAAACATCTGTAAAGGAGGCTGGGCTATTCGTCTTGGGAGAGGAAAGACTTTGCAAAGACATGGCCTCCGTCTCCGAAGACGCTCATGGAAGGCTGGAAGCGACTGCTCAGAGAAACGAGAGGGCAGAAGGCACAGGGAGGAAGATTGAGGCTTAAAATACTCAAGGTTGTCAGAAAGGGGGTGCCTGCTTTGCACAGTGAGTGCCTGAGCAGAGAAAAGAAGGCCTGTGTTGGGAAGATGCCTGGGACCATTGCTAGGGTGCCCTGGCACCAGGATTCTCCTGGTGCAAGTGGGCGTCGTTTATTCTCTTTCAGGAACAAAACCACCTCTTCTCTAGACATGAGAGCAAACATCCTGAATGATTGGGGCTTCTCAAAGTGGCCTTGGAGGCTGAGCTGTGGAAAGACGGACCCAGTCTTTCAGCCAAGAAAAGTGTTCTAGGCTGAGGAGGCCCAGCTGAGACCAAGGCTCGCCTGGGTCTGGCTGGACCTCCTGGGTCTCCCAGGTTGGGGTTTGCCTCCCTGAGACCCACGTGCAACTGATTAGCCTTACTGTGTGTTCATATCCCTGGACTACGGCCATATTGCAGTTCTTCTCCTGGGAGGTGGTGAGGGAACTGGTGTCTGTATTTCTGGGGGTTGGATATGGGTGGGGAGCCTTTGGGAGCACCAGAAACGCAGACCCCAGTCTGTAATTTTATTCCTGAGCTGGAAGCAGCAGGTGTTCCTGATGGCCTCTGCTCTCCTTTGGGCTCCTGACAAACCTCCCTCCCACGTGCTGCTGCCTGGGCTTGTGGCTGACCCTGCAGACTGCCAGTGTCCTTGTCTAGAAAGTGGGGAGAACAGTGTCTGACTTGGCAGTTACGGTGAGGTTTAAACTCTAAGTGCACACGCTGGACACGGTGGGACAGTCTGGAGCCCACACCCCCCAGGAACAGGCATGCTGCGAGGCCCCGGGTTCCTAACTGTTGCTGTCCTTATCCTTATGGGAACTGCATGCTTCCATTTCCTGGTCTAACTTGCCAGCTCTTTGAAGATAGGACTCAGTCTTGTAAATTTTTCTATAGCCTAGGACTAGTTCTGAGATTGGAACATAATCATTGCCTAAGAAATATTTATTTCATGAACGAATAATTTACGTTTTAATATAATGTGCCAGTAATTATAGAAAGGCTATCAACATAATGAAGTAATTTTGAGGTAAAAATAAAATTAACAAGCAATTTTTAATTATTTCCTTTGGGTTAGACACTCTACTAAATTCTCACACTAACCCTCAGAGGAAGGAACTACTAACTCCATTTTACAGATGGAAACATTAAGGCTCAGAGAGTAGATAATTTGCCTAAAAGCCTATGCCTGGATATAAACACCCCACTCCCCAACCCGAGTGTCTCACACCAAAGCCTGTATTCTCTCCCAACAAGCGCTACAACAGTGGAGCAGTTCCCATTTCATCTCAAAATTGTATCCAGTGGGAATGACCTCAGACAATTCCTGATTCGATGGCAGCACCCCCTTAAGGCCTTTCATGGAGCCCTGGAAAGGCCATGTTCTTTAACTCAGGTTCTAGCAAATAGCCTCACCCTTTCTGTCCACATCCTTGCTGAGCGTGACTGCGAGGGGAACACCTGTTCTAGAGATGGGCCATCCCCTGGCTCCTGCGCTGGCTGTCCCCCAGGGCACAAATTTATGACCCACACAGGCCGCATGCCTCTCAGCCATCATCATCACCATCACCATTCTTACTAATCCTTTGCATCAAGAACATTCTGAAAGACTTCATCTTCCTCCTGAACCTCATCATGCAATTCTGGGTGTCACTCTCTTTGAAAGAACCAATCACATGACTTTAATACCTGTACTATGACTCACTTATTGTAACCTCTCCCAGAAATATATGAAAAAGTAAAAACTGGATGCGTTGGGAAGACATCTCGAGCACCAGTAATTTGGATTGTGTTGAGATGAGTTAGGCTGGTTGATAAACTATAGAATTACAGGTAAGTTACACTCTGCCAATCCATGGCATCTTCATGAACTGCGGCAGATTCCTGCTTTCAGAGAGTTCAAAACCAGCACTGCCTGGGATCCCTGCACACAGCGCTGCCGACCTTCCACTGCTGACCTTCTGGAATGCAGGTTTTGATGCCCCTTTTAGTTGTGCGATTTTGATTAGTTTGGGGGGTGGGGGAGGAAAGCTTCTCCAAAAAAATTATTTACAAAATATTCTTCTTTGATATTTTTGTAGAAAACTAATTTTGCATGTAGAGCTCCCAGTTTACATGTTCTATTTTTATACAAAGCTTTTTTTTCCCTTCAGAAGAACAGATACTGGACATCTTTGTTCAGCTGGTTGACTGGGGAGGAGGTGAGCAGAGTCTGCAGCAGGGTTGGCACTCTTATTTATAAATGGCCACAGCATTTTCCGCCTTGCAGACATACACAGCCACTGGAGTCTGTGCTGGAGTGCAAGAGCAGCCAAAGGGAGCTCGTGACAAGCAGGCCTGGTGCATCCCGATAAAACTTCATTCTCAAAATAGGTCCCTGGGCTCGCAGGTGAAGTTGGCCGATCCCTGCTCCATCCTCCGGGAGTCAACAGACCTTGTTGCTGCCACAGCCTGCCAGTGACTGCAGGCCAGGAACTCCAGTCTCCTTACCCTAGTCCTCACCTTAGCATATGCAAAGAGCTGCTGAGGGTGAGATGGAGTGCATGCCCTGGAGCAATTGTTAAATGTGGCTCCTTGAGTGAGAGAGGAGTCAGCCCCCCACTCTGAGCCTGAGTCAGGGCAGAGCTTCTGGTGATGGGACCCTAATTAGAAAAAATTTCTGCCCCAGGGCTGTTCTTTGGCCTTTTGACTTTGTTTATTTGAAAGGATTAAAGAAGAAATAATTGCATGGGATTTATGAATATTAAGACATTTTCTCCAACAGTGGTCAAGGGGAGGCCACAATGATGTGGCAAAACAAGATTGTAGGCGATCTTGTCTTGCCCTGAAAGGTTTTTATTTTCACTTTCTGGGTAATAGCTCACACTATTTTCCTATTTTGTGATGGCCACCGGGAAGCTCCAAATGAAATCCATGGTTTACCGATCAAAATCAAACAGCTCCAACTTTGTAATAATAATGGAAATAATGGCGGGTCCTTTTCATTGAGCACCTACTATGTGCTAGGCACTGCTCTAGGCACTGGCATATAGTGGTCACAGCTCCCGTGCTCCTGGTCTCTTGGAGCTTACCTCCTAGTGAAGGAGCTGGGTGATACACAGGGAAGCAGAAACATTAAATGAACTCAGAGAGGGACAGTGCTGTGACAGAGACAAAGCAGTGGTTCATGGCGGAGTGATAGAAGAAGGGTACACTTTAGGGTGGTCAGGGAAAGCCTCCAGGGAGCCTTGTGAAGTGCAGGAGGCAGGAGCATGCGGGCCTGAGTGCAGAACTGAAGGGGCTCAGAAACCTGCTGAGTGAGGGGTGGCAAGGCATTGCCCCATCTCAGCGCAATGAGGCGCCTCCAGAGAGCATCCAGCTGGGAGCCTGGGAGCCTGAATTTCCAACATATCTCAAGCTTGCTTCTGAAATGACATCTTCCTGTCACTTGTCTGAAGCTGCCCCTCTTCGGACAAATATAGTGTTGTTGTTTTTTTTTTAAATTAAACTACTTATAAATGTACATAGGTACTCCCAGTCCTCCTGTGACAGCTGTGAGGCTCCAGGAGCCTGGAGTCCCCGACCACCCGCCCAGCCGGGCTCGTTCTCAGCCATGGCTTCTTATGCTTAGAAGTGTCAACACTGTGGCTCTTTTCTCTCCTGATCTTTCCTGTCTCCCTGGCTAGGAGCTCTTGGTGTTCTTTAGCATTTCCCTAAACAGTGGATTTCTCAGTTTCATCCTCAGTCTTTTCTCCTCATGCTCTATGTGTTTTCCCAGAGGACACCCCCCTCTCTCCTCCCTCCCTGGGTTCAGCTGCAGCCTCCCCTGCAGATGTCTGAGGGACCAGGGTCCTCACTTTCCTCCAGGCTGCTCAGACATCAGCTCTCAGTGACCCTAGGGTTTCCAGTCCTGCCTTCTTCATGTGTCCCTTCACAGCTCCTCTTGCACCCTGCTGTGCAGTTTACTAAGGATTTGCTCAGTGTATGTATCTCCACTAAGTACAAGCCCCAAGAGGGGGGTTAGGTCTTATTACACTTACAGAACCTGGATCCACACTTGGCGTGAAATAAGGGTTTGCTAATATCTGTTGGATGATTGACGGTAGAATAATATTAATGGCCTGGTGCTTGTTTGGACATCTTACTTTGAGCCTCCTGGTTCCTCAAAGGCCACCGCCAGTGCCATGGTTCTCAAGTGTCACTGCCCCCGGGGGCAAGAGGAACCTCCTCTGGGGGGAAGGGCCGGGGCTTGGAACAGGATGTTCCACGGGCTGTCTGCCTCCTGCATCCTGAAGTGAGAAGTCAGCTCCTCTTCCCAGGAACAGAGTTGAAGAGGCCGGAAGAGAGCATTTGGTTTTGGGAAGCGCATTGGGAGCTCTTGCACTTTCTATCCCTCATCCCATCTCCCTTTCCTCAGGCCAAGTGAGGGGCTCTGATGAATTAGAGATCCTGAATCCCAGTGCCTTCAGTCTGGGGGCTGCGGCCATGTCCAGGCTTGGCTGCTCAGGAATGACCTCAAGGTCTGGATTTTGTCAGGACAAAGGGTGCAGGAGTGTGTCCCCTGGCCAGAGGAGGCACCTTCCAGGCTTTGCCCAGCAGGGCCCCACTCAGGGCAGTAGTCCCAACAGAGGGTGTCAATGTCGGGGCCTGCAGGAGAGAGGGTCCCAGAGTTCAGGTTCTCTGGGGAGCACA